>BRZY01000006.1:3757500-5007500 GCA_030159175.1 Glycyrrhiza uralensis
CAGGCGCACTTCATCCTTATCCACCTATTGTCCAGCACAGACAGAAACCAAGATAAAGCATGGGTATAAATATTGCAAAAAAGTGGTTGCCAAATATGAAGCACTTGAGTAATAGAGAGAGTTACAAGAATGCAGTTCTAAAGCAATGTAAAAAGAACATCACCAAGCACTGATGTAGAGATTTTGCTGACAACTTGGATAAAAGGATATTTGATATAATGCAGGTGCCAAGCATATCAAATTATATTACAAGGTTCTTCATATCAAAACTCTGACCAACCCAGAGATCCCCCATCATTAATTAAATTACTTCATAGCTTGCAGAAAGCATGTACCACCAGAATTCTCAAGATCAGTGCCAAAGACTCCAAAAATGGAATAAGAATAAATTTATTCCACAACGATAACAAATGAGATAAAAACGAATAGAAAAGTTAAAATAGGAAAAAAAAAACATAATAATCTTCTGGTCATCACGATTCACAAGTCATCATTTAGCTAATGTCAAAATCTCTCTGCTATTAGACTCTTTTCTTTGCCTGCAGATCCTTTGGTAGATAGATTGAGAAGCACAATCCAACGCATAGTATTCAGTGCATAAGAAAGGATAAACACCCAACCATTCACCATTTAAAAAAGGTAGAGATTGATAGATTAAAAATAGCCACGAAAAAAGGCAACTGCTTAGCAGAACCAGCTCGAGGGGGATTGTTGACTACGATTATCAGTGATCCTTATATGTTTATTTCCTGATATAGTTTCGTTAGGTGATTGGTCGTTTCCTAATTTACATCTTGAGAGATTCTTGTATATAGATATGTACAGTCTTATTGCATATACACTATAATAAAATCATTCAGTTTCAAGAATTCTCAAAATATTACCGGGATACGATTGTCTGAATTATCAAACACAATCTCCACAAATGCAGATAAGACCTGGTGTCCAGCCCCTTCCTGTAAAGCGAATAATTCTATATTTGCTTAGTAATGGGTAAGAACAAAAAATATACATAAAAGGAAATATGAATTGTGCCATACATGGAGTAGTGCATGCCTATCCTCACTGCGTAGGTTCTGAAAGAGATCACTCAATACAAAACGAATGGCTAGATACAAAAGAAAAAAAGCAAAAAATGGAGTGGCAAATTGGAGGTGAGATATCCAATTTCAGTTACTTCATAAAAAGTTAAAGTCAGAATATAAATAAAGTGGCATTGGATAAAGAAACAGCAATTTCCTTACCATGGAAAAAGTTTGTCTTCCCAGATCCATTAGCACCAACTGAAAAAATAGATAATTAAACAACAACAAATACAATCAAGAAACATTCATTTGATCTAAACAGAAAAACAGAAAATGATATTTTGAAACTTGACATTAAATGAGATGTAACACTAAAAAAAAGGATCATTAGAATATAAAGTGAAAAAAAAATGAAGTTAATGTACTGAACAAAGAATCACCCCCTGCAAAATAGGATTGCTTTTAGTAGCCTACCTCCCAGAAACGGTTTAACTAGTAAATCTTATTCTTGTAGTAAATCCTACTCTCTAACTCATCGTCCAGATGGTTCAAAAAAAAAACTCATCCTCCAGATAGGATTCCTTTCAGTGACCCCCCAGGAAATGGAATCAAAGGTTTGTTCTAAGCTGAAGCCTTTTATTTGGATTTTGGATAGCAACATTCTATAGAATCAATAAATACGGTTTATTCCAGAGTCACAATCTTAATAAAGCACCTTCTACCAAAAAAAGTGTTATACGCTTAATTTACAATACAAGACTGGTAACTCTTCGTATGTTGTTCAAATGCTAGATCTATGTAGTGTAGCTTTTCAAAGGCTGTGCAGAGTGAAAGTATGGATATGCTTTATGGTGTCTAGCTAATATGTTGTTTTAGAGGTCTTCCTTGAATAAACAGTGGAATAGGCAGGTTATGCTTTTGCAATGAGCTTTTCTGTTTTTTGTCCTTGTTACTCCTAAGTCAATACCTACCTTACCATCAACTTTTGTATTTCTCTTCGTTTTTAAAAAAGTTTCCTTTTATCCAAAAAAGAGAAACCTATAGAATAGGTTATAGGATCATAACATAGAAAACAGTTTCCATCTTATAAGGAGTAATATTGCATTCATGGTTATCAATCCCAGAGAGCGGCATGGAGCGACTGACCCCAAAAATGGGATAGTGGGATGGTCGCTGTTCTAATATTCTTTATATTCCTTATATATATTAAATAATAAATAAATAATTAATATATAAATGTTACAAAATTGAAAAATTATTCAAACTTCATGAACTATAAATAGTTTTATTTTGTTCCCATTTCATTTATATATTATACCAATATATTAATGTGTTAATATGTTAATCAATATATATATTTTAATATGTTAATTATAAGTTTTTCTGACATTAATATTATTTATTATTATATTTTTTGCAATTATTTTACCTCTTTCTATTAAAATAAAATTTATATAATATATGCTCATCCAGTGGGTGTCTGGTGATATGAGCGCATTGGGAAATAACAAAAAAATTGGGTGATATAAGCCCATTTTAATTTTAATTATTAAACACATGGGCCCAAAACCATTTGCTAGCCCAACTCTACATTAGCAGCAAGAAACCCTAATTTCACGATGGGTACTATTAAACAAAAAGAAAGGGGAAGGATTTCGTATTCAGCCGACAACCGTCACGCTCGCACCAGCAACGGTGTCTCACTATGGGAATAAAATAAAAAGAAAGGGGGGCTTTTTTATTCAGCCATCACACTCGCATGCTACAAGCAACAGGGCAAGGAGTGGGTTCATCAAAAACCACCATATGCCGGCCGCAAAACATAGGTGCTGGCCGAAAAGTCGGCAGAGAGGAGGCTGGGGTTGACGGACTCAACTGTTGCGGCCATTTTGCGTGCAACAAGCCGCAATCTTGGCCACTATAGCAGCCACGACAACCGCAACTTTAAAGTGCTCTGCTTTAGACCTCAAATAGCGGCTGAGAGATGCTCCGCTCCACAACGGCGCTATAGCGCCACTATAGTGCGTGACTGACTACTATAATTGTATGTATGTCTATTTGCAATTGTTTATTTGTTTATAAAAAACAATTTACAAACTATGATGATAAATATGATTTATTATTATGAAACTACAAACATGTTCTACAAACTATGATGTACACAAACGAAATTTGACTAAACAGTTCATTTCATATTATATCAATTTTGTATTACATTGAGTAGTCATATGACAAGTCATGAATGAAATGCCCACATCATGCATTTCAAAGGATTTTGCTGAATCAATAGAAGAAAGCATCTAAAAGCTTTTCAGTAAAACTATTACCAACACAATTAACTTTAGGACTGAAAGCCTCTGTTGCAATTTGCTCTCGGTAACTCTTAAAACCTTCAATCACAACCTTTAAAAATAAAACGCACAAATACATCAAAAGTCCATTTAGCAAGGAGACAATTTCAATTAGCAACACAAAATAGGATGTCTGTTGAAATACAGAAATGAAATTTATTCAAATGCACCAATTTATATTACAGAAGAAGTAAATAAAACTGAAAACTAAACAAAAAAAAATCAATACAGTTCAGAGTGCAATTACCTGCTTGATGTACATGTTGAAACTGTCATAACCGTACCTACAAGAGCAAATAAACAAAATTCCATAAGCATGATCATATTAGAAACACGGTGCAAAGTTTTGTACATGCTTTCTCAAGCAGCAGAGTGTATATGTAAAACAGAAGACAAGTTTGTTATCACAATAGAATTCAAAAATCACTTCCTTCGCATATGGCACATTCACAGAACCAGTGAATCTGTAGCAAACTCAGAAATGAAATCACCTAATTATCCCAAAGCAGTCTCGATAACTATACACAAACAAGCACGGTCTCAACAAGAAGACAGTTTAGGCTTATTCAAATCAAAAAACATGTTACCGCGATTGAAAATAAAGCTGAAATCATGGCAGGAAGTGTGCCTTCACGTTTTAGCAGCGAAATCAAGTACCAGAACAAGAAATCCAAACAAAATCCGTTTCGGAAATCGTTTTAGGGTTTCAAGAGATTTTCAGGAAATTGAAAGCGATAACAGATATTACAAAGCAAAGACGATAGAGAAGCAGAAGCGTACGAAGAATTTATAGCAAACAACGGAACTAGATGGAGAGTGGAGTTCAAGAGATATAGAGAACGTACCTCAGTCTCAGAGGAAGTTCAGTACAATGGATGGAGTAGCCAAGTTTGAAGTGGAAGCCTTCTGCTTTTTGATTTTGTTTATTGCGGTGTTTTGGGGTGCGAAGGATAAGCCGTGCGCCACAAGGGTGAACTTTAGCACCTTATATGGTTCGGGCAGACGTGGAGGGAACGAGGGGGGAAAAGAGCGCGGAAAAAATTGGGAAAAATATTTCCGTTTTTGTTTTTTGCTTTCCTCAATCCTACCCAAAAAAACGTCGGATTCGAATGCGGTTCGTGTATGATAGATCTTCGACAGATATATTTTTTTGCCTTTTAAAAAAATGGGAGTGGGCGTACAGGTAGCAATTTATGTGGGTGCAGGGAGCATCCGCCTAGTAACTCCATTCGATTGTTTCGAAGTCGAATACTGGGCAGGCCCAATCCATGGAAGCCCAAGTTGGAACCGGGCTCGTAAACCCGTTCAAGTCCACTTCGAGAGCCCAACCCGTGGAACAGGAAGGACGAGGATACCCTTTGCCCTCGTTTCGCGCTTTCTCTTCTCTCGCGAGTTGGGCTGATTTCGATTTTCTAGCACACACACACACTTAGTCGAAGAATTCGATCGAAGAATCGCGCTTCCATAATCACACAAGGGGATTCTCCACTCACTGTGCTGCGTTTCAGCGTAGAACTCGTATAGGTAAACGCTCTTCGTTTACATCAATATACGCGTTTTGTTCCAACGCTAGCTTTTAGTTTTTGTGCTTGAATTTATTTTGTTTAGTGGTTTAGTTGGTTTAATCAAACAACCAACACTAATGGATTTTTCCTTACATTATTGTGTGTTCTGTAATTGCTTACAGTAGTTTCAAAATGCATAGTTTCATAACTCGTTCTGTACTCTACGATTTGTGTCGTAGGTTTACATTTTATTATTTTTCCTTTGGAATTTTGATTTTGAGTTCATGGAGGAAATCTTCTTGAAGCTCAAATTTCCTTTGCATTAATATTAATATTTAATTTAATTAAATTTAATACCTCTGTTGGTTTTTTTTTTTTTTTGAAGATGAAGGTTAAAAAACAGAAGAGACATAGGAAGAGTTTGACGTTTTACACTGCTTGCTTTGGTTTTCGGAAGCCTTTCAAAGTTATTTGTGATGGGACATTTGTGCATCACCTTCTTGTGAATCGCATAATCCCTGCTGACAAGGCCATTGGCAACATTCTCAGTGCTAATGTGAAGCTCTACACGACAAGGTCTTTTTTTCCCCTAACATCTCTTTCTATGCTCATTCTCATTGGTATAAAATGTAATTTGTTTCGTTTTTGCGTTTTTGCATTGTTTTGTTTTTTTTAATTTCTTTACTTTTTCTCTGTTGATTCGGGCTTTGGATGGAGGTGATGCAGATGTGTTCTAGCTGAGTTGAAGCGACTTGGTAGCTCATATTCCGAGGCTCTTGAGGCAGCTCATAAACTTATAATTGCAAGGTCTTCTTTCCTATCCTTCTATATACACATACACTTCACTGCTGGAGCACATATGGTTGGGCCACCCTGACATAAAGTGGGACTTGGAATATTGGGCACAGTATGCCAAATGTTGGACCAATTAGTCCAGTCCCAAATTGAGTGCACAGAACAAATAATTGTTTGTTTATTTGGGTTGAGATATTTGAGTACAAGTATTGCTGTGGAGATGGTCATTTACTCTGATCTAAACTCCAATTTGCAGATGCGAGCATGATAAATGTGTGAGGGCAGATGCCTGCATCATGGAGGTTGTGGGAGAAAATAATTCCGAGCACTTCTTTGTTGCTAGTCAGGACACTGACCTGCGAAAGAAGTTGCAAGAGGTTAGTATATTTTTTTAATGTTAATTCCAACAATTAGATATGTTGTTTTCTTTTTAATATTTTCCTTGTAAACATGACAAAATGTTATTCGCATAATTGATGAAACATATGTTTGAGTTTTATCCAGACATAATCTCTCCTATATGTTGCACGTGGAATACATTTGCTTTCAATAATATAGTGAACTTATATTCTTATTTGATTGTTTACAAATTGATTTATTTTGGGCAGTGTTGGAATTGGAACCAAATTCATTTATCCCAAAAGCTTAGTTAGTGTGAGGTGATGGATTTGAACACCGATTCAATGTTGCTTGCTGTACAAGATGAGTTACTGATCAGTATATGCTAATCAAGTCTGCAAAACTCTGATCTTTGGATTTGTGGTCTAAGTAATTAAAGGCAGGTTAAAAGTTAGTCAAAATTGTTATTCAAGAGTCGTGTCATCTCTAGAACATTACAAGGTTCGGTAAATTGGAGTTTCCACATGCTTATCATCAGATTAATAAAGTATTCCAAGTTGACTTATCTATTTGACTATTTCTTATTGAAGGGGAATAGATTTCTGAATATTTTTTTTTATTTCTATCCAAGAAGGTAGATTCCGTATACTGCACTTCATTTTTCAGTCTCCAGCCAGGGTTCTTGTTTGCACCATAAGTGATTACCTTATACTGTCTGTTCCTTACATGCTTCTTGACATTTTACAATTGGGCATGATGCTTCACTCTTTAAGAGAAAAATCAGAAAATTTATGGTTATTTAGGTTTAAAATATTGTGCTGTTATAATGATGCAAAATGTGTGGCATAATGGCATTGTAACCTCGCACTTACATTTATTCTTCTTTATCTGCTTGTTACAGATACCTGGTGTGCCCCTCATATTTGGTCTCAGAAACGCTCTTTTCCTTGAATCTCCATCTGCATTTCAGCGGAAATACGCCTCAACTTCTGAAGAAGGACGATTGCATATGACCGAGAAAGAGTACCAGATACTTAGGGATAGGACAATGAATAGATTGGCTGGTGATGAAGCTATAAATTCCAATACTGAAATAATGGAAAATGAGGATTCTGGAGATCAAACTGGAATTGTGCAGGCAGTAAAAAGAAGTATTAATTCAAGGAATCAGATGGGCATCAAGGATAAACCTCAGTTCAAGAGAAAAAGAGCAAAGGTTATAATTTAAACTTGTGCTGTATCTTTTTGCTGGTTTGAGTCTTGATTACAATATCTATTCTTATAGCTTACCATTTTGTGGTTGTGACTTATAGTGGTGTAAGAGAAACAGATAGGAAATGATATAAACTGAGAGAGAGAGATGCTCTCACAATCTTAGACTGTATGCTTTTTATTAACGATTAACTATTACACAGATATTTTGAGCATCTCAGTATCTTTGTTGTATACTTTTCATTAATGATTTACTTTTACACTAAGATATTTATAGCTGATTATTACAGTAACTATCTATCTAACTGAACATTAACAGACTAACAGAATGCTAACAACTAACAGACTATATCTGGCATTGCTATGCTGCCGCATGGAAGAGATTGTACGAACTGTACAGAGGGAGACATTATTAGTGGCTAAATTCAGTAATTGAAAACCGTAGGAAATGAATTTGCTATGAACCCTTCGTAAGATTATTTATAGACATTCTAACATGTTCACATATTATGGTGATTGAATAAATAAAGTTTTGCTTACATTTTATAATACAGTTGTTTTCTCATTGTTTCTTGTTTTTGTTTTGATAATTATGTATCAATTTGATTTATTCATCAAAGCGACATTACGTTTATACTGAAACATTATGCATATGTTGAACCATCAGAGTTAAATTCAAGTATTCAACCATGTTCATGATGGTAATCTACAATTTGTATTTTCCAATAAAATAAATCCTAGTCCCACAGTAACATAGAGTCATGACGACTTCATTTCTTATAGCTATTGCATTATGGCCTTGTCATGTGTATCAGACATGTCACCTGCCATGCCAAATTTCTTTCTAGTCAATGGAAAGCATACCTTCCTCAAGCATTGAAACTGTTAATAGAAACTTTGAATGTAAAAGCACTGATTGGAAGAAAAAAAATAGCAAGTCGTATTTGAAGCTGCAAGCCAATGTTATATATATAAAATATAAAATGAGCAAATCTTGACATCTTGTAATTCTGTATATTGTCTTGCTTTTTTGGTGAAATTAAAAGAAGATAATTGTGGGTTAATATTCAATAGACGCAGTTTAGGAATGATTAACAACTCAACTAGTTACCACTCTCTGAAGTCTGAATATTGTTAACCAATTGATTGTTAATTGTTGTTAGATTTGAGAGAAACTGAATTTCATCTAAATTGAAAGGATTGTAAAACTGAATACAAGAGTCAGGTCCTATGTATATATAGAAGTTCAGGCTGCTGTAACTAACTGAAACTGAAGACTCTTCAGTTAGTTACAGTTACAGATCAGAAACAGCCTAACAAACTCTAACCGACTCATAGAGAAGAGAAAAAAAAAATCTGATACAGCAGAGTACAGTAAGCTACAAAACAGCCGAGTAATGATACTCTAATAATTGTTCATGAGACTTGATTTTTACCATGATTCAATTTATTTGCAACCCTCTCTCTCTCAGCTCCTGCGTTTGATACAGTTTGCATAGAAAGTTGGTCTCATTAATTTATTTTAACAGTATGGTTCCCATTAGTATTGTGTAACATTTTTATGATATTACTTTAAACTTTGCAGGGCCCAAACCCACTTTCGTGCAAGAAGAAGAAAAGCCATGAAAACCAAAATAATCCTTCGAAGGTAGAGTGGCAAAATTTAGATGTACTACTATTTGAACATGCATATACTTATAAACTTTGGATTTAATTTTGATTCACCGACAGTGTAAAGCTTCAATGATGAGAAAGATTATATGTAAAAAAATGTACAAAAAAAGTCTGCTGAGAGCATTTGTTGTTTTGGAAATCTTCAAAACAATTTAGATATCGATTGTAGTTCTTATTTAACTGTTTGTTTTAGCATGGATATTGAGCAAATTCTAAATTGCTTAGTCCAGTACGTTTAGAATGCTTCAGCTATGGTGTTATATATTTTAAATGAGTTTTATCTGCTGAAAGTTATATTTTGCTTCCAGCAGATTTGTTAGATGTTCCTTAATTGTTATTCATATGTAGGAAATGAATGGAGACAACACAGCGAAGAGAAGCAGGAAAAGGAAGAGGTCACGTAAACAGCAGATGCCAGCGGAAACAGGCAGTTAGGTAGATGATTAGGTATTTATAGAAGAGTTCCTTGAGTTTGCTGATGATGATGAGTGAAGAGAGAGCCAAATTTTGATTCATGTTGGCATGGCAGGGGAAATTACACTGGTTTTTTTGCGGTTGTTTCTATTTTGTGACCAAAATTCATACAAGTAATTATAAATGGATTATCATAGTATGTAATTGAAGTTTTCGGATATCCAATCGTAGTAACCGGTAACCCGTAAACATAGTGCTATGCCTCTTCAACTAGTAACCATGTAGGCTAGTTAGTGAGTGTGCTTAACTTCAGCTTCTCTTGTTGCTGTATTTGTTTTCATTTATACCTACGTTTGGATTAACTCACTGTGTTTAGAAAAGCAGAAACTAAAGATTTTTTTTTCTGGTTCAATAATGATGTGTAAAAATTAAAGGCATGTTTTATTTTGAGAAGATATTTTCTGTTTTTATTTTCTGTTACATTAAAGGTCATCTCTTTATTTGCTCTAATAACGTACTATATTGAAAGGGTTCGCATTTTGTTGTAGTTGGGTTGCCCAAATATAACAGTTGTGTGTAGACACTATTGTTTCTTCAAATTATTTTTTTGTTCGATTCTACTTGTTTCTTCAATTTTTAAAGCTACACCCAAGTTTGTATGCATATACCTTCTTAATCGAGGTTATAACGATATGCTATATTATATGTATGGAAGGGTTCATTTGCCACAATTGTACTTCCATGGATGGATTATTCATAAACGCACTGACAACTTTCATTGCATGTTAAGGTCAAATGGAAACAATTAAAGCCAGAAAAAAAAACGAGGCCGAAATAGTAACGTTGTAAGTGACGATAACATGATTATTTTTCCCCGATTGTGATATTTCCCATGGTTTATTCATGGCGACTAATCAATAAAAGACGTGATTTGGCAAATGACATTCTTTTGAAAAGAACGAAAACCCATCTTGCCGTTTAGGTTGAAAAACTCGGTTCTCTAATTTTTCATTGATGTCATGCAAATTAGATGATTCTTCTGCCAGTAGTTACTATTTCATTGGAAAAAAATATCATAAAAAAAAAATCTTCAAAGCAATTCTCTCCAATTAATGCATATACTTCGTAATATTTAGCACCGTTGATAAAATAAACAATCCCTTCAATAAAAAATATCTTTGAAGATATTCTCTCTCCACAAATTAAAAGAAAAAGTAATTCATCAAAAAAAATTAAAAGAAAAAGTAGCCAATCAATATGCATTAAAATCCTATAATTTGGGTGCAAGAAGAGTAATGAAAAAAAATCACAAAAGCCTTCTTCACTTGTGAGGACCTATACATCCTGACCCATTTAAGGTCAAGTCAAAACCTACTTGCCTTTTGCTGCTCCAATCCAATATTTTGAACCCAAAAACATAAATGCATGAAGACAACTGGACTTGCCTTTCAGATTGGGGAAAACATCCTCTCTGCCTCATTTGACAAGATTACAAAATCTTTACAACCTATACAAAACCTGACAGATGATTAGTAACTGAAGTTAGAAGATGAGATTCCCCATGCTCTTTGTGGTGGTGTAAAGCCATGTGAATGAACGCCATTACTTCTTTGAGTAAGTGAGATATGGATCTTGAGCAATGGTTAATACATCTGGTCTCTCAGCCTGGTTATATGTTAGACACCGCCGAATAAAATCCTGACAAAAAATTGTACATATAGTAAAGACAATTATCTCAGGTTTCACGGTAAAGAATTGTAGATAATAGATACTTATTTTTACGGATTTGTCTCCTCTAAAGTGAGAGGTGAACTGTAGAGGATAACGTGCAGAATTATAACCGTTCCAATCAACGGTTGAGACTTTAACTACTTCATAGTCTGTTATACTTGTGCATGTATTTCATCACAATCTTTCTATCAATGGTTGTCATTGTACTTTATCCTCTAACGTGCAGTCCCTCACTCTAGAAGAGTCAAATCCTTTTTTAATCAGCTAAATTTAGCACATGTACACCATACATACGCATGTCTATATCCGGGGTCATAAATGGAAATGACAGCCTTCCTACATCTGACAGGTTTTCATTAAAAAATAAAAAAAGGGAAATTCAGTCAGGACTGCAGTTCCATGCTCAAGCCAAAGAAATATCTTTATGGTTCTGGCACTGATAATTAGGATTTTTTTTTTTTGAAAAAAAAAAACCTTGGACTCCCCAATACTTTCTCAATGGGGCAGATTACTCTCTCAACTACTAAAATCTATCATCATTTTAATGTGCATTGTTGTGAAATGAAGGAGGGAATTGCACATTTAGAAAAATTACGATGGCTAATTGTGCTTGCACATAAATAATAAAGTAGAACTTTTTTTTTGGAATTTACCATAAATATAATCTACAACAAGCAAAGATTGTGTCCACCTCTGAATAATAGAATAAAATAAGTAAATGGAAGATGGACAAAGAACAATCAGCCATGGGAAGTAATTATCAGCAAAAGGGCAAAACTTACCTTTGCCTCATTAGAAACAGCAGGTCTAGGGGGAAATTCAACCTTGCGTGCCTTAATAATCGTGTCTTCTCGAAGTATTCTCTCTTGTGTTTGGTCATGTCCGAAAGGACGTTTGCCGAAGAGCATTTGATAGAACAAAATACCAGCAGACCAGACGTCAACCTGTTTTCCACATCACAAAGTCAGAAATTAAGGTGATTATCATGTGAGATGATTATCCAACACTTAATTATTTGCAAAATACCAACCATCATGACACTTATGTTAAAGTGAAATATATTTTGACCAAAATACTGAGAAGTTAAGAATTGATAACAAAAAAAAGTTATCCATCCATGTATTCACAACTTGAAAAATTATTGACCTTTGATGATATAAGAGGTGTCTTGCTGAGCTCAAAGCATTCAGGAGGCAAATACCTGCAAATTCAGAAAAAAAAAAAGAATGCATAAAGAGGTTTTACTAAAGCAAATGTTGAAAGATTATGGAAATATGAAAGGAGCATCAAAATTTGAGGTATACTGAGAGTGAACTTAAGACCAACAAATGTGAACCACTTCATGCATGTTTGGTTTTTCGTTGGAAGACTGCAAAAATACGTTTGAACCCAAAGTAACTATAGAGTTTCTTCTGAGCAAATGTACTTTTAGACCCAAACATACGTTTGCAGTTGAAAACCAAACATTCAAATTTTGAAATTCAGTAACAATGATCTTCACCACTTACCAATATGTTCCAGCTCCCTGGGATGTAAGTTCCATACCCTGGGATCCCACATCATCCTCCACTATCTTGCTAAGACCAAAATCAGTCACTTTGGCAACACCAAGCTCATCAAACAAAACATTTCCAGGCTTTAAATCATAATGGATAATCTTCTGTGTTCTTTTATTCATGTAAACAAGGCCTTGAAAAACCTGAACTAAAATGACCCTAGCCTCCCTCTCGGGCAATATATGTGTTGCTTTAAGAACAGCATCGAGATCCTTCCCTGGAATAATAAAGGAGGATCAAAGGAAGGAGTGGTAGACAAAACAAGAAATCAAACAAAGACCATGAAATCATTCAGGTTCAAAGTAATATTTATAGTCTATGTCAAAAAAGTCAACAAAATAATGATCTTCATAAAACGGATTAAGTGTATATACCACTACAGTACTCTAGAACAGTGCAGAATGTATTTTGATCAATCTCAAAGATGTCCCATAAACGAACAATGTGGCGATGGACCAGGGTCTTGTGAATATTATACTCCCGAATTGCATGCCTCATGTAACTTTGTTTCTTCTCTTCACTCCATTGAGCATTTAAACCATGAAGCTTGCAGGCAACATATCTATGCTCCACCAAGTCAAAAGCCTGCTGGAAATTTCTTACTTCAAATCACTGCAAAAAGGTATATATTTACAATTGCCAATACAGGCGAAGGAACTGTCTTTGATTCTGGTTTTAGTAGCTCAAAACCTTGTATAGTATTTGTTAAAATAATATCAATATGATAAAATGATTACTATACTATACTTTTCAGACCTTGTACACCTCACTGAATCCTCCCTTCCCAAGAAGGTTTAGAAGGGCATAACGATGATTTAGAATCTGAAAGTTGTTAAACCGCGAACCATCTTCATCCCGTATGCGCTTCATTTCACGAATCAGCCTTCCCTTCTCTAGTTCGTAGCGATCCCTCTCCCGCAAAATAACTTCTTCTTCCTGAAGATTTTTCTGCTATTAGAAACATAGAGAGGAAATAGAGAATCAGATAAGTAGAAGTATCAACTTACTCGTTTAATGCTGGCTAGTCGAGACTTAAAGATTTCATCATGAATGAGAACATCTTCTGGTAATCCAGCCTCCACCTCTGTTCCATCACCCTTATCTTCAACCAGAGAAAAGGCCCAAACAAAACAAAACACAAGCCATTAACACCGTGAGCAGGATAATGTAATACAAGTCACAAGATAGTCAAGCAGTATCTGATAGCCTGAAACAGATATTATTGTGTCCATTGGCCATCTTAAGGAGCATACGGTCATTCATGATTTGTATAATATGTATAAATTACTTATGTACAGGTTTATTATGATCCATGGTATATGTTGATACTGCCAATTGGTATAAACTAAGAAGGAAGGGAAAGGGGAAGCGAAAAGGACAGTCCCCCGCATTTGGTCCAATCAACCCCTCTTCCCTCAGTTTAGGAGGACAGGTGCTAAAAGGAAAAAGGAAACAGAATCGTACCAGATTGTTTTTTCTTAAGTAACTTGCGCTGCCGTTCAATTGCCTCCTTTGTTTCTATTAGTTGTCTCTGGAAAAAATTGAATCAAGAGATAAGGGAATTCATGTTATTTCTAATGCAAACTACTATCATGGGCAAGGGTTTCAATTGCAAAAAAAAACCTACCAGACAGAAGTTATAGTAACATCCACAAAATATACCATGTGCTATAAAGAAATAAGTTTGAAAGTCCAAAAACACTATCCTTATCATTGTATTTTGACAACACTGTGCATGACACTTTCTTTCCCAAATAATATGTAATAATGAGACCAATTATCACTAGTATGCATTATAAAAGTCATGTTCAATATTTTACCAAAAAAAAAAAATCATGTTCAGTGTATGCATCGGGCCCATTTAGTACCTAAGACAAAAAAAACTGTGCCCCAAGTTTACCCTTGATGCAAACCATATTGGGCATTCAACGGAATCACACATGCTAGTTCAGAAACAAGCTACTATTATTAGGTAAATCAGGGCCAAAAAATAAATCTTTGGTAAAAACTGTTAGTGAATAATAAGGTCATTAAGGCTTTCCAAGGAGTAATATATAAAACTCTCCCTAAAGTGGTGTAAGCTATACAGAAGATGACTCCACAGCATATCGCTTGAGACAAAAACAAACAGCCTGTATAGCTAAAAAATACAACTTCTATGCTCCATCATGATAATACATGTTAAATTCAATAAATAAATAACAGCATGGCACAAAAGTTTAAAAGAAAAAACACAAAGGGGAAGAAAGAAAATTAGACATACAAGCTGGGCATTCAGATCCTTTAACGCTTGACCATCTTCCCAGGTCTCAGATAAGACAGTTCCAGCCCTAAAATTCATAATCAAACTAATAAGTCCAAAATAAAAAAAGATGATATAGAAATAATTATTTCTTACAATGCTCCACCTATACCTGATTACACCAACATTTCCAAGTCTCAATGAGTCTTGTCGTACTTTCAGCCTTGCTTCTTGTCTCTCAGCCTTTGAAACTGATATCAGCAAATCAGATATTATTTTTGTTCTCTGCAAAATACAAGGACCAAACATGAATATGCTGACTTAATTGATGCATGACACAAAGACTCTCCTTAACTTTTTTTGGAGTAGGGGAGGGGGGTGGCGGCATCGTGCCTATCAGCAATTAGGTATCTAAGATTTCTAGATCATTTTTGTTATATATAGGTTTCGTGAATGCAAGATTTAGTGTATGCTCTCTATTGCATGCCCAAGAGCATCCACTGCTTTCTATTGTAAATAACATATATATCAATAGGAATGAAGTGCTTTGAAAGATTCAGGAAGGAAAATTTAACAACGATTATTGTGCAATCAAAGCTGAAAATAATCACACCTTAGGCTTCATTTGCTGTTCATGATCTCTCAGGTCCTTCAGTTCCTGCATGTGCCAGAATCAAACATTAAAAGAACATAAAATCATCACATCAATTTCAACAACTGCCAATTCCATTACCTTTAAAATATATTTACAATTCACTATAAATTCCGTGTTATTTTGTGCTCAAAATTGTGAGTACTAGTTCATTTAGACAATGTTATCGAAATAATGCAAATTGAATCACACAATATGGCATGTGAGTATTTCCTTTTCATTTATAGATGTACCTTTCCGAAACTGTTGTATCAATTGTTATAGTATCTTACGACTTGATAAAATTCAAGAATCAGAAAACATCCTTCTGATTCACGACTCTTGTCGCACTTCGATAATTATTTGTATACCTTTTCTAGCTGTTGACTAAGATTCTGATACTCAGAGGTTTCTTGCTTTGATTTACGCAAGTCTTCCTCCAACGCAACGACTTTTGCACGTAAAGATGCAACCTCCTCCTAATTTAAGATAAAAATGAAATAAAATAAGAAAAAAAATTGAAAATTGGAAGCTTTTAATACCAAAATAAAACAATAATAAAGTTTTAAGGTATCAGCAATGTCATTGAGATCTGATGGGGGAAGGGAGAAATGAAAGAGGTCCTATTAATTAAACTTCTATTTATTTTCATATAAAGCAACACATTATTTTACTTGCCATAAAATGTATACGTGGAACTCAAAAAGTTAGCAGAAGCCATACCTCTAATGAAGCACTATTATCATTATGAAACTGATCTTTGAGTCTGCCATCCTGCAAATAAATATGAGCTTTAAGGAGTACAATATAAATGATCAATCCATAAATTTATTGCTTCCTGTAGTCCTTTACCCCAACCCAAAAGGTTTCAATTTCAGGTCTCCATTATAATCGATTAAAGATGTTAAAGTTGCAACCATGCTTGCAAGTTGCAACAATGTGCAGACTATAGATACAATTGCAATTGTAAAGACCAGTTTACCATAAATTGATTGACAAATGTCAAACAATAAAGAACCAAATGTTTCATGGCAAGGAACATACTTTATGGTACACATTCTCAATCTGACCATTTGAAGCCGAAACAGTTGGAGGAGAAATTTGTGTCTTGGTCTGATCATTACATTTCGAACCACGGCCCCTACCTGAACCAGAACTCCCTCTTCCACGGCCAGATTTCTTTCTATTCGCATCAACATTAACTTTTGTCTCCACAGCCTCCAAACTAGTTTGTCTTCCGTCAGTAACAACCTGATATAGTGACAAGTAAATATTTTCAGTTGGAAACAACAAGAAGGCCAATTTCCGAGACAAAGAGTGCCACTTCTTACAAATGGATGAAATCATCAAAAGTCATCATAATACTAGTAATAGAAGATGGCAACTTCAATATATTTAAAAGTAACCCAAAAGGAAGCGACACAGCTACTCTATTACTACGGCAAAGAGTATATTGAGCCATCAGATGAAAACTAACCTCGACACGTTCAAAAACATTAGAGCTATCATTTTGTTGAAGTTTTAGGCGCTTCTGCGTGTTGGCTTGAATTAAGAATTCCCCACCATTCTGGAATAGAAATACGAAGATAAAGTCAATCTATCAATCCAGTCCATCAGAATAACATACATCCAAACATTACTAATTTCTAAATCATTAATAATCCAATAATCAAGCAAAATTGATAATTTTCTTGTCAACAAAATAACAGTAACCATGAACACAAAAACATACGACATACATTTATTATATCCAAAACCGTAAACAGATGAACAATCAGTCAACCACAACAAAACACATTAGATCAAGGTTGTGTTTGGATTATAGCTTATGCAAAGCTTATTTGGGCTTATTTACTGATATAAGCACTTCTGACATTGTTTGGAATATCTTGTGAAAATAGATTATGACTGGCTCATAAGCTGTTTTGGGCTTATTTTCCTAAGCTCTCCAGAATAGTTTATCAAAACAGCTTACGGCTTATATGAAATCAGTTTAACCACATTTTCTCTTCGGTTATAAAAATAGTTTATACATAAGCGCTTATATGATAAGCATTTATGCTATAAGTGCTTAAATAATCTATTTATCCAAATAGACCCCAAATCAGCTTCTATCTTCTAGATTAGAATTGAAAATCCCTAGCAACACAATGAAATAAGCCATAAACATAATAAATGCAGACAAATCACCAAACCACATTGCACTGAATAGGGCTAAAGACTTACATCATCATCAGAATCACTGGAAGTGGATGGTTCAGCCAAATCTTCAGCAACTCCACTGAATTTTCCAGCTGAAGAAGGAACAGAAGACCAACTTGGTTGCTGAGAAGCAGAGGTGGAGGAACCCTTTCCAACCATGCGAGCTTCCAACTTTGCAATCTTTGTAGGCAGAGACTGATCCGATTGGTTGGAAGAGTTGGAAGAGAAATGCACCAGCATGTCATCCGACATTGTTGCTGTTACTGTAACAGAAAACTGTTTTGGAAAACAAAGGAAAATTTAATCTCAAAATCATTCAAACCCCCAATACACACAAACAGCCCCAAAAAATCCAACCATTTAGAAGAAAAAAATTGTTCCTTTTGATGAGAAAACAAGTTGCTGAGTTCAATTAGGCCATACCCATTCGTGATCAGAGAGCAAAAGGTGGAAATTTGTTGGAGACCCACGGGAAGAAATGGGGATTTATGCAAAGGGGAAAACAGCAGAAGCAGTTGAAGAAATCAAAGGGTCAGAGAACTGAGATGGGGTGTGAGGGAAAGCAAAAAAGGGAAAATTTGGAGTATCTTTTGGGTGAGGAACTCAGAGAATTAATTGTTGATTGGGGGAAAAATAGAGAATCTAGGGTTTTTGAGTTTGGTCAAGAGGTGGAAGAATCAAAAGCTTGGGAGGGAAGAATGGATGTATTGGGCACATGAGAGAAGGAAACATGACTGAGAAACAATAGAGTAGTAATAAAGGCTGCTTTTTTCTGGGTGAGTATGGTGTGTGTTTCTTTTGGAAATTGATGTGGGCTTTTCAGAGGAAAGCAGTATCTAAGAGTGAAAATTTTGGGACTCTGGTAGAATGGTAAATCAGAAGTGAAAAAACAAAAACAAAATAACATGTGGATTTAGTGTGTGTTAGAATGTGTGATGTGGGATTGGAAATTCTTAAATCTAGTGAGGTATTGTTATTCTGAGGATAGTCTTACCTATATGCTTCTCAGATAAGAATGGATCTTTGAATTGAATCTATTGAGAATGGTGGCTTTTTATAGTGATAAGTTATGGTGGGTAAAGTGGGAAAATGAAAGGTTTTTCCAATTCATGAATGAATATATGAGAGGCAAGAGGTTTGGGGGAAAAAGGAAAAAGGTTGAAGTTGCTATGAAAATAGGCAAGGAATGAAATGATTGACAAGTGAAACAATTATCAATTAATTGATGTCTAAAATCAGGTTTTGTATCTATGAATATAGCTGTCAATGGGAAATGGATTCACTCCGTCTCCACTCATGCATTCATGTAGTCAACAATCAAGACCACTAGATCAAAATCAGACAGTTTACACTTTTGGGATAAAATCGGGATTAAAATATGAACTGAATGGTGAGATATCCAATTTTGGTCCAACCATCCCGATCTACTAATCGCGTGGATGCGTTGAACCGGTGACCACAGAATCTGGGTCCCAATGGGCCATGAGGATGGTAATAACCAATAAAATCTAATGACTTCAAGAAGCATATGATTTTATGATATGAGACAATAAGGCCTACCCGCGAGAGGATGCTGGTAAAACCTATCCTTATTAAAAGCAGTGGTAAAATTGTGAAACAAAAAGTGTAACAACCTGTGACTTTGAATAATTTATACAAAACTGCTTATGAATTACGATTGTGTAACTAACCATTTGTTTATAAATCCCGTGACATGCTGTTAAGAAAAGTAGAATACACATTGATATTAGTTGGAATTTATTAAATGAGCTTATGCAAATTGACCAATACATTTAGCTTTGTAATGGAGTGTTGAGAGAGAAGATTTTTTTCTCTTTAATTCATCGATACCTGTAGCGCCGCTAGATACAATAACAGAAATAAACATTAACATATTTAATACAAAGATGTGAATACAATGGACTGGCATGTTATTAAACCACTTTTCATGAAAAACTTCCTTCCTTAATAGTAAATTTTGGTGATAATCCGGCTTAGGACTAGTGAGTGACTTGGCTAGCTTCTACTTATCATTTTGCATATATGTATTATCGACATTGGATTGCATTTTTTCCTCCCCTGATTATTTTCCTCTCTCTTATCCTTGTTTTGATTGGTTGCTTTTTAATTCTCACCCTGTTGTCTTGTCAAACAGCTTCGTGCTATATAGCAATGCTGCAATTTTTTTATTTAAGATACATATCAATAAAACCAATAATGCGAACGATAGGAGAATTTGAGTAAACAAGCCTTCGTCAATTTGTAGGTTTAAAGATCCAATTCATAGCCCATTCAAGTAAAACATTCAGTTAAAACGTTACATGCAACATTCATCTTAACTTGGAAGACACATTAAAAAAATGAACTTTAGGGGGCAGTTGCATCCCCCCCCCCCCCCCCAAATTAAAGAACTACAGTGTACCGAAAGAATTATCACACAATAATGTAGAAAGAATAAATAACAGAAAAATGAAATGAGTCTAAAAACTTGAAAATGAGGGTGATTTTGTTGGTTTACAGATGGCATGGTAGAGATTATGATCTAGAGCTCTGGTACCACCGGTTGTCACTTCTCTCCAATCCATTACTACTCGAGTTCCCAAACCTAGATGCTGAGTACGTATAATGGAAACTCTTGGCTGATCCTCCTGTATTAGGAACCCCTTCATGAACCTTCCTCATCTTAGAAGATTTAGAATTTGGAGTGTGACTTCCACTACTAAAAGAATGAATTTTTGTAGATGGGGTTACCGGAGACCTCCAACTGTTCCTTTGGGACTTTGAAGGAGAGAATTCACCAGGATACTCTGTCATCCAATCACCCCTATGCTTTGATTTCTGTGGAGTTGTAATGCCTCTTTCTTCTGTGAGAGGCTTTTTCTTCTTACTCGCCTTATCCATATCATGAGGTGCAGACCTATATCCCATGTAGTGGAATCTTGGAGGTTCTGTACTTGATAATTCACGTTTCCTCTTGCCTACCTGTGGAGGTGAAAAAACCCCGCAGACAAGAAACTACTTGCTCAGTTATTCTAAAAGAGAACTGAGAGAACTGAGTAAAGAGATAACTATTATGTGGCAAGAAAGCATAAAAACAAATAGCAGAAAATATCAGACAACTAAAATAATTTTAATGACTTTAAGACATGTCCTAAAATGCACCTTAACTGAACTTGAGCATTCTCGGGCAAAATGTCCTTCTTCACCACACTTATAGCATGAGCTAGGTGTTGCTGCATCGGTGGTCTCAGTTTGCCATCTTGAACTTGCCTGCATAGATTGATTCTCATACTTACATAAACTCATAATTTAATTTAGAACTTCATTTGATGAGTCAAGTCAAACTTTTAAAGATAGTTCAGTGTAAGCCTTACTAGTTACTTCTGGTAGGAGAAAGAAAAGATGAAAAAGAAGCCAAATTACCCTTGGAAAGAATGAGCCATGCAGCAATGGTCTAGATTATTTTTTTGTGGGGGGGTGGGGGGGGGGGGGGGGGGGGGGGGGGGGGACAACCATAGAGACAAATCCTGAAAATTACCTTTACAGAACTTAAGCATTCTCGGGCAAAATGTCCACATTCACCACACTTATAGCACGAACTAGGTGTGGCTGCATCAGAGGACTCACTTCGCAACCTTGAACACGCCTGCACCAATTGATCCTCATATTCACATATACTCAAAATTTAATTT
Source organism: Glycyrrhiza uralensis (assembly GCA_030159175.1). NCBI lineage: Eukaryota > Viridiplantae > Streptophyta > Magnoliopsida > Fabales > Fabaceae > Glycyrrhiza > Glycyrrhiza uralensis. The sequence continues at coordinate 3,778,870 of BRZY01000006.1, forward strand.
GAAAAGGTATTTACATCAACCCATGTCCAGTCAAAGTTTTTTAAAAACAGTTTACTGTGCCTTACTCCTGGTAGGAAAATGGATGAAATTAATGAAAAAGAAAACCTAACTACACTTGGGGAAAAAAGCCAGCCGGAAAGTATTGGTCTAGATTAAAAAAACGAAAGAAAAAATTTATATCAGGTAAGGTAAATAAACCATTAAAAAAACTTACCAAGCCAGTATGACCCATTTGACCACATTTGTAACAAGAAATATCTCTTGGTGGAGCATCTGTAGTATTGAAACAGCACAAGTGGCCAAATCTCTTGCAGACATAGCATTGCATTTCCTAGTTAAACGAAAGGAAAAAGTAAATAATCATTGAATTGACCAAATACTCCATGATCTATATCCGATGTACCCACTACATTTAAGTTAATTCAACCAAAAACCTTTTGCAAAGTTGCCCAATGCAAATAAAAGAAAAGAAGGAAAAGGAAGCAAAAAGGCATGGATGAAAGGAAAAAAAAAAACCTTGAGGTCATCCTGTGAATAATCATTTTTGCATGAAAACATATCGTGCCCAGAATTTCCACATTTCAAGCATATTGTCAAGCTTTTAGAACCACCCTTGTGCTTCTCTGGACAGTCTTTAGCCCGATGGCCACCTTTCTTGCAGATATAGCAATCCCGTGCCTACAAAAAATAACTTTTTTAATCAAATTCATATTCATAATCAATACAATCCAATGGTCCATGAATTGCCACGGTAGCGGGTAGCAGCTTCACCTAGCCACCATCGCAGTCAAATTAGAGCTTGCACCATAGACTCAACCAATCAATAAAAATAAGTAAAAGCACACAGATTGATCACATCTATTACATATAGTACATTGTATATCCACGGCTCCTTCAAACAGCAAAAACAACATGAGAAGTAAACCAGACATACCATGGTGCATTGTTTGACACTATGCCCCAAACTGCCACATATAAAGCAAGGTTTCTTGCGCTTAGCGGCTGTACAGTTGACCGCAGCATGGCCTTCTTCGCCACAATTATAGCATGTTCCCCAGCCATTCTCGGCTGGAGGATCAAAATACCTCGGACCCCGCTGATAAAAACAGAAACACATACCCAACTAAGTATCGAAGGCAGTGGCATAGCATTTTCAACACACATTTTAGAACAAATATAGTTCAACTCACAAGCAGCTTTCGCAGAACAACATTGTCACCCATATGAACCATGTCAGCTTCAGCAGGCTCCATTTTCTCTGGGGCTTTGATTGTCTCCACGCCTTTCTCCATTTTCTCTGGGGCTTTGATTGTCTCCACACCTTTCTCTTCTTCTTCAACTATAACAGCCTACATAAGAAAATTTATTGTTTCAAAAAAACACAAAATACAACCCAAAATGTTCCTAAACTAATTTTGGATAAATAATGCATAATCTGTTATTTCAACTCTAATAGTTTAAAACCATTTAATTTTAACCAGAATGTGCAATTTGGATGTGTTTCACACCCTTCTAGTGTTACAGACTAAGTAAGCCCAGTTTTCCATAAAAACGACAAGCAACTCAGAAAGCCCAATTTTCCATGAAAATATAGAGAGAGAAAAAATCATTTTTTCCAAAATCAATTTTGAAGAAAACAAGTATAACATTGGACTAACATTTACACTTTGAGTCCCAGATTCCAGCTTCTTCTTTTTTCTCCTTTTCTTCTTCTGAGTGTTAACCTCCTCACTATTCGGTCCATCAAATACGGCGTCGTTTTGGGGGTTGGTAGCACGCGTGAGGAGCGCCTTCTGGACCATCTTGAGGCTGAGATCCTCGTTTGCCTCTTCATTGTCGTCACTGCTTCTTGTTACCACCAACGACGTTGAAGCATTCGCCGCACCATCCTTTTCCTCTTTGAGCTCTGTCTTCTTCGCCTTCTTTTTGCTTCCCATCTTTCTTCAATCCTTTTCCCCCAAACCCTAACCCTAACTACGCTATGCTCTGTTCCTTTATTTTTTGGGAAATTACACAATTGTTTATTGTTTATTAATAATTAATAATCGATAATCAATCATTATTGCTGTCAAAAAAAATAATCAATCATTATCATTTTTTTGCATGATTATTATTAGAAGAAGGATTTAATTAGTATATGACTCTACTTACCAAAAAAAAATTAGTATATGACTCTAAAAAAATAAATAATCTGGTGCGATGAGTCCACATTAGATCTGGTGAGACCGCTTGAAGCAAGAGCTATTAAAGCTTGTGTACCGTGCACCACCCATTGCGTTGTGCACACTTGACGGAGTATCATATGGTTTATGAAAAAAGAAAAACCTACCCCAAATCAGAAGAAAGACATCTTTCCTTGAAGACTTGAAGTTGGCTCACAATCTTTTTTGCTGCAAGCGTTTTTCTTTCTATATGACTTCCATGTCTATTTATTGTCTGTTTGGTTGACATTCTTCAACCTTTGTTTGGGCTTCAAACACAATTTTGACTAAAAGTGAATGTGTTTGTTTATCCAAATATGAAAGTTTAAAATGTAATTTTGGGATCTAGAATCAATTCTGGTGGAAAAATGTCTTGGGTTATTTTTCTGTTTGTATAACCATGTTAGGGTGTAGGACCCACAAAATTCTTTATATTTACACATCAAAAGTGATTCTACCTTTAACATCCAAACACAATCAATTCTTCTGAACACACTTTTAAAATATCATTACCAAACACAAATCAATTCTTCTCAACACAATTTTTTTAAAATCAATTCTTCAAAGACAATTCTATTAAAATCTAAAACAAACAGACATTTAATTCGTTAGCTTGTGTTTGGTGTTGGGTGGGTCCCTCCTCAAGTGGGACCCACACCAACCCAAAAGAAAATAAAAAGATGGGTGTTGGTTTATGATTGGGCCAAAGCCCATTGGTTAGTTTTAACGGGGAATAATAATCCCTAAGTGAACATTTCTTTAGTGTGATATGGGCACAAATTTGTTGAGGTCGAAGGTTTTAAGTACCCAAATGGACTCAATCCACTTATGTGTATCTTTTTCATGTCGGTGGTTTACTAGTCTGTGTTAGACTATGTTGTTGGTTTTGTATCTGTTTTTTGTTGTTGTTTTTGTTGTTGTTTTGTGTTTTCTGTTGTTTGTTTTCCTTTGCTAGTTAGCTGAATAGGTTTGTTAGAGCATAGCATGAGATTTATTATTTATTGAATAGTTATAGCATATCTATTCATAGCCTATGTATTTAGAGTATTTTTTGTGTAATTGCTGGGCTTAGCCCATTATTAATTTCAATTACCCCTTTGACCAAAGAAAAAAAAAACATAACGTGGTGCACCAATTTGAATTGTGAAGGCACACGAGAACGTGAAGCGCAGCAACAGCGCACAGGAGGCACAACAGTACGAGAAGAGGAATTGATCTCTCAACAGATGAGTTGGTAGAACAAATTTGCTCTGTTTTGGCTGAAATTTTAGTAAGTTATTTATGTTGAAGAGTTCTTTATTTTGGTATATTTTATTGATAATTTTGTTTTCTCTATTATTAATATCAGTACCTATTGTTGAGTTTTATTGTGTTGATTTTCACCGTATTGGTGAGGTTTTTGATGCTCTGTTGATCCCTATTATTGATAGAAATACTTTGTTGGTGTACCCATTATTTTTATAGCGGAAGATTTCTGGACTAGGTCTCGTAGTTTTTTACTCTCTCACGTTAGAGGAGATTTTTCTATGTTAAAATTTGTGGTATCTTTATTTTATTTTTCTGCTCCTTTTTATTGCTATTATTATTGGAGTTGACTTTGTTTGGTTATTTTTTTGGTTAGATTCTTATAAGAAAAAGAGAGTAATTGAATTCTTAATATTCCGTTGTGTATTCTTATCCCAACATTTGGAAACAGCTAATATCGCATCTCAAGCATTCTAAAGCGGAAGCTACAGATAGCAGTTTCGGTTGAAATGTACATTAATTTTTTTTCCATCCGCGAAATCAAACATGCTGTTAATATGTAAGATGAGCATTTTGATGTGGTTTAAGTTTTAACTTAAGAACTAAGTATTAACTCTGAGTTAGTGAGCATCTCAGGACCAACATGATGAAATTAGATTGATCACATTTAGGAACAAAAAAGGTAAAATAAGAGGGTAGGGAGACTATATGTAACAAAAGAGACCTAAACACTTGAATGTAAAGAGATTGGATGGATTGGATTGGATACTTAATCTATAGCTATAATAAAAGGGATATTTCTTTTTGATATACACAACTTTTGTCATATTTTACTCCTATAACTATTAATAACTGTTAACATATTTTTATTCTTTCTGTTTTAACTGCTAACATGTAAATTTCAAAAAAAAACTACTAATCTATATAAATGAAATTATTTTACTGTAAAAAAAATTTATATATCAATATATAATATATAATTTTATGTCTTATGTAAAAATAAAAAATATGGACAGATAAGTATAACATGAAACAGGGTCATCTTAAACATTTTAGGGGCCTTGTTCTAATCTTAAAAATTGGGTCTCTAATAAAAAAAGCAATTTTAATAATTAAATATTATTTCAAAAAAGGACAATGTTAAATATTATTTCAAAAAAGGCAATTGTTCTAATTTTAAATACTTACTTCAGGACAATAAATGCAAAAAAAATTATTAAAATCCTACCAATACAACTTCAAGCTAATATCAACCTTCTAACTACTTTTTTTTTGGTCAATAACCTTCTAGCTACTTAAAAAGAGTCATTCTTCTAACACTTTTTTTTAAAATAAATTTTGAAGCCCCTAAATTTGGGCCAAAATTTGAAAACCTGTACAATAATACTGTTTACACATCTTAAATGCATGCCCTGACATGAAAACAAGTATAACTAAGGGATATTTTTACATAAGCGGCCAGCTAATGTGGGAAACAATTGTATTATGAAAGCCTTTCTACAAAGCACGTCTTTTTATAAATCAAATTCTTAATTCTTAAGAAACTTTTAAAAATTGTTTTAAAAAATAAAAATTTAAAAATCAAACTACTTTTCTGTAAAAAAAAAAAAAGCAAACTATTTTCATTTATTTAATTTGTAAAATCACCTTCATCCGCAAAGCAAAGCACGTATCAGTTCCGTGCAAGCAATAGAAAAATCAAAAATCACAAACAAGAGCTGTTTTTTATTTGGTCGACAAACAAGAGCTGTTTATGTTGCTAAACTAAACATGGTTAGTAAAAAGACAAAAATTCTTAAGCGAAAAAGTAAAAAGACAAAAGGTAAATGCGTGTTCGAATTAAACTCCTTATTACAAGCGATAAAAAAGAAATTCAAAACTATGAACAAGAACTATGCCTTTTTTTTTTATGAAATGAAAAGGATCAGAACAAAGTCATAATTAAAATGTCTGAATTAATTTAATTATTTCAAGATTACTACAAACATTTTAGTTGGGAGCTTTCATAAAACTCAACGAAATATCCGTGGAAAAACAAGTGGAGTATGCACTAAATTACCATAGTAGGAGAAATTTGTAAACAGTAATTGACTCTCATTGGGGTCATAAATAGATGTTAACATGTGTATGATTATATATATGAACTAGTTAATAAATCTAACCCATATAAAGTATAGGTCTTTTTTTTAACAAAAAAAATAGTAAAAAAAATCCCCGTGAACAAAATAATATTACTTGAAAATAAGAAAAAATATGTGAGTGACAATACGTGTCATAATCTAGGAAGTAATATGTGTCACAATATGAGAGACTAGAGGTTAATTTTTTTATATAAAAATAAAATAAATAAATTAGTTGGGATGTCAATTTAATTGGGATGCAAATGATAAATAAGGTATAGCGTACCAATTTAGTTAGGACACCTTTCTCTGTTGTGATAATTTTGCACACTAAACTTATTTTATACTTTGGCTTGAGCTATGTGTTTTTTACATAAAATATTTTTGTTCTCTTGTTGTTAAATCTGAGTATTTCTTGTGTTATAATTTAGTTATTTTTTATTAATAAATTTTTTTATCTTATAGAAAAAAAACATGTGTGTGATTATTAATATGTATATTTATTTATTTATATTTTGGTGAAAGTAATGGTTATTATATATGAATGAAGTTAGAAGAGCATATATATTTAAAAAATTACACATGTCAATTATTTATTTAATGTTTATGTTTATAATAAGTAAAGTGATAAGTAATACTACCTCATTAGAGTTTTAGCCTTTTAGCTTTGTTTCAAAATATAAGTCACTTTAAAATTTCAAGATCCCTTATATGTGATTAAGAGGATCAATTAATAACATTTGGTAGTCATGTATAGCAGTGTAAAATTGTTTGGTAGTGTATGTATGGATTGAAAGTTGAAACCATGAAGTGGAATCTTAACAGTGGAATATTTATTATAGGGTGATTGCTATGGTATCCAAGTGAATTTTATGAGTATCGATATCCTACTTATAGTAAGATGTCATGTGTATTTCTTTAGCCATGCCATATTGTTATTTTTTTTATTATTTATAAATACATCCTTTAATTTTTATTTATTTGCAAATACATACCTTTTATCATTTTTGTTTTTTTAAAAAACTAATGCTCGTAATCTCGTCTTTGCATTTTGACTTTTGAACTCTCGTCTTCGCGTTTCAACTTTCAAACTCTCGTCAGCGCAATTTTTGCACCATTCAAGCTTCGATTCGACTCGATTTGATGTAGTTATTTTGTGGATTTTATTCAAAATCATATTTATAATTATTATAACACAAAAAATTATTGTATCCAAACAAGTTAATTTTTTTTTAAAAATAATTTTTATTATTATAAACAAACATAAATTAGCTTCTATGTTTCTTGAAAATCTATAAAAAATAACCACTATGTATCCAAACAGGCTAAAAATAATTTTAAAAAAATGTATTTTTTATTATTATAAACAAACATAAATTGTTTATGCATTTCTTGAAAATCTCTAAAATATAATCACTAAGAGCCCGTATGTTACAGCTTTTTTTATATTAAAACATTTTTTTAAAATACTTTTAAGAGTTTTTTGAGTATTTGTTACGGATTTTAAAAATAATCAGAAGCCAACAAAATCTAAAAAATGGTTAAAATGAGAAGCTATTTGGAGTAACTTTTAAGAAATAATATGATTTTAATGGGGTGAGAGATGAGAAAGAAGATTAAAAAATATTTTTAATAATTATAAACAAACACAAATTAGATTATGAGTTGTTATAACTTTTTTATAATAAAATCATTTTTTTTAAAAAGCTAGAACCCGTATGTTACGGGTTATTTTATAAAAAAATCACTTATTTTTAAAAAAATTATTTTTAATGATTTTCTATCTGTTTATTTTAGATTTTGAAAATAATCAGAATTTAAAAATAATTTAAAGTTTAAAATGAGAAACTATTTAAGTGCGTTTGTTACATATTATTATATTAAAAAGTGAATTAAAAAATCACCTTTAATGATTTAATGAGGTGGAGAATAAAAGAGAAGATTAAAAAAGCGATTTTTAGAATCGCAAATAAACACAAATTAGATTATGATCCAGAACAAAATCTCTAAAAGATAATCACTAAATATTTTATAAGAAAATCACTTATTTTTTAATCCGTAAACAATTAAAAGTAATTATTTTGCTAAAAATAATTTTTTTATAAAATAATCCATAACTAGCTTTTGAGAAATAATTTGATTTTAATGAGGTGAGAGATGAGAGATAATATTAAAAAAAGTGATTTTTAGGATTACAAACAAATACAAATTAGATTTTTGTTTCACAACAAAATTTCTAAAAAATAATCTCTATATTATCTTACATGAAAATCACTTATTTTTAATCTATAACAAATGGGAATTATTTTATCTCAAAATGGCTTATTTTTTAAACCCGTAACAAATAGGTCCTAAATCATTATTCAGAAATTTCATCCATAAATAAAAAAAAGCAAAATAAGTCAAAAATTAAAAATCAATTATATACAAATAAAATTGTAACAAGTGATATGAAAAATTTTATTTGATTTTGAGTATTTGATTAAAACTCCTTAGGGATATAAAAATAAATAGTACAAATATAATGAAGTTTTCGTAAATATTGAGTCAGCATTTTTATATTTAATTTTTTTCTTATTTGTCGTGTTTCTATTGGACCATCTCGTCAAGGTACCTAAACACTTAAATTTCTCTAAGTACCATAGACTTCACCTTATTATAGTGTAGTAAAAGAATTTGTAAAATAAGTGAAAATTGATTACAGTGAATGTGGAAAATTGTTAAAGTGTGAGAATTTATAAAATAATTAATGACAAAAATAAAATAAGAGATGATGACATTCTAGTCCAATTTTGCATTCTTATTTATTTTAAATTTGTATATATGACATCAAACCCCTTATATTATACCATCTCGGCCACGAGTCTCTCATTTTAACAGGTGATCTTGGATTGAAATAAAAAACCCAATGCTACTTTTACCCAACACAACATGGAAAGAAAATGCCAAAACTCCCATGCACCACACACCAAACCATTATAAAACACTGCAAGTAGCGAAATGAGAAAATAAAAATGTTTAATTGCACTTTTAAACTCACGTATCAGGATTATGTAATTTTGGTCTTTCTAAAATGAGAAAAAAAATATTGCTTAATTGCACTTTTAATATCCTTAGTATCACAGTTGTGTGATTTTTGTCTCTCAGGTATTTTAATTGTTGCAATCAGCCAATTAGGCTTCTCCGTCATTGTGTAATCTAATTTTTAATACTAGGAGGAGCCTACGTGACACTCGTGTGAGTGATTTGATACTGAATAAAGTTACTTTAACACTAATGCATGTGGCAAAGATCCCTGTATATGAATTTTTTAAAGCATCATGTGTATATTATCTAACTTGCTTTGAAAATTTTTATAGCAAGACCACCCTGACAAGATGTCTTGACTCAGTGTCAAATCAATTTCATGTGTGCTGTAGGGCTGACTCGACATTTTGGGTGCCCATGCAAACTTTAAAAATAATCCCCCCATAATCAATTGAATATTGTGCTCCTAGCACTCTTTGCTGCAAAGTCACAAATAACCCTTTAATAATCAATGTTATCTGGAAAATCATTTTGGATATGTTATAAAAAAAGAAAATCATTTTTGATAAAAATCAAAACAAAACTATTTAATAGATCCTGTGAAACGATAAAGAGTCAAAATAGAGAAAGAGGGGAAAAATGAAATATCTAAATAAAATAGGAGTATATCATATTTTAAAGTGTATTAATTTAAATAAATATTCTGATATTAATATACACAGATACACTTGCCATATTATCTTCTATCAATCCATTATTGAATAACTTTCTGGACATTGCTATTGTTTTATTTTGATATACATAGTAAGTCAAGTTTTATATTTTTGTGTCCCTATAGATGGAGTATTGTGTGGTCACACACCCTAAACATGCTCAACGCCGCCACAGATAGGTTCTCGGTGATAAAAGTTAGATACATAGTAAGTAGTAACAAAGAGATGTGATTGTGACAATTCAAATACTTGAGGAAAGAATTACATAATTAGAATATGAGAGATTAAAATTACAAAATCCTAATATCGTAAGGGACAGAAAGTGTAATTAAATCAACATAAAAAATCAAAGTATATATTATTTATTTGTTTATTTTTTTTGGCGGAATTGTTTACTGTTTGTCGTCTATGTGTTTATACTTTATTGTTTATTTCATTAGTACCCAAAACTATTATGAATTTCGAGATGCGCCCTCTCACAAAATCACTCACACTCGTACTTCCGTGGCATTATTTCTCGAGTATCATCCCAGGATTATCGGAAACAAAAAACAATTTGTATAGAGTTTCTCAAACAATCTACTAATTACTTTTGAAAATTCGTAAAACACTTAATAATATGTATTTTTATTATAAGTATAAATAATAAATAATAGGCTTAAAAATATTTCTGGTCCCTGCAAATATATCTGTTTTTTATTTTCGTCCCTGTAATTTTTTTTTAGTTTTTAATCCCTGCAATATTCAACTCTTCCGTTTTTTATCCTTACCGTCAGTCTCCGTTACAAAAACGCCTACGTGGCTGACGGAGATCTACGTGGCGACTATGTGTCACTTGGTGACGTGGCAAAATAGCTAACTCAGCTATCATTAACATTTTTTTTTGTTTGAAGCTATCATTAACATTTTTTTTTTTGGTTTAAGCTTCAAAACTAAGACTGCAAGAAAAGAAAAAAAGAACCGCCTCACCACCGACCCTTCCTAACTCCTCCACCAACCATGGCGTAACAATCTCGCAACACGACACACCCAGAGCAATATGTGTTTATGTTGTTGTTATTATCCATTATCCATAATGTAGTGTAATGCATTGGAAGAAATCAGAGGTGCAGATGGGAAAAGAAAGCATGGGCGTCTCTTCCGATTTCAACCCAATACTCCAACACAACCACCACCATAAACACAACCACCACCACCGCCGCCTTTTACTCCCTCCTGATTCTCCCACTCTCCAACTCTCTCTCCCTTCCTTACACGTCCTTCAGCATCGATCGACCAACACCATGGTGAAAGTGAGAGACGATCTATGCATAACCGTTCCCAGCTTCTTCAAGTGCCCAATCTCACTCGATGTGATGAAATCCCCTGTGAGCCTCTGCACCAGAGTCACCAACGACCGCTCCAGCATCCAGCGCTGGCTAGACCAAGGCAACAACACTTGCTCCGCCACCATGCAACCCCTCCACACTAAGGACTTCGTCCCCAACCGCACCCTCCACAGTCTCATCCAGATCTGGACCCACTCGCTCCACCACCGGGTCAACCCGCCCGATTCCCCTTACACCCTTCCCGGGACCAAGTCCTCCAAGCCATCTCCGACCTGCGCTGTCACACTGACAACAACTGGTTCGGCCCAATCAAGAAAGTGGTTCAGTTCGCCGAAGATTTTGAATCGAACCGAGCCTTCCTCGCGAAAATCGACGGCTTCGTGCCACTGCTGGTTGGTTTCCTCGACAATGTCGACAGCGGAGAATTTGAATTTCTCGAACAAGTTGTCAGGGCGTTGGGTTTGGTTCTGGATAAAATCAAAGATCGCGAGGGGTCGAAGAACCAAATGTTGAAGGGGGAAACGAAGATCGCAAGGGTTTGGTTCTGGATAAAATCCATCGCCATTGACGCAGAGTCACAACTTCTCATCGCCGAGAAGGAAGGCCTGATGGGGTGTGGGGTGGTTGCCTTCATCTGGGTTGATGAAATCTCAATGGGTTGCGGCTAGGGAAGGGAAGAAGAAAGAGGGAGAGGGGAAAGGGAAAAATAATATTAGGTTTAATTAACTATTTAATTAACAATTTATTAATTCTTAATTCCTTACTAATCACATTTTAAATGTTAATCACGCCCAATTAGCCACTTATCCACGTGGCACTGACATGTGGCGTCCCACATAGCTTCAGTTGAGTTAGGTGGCAATGACAGCTGAGCAGACGTTAGCCATGTCAGCTTTTTTGTAACGGAAGTTGACGTCGAGGATCAAAAACAAAGACGGCGATATTTGTAGGGATGAAAAAGTAAAAAAAAAATTTGCAAGGACGAAAAGCAAAAATGAGTATATTTGCAGGGACCAAAAGTATTTTTAAGCCTAAATAATAATAATAATTAGCAAATTTTGTAGTATTAACCACCACTTTGGTCCCCATGTTTTTGACAATTTACCAAGTTGTATTTCTGATTTATCTCTAATAATATAAGTTTATTATCGTAAAAAAAAACCACCACTTTGGTCATTGGATTCTGGAAGTAATGAAATTTAAAAAAATCTATCAATGTATAATTAGTTAGTTATTTTGGTTCCTAACGTCATTGTAATCACTTAGGTTAAGTTGATACGTTCATTGACCCATAGGACACCACGTGTCAGTTCACATGTGTGTCTCGTCATAGACCAAAAATAACCTATAATGAGGCACACACATGGAGTGATATATGATGTTTTACGGGTCAATAAATGTGTCAATTTAATCTCTCAACTGACATTAAGTGACTATAGCGACTACACTGACTAGGAATGACAATGGGTAGGGTACTTAGTACCCATCCCCATACCTACAATTTTAAAAAATACCTGTACCCGGCCCCATACCCACGTGGGTAGCAACTTTGATCTCCGTACCCTTATCCGTTGGGTATCTAAGTACCCATACCCGTGCCCGTTACCCACACTTTAACTGTTAAAATTCAAAAATTAATTTTCAAATGCAATACACAATATTATGTTTCAAGGACGCATAAGGAATTTGCTGGTGAAGGACACGAGAACGAGACAGAATGGTGTCAGTGAAGAAGGCTTGTCATCGCAAATCAAGGAAGCGGGACAATAATAGCGCAAGTGAATAAGGTACAATGAAGCAAACTTGTCGTCGTCTACAATAATAATGAAACACACGGTAAAGAAAAGCAAAGAGTCAAAGAAATGTATCTCATGGGAAAGGAAAGAAAATGTGTCTTATGACTATAGTGTCTTATGCATGAGTTACTTTAGGAATAAGAATTAGTTTATAAATTTCTTTAAGAGTTATTAAATTTAATATACACACACACATATACATATAACTATAAATAAATAAATATGTATATATGTGTGCGGGTATGGGGCGGGATAGGTACTAAGATACTTTTACCTGCACCAGTCTCTATCAAATTTTGAGGGTAATTACCCGTACCCATATCCATACCCATTGAGCGAGTAATTACCCTTCTTATTGTAGGTAATTTTTATGGGTATCCAATGAATAAGGGTCCAATTGCCATCCCTAACGCTGACCAATGGATTACACAATAAATGACTTTTTTTAATTTTATTAGTTTCAGCATTTCAGATACCAAAGTGACATGGCCACTTTTTTAAGAAGAAAGTGACATTTTAATCTTAATTACAGTGATTTAATTTTACAACTTACATTACAAATTACAAATTACAAAAATTGTACAATTTTCTCCCCATGCAATCATGATCCATTCATCACCGAAGAAGAAATACTACTACAAATACGAATTGGGTGTAGGATTGGAGTGTGAAATACCGAAAATGCCCAAATCCCCAAATAAAGACCAAAGACATTTCTCCCTGTCTCTCGTCTCGAGCAATAGCATACATAGCTTCTGGTGATCTCGTTTTCATACATCACAGTGCTCTCTCTCTCTCATCTTTCTCTCTCCTCCATTGTTTCTGTATAAGCAACGCGGCGCGAAGGTCAATTGCTATAATCGCCATGACCGTGATGACTCCTGCTCCCATTGACGTACGTTCCCTACCATACCTTACTATGCGACTCTTTCCACTTTTGCTTCGTTGTTTCGTGGTTCAATCACTTTGCGACTTTCCAATTTTGCTTCTACTTTTTTTTTTGCGCGATTTTGTTTTATTTTTTTGTTTTATTTTCGGTAAATGGTGCGTTTGAGGTCAATTTGATTGTCGTTTCGTGTGTGTGTGTGTGTGTGTTTTGTGTGTGGCGGGGGAGTGATGGGGGTTTCGTCTAGGGGTTGTGGTTTTGATCTGGTCGAGTGGAATTTGCTTCAATTTCGATGCATTTTGTGCTTGGATTTTGGGGATTTCATTGGGTTTGCTTCTTCGTGGATCAGAAGTAGTGTGATGATTTTTTTTTGTTTGCCCTTCCTTTTTGGTTTTGCAGCAGCAGGAGGACGAGGAGATACTTGTCCCACACACGGATTTGGCTGAGAATAATCACCAACCCATGGAAGGTACTGCTGATTGCTTTGTCCTTCTTTTTGATCCGTTGAGAAACTGCTTTTTTTGTCACCCTATTTATTGCCGTTTAGACGATCTAATCATATTGCTCTAGGAGTTAAGGAAACCACTTCATGCATTGTTTGGTTGCTATGAGAGAGAGAGGAAGTGAAGAACTGAGTGACAAATGGTATAGGAGTTTTAGGATTTCCTTTTATTGAGACAAAAAGTAAGGGTTGTTTGGTTGGAGAAAACATTTCGTGTTTTTATTATCTGATTTCACTCGTAATTACAGAAATGCCACCTCGTTTTAACCTTCAAAGTTTTTTTAACAAGAAACAAATAAAATTCATATGAAAAAACTTTAAAATAGGAAACAAAGTGAATACAAATTGTTTTTTTTTTAAATTAAAAGCGAGAACAGAAATGAAGACAAAATAATGTTTTCTCAAACCAAACAGGCCTTAATTTTTTGTCTGTTTGCATTTGTCTGTTTATTTTCAATTTCTTTATTGGTTTTCTGTCTCTCCCCTTGTTTTACTCATCTTTCCTGGCAAGCTAGCAATGGGTTTAGTTCAGTTACGATGACTCTATTTATTATACCCCTCCAAGTTTTCAGCTAATTTAAGGCATGATACTTAATTGTTCTTTTCATTTATATTGATGGACTTTAGTTGTTGCTCAACCTGAAACTGCCAACACTGTGGATAGTCAGCCTGTCGAGGATCCTTCATCATCAAGATTCACATGGAGAATTGACAACTTTTCTAGGATGAATACGAAAAAGCTCTATTCAGAAATATTTATTGTTGGTGGTTATAAATGGTATTGTGCTTACACATTTCCTGAATTAACTCATAATGTTCATTTTCTATTTCAGTAAACGTGATTTACGATAGGATATTATGGCGTCGTTTTGACCCATATGGCCGACCCTATTTAGTGGGAGAAGTGATTTTGTTGTTGTTGTCATATCAGTTCTTATGTGAATTTATCTTCGGTTATCTCTCCTGATTTTTTTCCCACTCTGTGCAGGCGTGTACTTATTTTTCCAAAAGGGAACAATGTGGACTATCTGTCCATGTATTTGGATGTTGCAGATTCAGCTAGTTTGCCCTATGGTTGGAGTAGATATGCACAGTTTAGCTTGGCAGTAGTTAATCAAATCCATAATAAGTACACTGTGAGAAAAGGTAGACTTTTTAGTTTGTCTTTTTACAGTTGTTACAAGATGAACTACCATGCATGTATGTAGAAAAGGGCATTGCTGGAATTAAAAGCAAAGAATGTTGTAAGATGTCTGTTGCAATTACTGGAAGAAAATTTTATACTTGAAAAATCCATGTTATGATACCATTTTCACTGAGAAGCCTAAGTGCTTGTGGTAGATTGTTTTCATCAAATCCCCAGAATATTGCCTCTCTGTATATCATACTCATCTCCTATGCCATTTCTGTTTAACCGTTAGTTTTTCTACCTAGTGGGAAAAGGCTTTTGTTGTTGTTGTTGATAAAAAATTCAAAACCTAACAAAAGTGGTTTCTTTTCATATGCCTTCCATCTTCTTATTCAAATTTCACTTCACTAAACTTTTTTACTAAATTTGAAACTACAACTTATACATATATTCTTTCCTTTATTAGTTATACCTTTGGATATAAATTTGGGAATAGTCATATTACTTCTATTGAATGAACTTGTTAGTACTGACTTGTTGAATAAAACAAGGGTTCTGCTAATGAGTACCCTTAGGGCACTTGTTAAGGTATAAAAAATGGAAAGTATTTAATGAAAGTATGCAATTTAATGCATTGAAAACATTAAAAATTTTACTTTTAATTTTCGAACGACTTATAAAGGCAGGCACTTGTTAGCACTTTCCACATATCAAAATGAAAGAGGAAGAAAAATATTACAAATGCACATAACTTTTGGGTGTCGCTTTGTGTTTTTTGTGTAACTTTTTTTGCACTTATGTAGACACGCAGCACCAATTCAATGCACGAGAAAGTGATTGGGGTTTCACGTCCTTCATGCCTCTTGGTGAATTGTATGATCCTACTAGAGGGTATCTTATGAATGATACTCTTGTAGTTGAAGCTGAGGTTCTTGTCCGTAGGATTGTTGATTACTGGACTTATGATTCAAAGAAGGAGACTGGCTATGTCGGGCTTAAGAACCAGGGAGCTACATGTTATATGAATTCTCTACTCCAAACTTTGTACCATATTCCTTATTTTCGAAAGGTCAGGCACTATTCTCATATTTTATTCATCTTGCCTGAAGTTCACTTGTTTTACTGGAAAATAATGAGGAGGTTGGGTCCTGGATATCGCATTTCAGGCTGTATACCATATGCCTACAACAGAGAATGATATGCCCTCTGCAAGCATCCCCTTGGCTCTGCAAAGTTTATTTTACAAGCTCCAGTATAGTGACACCAGTGTCGCAACAAAAGAGCTGACAAAATCTTTTGGATGGGATACATATGATTCTTTCTTGCAGCATGATGTCCAAGAACTAAATAGAGTCCTTTGTGAAAAACTTGAAGACAAAATGAAGGTAACAGAAAGACCTTTAGATGTATGTAGACAATCTCTTTTTGGAGAAATACCATCTCAAATGCATTATGGATTATCTTCTTTTTGTCTTTAGGGAACTGTTGTTGAGGGAACTATACAGAAGTTATTCGAAGGGCACCATATGAACTATATTGAGTGCATCAATGTGGACTATAAATCAACTAGAAAGGAGTCATTTTATGGTACTTTCATATGCTTGCTGAAGTTAATTATATGTTTAGTTTTACCTTGCCACTTTATTGTAATTTAGTTTTTACTTTCACTTATGGATGGCAGACCTTCAACTTGATGTCAAAGGCTGTCATGATGTTTATGCTTCCTTTGACAAGTATGTTGAAGTTGAACGTCTTGAGGGGGACAACAAATATCATGCAGAACAATATGGTTTGCAGGTTGGTTGCAATTGTTAAGTTCTAATTCATCTTCTAATAAAATCATGTTGTTGAAGTCAACCTTCTCGTGATATAATATGTATGGGTGGGAATCCACTTATTTTAGGAATAAGTCTTCTCAATCTTACTCCCTTTATAACTTTCTCAAGAATATGAATTTAAAAAATCCAGCAGTTGAATCATGTGATATTAACATGATGATTATGTACACCAAGTTTCAGATAAATCATACATTCATAGGTATGTAAGACTATAGTCGATATTTACCCCTATTTTAAGAAGAATATCATATGTTAAAATGAAGTTGCCTAATAAAGTATCAATCGGTTTTTAAATTTTATGAAATTTTGTTCACTTGTTCTATCTAACAAAAACTTTCAATTCAATGGTTGGATTATTGAATTTGTATTCTATAAAAGTTATTAAACAGAGTAAGATTGAGAAGACTTACTCCTATAGTAATTAGATCCCCACTATAATTGTATTGCTTAATTTTACTTTGTTTTGTGAACCTTGCCATCTTGAATGTAAAAAAGACATAGTAGATGTGTCACCGTTAATATTTGCTTGTTGAATGTTGGTGTCTATGAAAATGTCCTCAGCATTAGCTGGGAGAGGAAGAAATTGAACGATGTTGTATTGTATGTTAAAATTTGAAATTCCTTAATAGTGTTTTTGAAAAAGTTGAATGTTGAAGATGTAGCTATTTCTGTATTTCATTTAAATTGAATGATAAAGGATGCTACAGATGGAATTGCTTATGGTAGTTCCAGATTCTGCCAAGTTCAATCTCAACCCAGATCGGAGAATCTAAAAATTGGTTTAGAATTTTGTTGCTTTGGTGTGTTTTCACACAAACCCGTTTTCCTATTTCTAATTCACTCTCCTAACAGCTGAGATTCCTTCTTGATAAGCCTATTGGCCATTTGGAAGTCCAAATCTCACTCAAAAGTCAAGTTGTTTGTCTGGAGTCTCTGGACTCTGGAGTGCTACACTTAATATGATTATTTCGAACTACTAATTGCAAGTTCGTAGGCCTTACACTGCACTTTTTTCTTATCGCCGTGTTATCTCTTCTCTACCTCCATATCCTTTTTCCGCACATTTCTATGTCTGTTGCAATTTGATAGTCACAGAATGTCAATTAAGAGGTGTGCTGTGATACTCCTTAGATCTACTGATCTAGTAACAAATGATATATGCCTAATTAATTCTAGGATGTCACGGTGTGAGGATTACAAATTATGGAACTGTGAGTACAATCAACAATATATGTCAAAGATTTTTTTTATATTCTTTTGTTCTCTCTCTATCTCAGCAGTTGGATGCCTAATTGTTATAAATCTACTGATAGTTATCACCTAATTGTTGCAATTTGATGGTCACAGAATGTCAATTAAGAGGTGTGCTGTGATACTCCTTAGATCTAGTAACAAATGATATATGCCTAATTAAGTCTAGGATGTCACGGCGTGAGGATTACAAATTATGAAACTGTGAGTACAATAAACAATATATATCAAAGTTTTTTTGTATTCTTTTGTTCCCTCTCTATCTCAGCAGTTGGATGCCTAATTGTTATAAATCTACTGATAGTTATCACCTTTTCCGCAAAGCTTGAATTGTATGTATTGTATTGTATGTAAATAGTGTTTAGGTTCATTGTATATAGGCTAACCATAAATATGTACCTACAGTAATTAAGATACCTGTGATCTTTGTATTTATTAGTTTTCTTCTACATAATTTTAAAGTATGCCTCGAATTCAGTTTCATGAGTGGACCAAACACATTGAGATAAATTGCCATTTCATTAGAGAGAACATCTTATGTGGAGGCATCATCATTCACTTCGTCAATTCAAATGACCAGATGGTGGATATTTTCAACGAGTCATTGATAAGTTTTCGGATAAGTTATATATGTGACAAGCTTGGTGCATAACTGCACATGACCTATATGCTCCAGCTTGAGGGGGAGTGTTTGGGAAGTATGTAAATAGTGCCTTGGTTCATTTTGTATAGCCTTATCATAATGATGTAATTACAGTAATACTGTGATCTTTTTGTTACTTTTTATACTTCACCACATTCGTCTCTGAGCTCTTGCTTTCAACAGAATGATTTAATTTACCTATCTCCTTGATTCAAATATTGATATATATTAGATTTAGTGGTTCTTAGTCATTTAGGGGCCTAACCCGATCCCACAAAACAAGCTTGTAAGGTGAGGATTGCTCAAGCTTTATAAGCTCTATTTAGGCCTTTTCTCTTGTCAATCTGGGACTTGGGTTTTTTTTTTCTCAATACACCCCCTAACGCCTAGCACTATTGGACTTCATGCATGGATAATATGGTGGGTGGCCCAATAATGGATCTAGGTTAGGCTTTGATACCATCCTAGATTTAGTTGTTCTTAGATTTAGGGGCCTAACTCAATCCCACAAAACCAGCTTGTAAGGTGAGGATTGCCCAAGCTTTATAAGCTCTATTTAGGCCTTATCTCTTGTCAATGTGAGACTAGGTTTTTCCCCAATAATGTTATTTCTTATTCATATGTTTTTAAATATCTAGCTTATTTTCTTGGAACAATTTCATGGCATTTCCTTAAGTTTCTTATTTAGTTTCTTATTTACTGTTAGAGTGCAATCATATAAGTATTTTCTTAAAATCTAGTTGCATCTGTAGACTGATGATTTTCATATTTTCAGGATGCTAAGAAGGGTGTCCTGTTCATTGATTTTCCTCCAGTTTTGCAGCTTCAGCTGAAAAGATTTGAATATGACTTTATGCGGGATACTATGGTAAAGGTTGGTAGCCAAATAGACACCCTGCTTTGCAACATATTTCTTTCTTATGGTACTTTATTTGCCAGCATATTAGTAACTTAGCATTTCCATTTTATTTAGACCTTTTGCTACTTAGTGCACCAGAGTTAAGTTGCAACTGGTCCCGACGTTTTATTGGTTGTTGACCAGAGTAAGATGCAGGCAGGCTACTCCAGCTCTACTATGAAATGCCATTGAAGATTATTTTGATTTGACTAATTAGTTATGCTGGATAATGTACATTGTACAGTGATATCTTGTTTATTTTTAGTATGCAACTATGCATTCATTCACAGTACTGTTACTTGATGCAAGAAAGTGGTTTGGCTGGCCTGCATCTTGTGTTGGGGGAAAATAGTGCCTTGTGATGTTGAAAACCACAAAGGATTTCTGCCAGGCATTTTTCTTAATATTTATTTCTAAATTAAAATTTCTGTTTTGATGATAGTTTTTTTTTTCTTTACTCTGTGGGAGGTCTCTGTTTGTGTATAATATTTACGTACATCATTTGAAATGCGCGCACACACACACACTGAAGGAAGATAGTGTGCTAAAGGGATCATGGGCATTAGCTATCCTCATTAGTTTTTACTTATCTGTCCTTGAGTTCTTTTTGATGAAGAATTTTTTTTGGTAACATGAAGAAATTGAACTCTTGTTTCTATACATGAAAATTTGATCTTATCTTTTTTCTATGTCCATGTAGATTAATGATCGTTATGAGTTTCCCTTGCAACTTGACCTTGATCGTGATAATGGAAA
Organism: Glycyrrhiza uralensis; assembly: GCA_030159175.1. NCBI lineage: Eukaryota > Viridiplantae > Streptophyta > Magnoliopsida > Fabales > Fabaceae > Glycyrrhiza > Glycyrrhiza uralensis. The sequence continues at coordinate 3,799,203 of BRZY01000006.1, forward strand.
ATATTTATCACCTGATGCTGATAGGAATGTCCGCAATCTTTACACACTTCATAGGTAATGTAGTGGCAGTATCAGCAGTTTCTGTTACAGATCGCGTGGGGTTTTTGGCTTTGAGACTGGTTGCTAGTTCTGATCTGTTTCATGACTTCTTCTGTAGTTGTGTTTCCTTTGTGATATTTTATCTAGTGGTTTGTGATTTGGTGCATGATGCCCACTTCTTGGATTTTTCTACAAGTCAATATTGTTATATATGTTAGCATTTTTTTTGCCCATATAAGTTTATTACAATCAACAAATAGAAGACGGGCAAATTAGAATAAAGATAAAATGATCGGATGATAGAGAATGAAAGGAAGAAAACAATTTATCTTAGGGAGAGCTATCTCGTAGGCCCATCCAAATCAAGTAGGGAATGTCTTTTTGAATTATTTTGGAAGAGTAAAACTTGGGTTGATATATTGAAAACCTCCATTTGTGAAGAATATTATTATTAAAGGAAATGCATAAAATTTGTAATTTCTGTTTTTCCATGCTGATGATGTCCATTGTTGTACAATTATTTTTTTATGCATACACATATCTTAATTTGTAATGTTCAATATTTGACGGATTTGAATTCCCCCCCACCCCCCTCCCCAGTGTTTTGGTTCACAGCGGTGGTGTGCATGGTGGACATTATTATGCTTTTATCAGGCCGACTCTCTCCGATCAGTGGTATGTACAATAGGGTTCACAGGTCTAAACTGTTCAACTTCCTTATGAGCTACACAGTATTGTGCATGTATTTGATGAGGACAAGGGGCCATGTTATATCTGCTTAAATGCTGATTTTGCTGCATTCTTCAAATGCTTTGTGCTTGGAGTTTCTAGAGAGCATAAGTTGTCAAATCAATTTTGCAAATTTTTAGAAAAATATTTTTTTAATAGTTTATTCGTTTACATCACAGTTTTCAATGTTATTTTGAATTGCTTTAATTGCTGACTGACTGAGCCTTTCACTGGATGATGATTGAATATATGGATGGCTGTCAGGTACAAATTTGATGATGAGAGGGTTACAAAAGAAGACCCTAAACGGGCATTAGAGGAGCAATATGGTGGTGAGGAAGAGGTAGATATTTTATTTCAATTGGTTGTGACATTTCCCTATGAGCATTTGAGCACTTGTTAATGGTCCAATGACTTGTATATTGTATTTTCACAGTTACCACAGACAAATCCTGGATTCAATAACACTCCTTTTAAATTTACCAAATATTCAAATGCTTATATGCTGGTGTATATCCGTGAAGCCGACAAGGACAAAGTAATATGCAATGTGGATGAGAAAGACATTGCTGAACATTTAAGGGTAAGTGGCTATACTTGTGTACTTTAGGCAAGCCAAGTCAGATAGTAATATATTTGTCTTCTGCAGGAAATGTAAGTTTAATTTTCAAAACAAATTCAGATGGCTAATTTGTTTATGATAGATATAAGAAAACATGTCATATTCAGCTATTGCAATCAACTCAATGACGGTTCTAAACTTAAACTATCTTTGTTCCCTTTTTATCCAATTTAAACTCTGCATAAGCCCTCCAGTTTTATTTGTTTCTCATGAGAAGTTCCTTATGAGTATTGCAAGCCAAAAGAAACCAAGCTCAGTTTGCTGCCTCCTTTTAAATTTCTATTGTATTATTTCTGTTGGTATATCCTGGTAAATCCACACTGAATTTGTACAATGGATTTATGCAGGAGAGGCTGAAGAAAGAACAGGAAGAAAAAGAGCACAAAAAGAAAGAAAAGGCAGAGGCTCATCTCTACACTATTATAAAGGTGCTCTGACTTCTTGCTTGCTTTCCTAGAATTCAGTTTTGTTTGTCTTTACAAAGATGTTGAGAGTTGCTCAATCAGATTGTATTTATGTGTTACTGATAACATGATACTTCTTAGGTGGCACGAGATGATGACCTTGCAGAACAGATTGGAAAGGATATATATTTTGATCTCGTAGATCATGACAAAGTGAGGAGTTTCCGTGTCCAAAAGCAGACGTCGTTTAACCTTTTCAAGGTATCATCATTAATCACACTTTTAGCTCTCCTGCCAAAAGTGGCATGCTGTGCCAACTGTTATTGTTTCTTTTCCAACTTAATCTGGTTTCAATGGTTAGCATTTCCTGTTAAACGGTTGCTTTTTCATTGATTGTGATGATTACTTAACAGGTGTTATTTTAGCAAGTTTGATTTTTCTGTTTGATTGCTAATCTGTGATTTGCAGGAAGAGGTTGCTAAGGAGTTTGGTATACCCGTTCAATTCCAGCGCTTTTGGCTATGGGCAAAGCGGCAGAACCATACATATCGTCCTAATCGGCCATTGACACACATTGAGGAAACACAATCTGTAAATTCTTGAGCTTGCTTGATTGCTTTTCCATATTAGTTTGCTCATATACACCTTTCAAGCTTCTTATCCCTGACTTGTTCATCTCTGATTGTTAAATTTCAAGGAAATGTTGGTTTTGTTAAAAAAAAAATGCGAGCTTCTTTTCCCCCACATTTATGTTTTATATTGAACCTATTTAATGCTTCATGGCATGTTATGTGTTAGCTTTGTCTTATTTTCTCCATGTTAGCTTGTTTTTATTTTTGCCATCTTTGACTAGCTTTTTTTTTATTTCTTTAAAAAGAATAAAAAATGCAACCCATGGAAGTGGTTTCATTTTGGATCCCATGGTTCTTTCTAGCAATGCTTGTGAGGGTGCTTAGTTTTTTGTGATTCATGTCTGTGCGACAAATCAATTTCTCTATGATCTGAAGTTGTTCATTATTTTTTCTCATTCTGATCCAAATTGCAGGTTGGACACTTGAGAGAGGTATCAAACAAGGTTCACAATGCAGAATTAAAATTGTTTTTGGAAGTGGAGCTTGGGCTGGTAACATTTATATTATGGAAGTTTACATCATGTTGATAGCATGGAACATTATCTAAACACAGTCCTGTTGACGAACATAATTATTATGTAGGATTTACGTCCCATTGCACCACCTGACAAGACAAAGGATGACATATTACTTTTTTTCAAGTTATATGATCCTGAAAAAGAGGAGCTACGGTACTGAGTAATTTCTTTATTTTAACATTAGTTGGGTAAAAGGTGGGTTGACATCTAATGTATTTCTCTTTGATGGCAGTTATGTTGGAAGGCTCTTTGTGAAGAGTACTGGTAAGCCATCAGAAATCTTAACAAAGTTAAATGAAATGGCTGGTTATGATCCTGATGAAGAGATTGGACTTTATGAGGTTGGTTTGTGTTGTCTGGTTTAATATTCAACTGTTGTACAACTTCATAAGAATCTAATACTGTAGTTCATCCTTGTATTATCACTTGATCAGAAGCCAGAATCCAGAATCCAAAAGCCATGTGCTTCGGTACCTGCTAAGCTTGGGTCAAGCATTCATGGTTTCAGTTGTTTAGTAACTAAGCTTTCTGGTGATTAATGGCAAATATAGTGCATCATGTTTTATGAAAATTTATCTTCCTGCATATGACTTACCTAAGGGAGAGGACCTTTTTTCTTATGGCATCTTCAGGTTCTGATCACTACAAGTGACTTTAATCGTGGCATTAGTGAATTAACTGTGCCTATTGTTCTGTAGGAAATCAAGTTTGAACCAAATGTCATGTGTGAGCCTATTGATAAGAAATTAACATTTCGAGCAAGCCAGGTAAAGTATATACCCAGCTGATGCACATTGAGTTAACTGTATCATTAATTGGTGTATTGATTTGTTTTTCCATAAATGCAGCTAGAAGATGGAGATATTATATGCTTTCAGAAAGCTCCTGCTATGGATAGTGAAGAACATGTCCGCTATCCTGATGTGCCTTCATATTTAGAATATGTGCACAATCGCCAGGTATATTCTTTTTGAGGTTCAATTGATGGCAATTTGTTTTGTTTGATGTGATGCGAAAAATGAAAGCTACCCATTTATTCTGTCATGTTGCTATGTTTGAATTATTCTAATTTCCTCCTTTCCTTTATGCTCATGCATGCATCGGTATGTGCAAGTGTGTAACCAATATGCCTTGCAAGTTTCATTATGGTTATACCTGCTGAATTTTCTAATCATAAATTGATTATTTTAGGTTGTTCACTTTCGATCTCTAGACAAACCTAAGGAAGATGACTTCTGCCTGGAGATGTAAGCACTGTGGGATTTATTTGTGTAAATCATTATATTATATTATATTATATTTAATACAATTGCAATATTTTAAATGAGAGAACATAGAAGTATTTATATATTGTGCTTATGGTTACATCCTTATCATGTACTCTGTTATTGATTTCTAGGTCAAGGCTCTATACATATGATGATGTGGTGGAGAGAGTAGCACAACAACTTGGTCTAGACGATCCATCCAAAATTAGGCTTACACCACACAACTGCTACTCTCAACAACCAAAACCTCAGCCTATTAAGTACCGAGGGGTGGAACATTTATCTGATATGCTGGTTCACTACAATCAGGTAGTTATTGATTTGTCATTCAATCATTTTTAATTTCTCTCATTTAAAAACAAAGCATCTTATTCCTTTCTTGTATGTCAGACTTCGGATATATTATACTACGAAGTACTTGACATCCCTCTGCCAGAATTACAAGGTTTGAAAACTCTGAAAGTTGCATTTCATCATGCTACCAAGGATGAAGTGAGTATACCAATAAAGTTTTCTTCTGGTTTTTATCTAGTTTTTTTCCATAATAATTTTTTTTAAATTGTTGATTTAGGTGGTTATCCATACCATCAGACTTCCAAAGCAGAGCACTGTGGGAGATGTCCTCGATGATCTTAAAACAAAGGTGCCTTTGTGTGATTTTTGCCATACTTCATTAACTTGCCTATGTTGTACAATGCTACTTACAGAATATTGCAACAACAACTGCACCTGATTTGCATTCATGGCTTCATCTGAGTTAAAAAAAGTGAAGCCATGTTTGCTTGCTTTGTGCAGTTGTTACTGTTGTATTGTGTAAGTAGCAGTAAGTTGTCAGCTTTCTTAAATTTATGATTTTTCACATTATGTACTTAATTATATATCTTATGCACACCTTCTACTGTTTTTACAGGTTGAATTATCTGATACAGATGCTGAGCTTAGGTTGCTTGAAGTTTTCTATCATAAGATATACAAGGTATGACGTGACATTTAACTGCTCCTTGGTTTATTACTAGCGGTATTCATATCTGTGCCTTTGTGTTTCTGTACTACAATATGTAAGTTACCTTTCTTGTATCTCATGTTTAGTCGATTAGGCCTTTGGCCAACTTTGGGCCCCTCCTTGGGTTCTTACTGGATCACACTCTGAATATTATAATAAGCTGCACTTTACTGTTAGATAACTGGTAACAGATTCTGTTACAGACAGTTACAACTTCAGTTTACAGTTGTAACTAACTATTTACTGCTACCATAAGGGTAGCCTATAAATGCTCACTCATGTAACTGCTATCAGATCATCGCTTTGACATCAGAAATAGACTTCAGATTCTTTCAAATTCTCTCTGCAGTTTTCCGTTACTTTCTCTCATTTTCTTGCATTTTCTCACGAACATTAAATTTAAACTTGATTATTTTTTCTGATTAGCTTATTGGAATCAGGATTAAATATACTAAATTTATTGTTAACCCACAATCCTCCAATTGCTTATGTTACTGACAATGCAATTAACTATTGGATTATTAGCTCATTTTTCTTATTAAAATATGTTCATTATATCCTGCCTCTGCTGTGCAGGTTTTCCCACCCAATGAAAAGATTGAAAACATAAATGATCAATACTGGACATTACGTGCTGAGGAGGTAACAGTCTCTTTCATTCTGTGTGGGTGGGGCTAGGAATCAGAGGTGTCAAAGTGAGCTGGGTGGGAGAAAAGTAGGCCAAGCCGGGTTGGCTCACTTTTTTGGTGAGTCAAAAAATACTCAACCCGGCTTAATCCACCCCGAGTTGGTGGGTTAGATGGGTTGGCTTACGAGTTGGCTCACTAAATTTTAAAAAGATCAAAATTCAAAAGAATATAAAAAAATGCAAAATATAAAAAATAATAGAAGAAAAAACTAAATACATTAAAATCTATTTTTTCCAAACATAACTCTTTTGAAAAAAATCAAATTTAACATAATTGAAATTACAAAAAAAATCCATTATATAGCATTAACAATTTAAAAAAATAAAAAAAACGGGTTGGCCCACCTCAACCCACGGGTTAAGTGAGCCGGGTCCAAATAACCCGGATAAATATGAGCCTATTTTTTTGCAACCCGGCTCACCGGTGAGCCGGGTTTATACGGATTGGCTCGTGGGTAAAAACCCATATTGACACCTCTACTAGGAATGGAGGAGGACAGCTTTCAGTCCATCAAGTGTTGCTGCTTTTATTTATTCAAATAATAGCACCAGTGGATTTTTCTAGATACGTAATTGCATATTTTTTCTCCAGCTTCTGTAGAAAAATAAATGTTTCTCTCTTCGCACTACTTTTACAGATTCCAGAAGAAGAGAAAAATCTTGGTCCTCAGGATCGTCTAATCCATGTATATCATTTCACTAAAGATACTAGTCAGAACCAAATGGTATATAGTTTTAATTGATTCGTTTTTCTTTATATAAATTTGTATTTCGATGGCTTTGATTCTTTGTGCTGACATTAATTGTATGCGAATCCATTTGTAACTTAGTTTTGCATTTGATGTATACAGCAAATTCAGAACTTTGGGGAACCCTTTTTCTTGGTCATACATGAAGGTGAGACTTTGACTGAAATCAAAATTCGAATACAGAAGAAACTTCAAGTTCCTGATGATGAGTTTGCCAAGGTATTTCCTCCTCTTCCTGAGTTCTATGGGTATATGTTAGGCTGCTTCTATTTCTGAGTAATTTTGTTGAGTGATTGAGTTTCATGGTGTAAACATTCGTTAGTATACTAGATTTATTTCACCTAATTTTTTATTTTATTTCTTGTTTGGCCATGGCCAGTGGAAGTTTGCTTTTTTCTCATTAGGGCGTCCTGAGTACCTTCAGGACTCTGATATTGTATCAAGTCGTTTTCAGGTGATTCATTTATACTTATTCTTTTTCTTTTTAAATTGACATATAATACCATTTTCATGTTTGTACTTATACCAATTGATAAGTACCTAAGCACTTGGGGAACCCACCCTTGAAAAGCTAGCTATCAAGGGGGAAGAACCAAACACTTAAATACTCCACCGAGCATCCCATACTACCCGATGTGGGACTTGGGCACCCCATAATACCCAAGTCCCTATCACTTACATTGTCCTTTTATTGTATCTTGTGACAGAGAAGAGACGTATATGGTGCTTGGGAGCAGTATCTTGGCTTGGAGCATACTGATAATGCTCCTAAAAGATCATATGCTGTTAACCAGGTTAGTAACTTTGCTGGCAGGAACTGATTTCTTACGTACATTTTTGGTCTTTGATTGTTTGGTGGTTGTCCACTGTACTAGTACTACTGGTTTTAGTTCTGAGGTTGACAAAACTTAGTCTGTTACACCATTTCAAATTATATGGGTTTTGTTTTCAGAATCGCCACGCGTTTGAGAAGCCGGTAAAGATTTATAATTAGGAAATCAGTATTGACGAGTTCTCGTCTCGCGTTGGATGAATTTAGCGTTCTTCTACCTCTACGGGCTTGTAAAAAAAGGGAAAAATAGCGAAAGGCTAACTCTGCATAGGCCAACTTGTGAGATCAGATCAGCAATGGAGGTGGTGTCTGTCTGCAGGTTTTTATATTAGATTGAATTGTGATATGTAATTCTTTCTGTCGACGAAGTGTGACATTGCTCTCCACACTTTGTATCTGCTCACACAGCCCCACCTTGAGCTTTTTACTATTTCCATTTTTGTATGGAAGTTGTTCAAGTTGAGGTCCTTGATCATCATCATCATCATCACCACTGCACTGTATCAGTACATAAGATTTTTGGATTAGCGAGTGTATACAGGGTATAGTTGCAAGGTTGACTTTTTCTTTCTTTATTTTTTATCTTTCTTGATTGCTTCCAGATTTTGTTCAGTTATCACTACTGTTAATTTAAGTGAGGGCTGCAAGATGGTGTAGCAAAGTAAGTTTGTTTATGTAATGTTGTATAAGAGACTCCTGCGTCAGCCTCCATACAACTCCATCGTTAACATAAAATATTCTGCGGCACCATTTGGTCCGTTTCTTGTGGTTCGTTTACCGACAATTATCTATTTAACAATTTTTTATCTTTTCTATAAGTACATAACCAGGACCTTAGGCACCACTTTCCCCCGACTATATATATGATTACAATTACAATTAAAATCAATTTATGCATTTAGTCTCATAAACCAAGTGGCTATATGGAAATGGACCTGGTCAAACGAATACCTTAATGATAGTGAATAATTCTGAGTTTTTATGTGGCTGATGTTTTGGTCTATTAGTGACATTGGGTTTTTTTTTTTTTTATGGAAGTAGTGACATTGGTGTTTTCTTTTTTGACTAAAAATGATGTTCATTCATTCAAATTGGTAAAATATATTGATAACAATATAAATTTAACATTGTTAAAAATTGAAAAAGATGAATCTCTAAATAAATTTATAGCACCTAAGTTAATAGCATAATATGGCAAAATGCCTATAAATGTGGCAAAATTAAAGTGACCAGGGAAAAAATCACTTATTTAGATAAAAAGACAAAAAATGAAGTAGAAATTTCAATATCTATATCAGATCCATTGTGAAATTTCAATGAATGTGTAAAGTTTCGATTACCATCACTTATTTTTGACTAATTCAAAATTTTTATTTTATTTTTGAATGTTTCGAATTTAACTTATTACTAGAAATATATAGCAGAGAAAGAATAATTATAATTAAGAGATTCATCTAGTTTACGATAAAAATACATACACTCTTATCGTGGGTGCCTAAAACATGTGACCATTGACTACTGATAGAGTTCCTTTCTTTTTATTAATAATTTTCTTTGTCTTATCATTCTCTTATCAACCTAATTTTTCTATCATTTTGTCTACCGTAATCTTCTCATTTTCTGGGATTTTATGAAAATATTTAGTTTCTATTTTTTTTAAAAATAATGTAAGCCATAGGTTAGAATAGCGAATTAAAAGAATGAAGTCGTACATGTAACATATAACACCAGACACATTTTTTTTATATATCTACCTACGCAAGTCATACAAAAAAAGAGCAATTTTTATTTTTATTATAGATAAGTCATTATTATATACATATACATGCATGTCTGTACTTAAATGTCACTTAATTTGTTTAGAACTTTGTTTATTTTTGCTTCTAAATTATATCACATTCACATTATTGTTGGTTCATTTTAATCTTCCAGTCAGTATGCAGTTAATGTCTTGGTGAATTAAATGAACACACAATCTGGCAATCTGAATCCACATGATTATGAATGATGTGCAACAAAGTAAGTCTTCCAAATTGATTGCTACATACGGTTGAAGTTAAACAAGTCCAAGTCTTCCCTACTAGAGGTCAAGACTAGCGCGCATACCATCACCGTCCATTTCCAAGTCTTCCATGATAGAAATTGCACAAGTGTAGGATAACAACACATTTGGACCTTTGATATCAATGACCGAATGAAGTGTGGGGGCATTGTTACTGCACCTATCTATTGACTATTCCTTGATAGAAAATGTTTCGTGCGAAAATTACCTTTTTGGTCTTTTAAGTTTTTTTTTTTTTAATTTGGTCTCTTAATTTTTTTTACAAAGAAGCCTCTTATATACATTTTAAAAAACAATATTAAGTAGCTTTTTTGTGATACGATAGAGATTGTATATAGGTTAAATGAACCAACAAAATGCTCAAATAGATCTAGATGAGACTATGTAGACAAAGATAGAGACAATTTGCATGCCGATGACAGTGAAAAAGTAATTGAGAAAAAACAAGAACTACTTTGTTAAAAAAATAAAGATAAGAGACCAAATTAAAAAAAAAAAATTTAACTTAAGGGACCAAATAACTAATTTTATCTTCTTTCTTTCATAGTACTTTTTGCATTAAAATCCTTTTTCAGGATTTGGTTAAAGGAACGCAAAAAAAAAAAGGGTTTGTTATGTAAATATTTTAAGCAGGTAGTGATTGGTGAAGTAAAAGTTATTCTGCAATTTCCTCTTCCTTTTTTTTCTCCGGTACCTATTTATATAATTTTTTTTATCTAAAAAAGTCTGCAAAGTTGTCAAACATGGTTACATTAACATGACAACATAAAGTTCTAGCTAGTAAGCTGCATAATCTATATATAAATTATAATGCATCCCTTCGTAAGAGAAATATTGGTAATGTGCTGGAAGTGAGTTGCAGAGAAGCGGCTCTGCAATTCACCCTTTCTTGATTAATTCAATTGAAACTTATCAATAATGCTCAATATATATATATATATATGCAAGCAATATATCACTTCTAATTAATCTCAATTCATGACAACATGTTAAAGGGAGGGTGTTTATAATGAATGAATGACACACAGATTTAACATTTACTTTGCCACATAGGAATATTAAAATTTCATAGCACTTTGATGAGCAATGGATATATAATGTACAATGTTCATATTCATATATACTTCTCATGTTAACAAAAGTCTTCCAACTTGAGTGCTACGTCATGAAGAAGGCAGTCTACTCTTTTTGATAGCTTAGTGTTTTTCATTTTCTTCATTTCCTTCCAATTTTTGAGATCAAACTATTTGTGGATACAAATGAATATGAATGAATGAATGAATACTCCTTGTCACACAATAAATTCCTACAACCCGCAGAAGGATTCCAATTATTGAATGCTACACACATACGATTGAACAAGTCCAAGTCGTCACTTATAGAGACTATTCATGTTTTTATTTTCTTCGCTTCTAGCCAATTTTGTACCAAACTTTTCTATGGATGCTAATGAAAGAACATTAATTATTGTCATATCAGTAAAGCTTTAACCCAAAACATTATTCCTACTAGACTGCTACATTGGCTTACTGGTAGTGTTATGAATTCAAGTGAGGGCTGCAAAATGGTGTAGCAAAGTAAGTTTATCAGTTTATGTAATGTTGTAAAAGAGACTTGATCGTCAGCCTCCATATTCATCTAATTTATATTGATTACGATAAAAACACAAACACTCTTATCAGTTGTGCCAAAAACATGTGACTATTGACTACTGATCATAGAGTTCATTTATCTTTTTTTATTAATAATTTCCTTTATCTTATCATTCTATTATCAGCCTAGTTTTTCTGTCATCTTGTCTACCGTAAATCCGTAATCTTCTCATTTTCTGGGATTTTATAAAAAATAATAATTTCTATTTGTTGCAAAATAATGTAAGCCATATATACGTTAGACTAGCGAATTAAAAGAATGAAGTCGTACATATAACACATAAAAAAAGAGCAATCTTTATTTTTATTATAAATATAATATAGATAAGTCATTATATACATAAACATGCACGTCTTTCCAAGGCCTCTTCTTTTTTGGGATAAGGTGGGTATAAAAAAAAACGTGCACGTCTTTACGTAAATGTCACTTAATTTGTTTAGAACGTTGTTTACTTTTGCTTCTAATTTATATCACTTTGACATTATATATTGTTGGAATTCATTTTAATCTTCCAGTTAGTATGCAGTTAATGTCTTGGTACCAAACTAGTGTGATTAGTGTGGTAAGCAGCTCAGGTCCTTAAGCATGTGGTTGGGGTTCGATTTTCGACTCATGTATATGAAAATTCACCATCTGGGAGAGACATCTATTAAATATGCTCTAGATTCTCGAAAAGATTAGTCTCCGCAGTTGCGCAAGGAGAATACCCTGAAAAACCAAAAAAAATTAATGTCTTGGTCAATTAAATGAAATAAACAATCAGGCAAATGAGTCCACATGATTATGAATGGTGTGCAACAAATTATTAGAAATCTTACCATCTAAAAAAGAAATTTTGATTTTTTCTTGTAGGTGGAGCCCCAGTCATCTAGTTTGCATTTTGAGGCTTATTACATGCCAGTTTTGTGGTGATAAGCTGGAAGTTATGCCATGTATATCCATTAACCATACTAATATCGTTTCCATTTTCTTCGGTTCTATTCTAGCAAATTATATACCATCCAGTATAAAAAAGCCAATTATATATTTACCAAACTTTTTTGTGGATTCAATCATGTTAAGAATTATTATTCGTGTCATATCAGCAAAGCTGTAACACACAAATAACACAAATAAGTATTTGAAATTGAGTCTTCCAAGTGAGTCTTTGATAGAAATTACACAAGTGCATGTATGATAACAACATATTTGGACCTTTTATACCAATGACCGAATGACGTGTGGGGCATTGTTGCTGTTCCTATCTATTAACTATTCCTTGATAGAGAATCTTTCTTGAAAAAATCACTTTTTTTGTCCTTTAAGTTTTTCTCCCTTCAATTTGGTCTTTTATTTTTTTTAACAAAGTAATTTCTTATATTTTAAAAAACAATATTACGTAGTCATTTTGTAATACGACAAAGATTATATATAGGCTAAATGGACCAACCAAATGATCAATAGAACAAAATAGATTAATTAGGATGAGGATGTGTAGACAAAAATAGAGACAATTTGCATGCCTATAATAATAAAAAAAGTAATTAAAAAAAGCATAAAGGACTACAATTTGTTACGAAAATAAAGATAAGATACCAAATTGAAAAAAATAACTAACTTAAGAGACCAAATAACCAATTTTACCTTCTTTCTTTCATACTACTTTTTGCATTAAAATCCTTTTTCAGCGTTTGGTTAAAGGAAAAGCTAAAAAATGGGTTTGTTATGCAAATATTTTAAGCAGGTAGTGATTGGTGAAGTAAAAGCTATTCTGCAATTTCCTCTTCCTTTATTTTAATTTTTTTCTGGTACCAATTTAAATAATTTTTTTATCTAAAATAAAGTCTGCAAAGTTGTCAAATTAACATGGATACATTAACATGACAACATAAAGTTCTTGTAAGCTGCATAGTCTATATATAATGCATCCCTTCGTAAGAGAAATATTGGTAATGCGTTGGAAATGAGTTGTAGAGGTAAAAGCTACTCTGCAATTCACCCTTTCTTGATTAGTTCAATTGAAACTTAGCAATAATGCTCAAAATATATATATATATATATATATATATATATATATATATATATATATATATATATATATATATATATGTACTTGTAAATTCTAATCTCAATTCATGGCAACATGTTAAACGGAGTGTGTCTATAACGAATGAATGACACACAGATTTAACGTTTACTTTGCCACATAGGAATATTCATATTTCATAGCACTTTGATAAGCACTGGATATATAATACGATGTTCACATTCATACTTCTCATGTTAACAAAAGTCTTCCAACTTTGAGTGCTACGTCCGAAGAACTCAGTCCACTCTTTTAGATAGCTTAGTGTTTTTCATTTTCTTTCAATTTTTGAGACCAAACTATTTGTGGATATTAATGAATGAATGCTCCTTGTCATACCAGTAAATTGCTACAACCAGCAGCAAAAGGATTCCAAATTGAGTGCTACACACACCCACACACGGTTGAACAAGTCCCAATCTTCACTTATAGAGACTATTCATGTTTTTATTTTCTCCTCTTCCAGCCAATTTTGTACCGAGCTTTTCTATGGATGCTAATGAAAGAACATTAATTGTTGTCATATCAGTACAGTAAAGCTGTAACCCAAAACATTAATATTCCTAATAGAGTGCTACATACGGTGGAAGAAAAGTCTCCCCCGACAACAACTAATTAAAGAGCATACACTGCCATGCCATCTAAGTTGTACACGATTTGAGTCGTCTTTTTTCTTGTGTTAATTTCGTGGAAGTTATATGTACATGACGAAATAAATAAGTGTAAAAGCATGCAGGATTGTGATGTTTTCTTGGATGACTAATTATTTGGACCTTTGGTGTCAATGTTAGGGGGGGCATGATTCACACATCCTTCAAACACTTTCAGGTTGGCTTCTCTATAAATAGATGTTAATCAATTGTTACATCCAAAATCCTCACGTAAAATAGAATATCAATTCAAGAGGAGAGATTAATTAAGTTGTTAATAGCCAGACAGACAATTTTCCATATATCTTCTTCCATTTCCATCTCTAAATGGGGTGGTTTGTGTTGCCTTATGTTACCTTCAACTTGTTCCTGTTGCTTCTTCATTTTCCTCCCTACACTTACTCACTTTGCAACCATGATGACAACTTTGCCTTGCTACAATTCAAAAACTCACTTATTGTGAACACTTCACATGGGTATAGGCTTTCCTGTCCTTATTCTTCCAAGACAGAATCTTGGAAAAACGGTACAGATTGTTGTGAGTGGGATGGTGTCACGTGCGACATCCATTCAGGTCACGTGATTGGTCTGGACCTTAGCTGCAGTAATCTCCAAGGTGTAATCCATCCCAACAGCACCATCTTCCAGCTGAGGCAACTTCAACAACTCAACCTCGCTGTTAATGACTTTTCCAGGTCTTCAATACCATCTGGAATTGGTGATCTCGTGAGTCTCACACATCTGAATTTATCATTCTCTGAAATCGGTGGTGATATTCCCTCCTCAATCTCTCACTTGTCAAAATTAGTATCCCTTGATCTTAGTGTCTGGGGAATGAGACTCAATCCATACACGTGGAAGAAACTCATTCTCAATGCCACTAATTTAAGGGAACTTTGTCTAGATTATGCGAACATGTCTTCCATCAGAGAGAGCTCTTTGTCATTGCTACTGAATTCTCAGGAGAAATTCCAAACTCTATTGGCCATTTGAAGTCTCTCAACTATTTATCTCTTGGGGAGTGCGAATTTCATGGACCAGTTCCTCCATCATTGTGGAACCTCACTCAACTGACACATTTGAACCTCGGAGGCAACAACATTAACGGTGAGATCCCATCATTGATTTCAAACCTCAGACATCTCACTTACTGTTATCTTTACAATGATAACTTTAGTGGTCACATCCCGGATGAGTTCGGCAAGTTAACCAAATTGGAAATTTTATCACTTTACTCTAACAACCTAGGAGGCCAAGTCCCACCATCTCTGTTTCATCTAACTCAACTTTCTGAATTAGATTTGCAATATAATAAATTAGTGGGCCCAATTCCACATTGGTGTTATTCCTTGCCTTCGTTGTCACGGTTGTATCTCAATGACAACCAGCTCACAGGGTCAGTTGGTGAATTCTCAACTTATTCTATGAAATCATTGTCTCTCTCTAACAACAAGCTACATGGTGATTTTCCAAATTCAATATTTGAATTGGAAAATCTCACCGACTTGAGTTTGTCGTGGACCAACTTGAGTGGTCTTGTGGACTTTCACCAGTTTTCAAAGGTTAATAATCTACAAACTCTCCACCTTTCGCACAATAGTTTTCTCTCTATTATTAACATTGATAGCAATGCTGACAACCTCTTACCCAACCTTCAATATTTAGATTTATCTTCTAGTAATATTAATAGTTTCCCGAAGTTCTTAGCACGTCTTCAAAACCTTCAAGTATTAGATCTTTCAAATAACAAAATTCAGGGGAAAATTCCCAACTGGTTTCATGAGAAGCTCTTGCACACGTGGAAGGACATTGACCATATTGATCTCAGTTTCAACAAGTTGCAAGGCGATCTTCCAATTCTACCCAATGGCATTTCGTACTTTTTAGTCTCAAACAACAACTTCACAGGAGGCATTTCTTCAACACTGTGCAATGCAAGTTCCCTGAGTATGCTCAACTTGGCTCACAACAACTTAACAGGCACGATTCCACAATGCCTAGGAACATTTCCATATCTTTGGGTGTTGGATTTGCAAATGAACAACTTTTATGGAAGCATGCCTAGAAGCTTTTCTGTGGGAAATGCATTTGAGACAATAAAGTTGAATGGCAACCGATTGGAAGGACCATTACCGCAGTCTTTGGCTAACTGCACAAGCCTCGAAGTTTTGGACCTTGGAGACAATAACATAGAGGATACATTTCCCACTTGGCTAGAAACTTTACAAGAGTTACAGGTACTCAGTTTACGGTCAAATAAGCTTCATGGTGCAATCACTTGTTCTAGTGTCAAGCATCCATTTCCCAAGTTGAGAATCTTTGATGTCTCCACTAACAATTTCAGTGGTCGCTTGCCAACATCATGCATCAAGAACTTCCAAGGAATGGTGAATGTCAGTGACAGCCAAATTGGTTCGCAATACATGGGTCAAGCCGGTTACTACAATGATTCTGTGGTGGTCATAATGAAAGGTCTAAGTGTGGAGCTAACCAGGATATTAACTACTTTCACAACGATTGATTTATCAATGAACATGTTTGAAGGTGAAATTCCACAAGTCATTGGAGAATTACTTTCTCTCAAAGGCCTTAACCTTTCACACAATGGAATCACAGGTACCATTCCACAATCCTTGAGTGATCTGAGAAGTTTGGAATGGTTGGACCTCTCATGGAACCACTTGACTGGTGCAGTTCCTGTGGCTTTGACAAGTTTGAATTTTCTTTCTTTCTTGAACCTCTCACAGAACCAATTGGAGGGAATCATACCTACAGGTAAACAGTTTAATACATTTGAAAATAATTCGTATGAAGGAAATCCAATGTTATGTGGATTCCCTTTGTCAAAATCATGCAATAAAGGTGAGGAACAGCCACCACACTCAACAATTCACCATGAAGAGGAATCAGGATTTGGCTGGAAATCCGTGGCTGTGGGATATGCATGTGGGGCAGTATTTGGGATGCTCTTGGGATATAATGTATTCTGGAATGGGAAACCTCAATGGCTTGCAAGACTTGTTGAAAGAATGTTTAACACAAGATTGAGAAGGACAAACAATAGAGGCCGTGCAAATCGTCGAGGAATGAATTAGTGTCATGTGGTTCTTTTGAAATGTTTACATATAGCTGTGTGTAGTTTGTATTTCTCCGTTTGATGTGTGTAACCTTATCTATTTTTATACCACTGTGTTATCTATTTCAAGTTGTTGTGCAAATAAGAAAAATTAGTTATCAATTGCTTTCATGTTCTTCGCAAGTAATTTGTTGCAGATGTATTGTAACTTGCAAAGACATCAAGGAAAACTTATGCATTCAATCTTCAAGCATTGCAGAATCATCAATTTATTAGGAGTAATGTATTTAGTTTTATGGAGGAATCCAGTTTAAACAACTGAATGTACAAATAGTATCATTGTGTTTTAGGTTTGTCAAACCTTCTGAAATGTTTCATCTCTTACTAGAAACCATGCGGATAAAAGATTGATATGCTTCCTTTTTTTTGATACAAATTGATATACTTCCTTTGTTTATGGAAGTAATAGAACAATCAAATCAAGATTCATTTGATAAATGACCCACGTGGGCTGTAACGAGAATTGAGTATGTGGACTGGTCCGCCCGTTTAGGTATGTCTTGTGAAAACTTGCAATGTAAATGGACCGAGTTGGCCCAAACCACAAACTGAATGGGTTGATGTATAGACCCATGTCCGCATTGCACGGGCTTGCGGGCTGACCCGTGACTCGAGATTAAAATATGAAAAAAAATTGAAAAGAACATAGTCAAAACAGATTCGTTCGCATGTGGGGGAATTTTCACACCACAACGTCACACATATGTTGTACTTCTATTCTGCAAAACAGGTTCGTTCACACCCGGGAAAAATTTCACACCACTGGTGTGATTACGTCATACTGACGCTGTGTCTCAAAGGTGAAATGACTACCGCAAATAGATTGGTTCACACACGGGAGAAATTTCACATCCCAGGTGTGATTATGTCAGACATACATTTGTATCCCCAATGCAATTGTTACTCATACTTGTGATTGTTTCCACACCCCAGCGTAATATACACCATTTCATGTCAAATGCAAAGAATAGCTTATAAAAAATGCAAATATTAACTCATTAGATACTAGAGAATCACAAGGAACATCAATAAATATAAATAATTGCATTAAAAATTATTAAATTGAGACAATTAATCAGTCCGGTAGTCTATGTGTAACTCTCAATAATTAATTTCAATTCAATTGATTTCTTTCTTTCGGTTGATTAATTTCTTCTCCTAAGACAATGATCATTCTAATTTCTAAATATGAAAATATACGCTTGCATTATCATATATTTGATTTGTAAGAAGGAAAGCATGCACGTGTGAATCAGTTAAATGTATTTTGAAAAAAAAATATTTTTCAGAAAAAGCCCGTGGGCTAATCCCCAAGTTCACGAATAAAATCCATTAAATCTGTAGTGTATACAGATAGGACTTGTTTATCGTGCAATAAAGTCTATTATAGTGTCACTTAATAACAATAATTCTTAAAATATCTGTACAAAGATCTATATGGTGAGATATGATTGAGTGTTTGTATAAAAAAAAATTAAACTTTTGGTGTATACTAATTAAATTCTTTATTTTATCATTTGATGTTTTAAATATCCATCATTCTTCTATCACATCTTTTTTTAATTATGAATATACAAATCTGCCCTTCCATAAAAGGAAGAATTGTGTCAATTAAACTACTCTTAAAAAAAACAATTTTGTCCATTACAAAAGTCATTTTATGCTATTAATTACAAGAAACAAAAGATTGGTGTGTATTAGAAAACATGTGTTTTATCGATCCAAAATGAATAATGTATAGTAAAAGATATTTAATTTTTTAAACTAATTTAAAATATTAAAAATTTTAAGAATTAAGTTGACAATATCATTTAGTGGCTGAATCAATAAAAATAAATAAGAAATCGCAATCAAGGAAAACAAAATAAACAAATGGAGAGAGGCAGGGAAGTGGTGGAGCATACCGGTTTGAAGAGTAAAAAAGACTGAAAAAACGAGAGGCTAATAGCTCCACATGCTAATAATAATATCTATCAATGGCTACGCTTTCTTACTACACTCTTCATCCTCTATCTTCTCTCACTCCTTCTTCTTCTTCTTCAAGCTCGGTTCACCTTTCTCCATGTTGTTCCACACCTTCTCTCTCTTCATCCAAGTTGGAGTTCCCCTCCTCCAAATGCAGACGAAAACCAACCAAACCCAAAAAGCTCTTGATGATCATCCACCCCATTTTCCTCTTCAACGGCTTCAACACCGCTTTCTATTTCGACACCCAAACCCTTCTTGCCACTGTCAGTGTTCTGGCCGCCATTGCCCTCTCTCTCTTCCTTGGCCTCAAGGTAACAATGCTCACTTTTCCATTGCTTCTAATTAATCTATCGTGGGTTTATTATTACTTTGCATAAAATTATCTCGAGTGAACCACCGATTTAGTCCATGAAATTATAGACCGCTATCAACTTAGTCCTGAAATTATTGATATTTCGAATTAGTCCCTAGAATTGAAAAACTTCAATCCTTTATTGGACAAATTTAGGTACTAAATTGACTGATCCAAAAAGATTAATATGATTGAGATTTTTTAATTTTTGGAACTAATTTGAAATATTAATAATTTTATAGACTAAGTTGAGAGTGACTTACCATTTCAAGTATGGTTTTGATAATTCACTCAAATGTCTTCTTTGTTAAATGCTATAGTTACTATTTTCCATCCCTTACAACAAGCAGCATTTATATGTTTACTTGTGTATGCCATTAGAAATAGATTCATTTTAGTCATATTGTGGGTCCAATTTGACTGATTCCTTTTTATATCAATAATGTCTTTTTGGTTCTTCAGATTACATTTTCTGCTGCTTCAATTCTGGGATTCTGTTGGTTTTGACAAATAAAAAAAACTTTTTTTGGTGGGGGTGAATGCAACTCTTTATCTGCATTGAGAACTGTACTATAGGATTCACATGCATTGCATACATAATTGCATGATCCACTTTTGCTTCCGGAAGTGTGTTTCCCTTTTAGTAACAGTTACATTGTGGATCAAGGTTGATACATTGTTTTGGATCTTTGGTAATGAGAGATGGGGTTTTTGCAGGGGGATCCGGTGCCTTGTGAGCGTTGTGCTGGCAACGGTAATTATCTTTCTACATTTGGACTTCAAGATTGATGTGTTTTTTTTTTTCTTTCATGGAAATTATTGAGGCTTTATACAGAGTGCAAGGAACATTTTAAAAACATAGCAGTGAGGACATGACAAATAACTAGGATAACTGTAGTTAAAAGGAGGATTGATGATAGAGTGAAAAACCATAAACTTATTTTAATTGAGAAGCCTTCATAACCCAGGAGTTAATCCAAACCGGGCCTTTGATTGAAGATACTTGGGATCTGCTTGGTTGAGCATGTGGACAGTGGGATGGTGGAAAATAAAGGGCAGAGTGAAACCAATTCTGAGCCAAATTATATGATCAGGGCTGAAAAGAGAATATTTTATTTGCCACCTTCTCTTGGTTGTCATACCAATCAAATGTGTTTAGTGTCCAATCGTGTTTCGAATAAGATTGCCTCCGACGGGAGGATACCTGTGTAGTGTTTTTCAAGCTAAATCTTCACCTTCCCTTTTCCACCTATTCAACCAATCTGAGCTAGGCATTGCCAGCAATAATATGCTCAGGATTATTCCCTTAAGGGAAATGAGTAGAAAGTGTGTCATGAATTTTGTTCACTAGAAAAATTAAAAGAAGAAAACCTTGCATAAGTAGATGATGTTTGAATTTCAGCTTGACGGTGTGTGACATTGGATTTCTCTTCTTTCCAACTATTTTTGGATTAAGACGGTGCTTCGTAGTGTCCCAGTAGCTACCATGTTTTTGTTTTCCTAACATTAAAATGGAGAAAGAAGGTCACGTACATGTTTTAGTGATAGTTATGAATGAGAATTGTATGTTCCACTGCCACTGCGCTCTCAATGTTTTTATTATTCTTGTGTCTCTGTTTCTTCCTTAATCAACAGAAGACCTGCTTTGTGCATGAAGTAAAGGGGCAATTTGTATTAGTATTGTTGACAGAAGTTGTAAAATTTCAAATACCATTGTTGACAAGCAGGTGGGACAAAATGTGTATTTTGCAACAATGGCAAGATGAAGCAAGATATGGGGTTGGTTGACTGCAAAGTATGCAAGGGTTCAGGTAACTTATTATGTTCACGGGCATTGAAAAAGAATTTAATAACTATACACTAACAGCGTAGATATATTTTATGCATACGTCTAATCATATGTCACTATCTTGTCACAATGCAAACAAGTTTTAAAAAGTGATATTTTGATGCAAAATATAATTAGAAATTTGTATAAAACTTGATTGTATTGTCAGTTTATAATTATTCAACTCCTAAAATAATTTGGGATATCTAACAAAATTGCATTTATTTTGCATTCTTTATTTAACATGAATAATTTGGTATGTGCTTCCCTTCACCAATTTTAAGAGTATGCGTTTACTGGTCTGGAAATCCCCACACACACAAAACACAAAAAAAAAATGTATAAATTTTTCTTTCCTTTCAAGAGTGGCATATTCATTGTTCAAGACCTTCACAATTCTTTCTGTTTATGCCTGTGTTTAATTCACCCTTTATAGGATTGATACTCTGCAAGAAGTGTGGAGGTTCTGGCTATTCCCGAAGGTTATGAGCTGTGAATTTCCGGTTATATCTAAAATCCATTCTGTTCTGAAATCTGCAACATCTTGTAACAATTCTATTGTTTATAATTCTATTGTTCATAGTTTCCTTTTCTGTGAATCGTTTTACTCACCTTATTACTATGCTTCCCTTTTGCTGCCCTTGATAATTGCTGTCACGTAAAATTTCCGTGTCGGTGATATCAGTTGGATATATCATTGGTTGAATGTTGATATTTTCTTTCTACATATACCACTAAAGTCCGAAATTTTGTAAAAATTTTCCTAGTAAATTTTTTTTATCTTAATTACACTCTTTAGTTCCTCTAGCTTGGGCTGTGATTTTGGTCCCTTTTTCAGAGCCAATCAAGTTTCCCTATTTTTAATATTAAGCAAATTTTGTTGTGTGTTTGATCTTCTACTTAAAATTCTTGAATTCTCGTTTCTATCTAAAGATTTAGGGGTTTATGATGGATTTGGGATATTATATTTTGAAAACTTTAGAAGTTGGAATACAATGAAATTTTGATAAAATTTGAAGTATATTGTAGGATGTGGGATTTGGGTTTGAAGAGGAGAAAAATTTGGGATTTTTTTATTTTAATTTTGAGTAAATTTTGATGTTTTGACCATTTAATTTTGAGTTGAAAGAAAGTTTAAAATAATTTGATCAATTCAATTCATAAACATTTTGAGTAGAAAATGAAAATTTGGGAGTTTTAAGTAAAAGAAAAGCGATGAAGGGATTTAATTGTATCAAATTATTTAATTGATACAATTACATGCAATATATCAACTTTATTTGTTTGTGTTGTGTCCTAATGGTCCAGTCCCTCTACATTTTGGGGCTAAATAGATGAATGAATTACCATTTAGAAAAGTGCCCATCTATTAACAACAAAAGTGAAAAGAAAAGATCGCTACTTTACAGCAGCAAATCGCTACAAGCAGCACCACGGAATGCTTTGAAGAAATTGAAGTTCAATTGGCCAAATTCAATTTACTCATGACTTTGATCTGAATAACTAATTCGATAAAACATAGTATTTATCTTAATGAGTTTACAATGTATACCGAAAACCATTTATTGAGTTCGGTTATTTACATGTCTGAGTTGAAGTAGATTTTTTTTTTTTGGTTTTTGGTGTAAAGGAATTTTGATCTTATATCTTTGCTCAAACAAATAGAAACTATATCTTTCTCCCATCTCCTATCCAGGTGACTTCACGGGTCAACCTAAGAATAACACAAAATGCTAGTAAATTATGCAGCTAAAAAAAATTCAAGTAAATTAATTACTCTATAAGAAAAATAGGTTTTTGACTAGAACATGTCAGTTATCTCTCAGACTTTTTTATTTCTCACTAAAAATTTGGTTCGTTTGTCATTTTTATTTTTATTATTTACATTAACAAAAAACCTGTACTTTGTATGGTTCATCGACTAGTAAAATAAAATTTGAACTGAAAATGCTCTTATCTATCTCATCCCAAAATTTTCTTGCTTTTCATGTTATATACAAAAGAACTGAAAATCGTTGTGCAATGTCTACAAGAGTCATGCTAGTGCTGTAAAGCTCCTGCAATGCAGGTTTTTGAGAGAAGGATAGGATTCATTGTAGACAGTTTTACCTTGCATTTGTCAACCATGCATGTTACCAATTGGGACCTTTCACACTATCTAATAATACCAGTACTCTGCTCCATGCACTTTTCTCATCAAACTCCAACACTATCAGTAGGGTCATTTACTTAAACTCTAATAAGGCCGTTTATGATCATCATTAGGGTCATGCATGGAGGATGAAAATGAACCACCACTGTGTTTGCTTGGCAAGGGTGTGTTCCTCCGAGACTGGCGTTTCGTTTGGACGAGCGCAGGCTCCTGCTCCTTCTCCCACCCTCCTAATTGGCTCATTGATTCTTCACTGTCAGTGTCTTCACCACCTTTGAAAACTGGGTGGATGTATGCACTCTGCAGGAACTCTTTCAGATTGAAGTTTGGCTCCCTTGTGCGCTCCAATGTGTCTTTCACCATTGCTTCCTAGAGTTGACACCATAAGACAAGGGAATTAACACAAGTTTGAGTAAACAGCTTATTAAACACTTATTCAATAAGTTATTCTAAACAATTTAATTGAACATTTATTCGTAAGCTACTTTGGGGAGTTTAATAAAATAAGTTGAAAATAACTTATTCGTAAGCACTTATTTTTAGAAGTTTATTCAACTTTAATTTTCCATGAAAAAAGAATTATTTTTTAATACCTACTCGTTCATTAATATCATTATCAATATCAATTATTAACTCTAACTATTGGATTTACATACTGGTTATATTTATTATAATTTTTTGAAGGGAACAATTTATTATATTTTTTTACTAATAGTAAATAAATGAGATATATAATATTAAAAATAAACTATTTATATGACTTTTCATTGAATGACTAGTTATCTATTGAGTCTGTTTGCATGATTTTTTCTATAAGCACTTATAATATGGATTTTATAACTAAGGCTCAGTTTGGATAAACTTCTCCATAAGTATTTTTAGCATGTATTTTTTAACTAACAACTTCTCACATAAGTTGAAATTAACTTTTGCTCTTCGCATTTTTCAAAAGCTATCTTTCCCTCTTATGTATATATGAGAAAAATAAGATACAAAATAAAATTAACTTCTCTATAAGTCAAAAGCTAGAGTTTTTGCATCCAAACGGACTCTAATAACTTCTCATATAAGTTGAAATCAGCTTTTACACTTCAATTACTTCAAAAGCTCTCTTTTTTAACTTCTACATTAGCACCTATTTGACTATTTAACAGAAATAAGAATAGCAATACAAAACAAAGCTAACTTCTCCACAAGTTAGAAGTTCGGCTTCTAAATCTAAACGGGGCCATTGTACTTTCAAATAAATAGAATAAAGAAAAAAAATATGAGTGCTCATGTCATGAAATAATAAATAAGCTATTCCAGATACTCCCTAAGATGCCATTACCAATTATAGGAGAAGAAAAAAAGGCAAGTTCAAACCAAAGGGTGTCCCTAAAACAACATTGCCTTTTTGTTTACTTGATTTTGATTGCTCAAGCCAATGAGAATATAATGAAAAACAGATTGCCAATTGCAACATCAGGACTAACCTGTAATGGATGCTTAGTGAAAGCAGGTTCATAGCGTCCCTTGCAAAACAGATGGAACCATATTGTCAAAATGGGGAGAGTGATGAGCAATGGAGTGGAGTTAGCAGCTTGTTTTGTACTCAATAGTCCCATTAACAGCATCTGTGAGACCACTAATGCAAATACAATACGTCCATGGACATCAGGCCAGAATGCTGCAGCGCTCTCATACTCTTGGTTGTACACATTTATAATCTGCCATTCAATTTCAGGCATTAATATCAGATAAGATCCATTCACATGACATGGTAAGAGCACACTCAAGTTCCTTGCAGCTGTTGAATTTTTAGTAACCACTCTCACATTAAAAGTGACGTGTGTCACAACCTGAGATGTGACACGTGTCACGGCTTAGGAGACCGGGGTTTAATTTTCTTATACAGATAATAGATAGATTAGTCCTCTAAAATTTCTTGGTGATCACAAATGTATTGTCATTTGGTGTCCAAGGTAAGTATGTAAAAACAGTGATTAGAAGCATCAAAACAGAAGAGCTTTTATGAGCCAATTTTTACCTGATGACGGTAGACAACATATGCCAAACCAAAGAACACAATGATATATGGAATTAGAAATGGTGTGACCACAGAATACACAAGGCCAAGCAAGAAATAAAGTTGAATTTGAGGTTCTCCTGTATTGAAACCAAAAGTCCCTGGATCCATTGCTTCTTCGCGGTCCCTTTCAGTCTTCACCAACAAGAAATTTTTCAAGTGAAAAAATATCAGTGGCTTCAACCTTAGAATCTCACCAGCACATCCAGCCCACCCATCAACCATTATGTATGTTATGAAGAAAGTTGCTTTCATTGGAATTGAGACACCAATTGTCCTTGGAATTCTGCACCCATACAAATGTTTACATTATGAAGAAATCATTAAGCAACAGCTGATAATTGTATGGGGAAAAAACCACTTGAAATAAGAGAATGCTAAGATCTATACAGAACAATTTTTGCATGGCTAAAGAATATAGAAAATAGAAACCACGGATCTAGTATAAACTCTGATACCATCTCAGAATTTGGGCTTAGGGCCCAACTCAACCCCACAAAAACAGCTTGTAAGGTGAGAACTGTCCAAACCTGATAAGGACTATATTGGCCATATCTCTAGTCAATGTGGGATCTCACTACTATGGTTAATTTGTAACGTCTCCTATGGTTAATTGTAACGTCTCCTATGGTTAAAGATGCTTAACAATTTTGATAGCAGTGCAAACAAGAGTAATACTTACTCATCTGCGGACTGATGGATGAATGTATCTAGTTGTTCGAATGCGGTCCCGGTAATTATGCTCCCCAGAAATACATTAATGAACTGGAAGATAAAATATCTTGTGGCTGATCTCCTTTCCAGAGAAGACAGGCTTATAAATCCTTCAAACTTGGACATTGTCATCAATATTGTTGGCAGAAAGATTAGGAATATCTTCAAAGCAATCCCAGGAAGGAAACCTTGTATAAAAGATTTTATGAATTTTCTGAAAAAGAAAAATGAAACATAAGATTAGTCTCTACCATGGACACCTTTTCAGGTATCAAAGAGCCACACAACAGAGTTATCAGCAACATTTTGCATTTTAATCAAACTATGTCAGTGCAAGGCATAGAACTTCCAACATGTTCTGTGCTGTAATCAAACTAGGTTGCAAAGTTGCAATCAAAAAAATAGCAAAATGTTTCTATACTATTCAAAATTTTATTTGCAATGTCAACCAATAAACAGAAATATGTAATAAAATGGAAAAAGAAGGTAAACATTGAAAACATAAATACCACTTACACTTCAATAAAGGTCTTAAGGAAGGGTGCTGCTTTTTCAATGCCTTCAATGTTAGCAAGTGACTGTACAAATGCAATGGGAATCATGAAAAAGAATGTCATGAAGAAGAAAGCAACAGCAACTATAAGCCTCCTTATTGTGAGTGATACGTATGGTATCGCCATGTTATCCCAATACACGTCGCGGGGTTCCGGGGCCCACTCGGTCAACCATATAGTTGGATTTCTGGTTTGTTGAGTTTGTGCACAAACTGCTGCAGCCCAACGAGTTTTGAAGGAAACAAAAGCAGCTGGCATTATAGATTTAGAATTCTTCATCACCTTTTCTCTCTCCAACTCTATCTGAAAGTTTAAAGAAACATAAAATTAAATCAAATACTTCAAAAAAAAAATAATGAATAATTCAATAAGCATAGTAGGTACTGCTTACTTCTTTTGATAGTTTGTCAATTTGAGCAGTATAAAAATCAATAGCATCAACTCTACTACCGCAAAGACCTAAAAAACCAGTCTGCAAGCACAATGTTAACCACTATAATTACATGGTGCAAGAGAGAAAAAAAATGAAATGGAATACCTTTAAAAAAAGGCAAGAGCTTATGCTGAAGAGAAAAAAGAAATGGAAGACAAGTTGGAGTTCTTAGGAACTGGATTATTGGAAATGGCATACCTTTTTAGATGGTCTTATGGATTGGTTTCTAGAATATTTAAGTTCATAGTAGTCAAGCCAATTCTGCTTTTTCTTCTTCTTAGCAACTAGACTAGAAAGTTCTTTCGCATTGTAAACAACCTGCAAAAATAACAGGCAAACTTGATTGTTTTGATACTAACAATTGACAAAATAGTTCAAATTGCACCACCATATTACATGCTCCAAACAAATAGACAAAATTAGGCATGTGTAGTTGTAGGAAAAAAAAAAAAACAGATCAAACCTGATAAGTGAGATAGTGATCTGGATGATTGACCAAAAAGAAATGTTCCACTAGCTCACCGACTGATTCATCAGGATCGGGTGGTACATTCCTAACAAGTACCTGCACAAATGTACAACAGTTGTTTGAAGGAGGAGCATGAGGGAACAAAATGGAAAAGCAAAGTCATTTAAGAGCACTGTGACTTTGCATAACAGGTAGTTGCATATCCAGCCATAACAAACATTAGGAATCATTAATTCTTGAAAAGATAAAATAAAAAATAAAATCAGTTAAATCCTTAACTTAGAAGCAGTGCTACTATGATTATCAGCATATTGTATTTGTCAGTGTGATAAAACTTGATCTTACCGTAAATTGATCAGGACGGCGTCGTTCGGATGCAAGAAAAGACAATCTCATTGTTGCAACTATCTCATACTCCCTTTTCAAGATATAGCATGTCCAGAAGGTAAAAGCATAAGCCATTATCAAGTGAGTCCAGAATCTGCAGTAAATGTAATGAGTTATTGGAAGATAAACATGTATGAAAAAATATACTACCAATAGAAAAGATTGCATACCTATTTGATCCGTTTGGAATATTTGAAATTGAAAGCTTATCTATGCTACTATAATTCACATTTGAACGTTCCAAGGTGTTGTTGGTCCAATTGACAGGAACCATGACAGAAAATGCTAGGAGTGAAATGGGGACAAATATTTTCAGCCTGCACTTCAATTGGGTAAAAGAGGATGCAGTTAGTCAAAAGTGAAAGACATGATAAAAGTAATCTAGAAGCTATTAAAAAAGGGATAATTCTGAAAAAAGAAACTCCTGTTGGAACAATTTAGTGGTGTGAAGGAAAAAAAAACCACTCATGTAAATATTTTTGTTGTAAACTCCAATTATTCTTGTGATGCAAAGAACATTATTCATGGACATGTTTAAGTCTATCAAAATGGTGTCAAAAGAAAGAAAACACAAAGAGTACTAGCTAAACATCGATGCCTTTCCAAATTAATGTTTATGCAAATGACATAAATATACAAGTTAAACAAAAATAAACTTAAATATCAGATAGACATCCATGCTGCAAAGAATGATTTATTGGAGCCAATTTGGCTCCTCTAAAGCAAGAGCACACTAACTTTAGTAGGAAAAAAAGCAAGGAATCTCAGCCATTCATGGGAAAATCAATCATTGATATTACTTGTGCATGCATATTCGCTAAAATCTACTTTCTTGATTTTCTCATTACCGACTGAGATGTTTCATTTTTCTCTTTAAAGTAAGTGAGATACTCACTTTAGAGGAGGCAAATTCTATGAGAGCATACCCAAGTAAGTAGATCCTCAAGTATACAGCAGAATCCAAGCCAGCATGGTCAATTAGTTCAGGTTCTGGCATTTGCAATGCTGCAGGCATCCAGTTCAAGAACCTTATGTATGACCTGAAGTCTAAATTGACAAACTTGGTCACAAATGCCCCTCCATGCAATGGACTGCTCCTTAAACCCTTCAGATACCATTTTGGAAAATACACCCTATCATTTATAGGTTGGATCCGAAGTATGGCAAATGCCAGTAAGAAAGCAATTGCACTAAGGATGTTTATCGCGGCTGCAAGTCCTATATCACCAAGCGAAGCCATGTGCATTCAACTTATAAAGAATAAGCTACTCCCTGCAAAACATACAACTATTCATGATGTCAAAATCAATGCCATTTCATTTATAATTTCTGAATCAAGGTTTTAAATTTGGTTGCGGTTGCAATTACATCACGATAATTGATATTGAGCAAAATTATAGACAATGTCGGTGATGCAGCCACAATTGCAGTTGCAAACCCCAATTTAAAACCAAGCTTTGAATTTAAGTATAACCTTCTTTTGAAGGAGGGTAATGACATGAAGGTTTAACATCTGATTTGAGAGCTGATGTGAATTTTTATTTTAACTGCTTTTTCTTGTGATAATAATATAGACAGAAACAAAAACCATAAGATTAAAAAAAAAATGTGGGTAGGTAGGGGAGTGGGGTCTGAAGTGTCATATATTCAACTGAGCATTTTTCTTTCCCCCAACAATTTCATCCAATTCTTCATCAAGCATGGAGGTAATTACAAATTAGCCCTCCAGAATCTCTCAGTAGCCAAGCCATAACTGATTATGAACTAAAATTCCCATACTCACAGCAAAATTGAAAAATAAAAGTCCAAACTTCATTACATTTTTTTTTGCTTTTGCAGCCATCTTTGCTACAAAAAAAAAAGTTCTGTAAAATAAATTTTAAAACACCCACACACAATTTAACACAGCCAAAATCTGTATTTGGAACCACAGCAATGAAAAAAAAAAAAGGAAAACAGAAAAACTTCAATGCCCAGCATACATTAGATCCATTCCATAGAGTGAATTACCTTGTCTGCCACCACAATTCTCAACAGAGAAAGAGACACAAGGGAGAGTGAGAGAGAGAAAAACGAAGTGAAACACCAAAAGGGTAGTAGCAGAGAGTAGTAGTTCTTCTTCAAGGCAATTGAGATGATGGCATTGACAAAGTTAGTTCAACCCCAGAAGCCAAAAAGTCAGCAATCACCTAAAGTTACAAACTTTATAGCCTTTCTTTTTCAAAAGGGTATATAATTTTATTTTATTTTTGATATACCAAAAGGGTATATAATTTGTGGAGGAACGGTACATAACACGGCATGTCGGCCAGCCATTACATGTGTGTAAATCCTACATTAAAAAATAATAATAATAATAATAATAATGAAACTACGAAAGTGACAGAATATATAAAATAATAAAAAAGAAAAAAAAATCAAGTGTTTCCCCAGTAAAGCTAATTGTGGTTATAATTTTATGTTATTTAATTTAATTGGATATGAAAATATAATCCATCTTATAATTATACCTTGGATATTGTCCATAACATGTCGTTGTCATGTGTAATGTGTTAATAGAAAAAAATAATAAATAAAAAAAAAGTAATGAATGGGTAATTGTAAGGAGTTTTTATTTTTTATTTTTTGGATACGTAAGGAGTTTTAAATTCCCAACAACAGTGACTGTGTTTGGTTGGCAGCATGTGAACCAACGAGATAGAGAGAGAGAGAGAGAGAGGGGGGATACTGTCGTTGTTTGTCGTGTTCCTTTCTTTTCATAACGGCTACATTTTTATTTTCCCTTTCTGATTCATAACAGTTAAAGGCCTTGACACTTGAATAAGCTTCACCGATTTTCTGTAATTTTTCTAAAAATTGCAAAAAATCTTAATCATAAAAATTGATTGTATTATTGAAATTAAAAAATATATTAATAAAGATCTTATTTCATTAATTTTAATAATATCATTAACAACTGTATCCGCTATGGTTTTAGGTGTCGTTTTTATGACACATGGACCACCGACCTGGTATATAACGGCAACGCTACAATACAGAAAACGACAAAAAAAAAGTAAGCAAACGTTTTCTGAAGTAATAATACAGAAATTGACGATCGGGAATTTGCTATAAAGCACTATAACAAGTAAGGTCTTTTTAATTAAATGAAGTTATTCAAAGTTTAATTTTTTTAATGATTAAAAAATCAAAATTAAACACTTAAAATATTAAATAAAAAGTGTTACTCAGGAAAATCATATATTTCTATTTGCACAAAAAGTTTGAGAGTAAACAACAGCAAACTGATATATTCTTTATCATAAAGGTAATATTTTATCATGCAGTGGTTCTTTAAATTAAGTTATTTTTTTTGTCAACAATGAGATATATTGAGAAAGACCGAAGTCCAAACAATATAGAAGAAACCTGAATACATAGGCACAGAACAAATATGTTATAGCTAACTCATAAACAATAAACTCAAGCTATGTTCTGGATGAACCTAAATAGCTCCTAACTGCCCAACTAACAGCGAAGGAAAAACAACGAACAAAAAACAACAGAAACAAAACAGAAAAGAAAAATAGAGACACAACCTAATACACAAGCCTAGCACTCTACAGACATAAAAAATAATATTCTTAAGAGGGATAGATTTGACCCATTTGGGGTACTCCAAACCTTTGTTCTCATCAAATTGATCAGTTATGTTTAAGTTGAATTTTTTTTGACAATTTTTGAAAAAACCTGAGAAAAAACTTTACCATGCTAATTGAGACTGCAATAATTAAAATAAAGAGTGTAATATTTTAAAAAACCCAAAAAAAAACAGTACAACCCACAAGACAAAATAAAATATGAGAGTATGTCTAAGTGTTTTGTAAATAAGTTATAAATTATCAATTCAAAAATTATTTCAAGTTTTTAAAAAAAATGCTATAATTAATGAGATAAATTCATTTAGCAAATATTTATATTTTGGTCAAATGAGTAAAGACTGCACTGAATGAATGCCACGTATGATCTGGTGTTGCCGTTGGGCGAAAATTTCAAAAGGGGTCCCTTTACTCTCTTTGTTCTTGATTGGCCCATGTGTTAATTTCGTTGATCATTCTTCAAAATTTTTTTTTTAGTAACATGCATTTCCAATTTTCCATCATTTTTCAATTGTAGAGCCGATGTAGCAGTTTCCGTTGATAATACTTTTCTATTTACAGGCGATACATATAAAACTATATATTGTGTCAATCACTGCACCGAAAATTGGAATCTTAAGTGACCAAACAATAGACTATTTGGTTTGCTAAAGTCTCCTATATGATTTTTTTGTTTGCAAATCATTGGTTTATGATAGAAATTGTTTTTTGAATTCTTAAAACTTAATCAACTCGTATTACTTGATTTTATCATTAGAGTAAACAAACTCACTAGTTTGGTTACTTATATAAGCAATTTTTATAAGCAACATTGATTATATAAGCAACTACCATTAAAGTGAAATTTAGTGAGTATTCTTAAATCCTATGTGGCATTATAGGGTCTACCAAAAGTGAGTTAAGCAATTTCTATATAAAACTCCCATTGGAGATGCTATAAGCAATCTCTTTTATGCGAGATTTAGATAGTTATTAAAAGACGGTCCTTTATAATAATTGTGACGTATAAGTCCAATTTAGTTATATGAACTAGTTGATTGACTCATATAAAGTATGAGTTTTTTTTCCCTAAAAATAATTTTGGTGAAAAATAAATTAAAAACTTAGAAGGTAACATGTGTTCCGGTCACAACCTACTCTTCATATACAATAACTGATTGACTAATGGCATGCCTCAACAAGTTAAGTTATTGATCACAGTGGCTCATATGTTGAAGAGATGATTGAATGTGGAAAGAGAAATGAGAGAAGAGAGACAAGACAGAGAGACAAGAAAACTGAATGAGCGGTTTATATATAGAGACCAATGGTTGTGACTTGTGACCCTTAGAATTTTGGAAGTTTGTAACTCTTGTCTCCTGAATTGTCCATTTGCAATTATGCATTGCAAGACACTGCTACAGCCCATGTAGGAACCTCACAGAATTCACATCATGCAAATTGAGTGATGTGAAAAAATTGACTCATTTTGCATCCACAAAAATTTGAGTGCCTTTGTTGTATTGATAACATGCTGCGGAGTTAGAAAATTTTGGAACAAACAAAGGGTAGGAAAGTATTAAAGATGTACTATGATAATTCATAAACCTTTAGTAGTTTAAGCCTTTAAGGAAAACTGATTCTTGTTGAAAGGGCATGCACACACTTCATCTACTGTACCAAATTGTGACATCCCAAATCCAGGTTCCATCAAAGCATGCTAATAAGTCTTTTCTGAGACTATCAGAATCAACTGTGTCAATTTCAATATCTGTTTTTAAAATAGATACAATTGAAGAAGGTTTTGACTCAAGGAATCATATAGTACACACAGCATCATTATTAGATGAAAAGCCAATCAAAAAATGAATTCATGGAAAAAGTTCATCCAAAGAAACATATGAATGATATTGTATTCTGCAATGAAAAACTAATTAGCTTCAAAACTTGACCAGATACATCCAACAAAACACAAGTTAATTACGAGTAAAAACAGTTCAAGCAAGGCAAAATGTGTAGAAAAACCCACAAACACAGTAGTGGCATCAAAATTCACAACCTTCATTGAATGTCATTTACATGAGTTTTCAGCACACGTTTTAATTAGCCAAATTCAACATGTATTCATCTACTAGCTTTGATATCTGAAACACATATTTCCTTTCAAATAATTACAACTTTTTTTAACTACATATTTGACTACACCACCATGACATCTAGTGACCATTATAATATCTGTCTAAGAAGTCCCACATTGGCCAAAATATGACATGAGCAAGTCTTTATAAAGGTTCTACCATGAGTGCCAGCATGTCGAGTTGGGTAGCGCCAACTTGTAACCCAAGTGGGGACACCAAGGTGATGGAACATGGCTTTGGCTCGCTGGGCTGGGCTAGTGGCTGCACCAAGCTGGCTTGCCCACTCCAAGTTGAGAGTTGAGCCATGGGACTTGAGCGAAGGCCCAGGTTTCCTGTCTCCTAGACTAGAGGGCAAAGCGTGAGGCTGGCTTCACAGAGCAGCGAAGACCTTTGGCTCCCGACAGTGGAGGGATCACAGGCTGCTGCACTTCTAGCCCACAACGCCCGGTGAGCCTAGCCCCTTGAACCATCACTTTTTTTGTTTAGCACTTTTGTTCATATGGGGTGTCATATTATTATGTAGATAGAAGAAGTCCTCTTCAGTCACACACTATGATGCTACTAAGTAGTTTCAATTCTTTATTTACAAATTGTCTGAGTATGTGAAAGACACTTTTGATGAGTGAGTTACTGCTCCTAGCAAAAGGGAAGAAAAATGATAATGAGTTTTGCAAATGCATTTGTTATGGCCACATGCTTCTAGCACCACTTGTTGTACAACCTCCATCCCATGTGCTTATATTTGGCTTCAGGGAAGTGCCAGATGAAATTGAAGATAAAGTTGATGGATTTGTCAGACTGAAATTGAAGAAGATTGTCATGGAGTTATGGCAAGATGTTCACAACTATAAGATTTATATGTCTTTATAAGAGACAGAAACTCTGCGAGTATAGATTCACATGTAGTTAATGTCCTTGCTTTCTCTAATTTGCGGATTCTTGTTATATAATGCAATTATAAAAGGTAGGAATAGTTATATCTAATGTATGAAACTAAGGTTATGGTTAGCTGTTTTCTATCCTTGAATTTTTATTTCAAGGGAGAAATGAGTGATATGTCTGAAACACATACTGATGCACACATTATTTTACCAAATAAAAGAGGGGTTTGAGTGGATTTATTTTAAAATATATGTTGCCATTTAAGAGCAACTCAAGTGGAAAAACGATTGTTCTAAGAGGATGAGTGGTAAATTGTGGTCGTACTAATTTATAAAATAAAAGTCAATTTTAATCATAGCTCACGGGATGGCATGTCTGACATAAGGTATATCTGTATAGAATTTAATCATATAGACAGCCAAGAAAAACAAATAAAAGAGCTAACATATTGGAGTGCCTAAATTACATAATTACATTTTATCATTTGATAAATTAATTAATTGCCAATCCATATGAGTATAGGTATGTTTTTGGTTTGGTTTGGTTTGTTTTAATGTAAATCCAAACCATGCTTACCCTTTTTTTATTAATTGGAAGTACAAGGACCAAAACACAGGGCTAATCTCAGTATTATTAGCTAATACAAAAAGAAAAGGAAATAAGAAACCCCAAAAGATCGCTTATCAATAAGCAAATACTGATTTGGTTGTTCTATGAATAAAGGGGGCATATTTGTCTTATATCCACACAGTTTCTAGTAAAAGATGAAATACAATTTCAGAAGGTTTGGCAAATAAAAAAAATATGATACTATTCTACATTCAATTTTTTGAATTGAATTCTTCCAGAAAACCACTCATTATTCCTGATAAAATGCTGATTTTGCAGTGCTTGAAGATTGAATGCACAAGTTTTCCTTGAAAAATAACATGGAAGCAATTAATCACTAATTTTTATTATTTGCACAACATATTGAAATAGATAACACACACTGGTATTATTAAGAGATAGGAGTACATTCCTCAAAAAGAGAAATTCAAATTACACACAACTGTATAAGAATACCTTATATCCCAGGAGCATCCCAAATACTGCCCCACATGCATATCCCACTACAACGGCTTTCAACAGTATATAGCACTCAAGTAGGAAGACTCATTGTGGGTTACAACTTTGCCTTTGCTGATATAACAACAACAATATTCATTCATTAACATTATTGAATCCACAAAGAAGTTTGGTAAAAAAAAATTGGCCAGAACCGACGAAAAAGAAAACAATATTAATATGCAGAAGTGGACGACTTTTGCTGATATATGAGAAGTATATTCTTAGCACTGATAAGTAAAGTGCTATGAATATTTCTCTCTGGCAAATAATTAGTCTGTCATTTATTATAAGCTCTCTCAGTTTAGCATGTCTTGAATTCATTATAAGTAATCCCAAGACAGAGATTGATCACATATTCTGAACATCACTAAATTTTGATTGAAATCAAAAACAAGGAATTGCAGAATAGCTTTATTGAAAGCATTGGTAAGTCCCACATTGGCCAGA
This sequence comes from Glycyrrhiza uralensis, assembly GCA_030159175.1. Taxonomy (NCBI): domain Eukaryota; kingdom Viridiplantae; phylum Streptophyta; class Magnoliopsida; order Fabales; family Fabaceae; genus Glycyrrhiza; species Glycyrrhiza uralensis. The sequence goes on from BRZY01000006.1 coordinate 3,835,372, forward strand.
ATATGACATGAGAAAGTATTTATAAGGTTTCTGACATTGAGTGCCAGCGTGTCGAGCTGGGTAGCGCCAGCTTGTAACCCAGGTGGGGACACCAAGGTGATGGAACATGGCTTTGGCTTCTTGGGCTGGGCTGGTGGCTGCACCAAGCTGGCCTGCCCACTCCAAGTTGAGAGTTGGGCCATGGGGTCTGAGCGAAGGCCCAGGTCTCCTGGCTCCTAGACTAGAGAGCAAAGCGTGAGGCTGGTTTCACAGAGCAGCGAACACCGCTGGCTCCCAACAGTGGAGGGATCACAGGCTGTTGCACTTCCAGCCCACAATGCCCGGTGAGCCTAGCCCCTTGAACCATCACTTTTTTGTGCCACTACCATCTTTTTTTTAAAATTCTTATAATTTTGTTAAATTATGCTTACACAATATTTCTGATTTGTTACAGCAGCGTGTCCTGTTTAGTAGTGTAGTATGTCGTGTGACTCTGCTTATGCTGTCTTCCTTACTGTAGATGCCGTTTGGCGGGACTTTTCCCTCGCTATGAATTTCCTCTTATTGACCAAAAAAAAAAAAACATTTCTGATTTGTCATTCTACTTTTTCTTTTCCCTCTATCCTGATTTCCATTTATTTTTCTCAACACATCCATAATCCTGCTCAAGAAGATTCGCATGGAGCTACACAGAGGTGTGAATGCTAATTTACATACTAATCAACAGGGACAAAAAGTATGCATGTGTGTAACAGACTAACATGTATTATTCTTTTAAATAAAGAGTCACACATTAATTGATATAATATATAAACAGTCCAAAAAGGTAGGGGAGAAAAAAAAATAGTCCTACCAATGAAAAGTTTGCATACTTATTTGACCCAATTGGAATATTTGAAATAGAAAGCTAATCTATGCTACTATAAGTCAAATTTAAATGCTCTCAGGTGCTATTGGTCCCAATTTACAGGAACCATAAAAAAAAAATGCTACACATGTAACAGGGACAATTATTTTCAGCATGCATTTCAATTGGGTTAGAGGATGCAGTTAGTTAAAAAAAAACGTGATAGCTAAAATATGGGGATAATCTGAAAAAAAAAAACTTCTGTTGGAACAATTTAGTGTAAGGAAATAAAATCACTTATGGTAAACATCTTTATCAGGAGTTCCTGTTCTAAAATTATATGTAAAAAAAATGATAAAAGAAGAAATATGATTGTTGGTCATGAATAAATCATAAGCCTTGGGGAAAGTAGGCACTTATTCACAAATTAAGCTGCTCATAAATCAATGCTAAATACTGACAAGTTCTTCACATTGTTTTTATTTCCAAAAGCTACTACTACTAAGAAGTAACCACAAATTCACAATTACAGATAATGTCATCCAATTCTTCATCAAGTAGCCCTTCTCCCATAATCATCCCTCAGAGGCATGGAAAGGACATGCTATTTGATTTATGTTTATAAAGTAGTGGTTTCTGGGCAGCCTCTTTAACATGAGATTTTGGTAGTTGGGAGAGCAATAATTGAGATTCAGAAGGCCCAATTTAGTCACATACCATAAATTGAATCTAAATTACTTCTACACTTTGGGATTCCTCCCAATATGGAACATTGGCCTAGACGAATCTTTGATCATTATGCAGCAAAATTAATCCAGATTTGGTCCTAGTTTCTGAGGGACAGTTTAAATTTAGAGAGAGAACTATTTGAGTCTTCCTGTAAATTGGGAGAAAGAATAGTGTGCTACATTCAGTTGTCTAAATTGAGTTCTTCCAAAGAAATGAACACATTGTTCATAATAAAATGCTGATTTTGCAATGCTTGAAGATTGAATACATGAGTTTTAACTCCTTGTCACTACTGAGACAAATAGTAACAAATCACTTGAAAATAACATGAAAGCAACTAATCACTAATTTTCCTTATTTGCATGACAACTTGAAATACAAGACACAATGGGATTAGAAGAGATAAAGACAACATTCCTCAAACTGGGAAGTTCAAATTACACACAGTTTGTATGTACATAATTAAAAAGAACCACATGAAACTAATTCATTCCTCTACGATTTGCACGAACTCTGTTGGTTGTCCTTTTCACTCTTATGTTAAACATCCTTTCAACAAGTCTTGCAAGCCATTGGGGTTTCCCATTCCATAATACATAATATCCCAAGAGCATCCCAAATACTGTCCCACATGCATATCCCACTACCACAGATTTCCAGCCAAATCCTGATTCCTCTTCATCATCAAATGTTGAATGTAGTGGCCGTTCTTCATCATTATTGCATGATTTTGACAAAGGGAATCCACATAACATTGGATTTCCTCCATAGGAATCATTTTCAAATGTATCAAATTGTTTACTTGTAGGTATGATTCCCTCCAACTGGTTTTGTGAGAGGTTCAAGAAAGAGAGAAAATTCAAATTTGTCAAAGCCACAGGAACTTCACCTGTCAAGTGGTTCCATGAGAGGTCCAGCCATTCCATATTTCTCAGATTACTCAAAGATTGTGGTATGGTACCTGTGATTCCATTGTGTGAGAGGTTAAAGCCTTTGAGAGAAATTAATTCTCCAATGACTTGTGGAATTTCACCTTCAAACATGTTCTTTGATAAATCAATAGTTGTGAAAGTTGTCAATATCCTTCTTAGCTCCAAATTCACACCTTTTATTGTGACCACCACAGAATCATTGTAGTATTTGTCCTTACCCATGTATTGCAAACCAATTTGGCTGTCATTTGCATTCATCATTCCTTGAAAATTCTTGATGTATGATGTTGGCAAGGAGCCACTAAAATGGTTATTTGAGACATCAAAAATTCTCAACTTGGGAAATGGATGCTTGATGCTAGAACGGGTGATTCTACCATGAAGTTTATTTGATCGTAAACTGAGTACCTGCAACTCTTGTAGAGTTTCTAGCCAATTGGGAAATGTATCCTCTATGTTATTGTCTCCAAGGTCCAAAACTTCGAGTCTTGCGCAGTTAGCCAAAGACTGCGGTAATGGTCCTTCCAATCGGTTGCCATTCAACTTTATAGTCTCGAATGCATTTCCCTTAGAAAAGCTCCTAGGCATGCTTCCGTAAAGGTTGTTCATTTGCAAATCTAACACCGAAAGAGAAGGAAACGTGCCTAGGCATTGTGGAATCATGCCTGTTAAGTTGTTGTGAGCCAAGTTGAGCATCATGAGGGAACTTGCATTGCACAATGTTGAAGAAATGTCTCCTGTGAAGTTGTTATTTGAGACTAAAAAGTATTGAATGCCATTAGGTGGAATTGGAAGATCTCCTTGCAACTTGTTGAAACTGAGATCAATATGTTGAATGTCTTTCCAAGAGTGCAGGAGCTTCTCATGAAACCAGTTGGGAATTTTTCCATGAATTTTGTTGTGAGAAAGGTCTAATGTTTTCAGATTTTGAAGTCGTGCTAAAAATTTAGGAAAACTACTAAAATTACTTGAAGATAAAAATAATGCTTCAAGGCTGGGTAAGATGTAGTCAGCACTGCTATCAGTGTTAATAGAGAGAAAACTATTGTGAGAAAGATCAAGGAAAAATAGATTTTTAAACTTTGAAAATTGGTGGAAGTCCACAAGACCACTTAAGTTCATTGATGAGAAACTTAAGTCAATAAGATTTTCAAATTCAAATATTGAAACTGGAAAATTACCGTGTAGGTTGTTGTTAGAGAGACACAAAGATTGCAAAGAATTTGAGAATTCACCAATTTGCCCTGTGAGTCGGTTGCCATTGAGATACAACTCTTTCAACGAAGGCAAGGAAAAACACCAAGGCGGCATTGTTCCATTTAACATGTTATTATCCATAGATAGAGTATTTAATTTTGAATGATTATTGATTTCTGCTGGAATTGAGCCTACTAATTTATTAAATGACAAATCTAAAAGAGAAAGTTGGGTTAGATGAAACAATGATGGTGGAACTTGGCCTCCTAGGTTGTTATAGGTAAGTGACAAAAAATTCAATTTGATTAACTTGTCAAACACATTTGGGATGTGACCACTAAAGTTATTAAATTGAAGATCACAGTGAGTGAGATGTCTGAGGTTTGAAAATAATGGTGAGATCTCACCATTAAGGTTGTTGTCTTGGAGGCTCAAATGTGTCAACTGAGTGAGGTTCCAGAATGATGGAGGAACTGGTCCATGAAATTTGCATGCCGCAAGAGATAATTGGTTGAGAGACTTCAAATGGCCTATGGAATTGGGAATTTCTCCTGAGAAAGCGGTGAAAGAGAGATCCAAGTACCTTAGAGGAGTGCTCCAGTTGGACTTTGGAAGTTGACCACTAAGGTTTTGATTGAATGACAAATCCAATTCTTGAAGATTGGGCAAAGAAATGATATCACTTGGGAACTTTCCTTGCAATCCTGTTCCTGTTAGACTAAGAGAGACCAAAGAGGATGACAAATTCATTAGCAGTGAGAAAGAGCTCTCTCTGATTGAAGACATGTCCACACCATCTAGAAGAAGCTCCCTCAAATTAGTTGCATTAAGAATGAGTTTCTTCCATGTGAATGGATCAATTCTCATTCTCCAATAGCTGGGATCATTCATCCAATCACTGCTGAGACTGAGTGATACTAATTTTGACAAGTGAGAGATTGTAGAGGGAATATCACCACTAATTTCAGCGTTTGATAAATTCAAATGTATGAGATTCACCAAATCTCCAACTCCAGAATGTATTGAAGACCCAGAAAAATCATTAAAAGCTAGGTTGAGTTGTTGAAGTTGCCTCAGTTGGAAGATAGTGCTATTGGGATAGAATTTACCCTTAAGATGACTGCAACTAAGGTCCAGACCAATCACGTGACCTGACATGATGTCGCACGTGACTCCGTCCCACTCACAACAATCTGTACCATTCTTCCAAGTTTCTGTCTTGGAAGAAAAAGAGGAGCAATGAGACCAATTACCAGATTTAGCTAAAGTGTCAAGAACAAATGAGTTCTTGAACTGTAGCAATGCAAAGCCATCATGATGGTTGCAAAGTGAGCAAGTGTGGGAAGGAAAGTGGGTAAGCAATAAGAACAAGTGGATGGTAAAATAAGGCAACAGAAACCACCCCATTTAGAAGTACAAATAGAAGATATATGGAAATTTTCTGGGTTTAGCAATTTACTCTCTCCTCTTGATATTCTTTTTTGCTTGAGGATTTTAGATGTAACATTTGATTAGCCTCTTTTTATAGGAAAGAAAACCCGAAAGGGTTTGAAATGTTTATTTGCTACGTAGCATTGGCACCAACGGTCCAAATAAGTCATCCAAGAAGTCATTAAAGTCCTGCTTTCACACTAATTTCGTCATGCACATATATCCTCCAAAGTCCAAGCATAAATTTTTATATAACTGATAATAATTTCAAAATTAATCTTTACCTCATATAAATTGAAAGATACATTCACAATAAATGTTAATATATCATAAATTATAAACCAAATGACACTAGGCGAAATCTTGAACTCATATAAATTCACTTTTAGTTTACAAATTGAGTTATTGATAACTTATTGCAGATTATTTGACTCATTTCCAGCCATCGATCATTTGTGACCCTTAGAGGAAAAAGAGGGCAGCAAGAGAGACAAGCAAGAAAAAAGGACTCAAATCATGAACAACTTAACTTAGACGGTACGCTCTTGAATTCTAGTTGGGGAAATAGAAAAATTTGAAAATTACTTTGATTGGAACCGAAGAAAAAAAGAACACTGATTGTATATCTAGAAGGGGAAGGCTAGGACTTGTTCTACCGTAGGTAGCAGTCAAGCTGTGTAAGACTTTGCAGATCATGTTTGACAAAAACTTCACCTTGTTACATAATCATGTTTGACAACTTTGCAGATCTTGTTTTAAATCAATATCTTACTTCAATAGCTACCAGAAAGAAACAGAAAAACTTGTTTAAATAAAGGAAGATTGTTGAAGATTGAATAACAGAAAAGATTTTACTTTGTCAATTTCTAAGTGTTCGTTTGTTTTAGATTTTGATAGAATTATGTTTGGAGAATTGATTTTAAAAATATTGTGTTCAAAAAAATTGATTTGTATTTAGTAATAATATTTTAAAAGTGTATATAGAAAAATTGATTATGTTTAAATAAAATGAAATAAAAATCACTTTTAGATATAATTTACAAAAAAGGACAAAAGATATATTAAAAAAAGTTGTAGTAAAATCATGAAAATGTGAAAAGCAAGGGTAGGTAGGTAGGTAAAAGACCATATCAAGTTTGAAGACTGGAACAGAAAAGCAACATATCACTTACTTTCAATAAAATCAATTTTGAGGCCATGAAACACAATTCTTATTGCCATGAAAATTTAACCAAACACTCGTATTTGTGTTGTATTAGCTTTTGGCATGGTCAAAATCGATTTTGACCAAAGCTAGAGGGGAGTTCCTTTTGTTGAAAGTGCATTGGAATGTGGGATTTAAGCACTATTTGACACTGTTCCGTTGAAAACAATCTAAAACAAACAGGTTAAAATGTCAAACACAATTTTTGTGAACGCAAACGGACGTTTTGGCTTCCAAAATCTACAACAAACACACACTAATTGGTTAAAATATTAGCGCAATAAACACCAAATCTTGAAAAAAGATTATTATAATGTAAGAAGTAATGTGAAGTGAAACAAACATTTTCCTTAAAGGAATAAATAGATATCTCAAATCATAATTTTGTACATGTTGAATGACAAGATCAACCACAGCTGGTTACCCTAATATAGCAGAACATGCAAACGTTTCTGCTCCCCAATCTATCTTCCCGTTTCTTGTAAATTCTATTTATTACCACGATGCAATCAATCCTTCACAAGTTCTTCTTAAGGAGCAAGGGCCATGAACACATAAGAATAATTAGCCTTTTTGATGAACAGCAATCTGGTGTATGTCCATGTCCTTCAACATCACTGAACGTCCACAAGAATCACAGGGGGCAGTCCTTGACCCACAAACACTCTCATGCTCAGATAGTCCTCTTAATCTGTCACGGACGTCCATGGCAGAACTTCCAGCTTGAACCATATCACCACAAAACCGGCATGTAATTAGCCGCAAGGGGCAAACTGATGCTTGGTGCTCCACCTACAAAAATAGTTGAAATTTATTTTTCAGATAGCCAGATTTCCAACTGTTTTCAAATATTTCACATGAATTCAGATTGCCAAATTGTGTACTTGATAAGACATTAACTGCATACTGACCGGAAGATTAAATTAACTAACAGATATAATGGCACCAAAAGAAGACAATAAAATAATGAATTGCAGATGTACAAAGGCAGGAAAAAGAATGAGAATGGGGAAAATAGAAAAGCAACACAACACTGGACAGAGGGTGGGAGACACACAACTCACCATTTGCTCTTTCTCAAGGATTATTCCACAAGGGCAGTGAAGTGGCTCATGAAAAACTTTCATGTGCTTCCCCAATTCTGCCTGCTGGAAAGCTTGACCACACCTGTCACAGTGAATGTGGTTTTTGGACTCCTCGATCCTAAGAACAACTCCACACCCTACATGCTGACAGACAACATTATGCCTGCTACAGTAAGCTTCATGCAGTGCAATAGTCCTACTCGGTATGTAATGCTTGCAATTCCTACATTGTTCAGTATCCACTTCCATGGACGACATGGAAGATGATGCTTGCTGACCCAATTTTTGGTTGAAACTATCCTGCATCATGACTGATATTTTGTAGTTGGTCATTCCTTTAAAGCCGTATACACCAATGCTGTAAGTCCCTGCATCTAAGTTTTTATCTTTAGAGCTAAGAATCAAAGTCTTTGATCCAATATCATGGGACGACCACTCATGCTGGTGTCGTGTAGGAAATATGAGAGGGTGTCTAGAAATGAAAAGATCAGTGTCTCCCCTATCCATCTCTGATTCTAATTTTACCTCAATACTAGAACTCCCAGTAGATATTTTCTCCCACGTGCCATTGTCTATTGAAAATTTGTAATACACAAACTTCCCTTCATCTACTGATCCAACTTGTGAGTTCCCAAATACAACTGGGATTAAAACGTGCTGATCTGCCTTTTCTGAGGATGTATTTGGATCCACTATGTCAACTTCAATATCTGTTTCTAAAACAGATACACTTGAAGATGGTTTTAACTCAAGCACCCTTAGTTTGTATTCAAGTTCTCCATAGTTTACTGTGAAAATGTCACCTTGAGAAAGAGTAGCATGCTGCCGAAGACTTGTTTCGAGGATAGCCTTATGATTTGGCAAATCGGAAAACCCTACTCTTTCAGGTTGAAGTTTTGCATAAGTCCCTTTTGGAAGCCAAACATAGCGGACTTCAACTAATGGAGATTCTGTAGTGCCTTCAGAAAATAAATTATTCCATACATGTGGAGGAAGACCCACTGTACCTTCATCAGCAGTGAATTCTAAAACTCCTGAATGGGTGATCCCCTTTTTCTCTTTGTCAGTAGTGCCTTGGATGGCTGAAGAGCCTTCGTTGTGAATTAAGGACAACTGAAAGTACATTGGTCCCTTATCAAGAGCACCCTGATCAGACAATTCTGTGAAACAAGAAGGAGGCAATTTGATCTTATCTCCACTACCTTGATAAGGTACAGCTTCTAGTAAACGATAAAACACAATTCCCCTCCCAGCAAGTAGGTTTTCTTGCATCTGTTCATCAGCCTGAATTGACCAAGGTAAATGAAGGGAATCAAACATTTAGCATTGCCACATTAATAACATAGGCATAAAAGGAAGCGAATGTAGCCACATATGTTGCACTGGAAGGTATGGTAAACATTCAAATATATGTAGATTGGCAAGTTTATCTTCATCAGTGGTGGGATTAACTAATATGAGAATAAGTTACAAATCCAATATCATTAAAGGTAAAAAAAAAATAGGGGGGAAGATAAAAAAATACACCAGCTGGTTGAAAGTATTGCAACTGATTGTGTTAGGGAGAAGGAAAAAGGGGCATAATAGATGTCATCAATTTCATGTGTCAGATTGTCCAAGCCTACTAATCTACTAATGTTTTCTTCAAAGTTAATATCTTTAGGGAAGGGAACGGAATTTATTTTATTTTTAAATTAAGAGTTATATAAAGTTTATAACAATATCAAGGAACTAGGACATTTAAGTTTCATTCTAAAAATGATTAAAATATAGAATATTTATTTGAAACAAAAAATAACCCTCCTTTTCCTTTCTCTCAAAATTCCTCCATCCAAACATATATACCATGAAGGAACAATGTAAGTAGTACATATCTTATCCTCAACAAATATATATTATAGAGAAATCATCAATCTGAAGGACCCAATGATCCCATAAGAAGATAAAGGAAATAACAGAATCAACATGAATGAATTGATTGATTGAAGGGGGTTACCTTGAGTTGAGCTTCAGCGGCATCAATACGACGAGATCTCTGAGCAGCTTCGATGGCTTCCCTTTGCTTCCGAGCCTCTTCTTTGGCTTTCTTTTCCCTCTGCTGTTTCAATCTGGCTTTCTCCTTCCTCTCCCTCTGCTCCTTCTCTAGCTTCTCTCTCGCTCTTCTCAGTTCAAAATCCATCTCTCTCTTCTCTCTTTTTCTCTCTCTGTTGGTTTGGTGAGGTGAGTTCGTGTTGATTAAGAAAAGCAGTTGTGATTGATTTGTGAAACAATCGATCGATGGATTCTGAATTTTGAGTTGTCTCCTTATATTGCTGTTGGTTGGTTACTTCTGTTCCAGAATGCCCTGGGCCTTCCTTCTGGGGACCCATGAGCCTAATCGGGTTTCCATGAAGCCCACTCCTTGTCACCAAAGAAACACAAATTTGATTTTGCTTTTAATTCGGGAAACAAAAAAAAAACTAATATTGCTTTTAATCCAATCATATAGTTTTGCTCTTTAACCATGAAATCGATTTGATTTTAAAATCAAATCAAATCTAATCTGGTCCAATTTATTTTGGTTTGGTTTTAGATGGGTTTTTGGTTTTTTAAAAAAACTGTAAACATTTTAAAATGGACAAAAGAATTTATTAAAAAATTATTTTTATTATTCATTTCATAAACAAGGCACAAATAAATAAATAAATAAATAGAATATACTAGCAATTATTAAATCACCACACTACACATCACATTATATAATATATTATTTTAAAATATAAATTATCTTAACATCTCTTATATAAAAATATAAGATAGTAGTGTAATTTTAAGAATAGTAATAATATATGTATATAAGCGATCAGTTTGGATTGAATTGAATCAGCTTTCGCTATAGGGTCCAAAATTCAATCCAATCCAATAAAAAAATCAATTTTTCAATTTGTTTGGTTCTCGATTATTCAATTCGGTTACCACAGTTTACATTGAACTGGATCAATTATAAACACTCATACTTGAGTTGGTTTTTTGTATTAAAAAAATCAAATTAAACATTTCTGATTTAATTTTGTAGCTCACATGAATGTAGTTTTTGTAACCAATTCAACTCCCCTAATATGCAGTTTGTGGGATTCAAATTTTGTCATTATCATAACTTACTAATTAATAACTTTTACCTATGAGAAAAAAAACTTTTGAATGCATATATTAGAGTACCATTATTTAACCAACACTGCTTGACCCAATGGAGTAACTTGCCTTGGAACTCGGGGGTCGACCTGGTGCCCTGGCCAGCCTTTACTTGGTTCTCAGGCGAGTGGAGATTAGTTATTCGTTGAAAGCATTGGGACACTCCGTGAATAGCCAACAATGGCCTTAAATCAAAAAAACGAGTACCATTATTTGGTAGGAAACCACCAAATGATAATCAATCAAGTGCATTCATGAAAATACACACTATGTAGATAAAAAATAGAGTCAGGTTAAATATAATCCTGTAATGAGGAGTTTAGTTTTAGTCTTTATAAAAAAAAATTCTTTAATTGTCATCCCTCTAAAACTTAAAATCATTGTTTTTGTCTCTCTTAAATTTTGGTTTTGTTCTTGTAAATTTTTTTCTGATTCCCATTCCTCTAAAATTTAAAATCATCTTTTTTAATTCCTAACATTCATTTTAGGGAGGCTTAATAAAAAAGTTTTGGGATGATAATAGGGGACCAAAACAATAATTTCAAATATTAGAAGAATGAGAAAACCAATTAAAGAAGAAAACATTCTAAAAACCAAAACCATATAATTTCAGGTGAGGTCTCATGTGTATGACTGCCTTTTTTTCGTACCTTCAAATATGTACATATAGCGTTTTCCAAAAAAAATTAAACTAAAATTCTAAAGAAATTAAGCTCACAATATATAGTCACCACGACAAATTAATCAAGCATACATGGGAATACAATTCAAAATGAAAGAAAGAAAAAGACAAACGAAGAATATATAAAAACAATCACGGGTGATTATGATCAATTAGGGAAAACGGGGAGGCCTTGGAGTAATGGGTCTGGAGGATTGATCATCACCACCTGGAAAACCTTGCCGAACAGTGAACACAGTCTGAACAATAGTAAGAACAAAAAGTAACACACCAGCAACAAGAGACACAATAGCCCAAGGGTTCCTAAAATAAGTGTGAATAAGGTTAGCACGCCACCGATTCCACGGTTTCTTACAATAGTGACTAATATTCATCCTCACCACATCGAGCACCCCTTGCGGGTCCACCGTAACATCCCTAGAAAGCGAATTGAACAACTTGGCAACATCCTTGTCACTCCCAAGTGCATTGATTAAGATCCCACATCGGTTGAGTAGCGCAACGTCCATTCCGTTGTCTATGATCGTGTCCATAAAGAACACGTACGAGGTTACCTCGTTTCCCGCACCCACGTGGAGTCGCTCGTAGGCGATTAGGTTGAGGAGCATTGACCCCGTCGTGTCGTCAACTACGATTGTTGGGAGTCTTAAAACGCCGTCGTTGAAGGAGACGTCGATGAGGCTTTGGGTTTTGCTTTTCTTGAATGTGACTCCTGCTTCGAGGAGCTCTATTGCGGAACGAATGATGTCGTCGTTGTCGGAGTTACCGGACTCCAGAGCACTCAGGCGCGGCCACTTGATCGTTTTTGTTGGGTGGGTTGGGCCTTGTTGTTGGATTAGGCCTTTTCTGTATACGTCTAATACGTGTGTGCATTTCCCCATGGTTCCGATTAATGGGGTGCTGCTTGGGTTTAAGAACCTTAGGATTCTCTTGTTCAACGCCTCTTCTTCCTGCAATGAGTCATGTTTCATTGTATTTAGTTGCGGGTAATTCAGATTTAGTGATCATAAATCACAAGGTTTATGTACAATTCTAATCTTCTCACTCCCACATTAAAATAACAACGATGATCCAACTCATTTATTTCCTACACCCATCTAACATTTCTTTCTCATACTATCTTTTTTGTTTTTGTCACGGCATATATTTATCACATCTATGACTCATCTATCTTTTATTTCTATCTCTAGCTCAGAGTGTCTATTTGGGGGTCCAAAAATCATTTTTGTTACAATAATAAAGTTTAATTACACTCTTGGTACTTTAACTATCACATGATTGCCGCAATTAGAACTTGAGAACTGAAATCTCACAACGTGATACTTGGGATAAAAAATGCAACTAGGTCAAATAATAATATAAATAAACACATCAAAGTCATTATATTGTTGAAATTATTTTGATATCATTTTAAGTTTTTGATTAATCCTGCTTGTAAATAGATTATCATGCAAGAATTTGTTAAAAAGTACAGATATTTAATACATTACTAACTTAAAAATCATATACTTATATTTTTTTAATTAATTCACTCTAAATCTTTTGAGAATTCTCGTTAGCATAATTAGTATCTATAATTAGTTGGTTACAAAAATGTATTGAAGAGGATACAAATATTAAGAGTTTAATAAAATCACAATAATTGGGGACCAAAGAAATATTTAAGTCTTTTATATATATATATATATTTACATGCCTTAGACATAAAAAAATTTATCACCATTAATTACCTGCGGTGTGCCAGTTTCAACCTCAATCAAGGTATGAAGAACAGTCATGGGCAGCTGATTCTCAAGCATAAGCATATCACGCTTGATATACGGCATGACATAAAGCTTCCCATGTTCGCCAAACACTGGATCATTATCGGCATAATCATCGGGAACACAATCATATTCATTGGCTACTCTCAAAATCTCCAACATGAAACAGCCATCAAGGATCATGAGTTGCAAGAACCTAGGTGTATCCACCATCCAAATTTGATTAAGTGGCTTATACGAGTCTCTAAGCTCTTGCACCACTTGATTCATGTGTTGGAATAGCAACTCGATGGGCTTTTGGGTCCTCTTTAGGAAATGGAGAAGTGCACGGTGCTTGTGCTCTTCCATTCCCTTTAATTGCTCCTCCCCATAATGGTATGGACCAAAGGAAACTGCTTGGGGTTTGTAGGCCTTTTTGTTTAGATCTGTGACACGTGGCGGTACCTTGTAAATTGAATGCCTCGTCCATTGTTCCTTCTCATCAGGACCATTAATCCTCTTTATCTCCTCATTGATTTGATCCACCCACTTCATTTCTTCCATGTATGTATGCCTATTAGATCATTAATTCGTTACCCTTCTTGAATCATATATAGTGCATATATACACTAGGCTAACATTAAGAACCTTGTCTTATCTTATGTATCTATACTTGAAAAGCAAAAATAAAATATTCACATCATAAGCTGTAAAGATATCAATGTCTAATTGGAATCTTAATCTTTAATTACCAAAATTATTTAAATGGCTTAATTAAGGTAAAGAAATAATATCCAACATTCCTTCCTTCTCCAAACTTCTTGCGGTTGTTTCTCACCCCCTACTCTTCTCTATATGAAGAAAAGAATATATAAGCCATTTAATTAATTAAACTAATTCGATCATATATGAGGGATTAAAGAACTTTATGTATTATTCATTGCGTATTTAAACCGTTATTATGAAACATGCGCGTTAGCTAAGATGATTTATGCGGAAAGCAAAGAAATACTTTTTAAAAGATCATAAGTGACGTACATTAATTAACTAACTCAAAGTTTTGTGCATTCTTTGACAAAAAAAAAAGGTTTTGTAATTTGTGCATTCTCCCCCTCTCTTCTAGTTGAATTAGAAGTTTGTAACTAAAGTTCTGTTTGGATTGGCTTATGCAGAGCTTATGAACACAGCTTATGACTGATTCATAAGTTGTTTTGGGCTTATTTTTCATAAGTTACCCATGATAGCTTATCAAAACAGCTTATGACTTATATAAAATAAATTTCACTATAATTTTTGGCTTATACAATTTATGTCATAAGCAATAGATAAACTTGTTATCCAAACATGACCTAAAAGGGAAAACTTGTGGATAGTTTTTTTTTTTGAGATATAATACATGAACATCCACACACTCACACTCACACCCCATTCCAATGAGTAAAATGAGGGAATAGGGTGTGTGGTAGGTGTGTGTAACATTAATGTTTTTTTATAGAGAGAGGGATTAGAACTTGAGTATAAGAGGTTACAAAGGCTAACTTCTACCAACTTAGCTAACATAATTGACAGTATTATATAATTAAAAATAAACCTATATATAAACTGTACTTGGTGTTTAGAATTTTACTAAAAATAATTACAGTAATTAATTCTGCTTGATGACATCTAGGACTTTTTGACCATTTTTGTGGGAATTAAAAATTGAAGTAACAACAGAATGTAAAAACTCCCCAAACTGCATTTTTCATGTACAAAGTACAAACCATTTTGTAATGTTCTGAAAGTTACAACAAACATCATTCAATTTGGCACATAGTTAACCTTCATCTCACTGAGAGTAGATTTATGAGAGTTTGATTTTCGTAGGAATTGTCATCATCGCAATCCTCGGTAGGTGATGAGAGTGTCATAAGAGCAACAACTATAGATCTCATACTTGGGCGTAGTAGTGGATTGTCTCTTGTACAAGCTCTCCCAAGCTGGGCCATCTGCATTTCAAATAATCACCACGTAAACAGATTTTACACATATATCTAATCATACTTTACTGTCTCTTGCCTTATTATAAATAAATTATTTTAAGAAATAGTATTATGATGTGACATATTATGTACTACTTATATTGGTTTGAAGACAAATTGAAGGAGTAAAAGATAAGATTCAATTATTATTTGTAAGATAAATGCTTCCACCTTGAGAACAGAATCAATTGGATAGTTTTCTCCAAGCCTAGGATCCACCAGTTTGCGAAGACCTTCTAAAGGATCACTCTGATTAAGTGCTTCTTCAAACTGCAGTACAAAACAAGTCGAGAAGGGTAACTTCATTTCTGGTTAGAGAAAGGAGTATATATATATATATATAAATAATATATCTGTGTGTGTGTGTGAATTGTGTGTGTTTAATTCTTAGTAAATAAGGTTTGGTTAGAGAAGGGGTATTAATTAGGCCTACCAAGGTTACAAGGCCCTTTGATTCAGCAACAGATTCACCTGTTTTCAGAATAGCATTCTTTGCAGAAATAAGTTCATAAAGGACAACTCCAAAAGCATACACATCTATTTTTGGAGAAACATCACCATATTGAGCATATCTGCAAAAAATTCCGGTAATCAGTAAAACAAGATTTGTGTATACAAATTCATAAGTAAATGGGCTTGTTTTCCACAATTAAGAGGAGAATCCAAGAAAATCCCCCTCCCCTAAATAAAAAGAGAATCCTTTGACAACGGTAATTCAAAATAATAATTAACTAAATAGCAATCTTGTCACTTAAAGTAACATTTAAACTCCAATTTAAAGAAGTGCAACTAGTCTATGAGCCTAATCCGGATAAAGTACCGAGTACTTTACTAATAAAAACATTAAAAAATCCTACAAACAAAACAATTGGAAATAAAAAGAGTTGAAAAAGTGTCATGTGACACAACTTGAGAAGTCCTAACCTAATTCTTATAGTAATTGAATTAATTGAAGAGGGCCAAGAGAAGCTCAAATTCACTGGATGATATGTTTCAAAAAATGAATTTTATTTTACTGACGAATCATACAAAAACATTTTGTTATGATCTCTTTGTCATTATGATAAGCTGGTGATTCACTGAAAAATGGCCAACAAACTGGTAACAACACAGAGTACACATACTATTTAAATTAAAACCCAAAATTCATGTTAAGGGTTAATTAGTTTTGTAAAATTTAATAGCAAAATCAAAACAAATCATACTCTGGTGGCATGTATCCAAATGTTCCCACAAGACGAGTGTGAAATGAGGAGTTCCCTACTTCAATAAGTTTGGTCAAGCCAAAATCTGCAACCTGAATTTAAAAAAGGCTTGCATAGTTCAATTAATCTCAAAGAAGAAATTTAAACAAACAAAATCAAATTTTGGAAAATGGGCCATGAAGATCATGGTACACAGTGCAACCTTTCCACGGAAATTTTTGTCTATCAATATATTTGCAGATTTCACATCACGATGGATATACACAGGCACAGTGTGCTCGTGAATGTATTCAAGGCCTCTTGCTGAATCTAGAGCAATTTGCACTCTGCTAGACCATGGTAATGGATCTCTACCTGGAATTCATGTTATCATCATTATTACTAAATTGTTTGACAATAATGGAATGTAATGCATAATATGAAAGGGTAAGATCAAAACACTATGCTGCGGATCTCACCTTTACCATGCAAATATTCACCCAAGTTTCCATTTTCAATATGTTCATATACAAGGAAAAGAGATCCCTCAACGCAATATCCAATCAAACGCACCTATGTTGTTCGCAAAAAGGTAGGTACATACAGAATAAGATTTACAACTTGATTGAAACTGTTTATGCAAAAAGCCCCTTTAACACACACACAATGACCATAGAATCAAGATGAAGATTTCTACAACGGAAAAATAAATAAATGAAGAGTATAAGCATATAATATATTCAGAATCCTGAAGTATGAGCATATAATGTTGCGGAGTATGTTTTAAATATTAGTTCAATAACTATGAATTGACTGTGTAGACATGATTTCACCATCTTAGCACATCATATTTCATTGCGGTCGGCATTATTGCGGATGTGACAAGATGGTGAAATATGATTGGATTGAATTTGACAAGAGATTACATATTATGTAAGTAATGTTGATCTCATGTTAATTTGGGAGGATTATCATGACTCATGAGGAACTGCAGAAACAATTTTTCTGGATGATTATAGATTTATAGTACTGTTCTGTTCACAAAATCATACTGGATGTTTGCTTTGTAACATCATGATGATTCTTCAAACCATAGCATAAAAATGATTAATTATCCTTCCCAAATATATATAAGCTTTAAGCTTTAAGTTGTTTGAAGGATGTTTTACCAGATTCAAGTGATGAACGTGTGTTAAGACCTTCAACTCACAAATAAATTCTGTTGATGCTTGTACATCCATCTTCTTAATCGCTGTTTTCTGCATAGAATGAATTGTATGAGAGGAAAACCAGGAACATAAAGTAAAATGTAAATGGTTAACCTAAGAATATTATCCAATAAGTAAACAGTACTACATAATTTACTTACATCTTTCTGTTCAGTGAAGCAACTCATTGTCCTATAATTATTTATACTTTATTTATCCTCCACATCATGAACAAAAGCCTTACAACTTAAACATATCACTACTACTCATTTCTAAAGGAAGAAACAAAACATACTGGAAAGCCATCACAAGGGTAAAAGCAAAAACTTCTATTCTCCATTTTTATTTCCTTTTTCCTTTACTATTATGGCTAATTATGTTATAGAAATGCAGAAACACATGCGGTTTCGTACCTCACCTCTCAATTCTGCATAATAGACAGCACCAAATCCACCTTGACCAATTTTATTATCCAGACTGAAGTTATTTGTAGCCTTGGCTAGTTCTTGGTATGAGAACTCCATTGATTTTGCCGCCATAATGTTTGTAAGACCAGCAGCAGTACTACTAGCAGTATTAGCAGGCCCAGTGGATCCTGAAGTTTCATATTCTGCACTACCTGAGGCTTCACCAGGAACAGAAAGGAAAAAAAAAAATCAGCAAGAGTTATCAATTATCATGTCCATTCAATTCTAGGAATGGGCAAACACATATCTTGGTTAGAACTTAACAATTTGTTTCATAATACATATTTTGGTTAGAACTTCAGTTTCAAGCATATTATTACTTTCATATATTTTCCTTGCCAATTGGTTTGTTTCTCTTCATATCCAATGGCTAAAGAGATTTATGAATATGAAAATATACCATTACCATCTTGAGATGAAAGTGCAATTGAAGTTTCTGGCAATTTAGCTTTCTGTCCTTCCTTCTTCTGGAAGTATCTAACATATATACCAGTTACTAATAGTAGAAGCCCTAATATTCCTGCTATAGATATACCAACAGCTGTACTCTTTGCTAGACCTGCTTATATAGAAGCAAAATTTAAGCTCAGAGGCATTGACTTTTTTCTTTGTTGTCATAATTTTTTGTGATCATCAAGCTCATATAACCAACTTAGAGGGCCAAACCTGCTGTTCTGCAAGAGGGAAAAGAAAAATTTTGAAGTTAAAAAGATAGCACCAAACATGAAGCAATATTTATTTCTAGGAACATCCAGCATGAAAGGTGAGAGAATCAAAAGTTACCCCACCTAGGATACAAGGGAACATAATCTCCATCTTGATCTGCAAAGTCAAAAATTAAAAAAATCAATAAAACGTTAAGCAAATTCATTAAAATTTATTACCATATATACTTTTGATGAAAAATGAAAGAGTAATTTAACCTTGAATATATTTAATATTTGAATGCACTATAGTATTAGTACTAAATACTTTGATCAGAACCATGGTTTTAACTTGTGGTATGCATCCACAACTGTGGCTGCAATGCCAAAGTTTTTTGGATCTTTGCAACTGTATTTCAACCATAATTATGGCTACATCAACCATATTTGTCCACGATTTTATGTACTATCAAAAATCGCCACGTAATAACTACAACTGCAATTTTAAACCTTTATCGAAACACCAAAAAGGTGATGGGGAAAGTAGAGCATAGTATATTAGCATACCTCTTCCTGGAATGAAAACTATCCCACCCTCTCTGCTAAAATTGACACCAGGATTGTAACTCTGCAGCAACTCTGGATCAAGATTACTCTGGCTGGCAATATTCTGCAAAGTATCCCCATCCCTTAGGGGAAAAGTAATAAACAACCCATAATCCTTTGAAACCTGGCTGTTCCCACAAGAACAATTGACTGTGACATTAACCTTTGCATTAGGGGGTATGCTATCTGAATCATATCTGTTGAACCTTTTCAAGAGCTCAATTGTGGTAAGTTTTGCATAATAGTGATTGGCAATCAAATCATAGGTGTCTCCTGTAGCAGCTGAGTACTCAAACACATGCCCCAGAAACTCACCTCCAATGCACTCACATGGGAATGGAATGTTGAGTCTGAGATAGGATATTATATTATTATCATTGAATATCTTGCCTTTGTTGTAGCTGATTATGACTTCAGAATTGGACACAAGGTTTGACTGCATAAAGCGTGTTATGTTTTGGAGCATAAAAATAGGTGGGACATCGTAGGAAGCTAAGGCTAAATCACACCCCTTTACACACTTGGATTCCACGTTGAAGAAAACACAGTCCAGCAACAGGAAGAACAAGAGTAACCCATTTTTTAGCTTCATTGGCTGCACTGAGAGGAACAGAAGAAGAGAAACAGCAAAAGAAACTCCAAATCAGAAAACTGGACTCCTAGGCTAGGATTCTATATATGGCATTGCAAGTTAACCCGGTCTTTATGTTGAACTCAGGTATCCTCCACGCGTATTTATAGAGACTAATCCTTCGAGATGCTGCTGAGGGACGGACCTCTTCACTAAGGGACCTGGGAATATGTCACCCCTGCCACACCATGTTGGTGCAGGTTTACCAAGGTTTAATCATATTCATTTTTTTGTCTCTTGAAACTAATGTCACACTTTCTCTCTTCTAGTTAGTAGATTATTGATATGGAAAGTGTCTCTTGCATTTGACCGATTCGAGGAGAATGTGGAGGAAACAAAGTAACGGCTGGCTAGAATGTTGACTTGCATGTCATTAATTTATTTAACGAAAATGCTAATGAATGTCCTTAAGTCGCTATGTAATAAAAGTATAAATATTTAATAAAGGGTGTTGTTGAAGAGTGCTATGATAAGAAATAAAATGTTTTTATTGAAAATCACACTATTCAGTATATTAATAATTTAATAAATTAGTTTTTAATATAAATATTCTATTTTTAATTTCTTAATTAGTGCAATAAGGACACTAGTTAGTAGTTGTCTTTAATAAAAAAGTTAATTATATCAAAATTAATAAGTAATTTAATATTCAATTTTTTAAATAATTAGAAATTAGAAATATTTAATGAAATCAAATGATATTTAACTTTTGTTACTATGCCTATTGTTAACAATACCTTTATTATTTTAGGCAACAACTTGGATGTCAATTTTTTTTTGTCTAGAAACTAAGTACCGGAAGTCATTATATCGAGTCTGACTAATTTGAATTGAGTCGAGTAAAGCTATATATATATGAGAGAAACAAAACTCTCTTAATGTTTACTCCCCCCGTCTAAATTATAAGAAAAAAAAAAGTCAAATGTAATGTTCCAAAATATAAGTAAATAATAAATGATTTTGTCTCATTTAATGAATATTTTTACATAAAATATTTTTCATTTAATGTAGATTTTAATTTTAATTTCTCTTTTATTAATGGTAATTTAGAGAATAAGGTCTATTTCTTTGATAAGATCAATAAAATTAAATACTCTATCTGTTTCAAAACTATAGCAGTTTTAGCCTTTTAGTTTTGTTTCAAAACTATTGCAGTTTTACAATTCTAAAATGTCATTATTTACTTTTTTTCCACCTATACCCTTATTTAATAACTAATAGTGGGAGTAGTTGACATTTATATTATAGATATTTGTAGATAATATATCATTAACATTCTTCCATTAAATAAGGATATTTTAGTCTATGCACAACAACATTTTACTTTCATTAAATGTTTCTTAATATGTGTGTATTAACCTTAAACTGCTATAGTTTTGAATTTGAGGAAGTAACTTTAACTAACTTTTTGTAATCAACGTGAATTAGTTTTTTTTTTTTACTTATCAAGAACGGAGGGAGTATTTTTTATTCACAAAACCTGCTTTAAGGACAATGAATTTCCAACCAATAGGAGTTGGTTTGGATGTCATTTATTGAGGCCATATTATAAGAATAATGTTTATGGCATATTACAAAGGGACAAGGGAATCTCGTTGATTGCACAAGTGTGTTGGCTTTGTTTAATCCTTTGCATCCGATTTGCCAACCCTGTCGGCAGCTGTGCAACCAATTCGCATCGTGTCCTCTCATTTCTCCAACAAACACCAAAATTTGTCCATTTTAAATTTTGAGGCACGCCTGTATAGCTGTGCTTTCGTTGACTTCACCATCATAATCATAAAAATAAAAATAGGGATCCACAGGACAATACCAGTTGTGTAGTTGCACATTTCAGTTTAGTTTTATATTCATTTTAAAAAATTTATATGTAACATGACATTATTAATTATTAATAAGAGACAATTGATAACTACGTTTGGAGATACCAATCCTTCAATAAGATCATGACAAGACAAACGACAAATTAATTGATAGACATGTATCCTTCTCTATTGTTTATGGAAAATAATTCAAATTTTGAATCTTTATGAATCTCAAAGTAAACATATAATTTGGTCCTTACAAAAGGAATTTGCGAATTAACCATGAGCAACCTCTATTATTGTTCTTGCCAAATAAAGGCCCAAGAAATTCGTGTGTCCATTGCACTTGTATAAAAAATACTTTTTTTTACCCAAAAAAAAAAAGAAAATACTTTTATAGATCATCAATACACACACACAGCTATACAAATTAAACACAATTACACACATATTATCAGTTATTTTAGCATAATGTTGAGTAATAGTTGGATCCAAAATAACGATTTTTTTATCATAGTGCCGAGCAAATATTTTTGAGTCTAACTAATACCTACAAATATTAGGCAAGATTGTAATTGAATTCCTATTTTTCTAATATTTTTAGGTAAGTTTTTATCCTCTATAGATTATTGATATTGTCGTTAATATTTACTAAACTATAAAGAAGTGAATTTTAAAAGTTAGAAAATCTATGGAAGCTAATTTAATTTAATACAATACAATTGAGTAGGGGTTTTTTGTTATTGTCAATACAATTGAGTAGGTTTTTTTTTTGGTCAACCAATTGAGTAGGTTTGTACAATCCATTTCAATTTTTTTTTTGGGTCAACATTTCAATATTTACTAAGGGAATTGGTAAATACACCAATATTTTTGGACATACACCCCACATTTAAAAAAGAAAATACCATTATACCCTCGTTGATTTGTTTATTTTTATTTTCAATTTCGTGTTGTTACCTGAAACTAAGTTTCCGGAATGCATTTTTGCATTCCGGAAACTCCAGGAAAAATTTACATTCCGGAAACTCCAGGAAAATCTAGTTTCCAGAATGTATTTTTGCATTCCGGAAACTCCAGGAAAAATTTACATTCCGGAAACTGGGGGTGTATGGCCAATTTCCGGAAAAGAAGCAAAATCAGAAGAAAAAAAAATCCAAACAATGAGGGTATAATAGTAATTTCTTGAATAAATGTGGGATATATGGCAAAAAACTGAGGTGTATTTACCAATTCTCATTTACTAAACTATAAGGGCATATCAGAACAGCCCATTCAAGAGAACTGGCGTCATGTACTACTTGAACAGCCCAACCCAGTTAATGACAAGACGCTATATGAACAAAAAAAATTATTTTGAGAAAAAAAAAAGTGACGGTTCAAGGGGCTAAGCTCACCGGACAATGTGGGCTGGAAGTGCAGCGGCCTGTGATCCCTCCACTGTCAGGAGCTAGAGGTGTTCGCTGCTCTGTGAAGCCAGCCTCACGCTTTGCCCTCTAGTCTAAGAGCCAAGAGACATGGGCCTTCACTCGAGTCTCATGGCCCAACTCTCAACTTGGAGTGGGCAGGCCAGCATGGTGCAGCCACCAGTCCAGCCCAGCAAGCCAAAGCCATGTTCCATCACCTTGGTGTCCCCACTTGGGTCACAAGCTAGCGCTACCCAACTCGACATGCAGACACTCATGTCAGAAGCTTTATAAAAACGTGCTTGTGCCATGTTTTGGGCGATGTGGGACTTTCATATGATAAGACAAAAACGGACCCGAGTTGGCGATGTCTTAAGTTGGAATATGGTCCGTTGCAATGGTTTACTTGACTCTCCCCAACTACTTTCGACATGTTATAACACTGTAACCCAAAAGTGTTGCAGTTGATGCCGTGGTTTTCTGCTTACCAGCACACGACCACACTGGGTTATGCATATGGAGAAGAGGAGCATGCTACACATTCGAATTTGAAGTAAAAGTTTGTGATACTAACAAGGGAATTGAATCAGTGTATTCAGGTATGCCGAATGAATTATTGAAATTGTTGTGGATTGGATTAACAAGGTGGATTTAGATGATTTTCTTATGGACAATGTAAAGGATAATTCGTTTTCTTAATCAGAATCCACTACATTTGTTTTCTGCACATTCTAGTGTGTTGAAATGGCCAAACAATAAGGATAAATAGAAAAGTATCTCATTTAGATCTTCAGTCAATGGTTGAATTTAGTGTCATAAGAGTAACCACAGCAGCTTTCATTGCTGGACGTAGTTTTGGATCTTGGTCTGTGCAAGCTTTCGCAAGCTGTGCCATCTGATGGAAAAATAGGCGAATGAAGCTTGCCTTATGCTATGAAATCATGAACACAAAATGTTTATGATAATTAAATTAAATTAAAACCTTGCAAATGGAATCAATTGCATAGTTATCTCCAAGCCTTGGATCCACCAGTTTTCTAAGATCTTCCTCATCATGATCAATAACTTCATCAAACTGCCACACATAGCATCAAAAAGTTAAAAAGAAAAAAAAAATACTATATGAAAAATATAGCTACTAATAATTTGTTTCACTTTAGAGGGTAAAATAAGACATTTAAACCGTTGGTGAGAAAATCAAAGGTTCACATTCTAACGCGTCTATGATTTGTTATACATTTACATCAACTGTTGATTCATTCACTTTAGATGAGTCAAATCCTTATTTATTCATGTAATATCGGGCTGTCATTTGAGAATAACAGAAACAGAGGGATGCTATCAAGAAGGCTCTTGAACTCAGTACTAGGTTCATCGATCTTGATCACAGCTGCTTTAGCAGAAATTAGTTCATAAAGAACCACTCCAAAAGCATAGACATCTATCTTGCGAGAAATACGTCCATATGCATTTCTGCACAAAAATAGAATGATAGAATCAAACTAAGGGCATGCTTGGTTTTCCGTTACAAAAGTATGTTTGGTCCTATATCCTATGGCTAAGGCTTGATCACATCAAAGAGAGTAACAGAATTCGTCATACTCTGGTGGCATGTAACCAAATGTGCCTGCCAGATGATTAGTGTTAGCAAATGAACTTGCAACATCAGTCAGCTTGGTTAATCCAAAATCTGCAATCTGTAAAAGGAATAATATATCCCAAAATTATATCTCAAGAAGAAAAATTGTTAAGAAGCTTTCACAAAATATTGAGACATTCTAGTGTACCTTCCCAGTGAAGTTCTTATTTAATAAAATATTTTCTGATTTTATGTCGCGATGGATATATACAGGTACTGAATGATCGTGAATGTAATCAAGGCCTCTCGCTATATCCAGTGCAATTCGCACCTGTGTAGACCATGGAATAGGTTCTCTCTCTGCAAACAGTTTTACTTGATCATTTTATGCTCAAGCCATTGTATTCACATTAATGCACCATCACTGAAAATAGATACTTGTCATGTGTTTATCTCACCTGAACTGTGTAGATGTTGGCATTAAGTTTCCATTGTCCATGTATTCATGGACAAGGAATAGAGACCCCTCAACACAATATCCAATCAAGGGTACCTTTATGGTCACCGATAGATAGATACAGGTTATAACATAACATGATAGAATATAATATAAACAATAATATAAACAATCTATGAAAATAGGACTTTATGTGCAAACACACAAGAAAAGACAGATTGGAGGAATGGAATAGCCACCAAAGGACAAATATTTTGATAAGGTTTTGGTCTTCTGCTTAAAGCCTCTTGCTCCTATAGGTCACAACATAAAATCCTCAATGATGTTCTAAGTTCAATGTGACTAAATTGGAACATTCATGCCTATGTTAGGCTAATGCTAACCCTCCATGAAGTCATCAATAACCTTATCATAATAACATCCATCTCTTATCTCATTTTTTTATGACTATCTCTTATCTAATAAAAGTCAGTAGAAAAAAAAAAGGACTATATATATATATATAGTGTGTGTGTGTGTTGTGATGTTAAGTCAGGTCATAAAGCAACAATCACATGTATAAAACAAAATCTAAAACAAAATATGTGTATGAGTTTGAAAATTTACCAGGTTCCGGTGATGAACACTTGTTAAGACTTTCAGTTCAGCAAGAAATTCTCGTGATGCTTGCATCTTCATCTTCTTGATTGTAGTTTTCTGTGTTAAGGGGAGCTTGCTTAATAAATAACTAGTATATGTGACCTGTGCAATGCACGGGCTAGATAATTTTTTTTATACGTGAATGAGAAATGAATAAGATGTTTCCATATGAAGTAATAATCAGAATCATATTAACCTTAATAAATAAATAAATTATTGCATATGAATTAATAATTAATAAAGAGAAACACAATATATTTTGGACACAATGTACTTCCCCCGTCCCATAAATATAGATACTTTTGCCGAAAATAAAAATTAAATTTTCTTAGATTAAGAAATTATTTAATAAATTAGTTGGTGATAAAATAAAAAATAATAAAAATATATTTATATTAAAATTAGCATAAAGTATAATAGAAAAATATTTAAATTATACTATACAGTTTAATTCTTTAAGTGATTCACATGTCGATAAGATTTCACGTAAAATATTTGACACAATGATATAGTTTCAAATAAAATTTTTAAATGCATGTTATATTTTATTTTTAATTGTTATATTAATCAATTTACATATATTAATTCATAAAAACTCCAAATTTTCTCAACAATATAAAATGATCAATAAATTAGTTAGATGGTAATATAAAAAAAATAAAGAAATATCTATTTTCATTTTTTGTATTTTATTCATACTTTCTATTTTATCAATTTATTTTTAGACATTAATGGGAGAAAATTCAATTTTATTTGGACAAAAGAGAATATTTAATGAATGTATTAGGTAAATATGCTAAATAAAAAAGAAATAATGATTATAACATTGAATAATATGAAGCAACATTGATTATTAGTGTGTGTGTGTGTTGTGATGTTAAGTCAGGTCATAAAGCAACAATCACATGTATAAAACAAAATCTAAAACAAAATATGTGTATGAGTTTGAAAATTTACCAGGTTCCGGTGATGAACACTTGTTAAGACTTTCAGTTCAGCAAGAAATTCTCGTGATGCTTGCATCTTCATCTTCTTGATTGTAGTTTTCTGTGTTAAGGGGAGCTTGCTTAATAAATAATAAGAGACATGCAAAATTAACAATGTTAAGATTACAAACCTTGACCAATTTTGTTATCCAAACTGAAGTTATTTGTGGCATTGGCTAGTTCTTGATATGAAAACTCTGGTGATTTGTCCACCATAATAAATTTAACGCCAATATCGTAAAGAATAAACAGGAGACTTGTTTCAAACACATTAATATTCAGACTTCAAAACAGTTCACCATATCTAGGAGTTAAGGAGGGATGGAAGGAACTTGAGTATGACAATTATACCGACACCATCTTGAATTGAAGGCAGCATAGAATCTTTTGGTGGCAATTTACCCTCCTCTCCTTTCTTCTTTTGAAAGTATCTAACATATATAAAAATTGCTAGTAACAGAAGCCCACATGTTCCTCCTATAGATATTCCAGCAGCAGTTAAACCCCTAGCTGAATCTGCTTATATAGAAAGAAATTTAAGCTCAGAGAGGCACTGGCTTTCTTTCATTTCTCACATTTTTGTGAACATGTAAAAACAGTCATCATATAGCCAATTCTCTGATAAGTTAGAAGGCCAGACCTGCTTTTCTGCAAGAGGGAAAAAAAAAAAGAAAGGTATAAAGATAGAACCAAACATAATATAAATTCGTTGTTGTGACTTGTGAGAGCATTGACTGTGAAAGGTAATGCAGTAAAATTTACCTAGTGTACAAAGGAACAAAAACTCCATTTTCATCTGCAAAGTTTAAAAAAGAAAGAAAAAGAACAGTTATGCATAGAATTTTATGAATAATACGCATTATGAATTCATACCACAATACCAAAAAGCAAGGAAGCAAAGCAAGAAAGGATGTACCTTTCCCAGGAATATAAACCAGGCCACTCCCTTGGCTAAAATTCACACCCGGGTTGTACTTTTGCAGCAACTCAGGCTCAAGTTTGGTGTTGTTGGCAATTGACTGCAAAGAATCCTCAGGTGTAAGAGGGTATGTGATGAACAACCCATAATCCATGGAACCCTCTTTACTCCCACAGGAACAGTTAACAGTGACATTAACCAATCCAAAATCGGGTATATCGGTTGGTGGATAAATGTTCAAGCTTTGCATCCACACATGAGTGATCAAATTGGAAAAAGTCTTGCTTGCAACTGTAGTATAGGTCTCCCCTGGTTGAAACTCATAGAGAAATGTGTGACCCAGAAACTCCCCATCTATGCAATCACAAGGGAAGAGAACATTAACCCTGCTGTGTTTTATGGTGTCATTGTTGTAGCGGATAATATCTTGAGGTTTTGAAAGAACCTTGGATTCCATAATCTTAATTTGAAATATATGTCAGGTTGGAAGTGGACAATATTTTATAGGAAGCTAAAGCTAAATCACAACCTCTGCTACACTTTGATTCTGCACTGAATAATATACATGCCCATGACAACAACAAGAGAACTGGTAATCTGGATTTATTAGGTTCCATTGGATAGAAAAAGCTTGTGAAACGTGTTCAGAGGATCACATGCAAATATGAAAAAGGCCAAGTTTTGATTTTAGAATTTAGACACCAAAAAAAAAAAAAGATGAAATATAACTGCTCCTCATAGGCATAGCTGCTTAATTTGAGCATGTTTGAGAGTGGGTTCAAATTTTATAAAGAGCCAAAAACTGCTTTGTTGTTACTACTAATAGTATTTATATTTTACTAGTTTATAAAAATTACAAATACTATATATTTTTCTTTGTAATCATGATATTGATACAAAGTGTCCACTAGTATTGCCAATGATATATTAATCTCCATTGGGGAATCTAACTGGTCATCTCACATTGTTTAAGAAATTCGAGTCTAATTTCACTCGTACCAACATAAATGTTTATTACAAATACTACATTTATGTTAACTAAAAGATGAATATAATACATATAGATACCAAAAAAATAAGGTATGAAAATATGAATATTTTTTAAAATATAGAAATATAAAAACAACAGTCAACAGATGTTACCAAACGTAGGAAAATTTTGTTAAAATTTCCGAAGGGGGTCAGTTGTGTGTGGGCCTCAGAAACGTCAGCTTGGAAAGGGTCTACGTGGACTTTGACCTTTGATAGTTAAAATAAGAACATGTTGTAATTGAAAAAGTATTTTATAGTAATTTAGATGACAATGACAGTAATATTCTCTTTAGTTTATCAAGTATCAAATATACATAAGTACATCAAAAAATTTCTGGTAATTGAGGTTTACTAAGAAAAAGAAATTTTCTTTCACAAGAGAACAAGTTCTTGTTTTGGACCACATTCTAACGTGTTTGAACTTTGAACATTGAAGTGACCGATATAAAAAATAAGTACAATGATTGATCCAAAAATAACAAGAAGGACAATGATGGATATCAAACTGATTGCATCCCATATTTTCTAAACTAAGTAATGGGATAGCTAAGTAATTCAAAAAAGTTAGTATAAATTAATAAAATTAGTAACAAATGTGTATTAGAATTTTCCAAAAATAGAAATTAATAGTGCATAAAATTATGGGAATTGTAGAACTAGAGTCTAAGCAAGAAACAATCTTTCATAATTAGTATAATTAAGAGGACTTAATTGCAATTATTTATAATCATCAATGTGCAAAAGGACTAATTTCTCGGTTGGACCAAAAATTCAGGGATGAAAATTAAGGGAATTGGTAAATACACCTCAGTTTTTTGTCATACACTCCACATTTATTCAAGAAATTACTATTATACCCTCATTGTTTGGGTTTTTTCTTTCTTTCTGATTTTGCTTCTTTTCCGGAAACTGGCTATACACCCCCAGTTTCCGGAATACAGATTTGCATTCCGGAAACTGGAGTTTCCGGAATACAAATTGTATGGAAACTGGAGTTTGCAAATTTGCTTGCATTCCGGAAACTGAATTTTCCTGGAGTTTCCGGAATGTAAATTTTTCCTGGAGTTTTCGGAATGCAAAAATACATTCCGGAAACTGGATTTTCCTGGAGTTTCCGGAATGTAAATTTTTCTGGAGTTTCTGGAATACAAATTTACATTCCGGAAACTGGAGTTTCCGGAATGTAAATTTTGCAAAAATGCATTCCGGAAACTCAGTTTCCGGTAACAACGCGAAATTGAAAAAAAAATTAAACAAATCAATGAGGGTATAATGGTATTTTCCTTTTTAAATATGGGGTGTATGTCCAAAAAAATTGGTGTATTTACCAATTCCCAAAATTAATAGCGGACTGTCTCTGTTCAATATCACATTCTAACAAATCCATAAACTTCAATTTATCTGCACAACCATATGAACAAAAAAAAAAGTGATGGTTCAAGAGGCTAGGCTCACCAGGCATTGTGGCCGGAAGTGCAGCGGCCTGTGATCCCTCCACTGTCGAGAGCCAGAGGTGTTCGCTGCTCTGTGAAGCCAGCCTCACGCTTTGCCCTCTAGTCTAGGAGCCAGGAGACCTGGGCTTTCGCTCGTGTCCCATGGCCCAACTCTCAACTTGGAGTGGGCAGGCCAGCATGGTGCAACCACCAGTCGAGCCTAGCAAGCCAAAGCCATGTTCCATCACCTTGGTGTCCCCACTTGGGTCACAAGCTGGCGCTACCCAACTCGACATGCTGACACTCATGTCAGAAACTTAATAAATACTTGCTTGTTTCATGTTTTGGCCGATGTGGGACTTAGTGCAGTCTTAAGTTGGAATATGATCTGTTGCGATGGTTTATTTGATTCACCCCAACACTTTCGACATGCTATAACACTATAACCCAAAAATGTTGCGGTTGATGCCATGGTTTTCTTCTTACAAGCAAATGATCTTACTGGGTTGCATCCATTTGAGAGTGCAAGGGAAAAACATGGAGAAGCATTGCACTGTCTTCTTTTTTTTTTTTTTTTAAATCAGATTTTATATCATATCCAAGTGCTGCATTAGATATAAGTTGAAAATGCAGCAGTGTTTTCCCAAATTTGTTTTGGCAACAAAACAATTAAATGGTGACCATTGAATCCTATATATACTTATGCTCCTATTTTCCAGACATTAGATTTACAAAAGCTGGATTTTCATAGAAGGATGCAATATCCCAATCCACAGTTGTAGAAGTAAGTGTCATGAGAGCAACCACAACAGATCTCATACTTGGACGCCTTTGTGGATCATTCTCTGTACATGTTTTGCCAAGTTGTGCCATCTGCAAGTTGGAAAAAATATTGGCCAAAAGCTTGATTAATGTTGAAATCATCAGCACAAAAAAATTTTCAATGATTCAAGTAGCTACTACCTTGTGAACTGAATCAATTGAGTAGTTATCTCCAAGCCTAGGATCCACCAGATTTTTAAGACCTTCTGTAGGATCATCTGGCTCATGATCAAACACTTCATCAAACTGCCATACATATCAACAACAACAAAAAACTTCAAAAACAAGAAAGGAAAATATATTATGGTTCTACTTATGTGAACAAATTACATAAGAAATGTCGCATTTTCTCTTTCTTTAACCTTTTTCTCCCACCTTGTTTTCTTGTTTTTATCTCTCTTCTTATACACTTATTCCTACTATTTGTCTGCTAATAAAAATCATTTCTCTTTATGGAAAATTACTAGGTTGCCATTTGAAAATAATAAATAAGCAATGGGGGTATCAAGAATCACCAATGCTACAAGGCCTTTCACTTCAGGACCACCTTTGATTACAGCTTCTTTAGCAGAAATAAGTTCATAAAGAACAACTCCAAAGGCATAGACATCTATTTTGGGAGAAGGAAAGACACCGCCACGCGCATATCTGTAGATATGGGAATGGAATCATTAATCTTGCGCTTCAAATACTTTAAAAAGATACAAGAAGCTTAGAACCAAGAAAAACATAAGCTTAGTTTGGATTAGCTTTTAACTCATGAAAGTTTCTCAATCAAAATAAGTTTATGATTTTTTGCTTTCAAAAAAGTTCTTATAAACTTGTAGGTGTTTAACAGAGAAGCAAATGAGAAAGCTTCTAAAATTGAGATGCAGAAACTAGTTTTATCTTCTACAAAGAGTTATCATCTAAAACACTCAGCTATTATAAGATCTTTTTTTTTTAAAGTGTTTATTGAGAAGTTTATCCAAACTTAATTATTATCAGCTCCTTAGTTCCCCAGAAGCCTCAAATTCTATCTCTTATGACAAAGTTAGCTATCCATTGTAGAAGAGAAAAAGAATCCATCATACTCTGGTGGCATGTAACCAAATGTATCCGCCATTTTATTAGATAAAGTTGAATTTCCAACATCATCCAGCTTGGATAATCCAAAATCTGCAACCTGCAATGCAGAAGGAATGATATAGGGATCAGGATCTCCCAATAAGAAAAAAATGGTAATAAGCTCCCAAAATATAATTTCTACCACCTTTGCACGAGAGCATTTGTCTAATAATATATTTTCTGACTTTATGTCGCGATGAATATACACAGGCACTGTATGCCCGTGAATGTATTCAAGGCCTCTGGCTGAATCCAGAGCAATCTGCACCCTGGTACACCATGGCAGAGGTTCTCTTTCTAACAACATTTTGACTTGATCAGTAACTAGTGAGTCACTAAAATCACATGTTCACATCAATGCACCATCACTAAAAATAGATATTTTCCTTGTGCTTATCTCACCTGAATCATGAAGATTCTGTCTTAAGTTTCCATTGTCAATGTATTCATAGACAAGGAAGAGAGAACCCTCAACGCAATATCCAATCAAATGTACCTACGTGGTCACAAGAGGTAGATTATACAGCATAAGAAAATAGAAGAGATTATTATATAACAGTCTAATATAATCCATGCAATATTCATGGTTTTTTATTTCAATTCAGGTCTATAAAACAACCATCATATTTACTAATAGGCACATAATTACCAGATTCAAGTGATGAACATGAGTCAAGACTTTCAATTCAGCACAAAATTCCTTTGATGTTTTCATCTTCATCTTCTTGATGGCAGTTTTCTGTGTAATTGGAGAGGACTTAATTAATAAGAAAATCTAAATATAATGATGGACAGTGGACACATGGAAGAATTGCATATATATCCTACATGCATTATCGTGTATATAATATAAAATGTGATGCTGCAGGAAGATTTATACATGTAATGTAATTGAGAGTTGAGACCATGCATGAGATTACAAACCTCGCCTCTCAGCTCTGCAAAGTAGACTTCCCCAAAACCACCTTGACCAATTTTATTAGCCATATTGAAGTTATTTGTGGCATTGGCTAGTTCTTTGTATGAAAACTCTCGCGATTTTAACACCTTAATGCCTGTGAGGTCTGTACCAATATTGGCAGAAGGACCAGCAGAATTTGAAGTTCCATATATTAATCATTACCAGAAAGACCTTGGTAAAGGGAAGTAGGAAGGAAGGAACAACTTACATGAAATATAAGTAGAAATTATATACCTTTACTTACTTGAGCTGTGTTCACAATGGAATCATTCAAGATCAAATTTTTCTCCCTCTTCTTTTGGTAATATTTAATATACACATGATGATAATAATGGACAATAAGGTTAGAATATTCACCTCGGGTGAAGGGGCACATAACTACCATTTTGGTCTGCACGGTTAAAAGGGAAATAGATTGTGAGGCAAGCATTTCAAAGTTCACAGTAAGTAGAAAAAAATTGAAAAGATGCAGCTATATTCTATACCATAGGCATGAATCATGATGTTCATTAATTAAGCTTAGTTAAAGATTCAGCAGATACGACTCATGAATCATGATGCTTAGCAATTTGGAGGCCCAATTTTACAAGAAAAATGCCAAGATTGATTGATTGGATAGATAAAGGGCACCACAATTCAGTCCTATATATGCTTATTGGCAAAATCTAAAATCAAAATATCCAACACTCACTACCCTTTCTTACACATGGAAAACCAACTCCATAGTAAGTCCCAAGGGAGTATTAGGGTAAGCAGCTTAAATAAGTGTGCTTATCCAATAAACACTAATCATATGATAGCCTATGCATAAGCTATTTCTACAATTACAGAGAGGACGAGAGAAAACTCTGCATAGCTCTATATAAGCCGTTTTGATAAGCTATCTTAAGAAGCTTAAAAAAAAGTTGATAATAGTTTATGAGCATATAATAAGCTATTCTTGTAAACAATGCTTTTTAAGTCATGAGATGAGCCAAATAAGCTCTTTTGTACATAATCCCCATTGTGAATTCATAGGAGAAAATCAAACCATGACAGCAAAATAAGAATATACCTTTCCCTGGAATAAAAACCAGACCACTTCCTGTTGGAGCACCTGCAAAAATACGTTAGAAATAAAACGCAGAAGAAGATGCATTATTATTAATAACTTCAGAAATATTAAGTACAAAAAGTCCCTGATCACAATACCCTTTCCCAATGAACACATTGTTCTTTGTCATTACTATCTTATCAGATTCGAATGACACCTTAACCCCACCCTTGCTTAAAAGTGCTATAGAAATCAGATTAGTCCTAATAGTAGGCACATGCAGCACATCACACAGAGCCAAGGTCTTCCCAGATGTGAGCTTCAACATTACTTTGCCTTTCCCTAGAACCGCAGCAGTTCTAGCATCACCAAGGAAAACTTCATCTTCTCCATCCCCCACAGCAGAGTAGGAGGTAAAGGCAGCTTTGTTAGCACAGATGTGCCTGGTAGCTCCAGAGTCTACCACCCATTTGCTCACATTACTCACCAGGTTCACTTGAGAAACGACCGCAACGATAACATCATCTCCTTCAACCAAGTTAGCCTTGGGTTTAGGAGGATTGTCATTCCTCATCACCCGATGTCTACACTGATGTGCATGATGACCTGGCTTACCACAAACAAAGCAAGTACTTCTTCTTTTGAAGTTTGAGTTAGGGTTAGCAACTCTAGGTACATGATCAGGTTTATTGTCATACCTTTTCTTGTTGTGAGACTTGTTTTGAGGCTTGTTTTGGACTAAATTTGCTCGAGATGACAATGCCTTTGCCCTTGTAGCCTTGCACTCCTTACGGTTGGTATCTTCAATTATGATATGCTTGATCAAGTCCGTCAGCGAGAGCTGTTTTTGTTTGTGCTTCAACTGCTGTTTGTAGTCCTTCCAAGATTCAGGCAGCTTTTCAATGAGCAGTCCAGCGATGAATGCATCTGGCAAGTCGATGTTTTCAGCCTTGAGATCCTCCAGCAGCCTATGGTACTCATTTATTTGCACCTTGATATCTCTGTCTTCGGTCATCTCCCAGTGATAGTAGTTGCCAATAACGAATTTTTGTTTGCCAGCGTCCTCAGCCGTATACTTAACATTCATGTTGTCCCATATTTTCTTGGCTTCCTTATATTGGCAGTAGACATCGAAAAGCTCATTAGAAAGAGTGCTAATGATAGTGTGGCGGCATACCTTATTTGCATAGGTCCACTCATCCATGCGTTTTTTATCTTCGGAGGGCGGTTTAGGATTGTCGAGGACCCAAGCGACGCCATGCATGTCAAGGACTGTGTGAACTCGTTCCACCCAACGTCGGTAATTCTGGCCGTCGAACACCTCGATCTTAGAGATATCCGGAAACGGCTTCGCAAAGGTCACAGCAGGAGCAGGTTGGACGACAGGCGCAAGACCGGCATTCGGTCCATCACTGTTTTGTTGACCACCACTGTTCTGTTGATTGTCGCCGTCGGCCATAGATGATTAAATCCTTGAGATTGTTGGAGCACCTGCAAAAATAGGTTAGAAATAAAACGCAGAAGGGTGGCGAGGAGAAGCCTGAGGCGTGCAGAATGCACTGCCCTCAAGGATTTATCCGCGGGCTGCGCAAATCCTCCAGGGGTACAGCAGGCTCGTCTCAGCAGTAGCCGAGGATATCAGAACAGGTCGAATTTTCGTGGAAGAAGCAGGCGGAGGTTTAACCCAAGTTATACTATATCAATGACATGCAGCACGGTTTTAAAAACATGGAGCGTGCCGATAAGGAGAGGAAAAAACGCAGATAAAGATCCGGTAGCCGTTTTAAGAGATTTGGTACATCATGAACCTGGACACCTATAAAGGCCGGATTAAAACGTTGAGGGTGAAGGAAATCCGGTTAGTGGGCGAATTTTAAGGAAGGCTAGGATCAAATTCGGTTGAGGCTGAAAACAAGAACTTGGGCGAATTTTAAGGAAGGCTAGGATCAAATTCGGTTGAGGCTGAAAACAAGAACTTCCGGATAAGGCTTCTGAAGTTCAAAAATATTTTCGAAAAACCAGGCTGAAGCAAAAGGACGTGAGGCCCATTATATTGGGCACAGGGGGGGGGTGCAAATCGGAGGATTTACACTGAAATCGTCCAATTTGGCCTGTGCTTGTGTGCGCGCGAGGCCATCTCTTTTTCTCACTTGTTTAGAACCTTGAGGCACAATTTAGTATATAAAGCCTTAAAAGTCTCTTTGGCCAAGCAATGTGGGACTTGTAACTTTTGGAAATATCCCACAACATAAAACACAACACTTCCTAGGCTGAAATTCACACAGGGATTGTACCTCTGCAGCAAATCAGCCTCAAGCTTAGTTTCGTTTGCAATGGACTGCAAAGTATC
The DNA here is from genome assembly GCA_030159175.1 of Glycyrrhiza uralensis. Lineage (NCBI taxonomy): Eukaryota > Viridiplantae > Streptophyta > Magnoliopsida > Fabales > Fabaceae > Glycyrrhiza > Glycyrrhiza uralensis. The sequence continues at coordinate 3,871,661 of BRZY01000006.1, forward strand.
ATCGGGTCCGAGCGGGTATGTGGTGAACAACCCATAATCCATGGAAACCTCTCTGTCCCCACAGGAACAGTTATCAGGGATATTGGTTGGTGGATAAATGTTCAAGCTTTGCATCCACACATCAGTGGTCAAATTGGAAAAGGTCTTGTTTGCAACTGATGTATAGGTCTCCCCTGGCTGAAGCTCAGAGAGAAATGTGTGACCCAGAAACTCCCCATTGATGCAATCACAAGGGAAGGGAATGTTAACCCTTCTGGAGAAAAGGGAAGTGTTTCTAATTATGGTGTCTTTGTTTGTAGCTCACAATATCTTCAGGTTTTGAAAGAACCTTGGATTCCATAAATTAGAGAGAACTTAGTTTTGCATAATTGCATTGTGTATTTGTATTCTTATTTTTCTCATATATGAAAAAGAAAAAAAAATATTAAATAATCATTGTTAAATAGATAATTACTTATTGAAAAATTAAAAAAAATAATTTTTAAAAAAAATAAAGTATAAAAATTGATCTCTAAGTGTTTATAGAAAAAACTATTCATACATTCCACAATCTGGGTTTGAAAGAACCTTGGATTTCATAATCTGAGAAATATATGTGAGGTTGGAACCATTCCATTGATTGTAGGAAGCTAGAGCTAAATCACAACCTCTGCTACACTTTGATTCTGCACTGAACGATATTGTAGAGGCCAATGACAAGAAGAAGGAAAGTGAAAACCTGAATCTGGGTTCCATTGGGTTGAGGAGGAGAAAAGCTTGTGAAACGTACTCAGAGGATCAAATTTAAAGATGGGGAAGAATAAAAACATAAAAGAAGAATATGGGGTGTGTTGAATATGTGAATGCTTGACACCCTTGTAGGAAAGTTTCGATTTTTGAAGAGAAGTCAAGAGAAAAAAAATGAACTCTTTCTCTTCTAGCTGTGCTTAATTTGAACTTATCGAGAGCAAAGTGCAATGGTGTTATGTTAATGTTAACTTTAGTGTTAATCTGAGAAGACTCGAGCCATGTGTTTTAGACGTAAATTCCCGCGTTTTGTTCTGCGTCGTCATGCACATGCCAATGGTACCCGCATGGAAGTGGAACCTTTCGACTTCGATAAAATCTTTTTAAAATTGGAATGTTAATTTTGATCCTTGGAAAACTTTTATATATTTTTAGTACCCGATATATTTAACAAAAATAGTGTTCCGTCATCAATCTTTTTTCAAGGACTAAAAATACCTAATTTTTACATCTTTTGGAAACTAAAAACATATAATTTTTTATAAAGACTAAAATCAACAAGATTTTTCAATTATTCAGAGACAAAAGCATTAAAAACATGTTTAAACCTTAATTTTTACACTCATTTAACTTCTTTATTTTATAATAAACACTCATTTAACTTCTCTCTGTGTCTTTATCGTTAATTATATCATTCGTTAATTATATCATCCGTCATATCGCTTATTTTTCTTATCTCTTTTTCACAAAGTGTATATATCTCTCGAAGCATGAAACATTTTATCTATTATTAATTAGCTGTGTTATTTCCCTCAATTACCATAATTTCTTATATCATACACTCAATATTAAGATGATAATGAGCTTGTTTGTTTAAGATTCCCATCACCATAAAAGTGGAAAGAAAAAAAAGTCTCAACACTTTTTCAAAAACTTTTCTCTGCTTTAATTATAATTGATTCCGAAAAAAAAAAAATCTTAACCAAACAAATTAAGTATCTTTCGAATTAGTTTTCCCATTACAACACATGAAGAACTATGCATCATTTTTCTGATAAAAAAAAATTGTTCTAAACTGGATAATGGGTCAAAAGGGAGATTTGGCCTACTCTCTCTCCAAAATATCTTATGATTTTTCTAAAGGCACGTACATCACTTTCTTACTACACATACATATTTTTTAAAATACCTAAACTACCCCCCAACACACACACACTTCCGCAGCACTCACACTTCCGCACACTGCACACACACACACTTCCGCAGCACTCACACACACTTGGAAACGGATTCCCTGCCTTTGACGCGGGAAAGGCAGGGTACCGTTAAGTAATTTTGATCCGTTAGATAAATCAGACTGTCCAAATTTCGCCACGTGGTATGTCTTATTTTTTTTTTTAAAAACTTAAAAACACAGCGATTGCAGCAGAAACGAAGTTAACCACGTTCGCCATACACGACGGTGATGTAGTCACATGGGACTTTTTGCCGCTGCCTTCCCGCCGCCGAACCTCCGACGTTCGGCCCTCCCAAAAGTAGTTGCTAGTTGAAACACAAGCAGCTGCGGCATTCAGAGCTGAGCCAATGAGAAAGCCATCAGGGATGCAACTAAACCAACAATTGTAAAATAAACAGAGGTAAATGCAGGGAAGAAATCCTGAAGAAACCATGGAAGTATAACTCCTCCGTCAACCATGATTGACACATGCGTCAAAGAATTTTTCCGATAAATGTCTATAATATTATGCTTATTTACATATTCGAACAATGAAAATGATAAATATGAGCCATCATTTAAAAAAAAGAAGCTTAATTGGGGTCCCAATTTTTACCAATGGATAAAAAAGAAAGAGTGCAAGTAGTCTGGACTTTGGAGTATAAGAATGCAAGCCTCTCACGATCACGACTCTTCTATAAAAGCATCGAGTCATTGAGAATTTGAGATAGCTTTTCATACATGTCTTCTCCCCAAACTTGATTCAAATCATTTGCCATCTCGGTTGGAGCACAAAGTTGGGTGATGAAATAACAGGTTGAATGAGAAAGCTCCAAATATTTCTTCTAAAGACTCCAAAGGAAGGGCTACGGCGGTCAGAGGGACGGTGGCCGGAGGCAGCGGCGGGGCGGCGACAAGGACTCCTGTGCAACTGCTTCACCGTGGGTGTGGCGACAACGTTTCTGTGCAACCGCTGTGTTTTAATTTTTTTTTAAATACGCTATGCCACGTGGCGCTATTTGGACTGTACGATTTATCCAGCGGATCACTGTCTATTTTGAATTCCATGCTGATCACTGTCTTGTCAAATCACAGGCTTCGCATGAAGTCCTGCTCAAAGGAAAAGTTCGACCTGATGGCTTATATGAGTTTCCATACCTTCTGCAACCTGCTGCTGAGTGTTTGCCCTCTGTGTCTTCCTCTAGAATTCCCCAAGTTAATTCCACTGTTATAGATTTAAATGTAAATAATAGTGTGCCTTTTAGTACTATTACATGGCACAATAGGCTGGGTCATCCCAACTTTAATACTCTGAAAACTGTACTCTCTCATTGTAACATTCCTATTTCTAATAAATCTGCAATTGATTTTTGCTCTGCTTGCTCTGTTGGCAAATCACATCGCCTTCCTTCACACACTTCCACTTCCACCTACACTGCACCTTTGGAACTTGTTTACAGTGATTTGTAGGGCCCAGCCCCCATGCACTCCACCAATAACTATCTCTATTACATCTCCTTTGTGGATGCTTATTCCCGTTTCACATGGATTTATCTTCTTAAGTCTAAGGCAGATGTTTTAAGTGTTTTCAAACAATTCAAAGTCATGGCTGAACTGCAATTTAACCATCCTATTAAAGCTCTTCAAACTGATTGGGGAGGTGAATTTAGACATTTCACTCAGTACCTAACCAATTTAGGCATCTCTCACAGGCTTATTTGCCCACATACTCACCACCAAAATGGTGTGGTTGAAAGAAAACATAGACACATTGTAGAACTAGGACTCATCTTACTTAGTCATGCATCTATGCCAATCAAATTTTGGGATCATGCCTTCTTAACTGCTGTCTACCTAATAAATAGGTTACCCACCACTTCATTAAATGGTGCTGTCCCTTATACTGTTTTGTTCAAACAATCCCCTGATTATCAATTTCTAAAAGTCTTTGGTTGTGCCTGTTTTCCCTTTCTTAGGCCTTACAATAAAAATAAGCTTGAATTTAGGCCTGTTTTCCCACACGGTTCCGCACACTGCGCACACACACACACACACAGTGGGTCAGAACGGAACGAGGCAAAATAGGAAGAGGGGGCAGGGGAGGCGCAACCAGAGGCGAGCCGCCGGACCCGCGGCGATGAGCCCACGCGACGCGGTGGCGGTCGCAGGGAGCCACCATTCTCACGGCGGTGGTACGAGAGAGAGAGAGATAGAGACAGAGACAGAGAAACGTGATGAGGGAGAAGGGGAGAGGGGATCGGCCGCCTGAGGTGGTGGACGGGATGGTCCGCAGCCGCGACGTCCAATTCACTCCCTCCCTTCCACATTGCTCCTCCCCCTCACACGGTTCAAAGCCATCAACACAGGTTTAGCATAAAAAAAAAACCATCAACACAGGAACGTGAACTGGCATCACAATAGCATCAGCAGAGGCAAAACTCAATCATCCAGATGGGAAAGATTCGATTTTGAAGGGAGAGAAAGAGACCCAGATGCAGAAAAATGGATGAAGTGTTTTTTTTCTTGTGTAGGTGTGGGGGGCGTGCAGAGATGTACTCTGCGGAAGTGTCTGAATATTTTTGTGTGTGCGGAACTATTAGATCCGCTAGTTCCACGAGATATCTTTTGAAATGAAAGATACCTCGCAGAACTAATAACCAAATGGTTCCGCAGGATCACTACATTTCAAACACCTTTGTTATGTTAAAAATTGAGGGTATTTTAGACTTTTTGCTTTTAATGTATGTGTAGTTAGAAGGTTAGGTATGTGTTATTAGAAATTTCCATATCTTATGTGTCGCATAGGTTCCCAAATCATAAAGTAAATTACCATACTCTAAGTCTCTAATCAGGAAAATTTGCATGGACGTGCCACTCAGTCCTCCCACCACTACTGCATAAAATTTACCCTCTATATACCCTCTATATAATACAAGAATTGGAGTTTTTTTTTTTTTTTTGCAAGTAACCTGGCCACCTTAACCATGGAGGATTTTAGCTATCACTGGTTTAATAAAAGACAGTGTAGGCCTTAACTTAAGAAAATGTCTTTTGATGGGAAATCCTATATTAAGTTATTTTTATATATATATGGCTAGATCCCCTCTGCACTCCATAATTTTTGCATATATTGTAGCTCTTGGGCTTGTCCCATTGATAGCCACTGTAAAAGACCAACTAGAGTAATTATCCAAGGAGATTGCCCCAATTCACTTGTCCCATTGAAACAGAAGAATTTATATTACAATGTAACATCAATTACAATTACTTATCAATTACTATATGAGAAAAGTAAGTTATATATTGGGACACATGTCGGCTCCCAAACTGGGACATGTGTCAATTCTCAGAATTTTTTATTTCTCAAAATTATTATTTTGTTTGTTGGACTTTTTTTACTGTTTATATTAGAAAGAAAATCCTGTATTTTATATGGACCCATCGGCTAGTTTGTATCCTAAATTCCTACTCTTATCCTATATCATCTTCCAGACATTAGATTTGCAAGAGCTGGATTTTTGTATATGGAAGCAATATCCCATTCCTCAGTAGTTGAATTTAGTGTGGTAAGAGCAACCACAACATAGCTCATATTTGGACGTCTTTGTGGATCACTCTCTGTACATGCTTTGGCAAGTTGTGCCATCTGCAAGTGGAAAAAATGGCCAAAGCTGTTGAAAATTGAAATCACAAACACACAAAAAAATGTTCATAAATATTTCTGTGATAACTGATACCTTGAAAACTGAATCAATTGAGTAATTATCTCCAAGCCTAGGATCCACCAGTTTTTTAAGACCTTCTATAGGATCTGGCTGATCAAATACTTCATCAAACTGCCACACATGTCACCAAAAAAAAAAATTTAAACACAAGAAATGAACAAGATAGTTCTTAAATGTTTATGTAAAATCACTACGCTGCCATTTAAAGGGGTCAAGAATCACCAAAGCTACAAGGCCTTTTAATGCAACACCGGATTCACCACCCTTGATCACAGCTTCTTTAGCAGAAATTAGTTCAAAAAGAACAACCCCAAAAGCATATACATCAATTTTGGGAGAAACACTGCCATAAGCATATCTGCAGATAAGAGAATGGTGGCATTAAATTTGTGCTCTTGAAAAGTGATGTGAATTTTACCATTTTACGTCTACAAGGAGTTGCACACCAAGAAATACTCTCTAGAAATTCATTAATAAGGACTAAATTTAAAGATAAAAGAAATAGGCAATTGCTAGCATGTGGAGTCTCACAACAAGTCAACAACCCAATTGGACCAACCAAAAAAGCAATTGGTTTACAGAATGTGCATTTGTTTATTAAAAAGGACTTTTCATTGTTTAGTTAACTATTTTATGCTTAAATATGTGAATACTCCTTAATCTTATTGTGCATTTATTGGTGTGCAACAGACATTAATCAATTTGAAGATAGTGAGTTAGCTAAAACTTCTAAGTTCTATCATCATAATTTGCCTTAAACAAGGTTCTCTGATCCTTACTTCCCAAAAGCTCCAAATCCTATCTCCTATTAAGTTAGCTATCACATAAATACACAGACATAATAATTTTCATCATACTCTGGTGGCATGTAACCAAATGTGCCTGCCATATTAGCAGTAGGAACTGATGAACTTCCAGCTTCAATCAGCTTGGTTAATCCAAAGTCTGCAACCTGAAAATAAAATAATGTAGGATCTCTCAGAATAGAAGGAAAAAAAAAAAGTGACAAGCTCTACAAAGTTATTGAAACAGATTGTACCTTTCCACAGAAGTTTTTGTCTAGTAAAATATTTTCTGACTTTATGTCACGATGGATATATACGGGCACCGTATGTTCATGAATGTATTCAAGACCTCTAGCTGAATCCAGAGCAATTTTAACCCTGGTGAGCCATGGCAAAGGTTCTCCATCTAGAAACAGTTTGATTTGATCATTATTTAGTCTTTATTATTCATTACAAGCACAATAATGCATCAGCATTGAACATAGAGATAATTGTCATGTGCTTATATCACCTGTATTTTTACGTAGATGTTGGCCTAAGTTTCCATTCTCAATGTATTCATAGACAAGGAAAAGATGTCCCTCAACACAATATCCAATCAACCGTACCTGCACATGATCATCAATGGATAGATAAAGTCATAAAACATAAGGAACAAAGATTGATAGCAATCTATGAAAAACCTTATAACACTAGTTTGAGTCGCAACATCTTTCTAAAACAAACAGTAATTCTTATTTTTTTATATATATTTTACATACCAATTCATATTAACATAAAAAGAAAAGCAAAAAAATGCATTAGGTTTCAAATATTACCAGGTTCAAGTGATGAACACGTGTCAACACCTTCAGCTCAGCAAGAAATTCCTTTGATGCTTTCATGTCCATCTTTTTTATTGCAGCTTTCTATGCAATTAGAGAGAACTTCTTTATGAGATATGAATATTAATTAAAAATGGGCAGCATGGGAAAGCAATAAATAGGAAAAATTCAAGATTAATCCTAACAGCATTATCATATATAACAATAATGTATGGTGCTTGAAGTATCTATTAACTGTTGAAACAACCTTAATGAAAGTTCATCACTTCATCTCCTCTCATCCAATTTAAACATTTCACTTACTCTCAGAGAATCAGTCAAACAGAAAGAGAATAGATGCTTCATCCAATCAAAAATCCTCATTAAATAAAAAAATAAAACATGCAACTTTTATTTGAAATACATATAATCAAAAATCAAAATTACATACCTCGCCATTCAGCTCTGCATAATAGACTTCCCCAAAACCACCTTGACCAATTTTGTTAGTCATGCTGAAGTTATTTGTGGCATTGGCAAGTTCTTCATATGAAAACTCAGCTGATTTGTCCACCCTAATGCCAATGGTGTTAGTACCACCTGCAGCAGCAGGACCACCAGAATCTGATCTTTCATGTTTAGCATTACCAGAGACTTCATCTGAAAGAAGGAAGATAAAGAAGAGTTACTATATCCCTTCATCAACTATATTTTCATTCTCTACGTGTGCTGTTCTTCTCTTCCATGATATGCAATCAGAACAGCAAACAAGTTTTACAGCAGCAACACATACTATAGTGATGCTAGCAAGAAATTAGAATGAATTTTTTTTTTTTATGAAAAATAGTAAATGACAGAATCAAACTACAAACATTTTCCTTTCAGATTATTTGCTGCAGAGATGAGGGAAATGATTTCTAGAACTAGGTAAAATGATTATTTGAGTTATAATGAATCTAGGATAGGCTTTGATAGAATTTTAGATTTTGTATCTTAGATTTTTGAGTCTAACTCAACCCTACAAAACCGGCTTGTGAGACAAAGGTGTAATGTTTTATATATTCTATTTATGTCTTATCTCTGGTCGATGTGGAACTTGGGTTTTCATCAATACAAAGAGAAGGTTAGATGAAATACATAAAGAAATCTACTTACCTTTCTTAACTAGAGCAGAATTTGTGTTGGATTCTTCTGAGAGTAATTTTTGCTTCCATATCTTCTTCCTTCTATAATATGTAACATACACACAATATGCCAATAGCAGAAGTCCTGCTACTACTCCAACAGCTATTCCAGTGATAGCCCCACCTGATAGACCTGCTTAAATTGTAGGTTTGCATTCTACTTTAAGGATATCTTTACCTTGTATCTGATATGAATATCAAACTCAGGTATAACAATCATCAATAAAAACAATTTTCTGTGTAGTTAGAAGGTCAAACCTCCTCCAGTGCTGAAAAGGGAAATGAAAACACAGTCATCAAGACTTAGCTGGTTATTAAAGAATGAAAATTTACTCAACTTCATGTGCAAAGCATGGACAAAATTATAAAAATAAAAAATTACCTGAGGTGAAATGGCACATAGTTACGGTTTTGGTCTGGAAATTGAAGAGAAAATAAAATGTGAGGCATATGCTTACAGTTCCCCATAAAGAAGTTGAAAGATACAGGCATATAACCATAAGCATGCACGATGTGTAAATTAAGCATACTCTTGAATGCATTTCTTACCATCCATGTAATCACTTTGAAGGCATCACTAATCAGATGATCAGAAACCATTAGCATTTCTTCATGTATGTGTTACATACTTTTCAAAAGTTAATAATCCAATCATCATCACTAATGCCAAACCCATAGTTAATGTGGAAGTGGCATGACTATTATTTTATTTGAGCATCACTGGAAAAGTAAAGAAAAAAGAATGATAGCATAGCAGTTTTCTCTTCATTTATGATAGACACGGGAAAGCGAGGTCCTTCCAATTTAGATAAGGACTGTTTGTCCTGGTTTAGAAAGACCTTGGCATGATACATATACACAGACTGCAATTCAGCTTAGTTCTTTAGATTGATGAAGATGCAACACATTCAAAATCATACTAAAAGTCTTGTGACTAATCAAGGTATCATGGTGACTAAAAAAGAAGCTTGGAGACTTGTGTCCTCTATAGGCAAACCAAGCAATTAGGAAGATCAAGTTTAAAAGCAAAAAGCCAAGATTGCTAAGGCATGTGGGAATAGTCTACATTTGAGTTCTATCTATAAATTCACAAAATTTTCAAAGTAAAACAATAAATACTGAGTACCCTTTAATCCATGTGAAAATCAATCTCATACAACAACAACAATAACAACCAACAAGCCTTATCCCACCCAGTGGGGTCGGCTACATGGATCAATCGACATCATGGTGGTCTATCATGAATCATGTCTATAGTACTATGAAAACCAATCTCATAGTATGTACAAAAACTGCATGAATTTATACCACAAGACCAAGGCATGGAAGCAAAACAAGAAAGGATGTACCTTTCCCAGGAATATAAACCAGGCCACTCCCTTGGCTAAAATTCACACCCGGGTTGTACTTTTGCAGCAACTCAGGCTCAAGTTTGGTGCTGTTAGCAATTGACTGCAAAGAATCCTCAGGTCTAAGAGGGTATGTGATGAACAACCCATAATCCACGGAAACCTCACTATTCCCACAAGAACAGTTAATGGTGACATTAAGAGTTGCACTATCAGGGATATTATTTGAAGGGTAGCTGTTGAAGCCCTGCAACTCCTCTGCAGTGGTCAAATTGGAATAGTTCTGAGTGGCAACAGACAAATAGGTGTCTCCTCTCACAACCTGGTATTGGAACGTGTGGCCTAAAAACTCATCATTGATGCAATCACAAGGGAAAGGAACGTTCACTCTGGTATTGGATTGGACAGAGTCTTTGTTTTCTATTGTGTCTGTGTTGTAGCTGACAATATCTTCTGGTTTTGTAACATCCTCGGATTTCATGAGCTTTGAAACATATGTCAGGTTAGAACCATCTAGGTAGTAGGAAGCTAAAGCTAAATCACATGTCTTGCTACACTTTGATTGTGCTGTGAAGGATATAGAGGCCAGAAACAAGCACAGAACTGGTATTCTGAAACTGGGTTCCATTTAAAAGCTCGTGAAAAGTAACCTATTCAGAGGAACACAAAAGTTGAATACGCATATGGGTGCTGGTGCTGGAGAAGAGAAACATAAACAAATTTGAAACTCTGTACTATTAATGTTTGGAAAAGAAATATGACATGGAAATGTCGGCAATGTACCCTTTAGTATAATTTATGTGATCGGTTTATTATTTCACTCAATAATAAATCATAGAGAATATTGTATCAAAAAATAAATAAACAAATAAATCATAGAGAATAGAATATATTAGAAAGAGAGAGTATTAAAAATGTATATTGATTCTCAAAGTTGAATAACCTATTAGTGGGTTAATTAATTAACTAGTTAAGTTGAGCATCTTTAGTTTAGATGCTATACAAAATTACAAATAAACTTTTTCAAGTACTCCAAGAGGCCAATTACTTGGTTAGGTATGAATTTGAGACTTCAATTAATTATTATTAATTATCGATTACTATATAAGAAAAATAAATTCTGGTTAGGATACGTGTCATTTCTTTAACTGAGACATATATAACGTCACAACTGTTTTATTTTCCACTATGATTATTTTTTTTATAAACTCTTGATTTAATTTAAGCTGAGCTGGGTGAACCCATATAAGGAGCAAAACTCTTTCGATGTCTATTTTCTCCGTTCACAACAATACTTGAAAGAAAATCCAACTTCTTGCCACTTGCACCAAAAGTCATTGATCCACTATGATTTTATTTATTAAGTTTTTTAATAATTTATATTAAGAAAAAACTCATATTTTATATAGGTGCATAAGCTACTTTAAGTAAATAAAAGTAACTACTAGAAAAGCTTTAGTTCTATTTGGGAGTTCTAGAGATGAAAGAATGTGAGAGTTTGCTATTTTAAAGAGGAAGGAAAGGGAAGAAAAAGAAAATAGTCATCTACCTTGCATAAAGGAATTTGGAGGAATCAAAAAAAAAATGTATGACTATTAAGAGAAAATTTTGAAAGTTTTTAGAGAGTTTTAAAATATTTTTCACATATTTATCCTAATTTTATAAAACTGAAATGTTGATATGAACTTTTTTCTCCTTTCCGAAACTCCCAAACAAACCGTAAACAGTCCACTCGAAATAATCCATGTCAAACATCACCCATGGATCGATACTGTGTATATTGGGGAGCTAATTAGTGTGTTGGTATTGGTGTTGGCCTAACTAACGCCAATCAGTGCTCGCGCAATTCCGTCGATGTTTCCGGTTTGGGAATTGGAAGTACATTACCCACACGACAAGTTCACCATGACTCCATAAGTCCATGATAATTAATTGACCACACCGCGTTCTCTCCAATCTCATCGTCTAATGTTGACAAAAACCAGCTCCTCCTACTTCCTGCTTATTTTTCTCGTCTATATATATTTAGAAATTTCTTCATGATGACACGACCAATTTTAGGAAAAATTAAATTTTTTTTTTGGTCAATGGAAAAATTAAATTCAAAATAGTTTTTCACACATCTATTACGAGCCCAAACCGGACTGTCTATACATACGAGGTTTTCTATCTACATATTCATATTTTCTTATTTATACATACCTGATGTGTAACTAATAGTTCCACACATTGTAATCCAATGCAGAACTATTAGTTTCGCGGGTTTTTTTTTTAAACATACATGATGCTAAACTGTAATTCAATCTAGAACTAATAGTTTCGCAAACATGCGTAACGAATCAAAAATGCTTAGTTTCGCATCATGTATGTTTTCAAAAAAAAACTGCAGAACTAATAGTTCTGTTTGCATCATGTATGTTTTCAAAAAAAATAATACATACAAAACTATTAATTCCACATTAGATATGTGTGGATAGAAAAGTATGTATGTGTAGATGAAAAAGTCTCACACATCTTAGAGGTCCAGAGAATTAGCCCTTACATTCGGCGGGCACACGCACCAGTGTTCATAAACAAGCAAAGGCAATTGCTATTCACCCCCTCGTATATTACTTCCCTCACCCCCATTCTTAATCTTTTGGCGGATCAGTAGTTACTGCCCATACAAATGGGTCTGGGCCTGTATCGGGTGTATGTTTGAGCCTAAACCCATTGTTTGATTTTTTTTTTTGATACAAATCGTTTGATTTTTCTTGAAGAAAGTCTTATTCTCATGTCGCATCTTATTTTGTGAACCTTAATCTATTATATTATGTAAATGGAGAATTTGAGCGAATCCTTATGTCATTTTTCCAAATCACCTTATCCAACTTGTGAATAAAAGTACTTGAACCCAAACTATGCAATTATCATGGAGGGGGGAAGGCAATATGTTAAGAGAATAATTAATTGTTGTCAGCATTAATATTCTTTGTTGTCTTAATTCTATTGGTTTTGTAAAATGGCTACCATTTGTGAGGATATAGGGGGACAATTGGGTACTTGAGGGTGAAAGTACCTTCAAGGCTCATACATACATTGCAATTCCTTAACTTTTAGCCTAACCAACCAACAAAGCAGCAACTTACAATATGAACGGCACTTATAATAATCTGAGTGGGGTTGACTTTATTAACTACTATGTTTTTAGCACCATAATAAATTAAGACCCGTACTGAATTGAAACTTTGTTCAAATAACCACTCGAGTGACATGTGAGGCACAAAAGTAAAAGATGCGTTTCAGATCTATTGGACTTGATGCCACACCCAACATTGCAACACCAACAATGTTCATCCACCCATGACCCAACAAATCTTATAGTCCATTGCCGACCCTCCCACACACTACTCTCTCGATCATCATCTGATTGCTCTCCCACACACACACACACACACACACACACACACACACACACATATATATATATACATTCATATATGGCTGGAAATATTTATTGCAAAATGTAAACCCGAAAATCTAAAAATTAATGCATGTAGCTATTAAACTTTGGATTGGACCAGCCAGTGCAATTGTAAAACAGAGTCATCAGACCCATTTGTTAAACTAGCTTTACCGCTGATAATTATGGTAATTAACCTATTTGTCAGCTTCCAGTAACAGCTGATAACTGTTGTTGTGAAAAATAGTCTTCGAATAATAAATTTCAAAAGGACTTTTTTGAAGGACTTGGAATACTGTTGTCTGCTGATAACTACCATTCGAATAAACTTCTCAAAATGACTCTTTGAAAGAGATTTCTCTTTGCATAAAATCATCTTTTGAACAAGGTTTGACGATTCTACTCGAAAACATTTTAGATAAGCTTATTACTTCTGCTCGAAAATCTTATTGAATCCCGATTGTCTATAATAGTCAAAAAATATCCTCTTGAAAACACACTTGATATTATTCCTCGAACAAGTATTCTTGAAAATGTTCATAATTAGATTAAATTCTCAAATAGTATTTCAAATTTATCTAAATCTTTCTGTTTAAACTCCTTGAAATACCTTCTTGAAGAAATTACCTGTGACCATAACTTTTTTTAATCAATTAAACTAATTTTACAAAAAAAAATCTTTTATATTTCATAAAAATATCCATGTCATACATATTAATTTTAAACCTAACTCTTCTAAAATGAATAATTCAGTTAAAAAGTAAGATCTTTGAACCATTGATGAAGAAATTAATTATGGATACTATGTACATATTACATATGAATCATGAATACATTAAAATACCAACCATTGATAAATCAATTATTGAAATATTTTATTCTATCCCCCAACAAGGTGAGTTGAACTAGAGGATTCAAATTCTATTATATAATTGATTGTTGTACTTTAATATTGGGGTTAATGGAAAATCAAATTTGCTTAACTTATAATATATGAGTAAATAATATATACCAACTTGGTGTGAGCTGTGAGATGGCACAAGTCTCTGTCCTAACGGGTTATATCTGACTCGAAGGTATTAGTCTTTGTATATGTGCGGAAATATCCTAATTTAGACAAAAAATACTATATGCCAAAAAGATGAGTAAATTAATACTGGCTATATAAGAGCCAATTTTTATACTAGAAATGACCTATATATACAACAAATTAAACCTATTCAATATAAAATTTGATTATCAGGTGAAGGTTTGAAATATGGGCTATAATACATATGTTCAAACACGCCTTTCCTTTTAAGTATTTAGCTAATGATATCGATAGCTGACACATCTTGCATGTGGGAATAAATTAATCTTCACATATGTGCTGATTAATTGTAAAATTAAGATAGGTTCAGATCGACTTATAAATAGGAAATCTTCAATAATTGACTGGAGAGATTGATTAACAATCTGTTCCATATATGTATAATTGCAAAATTTACTTGATTTTGACGGTGAAGCCCAAGAGGAGACATAAGTTTAATTATAAACCCAAATAGTCAACGATACCTTTGATGGCTATTATTAATTTTCTTAATTTAGATCGAAATAGTCTCTATGTGACAGCTATAAAAGTTAATATATACTTTGAATTCGCATGAAACCACTCATTAGTTGTTAAATAACATTCATAATTAGTCCTTACACAAGAATAGTTGTTATTTTATGGGGACAAAATGTCGATGATGAACTGGGAATTAGGAAAGAGGTAAGATGGTTTAATTAACTTTGTGTGGGGTCATTCCAGTTGGAAAATCACCTCTCTCTTTTTTTTCTCCAGGACTTTTCCATGCTACATTCACTATGCCAAATTCAGCCTTTTATAACGCACCATATTTGTAGTGCTTTTTGAACAAAACGCTACAAAAAAAACATGGAGACTAGCTATACTCCACGCGCAACTGTGGAGACTAATCCCTCGAGGTACTGAGATTTATTGAAGGGGTTGATTTCTTTCAACAGATACTCTTCCATACACATAGCCAAGGATCGAACCCCAACATCATGCTCTTCCATGTTACATAGCCTCTTAGCAAGTTAGCAAAAGCATTACTCTTATTAATTATTATTATTATTATAATACTATATAGAATGGTAAAATTGATAATACCATAAAGTGCAATATATGCCCTGCCCCTTCAAAAGTCGGTTAAAAAAATGCATATGCTCACATGAACACATCTTTGAAAGTTAATATGCTTTTGTGGGCGGACCACTGAATTTTAGTGGCGACACACATTCACAATTTCTTACTTGGTTGGATGAGAAAGTGATAGCAATATTGAACCGTACAAGGTTCAAAAGTGCCTCTATTGACCTCTCTGATTATAATTTCTCTCTGAACTTTATAAACAGAATATATAAATTGACTTGGGTTTCTTTCCTTTCTCACTTCAAATTGGAGCTGCTACATGGATTACCATTTTGTCCGTTTTAGGTGTTAGATTATTTAATTGATTAAACGATTAACTTTCCGCAAAGGAATTTTGCATCTCTTATAAATTCTATTCAAATCAATCCCTTTCTCTAAGCTACTAATTGTCTACCACTTGATTTTTCCTTTTAGAATTCCTGACTATTGACTAGTCTTATAAAATCAAACATTTAAACTTGAATTAACGCCCACTATAACTGTTTCAACTATAAGGCATACACAAATAACCCTTTTGAGGAATGTTTGCCGCTTTAAGCTCAAAAGTACCTTTCACATAAATGGTTTCACTTTCATCTTTTGTTGTACCATTGCCAATAGATAATTAAAAAGCTAAATAAAACGAGGTTTCACGAAGATGCTTAAGGATGAAGCCTTTTGGCCTTTTTCCATTCCTCACCCGTGCAAGAAAATATATCATCCACTAGATTTGTCATTGACTATCGGTGCCCCTACTCAATTTTAAAATATATGATACTAATTACATGTGTGATACACTCAATGATTTAAAACATGACTATTCACATTATGAGATTCATAATCTATTATATCTTGGATCACCGGGAAAGAAAAGCTTTCCAATTTCCATTGGTGTGATAGCTTGATAGGGGAATATTATAAAACTCATAATGGTTAGAGTTTAGGTCATTAGACCACTGGTGAACATTTGAAGTGATATATGTTTCAAAATTTGTAATATGTATTATATATAAGTTTTTTGAAATATATATTTTAATGTAACAAATTAAAAGAAATAATACGTGAAATAAATGTGTCTTACAAGAATTACATTAATCATATCTTTAATTGATGTGGGATTTCAAATCTTCAACTGATATATGTCGTCTCAATTTAGTAGCATATCCAATCTAATAGGTTGACCATGTCAGCCGATCCAACCAGTTTTCTCAACACTATTAATAAGTCTTAAAAGTTTCTTAATTTTTTTGTGGAAATATAGATTATAACACCACTTCATTAATCTTAAAAAAAAATTAATTTTTTACGGGAAATTTTTTAATTATTGAATTAATTGTTCAAAGATTCATAATGTTTCACGTTTACTTTCATGAAAAAATTAAAATAATGACTCAAAAGACAAATTTATTTTGTGTATTTGAAACAAACACCCCTTTAAAAGTCTAATTTGAAGATGTACAGTACACAAGCTTGCATTGCATCGAGGAACTAAGTCCGTGAAAACTGACCAATCTATAAAATCCACGTCTTGGCTTAGACCCATCAAATTCGGATCTACTCAACCTAACATATGGGGGTGCGTATATGCATAAACCTTAGTACTACTATTGTTGTCCCTTTCTAAATTTTTATTACGTTAAATGAATAAATTCTATTTGATTTATTATATAGGTACTGTTAAATAAATACCGCATGCCCCTCATTGTTTACTGTTCCTACACGGCCAATCGAGTGCGTCGGTGATGTTTGACTTTCCATGACTAAAATGCCCCTAACATGCTCTGCATGTTTTGACTCCACAATTCCACAGATGAAATGAATTAGGGGCATTTTAGTCCTCCCATGAAGCTAAAAGTCATTGCAAAATCAAGTCCCCTTCACTTTGCTTTCAAGCTTTCACATACAGATAGATAGATAATGGATATACATATATATGGGCACCTTTCCATAGTTTTAAATTGCAATATGTAACCGCACCTACAATGTCATGTTTCTTAGAGACTCCAAAATCATATCATGACTGCAAAGCAATTGCAGTCGCGTTAGTTGTATTTGTCTGCAATTATCCACAATAATCAATATCAAGAATCGTAACGTGACCACAACTGCAACTTAAAACCTTTTACCTTCGTGTGAGTTTGTGTTGTGTTTTGAGTTTAATTTCTGTGTCACTATCTCCCATTGAATATTGCCGTCTGTGTCATTTTAGGCCCCCTGATCCCATGCTACTTAGTCCCTACTAATCGCGCCATTGATATCTCCCAGCCATCATTGACCATTTGATCACAATCAGACGGCAATGACCCTACCACCCCAAATTCACACGGAAACTTGACAAGTGTTTCATAAATATCACCACATTTAGTATGCAGATGTTGGACCTAACCATGTCCATATAAATACACACAACACAACAAGGCTAGCTTACACAAAAATTTTGCATTTTTTCCAATACCCTTTTGTCAACTATATGAATATGAAGAAGCACTTCATCATCTACTTGTTCCTCCTCCTTTCTCTTCTGTTCCTCACACCAAGAAGAGTTCATGCAATTAGGACCAACAAGTTCTCATCAAGGCCTTCCACTTCAACCACCCAGCAACAAGTTTTTCATTCATTTTCCAATTCTCCAATCAGCAGCAGAGGTAGAGTTTTCAAGCCTGAGAAACGCAAAGTTCCTACAGGATCCAACCCTTTACACAACAAGAGATAGCTTGGTCCTCTCAGGTTTTGGGTTCCAGAAACCCATTGTTCAGATATAGTTCAATCACTAGATTATATTTTTGTCTGTCATATACTGGAAATATATACATAAATATTTATATGCTATATGTTAGCAGAATTGAAGTTGCATTTGTTTGTGATATTGATTAATTAATTAGAAATAGTGATTGGTTAGTTAGCTAGATTGGTAGAGACTAGAGATTAGAGAGTTGTTGTACAGAAGGTAAAGAGAATTTTGAGGTTTTCTTTTTTGGAAATATGAAACAATATATTATGAATTAGAGTTTGTGGTGTTTAATTAGTTATACATTTTTTTCTTTGCTTTAACAAAAGTTTCCTGTTTCATTACAATTGAGGCCAAAATTTGAAGATCACAATTGTATGCTTCTGCTATGACTCAACTCTAAACAAGGGTCAACCATAATTCACAACTGTTTGCATGTCAAATCAGTTTGGAATATTTCATGGGTTGCCACGGGTCTGATTATTTGATTGCTTTGTTTCTGGGAATTAATGTGAGGGGGGATTCAGAAAATGAAAGGCAGTACTAACCTCTACAGTTTGAGGCTGTGTTTGTTGTTGCTGTTGTTGTTGAGTATAGAATATGAATTTTCATTAGTCAATCTTTGGGATCCACAATTAGGTATGTGTAAATATTTTCCCTTTTCTTATTCCTCCTCTGCTTGAAAACAAATGTTAGGAAGAACAATAGGACAAACACAAAGTTGACTAATAGGTTTTCACAGATTTTGGGTTTCCTATTTTCAAGTTCTACCAAATAATTAGCTTTTGTTTTAGGGAGGAGGAAGAAGAGGAGGGGTGTGGGGGGACCTTTTGAGTTCAAAAATATTATGAAAATGAAATGGCATGAACCGACTCATCAGTCATCAAAACAGTTCACTCATCATGCCTCCTCTGGTGTCATAGGCCCCAAAACCTTGAATGCACTGTGTTAAATACCCATTACTTCACACAACAACCATGCAAATGATTTAGAAAACTCCACCATCTTGTGTGCACACACACAAGAATATTTGTTGGCAGCTAAGATGATAGAGTCCACATGCACTCCCCCTACCTACATAACACTGAGGTCCCAGAAACCTCTCACTCACTTTTGTACCTTCTTTTCATCCCTTTCACTCTCAAGTTAATAGAATTGTTTTTCTCCAAAATGGCAGGGTAGTTCCAATAAAGGATTCATTGCAATTTTGGTCTTTCGATATCGCGATTGTGCGATTTTGGTATCAAATTTCAGTTGTGCCAATTGGGTCATTCCACGTATCTCAAATGATACAATCAATCTGTTTGTCATCGTGTCATCCAATAACTTTTTTTATAACAAAAGCCTACATAACAAACGTAAGACTGAGTTGACACTATTTTTTTTTTATGGAAGTTGACACTATTTTAATGTACATTAAATGCTTCATAAAAAACAAATAAAAAATTAAATGTCAATTTGTGCAAAATAACAAATACAATTTATTACAATAAAAATAGAGGTAGAATTAAAGTGTGCACTACTGTACAAAATCTCTCTCACTCCCATGCAACCCAAATCCAGAGGGAACTGAGAGTTGTTTGGTTTTGGTTTGTGAAATTGAAAGGTGGGGTTTGTGGTCCACACAGTGTGGAAATAAGTGCACAATACTGATTCTGGTTACAGGACGCCCACCAAGGCACCACCAGCTCCAGCTATAGCCTTTTTGGTGTGCGCGTGTTGATTTTTGAACACCATGGTTGAGCGAAATAATTGTGTAGTTGGAAAATTAATAAAAAGTGACAATACCATAATATATATTGGATAATGGGATATGCTTCATTGAGAGATATTGTCAATGGTCAAACCAACATCACAAGTTGAATAGGCAATGTAACAACCTGCTATTAACGATTAAGCACAAAAAAAAGCCATTAAAATTGTACTAGCCCTAGTGGTGAGAAATTTCATGATATTGTTGTCATTGTATACAGGAAAAAAAAACCAATTGAACAGACAAATATTTTGATGATTGCTTTTGGATCATCCACGCAGCACTACAGTAACATATGGCTTCATATGAGCTTACCCGTTGGCCGTTACTCTCCATTAAAATTTCACAAACCCAAACAATGAAAATATTTGAACCAGGTTAGGAAATACTTATGGAAAAAAATTGATGACTTCTTGAACTTTGAGGAGGAAGATGTAAGAAACCCTCATAATTTTTTTGAACTTTGAGGAGGAAGATGTAAGAAACCCTCATAATTTTTAATTTGTCACACACACATATCATTCAACAATCCTGTGATAATTAATAGACTTTTTTGTTTTATGATTTGTAGATGTGATCATTAAGAGCACATGCTGGGTACGGAATCTTGAATATATAGTCATTACTTTAGAAAATAAAAAATGAAAAATATTTAAAGATTTTATGAAGCTGAATAGTCATTACTAATGTAGATGAATGGTCACATGATGACTACTAATCTACTATAATGGTCACATGACTAACTAAACTTGCTAAATAGATGAATGGGAGGGACCTCAAAATTTTTATATATTTGTTTTGTTCAAGAGTAGCCGTACATACTTGGCCTTTGCTAATTACTAGTACGAAAATGATCGCTTGTACTGCTCTGTAGAGTCAAGCAAGAAGTCCATGAAAAAAATCTCTTCCTGGGCTAAGCCCGACTCAGATGAGCCTCTATCGTGGGCCCGGGACGAGGCCAACAACAACAAAAGTGCTGCTTCTTTCAAACAAGGGTTTGAGATCCCATTCTATGTGGGAATTTATATCTGCACATACATACTTTACTATCTGCACATACATGTCTGTAGAACTATTAGTTCCGTGGGTATATTTTTTTTTCAACACACACACTTCGCGGAACTATTAGTTCCGCGGGTTATAATTCTCCGCGGAACTAATAGTTCCGCAGGCATGTATGTGTTAAATTACAACCTGCGGAACTAATAGTTCCGCAGAGAATTACAACCCGCGAAACTAATAGTTCCCCGGAGAATTATAACCCGCGGAACTAATAGTTCCGCGGAGTGTGTGTTGAAAAAAAAAATACACCCACGGAACTAATAGTTCCGCGGACATGTATGTGCAGATAGTAAAGTATGTATGTGCAGATATAAATTGCCTTCTATGTTTAACCAGGGACCAAATAGCAAATTCTGGTTTAACTTATCACTTGATCAATGGATAAAATATCTTGACCGCACATTAAATAACTAATAAATCAGATAGCAAACAATAACTTAAAGCTGCCAAATTGACCGTCCGGCCCGGCTTGACTTTATAGTCCAGCTCAGCCTAAAACACATCGGACGGAGTTGGGTCCGCCTTAGCATAAATTATTTATAAAAAAGAATAACTTAGAGTATTAAGAAAAGTCTAAAATACGAGCCCAGTTTGGCTTGACAGACCAATCAGGTTAGGGCAAAATAGTCCTATTGATTTGAAATCTGTAATTAAAAAACTCAGTCCAACTTAACATACGAGCCAAGCCAAAATTGACAGTTGTATAAGTGTTAAATCGACCATAGACGTCACTGATATTTATTGAATCTATTTTTCCAAATTGAAGATGTTCAATTGTAACAAGTGTAGTGTAATTGGTCTTCGGGTCTCCAGTTTTGAAAAAAAAAAGGAATTGGTAAATATACTTTTAATTTTTTGCCATTCACCCTATTTAAAGGTTGTATCAGTGTAAAAATACAAAAATATTATTTTTTGTTTATTTTCATTTCCCACATACACCCCACTGGATTTTTATAACTACCGGAAATTAGAATTTTTGGAAAGTTTAAAAATCTAATTTTCCAGAAATTGGAATTTACAGTAGTTATAAAATTTAATTTTTAAACTACCAAAAATTATAATTTTCGATAAATATAAAAATTAAATTTTTAACCACAAATCTGAAATTCTGAGAAAAAAATAATTTATATTTTACCAAAAATTCAAATTTCCGGTAGTACATTTCATTTTTTGTACTATGGAAAATTCGAATTTCCAGTAGTACAAAGTGGAAAATTTGTATTATCGGAAATTCAAATTTTCGGTAAGGTATAAATCTATTTTTTTTCAAACATTTGCATTTTCGGTTAAAAAATTAATTTTTTTATTTACCGGAAATTGAAATTTTCGATAGTTTAAAAATTGGAATTTGAATTTTCGGTAGTTTAAAAATTAAATTTTATAACTACCAGAAATTCGAATTTTTGAAAGATTAAATTTTTAAACTTTTCAAAAATTTAATTTTTGGATAAATGGAAACGGCAAAATCGTATTAAAAAATTTATATAGTATAAAGTGAAATAGATGACAAATTGTTAGGGGTGTATTTACCGACCACCAAAAAAAATGCAACAAGTGTGGAGATCTATGTTTCTTTCGCAAGGAAAATGTGGGTCCAGACGTGCGCATCACACAATGACACAAGAGGCAGAAAACTGACATTGGATAATAACAATAATAATATATAATTTATCTTTACTATCATTTTAACGTTACCCAATAAATCATACATTTTGTAAACATGTACACTATGTTTGGTTGCAGAAAGAAAATAAAAGAAAAGAAAGTGGAAGGAAAGATAATATAAAAAAAAGAAAGAGAGTAAAAATTGAGAGAATTATTTAGTTGTTTGATTTGAGTGAAAGTGAAAGGAAAGAAAGATAAATTCTTTCTCTTCCTTTGTTTGTTTGGAAAAAAAAGTGAGAGAAAAAAAAAGAGATATTTTTATAAAATGACACAAATGACCTTATATAAAAAGTGAATATAATAAAGAGAATAAAAATGTCCAAATATACTCTCAATAATCCAAAAAACAAATATAAAGTAAAAACAAGATAATTTTAAAAAGTAAAAAATTTCAAAAAAAATATTTATTATCTCTCTTAACATAAAAATAGTTTATTTTCCCGTAAAAATAAATTATTGAAAATTTAATTGTCTTGATAATAGATTCTTAAAATTAAATTAAATAATTACGTACTTTTAATTAAAACACTAAAATATAGTGACTGGCCCTTCAAAAAAAGTATAGTGATTCAATTGATTTGAATTTAATTATATTTTGATATATTAACCGATTAAAATTCAGTTAGTTTTAATTGCATTAAAACCAACCCAACGCGCATATTTTATAAATAAATCGATTCAAACTTCACCTATAATCAACTAACACTATGAACAGTGCGACAACTGCAAAAATGAGTTAGAGAAGGTAAGTGAGAGAGTACACGTATGAGGACCAACATTGGTTTTATTCTTATTAGGGGCTTTCTTGTCTTTTTAATTAAAATATTGATCTCTTTCCCACTTTCCGTCCGATTGAGCGCAGAAAGGATTTTGATGTGGGGCCCATGTGCTGTTTTCTTTCCTTCACCTTTTTCAGTTGTTCCAAACCATGGAAGCTTCCTCTTTCCACCCTCTTTCTCTCCACCCACAATCTTTCCTTCTATTTTCTTCAAAACCAAACATAGTGGTAGTTTATTTTACATTTATATCATTTTTATTGTTTGAATATATTTTGTAGAATTTATTTAGCACACTTTAAAAAAGTTTTATATAAATATCTAATTATATCTTACTATATAAAAATTTGTATAAATCTTTTAAAAATTATTGTTATAAAATGGTATTATAATAGAATATAATTAAATATATGTATAAATATTTTTACATTGTCGGTGTATAATAATTAAACTCTATTTTATATTAATTTTTACCTCTTTATATGTAAATCTTATCACCTCACACAAATATAAGATACTAATTTGTGCTATACTTATTTTGATTTTTTGTAAGCATCCATTTAATGACTTATTGGATGCTTAAAAAACAAACAAAATCTTTTTGACACTTCACACATTAAATATTTTAATTAAAAAAAATGATAAGACTTTTTACAAAAATTAGTATTAGTGTTAAAAATAACAAAATATGATTGGAAAATTTCACTCTATTTATATTTTCAACGGAGAAATGTAATTGGGCAGCACAAAGCGGTTTTAGATTTTGAAGTAAGACAGAGAGTGAGAGAGAGAGATAGTAATCGGTGGAAGATGAGTTTTCTCGCGGGAAGGTTAGCAGCGAAAGAAGCAGCGTATTTTATGCAGGAATCCAAACAAGCAGTGGGAAAATTAGCACAGAAGAATCCCGTCTCAAAGAACACCACCAACAACAACAACAACATTAACAGTAACAAGGTTGATGATGTTGTTCACGTGGATCACGCGGATGTGCTTCCTGAGGTTCTAAGGCACTCCCTTCCTTCTAAAGTATTCAGGGACGACACCGCCGCTGCCACGTCATCACCATCATTCTCTGCATCCAAATGGGTCCTCCCTTCCGACCCCAAAACCCAATCTTCCGTATCCCCCGATGCTCTCAACCCTCTACGTGCTTACCTTTCCCTACCCCAAGTCACCTTTGGCCCCAAAAGGTTCCCTCATCAATTCTCAATTTCAAACCAATTTAATCGAATTTCATTTGCATAAACTGTTCTTCATTTGAATTTCAATTCTGGTTTGTTTATTTATATATTTATTATTTTTAAATTGGGTGTTAATAGGGGAATGAAGCTGTTTGTGTGTGCGTGTTTTTTTTTAAAAAGAAAATTGGGGGAAGGAGGGTGGTTGGTTTTCTCTCCTGTTGGGTATTTTCAAACCATGATGACTTTTTTTGTTGTTGTGGAAAGCCTTAATTTTTATTTGATGTTCTTGGTGTTTAGTTGTGTTCCATGTTTTGAGCATGATGATTTTTTTGGTTCCAGGTGGGAACTGCCTGAAGCAACACACGCAGTTTCAGCCTCTACGGCTAATGAATTGCGCCAAGACCGGCATGCCACCCATGTTAACCCGGAGAAGTTAAAAGCTGCAGCTGAAGGGCTTGCAAATGGTACATTTCATATAGTTTATATTGACTTGCTTGTGTGGTTAATGCTCTCATTTGCTCATTTCTGCTTATTGTAAGAGTTAGGTAAGTGTTAGAACCAATTCTCAATAAGTGTGGATCAAACTAAGGTGTAAGTGTGAATTGAATGTTACCTCTGATGCAACATCAGGGAAAGAAATTGTTTTGCTCACTGATGAATATCAACATTGTTGACAAAGTTATTTACTTGACAAAACTTATGTATATTAGCTTTGGTACCATCAAACACCACATTACATGTCTATGGAATTTATAGTGAAATCTATACCAGCTAATGGTCGGTGGAAAACTGAGGGTATAGAGAGGTCCACCATAACTTATGATAATCCTGTGGTTACTTTTTAGAATGTGTTGCTGTACGTTTAACTTTGATTAAATACATGAAAGTTGCAATTGCATTACATTAAAAATCAGGTGTTTCTACGAAGCAACTTGGTGTAACCAGTTTGAGCTGATGTGGTGGTATAAATGTTGAGGATAATTTATTGGGTCTAGAGAATGTATCAATAATTTCAGTGGGGGAAGTTGTGATACAGTTCTCATCAATTGACCTAAAGTTAAACCTTCATAGGTTCCCTGTAACAGTAGAGAAGCTTGCGGTTATGATATCAAATGAGCAATATTTGGAAATTCAAGCTCACCGTGGCTATGGGCTGTTTAAGCCATATTTTTGGATTTGGGGGGCAGTGTTATAGCAAAGGGAACCTATTAGTTTGAAATTATGGTTGAGGTGTTTTGCATTTTGAATATAGAAATTGTGAATAAGAAAGGTGAGGGACATATCTGTGGTTTAAATGGGGGAAACAGCAGTTGAATATTATTTGGGCAGAAGTTACCTTTCTGTTATAAGTCGGGTTGTGTATGTGGTAATAGGTTTAGTAATAAAATCAAAACAAGCATGGTTTCCTCAGTTTTTGGACTAATACAAATCAGAGTATGAAAAACTTCAGTGGGGCATGCTGCTATGGGGTTGTCAACGGCACCACAAGAAAAGTGCTCCTGGTTCAGGAACTCATGGAGAAACAAGACATATGCAGATCATAGTTATTAATAGCTTCGTTAGCACTTGCTATAGTGCTATGGATATCACCAGGTGAAGTTGCAGTATTCATATGTGTGGCTTTGTGTACTTCAATTCATGCACACTATAGGTATGAAGAAACATGCAATGATGTCCTGCCATTTTGGAATATTGAATCCATGGAACAACCCCACTTTTTTCTACTCGAATGGCTTTTGCTTCAAATTTAGGCAGTTATATGTTCATTAGATACTGGTTTATGGCTCATTCTGTTTTCTAATGCAAATGTTTTGTTTTCAATTTTATAGTTGGAAAGGCATTTGCTGTTGCCACTGCAGTTGTATTTGGTGGTGCTGCTATGGTATTTGGTATGGTGGCCTCCAAGTTAGAACTGCATAATGTAAGTGATTTGAGTTGTATGTTGATCTAGAACTCTATTTATTATGCACTTTCTCTCTCTCTGACACAAACACGTGCATTATATAAAAATAAAATAAAATATGAATGCCTACCTCGCAACTGTTCCATTTTTAGTCATCATTCTTCATTGACTATTCATCATGTTCAATGACATATAGGTTTAGCCGTTTAGGACCATAAAACTTCTTCCTAAAAACCGTTGTATTGTATCACCTTACCCTTTTTTTTCATGGTTTTTCAGTTGTATTAATTGATATATATGTAGCCATATAAATTGTCAAATCCAGTTTAATGACTTCTTTGTCCTAAATTTTTGTTGCTTTAACAGATTGGTGACCTCAAAACTAAAGGAAAAGACTTTGTTGAGCCACAACTTGAGAATATCAAAAAGCAATTTGCTCCCTTGAAAATACGGGTAATTTTTAAATTGCATTTATTTATTTATACTTGCAAATATTTCAATCGACAGGCATAACTCAAAACTTTGCTTTGTAGGCTGAAAATATGTCAAGAAAATGGCATTTGGAAAGGGAAGATGTTAAGCAGAAGACCATCGTAAAGGATTTATCTAAAGTTTTAGGTGCTAAAACTTCAGATTGAGATTTACAATTTTATTTGTTTTCTTTTTTTTTTCTCTGGAAATAGTGATGGTTGTAGGTGTCAAAGCTTTCCTGATAGTAAAAATAATACAGTGTATCATGTATGTTGGTAAAAACAAATAATACAGTGTATTTTATTTAGTTATGTATAAAACATCTTTTGGGGTGATTCACTAAGGAGGACAATCTCAACCAGGTTGCGAAAGACATGCATCAATGCATGTTATGATTTTCAGGATTTTCATTTATGTCACCTCACTTACTAATTAATATGGAATGGTAAAAATGAAAAATAATAATAGATTAAGATTCATGGTCACATTGAAGATAAAAAAAAATGAATGGAATGAAGAGTAAAATCTTGAGAAGGACCACTTTTATGAAATTGAATGTGAGGGAATAAGTAATAACCAATGCCTTAACAATCAATAATTCCACATAATCATTGACCTAATTATATATATTTTTTTGGTCAAAATCTGTTGGTCTGAAAATGAATCATATGTAAAAGTAGTTACTATAGCTTGTAATCAAGACCAGCTCCATATTTCCAAGCCTCAAGGTGCCGTTTCCACTGGAATCTTGTCTCGGATGGTAGTGTATTTAAAAATGACCTGGCAATGAATGGAACATGTGAGAGCACAGGAGAGAGAATGTTACTGTACTTATATGCATTCTGGGAGAATAAACATAGAAAGTAATAAATTGTTCAAAAGGACCTTGTAAATGAAAAGACTAACCTCACAATGGGGTCAGCAAAGGTGGAGAGAAAGGTGTAGTAACCAAGCATCAGAAAATGTCTGGACCAATCAAGAAGTACAGGAATACCAACCTGGAACAACATCAAATTCTAAATCTCCTATACTGAAAATGTTGCTTCAAATGTTGATCAAATCTTAAAAACTGCTTGATAGTTTACCTAATTGCCTCATGGTGCTAGATGTTTATTTGTCTAAATAACAAATTATTTTCGCTCAATGGTTTATGCACAGAACAAAATGTATTCATCAGCTAAAATGTTGAATTCTGGGACAACAGCTAGGCATACTATTACAAGTGATTCACTCGTTGGTTTCATTCTTAAATGCAATTTTCAAGCAAGAACTATTCATTTGTTAAAAAGAAAAGTTTATACTTGTGATTTGAGGATTCTTTTAGGACATATGCTGCCCTGCTGGTTCCAATGTCTAACTAACCTGGCACTAAACAGCAGAAACTGATGGACAGCTGCAAAATTCCAAAATAATTTATGACATGTTCATAAGCTCTTTTTAGCTAATTTCAATAAACTCCCTAGAATAGCTTATAAATAGAGTTTTAAAGCTCTCTATAATAACTTATTGAATAAGTGTTTAATTAAGTTGTTTATCAAAATGTGCCCTTTATTACTATTATTAATGATGATATTGCTTTCTCCCAAGAAAGGCCTTAAACCCATAGTTGACTGAAATTGTTTGAATGAACTATGGTTAGAGGGATGAACGTACAAGAAGTAAAAATCATAGCCAAACTCTTGAAGTACCTGTTTGAATATGGATGGGAGTATTTGAGGATTTGTTAACATAACCAGGCCTAATGTCTTTGAAAGTGGCCCAAACTGTACAACATCCTGTAGTCATTATTCCAGGGTTAAACTTGATATTGATCCTCATTCTGAATTAAAGGAATCATTAGGGAAGAACATCTCATAAACCAAAAAACTATCCAAAGGTCCACACTGGTCTAAGTAAGAAGTTCCACCTGCAGAAATGGTCGTAGGACCGGATCCCCAAGCCTCTGCAAATGTGAAAAAATGACAAAGAAGCAACCGTAAGAAAGCAGCAGCAGCAACAACAACCAAACCTTATCTCACTAGGTGGATAAACTACCTGCATAGAATTAAAATTGGCATAAAGAAGTTCATTAATAAAATCTGCAGGAACATCGGACTCTCGCTTTGCTGACATTGCTCTTTGGAACAACCATGAAGCACTCAAGTTTGGCTGCATTAAACAAAAATATTGGTCAGATGCTCAGTTTCATGTAAAGTTGATGAAACAGTTAAAACCTTTTTAGGAAAAGCAGAAAAAGCACCATGTATGGGTTCAGCAGAGACAAGTTGTATGAGTCAAGATAATCACCACTGACTGCTTCATATATTCCTTCATTAAGGCAAAGAGAAGAAAGGAGTTAGATTATCTCAATGCTATTGCTATTATATCTGCCCTTCATCAGTTTGTTTCTTGTTCTTGTTAGAATAACTTCCCAAATCAATTTTGGCCATAAATTTTTTTTACCAAATGAGCTTGTTCTGATGTTTCTAAAGACAGAAGAAAAGGGAAAGAAAAATCAAGCTCTAGGGCATGTTTACTTCTGTTTTCGTTTCTTGTTTTCATTTTCTATTTTCACTTATTTTTCAATTTGTTTCTTATTTTCAAATATTTCTACAGAAAAAGGAAAAAAATGTTTTCACTATTTCCTGTACAATTTTTAAAAATAGGAAACAGATTAAAGATAATTTGGCAGTTTTGTAATTAAAAGTGAAAACAAAAAACGAAAATAGAAAACATTTTCTCAAAGTAAACGAGTCCTAAATGATCCACAAATAAAAAAACAAGTGAATCCTGTCCAATAACAATGCAACAGATCTCCTTCAACTAGTTCAAGAAAATACTCCAGAAGTTTGTAGTTTCACAGAAAGGCATACCAACTGATAGTCTCCCAAGATGCCTGGTCAAACTCCCAAACCCACCAAATGATACTGGTGATTGTATGCCACTAGCATCTCCAAACTACACAATACAGCTTCATTGCTTAATATTACTTCATACATCTTAGATGACTTAGTTTCACAGAGGTTTCAGAAGTGCAAATTTTACCTGTAAAACTCTACTAAAAGCAGCTGGTAGAGGGCTGTCCATATCATCCACATTTTAAGGTGTCATTATCATGAAAGAAATGATAATAAAACGATGTAATTAAGACATGAAATAAAATTAAAACAAACTTAGGAAATTGAAGGTGTTAGGAAATTAAAAACTTCAAATATTCCTATTTAATGAAACAAATGGCTGTAATGTTTTTCATGTGTCAAGATTAAGAGAAAACAAATTATATATGTATGATAAGACTCTGATTGGATACCCATAGTAGAACTTAAATTTGTAAGTAACATCATCTCATGCATATTAGTACCTCTCGCGATATGTGGGAAAGATGCCATAGATAACTCTCAGTATCTCTAAATTGTCAAGTGAAACACCCTATCACATAAAAATTGCAAATTGACACCATCAAGCAGAGAGCAGCAGAACTGAACACAGGAGAATAGAAGAATGCATCAGGTCAACTCTAGATGTTTGGTAGCCTATACAACGTGAAAGAAAGAAAATTAAAAAAAAAATATTTGAAGAATGTATAATACAAATTAGCATAATCATTAAAGTATACACAACTTATTACTTAGATACTCCTTAAAAGACATTAAGATAAAAGACAACTGATTACTTAGTTAATGGCATAACTGAAATGGATCAGTGATGTAGCATAACGGATCTGATACCATCATATAGATTTAATGGGCCTAACTCAACCCCACAAAATTGGTTTAAAAGGTGAGGACTGTTCATGCCTTATAAGGACTACATTTGCCGTATCTCTAGTCGATGTGAGACCCTCAACAGAAAATCAAGAGACATCAAAGAACATAATGAAGAAAAGAAAACTAGCCTGATATTCTGGCATCAGATTCCAGTATTCTTCCAACAATTGTTCCAATTTTGGGGATCCTTTCTGAGGTTCTACATAAGTAAACATATAAGTAGTACGATCCAAAGGACCCGAGCCTGCAGGAAACGCCTGTGAAGATTTCAGTGAAAGTTCTTAAAAAAAAATATGGAGATAATATTATTCAATCAATTGATATATAGTTAAAAGTTACCTCCCAAAAATATTGTGCTTTTGAATCTCCAACTTTCTTTACTGTTGAACTGCTGAATATGACATCACTAGTGGAGTTGTTTTCAAAGCCACGTGCACAGGTTCCAACAACAAGGCAAACACCATCAGGTTTCCTCCCACGTCTTATCTGTAAAATAATTGAACATGACACTGGGAAAGAAACAAGCTTGAGAAGCAACATTTTTGGGTTACAGTTTTATAGCATGTTGAAAGTAGTTGGGGAGGATAAAGTAAACCATTGCAACAGACCATATTGAATCTTTTATTTGTCTTAGCATATGTAAGTCCCACATCGCCCAAAACATGACACAAGCAAGTATTTATAAAGTTTCTAACATATGTGTCAGCATGTCGAGTTGGGTAGCGCCAGCTTGTGACCCAAGTAGGGACACCAAGGTGATGGAACATAGATCTGGCTTGTTGGGCTGAGCTGGTGGTTGCAGCATGCTGGCCTGCCCACTCCAAGTTGAGAGTTGAGCCATGGGACTTGAGCGAAGGCCCAGGTCTCCTGGCTCCTAGACTAGAGGGCAAAGCGTGAGGCTGGCTTCACAGAGCAGCGAACACCTCTGGCTCCCGACAGTGGAGGGATCACAGGCTGCTGCACTTCCAGCCCACAATGCCCGGTGAGCCTTGTCCCTTGAACCATCACTTTTTTTTTCCTTGTGCTTTCTCTTTTATAAGTTGAATTTCAGGGAGAAATGAATATGTTACACATTGCTTCTTGTTTATTGACTTGTCAAAGATAACCATATAAATTGGGCTGTTGTGATATGCCCTTATAGTTTAGTAGATATATTCAAATGAATTGTACAAACCTATTCAATTGTAATGTATTAAATAAGTCCCCATAGATTATCTAACTTTTGCAATTCATGTTTTTGTAGTTTAGTGAATATTAACGAAAATATGAATAATCTTTTGACAATAAAAATTTACTTAAAAAATCTTAGAAAAATAAGAATTAAATTACAATCTTGCCTAATATTTGTAGGTATTAGTTAGACTCAGTAATTACTTGGCACCATGATATAAAAAAAAAAAGAGAAACAAATAATCGTTATTTTTGGATCCAACTATTACTCAACATTATGCGTATTCGTAATAGAAGAATCATCTTATGTCTCAGTTGAAGTCAAATCATATGTAATGCTAGAACCCTCACAAAGATTAAAAAAAATGGAGCACATATAAATGGCAACCTCTGCCTGTGTTCCATGAAACATGTAAAAACACCCTTCTTGTAACATGATGAAAATCACAGACTACCTGTTTGAATGCAATGAGTAAAAATATAAACCTGACCTGTTTTACAACAGGGGAAAAGTTTCCCATGGCATCAATTATAAGACGAGATGACAAGATTTTGTCCCCAGAAAGTTTCAGAACCTGAAAAATAAAATAACACATGTATTCATGTTTCTATATCATCAAATAAAATAAACATTAATTATGATAATTCACCAATTGTATGGTTTTATAAAAGAACACAAAAGATTGCACTGAATAACTAGTTCTACAAGTTAAGGTAAACTCACTGCAGCATCCTCATATACATCAATGCAGGAGACACTGAAACCCTCAAAGATGACTCCACCAAGAGAGATAAAACGTTTCTTTACAATCTCTATTAGCTTAACAGGTCTGCAATGGCAAAGAAAAAATTGCTATAGACAAAATCTAGATCTTTGACAGAATACTGAATTTTATACTCAAATTATTGTGAACTGCAAGCATATAGCAAAAATAAAATGCACTTTTAAGAGAGTTAAGCCAAGATAGACATCCAAAATCATTTTCCATGCAATACTAGAGAAATATAATACAGCAGCTTGGCCATATAAGAATTTCAACTTCAAAATTAATTAACTTATGGAAGCATTCATCAAAATATTTCAATATCTGCTTGCACATTTCTCTGCAGTTCTACATCCAATCTGCTACAGCAAAGTTTCTGTCCAGTTTTGAAGGGAACATGCAAAATATACGCATTAAATGTGTTTGGATTAGCTTATTTTGTGTTTGAAATAGCTTATAATCAAATTCTTACTAAGAGCTTTTTGGGAAAAAAGAGTGATTTTTGTCCAAACATTAAATGATCCAAACATACACTGGAGTCTAAAGCAACTGCAACTTCATATTGTTCATTGCCAAGACAGATAGAATAAAAAAGAATATCATTAACCAAATAAAAACAGAGAAAAAATTATTCGTTCATAACTGAAATACAAGACAACGGTTATTCCAATTCTTTACTGCTATATCAAATTAGCTTATGGATAGGAGACTGACGAAACACCGAGATTGAGAATGTCATTGACCCAGATATCTCCTTTCCTTTCAAATCCACATCTATTCTGCATAGTTCATGAAATTACCTAAACAAAGTTAGTTGAAAATAATTTTAAAATAAAAAGGATAAGTAGCATAAATCCTGAAGAGGTCACAAAATAAGACATATCATCATTTGTGACGTATGATGAAAAATATTCAATGATTTTATCCTAAGTATGTAATTGTAATATAATAAGCATGTGCTTTCATATGCACCATAATTGGTTGAAAGACGACATGTATAACACAACAAAGTATTTTGAATTGATATGCATGGAAGTTGGAAGGTATTAATAAAAACATGTAATACCAATATATAATGTAATTATATTATATAACAAAGAGAGTAAGACTGCCAGGGCAGTTCATTTTCTGTACCTTGTAAGCAAGAATGTTTCTCCTTTGTCAGTTTCTATACAAAATTAGACATTATTGGGTCTTTTCTTTTGGGACTGACTGCTAAATTTATTCTGTTAATAAGTAGATAACACACTAATTTTTGGTACTATTTGATAATCATCTCCTGTATGAAGTGGTCTATGAACTCTGTCATTTGTAACAAACTGGCCTCCTTATTATCAATCTCTTAGTGTGTGTAGGCATGTGAACTGAAGTATATTCAAAGTGAATTCAAAATATTAGTTATGGAGTAATACCTAATAGAGATGATTCTTGCTACATAGAGATTGACAACTAAACTGAAGAAGTTCAGGAATTACAGGATTAAATTTTGCTGCTGTGGCTTTTTCAATGTCCTCTTCTTCCAGGACTCCAAATTCTACAAGTTCCAAAAGCTCCTTTCTTGATATATTCCATTCTTGCTCTCTCTAATGACCAAAACAACAACAACAAAAAACTAAAAAAATAATTTGATCCTTCAGAAAAACTTCTACAGGATTGATGTCTCAATGCAGCTGCTAAGATTACCCCTTTTAGCACATTCCTTTCGACAACGGCGACTCGAAGACCTCTGGCACACAAGGCTGTGGCAATGAAGATTCCAAGAGTGCCTCCACACACTAACACATCATATAAGCCTTCTGCTTTGTCAGCAAGTTCAGATGATTGAAACAAGCTTGGTATGGTAGACACAACTTGCTGAGGTTCTTGCACAACTGCAGTATATATACATAAGAACTATTACCAGACATATAAGGTTCTCTCATCATTTCCTAGTGAGTATAGGAATCATTGAATGACATGAACCTTCTTTAGCTGAGCATATGTTTGACCATAGCTGGTCCAATCTTTTCAAAGCTTCATATGAGTATGCTCCACCAGCACCACCAACTTCTCCACTCACTGAAACACTCTCCATTATCCTCTGAAAAAAAATAAATTAAAACATCAATCTTTATTTGGACTTGTTACAAAGAAAACACAAGGTAACATAACACATATCAACAATACAAGAATTCAGGCATGTTTGGATAAACAGCTTATTTAAATGCTTATGGCATATGTGCTTATGTATAAGCTATTTTTATAATCGAAAAGAAAATGTGATTAAACTGATTTCATATAAGTTGTAAGCTGTTTTGATAAGCTATTATGGAGATCTTATGAAAATAAGCCAAAAACACCTTATAAGTTAGTCATAAGTTATTTTCATAAACTCTTCTAAACACTCTTAGTTACAAGTGCTTATGTCAATGGACAAGCCCAAATAAACTCTAGATAAGGCAACTCAAATGCATCCTTAGTGTACCTGGGTTCTGGAGGGAACGGCTTGTGGTTTCAAAGGGGGGGCTCTTCTGCCCCATTTCTTCTGTGGGAATGGAATCCCCACAGCGAGCTGAGATATTCCACTGATGGGTTGAAGCTGAAGCAATAACATAACAAAAATAAACTTAGAAATTCAAAGATAAATAAGAGAGCAATCAAAGTGAAGCAACTCTTTTTTCACTCTGTCCCTTCTTTTCCTTTTCCTCTCAGTTTTCGTTTATCAATTAAAGGCACCAAATTTGCGCACCACAAGTGAACACGTTTAACCACCGGAAGGAAACTGTCTTTTTGTCGTTTCCTTTGCCATAGTTCTCTTTCCTTAGAAAAAATAATAATAAAAGAATACTAATTTGCAAAATAATAATAATAATAATAATAATAATAATCTATAATCTATGACTATTATAAAGGGAATACCCATAGTTTGGTATATACTTTTTTTCTCCTATTTTACCCTTTTAACTACTATTGATTGATAAATAAAAAAATGACATCCTTGTCCTAATGTCTTATCATTACATTAAAATAAGAAAAAAAAAATAAGAGTTGGCAGTTGAGATAAAAGTTCAGTGCACACTGGCACAGAATGTGGGGTATGGGGGTAAGGACGTGGGAAAGAGAGAGAGGGAAAGCACGGTGGGATGTGTGGGGATTCCTGTGTGTGAGGGTGCAGGGTGTGTATGGTGAGAGTGTATGGGTGTAGAGATGGATTGTTAATATAATTATAAAAAGTTTTGGGGTACTTATTGATATAAAAATTAATTACAAATAAAGGTTTTTGCTGAACAAAGGACGGGATTTTTTTTATAGAATTTTAAAAATTATTAGGTGCTACTGATTCGATAGGTGATATGCCTTTTTAGTATAACCTTTTTTTAAGACAAAAATACCTCTAAATTGAAAATAACCAGCACTATCTGTGTATGAAAAAATTAAAAAATTGACACTATATTTTATTCAAATAGATCTCTCCATTTTACAAAATAATTTATATTTAACCCGTGCCCGTATGTCTGGTAATCTATTACAATATATAAAGGGGATATCCCCTGATTTGGTGTATACAAGTTTTGGACAATTTTAGCCTTCTTTTCTTTTTAATATTATTTTCTAGACTCTGTGTGTATGCGGGACTGTTTTGGAAATTTTGGTAGATTTACACACCACACAATTAGGAATTGTGGGCACACACAATTAACCTTACTGTCATTTAAATTTTAAATGCTCCCAGTTCCACGTACCTTTTCCTTCATCCTCTGCAACTGCCTTCCCCCACTATGAGCCACACCACCCTCAGCAAAAGTGCAAAACTTCCATCTTTGTCAAACAGTAACCGTATTGACTCACCCCCACTGCTTCCATCTTTTAACCTCTTTCTATTTCATTGCACATATCGGTACACACACGAAGACGAGAAAACAAAGTAGCATAGACCTGCCATGAATCGCTATCTACGGTCAAAATCAAGCGTGTGTCTACCTGGTTTATCAGCAATGTCGGAATCGTTTCAATTACCAAAATTCAATTAGGAAATTCGAATGCTATTATTTTGGTAATCTTTAAAAGAAATGATGGGAAGAGGAGGGGGGAATCGATAGGGAAATGGAATGGAGGCAACCGTTTTTAGTATTTTCATTTTTGATTTTTCGAAAACCGAAAATGGAGGAAGTACTGAAAACACGGTGGCATGCTTGAAGGAGATGGAAAATGAAGTTGTTGCTTTACAAGAGATGCAAGCCACGGTCGAGAAGGAGATGAGATCTGTGCAAGGTAGCTTCTTTTTCTTTCTATTTTTGTATCTTAAAGGAATTTTATATTTGGAACTTCTTAATTAATAATTCTGTTAAATACTTTTTAACATTCAGTAAATTACACTTTTGACAAGGAAAGGGTTATTGGATCCCCTCTCTTTGTGTGCCTGTTTCAGTTTTGATTTCATTAGCAGCCACATGGTTCTGCCATTACGTGTTTAAGTTTTAATATTCTTTTGTAGCCACTTTGCATTTTATGCAGCTCTTGGAATTATGGGATATCCCTTTCATTTCTTTACCGGGATGCATGTTTTGGTCTGGACCAAGTTTGGTGGTATTGATTCATTTTCCTTAAGCACATATGAATCTCATGCATGTATATATTTATGATATGATTTTCTATTATGATTTTCTATGTCTGGTCAGCATTTGAGATTTCATTTCTACACATAAAGGCTTAGTGTCAAACCCCTTTCTAAGTAGTTAAATTGTTTTTTTTTTGGACTTTCTTTTGGTTGATAAATTGAAGGGCACATTGTACTAGAGATAGGTTCTGCATATTTTAGAATTGACCAAGCTTTTATTTCTTTGAATTTTCCATAAGCAAAGAAACAAATGTTGAGTTTGGAGGTGGAAGCCACTTTTTAATTAAAAGAATATATTAATTACTATGCAAGACCAGATAGAATGGGTCTCTGGAATTTCAAAACACCCAAATAGGAATCAGTTTCAGAGCCGGTGGACAACAAAAGGCATTGATGAGAGGACCCATGCCCAGCAGATGACAGCTTCAAACATTGATGCACCACAAAGGTTTTCAACCATGACCTGGTGCAATGGGAGTGAAGCAGTCCATGGTTTTGATTAATTGTGCTTTGGAGGGTCTTTATAGGTGGTTATACTATAAAGATCGATCTTCACAATTCTTATTGGTGCAATTCAGTGTAGTTTTTTTTATGGTGTATGCTTATTGGTTTTTCTACTGGTTACTATTGTTTTTACTTTTTATGAGTACTATAGTGTAATAAATCTTGCTATTAAACAAATGATGTTGTGTATTCCTGCAGGTCCGAAAATAATCAATGTGGGGCTGGGTGTTAATTAACTTCATTTTCACTTTTTTTTTTTTTTGACTGAAACTTCATTTTTCACTTAGATGCTTATATGTTGTTTTTTGTGTGACTAACTTTTCATGTGTTGTTATTGTATGTGGTTCAGTAGATGAAGATCAATGGAGTTCAGGATCAATTTTAGGAGCAAAGAGAGAAAATTGGTGGGGATTTTTTTATTGATAGCAAAGGACCCTGGTTTATTGATGATGATTTCATTTTAGGGATTTTTTGAATTGTATGAGGGAAATGAATATTTAGAGTTAGATTTTACTTATTTTGTTTGGTTATCTTCATTTTCTACCTGTGAATGAGTATAATGAGTATATACAATATATTATCATTAACATATTGATATGAATGAGTATATATAATTGATTATTTACACTTTAATATATGATTTGAAAATTAAACAATTAAACAATAATAAAAAAAAGCGGACAGACGGGCACGGTAGTGCCCGTATGTCCGCTAGTAATAATAATAGTAATAATAATAAGGCTTAAATATGTTTTCAGTCCCTGTAAATATCTGATTTTTTATTTTAGTCCATTAAAAAAAAGTTAAACAAAGTTGGTCCTTTAAATTTTTTTTTTGGTTTAAGTCCTTTTAGTAAATTAACTTGCTAGGTGACACATTATGACCCAGTCAGCATGCCTACGTGGTAGAAACGCTGATGTGGTCTATTTACGTGGCTTACATAAATGACACAGCACCAGATACATCCCTATAAAAATTTTAAGTTTTGAATTTAGTCCCTCTCAAAACTGAGATTTTGATTTTAATCCTCCCCTTCCTCCTCCACCCCCTCCTTCTCCCCCTCCTCAACCACCACCACCACCACCACCACCACCCCCCTTCTCTCTCCTCATTTTCCCTCCTCCTCTCTCCTCTCTCTCTCTCTCTCTCTCTCTCTCTCTCTCTCTCTCTCTCTCTCTCTCCACCGACACCGAGCGTCTCATCGGTGTTGCCGCTAAGAACCAGGTCGCCATGAACCCCATCAACACCGTCTTCGGTAAGATTGATATACATGTTATTACTCCATACAACTTCGCTTAGCTACACTTTTTTTCTCTTTTTTCGATCTATCCATGAGTTTGCATAAATTGCCTTGTTTATCTGCTTTGTTTATTTATATTTGTTTATTTATCAATAAAATCCTATTTAGAGTTTGTAATATGTAAAAGGCTGCACGTTCATGACTTAGCTTTCTGAATCGCTATAATTCAAATTATGTTGGGCATTGTCTCGAGGTTATGTTTGGATGTATGTTTTATGCTTCAAGTTGTCAAATTTACATCAGAAATAGATTGGTAGTTTGAATTTTGAAACACGATATGGTCTATTCATAAGATATTGAGATGTTTTTCTCTCTTACACAAATGCCAAGAGATTGATTGGTCGTAGATTCAGTGGGTGGTGGAGGTGGTGGTGAAGGAGGGAAAAGGAGGAGAGAGAGAAGGGGGGTGGTGGTGGTTGAGGAGGGGGGGAGGAGGAGGAGGTGGGGTGGGGGTGGTGGCAGTGGCGGTGGGAGAAGGAGGGGGTGGAGGAGGAAAGGGGAGGATTAAAATCAAAATCTTAGTTTTGAAAGGGACTAAATTCAAAACTTAAAATTTTTTTAGGAATATATCTGGTGCTGTGTCATTTATGTAAGCCACGTAGATAGGCTACATCAGCGTTTCTGCCACGTAGGCATGTTGACTGGGTCATAATGTGCCACCTAGCAAGTTAATTCACTAAAAGGACCTAAGTCAAATTTTTTTTTTAAAGGACTAACTTTGTTTGACTTTTTTTAATAGACTAAAATCAAAAATTGAATATTTACAAGGATTTAAAACATATTTAAGCCTAATAATAATAATAATAATAATAATAAAAGAATTGACAGAGAGAGAGTAAACTGGGGTGCGGTAAGAAGGGAGTAAAAGTAAAACGGTGTATGATATATATAAAGGTTTCGACTTTTTTTGAGATAAACCTCACTACCCAGAGAGGGTTTATCGTTTATCAGTAGGAAGGAAGCCAAAATCTCATCTCATTGCATCTACAAAATCTGCACTTGTTTGTCGAATAGGTAAAGTTTCAAACTTCAATCATTTTTTGTTTTGATTTGTGTGTTCTTCGTAATGGGTGTTCATGTCAACTTTGAGCTTCGGAGCTTGATAATTTTGGGAATTACTTATCAGTTTATCACTCATTCACGAATTGGACCTTGAACAAACCCTAATTAGATAGCCAGTGTGAGATTTGCAATTGATTTTATGTGCTTTGGAGTCTGAAGATTTCTTATGTTTGATACATCCTTTTCTGGGTGGATGACAAGCACAATTTACAATTAGTATTAGTGTTTATAACATTTGAAAGTGGAAGATTGATTATTTTCTGTTGTTTTTTTTTTTTGGTGGTGGTGGAAGAGGGGGGGTGTTTCTATTTCGTTGTTGTGGGTTTCATAAGTGGTAGATAACTAGGTTAGCTTCATGCTTCTCTCAAGCCATGCCCTCCCTTATGATAGTCTCTGTTATTGGCTTCTAAAAATTTGAAGACAGAAAGTTGCAATATTGTTTCCTTTTCTGGCCATTTTGATGGAAACAGACACAGAAAACATAAATAAGGAAGGAAAGAGACTGAGCAGCTTCACTGCACTTGCACTATAGAATCAGAAAAAGGTTATATTTATACTAATGGGGATTGGGGAGGCAAATGCATTGGTTTCTTTTGACACTTGTATTTACTATTTAATGTGTGTTTGGTTTTACGGTGACGAAAATTGATTTTGAATGGATTGGTTTTGTAAAATTGATTTTGGTTAAAAGTGAGTTAATGTAAAGTGATTTATGTTTACATACATTCGCATAAAAGTGAGTTGAACAATAAATTTGAGGCTAAAAATCACGTTTGGAGGCAAAAGCTTCAAATTAGAACCCATTCTAGGGACAAAATCAATTCAATTCGAGAACACTCAAACACGTCAAAATCAATTTTATGTCTATAGAATCACTTTTTTTCTTACAAAAGTGAATCCAAACTTGCACTTAATGGTCATCATTAAAATTGGACGTATTTGAATTTCTTAAACATCTTGCAGATTTGTGATATTTTTAGCAAGTGAAGCACTTTAGTGTAAAGTAAACTGCTAACAGCAACAGGCATGGCAAGCTTGTTCACAACATCAACCTCCTTCACCTATTCTCCTATCAACAATGGTTCAAGGGGTTTCAGAAAGAAGGGTAATAATTCTTCTGTAGGAGGGTGTTGCACAAAAGCAAAGAAGGTCGAGAAATTCTTGGAGGAATTGTACAAGGTGAAGGTGGAAAGAAAAGTCTCTCCTGAAAGACTGGCTCAGCTTGGAGTTTCAAAATGGTCAGTATGGAAGACTGGGAAATGCAAGTTGCCATGGGACTGGCAGGTAGACCAACTGGCCTGGTGTACATAGAAGAAGGTGAAGTGAGAGTTGTGCCTGAAGGGAGCAAGCGTTTCATGCAGTTTGTGGCGGGCGACTTGGTCTGCTACCCTAAGTGGTTCGAGGCTGATCTCTGGTTCAATGGTCCATATCAAGAACGTTATAGTTTCCGAGCATATGGTGATGATTATTGATGTTGTTGTTGTATCAAGAACCTGTGCATCTTGTTTGGTTGTTTTAAGTTATGAAATAGATAGATATGTTTTGTAGTTTTCAAGTACTCAATGTACTACCATTATATTAATATATATTTGGTGAATGTTTGTGATAATTTGCCATCATTTAAAAGAAATGTTCATCCTGAATGCTACTGCAAGGCAAGACTTTCCAATGAGTTCATCTAGACCAACTTTACAGAATTATCTCCCCAAGGGGGATTGTAAAACAACAAATGGACACAGCTCCATGGGGATAATTTAAACTCTGGTCAGGAAGTTTGAAGGGGAGAGGAGGGCTTAATCAAACAAGCGATATATTTTAATCAAACAAATGATATATTTTATCCCTGAAGTTAAAGTTTTTCACAAAATGTAGGAGAGTTCAATGTCTA
Source organism: Glycyrrhiza uralensis (assembly GCA_030159175.1). Taxonomy (NCBI): domain Eukaryota; kingdom Viridiplantae; phylum Streptophyta; class Magnoliopsida; order Fabales; family Fabaceae; genus Glycyrrhiza; species Glycyrrhiza uralensis. The sequence goes on from BRZY01000006.1 coordinate 3,913,637, forward strand.
ATTGAATAGAGGTTTTATTAAAACAGAGAAAGTTGTGTGCCACTTAAATTTAAATAAATATTGGAGGTGAAACAAATTTATCTTTCTAAATAAGTCCTTATTTTGGTGTTTAAAACATATGACTTTTTATTTAACTTTTTATATAAATTTTATCAATTCAATTCTTATAGCTAGAAATATATTTTTTTTGTCAACTGGAGTTGGCACAGATGGTTGGATCTTTCGCTTGCACTAGTTGTGACATGGTTCTCTGGCCTTGCACAGGGGTGCGCCTCCCCTAATCTAAATTTATGTATATAAAAAAATTGTTTTTTTCATACAAAAGAAGTTAATCATTAGGTTAACACATTACAATAAAAATTTAACTTATTCATAAATTCTCTCAAACACTCTCACAAATACTTATATTAATAGATAAGCTCAAATAAATTATTCATCAACCAATCCAAATAGGCCCTTTTTTTTACGAGAAATCCAAATAGGGCCTAAATCAATAGCCATTAGCAAAACAATAAAGACATCACAAAAACTAAATATTGATTTGGCCAATTTTCTTAGCAAAGAAACATTGCCTATATTCTACGAAGGGGGGGGGGGGGGGGAGAAGATAAAATAGGCAAAGGAGCAGTGTTGCATATACAACATGAAATGAACAAATTGTAACAATGAAATTTATACAGTCACGCATCATTTTAGTATTTATAAAGAGTACAGGCCTTATGACTTATGAGAAATGTTAACAATACAATTTTTAATATATTCTTTTCAACATCTGATTGATCGAAAATCATGCATATATTACTATTTTGGAAATGAGTTCTACCAAATAAAATATGAGATCTACATGAATTCTACCCTTTCATAAAAAAAATGTGTTGCTAGTACTCCTTTAATCTTATTTTTGCTCAATTATTAGTTATTCCCCGGCTTCAAGAATCATCCAATCAATCCCAACATTGCAAAATTTAATTCATACTTATTTTTCAAATACCTTGCGTATAAATAAATGGGGCATCTTATAATGGTGTCCCCACAATTTGATTATACATAGCCACATTTTTTAAACAACAGATACTAATAGTGTCCTTGGTAAAAAAAAAGATACTAATAGTGTCCAACACAAGTTCAACAATTGATTATTTAAATTATTGATAAATAGAACTTTGAACTGATCATTCATATTTGTCGGATCAGAGCAGCCGCTTATTCTCGCACCTTTCTTGAACGGTGCCATTTACGATGGGAAGGCCAAAAACTTCTCATGAATGGGAAAAGAAGTATGAATGGTAGATATATTTCAGAGAATCTAATATTTTATTCAATAGCTATGATGAATTACCTACAACCTGTTAGTCAGGTATTTTAATGTATTATAAATATTTGCAGAGATAGTCCTTGGACAATTGAAAAATTAGATATTGAACCACAATAATATTTTGTCTTTTAGTGCAGTATAAGCAGGGTAGTTAGGTAATTCTATAAATTAAAATGTGATTTTTTATAAAATGATTCGCATGATATGTTGCTGAAGTGAAAAGAAATATCTTGTAGTTTAAAATTTTTGAAGTAATTAATGATAAAAATAAACTAATTATTTTTTTAAAGATTATGTAATATTATATATTAATCGATCAACAACCTCTTCTGGCTAGTTAAGAAGTTTCAAAACATTACTGGATATTACGTTGACAATGAAAGTGTAATTGCAAAATAAAATAATAAATATATGAAAAATACTAAATAAAATAAATAATTAGTTAATTTTTTTTTGAGAAATAAAAAAATTATTGTAATTTTTTATTTAATAATATATTGTCAAAGTATATTATTAATTTTTCATTTAATATTTTATATGTATTTAATAATAAATTTTTATTTATGTCTGTTATATAATTATTTATTAATTTATTATATACAAATAAACAAATGGACAATTTTTTAATTTGTTTGTGTTTTGCTTGTTCATTTTAGTTTCAGTGGGGACTAACGCAGTCCAGCGACAATTTAGAAATTTCAAATTTGTAAATGCATCAAATGAAAGAAGTGTTTTATGGGACTTTGGGATAGACAATAGGTGGCATTTAATTATCGTTTTAGTTACATATAATAGGACAAAAAATGTTTAATGACAAAAAAGGATATTGGACTACTTTATATTTAATATCAAATAGTGGAACAAAAGTATAATAGGTCAATAACCCACAAACCCACAACTATAAATAAAAAAAAAACTTTCCCATTCATGGGACATTTTATGTTGTCCCATTCTAAAATTCACCTTCTTGAACGTAGTTGCAAATGGTTCAGCCTTTAGGAGATGTCTAGACAAACTTTTCCTGTGGAAAGTACAAATTGATCAAAGAACATGCTTGAGCTTCACAGAAATAAAATACATAAACAAAAGATATATACAGTTGAGCTTGAAAAGTAATGAGCGAAAAGAATTCTTTACATAATATAAATATGAAAAGAAAGATATAAAATCATGGCTTTTTTTAGGGTGGGGTGGGGAAAGAATTAAAGATAACCATTTCTGTAGATCAATTTTTTGTTCCTGCGGTGTTGCTTCATTCTGACTTTATTTTGATATAATAAGCTGGTACTAAAGAAACAAATTGTGTAATCAAAGATCAACAGGAAAAGTATCAAAAAAATAAATTTAATTGAGCATAAAAAGATAAAACCAAAACTTTCAAAGTTTTATCAAAACAAGAATAAGAAGAAACTTATTTCGACATTCAATCATGGCTATATATGCACTTGTTGGATATGGCTTATATCTGAAGGGAGGACACTTGACGTAGTGGAGCGGAGCGAGCAATGCGAGCGACGCGAAGCGGAGGAAACTATCCCTTGGGCTTGGGCCTTTATGTTTCGGGTTGGGGGTGCAGGGGGCGAAGCCCCCGCGGTACGATACAGGGTGATTTGTTGTAAACTATATCGCTATAAATAACTGCCGTAACCCCACTCTTGAATATAGTGAAAAATCTGAACCATCATAGCTCCGGGGACGTAGGCACAATTGGCCGAACCTCGATAACAAATTGCTTGTCGTTTCTTTCTTCTCCTTTTATCGTTCTTACCTTATAGAAACAATATCGCTGTTACAACAGCACTACTTTCCTTAATACTTTGTTTAAATTATAAACTTTGGGAAGAAATAATTTGAAACATCAACATCTTATATAACCTATCTATGATAAAGCATAAATTTTAATTGTTTTTTCTCAATCAATATTTTTCAAAGTCAAATGCTTTTTTTTTATCAATACAAAGTCAAATGCTTGAAATCTCCAATTGTTGGTTAGATTTTAATAATTTTACATAAATCTCTTATTCATGAACAAAATATTATGCCAATAAGTGTGATCTTAACATATTGTTGTAAGCTTAAGATTAGCTTATTCGAGCTCACATCATTGGCTTGGAAGTCTAACTTATCCAACTACTAACAAATCGAGCTACGAGTGATTCATATTTAAAAGCAAGAGTTTTGAAAGAAAAAAGATTACCAGCAAGCATCTGAGCCACCTTTGGAATTTAGCTGCATTCACTGCTGTAAACACGTACACTCTGTCTATTATGTTGTTCAAGAACAAGACATATGCACGTCTCCAAGTACGGCTGAGTAGCAATGAGCCCCAAAGCCCCCAAAATCCAGTGATGAATCCCAATGCCACACTCCAATAAGTTGGATTCTTATAATAAATTGGACTCCTATCTTCTGCACTATTTTCTTCAGGTGTTTTTGGTTCTTGAGGTGCTTCTTCGTGATCTCCTGGGCATTTTTTATCAAGTGGTTTCCCACAAAGATCAGCATTTCCTTCATAACTTGAGGCATCAAAACTCTGTAACTGTGTGCCAATTGGAATTCTTCCGGACAAGTTGTTATTGGATAGATTTAACATGGAGAGCCGATCAATCTGCGCCAGAGAAGGAGGAATGGAACCAAAGAAATGGTTTCTGGACAAGTCAAGAAACTCAAGTGATATTAACCTCCCAATCCTTGAAGTGATTTCTCCACTCAAATTGTTTCTTGATAAATTCAATGACACCAATCCTACCAAGTCTCCTATTTCCTCTGGAATCTCACCTGTCAATTGATTGCTTGAAAGATCAATGCTCCTTAAAATGAGGTTGTTATTCTTGAACAACCGTACTACGCCTTTCCACATCAATAATGCAACCAAATCATAATATTGTGAGAAAGAGAAACTCCAGCCATTGAGTTGAAGATAATTATGACTCCCCATGTTTGTGGATGAGAAACCTGTTTGAGACATTGCTGAAAAATTCTTCAAGCATTTGAAAATTTGCCCAGATATATTGTTTAGTGAGAAATCCAACAGCTGGATGTTTTTTAAGTAACAAAGACTCTGCGGAAGACTTCCAAAGAATTGGTTTCTTCTTAAGCTTAACATTTGCAATTGTTGTCCTGTGACTCCTATCCAAGTAGGTATTGGTCCGGAGAATCTATTTTCACCGAGGTCTAACATGACCAGTTTTGTGCAATTTTTCAAGGAGAAAGGTAACTTCCCAGATAAGCTATTGTTACGCAATATTAATACTTGAAGTTCAAGTAAGGATCCCATTGAGGATGCCACTTTTCCAGTTAAAGCATTGTCACTCAAATCTAGATATACCAATGCCTTGAAGTAACTCCAACAATCAGGGAGCTGCTTTGATAATTGGTTCTTTGAGATATCTAATATGCCCAATATGTCAACCGTGGTGTTAGTACATAGCAACTCACCAGCTTCTGAAAATTTGTTTTTGGACAAATCTAGTGCTGCTGAACTTCGCAAAAACGGTGGGATTGAACCTTCAAATTGATTCGAAGCCAGAATTACTTCACGACTTCCTGAAAGTCTTATGGGCAAATTTGGAATTGTGCCTGTGAGATTGTTGTATGAAATATTCATGATTTCTAGCTTTGTCGTTTGGGCCCAAAACCACACTGGAACTATATCCGAGATTCTAGCACCAGAAATGTCCAACCCTTGAAGATATTTTTGACTCTGCAGCCATTTAGGAAATCTAGGTCCTAAAATGCATGACCTTAAATATGTAAAATACAACTGAAAAGGTGGGACCCAATTTTCACTAAAGGTCACAGCCAACAGGTTTTTACCTAAGTCTAAATACTTTAGCATGGACATGTTACCAAAATGGGAATCACTAATCACACCTTCCAAATTGTTGGATTCCAAGCGAAGAATCTCTAACTGATATGGGAATCGATAATTTTTGGGTATCTTCCCATTTAATATATTGTTTGATAGGTTCAATGATTTTAAAGATGAGAACATTGACATGTCAGGTATTGTTCCAGTAATTTGGTTGTGAGACAACGTCAATACTTGTAATGAGTATTTGGCACAACCAGTAGACAAACTATGAATTATCACTGACAGATCTTCGCTCAAATGGTTATTGGACAGGTCTAGTGAGCTTAAGGAACATAGGTTGCCAAATGATTTTGGAATTCCACCTTCCAAAGAGTTTGACCGAATTATCAAAGACTCCAATTTAGATGGCAACCTATTGGCATCTAGCAACTTCCCACTTAACAGATTATTTGAAAGGCGGATTGCTTTCAGAGATGGGAATATTGAAAGGTCACATAATAATGTGCCAATAATTTGGTTGTCACTTAAACTCAAGTCTTGCAGTGAGTCCCTAGCACAACCAGACAAATACAGAAGAATTGTTGAAATGTCTTCATTCAATTTGTTACTATCAAGGTGCAATGAGTGTAAGGTACATATATCCCTAAAGGACTCCAGAATCCCACCCTGTAGTTTATTACCGGACAAGTCTAGTCGCTCAAGATGATTTCTGATGTTGCCAAAATCATATGGAATATTGGAGCCTTCCAAGAGGTTAGAGCTAAGATCAAGCTCGGTTAAGTTGGAGGTGGCATTGAACACCCATTGGAATATCACAGATGATGAGAAAGTATTCCCCGAAAGGTCAAGCACCGTAAGCGAATTAGAAAAACTCAATATAGAAGGGGACAGAGAAAGGAGATAAACATCAGAAAGATTACAACCAGATAGCCTCAACTCTTTTATTTTTGGAAGCATAGCAATCCTTTGCAGCCATCCATGAGAATAACTGAGATCATGTACCTCACTCAATTCAAGATGGGTTAAAAGAGTGAGATTGGACAACCACTCACCTCCAGCATGATCATTCTTGTCGTGAAGTTTGAGTCCCTGATTGGGTCCAAGATAAAACTCCTGCAAATTCGAAAGGCTTCCAAGTTGATGAGGAATTGTTCCAGCAAGATAAGCATTCACACTGAGATCAAGATACTGCAAATGAGAGAGATTTCCGAGTTGATGAGGAATTGTACCCTCCAGGTTGTTCCATGAAAGATCAAGATATTGCAAGTTTGAAAGACTGCCAAGATCATTTGGAATTCTTCCCCTAAAATATGAATCACGGAGGTCAAGGAATCTCAAGTTGCTTAGAGAACCAAAGAATTCAGGGATACGGTTGTTTAGAAACCAATTCAAACTGAGGTTTAGATACTCTAAGTGCGGCAACTCAATCAACGATTCACTAATCTCGCCCCAAAAAGGACCAAACTGATCACCGTTTAGATCAAGCATTTCAACATGGCCAGTTTGTTTGCCACAAGTGACTCCTTTCCATTCACAACAATCACTTTTACTACTTTCCCAAGAAGACAAGAGGTAAGTGTCATCCACCACAAGGCCAGCCTTCAACTCAAGGAGGGCATGCCTCTCCTTGTCTATGCAACCAACTTGTTTTGCAGCTGCAACACCGTAACAGTTGGACAAAAGAAGGTCCAACTGCAACACCAACGATACCACAAACATTGTTCCAACCAACTTGAGAGATACAACACTCATCATGTTGCTCTTTACAAGTTATCCAACTGGCCAAGATGAGAACAACAACATTAACCAACAAAGTGAAAAGACTAAGACGATGACTGAAATATTAATTCCTCAAACGTCTAAAAAGCAAGCTAATTCAATGATGAATGATATATAGTTATTATTGTAGATCATTGAACTATTTTTCACTCTTCTTTTAAACGATGACATTATTAGTTAATATAAATAAGTCCTTTTTTGTTAAAAAAAAAAATCAAAAATTAAATTTTATCGGTTAAGTAAATAATTCCATCATAATTCAATGTTTATGCAAAAATTATGAACAATTTCCTTACTGAGGAGCATGTTTTTATTTCACTATATGAATCTACCTATGAACCAATATTATAATCCCCATTAATTGGTGTCTACAAAAGATGAAGAAAACCTGAGGTAACAATTTGAACCATAATATATCTATCTGCTAAATATAGTTGGAGCATGACATGCAATGTCCGTGCAAGTATATATCTTCGAGTAATGATACACTAACACCCACACACCCACACCACACCCCACCTCAATGAGTAAAATGAGGAAATAGGGGTGTGTGATGGGTGTGTGTGTAACATTTTTGTATATCTTCAATGCTTGTTGTTGTTGCTATATATTCGAAGCCTCTCTAACCACTACTATCAATCTATCAAGAACACACAAACTCCTTCATCTGTTGTATTGTACGAATTCAGTGCACAAAAAAAAGTGACGAATAGAAATCATGCGGTGGAAAAACATTTCAATTTTCAATGGGAAAAAAATGAGGAATTCACAATAGAGTGATCAGTTCATGCTATTTCTATTTCATGCGTAAAAGCTTAAAAAAACAGAGAGAATCCTATATATGGTTATTCTTCTTAAAAAATGTGCAATATATATACTTACCTAGCAAATTTGATATCCTAAGATCAGTTTTGCGTTGGACAGTTAGATATAGCACACGCCAAGATCTCTAGCACCTGTTTTGAAAGGAAAAATAAGATAGGTTAATCTGCTTAATTGTCGTAAATCTAATCCTTAAATATTAGTTAAATATTGTTCAAGGATTGTAAATCAAAATATTGATGGAAACAACACCAAGACAAGAACATGTTAGGAATACCGGAAGGCATAAATACATCATAACATGCAATTATTGAGAGGAAAGAAAAGAAGAAGAAAACAAAAAACAAGTCTAGTGTTACGAACAGGGGATGGAGGGAAGGGGGCAATCCCCTGCCTTGTCCCCTTCCTCCCTTCAACTTAATTATTTCATATACAATACAATTATAATTTATACACACACATTAATATTATAAATAATATTATTTAACGTGCACACATATATATCATCTTATAATTGAATGTTAATTGAATGTTATTTTGTTAATTGCTACATTTCATACTTAGATACACAAGTTTAAACTTAATTAGTAGTAAATTTTGTATAAATATTATAAAATTGCTTATACTTCGATAATTTTTTCTACCCCCATTTTAATGGATTTCTGGAGCGGTAGCTACAAAAATAAGTCATTAAGAGTTAGCAGGTGCAATAGGTATAATGAAATGAATCAACAGTAACCAATGTTTGGTTATTACTACCTCTCAATTTCCAGTTAAATAATGAAGAGTCTGCCATAAATAATGTTTCAAAAAGCAAGGCCTGAATTGTATTGTTCCAGCGGCCTATTAAGCTGATGGACATGTATGAATGGGTAAAAGTCATACATTTGATATAGAAAGAAAGACATATAATTAAAAGCAATATATGCATATTGACCAAAATCAAAGTTTAGAAACAGAGAGTATTACAAGCTTGTCTTTATCAGAGTACACAACATAAATTGCTCATGTAGAAAGACATCGCGCAAACTGGAAAAAAGCTAAAGGTTCTACTTGGTGACGAGCTTTAAGATGCATATGTACTTAATTACTTTAGGTAAAAGCAAGAGTACCTAACAATTTAACTGAGCAATTGAAATAGTAATAAGTTGATCAAGTAACTGAGCATTATTGAGATGTATATATAAAGAAAATTCTGAAACCAACAAACCCAAGAAATTAATATCATTGTCACTATTTCTTCAATCACATAGCCATAAAATAGATTCGTAAATGGGAAGGGACTGCATGGCCGACAGAGACTTTATTTTTATTAGTGATTAGTGAATAGACCCGTGTTTAGCACGGGTCTTATATTTAATGTGTGAATTAATATAATATACTATTACACTTGACCAGAGATTCGTGTAATACACAGGTTAAATTTTTTTAAAATATATAATAAATTAATTGTAGAAAGACTAATGAAAAACTTTATATTTCGATAGATAAATAAATAAATAAGGATTAAAATTTTATATACCTCAAACATACTGATTTTTTTTTAAAATGGTTACACATGATTTGTGAAATTCAATAGTAAATTAACTTATTTATTAAAATATTGTATATGCTTCTTATCAAAAAAAATTGTATATGCTTTAATTCTTTTAATCAACAAATTAAAATGAATAGAAATAATTATATTCTTATTATCTTCCTCAAGTTAGTGGGCAGTTTAGAAAGAATTAAAAAGTCAATGACGGCGAAGAGTGGAAACAAATTAAAAGGACTTAATTGAAGTTGTTTTAAAAAAATAAGGGTTAAACATGTTTTTAATTCTTATAAATAGAGAAATATTTATTTTTAGTTTTTTTTTTGAAAAAATTTCTCTTGGTTTCCTATTTTCTGGAATAGACTACTCATATATATCCTCATGTTAACTTCTTTTAGTTAAATAATGAACTTTCAAATAGAGTGACATATTAAATATTTTGTCATATTGATCATAAATGACAGCTAATGTGGCCAAATTCTCTCTAGGGATATAAATGAGACGTGGTGGGTATGAGTAGTAGCTACCTGCTATACGCTTCGTTGGATATATCCGCTACCCATTCCATACCTGCGCTTGTATCCGCTATTTAGTTTTTAGCGGGTACCCATGATATCCGCACATATTAAAAAAATAAAAAAATTCATAAACAATTCTATTAAAAGAAATTGTTTCTCACACAATATTTATCATAATTAATATCATATCAATAAGACTAAATTATACCAATTATTATAATTTTAACTCAGTTGTTATACTAATAATTATTTAATTAAATAAAAATAAATAAAGTTATAACATAAAAATTATGAGTATGGAAATTAATATATGACATAATAATAATACATATTTTGGAGTCATTTTGTTCAATATTAAAACAAAATAAAAGGAGGAGGAACCGCGTAATATCATTGTCACTTTGCAATATATATTGAGTTAAAAGAAGTACCATATTTTAAATACAAAAAATATGATAAAGTGGAAAAGAAAAAGGAGGAGGAACCGCGTAAAATCATTGTCACTTTGTAATATATTGAGTTAATTAAAGAAGCACAATAGTTTAAGGTTCATTCTAGAGTTGACCACCCTTGTGGGTGGTTCATGGTGAACCACTATTTAAAAAACTTACAAGAAATTTTGATAGCCGCTGGATCTGTTGTTAAAAAAATTAATGGTCCAGATCAATTGAAAAAAAAGAACAACTCAATCCTTATTCACACAATCCCTAACCCACCCCACTTCTCCCCCCACCTGCTTGACCACGGCTTCACCTCCATGTCCCTCTCCTCCCTACGCGGCCTCCCTCAACTGTCCACCACCGCCGCCACTGCCGTCAGATCATCACCAAAAAGAGAAAAACCAAACCTTCTCTCTGCATCTTAACAAGGCAATCTCTTCTCCACCCCACTGCAGCCGCCACCACCCCCTCCTCCTCCACCGCCACCACCCCTCCCCTATCCCACACCACCGCCACCACCCTCTTCTTCGCAACCACCCTTTGCCCACAGTCAAGGTTGAAGGCTCACCGGAAAAGGAACTCACCGCCGACATTGAAGGAAAAGCTACCCTCCGGACCACCATGAGAGCTTGTATGGCTCCCTCTGCAACCCCAACCAACACCCAGATCAGATCCAAAAAAAAAACCAGATGTGAAAAAAAACAGAAATGGTCCAGATCGAAAACATCCCCACCACCACTTCTCCGATCCTCTCCCCATCCCCATCGAAAAAATTAGTTTTTTCCATGGCCCTCGAAATCAGTTTTTGTGGATCCTCTCCTCACCCGCCGCCACCAGTCAAGCCCCACGACGTCGTCGCCCTCACCTTCCCCAGCATCGCCGTGGACCACCTTTTGCTACATCGCAAGACAGCCAGCTACCCTCCGAACCACCGTGTGAGCTTCTGTGGCTCCCTCTGCAACCCCTACCAACCCACCCGCAACTCAGACCAAAATCCAGAAGAAGAAAAACTAGATCTGAAAATGGGGACTTGGAGCAAGCAAACAAAAGAGGTATAGAAAGATGGTGGCGGCGAAGAAGAAGAGGAATACGAAGATGGTGGCTGGCAACGGAGAAGAAGAGGAAAAAGAAGATGGGAGAAGAAGATGGTGGCGGCAGAGAAGAAGAGATGGTGCTGGCAACGAAGAAGAAGAGGAAGAAGAAGATGAGATAGGGATTGGGCGAGGACAAATTTTGTTGTTCTCTTTCTTTTTTCATCCATTGTTTTTTTTGTCACTGAATCTCATGGCTATTAAAGTTTTACAAAAGTGTTATTTCTATTTCCTCATGGTGGACTACTTAAAAGCTGGTCCACCCTAGATGCAGCCATAGTTTAAATACAATAAATATGATAAAGTGACAAAGAAAAAGGTGTCACTTTGTCGCTTTGTCGGTAATCACAATATATTTTTCCCTTTTACACCTAGGAACCTAAAACGGGAATTAGTAGCGCAAATTTACAAATGCGCAATAATAATGTGATGAGGAAATGAGTTCATGGCGTAAATATGCTTAAATTTAAAGGAATAGAGGCTTTATTATTTTTTCCAGAGATAATCATATTTGAAGCACAATCGAACACTAAATATAAAGACTTCATCCAACAGTTGATTAATTAATAACTTTTTTTTATAACCAGATTAATTCATAACTTTAAAGTAGAGTACAACGAAAAATTATATAAATTATAGTTGAAGTAATAAAATAGTTTAAATAGTTGTTGTGAGCAGGTATTACAAAATCAAATTCAAATGAAGATAAAAAAATATTACCTAAATTTTAAAATCAAACTCAAAGCAAGATGGAAGTGATCATTTTAATTTTTTTATATGATCTTAAACGTTAAAATCAAATCTTTTTGAATTTTGTTTTTTTTTCTAATTCTAAAAGAATAAAATTTGAATTCATCAAAGATATTTTTACCACCTAAAAAAAATCAATGATTTAGAGATTATGAGAAAATAAATCAAGAATATTAGAGTACGGAGACCTAAATACCACTGTTGTCGCCTTCAGAATAATTCTAACCCAAGATGTTATCTTGTTTGCCCATTTTTTTTTTACACCTGTCACATTCTTACCACATCTCTATCCTTAACCCCAATAAAGGAATTAATTAATCAATTAATGTGTTTAATTTATATTCTATTTTTTATTTCAAAATATTCATTGCATGCCTAATAAACCTGAAAATAAAAATGAATCAATTAATTAACCAATTAATGTGTTTAATCAACATTCTATTTTTTATTTTGATATATTCATTGTATGTCTAATCAACTATTGGAAACAAATATTAACCCACAAACTTAATTTAAACCGATTTTGATAATTAATAAATTGGGAAAGAAAACCATTATTAATTGATTATTACTACCATAGAGGAAAATCATATCGTGCAATATAATCAATATAAAAATTAAAATGGAAAATATTTATATCAATTATTAATGTTCTGAGAATCTAATATTGATTGGGTTCGTTGATATGTGCGAGTCGTATATGGTTGTGAAAATATTGATTAAAAACTATTTATTCTCATTCATTGTGTTTTATCCATTTTATAGTAATCAATTTATTTATAGGTATTAAGGAGAAAATAATTAAATTTTCTAGGACAAAAGAAAAGATTTAATGAATAAATTAGTTAAGTAAAAACACTAAATGATAAACAAATATTGATAACAACATCGATTAATATAAAATAAATATTTTTTATTTTCTATTACATGTTGCTAAATATAAAAAAAATTAAAACTCATATTAATATCGAATCAAATTTGTCTTAACATAAAAAGAAATTCTTTTAGTTATTATGTAATCTTGAGAAAAATTAATTTCAAATTAAGATTAAATAAAACCATTTCCTAAATTTAAATATCAAATTCAAATCAAGATAGAAGAGATCAAGATCGAAGAGGTGTTCTTTTCAAAAAAAGATGAAAGAGATCATTTCATTTATTTTATCTATAGTAACCATTACAATCATAATATCTGAATTGAGATGAGCAACTTCAACCCAAAGAGAGGATCAACCACTAATGATGGCAAAGTGAGAAGATGCGTCAGTAAATACATCGATTGGATGCATTTTTTGAAAATAAAGGGGTAGAATTATGGGAAAAATCAAATAACTAGACATTTGAGAGAAAGCGAAACACAATAATTTTCTGATTTTGTTTTCAAATTTACATTTAATGCTGATTTGGGCACAATAATTTTTTATTAATCTTGATTTGCGTATTCTATTTTGAATTAAAAGAGAATCATCTGATTTCCATTTTTGTTAGTCTTTAGAATAAATGTTAATATAAGTAAAATTTCTACAAATTGAACATGGTATTGACACGTGTGAATTTTCCTTTTTAAAAATATTTTGCTTTATTATATATATAGATTTCAGTCAATGTTTTCTCCCATCTAGCTCCGCAATCAAATCCTATTTTCTTTATTTTTTAAACAAATATTCCCCACTAGTTTAATCAGACAAGTAACATATTTTATCCCTGAAGTTAAAGTTTTTCACAAAATCTAGGAGAGATCAATGTCTAATTAAATAGAGGTTAATGTTATTAAAACAAAGAAAGTGTGTGCCACTTAAATTTAAATAAATCTTGGAGGTGAAACAAATTTATTTTTCTAAATAAGTCCTTATTTTGGTGTTTAATTAAAACATATGACTTTTTATTTAACTTTTTATATAAATTTTATCAATTCAATTCTTATAGCTAGAAATATTTATTTTTTCGCCAATGGGGTTGGCACAGATAGTCGGACTTTTCACTCGCACTAGCTGTGAGATGGTTTTCCCTCGCCTTGCACGGGGGTGTGATTCCCCTAATCTAAATTTATGTATATTTAGCTAAACAATAAAGATATCACAAAAACTAAATATTGCTTTGGCCAATTTTCTTAGCAAGAAACAATGTCTATATTCTATGGGGAAAAAAGAGAGAAAAGAAGAGAAAATAGGCAAAGCAGCAGTGTCGCATATACAACATGAAAGGAACAAATTGTACAATGAAATTTATATAGTCACACATCATTTAAGTACTTATAAGAGTACAGGTAATACTGAATCACTTTAACCTTATGACTTATGAGAAATGTTAACGATACACTTTTTGATGTATTCTTTTCAATATACTCTCTATGAATGATTGAAAATCATGCAGATATTACTATTTTGGAAATGAGTCTCACCAAATAGAATATGAGATCTACATGAATTTCACCCGATCATAAAAAATGTGCTGCTAGTACTCCTCTAATCTTACTTTTGCTCAATTAATTATTCCCCTGCTTCAAGAATCATCCAATCAATCCCAACATTGCAAAATTTAATTCATACTTATTTTTCAAATACCTTTCGTATAAATAAGTGGGGCATCTTATAATGGTGTCCCCACAATTTGATTATACAAAACCACATTTTTTAAATAACAGATACTAATAGTGTCCAACACAACATATGGTACAATAATTGATTATTTAAATTATTGATAAATAGAACTTTGAGCTGATCATTCATATTTGTCGGATCAGGGTAGCCGCTTATTCTCGCACCTTTCTCGAACATAGTTGCAAATGGTTCAACATTTAGGAGATGTCTAGACTCTAGACAAACTTTTCCTGTGGAAAGTACAAATTGATCAAAGAATATGCTTGAGTTTCACAGAAATAAAATATATAAACAAAACAAATAAACAAAGGATACAGTTGAGCTTGGAAAGTAATGAGCGAAAAGAATCATCTACAAAATATAAATATGGAAAGAAAGATATAAAATCATGTTTTTTTTTAGGGTGAGTGGGGAAAGAATTATAGATATCCATTTTTGTAGATCAATTTTTTGTTCCTGTGTAGCTTCATTCTGACTTTTATTTTGATAGAATAAGCTGGTACTAAAGAAACAAATTGTAATCAACTAAGATCAATAGGAAAAGTATATAAAAAAATTAACTGAGCATAAAAAGATAAAACCAAAAACTTTCAAAGTTTTATAAAAACAAGAATAAAAAGAATATATTAAAGAAAGAATGGGAGATAAAAACAAGATTACCAGCTAGCCTTTGAGCCACCTCTGGAATTTAGCTGCATTCACTACTGTAAACACGTACACTGTGTCTGTTATGTTGTTCAAGAACAAAACATATGCACGTCTCCAAGTACGACTTAGTAGCAATGAGCCCCACAGCCCCCAAAATCCTGTGATGAATCCCAATGCCACACTCCAATAAGTTGGATTCTTATAATAAACTGGACTCTTGTCTTTTGGACTATTTTCTTGAGGTGTTTTTGGTTCTTGAGTTTCTTCTTCATCTCCTGGACATTTTTTGTCAAGTGGTTTCCCACAAAGACCAATATTTCCTTCATAACTTGAGGTATCAAAACTCTGTAACTGTGTGCCAATTGGAATTCTTCCAGACAAGTTGTTATTGGATAGATTTAACATGGAGAGACGATCAATGTGAGCCAGAGAATGAGGAATGGAACCAAAGATATGGTTTCTGGACAAGTCAAGAAACTCAAGTGATGTTAATCTTCCAATCCTTGAAGTAATTTCTCCACTCAAATTGTTTCTTGATAAATTCAATGACACCAATCCTACCAAGTCTCCTATTTCCTCTGGAATCTCACCTGTCAACTGATTGCTTGAAAGATCAATGCTCCTTAAAATAAGCTTGTTATTCTTGAACAATTGTTCTGCACCTTTCCACATCAGCAATGCAACCAAATCATAATCTTGTATGATATAGAAACTCCAAGCATCGAGTTGAAGATAATATTGATGACTCCCAATGTTTGTGGATGAGAAACCCGTCTGAGACATTGCGGAAAAATTCTTCAAGCATTTGAAAGTTTGCCCAGATATATTGTTTACTGAGAGATCCAACAGCTGAATGTTTTTTAAGTAACAAAGATTCTGCGGAAGACTTCCAAAGAATTGGTTTCTTCTTAAGCTTAACATTTGCAATTGTTGTCCTGTGACTCCTATCCAAGTAGGTATTGGTCCGGAGAATCTATTTTCACCGAGGTCTAACATGACCAGTTTTGTGCAATTTTTCAAGGAGAAAGGTAACTTCCCAGATAAGCTATTGTTGCGCAATATTAATACCTTAAGTTCAAGTAACGATCCCATTGACGATGCCACTTTTCCAGTTAAAGCATTGTCACTCAAATCTAGAAACACCAATGCCTTGAAATGACTCCAACAATCAGGGAGCTGCTTTGATAATTGGTTCTTTGAGATATCTAAGGCCAACAGATCAACGGTGGTGTTAGTACATAGCAACTCACCAGCTTCTGAAAATTTGTTTTTGGACAAATCTAGTGATGCTGGACTTCGCAAAAACGGTGGGATTGAACCTTCAAATTGATTCGAAGCCAGAATTACTTGACAACTTCGTGAAAGTCTTATGGGCAAATTTGGAATTGTACCTGTGAGATTGTTGTATGAAATATTCATGAGTTCTAGCTTTGACGTTTGGGCCCAAAACCACACTGGAACTATATCCGAGATTCTAGCACCAGAAATATCCAGCTCTTGAAGATATTTTTGACTCTGCAACCATTTAGGAAATCTAGGTCCTAAAATGCAAGACCTTAGATATATACTAAACAACTGAAAAGGTGGGGCCCAACTTTCACTAAATATCAACGTCAACAAATTGTAACTCAAGTCTACATACTTTAGCATGGACATGTTTTCAAAATGGGAGTCACTGATCACACCTTCCAAATTGTTGGATTCCAAGTGAAGACTCTCTAACTGATATGGGAATCGATAATTTTTAGGTATCTTTCCGTTTATTAGATTGTCAGACAAGTCCACTGTTCTTAAAGATGAGAACATTGACATGTCAAGTATTGTGCCAGTGATTTTGTTGCGAGCCAGAATCAATTCTTGCAGTGAGTTTTTTGCACAACCAATAGACAAACTATGAATTATCACTGACAAGTCTTCGCCCAAACTGTTATTGGACATGTCTAGATTGCTTAAGGAACAAAGATTACCAAATGATTTTGGGATTCCACCTTCCAAAGAGTTTGATCCAATTATCAAATACTGCAATTTAGATGGCATTTCGTCACCATTTGGCACCTTCCCACTCAGCAGATTATTTGAAAGGTCGATTGCTTTCAGAGATGGGAATATGGAAAGGTCAGGTAATGTGCCAGTAATTTGGTTGTCACCTAACCTCAAGTCTTGCAGTGAGTATCTAGCACAACCAGACAAATTAAGAAGAATTGTTGAGACGTCTTCATTTAAACTGTTATCATCAAGGCCCAATGAGTGTAAGGTACACATATCCCTAAAGGATTCCAGAATTCCACCCTGTAGTTTATTACCGGACAAGTCTAGTCGCTCAAGATGATTTCTGATGTTTCCAAAATCATATGGAATACTGGGGCCTTCCAAGAGGTTAAAGCTAAGATCAAGGTCGGTTAAGTTGGAGGTGGAATTGAAAACCCATTGGAATATTATGGATGATGAGAAGGTATTCGACGAAAGGTCAAGCAGGGTAAGCGTAGTAGAAAAATTCAAAATTGAAGGGGACAGAGAATGGAAATAAAGATCTGAAAGATCACAATCAAATAGCGACAATTTTTCTATTTTTGGAAGCATGGCAATCCTTTGCAGCCATCCATGAGAATAATTGAGATTGTGTACGACACTCAAGTCAAGATGGGTTAAAAGAGTGAGATTGGACAGCCACTCGCCTCCAGCGTGATCATTCTTGTCATGAAGTTTTAGTCCCTGGTTGACTCCAAGATTAAGCACTTGCAAATTTGAAAGGCTTCCAAGTTGGTGATAAGGAACTGATCCAGCAAGAGCATTCCAACTGAGATCAAGATACTGCAAATGAGACAGATTTCCAAGTTGATGAGGGATTGTACCCACCAGGCCGTTCGATGAAAGATCAAGGTATTTCAAGTGCAAAAGGCTGCCAAGATCATTTGGAATTCTTCCGCCAAATTGTGAACGTCGGAGGTCAAGGTATCTCAAGTTGGTTAGAGAACCAAAGAATTCTGGGATACGATTATATTGAAACCGATTCGAACTGAGGTCGAGATGCTCTAAATGCGGCAACTCCATCAACGATGCGCTAATCTCGCCCCCAAAAGGACCAAACTGAAAACCATTTAGATCAAGCATTTCAACATGGCCAGTTTGTTTGCCACACGTGACTCCTTTCCATTCACAGCAATCACTCTTACGATTATAACTTTCCCAAGAAGGCAAAAGGTTTGTGTCACCCGCCACCAGGCCAGCCTTCAACTCAAGGAGGGCATGCCTTTCCTTGTCTATGCAACCAACTTGTTTTGCAGCTGCAACTCCGTAACAGTTGGACAAAGGAAGGTCCAACTGCAACACCAACGATACCGCAAACATTGTTCCAACTAACTTGAGAGATACAACACTCATCATACTGCTCTTCACAAGTTATCCAACTGGCCAAGATGAGAACAAAAACATTAACCAACAAATTAAGGGACAAGACTAAGACGATGACTGGAATATTTCCTCACACGTCTAAAAAGCTAGCTAATTCCATGATGAATGATATATAGTTTATTATTGTAGATCGTTGAACTATTTTTCACTCTTCTTTTAAACGATGACATTATTAGTTAATATAAATAAGTCCTTTATTTGTTAAAAAAAATCGAAAATTAAACTTTATCAGTACATTTTATCAGTTAAGTAAATAATTCCATCGTAATTCAATGTTTATACAAAAATTATGAACCATTTCCATACTAAGGAGCATGTTTTTATTTCACTATATGAATCTACCTATGAACCAATATTATAATCCCCATTAATTGGTGTCCACAAAAGATGAAAAAAACCTGAGGTAACAATTTGAACCATAATATATCTTCTAAATATAATTGGAGCATGCATGACAATGTCCTTGCAAGTACATATCTTCAATGCTTGTTGCTATATATTCGGGGCCTCTCTAACCACTACTATCATTCTATCAAGAACACAAACTCCTTCATCTGTTGTATAGTACGAATTCAGTGCACAAAATAAGGGACGAATACGAATCATGCGGTGGAAAAACCTTTCAAGGGAAAAAAATGAGGAATTCACAATAGAGTGATCAGTTCATGCTATTTCTATTTCATGCGTAAAAGCTTAAAAAAACAGAGAGAATCCTATATATGTATGGTTATTCTTCTATAAAATGTACAATATATATATACTTACCTAGCAAAGTTGATATCCTAAGATCAGTTTTGCATTGATATAGCACACGCCACGATCTCTAGCACCTGTTTTGAAAGGAAAAATAAGATAGGTTAATCTTTTTTTTCTGGATGAGCATAAGTTAGGTTAATCTGCTTGTCATAAATTTGATTTAATATTAGTTAAATATTGTTCAAGGATTGTAAATCAAAATATCGATGGATACAACACCAAGACAAGAACATGTTGAGGAATACAGGAAAGGCATATACACATCATAACATACAATTATTGAGAGGAAGGAAAAGAAAAAGAAAACAAAACAAAACAAGTCTAGTGTTACAAACAGGGGATGGAGGGCCCCCCTCCCCTCAACTTAATTATTTCATATACAATACAATTATACACACACATGTTAATATTATAAACGCACACACATATATATTATCTTATAATTGAATGTTATTGTCATATTATTTTATTAATTGCTACGTTTCATACTTTGATACACAAGTTTGAACTTAATTAGTAGTAAATTTTATAAAAATATTATAAAATTGCTTACTTTTGAATAAGTTTTAGATCTAAATGATCTGTAGAAATCATTCAGTGTAAAAGAATATATGAATTAACAATAAAATTTTATCTCGATAATTTTTTTGACCCCCATTTTAATGGATTTCTGTATCCGTTGCAAAACAGCTAGCGGTAGCTACAAAAATAAGTCATTAAGAGTTAGTAGGTGCAATAGGTATAATGAAATGAATCAACAGTAAGCAATGTTTGGCTATTAGTACCTCTAAATTTCCAGTTAAATAATGAACGAGTATAGTCTGCCATAATTAATGTTTCAAAAAGCAAGGCCTGAATTGTATCGTTCCGGCGGCCTATTAAGTTGATGGACATTTATGGATGGGGATTTAAGTAAAAGTCATACATTTGACATAGAAAGAAAGGCAAAATTAAAAGCAATATTATATGCATATTGAACAAAATCGAAGTTTAAAAACAAATTAAGACTACAAGCTTGCATGTATCAGAGTGCACAACATAAATTGCTCATGTAGAAAGACATCGCGCAAACAGCAAAAAGCTAAAGGTTCTACTTGGTTACGAACTTTAAAAATGTCATCTATATATTCTCAATCATAAAGAGCCTTGAGATGCATGTACTTAATTACTTTGGGTAAAAGCAAGAGTACCTAACAATTTAATTGAGCAATTGGAGTAGTAATAAGTTGATCAAGTAACTGAGCATTGTTGAGATATAAAGAAAATTCTGAAACCAACAGATCCAAGAAATAATATGTTTGAGTTGTGGAGGAATAAGAACTACGTACAACTATTTAAATACAAAAAGGATCCCCAGAAGAGGAAGAGGAGGAGGAAGAATGTAATATCATTGTCAATTTGTCACTATTTCCACAATTACAGCTAGCCATCAAATAGATTCATAAATGGGAAGGGACTGCATGGGGACAGAGACCTTATTTTTATTAGTGTAATACAGGGTTAAATTTTTTTAAAAACAAATACTATATAATAAATTAATTGTAGAAAGACTAATGAAAAACTTTTTGTTTCGATAGATAAATAAATAAATATAGGATTAAAATTTTATATACTTACAGTAACACAAACATACTTTTTAAAAAAAAATTAATGGTTACATATGATTTGTAAAATTCAATAGTAAATTAACTTTTTGGTCAAAACAATAGTAAATTAACTTATTTATTAGGTTTAAATATATTTTTGGTCGCTATAATATAGAGGTGTTTTATTTTTAGTCTCTATAAAAAAATTCAAACGTTTTTAGTCCTTGTAATATTTTTTTTTTTGTTTTTAGTCCTTTAAGTTAGTTGACTACTGATGTGCCCCATTTTAAGTCCATTGAACACGCTTACGTGGCCAAAAATATTGTCACGTAGGATGCCACGTCAGTCCCCTCTCTCTCCTCCATCTCACCCCTCCACCTTCCGCTTCTCCCGCGTCCACCCTCTTTTTGGTCACGTTGGCGTGCTGACTGGACTTAAAATGAGATACATCAGTGGTCAACTCACTTAAAGGACTAAAAAGAAAAAAAAATATTACATGGACTAAAAACGTTTGACTTTTTTTATAGGGACTAAAAGCAAAACACTCCTATATTATATGGACCAAAAATATATTTAAGCCTATTTATTAAAATATTGTATATGCTTTAATTCTAGAATATAATTAAAATCAAAAAATTAAAATGAATAGAAATAATTATATTCTTATTATCTTCCTGAAGTTAGTGGGCAGTTTAGAAAGAATAGAAAGACAATGACGGCAAAGAGTGGAAACAAAAAGACTTAATTAAAGTTGTTTTAAAAAATATATGGGTTAAATATATTTCATGATTCTCTATTTTCTAGAACTAGAATAGACTACTCATAGCCCAGTCCTCATGGTAACTTTGTTTAGTTAAATGATGAACTTTCAAATAGAGTGGCACCTTAGATTTTTTGTTCTGTCGATCCTAAATGACAGTTGATGTGGCCAAATTCTCTCTACCTTACTCGGCTTATAGTGATCAATAAAGTTACGATGAGAACTAGTGATCTATTTTAGGAAACAAGGAATCAAAATAATACATTTTAAAAATGAAAAACTAAAAGCCAATATTTTCCAACTACATGCATTAAAATTATATTAACCCAAAAAATAAATATATAGGAACTTAGCTAAATAATATAAAACTAAAATCTCACTCTCTCCGTCTCTAATTATAAGAGGTTTTTACCTAATTCTCTTCCATTAAGGAAGTTAGTTAATATAGTTTATAATATTAAATATGTCAATAATTTATACTGTATTTCTAAAATTGTCCTTAATAATAGTATCTCTCTTTTCTCACTTTCTATCTCTCATTTAATTAATGTATTACTATCTCTTTCTTCCAATAAATAAGGGTAATTTGAGTAAAAATTAATTAATGCATAACACATTTTTAAAAATCTTTTATAAAAAGAAATAAATAAACTTATAAAAAATTTCTTATAATTAGAGACGGAGGGAGTACTTACGTAGGATAGGGATTTTAAAAGTCACGATGATAAGTTTCGTGTTTACACATATGGATAGAAGTAAGTAAAGCCATCGACAGAAAGTCTATGGTCTACCTAACTTATGTCGGACTAATAGGTCAAACTTGTTTATTGAAAAAACTAACTCAAGACATTTTTATAGAAAAAACTTATTTAACCAAACAGGTTAGACTTTAGACAGTACTCTTGAAAGTCTTTGGGACCTAATTACAATTTTACATATATAAGTAAAATATAAATAATAATTTTCTATTTGTATTATTATATTAGATTTTTTATACCAGAAGTCCTGGGTTCGAACCTAGGTCATGGAAATACAACAACTTTAAATCTCGTGTATAGCCACCTGTAAAGTCCTACCCGGCTCGAAAGAATCAGATAATCAGTCCCCACATGCACGCGAGAAATACTCTGGTCTAGATAAAAAATATTAGATTTTTTATAATATACTAATGCTAAAATCTTAAAGATTTAAAGATATGTTTGATCTATATACATAAAAACTTAAGTTACTTGGAGTAGGCGTTTTTATCCAATAAAATAAACTTACTTGGAGATAAATTTATGGCCTATGTAATATATTGTGATGGAAAAGAAGTACAATACTTTAAATGCAAGCAATATGATAAGTAAAAAAGAAAAAGGGGAGGAACCGCGTAATATCATTGTCACTTTGTCAGTAATCACAATATGTTTTTCCCTTTTACGCCTGAGAACCTAAAACGGGAATTAGTAGCGCAAACTTACAAATACGTACGCAATAATAATGTGATGAGGAAATGTTTTTCTATAAAAAATGTGACGAGGAAATGAGTTCATGACTTGCCACGTTAATATGCTTAAATTTAAAGGAATAAGGCTTTATTATTTTTGCGAAGTTCAGCAGCACTAGATTTGTCCAAAAATAAATTTTCAGAAGCTGGTGAGTTTCTATGTACTAACACCACGGTTGACATGTTGGGCATATTAGATCTCTCTCAAAGAACCAATTATCAAAGCAGCTCCCTGATTGTTGGAGTCATTTCAAGGCATTGGTATTTCTAGATTTGAGTGACAATGCTTTAACTGGAAAAGTGGCATCCTCAATGGGATCGTTACTTGAACTTAAGGTATTAATATTGCGCAACAATAGCTTATCTGGGAAGTTATCTTTCTCCTTGAAAAATTGCACAAAACTGATCATGTTAGATCTGTTGGGTTTTATGTTGTGGGATATTTTCAAAAGTTACAAGTCCCACATTGTTTGGCCAAAGAGATTTTTAAGGCTTTATATTTCTTCTTCTAATGTAAAATTTTGAAAAGAAGCTATTAAAACCGAAATTGATTCTATTTCAAAATGTAACACTTGGATTTTGGTAGATTTACCACCAGGAGCAAAACCAATTGGTTGTAAATGGATTTTTAAAAGGAAATATAATCCTGATGGTTCTATTGAAAAATATAAAGCTAGGCTAGTAGCCAAAGGTTTTACACAAAAATTAAATATTGATTACTTTGATACATTTGCTCCTGTAACCAGAATTTCCTCAATTCGAGTTTTAATAGCTTTGGCTTCTATTTATAAACTTGTTATTCACCAAATGGATGTGAAAACAGCTTTTTTAAATGGTGATTTGGAAGAAGAAATATATATGGTTCAACCCGAAGGATGTATAATTTCTGGTCAAGAGCATAAAGTGTGTAAACTTCTCAAATCTTTATATGGTTTAAAACAAGCACCAAAACAATGGCATGAAAAACTCAATCAAACCTTGATTGATGATGGTTTCTCTTCTGTTGAAGTAGATAAATGTGTGTACACTAAATCTTTGAATGGTGAATGTGTGATTATATGTTTATATGTTGATGACATGCTTATTTTTGGTACTTGTGATGATATTGTGATTAAAACTAAATCTTTTCTTGCCTCTAAATTTGATATAAAGGACATGGGTGAAGCAAGTGTAATTCTGGGAGTTAAAATCATAAGGAAGGGTGATAGTATCATACTATCCCAAGAACATTATGTTGAAAAACTTCTAAAGAAGTTTGGCTATTTTGACTTTAAGTCAGTGAGTACCCCTTATGATGCTAACTCTCAGTTGAAGAAAAATAGAGGTGATCCTGTTGATCAAACTCAATATGCCCAGATTATTGGGAGCTTACTGCATGTGATGAACTTTTCTCGACCTGACATTGCCTATGTAGTAGGTAGATTGAGTAGGTATACCCATAGTCCAAATCAGGACCATTGGGATGCACTTGCTAGACTCATGAGATATTTGAAAGGTACCATAAATTATGGTATTGAGTATAGTGGATTTCCCGCTGTATTAGAAGGATACAGCGATGCTAACTGGATCTCTGATTCATATGAGACAAAGTCCACTAGTGGTTATGTGTTCACACTTGGTGGTGGTGCGGTTACGTCATGGAGATCAGCAAAACAAACCATAATTGCAAGATCTACTATGGAATCAGAGTTTGTAGCTCTAGAACTGGCTGGTAGTGAAGCTGAGTGGTTAAAGAACTTCTTAGCTAATATTCCGTTGGGAATAAAACTCACCCCATCAGTGTCAATGCATTGTGATTGCCAATCGGCGATAGCTGTTGCAAAGAATAAAACTTTCAATGGCAAAAACAGACATATACAATTGAGACACAATGTTGTGAAGCAGCTGCTAAAAGATGGGATAATATCAATTGATTATGTTAGGTCAGAGATGAATTTGGCTGATCCTCTGACGAAACCCCCAGGGAGGAACATGATATATGGAACATCGAGGGGAATGGGACTTAAAGCCATTTGAAATTAATAAGTGATGGGAACCCAACCTTTGTGATTGGAGACCCCATGAAGAAGGTTCATATGGGTAAAAACAAGTCACTTATTAATTCTGCTAGCACTAAGTTTACTTAGTCCATTCCTATGGTGTGAGAAAGTGTTAGATACTGCATTACTTGAGGGATAAGTTCAAAAGCTTTTAATGACTTCCATAGCCCTTGTGGGTGGTATATGATTTGCAGCATACACTTGATGGAATCACCTATATGAGTGTCAAGTGGGGCCGCTTGTATGAGATCTTGGCGAAATCTCTAGAGCACTCATGAATACCAGGCACGCGCATGGCCTATTCGCGCAACACAGCGTTAACAGTGAGAATTGTGGGGGTGTGGTGCGATTGATAGACCTCTAACACATAAGAAGTGTCTCTGGTTCATAAAGCTTGCTTTACCAATTCACTGTGTGTTAAGCCTAATCAGTCTAGGTCTGGTTCATAAAGCATGCTTTACCAGATTGATGCACTGTACTCACGATGTTTAACCCAGTAAATCTCTTTTGTCCCTTTAAAAGTATTTTGAAACTTTTGAAATATGTGGGGGATTGTTGTGTTTTATGTTGTGGGATATTTCCAAAAGTTACAAGTCCCACATTGCTTGGCCAAAGAGATTTTTAAGGCTTTATATACTAAGTTGTGCCTCAAGGTTCTAAACAAGTTAGAAAAAGAGATGGCCTCGCGCGCACACAAGCACAGGCCAAATTGGACGATTTCAGTGTAAATCCTCCGATTTGCCCCCCCTGCGCGAAATATAATGGGCCTCACAACCTTTTGCTTCAGCCTGGTTTTTCGAAAATATTTTGAACTTCAGAAGCCTTATCCGGAAGTTCTTGTTTTCAGCCTCAACCGAATTTGATCCTAGCCTTCCTTAAAATTCGCCCACTAAGCGGATTCCCTTCACCCTCAACGTTTTAATCCGGCCTTCACAGGTGTCCAAGTTCATTCGTACCAAATCTTTTCAAACGGCTAGCAAATCTTTATCTGCATTTTTTCCTCTCCATATCAGTGGCTCCAGGCTTATTAAAAACCGTGGTTCAGGTCTCTGCCAGATCAGAACTCCCATTCGACTCTCCTTCTTCGTTTCTTCCTGGGTTAAACATCCGCCTGCTTCTTTGTAAATTCGACCTGTTCTGATATCCTCGGCTACCGCTGAGACGAGTCTGCTGTACCCCTGGAGGATTTGCGCAGCCCGCGGATAAATCCTTGAAGGCAGTGCATTCTGCACGCCTCAGGCTTCTCCTCGCCGCCCTTCTGCAGTTAATTTCTAACGTCTTTTTTGCAGGTCCGCCAACAAGATCTTGGTCAAAATAGATTCTCAGGACCAATACCTTCTTGGATTGGACAACAATTACAAATGTTAAGCTTATGACGAAACCTTTTCTTTGGAAGTCTTCCGCGGAATCTTTGTTACTTAAAAAGCATTCAGCTGCTGGATCTCTTCAGTAAACAATCTATCTGGGCAAATTTTCAAATGCTTGAAGAATTTTTCTGCAATGTCTGAGACGGTTTCCTTAGCCACAGACATGGGGACTTATGAGATTCATATGAGACTTGCGTCTCTCTTTATGTATGGAAGTTATGATTTGGTTGCATTGTTGATGTGGAAAGGTGCAGAACAATATTTCAAGAATAACGAGCTCATTTTAAGGAGCATTGATCTTTCAAGCAATCAATTGACAGGTGAGATTCCAGAGGAAATAGGAGACTTGGTAGGATTGGTGTCATTGAATTTATCAAGAAACAATTTGAGTGGAGAAGTGACTTCAAGGATTGGGAGGTTAACATCACTTGAGTTTCTTGACTTGTCCAGAAACCATATCGTTGGTTCCATTCCTCCTTCTCTGGCTCACATTGATCGCCTCTCCATGTTAAATCTATCCAATAACAACTTGTCTGGAAGAATTCCAATTGGCACACAGTTACAGAGTTTTGATGCCGCAAGCTATGAAGGAAATGTTGATCTTTGTGGGAAACCACTTGATAAAAAATGTCCAGGAGATCATGAAGAAGCAGCTCAAGAACCAAAAACATCTGACGAAAATAATGCAGAAGATAAGAGTCCAATTTATTATAAGAATCCAACTTATTGGAGTGTGGCATTGGGATTCATCACTGGATTTTGGGGGCTTTGGGGCTCATTGCTTCTCAGCCGTACTTGGAGACGTGCATATGTCTTGTTCTTGAACAACATAATAGACAGAGTGTACGTGTTTACAACAGTGAATGCAGCTAAATTCCAGAGGTGGCTCAAATGCTTGCTGGTAACGTTTATTTCTGTCCCACTCTTGCCTTTATAATCAATCCTCATTGCTCGATTTGTTAGTAGTTGGATAAGTTAAACTTACAAGCCAATGACGTGAGCTCAAGTTGACAAAACTTGACTTATTTGTTAAATAAGTTGATCTTAAGCTTACATCAATATGTTGAGACGCATATTGGTATAACATTTTGTTGATATAAACGATAGATTTATGTAGAATTATTACAATCTAACCAGTCCAACGCTGACATCAAATATTTTACTCTGAATACCATTGATTGAAAGAAGTAATTAAAATTGCTGCTTTATTAAGACATATACATAGATAGCTTAAATGTGTCATGTGATGTTTTGTTTCAAATTATTTCCATTTCAAATTAAGTTTATTGAAACAAATTAGGTCTGTTGGTATATAGTCTGATTGAATATCGAAAAATGAAGTTTCTTCTTATTCTTGTTCTGATAAAACTTTGAATTAAAGTTTTTGGTTTTATCTTTTTACATTCAATTTTTGATACTTTTCATATTGGTCTTAGTTGATTACGATCTATTTCTATAGTGCCAACTTTTTTGTATCCAAATAAAGTCAGAATGTAAGTTACAGGAAAAAAAATTATGGATATCTTTAATTCCACCCCCCATAAAATGCCATAATTTTATTTCTTTTTTTCCATTTTTTTAGATATTCCGCTCATTTCTATTCAAGCTTATACATATATTTTGTTTATTTGTTTGTTTATTTTATTTCTGTAAAACTCAAGCATATCTATTGATTCATGTGTACTTTCCATATATAGGAAAAGTTTGTCTAGGTGCGCATCTCCTCAAGGCTGAACCATTTGCAACTATGTTCAAGAAGGGTGTGAGAATAAGTGGATGCTCTGATCAGACAAATGTGAATGACCAGTTGAAAGTTCTATTTATTAAATAATCAATTGTTGAAGCATATATTGTGTTGGATACTATTCTTGAAGCCGGGGGAACAATTGAGCAAAAATAAGACTATATTGTGATTCACTACTCATGACAAGTTACAATTTGTATGAATTTCGTTGTTACAATTTGTTCCTTTCATGTATATGTAACACGACTGCTTTGTCTATTTTAACTTTATTTCTATTTTTCATTTTCCCCCGGTAGAATCTATATATATATATATATATATATATATATATATATGAGTTTTACTATGCACAAATTAATTTACACAAGATATCCAATTTTTTTTTTGACGACATATCCAATTATATCATAGTATTATTTTATAATAATAATTCTTAAATATCTACACAGATTTATATGGTAATATATAAATGGACGCTTCACTTTGGGGTTGTGAATTTTTATTTTCATGGATTGGGTTTGATGCTTCTACATTGGGGATGTGAATTTTTCATAGGTGTGAACGCCTCTAGAATAAGAAGTCTGCACATGGGGTGTGAATTTTTTCACTGGTGTGAATGGCTTTCATTGAAAAGTCTACATTTTTGTGGACTGGGGTTCACACTGGGGGCGTGAATTTTCTCACTGGCGTGAACAGCTCTAGAATGGGAAGTCTGCATTTTAATTTGTGGATTAGATCCAACACTGACACACCGGGGATGTGAATATTTTTTTTTCATATGTAGAAAGTCTGCATTTTCCGGAATTAGTCTGACACTTCCACACCAGGGGTGTGCATTGCTTTACTGGAGTGAATGGCTCTGGAATGAGAAGCCTATCTGCATTTTTTGTGGATTTTGGGTCTGACGCTTCATACTGGAGATGTGAATTTTTTTCACACCTGTGAGTGGCTCTGGGTTAAGAAGTCTATGTTTTTGTGAAGTTTGCTTTTCTATAGATTATTTTCCCAGTATAATTAGTTCATGATTAGGGCAGAATATTTCGGGGTTATGCTTAATGGTTCTATTTATATTTTGTTATTATCTTCTTTGTTGTGTCAAAGTCCAACCATACATTTGATATACTTTGGTTTCCGTTGTACTTTTTGGGTACTCTTTGTACTTTTACTTAGCTCTATCTATCAATAAATTTGCCTTTTAAAAAAAAATAGTAAACTTGGCAAGGCACAAAAATCACAATTAGATACAGTTTAGCAAGGATCATGGATCACACAAAGGTCATCGGAGTCGTCGTCATTGTTTATCATGGTGGAAACCACTGAGTCAAAAACTGAGAGGAAATAGAGAAGTAGGAAACATAGTAGATGAAGATGGAAGTGAGTAAGAAATTAGGAATGCCACTTCACGTGCCCCTTTTTCTGCTATTAATTTACAGTTGTGTTTTCTATTTTATGTGATGTAAATTTGTGATTCCCTGTGACTAGATATGACGTGTTGTGTCTGTGACTATGCAAGAATATCTCCAACGGGCCATTAGTAGCACAGGTAGAATGTGACCGTTAAATTCGCCTCGGGCAACTTATTTATTATAGGTAAAAAAAACCTCACTCATAGCCCGTAGCATGGCACTTCACTAGTTCACATGAAGGTTTTCTAAACCAAACCTTATGCGAAGCTAAAGTAACATCTGAGATCAGTTTTATGCTAGCTAGACGGTTAAATAGCAGACATTGAAGCACCAATTTTGAAGGGAAAGATAATGCAAGTTAACAGCTTGTCGTTCTGATCCTTAAAGGTCAGCTTCACATTATAGGTGCCCTGCAAAAATAGCACAATTAAAATGGAGACCAGGCAATGAACCCAACAAGTTAAATTAAAATGTTCAAAGGGTCAGAAAGTTGTTGAAGACCAAAACAACAACACCCTGAGGAATATAGGAACAACATACTCTCTCCGGATTGAATTATAAGGAAAGAAAACTTCAAATATGGTAAATTGGTAATTTAAAATATAAGCAAATCATAAATGATTTTACCATATTTAATGAAATCTTTTCCTCAAAACCTAAACATGCATGCCATATATATATGGGTTAAAGTGATACTAACCGGTGGGGTGACTGGAGGCAATAATTCGGTGTGAGTAAGCGTAAAGTTGCCAGCAGGAACAGGAATGGGTGCTTCCTCGGAGAGAGCATGGTGAAATGTAGCAGGTGGTCCTTCTATCCCAGCATATGAAATTTCATATATTAAATCACCACCGAGAATTGGCTTATCTGCAAGAAAGATATGTACCATTTCTACTAATTACTAATGGAAGCCGATGATTAAAATGTTAGCTATAAAGTATAAAGGATGGAACCATTTGCTGATGTGTACTACCTACACTTCTTCCAAACGCATCTATTTGTAGGAAATGGATTTCTTGCAGTCAAGTAATCCATGCATTTACGCAGTCGGCTGATCTGGACCGTTACATTGAGATTGGACATAGAAGATTTTAGGGATACAATTGGGTTTAAAATACAAACTAAAATGTTAGCCGTATGATCTCTAACGATCCAGATCGACTGACTACGTGAATGCATAGATTTCCTGACCCTAGGGAATCTGGATCCCTATTTGTATCACTCTTGAATATCATTCTTTAAATTTAGTTGCTATGATTTTTTTAAAATTATTTTGTAAATGTTTTTAATTTATATTTTGAAAACTTAGAACTACCGCAAAATTCACAAAATACTTGCCTATTAGTCAACACATATGCAACTGGGTTTCCTAAGTTTCAACATTTTTTTAAGAGACAAAATTAAAATTGCATTAAAAGAGCCAACAATTGACTCAAGAAGTGCCAAAAGTGACAAGAAAAGTACATCTGTCCACAAATGCTACATGAAACACCACAATACATTATCCAATAAATCCCCCTGTTACACTAAATAAAGATGCTCTGCATAATTATGCAGAACCAGAACAGCACACCTAAGTTTCAACTACCACTTGCCGCATATGAATAACACAAAACTGAAATTGGGGGTTGGGGGAATCAATCAGAAGTGGAAATTAAAAGAATCCAAAGGAGAGGAAGAGAAGTATTATATACCAGTATAAGCTGCGATCTTAAAGGTGAACGGCTCTCCTCTCACCACCGGGTCTGGCAATATTTCTACTTCATTCACCTTCACAGCATAGTTTACATTCTTATCTTTGCTCCCTTTCTCTCCAACATCTGGGAACTGGGTAAGATCGCACCACAGACAATTTACATTCTTATCTGCATACCATAAAATAAAAATTTATTATAATGTACTATATCATTTTTAGAAGTCAATACGACTTATACACTCTGTAGTTAATTTTTTAACCTGCATTAATTAGGTAGATTATAATATAAACCAAATTGCACCACAGGGGTGATTAAAAAAAATCTACTAGAGATTATGCCAAACATGTATAATATTTTTCAAATACTACTACTGGAAAAACAATTATAAATAATTAAAAATGATATATTACACAAAAGCTCCTCTTCTAATTCAGTTCAATTCAGTGATTCACCCCTCCACTTCTAATTAAACCAATGAAGATTTAGAGTTTCTTTGGTTAATTTAGATTTTATCCACCACAAAATTGAAAATAATACTTCCTAATGCAAAAATTTTACTATTCATGTATTTGGTTAGTAATTAGTGAAATCATGGCGGTTAAAATTGATTTTGGGATGGTTATAATTGATTTTGATGAAAACAACAATTTCTAGCTTTTCGGTTGAGTAAAATTGATTGTGCATGTGAAACCCACAAAGTTCTTTATATTTACACATAAAAAATAATTCTACTTTATCATTTAAACTAAATCAATTCTTCTAAACTCACATTTTAAAACACCTTTACCAACTCACCAAAAAAAAAAGTACCTTTGCCAAACACAAATCAAATTTTTTAAACTCAATTATTTTTTTTTGATAGGTCAATGTTAGTTATTAGTTAAATGTTAGTATTGTTAGTTTTTTGGGGTGATGGGGACCCTCTTTATCTCTCTACTCCTTATCTCCCCTCACCCAACCACCAACCATCCTATTAAAACGAGGGATCTTCCGTTGGGGTCTATTGCCCCTTCCGGTGGTTTACCTTCCCCAACAGATTCTACCATTTTTTTTTATTAGCTACGAATGCCAGAAACAGCAGCTAAATCCCTCATTTCCGTTTCTATCCCTTCTACTTGCAAGGTAGAATCTCACACAGGAAGCTCTCAAACATTGGATAACTAATTAACATGAGGCGATCAATTATATATATGTGAATGTTAAAGAAATAAAACAAAATCATGAACTAAAACGAAGGGTAAAGTAAAGGTAGTTTATAAGGTACCGCAGTATTTGAGATCCCGAGATTCAGCTTGAACATGAGAAGAAGAGAGTAGCAAAATGGTTGATGATAAGCATAAAATGAGGTAGAGCGTCGAAGTAGAGTTAACCGCCGTCGCCATGGAAGCAAGTGGAGTGTGCTAACTCTAGAGTGTCTCTGATTCCGATTTCCGAATGCCTACTATATATAACAAGACGACACCGTGCCTGTACTTTGGCCTTATTTTATTATTATTTACTTTTACATAAAACAATTATATAATAATAACGCGTGCAATGCATGGTAATTATCATGATTCATTATTATTATTATTATTATTGTTGTTAGAGTAAATATCTATTTTTATTACACGAAAAAGGGTAAATATCTATTTTCACAATTACAACACAAAAATAAGGTGGCTAATTTGCTTGATTCCAGAAATAAAGTGATGTAAAATTAGAGTTTTTGGGTTATTATTCTTTTCCTCTTTCTCCTAACAACTAAGAGTATTTTTAATAGGAAGAGCCTAATAAATTCTTAAATTTAAGAAATCATTCCTTCTATAGTTTACCATTAGAGTTCAATGATTATCATTCAAATTTAAGCTCTATTGTTTATATAAGGTCTCATCTTTAAACAATAAAAAAATTATTTTTTTATATTATCAACCAATGAAATTAAAAATGAAAGTAGAAATATGATGCCATTTAAGGCTCTCACTTTGGAATCTTAAAGATTTCAATTGGAGTAAAATATGGCTAGAGGGTTCTTAAAATATGATGTGATATGATAAGACCCACTAGTGAAGTAAGTAACTCAACATGAGTTGTACCATTGGAGATGCTCTAAGACTATTTTCAATGGGGTGCTGATTAAACATTTCACCAAATAAATATTAATGTTTATTAAGTACTATGCATTGGAGAGCATTTTTATTGGATTGTTTATTAAGCATAGGTGCTTAGTTAAATAGTTCTCCTAAGCACTCCTCTATTAAATATATAGTAGGTTATATTTTGTTTTATGGATTAAAAAATCAAATAAAAAAAATACTATTAGTGAAATGTAATGATGTGATGTATTAGTGAGTCCATTTAAGATTTTTTTTAGAAAAATTGGGTTAAAAAAATTAAATACTTATGAAATACTTAAGCTAAAAAAATAAAAATAAATAATATGTATTAGTGAAATTTATTTAAGCATCCCAAAATAAAATACAACATTATGGATGCTCTAACACACAACTACCGACCGGTTGATAAACTAGAAAAATATCGGCACGCAAAACACGAGTATATATGCAGTAATATTGAGTTTCTCAAAAGGCCAAAAATAAAATAAAATAAAATAAAGAGTAAATATTTCAGTATAAAAGATATTACCACGATGATTTTTAAAAAAAATATTTTCATTGCATTAGTTTTTGTTAAAAATTTAATTTGTCATTAAATTTGTTTTTTATAATTACCACTTTCATTTTTTTTATAAAGATATATTAACATTTTTAGAGGTTAATTTTATGATATAAAATTTTAACTTTTTTGTTAAAAAGTAATTAGTTAGACTGAATAAAAATATTTATTTTTAAAATATTCCTAGCATAATAAAAAAAGAATAAACAAAAATTTAAAAATTTATTATTCAATAACTCAGGAAGAACATTTGATCACATATATAATACTATATACCGAAAAATGTTAAAAAATACTTATTAATTTGGTTAAATCACATCAAAGGGTGCCGATGGATGCTAACTAACAAGCTTAATTGGGATAGCAACTCCTTGCTCTGCTTTCGAAACTACTCGTGCTGTATTTCAATTTTCAACTATCAAATAATAGCAATTAGGGGGGATATTATTTTTATGATGACTTAATCAATTACATTATATTATTCTACTTGTGTTGTTTGATAATGTACATCAAACACAACCCAAGTTATCAAGAGAAGCCAAGGAGAGTGTTGGACAGTGATAGTGGCAATGGACAATGTCTAGTTGCAACAATGGTAGAGGATGGCTGACAGACAGTGGCAAAAATGATGAAAATTGAAAGGCGCCCAACCTAGTTGCAGTGGTGGTGGAGGGTGTCTTCAGGTAGTGGCTACAACAGCAGAGGGTGCCTGGCATCAATGACGGTGGTAGAGAGTGTTGAATGATTATAATGACAGTAGTAGAGATGTCGAGCAATGGCAATAATAAATGGAGGATGTCTTGTAGTAGTAGTAGATGGTGCAGTAAGGTGTGTGACCATAATGGTGAGTTTTTTCCACAATAAATAAAAAGGAATTTTTTGAAACGTGAATTAAAAAAGAACGGGCAACTAAATTGTAATAAATTAATATAAATAGAGTTAAATATACTTTTAACCCTTTATTTTTAAAAAAGTGTTATTTATGGTTATTAGGGTCATATTTTAAAATAAAAAAAATGTAGTTAGGGGTAGCTAGGGGTAGGGGAGAGGGAAGGGGTGCTCGATAGGGATGGGACAAAGATGGTTGTAGTGGGAAATAGAAACTAAAAAATACATAAAGAGAGAAAATAAAATTTTAAAAAATATTTTTTTAATTTTAAAATATAACCCTAGCCAAAGATTATAAATAATATATTTTTAAAAATAAAAGATTAAAAAAATATAAATATTTATATATTTACAGAGATTAAAAATATATTTAATCCATATAAATATTTATAAAAATCTGAATTCGACCGATTTAAGATATTAAAAGTTAATTCAGTTACATGATTTTATTTTTTATTACAAATTTACAATGGAGTCACCCCGAATGCCTGCAACAAGGGAGCTTTGACAAATCTGGCTCTTGAGATCGCTCTATCACAAAGAAGGACA
Organism: Glycyrrhiza uralensis; assembly: GCA_030159175.1. Lineage (NCBI taxonomy): Eukaryota > Viridiplantae > Streptophyta > Magnoliopsida > Fabales > Fabaceae > Glycyrrhiza > Glycyrrhiza uralensis. Next base: position 3,949,295 of record BRZY01000006.1, read on the forward strand.
AACAGAGTGTGAAGATTTCATTCCAATTCCCAAACCATGAAGCCGAATCCAACACTCTCGTCACACATCAGGTTCTGTCGTCTTTCATCCACATTCTCACACTATCGCTTCTCAACGTTACATTATATATATGTAATATGCAATAATCCTATTCGGATCCCTTCAATTTGACGCTAAATCCATTCGCTGCAGTTTAATTCTTCATTGTCTGTTTTCGGTTTCTATTATTATCGTATTTTTGGTTTGGCGGATTCCGAGCTTGAGCAATCGGCGATCGTAGCTTGAAGCCTAAGGTTCCATTCCAATGTCGATGAATCACAGATTTATTTATTTATTTTTTAAGGAACGGTGGTGTTTAATGAGTGGCGGAAGATGCAGCGTGCTTCGGTGACGGTTGAGGAACTGTTGTTGGAAAAAGCGATTAAGGATGAATGCCAATGGGAGAATCTTCCCCGGCGACTTCAACAAACGATTCCATCGAGGGAAGAATGGCACGCAAGGTTACAAATAACTTCCTTCTTGTCCTATAAAAATCTCTCTCTCTTTACTGCTATTTTATTTACGTTGTCATTTCAGTCCTATGGTACTTAGTATTTAGTTGTTATCCAATTAAATTAGGAAGTGTTTAGTAAACAACTTAACTCTGAGCTAATTTAATAAATTATTATAGAAAGTTTACTTAAGTGCTTATTCATGTCATCCTATCAGTTTATTGAAATAAGCTAAAAATAGATATCATTTTTATAGGTATTATTGTGGTCGTGACGTGGTTTCAGAGACTGTGAAAACTATGACATTGCAGCCACAATCGACCACAATTTAAAACCATTTAAATACTCACGTGTCATGATATGAACTGAAATAAAGTCTTCTAAATACTTCCTTAGTATATTGCATAGTTATGACTGTTGAAAGAGTGACTAATTTTTAGTTTAACCCTTTAAAACACTGAACATTGCATTCCTCAGAGTGACTGGAAAATTAGAACAGTTGATGCCTAAGGAACGGATTTTAGAGTCTCCATAACTTTGAGCTAGCATTGCAGTTGCTTGTTTGCTTGGCATCTCTGCAGTGCGCCACTCAAGCCCTTTTTGGGGCAGTTTTTTCATTGTTCAAGTTCAAAGAGATTTTTTTGCTGCATAAGTTGGAAGAGATTAGAGAGCTTTTCTGTACTCTTCCAATTTCCATAACTCTTATTATGATACAACTTCCAATTTCCATAACTCTTATTATGATACAACTTCTTCAAAGAAGAAAAAATTGCATTACAATATTGTTTTCTGTAACATTTACATAAAGTCAAATCCTACTAGTACTACTTACTATCTGAATTCTTTTCATCCTCCATGTTTCTGTCTGTGTACATGTGCATGCATGTGAGGACGAGGAGATGCACACAACTTCATTAAACAGAAAATCTTCATTATGGTACTAGACAGGACACTCACTGAAGATTTTCATGTGCTTGGTCCTTTGTTTAGAAAGCCCTTTTTTTGGTTGCAAGAAGCATACCTTTTGGAAGTAGAATAAATTTGCACAGGAATGAGGAAGCTTTTGATTTTCAAAGGCTGTAGTGCCTTTAACTAGAAAACCAATATCTATACCTAAGAGACAATAACTTTTGATTTTGAGAAATGATGTTTTTTTCTTCTTTTAATTAGGTTTTTATAAGATGACACACTTCATTCATTTCAGGGCTCATGTGTCAATTTTTTTAATGATATTTTTTTGGTAAATACATAATTATAATACTGCCTTCTCTGTTGCTGGCTATGGAAATTTTATGCAGGATAATTGAATACTGCATAAAGAAGAGACTTCAATGGAGTAATTGTTTTGCTCGTACAGTTTGTAAAGAAAGCGAGTATTATGAAAATATGATGCGCTACCTGCGGAAGAATCTATCTGTATGTGCTTTACAGAATGTCTGTTACCCTGTTTGGCTCCTACTCAAATTTGAAATCGTATACCGAAATACTTTTACAAATCTTTGTATGCCTTGGTTCTAATTCACGTGATCAGAAAACTATGATAGAGTATCTGTGGAGAAATTGAAGTTTATTATGCTTAGAAAATCAAAATTGTGATGTTGTAATTAAAAAATATATCTTAGTTTCTTTAGAAGCCACCAGCTAGTTTGATCATATTACCTTGTGATTTTATTTAAAAAAGAAAGAAAAAGTTGTTCATCTTTATTCTTAGTATTTAAGAACCCCTGATACTCCCAGAACTTCCTGGATTTTGGGCAGTGCTCTCACCTTTTGCTTTTGTGGTAGGACATGTAAATTTAATGTCCTTGTTGTCCCTTGCAGCTATTTCCTTATCATCTGGCGGATTATGTTTGCCGTGTAATGAGAGTATCACCTTTCAGATATTACTGTGATATGATTTTTGAAGTAATGAAAAATGGTAATGTTGTTACTTGCTTGTTGCAATTCCAACTGAATTAACTCCATGCATGAAAATTGTGCTTAACTTTTGCTGCATATAGCATGAAATCGAGGGATTTTTTTCTTGATAATTATTTTCAGAGGAAAACAAAATGATATTCCCACCAGTACAAGCAGATACTTTTGGCGGCCTTTGCTTTTGCCACTAGGTCTTTTATTTAATTTAATTTACACTAGGAACTGTTCCTTCATCAGACGATTATTTTTAAATTTAAGTAAAAATCTCCAAAACTGTAAGGGTAGAGTATGCATAATTAATTCAGATAGAATATAAAAAGTCTAAATTAAAAAAGAAAAACATTTTAAATTATAAAGAAAATATGCATAATAGGGAATTCGAATTTAAAATTTAAAAGAAAAGAAGTTAACATCAACGTGTAATTTTTCAAAGGAGAATTAGATTATGAAAATAAGTCATTCTGAAGATAGTGTACTCTAATTTAATGTAAAAGAATGAATGCACAAGATATTCAAATGTCATTTTGGCTTCATATCGCTTTTACTTGTCGTTATTATATCATAATATATACAAGGTTCATTGGACTCTTAACTCATCACTGATTAATTTCATATTACACTAATATTGCTTTCCCTTTCACTTGTGTGTTAATCTGCTATAAGGTAGATAAAAATGTAGAATAGCAAATGTTTGTTTGAATGGAAGTTGGCCTTTAAAATTTCCTGCTTGTTTTGATTATTTGCAGAGCAGCCTTATGACAGCATCCCAAATTTTAGTGCTGCGGATGCTTTAAGACTTACAGGAGTAGGGAGAAATGAATTTATTGATATAATGAACAAGTGCAGATCTAAGGTACTGCATAGATTTTGCCTGTAGGTTACACATAAATGTATATTTAATACTTGAATTGCATCTATGCTATTGTATGTATGGATCTCTGTTTGTCTAGTTATCTGAAGCAATCCTAGTTTCCATATTACCTCCTAGGCTTCTGTTCTATATAGAAAAAGAAAAATTCAATAAGCCTTCGTATAAGCTAACATGGCCTTGAAGTCGTTGCCAAAACAAAGATGTAGTAGAAAGAGAAGTAGAATACGGAGAGGCAATTTCTTTTCATGTCTGCAATTATATGCCTTTGACCAGACTCGGGGCAAGCATGATGAACTATCCTGTCGATTTGTATATTTATTTATTATTGTCATTCATTCTATTCCTCGGATATGGAATGATAAGATGGTTTGGGGGAAGGACATACGGGTTGGAGTGATAAGAAGGTCATGGTTCAAATTTCTCTACTAACATAACATACTAATTACTAACATTTGCTTATTCAAAAAAAAAAAAGAGTGAAGGGTCATTTTAGTCCCTGAGAGATTTGGGCGGTGTCACATTAGTCCCTGAGAGATAAGAAATTAAAAAATAGTCCCTGAGGCCAAATGTTTGCCACTTTGGTCCCTGACGTTAACTCCGCCGTTAGTTGTACTGATATGGCAGCCACGTGTCTTTCTCTCTCCTCTCCCACACTCTCTCTCTTCCCCTCCCCTTTCTTCCCCTCTCTCTTCGCCCCCTCCCCCTTCTTCCCGAGGTGGGTGAGAATTTGAAGACCAAGACAGGATCTGGAGTGTCACCAAAAAAGAAAGACAGGAAGGGATAAACAAGATGACCCATATTCCATGTTCAGAGATGAAATGTGAAATCGACCCCCCTCCCCACCGAGAAAAAGAAAAGAACTGAAACTCATATTCCATATTCTTTTGTTTTGTTGTGAAGTGATGAAAATTTGATAACCCAAGAATGATGGGAGATGGGACCCCTCCAAGGAGTAGCGAAAGAAAGTTTTTTTTTTTCTTGGGGGTGGGGGGGCTAAGATCTTGTGTGAGATTAATGTTGCAGAGAAACATTTTGGCAACTTGAACATGGTAGTGACAAACGCGGTCATGGGTAATTTAAGCCTTGTTTATTTGAGATCAATCAAATCAATTTTTCAATTTTATTTTCAGAGATGGATTACCGTGTCGCTCTCTCCCTCCCTCATGCGCAGGTGCGGCCAAGCCGCCACCTTCCCTTTCCTTTGTTCTCGATGCCGCCGTTCACGGCTCCGGAAGGCCCTCGGAGCTCCTTTTTCCTCTCTGTCTGCGGCACACTCCTCCCTCTCTTCAGATCTTCTCTGTGTGCACGTTTGATGGAAGGGCAGTTTTAGCTCTCTTTTCTTTGTTTTTTTTCTGTTTCTTCTTTTGTTTGGACGCATGAGCCTTAATAGCGAAGGAGAAATGAAAAGGCTAGCAGAGAGGGGAAGGCAAAGAGAGGGGGGCTGAGAAGGGGGAGGGGGCGAAGAGAGAGGGGGAGAATGGGGAGGGGCGGACGGAAGAGAGAGAGGGGAGAAAGGGGAGGGGAAGAGAGAGAGTGTGGGAGAGGAGAGAGAGAGACACGTGGCTGCCATATCAGCACAACTAACGACGGAGTTAACGTCAGGGACCAAAGTGACAAACGTTTGGCTCTCTCAGGGACTATTTTTTAATTTCTTATCTCTTAGGGACTAATATGACACCGCCTAAATCTCTCAAGGACTAAAATGACCCTTCACTCAAAAAAAAATTCTATTCCCCGGATATTTTAATTTATGAGTTCACCGGCTTTACTGTCCCTTGTCTGGATAATGATTTGGATTTGCATAATAGACTCAGCTAATCTTGAAAATATGCCATTATGCTCAAAGGTAGGCTTTCAACTTTTTATGATTCTTAACTCACTCGCCAATTACTCTTTTGGGAATATCCAGAAAATAATGTGGAAACTGAACAAGTCAATTGCAAAAGAACTTTTGCCAACTCAGCCCGTGGATTTTCCAATTGAACCCTGGTGGGGAGTTTGTCTTGTGAACTTTACCTTGGAGGAATTTAAGGTGGGGTATGTCTTTCGCCCTTATACTACAGAGGAGGATTTACTTATTTTATTGTTCATTGGCAATTAGAAATAATTTTGGAGAAACACTAGCAATACACACTTTGATGTAAACTCTTATTTTGTTGCCTATTTCCTCTCATCTTTAATAGAAACTCTCAAATGAGGAATCGGCCACAGTAGACAAAGTATGTAAGGAGGAAGCAAATTCATTTGTCATATTTGATCCTGACATCGTAAGGGGTCTTTGCAGACGAGGACTGATCTATTTTGATGTTCCTGTCTATCCTGATGACCGGTTTAAAGGTGTGTTTTCTGTGTTCATGTTTTGTTCTATGTTATAATTCCTATGAGTTTGTCTGAAGCTTCATAATTTTAATAAGTCGGGTAGAATTAGTAGCGTTTTTTTTTATCTAAATTGAGGTAACTGACCAACTGAAATTATCATATTGGTTCCCAAAAATTGAAACCATACAGTTTTGTTTATGGCGGCACAACTGAACTAAACGAAACTATAGGAGGTTAGTTTAATTAATTAACTCAAAATGATTGAATTGATTTTTTTTCTAAAGTGGTTGTTGGTTTGTGTTTTTATTATGTTTTCTTTTTTAAATATTTTAATTACGAAATACATATAAGATTTTATTTTTGACAAAATACATCTAAGATTTTAAGATAATCGGACAAGTTTTTTTTTTTAATGAGATAATCGGAGAAGTTTTTGAAAAGGATAAAACTAAAAATAATTTTTTCATAAGTTAGAAATAATAACTTTAAAAAATCTATAAAAAGTTATACCATAAAAACAACAAAAATTCCTAATGCATCTCAGATAATCTTTGTGCTAATTTTTTGACTCTCAAAAAAGAAAGATTAAGTTGAAATTTACGTTCATAATTTCATTGGAAGTAAAAAGGGTCTGATTTTTTTGTTAAAAAAAAGGGTCAGATTTTTGGAGAAAAAAACACTTAATGAAGCCGTGCCGAATCGATGCAAAGGAATATTCATACTTCTTTTAGCAATTATATTTAATACTTTAAAGATCAAATAGGATGGGTTAGTTAAATTAGTTAAACCTTGAATTGGCCATCCCTCTTGTTCAGTTACTCGACCACAAATCTAATTGGTTAAAATAATCAAAAGTCTGACTAGTTTATATATTCTCCAATTTAATAGGAAATTTCTTTGTCCTGATGTTGTTATTAGTTTATGATTGCTTTCCGTCTTGGCCGTATGGACCCATAACTTGATATGAGAAACATCAGATTTATTGAATAAAACAATTTGGTTACAAAATCAAAAGTGGATACATAAAGATAAAAAAATATTGAAAGGAAGATATAAGTATATATAACATGTAAAACTCCATTTTCAACAGCTGTGTCTCTTTTAAGTGATTTCAATAATATTTATATTTATGGTGGCTCAGTTTCCAGGCTTGAAGGTTTTGTTTCCAACAGGGAGCAGTCTTACGAAGATCCTATTGAAGAGTAAAGCAGCTTTTTCAGTCTGTGTTTACATCATTTTTGTTCAAAGTATTTATTTCGATATAATTCAAGTCTAATTCTGGACCTTTGTCTTTCAGGTTGTTGTATGCAGTTTTTGTAGTTTCTAGTGAAAATGCAACTGTTAGTGAGTTGGCAACAACCCTACAGGCTGACTTGTCACAACTTCAGGCTGCTGCTTCTTTTGTGTGTCGTTTGGGATGGGCAACAAAAGTGATTGATCCAGAATTTATTCTTGGAGATTCATGTTTCCCTGCATCTCCTAGAAGTTCAGTCGATGATGAAGAAGCTTCTGTTGCTAGTCGGAGTTCTGAGAATATGCTTATTGATAATGACTCCATTCAACATGGGGATGCCTCAGGTTCAGGGAACTATGGCCCTCGTTCTGCCTATACTCGTGTTGCTTTCATTGTTGATGCTAATATTACATCCTATCTTATGATGGGATCTGTTTCCCCAGGTTTATACCTTTCACTCCTCCTTTCTTGAAGCTTAAATTCATTTTGAATAATTTTCTGAATTATGTTTTTTGAATATTATTGTGAAATCAATTTGTGCTGACATAAAAAGTTGTGAGAAATCCATATTAAGGTTGCTATGCCCTTTTATTGATTATGAGGGCAAGTAAGCTATCATTAGTAGTTACATCCCATGTAGATGTTTTTAGTACTACAATTTAATTCTGCCCTAGTCACTATAGTTTCTAGTGCAAGATAATGTTTTTCAAGCTTCTAAATGGCAACATTTGCCAGTTGCTGTTTTGCTACACATCGAAGTATGTGCGACAATAATTTTTCTTCTAGTAGTGGTTGCCTTTTCTTGTTTGTTTTGGGGGATAAATAACAATTTGATAGTGATCTGATCTGGCATAGGTAGAATTGATTTCCAGAGTTTGATAAGTAATCCAGCAGAGCCTTAATATATAGATTTAAATATTAATAAACAGTTTTTCAAAGTTCTTGAAATAATATAACAAAAACTCCTGCTGTTTTTTGCTTATTTGATAATATGCTTATTGATAAATATAAAGTCAGTTATATGAACTCATTTCAGGACAGAAATGAGAGATATGGTGTTACTGTCAGCTAAGGCATGTATTGTAATAAGTAATGCAAGTGTCTGACAAGAAAAATCAAGGTAGAAACTTGACTTCAATAATACTGTGTTGGGCCATATAAATCTATTATAGGTTTCCATTATCCGCCCTTCGTTTTTTGGTTTTTTAGTCGATTAAGGAAAATGCTGATCTCCTGTGTGCTCAGTCACCCTTAAACAAAGTCTTTGGCTAGTATTGTGAATGGAAAAAATAGATGATAGGAGAATTTTGTCCCCTTAAGTGAGCTCTCCCGACTCGACTCATATTAGTCGAGCTCAATGTGTCTTTCAGACAGCTCCAATGAGGACTTGAAAGTTATATTAACATTGAAGTTTGAGTGACTAGTTTCAATTCTTTTGGATTTTGGAGACCTCTTTCCTTGTCAGGAGGCTATCTCTCTCTATCTCTTGTGTGTTGTGTGTGTTCTACAACTATGCTGCTGAAAATATGTCAGCTAATTGTTTATTACTCTTAGCCTCCATACTCGTTTTTGTTTCGATGCTTGCAAAAGGGGAGCTTATTGAGCCAAAACATGACTTTTTAAATTCATGGGCATGTCATTTGCTCTGATTATTGAATAATGCATCTTTATGGCTACTTGTTATGAGTTCGTTTATCTTCTGCATTGCCATGTATCTGAGACTGGTTAGTACGTTTAACCAAGATCATACTTCTTGTTGAACTTTGTCAGGCCTGAAATCTCATGCTGTCACACTCTATGAAGCGGGGAAATTGGGTCATGCCAGCATTGCTGATCTTTGCAAGGATCTTAGCACCCTGGAGGGTGCAACATTTGAGGGAGAACTACAGGAATTTGCAAATCATGCATATAGTCTGCGTTGTGTATTAGAATGTCTACAATCAGGTGGAATAGCTACCGATAAAAAAGAGGAGGGTGGTTTTGATAAACTGGGTACAGTTACCTCAAACAATGATAAGTCAAGTTCTGTGATAGCAGACCCTGAAATCTCTTTGGCTGAAAGATCAAGAAACTCTGGTGTTACAGAAGCTGTGACAAATAATGATGATTTAACAAATTTCGATTCAGAGAAGCATGTAGAGGATTCTGTTTACTCAGAACCTGTTCCTAGTAATACGGGTGATGGAATATTGGAAGATGGCAGTAATCACATTCAGCAAGTCGATAAGTCAGACACAAATTTCCATGCCAATGAGAAACTAGTAGGGGTTGAAGGGTCAGATGTTGGGACAGAAATGCTGAAGAGGAAAAAGAAATATCGTGTAGACATTCTCCGCTCTGAAAGCTTGGCTTCTCTTTCACCAGCAACTCTCAGCCGTTTGTTTGTTCGTGACTATGATATACTTGTGTCCATAGTGCCTCTTTCCCATTCCTCAATTCTTCCTAGACCCACAGGTCCAGTTCATTTTGGTCCTCCCACATATTCTTCTATGAGTCCTTGGATGAAATTGGTATTATATTCAACTTCAGCTAGTGGGCCTCTATCAGTTGTTCTGATGAAAGGACAGTGTCTGCGCTTGCTTCCTGCTCCATTGGCCGGTTGTGAGAAAGCCCTTATATGGTCTTGGGATGGTACCACAATAGGAGGGTTAGGAAGGAAGCTTGAAGGAAATTTAGTGAAGGGAGGTATACTCTTGCATTGTTTAAATTCACTTCTTAAACAATCAGCTGTGCTCGTGCTGCCTCTCGGTAAGTGTGATCTTAATAAATCTGGAAAAGCGATTACTTTGGATATCCCTTTGCCGTTAAAGAACTCCAATGGGACAATTGCCTCTATAGGAGAAGAGTTAGGACTATGTGAAGAGGAAAATTCTAATTTAAATTGTCTGTTGACTAAATTGGCAGACAAGATGGAACTGTGGACAGTTGGTTATATTCGGCTATTGAAATTATTCAATGGGACAGAATCGGGCCAGTTCTCTTCAGAAGAGAAGTATGAATGGGTTCCATTGAGTGTGGAATTTGGGATGCCACTATTTAGTCCAACCTTGTGCAGTAACATATGTAGAAGGATAGTTTCATCGGAGATGCTCCAATCTTGCTCATTTGGTGAACATCATGATGCAATGCAAAACTTAAGGAAAAAGTTGCGTGACATTTGTGCTGAGTACCAATCAACAGGTATCACTGCAAAGCTTCTTTACCAGAAAGAGCAATCTAAGGATTCTTCTGGACAACTTATGAACCATTCTAGTGGAAGGTGGGATCCACTTGTAGATCCTTCTTGTCCCATTTCAGGGGCACTAAGTGCGCATCAGAGGTTAAAACTTGCTAATCGGCAACCCTGCCATACTGAAGTGTTGAGCTTTGATGGCAGTGTTCTTAGGTTTGTTGCCAAGCTTTCTATTAATCCAATACTTGTGAAGATTCATTAGCTAAAATTCAATTGGCATTATCTACGCAAACATAATACAGAAGGATTGTTTTCTGTAAGGCTCATAATTTTGATTTCCTAATAATCCCAAGTCTCAGTAAGTGTATTCTCTTGAATGGTGCATGCAGATCATATGCATTAACTCCTGATGATGAAGTTCCCATAAAGCCTGTTAAAGAAGCCCCTCAAGCGGATACAATGAAAACAGAAGCAGAAGAAAATGATAGTAAAGAAGCAATCCTTCCTGGTGTTAATCTTATTTTCGATGGTTCCAAGTTGCTTCCATTTGATATAGGGGCTTGCCTCCAGGCTCGCCAACCTATTTCCTTAATAACAGAGGCAGCTGCTGCCTCAGCATCTGTGGCTATCAAATAGCTCTGCAGCCATTAATCCACTTTGAAACTTGGATACACGTGATCAATGGCAATGCTAAAGAGTCACGTGTCAACAATGCTAATGATACTGTCTGGTTTGTGCATCTTCAAGATGGATGGTTGTGCACAAACTTGAGCTCATGTTGGAGTTAAGGTTCAGTTTTTTTTTTTTTGCTGGTATCCGTGTGCTTTCCCAGTTTGGTGACACCTGTATGGATTTTGTACACATTACTACTCAATCATTTTCTATTTGTTTCAGGTTTTGCCAGATCAGGAAATTCACATCAGTTGGAGCTGTGAAAAGAGGAAATGTGAAATGGTCGTTGAGCAATGTATATATGACAGGAAATTCACATGTTCTTTTCCTTTAGTTGCTTCCTAGTCTATTGCCCATGTGTAATCACATGGTGCATTATGTTAATTTATCAACTAGAACTAGAATACAACGGTGATAAAGAATGGTTTTTTTTTTTAATGTATGGTCACGAACTTTATTTGCTCATTCAAACTCTTAGCCTGATGCGGTGAAGAATTCCAACTGCATTCAAGAAATAAAAATTGGAGAACGTTATTTGTTTGCTTCACAATGCATTGTGCACTTTGTGGATGCAAAATTTGTCTCAGATCCTAGTGCATATTCATATTTAAAAAAATAATAGAAAAGCTACCTTTTGAATATAAAAAACTTGTTTGTCTCAAGAGATGTAATGTCATTTCTGAGATTTGTACTCTGAAATATAATATTCTCATAATTCATACAACTTTTTGTAAAAAAAAAAATCTTGAAATTATTCATCTCTGGAAAATAACATTCTCATCTTTTACTTTTTTCTTTCAAGGTCTGTGGGTATTCTCTTTCTCATACTAAATCCAACCAAAAAATATAGAAGTCTGTGGGTTGGAAGTGTGAAAGGAAAAAACATATGAAGCTTCATCAGTTAATAATAAAATACCACTAGACTCTCAAAACTCAACCCAAAAAGAAAAATGCAACAAAACCCCCGCCAGTATTTCTATTCTATCTTAAGCATGCTGGTAATGGTGCAACTTATACAGTAACACTTTGCCGGAAGCACTTCCCACAGCGATAAAACCACCACCTGGACTAAAATCAATACAACGCGGATAGTGCAGGCTTGTATTTGGCGGCGGCCAGTTAGAGAATACAGTATAGGATGGGATGTGTATTAACTTTAAACTGCTCTTCTTCATGCCTGAACAGATTGCTAATATTTGAGAGTCATGATTAAATCTCATGAAATCCACTTTCGTAGTCAAATTCTCAATGGTCTTGATAGGCTTTCTCTTGCCCCCGAGAAATTCCTCTCTATTGTAAACATTCACAATTCCACTGTCTGAACCAGCTGCAAAATGTGTCCCACCTGGAGAAGTACAAAGTGCTGTGCTGTTTATGCAGCCTTCATCTACACCTTTATGTATGCAAGTCCTTGTTCTCAGATCCCAATGGTAAACCTGGCCATCGCCACCGGCACTCAACAACTTCTGTCCATCCTCGGCGAAAGCTAAGGAACGGATTGTTCCATTCATCTTTAGAGTACCAATCAATTGCTTTGATTTTGTTGAAACCAGTAAAATATAACCTTCATTACCCACAAAGGCTATTGTTTGAGAATCAGGAGACACCTCAAAAGCTTCCAAACTCTTCTCTTCCCTACCCACCAGTGGACCAATTTTGTCAACTCTTGCCTTAACCAAATCAAAACTATAAAAGAACTTTCTTCTTCCAGACAGTATCACCTGTGACCCATCGGGCAAGAAAGACGCTTTTCGAATGGGGCAATCTTCGAGGAAGATGCTTTGAATTTTGGTGTTCCGTTTGCCATCAATTTGAAAAAACCTAAGCTTCCGGTCTAATCCAGCAGCAAGCATCAGCTGAGCATTCCGATGGAACTGAACTGAATTTATGGGACCATTAGAAGGATCCTGTATATTTGCATCTACAAGCCTTGAGTATTCAATATGTCCTGGCAACAGTTTTGAGCTGCTTTTCACAACCAGGTCTTCATTTGTTCTGAGAATATCATCCACACCCTCATAACCCCGGCTGACAACAGCTTTATTTTCATCATCTGTCAACTCATCATCAGAAGATCTATCTATTTTTGACCCTGAATCAAGTTGCGCCCAGTCAGTTCCTGGGTTGAGCTTTACATGATGAGCCCTCAATCTTGACACATACTCTGAACCAGATATCAAATTCTCATCCTCTTCCTTCCTCAACTTCCTTAATCTGTTAACTTTGGCTATGCTTACAGTGACTTTTTCTTCTTCCTCATCCACCCAAACTGGTTTTCTTTGCAAAGCATCGTCCTCATCAGAACTTTCACCAGAGAAGTCACCATCTTGCTTGTAAACAGAGAGAACACTGTCTGCAGAACGGTCAGTGAAGAACAAATCAGAAGCCTTTGCAGCGGTCCTGGCTTCCACTTCATCATCATTACCCCCTTTTCCAAATTCAAGAGGAGAATAGAGAGACCCAAACAAAAAATTCTCCAGCTTTTTCATTTCTCTCACTTGTTCCATCACCAATTGTTCTCCTTTGCCATCTCGCTTCCTCTTCTTTGCTTTCAGGGTATCAACATCACACTCTTCCCCATCTTCAACCTCTTTCTCTTTAATGTCCTCCTCCCTCTTGGTCTCACTTTTAGGGCGAGCATTTTGAGATATTAAACTCATCTTTCACAAGCAAACCTGCAAAAATAAATAAAAAGTACAACTCAAGTGTAACCAATCATCCAATCCAAATATAACATGACAATAACAAGAAGGAATGGATTTCCCAAGACAGCAATATGACAATAACAAATCAAAACGATAGAACACTAGTGAAATGAAACAGCTTGCAATCACAAATGGGTAACACAATGATTGGTGAAATCAAACGATGAGTATATCACAACATAAGAGATTAGGAAGTGAAATCTCAAGTACTAATAAGACCATTTTAAAAAAAAAAAACACTGGATAACAAAACAATCATTCAGTTAAATACAAAGTGAAATCACGTATCCGGATTAGACAGAAAACGAGCCAATATTCCTAAATGGTTCCAAATCAGTCGGATGCAAATAGAGTTACAAACCTGTGGTGTTCGCCGGAGAGAGCGAGGTACGAACGGCGGTGACTGACGAGAGGGTTACTGACAGTCGGCGGCGGCGGCTCACTGAGAGAGGGTGAGACTAACTTAGGTTTGCGTTCGAACTTCTGAGTGAGCTGTGTCTGTTGTTGTTTTCTGGTTTTTGAGTGAGAATGGCATGTTTGGTTGATGTTCTGAAAAACAGTTTTTTTTATTATTTAAAAAAAAGCTTATTTGATAGAAATATTTTGTGAAATTATTTCTGAAAATTGTTACTTTTTTATTGTTTCAAAAAAAATTCAAAAAAAAAATTTGTTATTTGTTATTTTGTGTTTTTGGTCCAAAATGAGAAAAATTGATCATAAACTATCAAATTATCAGAGATTTTGGTGAGATGGCACGAGTCTTTCACTGTTTAACCAGGTGTCCAATTTAAGTCATGAGAATACAGTAGTTTTAAATTTTGTGTAATAGAGTTTTGTCACTTATAAGATTCTACCTGACTCAAAGGGATTAGTTCTCGTATACGCGCGGAATACCATGGTCTAGAAAAAAAACACTTCTGGAAAATTTGCCAAATACTTTTTTTAAAAAACTATTTTTAAGTCAATATCATTAAACAAATTTGTTTTATAGAAACAATTTTTAAAAATTATTTGAATTTAATTATATGCATTCACAGTGTAAAAAAATGTCTAATTATATTTCACTATATAGAGTTTTGTATAAATATTTTAAAAGTTATTATTACGAAGCGGCTCTTTGATAGAATTTTTTTTTTTTTGCTCAATGGGAAAAGAAAAGACAACAAACAACTAAAAACTACAATCTAATCTTTTCAACCCCCATAGCATCAGTCAAGAGAGTTGAGGACAGATCTAAGCGACAAGTGTGCCATATTCGTGAGCCATGATCCATGGACGAACCAAACTTAGCTGACCAATCTGCGTAGCAATTACCCTCCCGTAGGGAGTGGCTGAGAGACAAAGTCCACTGACGTTGAGAGAACGACCTGATATGATCAACAACAGGACAATGGGGATGAGTGCATGGGACGCCCTCAGATATCATCAACAAAGCAGTCTTTGAGTCTGATTCACAAATCACATTATGGTACCATTCATTCCAAGCCAAATCTAAGCCATGTGAAATTGCTTGGAGTTCGGCATTTATATTTGTGGAGTAACCACAACTACCCGAGAAACCAATAAGCCAACCTCCAATATTATTACAAATGAGTCCGTCATAGCTAGAATGACCCGGATTGCCAAAGGAGCTGTCATCCACATTAAGTTTAACTGTTTCACCCTCTGGCCGGTGCCACACAAGAGACCTTGAGGCTTTATGATAGAATTTGAATAAATATCTATGTAAAATATTTTTACATTTTAGGGACGTAGTTATTAAACTCAAATTATTTTATAAAATTGTTTTGTTAAAAAAAATCAAATAGAAGTTTGAAAGCAGATGATTCGGGACGGATAGTGTATCAAAAAAAGAGAAGCGTGGACGCGCGAAGGGAAAGCAAAGTTGTAGAATACGATGTCGTATGACTGGGGTAAGCGATGCGATACGCGAGTGCGGAGTGAGTGAAGGGTACATAAGGTAATGGGAGAACTGAAGACGATGAAATCAAAAGGGAACAACAACAACAACTGAACTCTCTCAACTAGGTAGGTGTAGTGGTGAGTGAGGAAGGGAAGGGAAAAGGAAAATGGAGAGTGAAAATCCGATTCCGAATCCGAATCCCGATGGCAACGGCGCACTCATCGACTCATTCTGCGAGATCACCTCTTCCACCAAACAAGAAGCCCTCTTCTTCCTTGAGAGTCACAACTTCGAACTCGACGCCGCCGTTTCCACCTTCCTCGACAACACCACCACCACCACCACCAACGCAATCCCCATCCCTCATCATCAAAACGACAACACCGCAATCCCTCCTCAAAACGACAACGCCGTTTCCCCTTCTTCTCCCTCCGATTCCCACTCCCCTGACTTCCACCCTTCCCCTTCCCCTTCGCGCTCTCGATCGCCCTCTCCCTCCCGCCGCGCCCCCTACGAGCTCCGATCCCGCCGCTCCCTCGGTAAGAAACCCTCCGGAAGCCGCCACGTCGGCGATCTCAAAAGCCGTTCCGATTCCGATTCCGAACCCGACGAACCCCAGGAACTCTACACTGGCGGTCACAAGAGGTGTATCACTGTATCTTCTTCTCTTATTTACATTTTCCTTCCTTTTTAGCTCCACATTAACAGTTAACACAATGCAATTTCAGAATCTTCTGTTTTTATTCATTGGAAGCTAGTCACGAGTGAATGCTGGCTATTTCTCTAAGACTATTGATTGTGTCTGTTTGGATAAATGTTTCTATAAGCACTTATAACATGGATTTTTTGACTAATAGTTTCTCGTATAAGTTGTTGAAATTGGCTTTTGCACTTCACTTTTGTCAAAAGCACTCTCTTTTAACTTCTTCATGAGCACCTATCTATTTATAACACAGATTTTCTTATTTTCATAAGAAAAATAAGAATATTCTGTTGGATAATCTCTTTGGCTTGCTTTATGCTATGTTTTGGGTTTTCCCTAATTATGAAATTATGAAATTGCTTGATACTACTATAATGTGTTGGAAATGTGAAAATGGCTAGCTGCGATGTGAGCTTAGATTTAGGGAGCTTCTGCTACTGCACTTGTGTTTCCGTTTCGTTCTTCCTCTTTGTTTATTATGTGTTTATAATCTTAGTGCCTTTGTCCTGAATTCACTCTTATTTGGCGTCCTTTATATAAAATTTCTCGTTAATTGACATAGTTTATCAGTCATTTGTCTTGGTTTTGATCAAATACAATGTAGGTCCTGATTGAGTTCAGAAGCCCAACTTTTAGCTTATGGAGAAATTGTTTTTGCTTTGCATTCTTATTTTTCTCATATATGGAAGTTGTTAAACAGTCACCATTAAATAGATATGTGCTTATGGAGAAATTAAAAAGAGAGAGCTTCTGGAAAAATTGAAGTGTAGAAGTTGATTTCTAACTTATATGAAAAACTATTAGTTAGAAAACTCATCATAAGTGCTTTTAGAAGAAAAAGTTCATCCAAACTGCCTCATCGAGTGGAGTTTGGATAAATTTCTCAAGAAAAGAATCCTATAATAACTATTAGTTTTTTTGAACAATAACTTTTCTTTTAACTTGAAATTAGCTTATGTATCTCAAATTTTTTTAGGAGCTCTCTTATTTAAGTTCTCCATGAATACCTGTAAGGACTTATTCACAAGTAAAGAACCATAAACTTATTTTAGTTGAAAAACTTTCATAAGTCAGAAGATAGTCCTAATGCGGCAATAGTTAGTTTTGTTTGATATGGTTTAGGTGGGGTTGCTGTTTCTGTTGTCCGTACCTTTTTTTTCCCCACGAAATACACTTCTACACATGGAAGCTGAAACTTACCTCCTGTTTTCATTGTTACAGTGGCATGCTTGTTCAAGATCCTACCAAAGGTGGTAACGGTGTGGATGAAATTTTTGATCAAGCAAAACAGGCAGCTGTTGATGCTCCTCTTCCTGAAAACTCTTCAAGATCAAGAAGTTTTACTGGAACAGCAAGGATGCTTTCTGGAGAGACATTGCCATCTGTTCCTCAGCCCGTGGAGTCAATTACACACACAATCACTTTTTGGAGGAACGGGTTCACTGTCGATGATGGTCCTTTCAGGAGGTTGGATGATCCACAGAATGCACCATTTCTTGAGGTAACTTGCTATTAAGCTTGTTTCCAAGAGTTTTTGATAGCTTTTTATCCATATTTTGTCTTGATGTCTTCTAAATTTATTGAATACTATTGCTTGGTCTCATCACTTGCAATTTGTGAAAGTTATTGATGTCTTTATCTAGTAGAATTATTATATGCTTATCGTTAGTTTACCTCAATGCAGAGCATAAGGAAGTCTGAATGTCCCAAAGAGCTTGTACCGACAGATAAACGGACTGCTGTCCATGTCAGCCTCACAAGGCGGGATGAAAACTACCCCGTATGTATCTTGTTTATTTTCTCATCAGCTTTGGATTTGTGTTCTATCTGTATCTATATCTTTACATTTCCCTGTTCTTTTTGGCAACAGGAACCGGTGAAGCCACGCCATCTTCCATTCCGGGGGGTTGGAAGAACTTTAGGTAGCAGCAGCTCCAGCAGTGAAGCTGCTGGTGAACCTATTCTAACAGCTAGTGGTGCTTCCCCAAATACTGCTCCATTGCCAGCAATGGGTTTAGTTGTAGATGAGTCACAACCGGTGACATCAATCCAGCTAAGGTTAGCTGATGGTACACGCATGGTTTCTCGCTTCAATCACCACCATACAATTAGAGATGTTCGAGCATTCATTGATGCATCAAGACCTGGTGGAGTGAGAAGCTACCAACTGCAGACAATGGGTTTTCCTCCCAAACAACTCACTGATTGGGACCAGACTATAGAGCAAGCTGGTATTGCCAATTCAGTTGTTATCCAAAAATTGTAGGTTGTTTTCCCTATTTTATTCCCAGTCAAATTGAAATTACTATGTTTATGCATAAACATTGATTTATCTACTTTATTGTGAATTCCACAAAACGTTCATTGTTGGTATACTCCCATCCCAAATTGCTTTCATGCTTGAATGGAGGTAGAATTACTATGAAAGTTAGTGCCAAAATTTTGTTTGCTCACAACTATCCAATAATTTTGATTTCTAGTTTCTAGAGAGAATTTTGTTTTGGGTGGTTTGGGTATATATAAAGAAGACATGCAAAAGCACATGTAAGGAGAGTACACCAAATAGAGAATAGTCCGTTAATTAAGAGGTAGGAGGATACCATGGAAAATCATTGGTTCATTTGATTTGTATTTTTCCAAACTTAATACATTTGATATCAGGTTGAAAAAAATAAAACCTAATGAAATCGAACTTTCTTGTGTTTTGTGTATGTCTACTCGTACTTGCTTGTTTCATGATGAGTTGTTTTCTCGTGTCTTCTCTTAGTTTCTTCGAGGTTAAGTCAATTCTCTCTTAATGATATTTTTAGAGAAGGAACATGATTGAAAGGTCTATGGAGGAGTGGTGGATGTGGAGGTATTTGGTGGAGGAAATTGTGATTATGGAGTGAGAGGCTATTGAAGTTAAGAGAGGGAGAGAAGGCACAAACTTGGTGGAGGAAGAAGGCACAAAGAAATCATAAGACTTAAAATGAGGAGTCCTTTGATTATTTTAATATTAAATCCGATGATCCAACTCAAACTAACATGAATGTGATTGAGTTAGTTCAGTTTGGCTCAATCACTTTTTTTAAAAAAAAAAAAACCCGAATCAGTCAAATCTGAATGGTTGAATATCAAATTCTCTCGCAAGTCGTGTTTATGAAAAACAGTATATTTGTTCAAGAATAAATACTCAAATTTAACATTTGTTTTTTTGGTCTATACTCAAATTTAACATATAATTTGTTTTTTAATCACACATAAAAATTGTTTCGCAAGAGAGAAGTGGTCAATGGGTCTTGATCCAACTCTTTTTTGGTCAAATCTTGGTCCAACTTTAAAAACGAGGCCTGGAGAACCCAATCCAGTAAAAGGCAAAAATTCGTGTTTGAAAACTGGTATGCAAACAAAGTTTAAACCCAAAGGCCCAAAAAACTGGTGTCAACCTTCTCATATATTATTTGGTAATTGATCTGAAACATAACGGCATTAATAGAATTAAAAAGGATGTGATGGAGTGAGCAGTGGTGGGAATAGGGCAGGTCAGGCCAAACTTTGTAAGGCCTGGGTCTGGCCTATTTTGAAATCTTAAGTCCTGAGCTTGGCCTACTAGCCTGATAAAGGTCAATTTTTAAGGTCTGGCATGACCTATTTCAAAGTCTGGTCTGACCTATAAGCATGTTTAAAGGCCAACATTTCAATAAGGCTTTTAAATAGGCCTCCACCTATTAGGTCTTTACTTGTAAATAGGCTTGTAGGTCTCTAATGATAAAAAAGTCAGCAGGCCTCCGCTGATAAATAGACCTCTAGGCCTTCACAAATAAATAAACAAGTAGACATATTTTTAGTTATATTTTATTTTTATTATATTATATTATATTATATTATATTATATTATATTTTTATTCTATATTTTTACTTATATATATATATAGGCTGGGCTGCTAGGCCTAATAGATTTTTTTATAGACCTAAGTCTGACCTATTTAACTAAATAGACTTTTTAAAAAGCTTGAGCCTAGCCTTTTCAATAAACAGACCGGGTCAGGCCAGGCCTTAAGTAAGCCAGGTCATAAGCCCTTATCGGGCGGCCTGACCTATTTCCACCCCTAGGAGTGAGCATCATTTTATTTGTTTGAAGAAATATGCATTACTTTATTTATTACAAACCTTAATTGAAAGCCTTGCATTTTTAGAATTGCTCTAATATTTTTGCATGCATGACTTATATAATAAGATAATATGCATTATGGGTTATTGTTAATTAGTCCAAAGCTTTTTTTTTGACAAAAATTACTATCAAAGTTAATGTATCGATTTTATTATTTATGAAATGTCGACGTACAAAATATTTAACATGAAATCGTATCTTTTTAAAATTTATAATGTACATTTAGTATTTCTATAGAATATTAATTGATATGAATTATGAATTTAGAAGTTTGCGTGACTTCTACTAGTCAATATAGTTTACTCTTGTGATGTGTGTGTGTTTGTTTATATAATTGTGATGTGTGTGTTTGACATGGATTCCATGGTTGAGACTAGGATGAAGCACTATAGTTTACCATTTAATTTTATTTTTAATCAAATATTTAAAAATGACTCTCTTTAACTTTTTACTTTTTGCTTTAAAATTTTCATTTTTGTATTCTCAGTCAAAGATGAATCCCCTGTCATCATCTCTATAAAACTGCACAACCATTCAAATTATTATATTATTATTATTATAATTGATCCAAAAAAAATTATCATATTATAATTTATTTTTGTGAAGACTGCTTGATGTGCTATAAAAATATATTCAAGGACTCCTAATCCAAGCACCATTTTTTTTTGTCTCATCCCAATCAAGTATTTGCGAACATATATAAGAATCTCGTGTGCAACATAAATATTCAAAATTCTATATCATAAATTCATGAGATAGCACTGGTTTCTCGGAAAAGAAAAAACAATAATCACAATATGTCAAATTGTCAATCATTCGTGTAGGGTAAGGTTAAACGCAAAAGTGAAGAACTGAAAGAAAGCGACGGTAGGAGTGTCCCACTAAGCGGACAATATCTTATATAATATGGGCTTCTTTTGCTCTCTTTCTCTCTTCCAACCCACCTTTTCTCACTCTATATATTACTATTTGATTAGATTGACATGACCCCTCTGACATATGTGTGCCTTTCTTTGCATGGATTCCAATTTACAAAACGGTGTCGTATTGCCTTTTTTTTACTTGTAAATTTAAACTTATGACATCTTTATCACTCTAATCATGTGCTCTTCTCCCAAAATCACATTATGACTTCCTCATATGGCCCTAATTAACCCACCTTTCTAATTGTGTGTTTGGTTTTGCAGCGGTGAAAGTTGATTTTATAAAATTGATTTTAAAGTAAAATAGTTTATGCTTAGATATTTTTACTCTAAAAATAAGTTGGAGATAAAAGTAAGTATAAAATTTTCAACTCAATGTAAATGTTAAAAATTTTAGCTTCAATTAGAATCAATTCTAGATAATAAAATTATTTTTACTGTAAAATCTCAAACATTTTTTATATAAAAGACAAATCACATTTGACCCAATAAACTTGAGTTTAGCTCATCTCATTATATTACCAAACATGCACTAAAACTTATTTTTTACCCTCTAACTTTTACACTTATTTCATTACTTTTTATTTTTTATCACATAATTTATCATATTTTTATTCTATCTAATTAGAGTACTAATATTTACTTTTAGTTTCCTAATTTTTAAATGCTAACTTTCGTTTCTTTATTTTTTAAATTAAATCACTTATATGAATATGTCAAATAGGATGACATTTTAGAGATTTTTTTTATAAGTCGAAGTTTATTAAAACCTGCCTTGAAGCATAAGGAGCGCATAAGTGCAGAATAAAAGGTTCATATCAGTACATAAAGAACCCTAACACCTTATAAAATAATCATCCAACCGAAGAAGCAAGCTATACCAAAACAACACTCCCTCCAAAGTTATTCACCCTTGACCGACTAGAGACGCATCAAGACACAAGTGAACATCATGTTAATTCTAAAAATATTTTTTTCTCTATTTATGAGAAATAAAAAAATATTTAACCTTTTTAAATTTTTTCTCTTTTTTAAGTTATATGGCATCTTTTTTAGATTTAGAGTATATGCCTTATTTAATGTGTGAAAAAACTATTTCATGTATAAAAGCAAAAGTGTGTATATATACGAGAGAGATAAAAAGATCCAATATCACCTAGCCGGGAATATCACATGGGAGATATATATGGGGTTGATGGACGGTTGATGTTTGATTCCTTTCAATTACCACACACTCCACGCATCTTTTTTGAGTGACCATATTATTGGTACGAAATATCTATCAATTTTATCAATTATTAATATTTGCATAAGAATCTGACCGACCATTTTTAATGGACTCTCCTTTCTAATTATCTTTTTTTTATAAGATTCGAATTCGAAACATTGCTAAAACATCACACCCCACGCATCTAGTCTAGTCTAGCACTACAAAGCCAAAGCAAAGTAGAGAATTGATTGCCAACAATACCAACAAGGTTTTGCACTTTGCGCCATTTTAAGCCACTGAGTTTTGCAATGCTCCCCACCAAACACGCGACAAAAAGTGTAGATAGGTTTTAATAATGTCATGTTACATATTAGAAAGTTCAAAAAGTAATTTAATCCTTCTCATCAATATCAAAACTTACATCAGTATTATAAATCATGCCAATATTTCGAACAAAAATCTATATCTATATGATGTTACAATACAATTGCAAAAGCCACTTTTAAATTTATTGATTATAAGAGAATATTGCTTTTTTATACATTAATTGTTACACTTCTCACATATCTCTTATAATTCTTTAAGTAACAAAACAAAATTTTATGTTAAAAAAGAAAAAAATATAATTATAGTAAAATTATGCAATAAACATATAAGTATGTACGTAATATATATTACTCCCTCCGTCCCTAATTATAAGAAGTTTTTTGCAAGTTTATTTGTCCTTTTTTATAAGAGGCTTTTGAAAATTTATCATGTATTAATTAATTTTTACCCAAACTATCCTTATTTATTATGTGTACTTGGAAGAAGGAGATAGTAATGTATTAATTAAATAGGAGATAGAAAGTGAGAAGAGAGATACTATTATTAAAGACAATTTTGAAAATACAGTATAAATTATTGACATATTTAATGTTATAAACTATATTAACTAACTTCTTTGGTGGAAGAGAATTAGGTAAAAACCTCTTATAATTAGGGACAGATGGAGTATTTTTATTTTTATTAACACTCAATATATACATATAAATAAATTCTTAAACACCTCAATACTAATATTCAGCTTGAGAGAAATCGAAATAGAAAATAGATAAGTGATAAATGTAATAGATAAATAATGTGGTAAAAAGAGAAATAGAAAAAACAAAATGTTAGATTTATGCTTTGTTTGGATTGGTTTATGAAAAACTTATCTACTGACATAAATACTTATGACAGTGTTTGATATAGCTTATAAAAATAGGTTATGACTAACTCATAAGCTGTTTTAGATTTATTTTTACAAGTTCTTGAAAATAATTTATATAAAATAATACATTTTATCACATTTTTTTATTATAAAAATAATTCAAACATAAGTATTGTTTTTATGACAAATACTTATATCATAAATATTTAAATAAGTTATTTATACGAATAGGACTATAAGACTATGATATTAAAAATTGATGAAATATGATTTGGTCACACCACCAGCCAACCAAGCCCAATTATGTGAGAGGGAAAGGGGCAACAAATAGTAGTAGACATGATCAGTGGTACTAGTGCATAGACCTAGGAGGTGAGAGGAGTATACATACATCTTTCATTTTCATTGGGAAGGAAAACTCTCAGTTTAAGTTGCAGAGACACACGTTAACCCTGCGTGCACCCTCTCTGTCTCCACCTGCATTTACACACACACACAACATCACTGCTAGTTGTTTTGTGTTTGATGTGTTTGTGACTATGTGTAAGAGAGAGATAGAATAATGAAAAATTAATAAGAAGGAACTGTTGATGCACAGAAGGAAGAAAGAAGGGGTAGATAGAGTAGAGAGACTGAATGAATCTGAACCCCTGAATCTGATTCCACCTTTTACAGGGCTATTGGGACTACCGGCCAAGAACCCCAAAAATCCCTATTGTTTTCTGACTCCACACTATTTTTTTTTTTCTCTCTACTAAAAATGACTCAGATTTTTTAGCTTCAATTCCGGGGGTACTCTGTGGACAAATTATATGCAGTGCCTTCTTTTTGAGAAACAGTAAGGTGGGGACTAGCAAGTAAAGCCAAAGCCAAAGAGGTATTAAATAAATGCATTATTATTATATGGTGTTTTTGTATACAGAGAGAGAGAGTGGTTTTGTTGGGGGGTTTATTATTAACTTTTGATAAGTAGTACTTTGAAAGCATGATAGGGTTTGGAGGGAACAGTTGCAGTGAGCTTTCTTCAATGGATATGATGAACATGGAAACTAATAGGAAGTTCCTTTCTCTGCCTCTACTGAGCAACAACAACAACAACAACATTTCTTCTGGTTCTGCTCAAATGCGCAATAACAACAACGTTGGTCCTCATCATCATCAGGATCATCATAACCACAATAACTACAGCCACCAGCAGCAGCAGGACCACAACAACAACAACACTTGCAGTAGTGCTGTGACTGTGAGGGATAAAATCATGGCACACCCTCTCTTTCCTCGTCTCTTGTCCTCTTACCTCAATTGCTTGAAGGTGATCATGCAACTCCAAACTCTTTATAAGTACTCCTCCATGTTCTGATAAATAAATAACTTTTGTGCATAATAACTTCATATATGTTCATGCTCTCCTCTTAACTTTTGTAAGATTGAAAACCACGAACTATTCTTCAAACCATGTATGCTTGCTTGCTTATTTTGTGCAGGTTTGGTTTTTAGTTGAAAGATTACAAAAATACGTTTAAACCAAAAGTAACTATCGACTTCTTTTCAGACAAACATACTTTTAGATTCAAAAAATGTACATTTGCAACTGAAAACCAAACATGCCCACTTCTTGGGAGTGGATGGTTTTGAATCAAGATCAAGAAAAATGGAAAGCTTCGAATTGTTTGTTATATATTTTTGTTTTGAAGATTTTGTTGTTTATTTTTCATGCTTTTGGTGTGAGTATTTACAGGTTGGAGCACCTCCTGAGGTGGTGGCTAGCTTGGAGGAGTCATGTGCAAAATGTGAATCTTTGAATAATGCTTATGGAGGAAGGGCAGGAACAGGTTCCATAGGGGAAGATCCAGCTTTGGATCAGTTCATGGAGGCATACTGTGAGATGCTCATCAAGTATGAGCAAGAGCTTACAAAACCCTTCAAGGAAGCCATGCTTTTCTTTTCAAGAATTGAGTGTCAGCTTAAGGCCCTGGCAGTTTCAACAGACTTTGGTGATTAATTAGTACCCTTAAACCATTATCTGTTCCTACACATCTGACTCATGTGGAGCAAAATTAATTAATTATGGGAGATTTCTAATTTCTTGTTTGGGGAAGTTGGTTTCGGAGTGTGTGTGACAGAGATCTTAGTAAATAGTAATATATAATCCACATATATGATTGTGTGATGACCTTATGGGAGAGAACAGCAGAACAAATAAAATAGCAGCATGACACAGTAGTCAAGGATTGTTGTTTTACTCCTAGCAAAGACCTAGAAATTAACCCTCTGTGACAACCTTTTGGTTAGAAGAGGCTAAATAAGTAGATGGATTATATGTGGTTTAGAACTTGTTATCCTTAGACTATAGTAGTCTACCATGTGTCTCAATGTCTTTAAACCCTTTGTGGGAAATAAACTTCAAGCCTTAAAGGGATCAGCTTGTAGTTAGTATATATTCATAGATCTTCATGAGCAATGTCCTTCAAAAGCTTAAACACTTTTGGTGGTGCAATTAATTCCCCCCAACAAATAAAAGCAGCTCCATTTAGTGGATAAGTGTGATTTTCTTGATAAAAAAATGATTTGATATATACCAATAATTATTTATTTTATTTCATTTGAGTATCTTCTGAACAAGCTAAAACATTTAATCAGATTACTCTTCTCATCATAATTAAATAGTACTGTGATTAGAGATTCAGAGGAACTTGATTACAAAAATTAACATTATTTGTGAGATTGTGAATAATTAAGATGGATCCAAGGTCTCCCAATGCTTCCTAGTTAATTAGTGATCCATTGATAATCTTGATGGCTTTCCACATATTTTAATTTAAAGGTCTTTTTTTTTCTCCATTCGTGTGACCTTCGTTTTCCCCATTATATATTATTTCAATTCAATTCACACATACCCAGTAGTGTGTTGTCATGATCTCTTGCAAGGCGTTAGTCCTTCTTTTCTTATGATTAATTCCTTCACTTCGTTTAGAATTTAGATAGATGTATGGCTCTCTTTGTCATAGTCCTTATTTAAGAACTTAGTTGAAAATGGAAACTGCTTGTCTTCTTTTGTCATCTGTTTCCTTGTCAATTTGTTCTCTCCGCAGTTTGATTCTCAGAACTATAAGGTAAATTTTTTAATTTGGACAGTTATTTTTTTATTTACCCTCTTTTGTAGGGTTCTCTAGTGGTGGAGGAATTGGTTACATTTTAAGATATGTATGAACTAGTATGTATCCATTTGGGCAATGGTTTGTACTTATTGAAAAGTCCTTTTGTAATAATGAGTTAATGACAATTCATGATATGAAATTATCTACATATGGCATGGACCCTTTTGCAATTTATATATTTGTCATTCTTTAGGAAATGCATTTCATTTGACAATTCAAAAAAAAAATGAACATACTTAACATAATGCTTCATTTAACAGTTAGGACATATAATCTAATTATTTAATTTGTGTTATTATAGTATTGTGTTACGTTTCAGTAATCTTTAATTTGACTGCATGCAATTTTTATGATTACTTGAACTCACATATATTTCTGCTTGGATATATATTTATTTGAATGAATTGCTAACTTTAATTTGCTGACTTTGATATTTGGTATAATATGAAAGGTCAAAGTGAATCATCTTCACTACAGAATGAGGTTGATTTGCATGAGAACAACCTTGATACTCATGCTGAAGATAGGGAATTGAAAGTGCAGCTTTTGCGCAAGTATAGTGGATATCTGGGAAGCCTGAAGAAGGAGTTTTTGAAGAAGAAAAAGAATGGCAAGTTGCCAAAGGAAGCTCGGCAGCAACTACTGGATTGGTGGAACAGGCATTACAAATGGCCTTACCCTTCGGTAATTCATCCTTCATAAATCATATACCATTCCTCTGCAATGTTTCTTGTTATATTTCTTGATTTTTTTTATCAAACGGAAAGCATATTTCTTGATAAATATTCATATTACCATCACTTTTTTTTTATATTTATCCAAAATACAGACATTTGAGTATGGAATTGACACATGAAACTACTAGAAAATAATGAATTAGTGACCAAAATTAAAGACGGAAAAAATAAAATCTGTCAATAATTTTGGTGTCACAAAATTTAGAATTTAGTGACGGAATTAGAGACGGATTTCATTTTTTTCCTCCTTAGAATTTGTCACTAGTTTAATTAGATTTTTTCTTCTTCTTCTAATTATAGTTTATAATTTAATTACTACATACAAACAGTGTGTCATCATATAACGGCCTAGTGGTGAAACACTGCGTGGGGTCGGAGCGATCTCCCCTCGAACCAAAAAACAGTGTCATCATATTTTATTATTTTATTCAGACATTCAATCATATTTTATTCTTTTGTCATGTCGTACCATATTTTAGAACATTGTTTAAACTGTAATATATGTTGTTGTTGATACTTGAAAATAATTAATCCTGGCCATTTGAATGATGAAACGTGGTCATTATTCATTAATGTGATTGGGTGAACATGCATGCATGTATGTTAATTGTTGTAGGAATCCCAAAAGCAAGCACTAGCAGAAACGACGGGGCTAGATCTGAAGCAGATAAACAACTGGTTCATCAATCAGAGGAAACGTCATTGGAAGCCTTCTGAGGACATGCAATTTGCCGTCATGGATGCAACTAACTACTACATGGAAAATGTGATGTGCAAACCATTCCCCATGGATGCCATGCCCATGCTCCTCTAACTATATATATATTCCTCTCGGCTTGAGCCTAACAAACCCTATATCTATATCTATATATATATATATTTGTCAAGTTGCCTAATATATATGTCATTAATATGTATGTCATTAATATGTATGTTCTATTTTAAAATGTAGAAAGGAGGATAAAAAATCAACTTTATCCCTGAACTACATATCAATGAGCTCTGAGAGTTTATTTGAATCTAATTATGCTATTATCTACAGTACTGTTCATGGATCATTACCGGAGAAGTTCCAAAATTTCATAAATATAATTTATTTTCGTACGTAGATGCATATATAAATAACTGTTAAAATGATGCATGCATTTTTGGACAAGAAAAATGTAGATTAAGTCACATGGATATTCACATGTTTAGAATCCTCTAGATTTAGTCATATGATTTTTAAGACTATCTAGAGTAATAAATGAAGTGTAGAAAATCCTGGAAGAAATATTTTTTCGAGAAGTTTGTCTCAATAATTTTTTTACACAATTAGTTCTTAAATTCTATTCTCTTTTGTAATAAGATTCTCATTTTGAAGTTCTTTCCATGATAACCGGTATAGTCATTTTTTAATGTGAATATATTGTTATATATATAGTCACATATATCTCTTAGGCTTGTTTATAAGGAACGCTAGATAAACACGTTGTTCTTGTCATGAAAAATTGTCTGGATACTTTTGGTGATATCTATCTAATATGAGCAACAATATAACGGAACATAAAGTTTGGAGGAGGGTATTAATTATTTGGTGGTTGAATTACCTTCTGTTGGTTTTCTGGGCGACGGTAAAATGTGATGGACCAAGTTGCTTGCCCAAAGCAAGGTATAAAATTAAGTATTGCCATCAATGAGGGACTATTCTGATACAGCACATTTTTTATGTTGCTTTCTGGGAACAAAGGTTTGTAAATCTTTGTGGATTGTGATCTGATTCGTTGCTTGTGGTAAACTTCCTGTGCTGATCCTATATATGACTGATTCGATTCAATAGTAATCGTTGGCTTGAGATCTACAACCTGACTGACACGTTCGGATTAGATCGTGGCTGATTGGTTTGCTAAACCTTAGCTAGCTCATGCTGACTGCATGAGGAACTGCTTGGACTGGGCCAGCTCTAAGATTTTTAGTGTCAGGAGCGAATCGAGAAAATAATGCCCTAATAATCACTTGAATATTATTTTTTTTTGTATTTTTTTTGCAAAATAATTCATAATTAAATTTTTTTTAAAATTATTTTTGATAGAAGTCAAAGGACCTTATGATATCACAAATAAGATTTTAATAATTTTAATTTAGTAGTATCACTATAATAATAAAAAGTCGGTATCCCTCAAAGAATGGAGCCCAAGGCGATCGTCCCCTAAGGGCCTATAGACCTCGCTCAAGGTTCTTTTCTACCAAATCAGTAGGCTGATAGACGTGCATATTTTAATTTTAAGCTAAGTTCACACACACTCAAAAAAAAGCCTGATTTAAAGACGATTTCTAACCAACGGTCCCATGACCGACGCAAAACCGTAAGCACATCCAAAATCTGGTTAATAAAACAACGTTCTGATGGCTAAGCCGATGATAATTACCAATGGCATAGTGTAAGTTGGCCAATTCTGAAATGTTTTGGTTCTAAATTTGGTAGCTCATTCGTTATTTTGGAACTGTTAGATAAATTAAATGCAATATTAAATGGCCAGCTGTCACATATATATAAGGTGGGGGAATAATATATATATATATATATATATAGGGCGTATCAGGTGAAAACTCTTATTTATTGTGAGAAATGAAAATTATCAATAGTAGCCACCAGATATTAACTAACGGTTTAGATATTAACTAACGGTTTAGATTAAAAAATTCCATATAAAGGTCACGTGCACTTCTTTTAGCATTCCTCTTTCCCTCTTTTATTTGTTCTGCCTTCATCTCTCTCTCTCCTCCATTGATTTTATCTTTGGAAATTAACCTGTTTCCCTTTATTTGCCCCCTTTTTCTTCCTTCACGTACCATTTTATGTTCATTGTCTCATAGTTACTTACAGCGTGGTGGGAATGCAAATTAAATTAATCGAATAATTGGTGATTACAGTGAAACCACCCCCTTCATTGTCGACATTCATGATCATCCTCTTGCACTTTCCACCGTATTATTATTATTATTATATTACTGATAGTTATAATAATCTATCAAATTGAACTATTCCAATTTCAGGATTTCAAATCCCTTATTTTATAATTGATTCGCGAATCATATATAATAACACAAATCGAAATTGTATCCGTGCAATCTGTGATCAAGGAAGGACTCGACTCAAGGAATAATACATGTGAACCAGACAATAACAAAAAAATCAAGAGTTTGGGTGTCGAAAGAGGAGAGGAAGAATAACTAACAATTTGGCGGAACAAAGAAGGACTAAATCGACGGAGTACTGGAGGGTTTGAGGAAAAGATATGACAGGTTTCCAGAGATAAAATCAATGGAAGAGAGAGAGAGAGAGAGAGAGAGAGATAGACGTGGAACAAATAAAAGAGGGAAAGAGGAATGCTAAAGGAAGTGCACGTGACCTTTATATGGAATTTTTTAATCTAGCCATTAGTTAATATTCGATGGCTATTATTGATAGTTCTTATTTTTTACAATATACAAGAGTTCTCATCTGATACGCTCCTTATATATATATATAGGTGGCTTCTACCATGAGGGACCTCACAAGGCCCTCGTGGGTGAGGGGTCGAAATTACCTGTAGTTATAAGTAATGCGGGATATAGTTCATAATATTAAAGTTTGTAGTGTCAAAAATGTAAAATTAAGCAAAATTGGAAAGTAGTACAATTAATTGATTTTTCAAAAACACAGAAACGGCCATATTTCTAATTCCTAATATTTATAAAAGCAAAAGATTCCATTCTAGCTTGTTCCTTCAATTCTTTCAACAACATCCTCTCGGCAGCTAGAGTTCACCTCCAACAACTAGTCCTCCTCTTGTTAATAATCACGGCAAGTTCATGATTTAATTTGAATTAATTAATTAATGTTGGAGAACAAGGGAGAAGGTGCTGCGGTGATATTATATATATCATTACTCCCTCCGATCCTTTTTATTTATCGTTTAAGGTTGTTTCACCACAACCAAGGAATCAATTAATTGATAAAAAGTTTCTTATTATACCCTTATTTATTCATTATTCCATTTTATCTCTCTATATTAATGTGTCAATTGTTATAATCAATTTATGTTTCATACACTCTCAATTTGCATTACTTTCACATACTCCCAAATTGCTTCACGTAGCTCTATCCATCGGTAATTGACTCAATTGAAGCAATTTTGCTTCTCTTCAATTTACACATTCATCTCCATCGATAATGTAGTCTAACTGAAGCATTTTTTATTCTACTCCATTCAACTTACCCATTAATCTGCAAACTTTTTCTGCAGAACAAATACCACCATCTTCTAGATGAATTTTCACGGAGTCTTTAGCACCTTTTTCCATTAGCATTAGTAATAAGAGAAATATTAGAACCAAAGTAGAAGTTTAGAATTGTAGAACAACTTTTATATTAGAATTTCAAATGTACATGTGAAATGAATTGTTTTATGGATCAACGTGAATTCAGTGCAATCAACTATACATTGATTAATTTGGATCAACGTGAATTTAGTCCAATCAATCTTTGGAGTATATTGTTGGGAATAGGAGTTAGTCTTTGAAGTCTCAACTATACATTGATTATTTTTATGAAAAATGTGAAGAACAATTAATAGGGTTAAGGGGTATGATTGTCAAAATATAACCTTAAACTATCATAACGACAGATAAAAAGGAACAAATTTTTTCTCAAAAATCGTCAGATAAAAAAGAACAAAGGGAGTATTAATTAAGTACATATTGTGTCGTCGTTGTTTTGTATGGTGACCAAGATCTCATGTGGTTGTTTTAAGAAAACTGCAAGAGGTCTTAAACCCTTTATAATTTTCATTTTGTGATGATGAACGTAGTTAAACAAATGTAGATTATGGTTGGATCAGGAACTACAGTTCTTGGTTTTTTTAATGGCAGAAACTACAGTGGCCAAATCGTACCCCGTCCCCAAGACAAGCCCCCCTGCTATGTCGGCGGCGACACCCACATCGTGGTGGTGGATCTGAGCATACCAACGAGTACGATTGGAGTACTAACAGTTTCATGTTTTTGTTTGTCTCCTTTCTGATTTGGTTTGTCCCCTTTTTCTAGTTTCCTCGTTCTCCATTCATTCTAAAAGGGGTGTTCCTCAGAGGCAGCAATGATCTTGCTCAGCTGTGCTCAGATTTGTCACGCAACCTCAGATCTCTACTTGGCACCAATGTTCCTTAGATCTGATTTGGGTAACTATAGCTATCCGTTTCATTGTTCATTGGGATCTATTTTGGTTTTATTTTATGTTTATTTTCTGGAATGATTTTTTTGGGTAAAATTTTCATGGATTGATTTTCTGGGTAAAAGAGGAAGAGAGAATGGGAAAGATAGATAATTGGTTCAAAAAGTGAATTGTAGCAAATTGAGGGACCAAATTGTAACTATTTTGACAACTTAGAATATCAGATAATTAATAGGTCACTCAAATCGATCTCAGTCGTTAAAGTCTTTTATTATTATATCCAATAATGCTTTTTGGACCCTCACTATAGTGAGGGCCGGTGGCGTTTAACCTGGTGCCTTCAATAAAATTGACCATTGTGATTCCCTAAGGTACAGGAGTGGACTTGCCATGTGCGTCCCACGTGCATGGCAACCAAGACTGTTGATATTTTGGTTGCCTAAATGAGCAGACTGGATGAATGGACTGGCAACCTGTAAGTCATAATCCCATTTCAAGTATAGTTATTTGCAAAAAGGTGTACACAGTTTTTAAAAATTCATTATTGATAGTGTCAGAAAAATGTAAAAAACTGATGGTGGACCCCACTAGTACAGCCCTTCTGATAAAGACGTGTTTAAAAGTTGGTTAATAAAATAAATAAAATAAAATTAACAAATAAAAAACCCTTAATCCCTCCCCAAATGCTCGACTCCTCAGTCCCTTCCTCCCCATCCTCTGGTTCGTCCCCCATTATTGCTCCCTGTTCTTTGTTCCTGCATGCCGGTTGTAGGACATTGTTTGAAAATAAAAGGGAGCTAGCTGGTTTTTTTAAGCAAAAAAAAAAGGGAGCTGGATAGTGGACAAAAAACTGTGAATTGGAAGGACGTAAGAAAATCCCTTTTATTATTCTCAATGTCTTCTGTGTTTTTTTGTTCCCTCTAGCGAGAAGTCTTGATTATATAAATAAAAAAATGGCAACTAATTTGAGAGAAGGAGATAAAGTTCATAGCAGTGACTTCATCATTTCCTCTAGTGGTGGTATTTCAAGTGGGATTCAAGTGGTCCACCGACAGAACTCATTTGAAGCTTCGAGAATGCCCGCCGTGATACACACCAGATCGGCGACGACTCGCACCGGCAACTTCCAATCTACAAATCGAACTTTGATCCCGATGAATGGGCACTTCGATAACAGTGGAGATACCAATATCAGACTTCGAGGACTTTTTTGTTTTTTTCATAACATAGTTTGCACACTTTTGGCGGCTTTTTTATCATTGTAGCACCATTTTTTTTTATTTTTTAATTTAGTATTTTTTTTTATTTTCTAAAATAGTACTTTTTATATTAAAATATTTATTTTTATTAATTAATAATTAATTAAATATTAATTTAAAATTATAATTAAATTGTTAATTGTTAATTGTTAATTAATTGAATATTTAATTGTTAAATATTTATTAATCCGATTTGTTAACTAATTAATAATATAATTATATAAAATAGCTCACGTTGATTTAAAATTTAAAAATACAAATACAAAAGTGATAAAAACAAAAATGATACAAAAGTGAATTAAATGTAAATTATAGAAAATTTTTACTGCTGTGTATCAGCTCTAGAACGGTAAGAGCATTTTTTCTTGTTATGCCCTTCATTTCGACAGAGTCCACATCTCTTGGAATGACGACTCCTTTCCGTTTGATCCATGTTAGTACGAATCCTTGTGGATTGTGGAGAGCCATTTGAATCTCTCTGCATTGTTGGATTGTGGCACAACTTAATTCCATTGTATTCTGACCAATACGAACGGTGAGGCACCGGTTTGAACTCTTCGCGGTAAATATTGTATACATTTTGCAATTTGTACTAGGGAGGCACATATATCATGTAGTTGTGGTGAATTTGGGAACAAGCAGCGATGACATGCAAACATGAATAGTGTAATGCCTGAAATTCACCACAGTCACACCACTGTCTATGTAGGTCTACTTTAAATTTTAAATCAATGTGAGCTATTTTATATAATTATATTATTAATTAGTTAACAAATCGAGTTAATAAATATTTAACAATTAAATATTCAATTAATTAACAATTAACAATTTAATTATAATTTTAAACTAATATTTAATATTTAATTAATTGATAATTAATAAAAATAAATATTTTAATGAAAAGAGTGCTACTTTGAGAAATAAAAAAAAAGTATTAGATTGAAAAATAATAAAAAAAATAGTGCTACAATGATAAAAAAGCCACTTTTGGTTCGTTTAACTTTTACGATTAGATCACCCTTTTTTTTTTATTTTTCAAAAGAGGATTCAAATTGTAAAATACAAAACATTGGGTGGAGAAATTACAATTTCAACTTTACCTGTTTATACCTATGCACGTGGCACACACGTGGCATGTCCACTCGTGCACCTTAGCCAATTTTACAGAACCAGGATGGTCAGTTTTATTGATGGCACCAGGTTAAATGCCACCGTGAGGGCCATATAAAGGCCCCTCATTCCAATACAAGTATAATAATTTTTTCCAAAGAAATAGAAAATATAAAAAAAATTAAACAAACGAAACAGAACGGGTTATTTAACCGTTCTTATTTTTTGTCATTTGATTGTTTTTTAAAAGCAACAGTTCCTCGTCATTTGTTTTGGTTTTTTTGTTGTGAAAAATAGTTCCATGGCAATTTTGTAAATACGCGAACAACCTAACTGAGAAATGAGAATTAGATCAAGGACTTGTTTGGATCGGCTTATGCAGAGCTTATGAACACAGCTTATAATTAATTCATAAGTTATTTTAGGTTTATTTTTTATAAACTACCCAGAATAGCTTATCAAAATAGCTTATGGCTTATATAAAATAAGTTTCACTATAATTTTTCTTCGATTATAAAAATAGCTTATACAACTTATGCCATAAACAATAGATAAACTTGTTATCCAAACATGAGCTAAGGTTGAGGGTTTAGGAAGGTTCACCCAATAGTAGAGTCGCGAGAGAGAGAGAGAGCTGAAGCTCATCCCGCTGAATCGGAAATCGGAAAACGGAGATCGAAACCCATCATTCAGCTGAGGTCAGTTTCTGTTATGCTTTGCATTTGGTAGAATCGACGGTTCCTAGTTTTACGCTTTGCTTTCATTATTGCTTTTGTTGGGAATTTAAATTCGTTCTTGTTATTCTGCTGTTGTTGCTTGCTGTTGTGATTTCTGGTGCGACGCAGATGAATGAAGCTATTAACAATTCTGACGTGTAGGTTGCGTTGCTAAATTGGGTGGAGTTAAACTTTTGTTATCTCTGTAGTTCGTAATATTAAAATGCTAAGATCCCCAATCTCACACTGCACCTGTGAAGGAAGACTTGCTTTCATTCTCTTCTCTCTAATTCTTACTATGTTTTTTTTTTCCAAAGGCTTTTTGTGGCTAAATTCTCGTGTTTTTTGTGGCATAACTTGTATTTTTATTTAGCTTCCATTCCCAGATTGAACCCTTGGAAGATAATGGAACATGCCCTTCAAAACAACAAAAATCAGCAAAACTGGAGTGCTTCTTGTCTAGTCATTAGTTAATTTAGTATATCATCATGAGCTAGTTTGATTTGCTGTAGGAACTTGGGGCTTTGGTTTTGCTGATCTAGGTGATTGTTTTTCTGCCTTTTCAAGAATTGTGATGACCTTTCTTCCTGGTTGTATTTTTTTTTTAACTTATGGAACTAACCCTTTAATCATTAGCATATATGTTATGTTTAGGAGTGGAGTTAGTTGATCTTGAATACTTGATTACCAAATTATTTATCTGTTTTCGTATGTTATAAGCAAGGTAGTTTTGCCTGCTAGTTTTTCCTTCAGAATTTTTTCTTTTAACTGTATAACCAATCGCTTCAATGTGAGTTTGGTATGTAGGGTAGTGTTTTACCCAAATATGTTCCTAAAGTTTTTGGTTCTGTTTGCATCAAGTAATTTTAAAACATGCAGCTGAATTTAAAATTTGAAGTATATAAATCTTGATTCTTTTCCCATCTCAACTGATTGCATTCCAACAACGACAACATCCAAAGCCTTTCCCATTAGGTGAAATGGGCTACATGGATCAAGCAATGGCATAATGTCCTATCATAAATCATGTGTAAAGACAAACTATTTAAATTCAAATCTTTCTTACTAATTTGACTTATAGTTTTTCTTGGTAACTATTAGTCTATTCTCTATTTAGGATACCCTCCTCACCGGTCTTCCCCTCTCTAAGTGATTGCTTTCCAATTTACTTAAGTTTATCTTTATCTATCATATAATTATAAAATTTGGCTATCTAGTTAGAAAATAATTTTTTTTTTAGCTTAATTTATTCTTAATGCTGTTCTGACTTCAAGTTGAAGGCATGAATGCGTTCAAGGCGTACAAGGCCTGTGTGCCAATTGCTTGGAGCCCCAATCTCTATATAACTCTGGTGAGGGGAATTCCAGGGACCAGGAGGCTCCATAGGCGCACTTTGGAAGCACTACGCCTGCGCAAATGCAATCGAACTGTCATGCGATGGAACACACCTACTGTTAGGGGAATGCTTCAACAGGTTTTCACACAAGCTCTAACAAGTCCATCTTGAAATGACTTATCTCCTTGTATGCTAACACTGGCAACCTTTGTCATTCGTATAGGTCAAAAGGTTAGTTGTTATTGAGACAGAGGAGATGTACAAAGCCCGCAAACAGAAGGAGGAAGCCCTCCGAGCCCTACGCCCTCCATTAGTCATAAATCACCAACCTGCTTCTGCTACGGGTACCTTGTAATAGTTTGCTGTGTTCTTAAAGATATGTCTTGTTACAACTAAAACTATCAAATGCCAAAGTTACAAACTTTGGCCTCAGATGGATAGATTCTTACTTTGAAGATCGTGTTTTAGTTTGAATCTATAATTTTGTAGTGTTTTCAACTGATAAAACATGGCTTTGTCTACTGTGAGCCAGCATTTATATGGTTCATCGGTGAACCACCACAATTGGCCATACGATATTTAATAAATTATTTAACGATTCAGATTTAATAGATATCAAATGAAGTACTTTAATTTTTACAAATTTACACTAAGGTGCTTCCCTGCTTTGGTTCTTCCGTCTATTTTTTGGATAAGTGGTTAAATTTTTACAAATTTACAAATTCACCAGCAAAATAAATGAATCTTTGCCTTACCGCTTATTAATAAGGCAGAATGGGCTTCAATAAATATCTGTCAATACTTGATAGTACATCACAGTTACCTTCTTTAAAAATAATGTTCTGCTAATAACCCAAAATTAACAGACGGGAGGCATAATATTTACCTCTTGCACACCATATATAAGGCCAAACAAAATGACATTTTTTTCTTCTTTCTGAAGACTATATTCTATGCTTCTTCCTTCCCATCAACTCCCACTATCACTTCATTTGCAATCACATGCTCTTTTTCTACACTGTCATTAGGCTCAATGTTGTGCTGAACTTTGTACTGATGCTTCATTGCTAAGACAAGAAAAAGTATAAAATTCAGTACTCCTAGCACTGCTAGCAGCCAGTAGAAGTAATCTAACCTGCCCTTGTTCAGATTGCTCTTGAGCCATCTTTTCTTACTTACCTTGTCCACAATTGACACCAATAAGCTACTGACAAAATAACCCATTGAAAGCGTAGTTAGGAAAAGTCCAGTGCTCATTGATTTCATCCTCTCTGGTGCCTCCCTGATGAAAAATTCTAGTTGTCCAACATAGGCAAATGCTTCTCCAGCACCTACCAGAAAAAACTGAGGGACCAGCCAAAATGCACTTATCATAGTCTGTTTTTTGACTGCACTCTCCCTCCTTTCTTTCTCAACAATTGCAGAAACCACCATGGCAATGATAGAGAAAATGAGTCCAATTCCAACCCTCTGAAGACTTGTGAGCCCTTGGACATTGTGGGTGACTTTCCGAGCCAAGGGCACAGTGAGTTTCTCATTTAGGGAAGTAAAGAGGAGAATGGTGATGATGAGAAAAGCTGATAGGGATCCTGCTGGGACATCTACAGATCCAACTTTTCTGTTCATGAAGGTAGCTTGCTCAATGGTGAAGGTGTTCATTTGAGAGTAGACTGTCCAAAAGAGGATACATGTAGCCCATATGGGAAGTAGCTTGATAACCATTTTAACCTCCTCAACCTGAGTCACTGTGGAAACCATCCATGGACTTTCCTTGTTTCCATTCTTTGAGCTGTTCTCATCCAGGATTGCAGCTTTGTCAAGGAACCTGTCAGACAAAATTCCATGCAGTAGAAATACCTGTCAGACAAAATTTCAAGTCTAGCTGGATGAGTTTGAATCAAGATAGATTAAATCTCCTATTTTCCTAGGATATTTCTTTTGGTTCACCATTTCCCGTGAACATGAATATGAAAGACACCTTATTTATAAATTGTTCCTAAGTATTCATCCGGATTCAATTTATGGATATGGGTATATATTGATTCAAGATAATGTCTAAATTAAAATCATATTATCCAAAAGTTGAGTTAATATTGCAGTTAGTTAATTTAATAATTTGGTCTGAGATTCTAAGAATCCAGAAGTCATATCTGACTTCAGCTAATACGAGTTAAGCAAGTGTCTTCCAATGGTTATTTTCTTAAAGTGACTAAGCTACTTGCCACGTGCGGTTAATTCAATCTATTGCAAGATATTTGGATCTTTCATTTTTGTTCAAATAGTCTAAAATCAAATCTGTTTTTTCTTTTTGCCTTCAGAAATTATAAATCGTTGCAATTTTTTACAGGAAGTCTCATGACAATGATATATATAATTCCTATAAGAGTGAACAAAGTATATAGTCAAAAGTTAGGAAAGGATGTTATAGCGTGGAATGTAGCAGGAAATGTTTTGTTTGATACGCTGACAATAATTACCTTTTAATTCGTACTCAGTCTCATTTTGGCTAAAAATAGGTCCCAAGAGGGTCGTAGGACTTCCTATATCGTTACCTCACAACTCTTATAAAATGTTCACAGGCATGTATATTTGTATATATGAAGCCATCATGAGTCCATTTAACAAGAATGTTGAAGTGGGTACAGAATTAATCTAGTTGATGTTCAAAATATTCTGGTTGAATTTAAATGTTATCTTACAAGTGTGAGAAAGTAGTTTGTCCTTTTCTGGAAAGACGACAAAAACAATCCAATTTATAAACGCTTTTGCTAAGGTAATCAAAAAAATGATTTTTGGACACCTCAAAAGTTATACACCTCGACAGAGTCTTGGGGAGGGATGAGAAGCTACAAGTGTGATTAAGCCCCGAGCCGAGAGTCAAAGACCCTAACGGTAATTTAACAATAAAAAAATACTTTGACAGAGATAAGAATAGAAGATGTGATAAGAAGAGAGAGATAAAAAAAAAAGTGTTGGATGAGTATTGAAAATAAAGGAGTGTTGAAATATCATTGTCGTAAAGTAATTAGTTGGCAATAATTGAAGAGAAACACGATCATCATATAACCAATCCTATTCAATGCTTTAAAAGAAAGAAAGTTTACCTTAACCTCTCTGTACGTGGGACCTTGGCTTCAAGGTAACCATTGAGCAAGCAAGGTTGTGAAGGGAAAGGAAGAGTCCTCTTCTTCCAAGCCAAAATCAACACCTTCCATATAACTGTTAAAGGGCTCCCTTGTGGCTTCTTGAATCGATACAATGGAGTACCACAAAGCAAAACAGCGACAGCAATCATCATTGCCCCTGCTGAAATTCCATACCCCCAACCTCTCCCTATGTTGTCTTGCACATACACAAGCACAACCACAGAGAATAAGGACCCAATACTGATAAAGAAGTAGAATCTGTTGAAGAAAAAGATCATCTTCTTTTCCTCCTTTGGATCTGTTATATCAAACTGATCAGATCCAAAGCCTGACACGTTAGATTTTATTCCTCCACCACCTAAAGCTATGGTATAAAGTGCTACAAACAGAAGAATCAACTGTTTGCCACTGGCTTGAATGCACTCATGGTGTTGTCTTCTGACTTCACTGCATGGAGGTGGCCTCATGGAAGAAACAGTTGTAGCCACAGTTAACAAACACACTCCCTGTTGTTAAGAGAAGTGACAAGAGAACTAGTTGATAACTGCTAAAATGGGTAGAGACTAGTTTATTAATATATATTCAAAAGCTTAAAGCTTTGAGCTTACCACTGTAGCTATGGTTGCAGATATAGCAACAGTGATGTATCTGCCAAGTTTAGCATCAGCTAAGAAGCCACCAAGAAGGCCAAGAAGGTTGAGAGTTCCCATGAAATTGGTAACCATGGTGGCAGAATCAGCTGAAGGGAGATGCAAATCTCCAACCAAGTAGGTCACTAAGTTCATGGATATGCCCATAACACATATTCTTTCTGCCAGTTCAGT
Source organism: Glycyrrhiza uralensis (assembly GCA_030159175.1). Lineage (NCBI taxonomy): Eukaryota > Viridiplantae > Streptophyta > Magnoliopsida > Fabales > Fabaceae > Glycyrrhiza > Glycyrrhiza uralensis. The sequence goes on from BRZY01000006.1 coordinate 3,990,237, forward strand.
ACCTGCATAATAAGAGAAACGTGTGTGTTGTTGGAGCCAAATAAAAGCAAAAGCCCCTAACATATCAACCTTTGAAAATATGACTCAAATTTTCTATGGAGATTGAGAAGGACCTAAGATGAGCCCTGCTGCTAGCCATCCTCCAGTTTTTGACTTGTCAACTGGGTGACCTCTAAAATCCACAGCAGCAATGTTGTCTTCTGCATCTTTTTTCTCTCCATGACTTGCAACAAGAACCTATGCAATTTTGGGGGTTGCAGAAAGAAAGAAAAAACCATTAGGACATTAACTACAAAGTTTAAGGTTTTGAACAATTACAAAAAAAATAATCTATAAGATGCAAGTTAATACCATGTTTAATGTTTTTGTTGATGGAGGGATAACTAAGGATTGTGTTAACTGTTAAGTGTTTTCTGCTGCAAAATACCAGTGGTGTGGAATAAATGAAGAATCAAGCTATGTCGTGGTAGAGAATTCTGATGAGATGTTTTGGCATATAAGTGTCATGTAATAGGTCCACTTATTGTGATGAGTGGCCCAGAGTGGTGAATCTGCAATGTTTGTGTCTGCATGTGTTGGAGTTATTATGTAGGCTATCATTGATATGTGGCTTGGGCCGTACGTGGCTAATGAATACAAGCCTTTGAAAGTGATTGGACTTGCATTCCTAATTTGGATCCTAACTTGTCATCTTGAAGTCACAGTCATAATGATCAACTGGTAAAAGAAAAGCATCTATATACAAATTCAAATCATCCAAGTTCTTCTTCTGTCGGTCACTCATATATGCTTGATGAAGTAATGATCATGATTAACAATTTGAACGAAGGTGCATGGAATAATCAAAGGCTGGCAAGATATATATGACTTTTCTATATGGTAGATTTAGGCAGGTTTATTTGTTGCATCACCAAATTTAATTAAGAATAAGAAGTTCCTAGTCCATGTGTTTCAGAGGAAGCAAGAAATTGAAGCACTTCGGAAATTGAGCCGTATAGGTTTTTGGTGTTTAAAACGACATAGCGACAAAGGGACCGATTGTAACAATTGAGATACGTGGGGACCAAAATCGTAGAATCGTGATACTTTGGGACCAACATGGCGCAATTAGAACTTGGGGACCAAGATGACACAATCATTCCGTCAAAAAAAAAAGATGGCACAATCATGATATATGAAGAACCAAAATCGCATAACGTGGTGAAACCAATTTCATATAAGCTGTAAGTTGTTTTAATAAGCTATCATGGGAAGCTTATGAATCAGTCATAAGCTGTTTTCATAAGTTCTGTCAAATACGCTGACAAGTGCTTATATCAGTAGATAAACTCAAATAAGCTCTGCATAAGCCAATCAAAACAGGTGATCATGTCTCACAAGAACAAAGAAACTGAAATGCATATCGGGTCTACAACAACTATTTTTTTACTTTTACATTAAATTTTCTTTAGAATACACGCCAATTTTAAGACAAGCACCAACAGAAGAGTTGCCAAGAAATTAAGAAGACATGCATTCAGATGCATGATATGAAACGGCTCGATCCTCAACCGTACGTGTTATAGTTCCTATCCAATATCTACCACAGTGTGTGGATGAATTAAATCTGCGGCGTTCCATGGAGGAACACATCACATCTACTAATTGACGCCCCGGAGTATTTCATGGACCCGGATTCCCTGCACTTCCTGAATACAGGGAATCCATGTATTCATGCGGTCAGCCAATTTTGACTGTTAAATTGAGATCGGATAGTTAATAATTTAAATTTAAATTTTAAACCCAATTCTAATCTTGAAATCGTTAGCAATTCGATCTCAATTTAATAGTCAATATTGATTGATTGTGTGAATGTGTATATTCACTCCAATCACGGAATCCATTTCAGTTTTTATTTTTATAATAAATAATTGTCATTTTCAATGTTGCCCAAAATGGCCAGAAAAGGTAGTCCCGTTAACTTAATAATCTCGTGACCCAGTGGAAATTCAAATGTGCTAGTTCTTCTATATCAGACACAGATGACAAAGAATTTATCTTTTCACTTTCACGAATATACTGTATTAATAGATATGAATCCAAACCATCCGTACATGTATAGTTGCATTACAAATCTACCTATGCAAAATATGTTGGGCGATATATGGAACTTTATCTTTGTAAATTTTTAACATATATATTGTGATTGAACTATGTCAATTTTTTAAAAATATGCAACAAAAAAATTAAATAGTCTAGAATTGTTTTTTGTCATAAATTTTGTTATAGTAACTTGCCAATATCCATGTGTATGTTTCAGGCAGGTTATTTTACTTCCGTCTTAATCAACTCTTCATTAACACCCCACCCCCCCCCCAAAATTACACAAAATATATATGTAATACTACACTAAACATATAAATTATTCCCGACATCAAAATATGTTGATAGAGAGATATTGAACAAAAATTGATTTTTGTGCAAATTTTTATTGATTTTGAAAATGCATATGATAGAAGTTCTAGAGAAATTTTGTTGAATAAATTAAAAAGGAGTCATTACATTCAAGTAATTAAAAATATATACGAGTTGTTCACACCTAGAATGAGAATACAATATATATATATATGGAGCCACACAAATTTCTTAGAAATCATTTTCTCATAAATTCATGGATCTGAGAGAGAGAGGGTGAGGCGCAGTGTGGGTCATGTAAAGAGCTTAATAATGATGCTTATAATGAGGATTTGTGTGATTCATGTTTGAGCTGATCCCAGATACAATTACAAATTTATTATTGAAAGAAGATCCAGGAGGAGTACTACTCCTACAAATGGATAAGGTTCAAAAACATTCAAATTTATAGGATAGCCATGAGCCATACGAGTCAATTTAAGATTAACCATATGTTATTAATTAACGGCTGATAGACGTATAATGTATAGTTTGATTACTTGGTCAAGTTAGTGAAGTCAGGTGCCAACCTCGAGTTACTTACTTTGACCATGTGAGAATGACGTACGGTCTCCACTCCTCCTGAACTCACTCTTCATGCTGTATGATGTGCCAATTCTTTCCATCCAATTAGGTATATATATGTTTCCATTTGGGCATTGACCATTTGCATTTGACAACGTTGACGTATTCATCTAGGACTAATGTTAGAATTGATTGTCTGTTTGGAAGGCTGAAATTAAACCCCCACGAGGAAGAAAATAGGAAAAAGAAGATTATGTCAAACTTCACATTTACATCATCACTAATCAATCCCATGGAATAACAGAATACAAAGAATGAAAACAGGGAGCGCAAATTTTTTTTGGAGAAATAGGTGACTTTTACTATCTACACTACTTTTACATAAAATCTATTCTATTTAGTATATAATAAAATAATATCTTCAAAGGATGTGCATTAAAAATTATGGATCACGTTAATTCTTTTGGTTGATCAATTTAGTTGCTAAAATTGTTTTAAAATTCTTAGGTTTTTGTCAACAATAGTTTTTTTGTCCAAGATTCAAGTGAAGCAAGCTGTGGGTCTGCTTTGAATACGTTTGGGCCTCTCCTGCAAAAGTTGATAATTCCACCCAGTGTCCTTTTAAGGCTTCAATAAGCATGACCAAATCCCCCAACGTATCACATGTGGTTAAAAGTGCTGGGGTGATGCTTTAGGGTGGGGGTTTGATCCCCCTCCCCCTCCCCCAAATCCCCCTCCCCAATGACCAAAAAAAAAAAAACATGACAAAAAAAAAAGGCTTCAATAAGCCAACTGGTAGCACAAACAGATAATGAAAGAGCTAAGTCCCTTGGATAGCTCAAGTGGATAAGAGCTTGGGGTGTGCTTGTCATGGGTGGGGTTCGACCCCACCCTCCCCATTCCCCCTCTCCCAAAATCCCCCCTGTAATGACAAAAAAAAAGAGCCAAGGTATATGTACTAATCAATATTATGCAATACCTCCTGTTGGCGGTTGCTGTTGGAAAAAAGTTAAAGTTACACGTCAGTTAGAGATAAGATTTAAATAAAATATACTAGTATAAAAAATAAATAATCGTCTCCTTACAAGTCGATTTTATAAAAATGATCGATTAGACCATAAATTCTAAGAGTTGTTGCACTTACTGTTGACCACTTATTCCTCATGCAGATTGGCATTGAAATTCATTAGCTCTATTTAAAAAAAAATGTGCAAACAAGTAAACTGTACATTTTTTGACGAGCTATTTTCAGGCCATTCAATTTCCAGTCTTCAAATTTCTGAGCATTTATCTAAATATATATTAAATCTGTACAAGTTTTTACTGTTTATTACAACGTGTCATCTTAATAGAGTATTGCTCCTCCAATAATATTTTTTTAATCTCCCATCTATTGTCTTTTCGATTCACTCATACCGATAAACAAAAAAAAAATTCCATCTCCTTCAACATAAACATGTCACTAACCTTCAGTAATTTTTTCAAATCAAATCACATCTAATCATAAACCAATGTTGGATTACTCACAGCAGCCATAAGTATTTTTTATTCGATTATTTATTGCAAATGAAAGCAAAAGTTTAAATAAATATAATTTGTATATATCGAATTTTTATTAAATAATTAAATAAAGACTTCTGAAAAAATAAATTTATTAATTGTCTGTTTTTTATAATTATTTTTATGCACACCCACATATGTTTATTATTTTTTAATCATTAATTAGTATCTATACCGTATAACAAGAACATTTTTGCAAATGCATAAATGAAAGGTTGAATATGTAGTGTTTCTGCAATTTACTTACAAAAATTCATAATATTTCAATATATATCATATTATTTTATATTTACAACATTTAAAAATAAAAATTTGAAAGTATATTAATGACTATGTCAAATGGGGATGACACACAATTCTGATGCATTAAAATTAATATATTTATTTTAAAATGCTTAATAAAACTAATTTTTTTGTAATTATTGTAATTTATTTATTTCTATGAATCAGTCAGCAAATGATAAATAGTTAATCTATTGTATTGCATGAAAAATTGAAGATATTTAATATTATTATTTGATGTTGTAAAACACTTTTAAAACTTTGTTGTTCTTTAATTATTTTTAAAGTATAATTGTATAATATCAGTAGTACTAAAATCTTAAGATGATTAACTTTTCAATTTCTTATGTAAATAATAATAACTTTAAAATATTAAAAATAAACATGTTATTTCAACATTCTAAATTAATTATGTAATATTAATCTATTTATTTTATGTAAATGTTTTACAAACATTAAAATAAAGCTCATGCGACGGGGTGTTAATGGGTTCAGATAACTCGGTAACCCAATTCAACTCAAATAGTTTGGGTTGGATTTTTTCTATGATCGAGTCGAACTCAAACCAAGCCAGCCAAATGTGAGCCAATTTAATTTGGATAATGAAATTTTATTTTGAGCCTGTGAACCTTATTACCCGATCCGTTGACATGACACTATTTTTTTGTCATAATGTTATGTTATTTTAATGCTGTATTAGTTAGGTATATTTACGGGACCAGGTAACCAAATGCACCAAACCAACCCATTAAAAAATACAAATTTTTTACCAATTCAAAAATAGTTTTTTAAACCTTGAACTCGATTGACACGATTCAAACTAACCCATTTTTTTATCAAATTAATTTGGTTCAGGTTCGACAGGAAAATAACTCATTTGATTAAACCCAAACTAAGATCTTTTGATCAAATTGGGTAACAGATTGAGTTAACCTAACTCAATCCAACCCGTGTACACACATACCCATGCTATACCCGTGCTACGCACGGGTAACATTCTAGTTATATAAAAACCTTATCATACAAGGGATAATATTAAAAATACATCCATAATTTGTTATGTGTGTATTTTTAATATCATTTCTTGATTTTTTCATCAATGACTAAGATTAATCACTTTACCCTCTAAAGTCAATTCACTTTAGAGGAGTCAAATCCATTTATAAAAGGCGATGATGGGTCTCCTTATCTGGTACCCCTTCAAGACTGGATACAAAATGGCCATTACGGCTTGCACAGTCAAACACAGCGTATGTTTGTAGAGATAAACTTCTAAACAAGAGAAATATTCATCCATTACGGCTTGCACGAAGAAACATTCTTTTAACTCTATAACTAGCTTTGCCTTTGATCATATCAATTTTGTTGGTAATATCAAAATGAAAGATGGTAGTTTCCCGTATTTCTGCTTCATATTATTTTTATCTTTATTTATCAGGTCAAGCCTTATCAAATAAACATTAAAAAATGGAAAACATGTGTTGCCATATCATACACATACGAATCTATATGCGTATAATATGAAGGCCATGCATCATAGTTTGGATGTAATTGGAACCAAAGGCTCAATAATAATAAACCAAAAATTAAAAATAAAAGCAAGCTCATTATTTGGTAAACAATTAGACTTCAAATGTCAGCAAACAGCATGTTCCACCTGGAAGAATATGAAGGGAAAGGTATGCAGTTCCTTTTAGTGGTAACAATCTTTACATTGTCCAAGGCAAGTTCATGTGTCACCGATTGTTTCTTTAAACAAAAACATCATTCAAAAGGATTTTACACAAAAAGAAGACATAGAAAACATAAAAAGGCATGCTGAAAGCCATCAAATTATTTTTCAGTTGGCAATAATTAATATATCACTGGAAATCCGAATTTGATCATATAATCATCAAATGAACCTATCATCAAAATTAAATAAAGCATGTGATGTTGTACAAAAGAGGCCAACAAAAACTCTGCATACATATAGAAGATCAAAGAAATTCTTATCCAAGACCACATATAAATCATTAACTATCTGCTATCAGAAACTTGGCTAACAGATCTGGACCGTTCAAGCTCATCAGAAGGATCCCAATCAAGTGTAGAGGATTGAATCTTAGACAGAACCATGAAAACCTCAGAAATGTTTGGTCTTGAATTGAGGTCACGAGCAACACATCGTTTAGCAATCTCAGCCATGGAATATGCAAGATCCAAAGGGTACTCATCCCTCAAACTTGGATCCATGAACCCTCTAAGTTTCTCCCTAACATTATCCCCTTCAAGAACCTCACTCACAGTTGCTGACAGAAGCTTCTCCCCTGAACCATTCTTACCAGTGGCTTCTTTTCCTGAAAGAAGCTCCAAAATCACAACCCCAAATGCAAAAACATCCATCTTTGGAGTAATCAAACCGTTCTCAATATACTCAGGTGCCATGTAACCTTGAGTACCCACCACATGCCTTGTCAATTGAAACCCCCCATCTTCCCCATCTTGATTCTCCATAACTCTAGCCAACCCAAAGTTTGAAACTTTAGCTCTAAAATCACCACCCAGAAGAACATTACCACTCTTCATATTCTTATGAATATGAGGAGGGTTTGCATAGTTATGAAGGTAATTGAGTGCATCAGCCACATCATGAGCAATCTGAACTCTCTGAACCCAACTAAGGGACACAGAATTCTGGTACTTGTTCTTCTTCTCAGAGTGAAGCCAATCATCAAGAGAATCATTCTCAGCAAACTCATACACAAGATAGGTGTTACCTTTGTAGACACAAAAACCAGACAACCTTATAATGTTGGCATGGTTGATCCTCTTCAGAATGTTTATCTCAGATGAGACATCACCTTTAAGAACCTTAACAGCAGCATCATCACCTTTAAAAGAAGCTTTATAAACAGAACTACCCTTGACCTTATTCTCTTCACTGAAGAACCCAGTGGCGTTTTGCAAGTCCTCGAATTTGTACACGGTCAACGACTCAATCGCAAAGCGAATCCCCTCATAAGAAAGAGACCAAGAATTGCTCGTTGTGGTGGTATCCGACATCTTCTTGGTGTCAGCGGAATCCGAGAAAGGCTTAACCGCCGGCGGCGGAACCGGCGGCTGTTGACGGCGGCGGCGATAGAAACAGAGGAAAAACACAGAGAGAGCTGCAATAAGCGAAACGGCAACCCCAACGGAGACACCGACGATGACCCACTTCTTGGAAGAGTCGGAGTCTCCGTCATCCGCCGTCGCCGGTGGCGGCGGCGGCGGAGACTCAGGTGGGGTGGCTACTCTGTTTAGCGTCTTCGGTGGCTCTGTTTTGAGAGGAATCAAAAGCGGTGTGAAGTAGAAAATAACGGAGGTAGAAGAAAGCTCGTTCGCCTCCAAAATGCTCTGTTCATCCACACCGAAGATCTCAGCAATGGAAGAAACCGATTCACCCTGAGAGACCAAGTAAGTGAGCAAGTACTTGAACCCTGCATCGCTCTGTTTCTGAGTTGGACAAGCGCACCTGAGTGGCACGTGAAGCTTTTCGCCAGGAACAAGGCTTCGTTCGTCATAGGGGTTCTGTTCCATGAGTGCCTGACACGTGGTGAGTGCCTGGTAGGTGTTATTAGCGACGGTGAAGTAGGTTTCACCAAGGATTTTCAAGGTGTAAGAAGAGTTGTATTGGTAGAATTTTCTGTTGCCGGAACAGGAACAGTTGACTGGAACGGTTACCATGGTGTCGGTGGGGATGGTTTGTTGAACGTCGATGATGTTGTTGGATTGTGCAATGAGGGAAGGTGTGGAATTTAAGAGTTGGGAAATTGAGGTTGCGTTGTTGTATTCGGGAGGGTGTGATTTGAAAGTAAGGTATGATTGGCATGAAGTGATGCTGTTGCAGATGTTGCCTAATGTAGAGTTGTATTGGTTATCACAATCTAGCTGCTTGTTGTTTACGTACTCTTGTTGTCCTTGTACTGTTGTTGTTTCTGGGTTCATCAGTAACAACAACACGGTGATAGTGGTGGTGGCGACACTTGAGATATTCATGGTTGCTGTGTTGAGTGGAGAGGGTGGCTGATTTGGTTGCTCTGGCAATAGCAGTGGTTTTAAAGTGGATCAGCTGCTCTGATTTTCTTCTCCTCTGTTTTCTCTGTTTTGTGTGTGACTGAGGAATGGGATTCAAAGAACGCGTCTTTGTTTATGTGATTTCAATGTTTTTCTTCTGGTCTGAACATAACGTTATTATTACGGGCAGCGTATTGGATGGGGTGGGAATGGCGAGGAGGTGTGCGAGTCAAACACGTTTTGTGTTGGGTTTTTTACTTTTTTTCAACTCTTTGGCAAATGGCAATACTGTTAAAAAGACTGACTTTTCCGCGCTAAAAAAAAATTTAAATATTGAATTAGATTTCTTACCGGTAAACAATCACTTTGGCTACGTGAGAGTATAAGACAGTTTCATTTTAGCTTTAATAGATATGAAATTAAAAAAAAATATCAATTTTCAATTATTAGTTATTTTAATCCTTAAAAGTGATTATTTATTGATATTTTGGTCTCTGAAAATGATTACTTAACTGTCATTTTGATCGTTGAAAATGATTATTTTACTGACAACAAGAACCAAAATAACTAATTTGCATCTTTTATAGATCAAAGTGATATCATCTAACACTCTCAAAGACCAAAATAATTATTTACTCGATTTTTTATCTGAAATGAAACTGTGTAAGGTTGTTGTAGGCTTGTGGTTTCACTCTAGAAGAGGGTAAAAAAAATGAGGGATTCACTCAATTGAGGGGACGATGTTGCTTAATGTGAGTGTACAGTGTACCGTCTGTTTTACACAATTAATTTTCCACTTATCTGAAGAAAAATGGAATTAGTGGACATAGAAAAGCTGCATACACATAAAATACTTCTACGCTTTGGACTGGTGTATATCGACTATGGAGTATTCTTCCACAGTTTATTTTTTAACAATCTTATAAATTTCATACTTTTTCCCCTCATAATATCACCGTTAAATTTCATATCCGTTCTTATTCCTCTTTTCTTTTCATCACCACATTATTTATTACCTTTATTATTTTTTCTATTTTCTTTATATCACTCTCACATCCCATATAATATGGGAGAATCATTTACAAAGATCTTCGTTTTGGACTGTGAAGATTGGATCATCATTAGTTAGTTAGGAAGTAGTTTGGTTGTTAGCTATGTGATATGATCCCTTATCCGTAGGCTGTTAAGCGGGTATTTGGGTAGTTAGTTATTTCTGGCTGTAACCGAATTGGGATAGGATTTGTTGGGATCATATATAAGGCTTAGCTAGGTCATCTTTGGGGACACGATGATGATGTATTAGATGAGAGAGTTTTCATTAATGATTGCTTAGAGAGTGCAAGTGAGGTTTTATTCCTAAAAATCTTGTACTGTGTAATCTGTTCTTTGTGATTAATGAGAGCTGCATCAGTGTGGACGTAGGAGACAATTGCTCCGAACCACGATAATCTCTGTGTGTTCATCTTTCTTGATTGAGTATCTCTTAGATCTATTTCGTTTTCTTCTCTGCTGTTGTCCCTGATCGATTCTGCGTCCAATACTTGTGTTCTTGATCGAGTCTGCGTCCAATACTGGTGTCTGTCTCGTGCGTCCAATATTAGTGTCAAACTTGTGCGTCCAATACATGTGTCAAACGCGTGCGTCCAATACCTGCGGTTGATGCGTGCATCCAATGTTTTGGCGTCCAGTGCTTGACTGATATTGTGCAAATCTGGTTTGATTCACAACAAGTGGCATCACGAGCCTGGTTCTTAGTTCGCTTCCGCAATGAGCTCTGCAAGGTTCGATATAGACAAGTTCACTGGTGATAATGACTTCAGTCTTTGGAGGATCAAGATGAATGCACTATTGGTTCATCAAGGTCTTGATGATGCATTGGGAGGGCCAGCCAAACTCCCAGCAACCCTGTCAGAAAAAGAGAAGAAAGATCTTCTCAGCAAAGCCCATAGCACCATTATACTATCCCTTGGTGATGAAGTTCTTAGAGAAGTTGCCTCAGAAACTACTGCTGCTGCTGTATGGCTAAAGCTGGAAAGTTTGTACATGACCAAATCGTTAACCAACAAACTGTATCTGAAGAAGAAACTTCATCAACTGAAACTGGAGGAAGGAGGATCAATCAAGGAGCATGTTTCTTTATTCACAAAAGTTATTCTTGATTTAAAGAGCATCGATGTCAAGATTGATGAAGAAGATCAAGCTGTTATGCTGCTATGTTCTCTACCTCCCTCATATGAAAATCTAGTTGACACTATGTTGTATGGAAGGGAAACTCTTACCTTGGAGGAAGTCAAGGCAACCTTGAATTCTCGAGAGATGAAGAAGAAGATTACAGACAACAAAGGTGAAGGAGGAGATGCTGAAGGGTTATTTGCTAGAGGAAGATCAGAAAAGAGGGAAAAGAATGGAAAAGAAAGAAACAGATCAAAGTCAAAGAACAAGTCAAAGAAATGCTATCATTGCCATAAAGAGGGTCACTTCAGGAAGAATTGCCCTGAGAGGAAGAAGAACAATGGCAAGAACAAGGATTCTGATGATCTTGCTGTTGTGGCAGATGGATATGAGAGTTCAGATGTCTTATCAGTCACTGAAGAAGCCTGCAATGGTGAATGGATTCTGGATTCAGGATGTTCATTCCACATGACCCCTAATTCGGAATGGTTTGAATCCTATAAGGCTACTGATGCTGGAAAAGTCCTGATGGGAAACAACAATGCCTACAAAGTCATTGGTGTTGGAAATGTGAAGATCAAGATGAGCGATGGATCTGTCAGGGTCCTAACTGAAGTGAGACATGTTCCTGACCTTAAAAGGAACCTGATTTCACTTGGCATGCTTGACCAGGATGGTTGCTCATTCAGAAGTGAGGGAGGAGTTCTCAAGGTGGTAAAAGGGTCACTGATGATCATGAAAGGCATCAGGCAGAATGGTCTCTACAGGCTGCAAGGTAAAACAATCATAAACCCTGCTAGTTTAGTTACTTTTACTAATGTTTGCTCTATGAAGCTGTGACATCACAGGCTGGCTCACATAAGTGAAAGGGGCTTGGAAGAACTGCATAAGCAAGGATTGATTGGGAATGGTAGCTTTGAGAAATTGGAATTCTGTGAACATTGCCTCTTTGGGAAACAGAAAAAGGTAAAGTTCCCCCATGGATCACATACAACTAAAGCCATAGTGGATTATGTGCATTCTGACATATGGGGACCAACTAGAGTTCCCTCGCTAGGTGGAGCAAGGTACTTCATAACCTTCATTGATGATTGGTCACAAAAGGTCTGGGTATATCTACTGAAGCACAAGAACCAAGCCTTCAAGTGTTTCAAGCAGTGGAAAGCCCTGGTAGAGAATCAGACAGGGATGAAGGTTAAAGTCCTCAGAACTGACAATGGACTAGAATACTTGAGTGAAGAATTCAATGTTTTTTGTAAGGACCATGGGATAGCCAGGCATAAAACAGTCAGGCTAACCCCACAGCAAAATGGTCTTGCTGAAAGGATGAATAGAACCATCCTGGAAAGGGTGAGATGTATGCTATCAAATGCCAACCTCAGCAAGAGTTTTTGGGGGGAAGCAGTACACACAGCCTGCTATCTAATCAACAGGTCACCCTCAACAGCTATTGGGTTCAAAACTCCAGAAGAAAAATGGTCAGGCAAGGCACCTAGTTATAGTCATCTCAGGATCTTTGGTTGTCCAGCCTACATACATGTCAATGAAGGGAAACTCGAACCCAGATCAAGGAAAGGTATTTTCCTAGGCTATCCTGAAGGAGTTAAGGGTTATAAAGTCTGGTTAACAGGTTCAGGAGGAGGAGGAAAAGCTGTGATCAGTAGGGATGTGGTATTCCAGGAGGATTGCATGATAAAAGGTGCTGAAAGCCAACCTGATACTTCTCAGACGCATGAACTGCCTGAAAGGGGAATTCAGCTGGAGGTGGAGAAGGTCACAATTGATAGGCCAGATGAGGAAGAACAATCAGATCCTCAACCATTCCAAGATGAAGGACCAAGCTCTTCCTATAACCTTGTAAGGGATAGGGAGAGAAGGCAGATAAGAGCACCACAGAGATTTGGCTATGCTGATCTCATAGCATATGCTTTGAATGTGGAGCTGGAAGACCAAGGCACTGAACCTAGAAGCTACAAGGAAGCAATCAATGATGATGACAGTGAAAAATGGCAAGCTGCAATGCTGGAAGAAATTGATTCCTTAAAGAAAAACAACACATGGGAGCTTGTGGAAAAGCCTGACAGACAGAGAATTGTTGGATGCAAATGGATCTATAAAAGGAAGCCTGAGGTCCCTGGTGTTGAGAAGGCCAGATTTAAAGCTAGACTTGTGGCAAAGGGGTTCACTCAGAGAGAAGGAATAGATTTCAATGAAATCTTTTCCCCAGTGGTAAAACATACTAGTATAAGAGTTATTTTATCACTTGTTGCTACTAATGATTTTGAACTTGAGCAGATGGATGTTAAAATAGCTTTTTTACATGGCCAACTAGAAGAAAAGATATATATGAACCAGCCTGAAGGATTTGAGCAGGAAGGAAAGGAACATCTAGTGTGCCTGCTGAAGAGATCATTGTATGGTCTCAAACAGTCACCAAGGCAATGGTACAAAAGGTTTGATTCTTTCATAGTCTCAAATGGTTTTAATAGAAGCTCTTATGATAGTTGTGTTTACTTTAAGAGAGCTAAATCTGGTTGTTTTATATATCTGTTACTATATGTTGATGATATGCTCATTGCTAGTGCTAACCTAAATGAAATTAACAAGCTTAAAGAACTGTTAAGTTCAGAATTTGAAATGAAGGATCTAGGACCTGCAAAGAGGATCCTAGGGATGGAGATCGAAAGAAAGAGATCAGAAGGATTGCTTCTTCTTCATCAGACCAGCTATGTGGAAAAGATGTTGAAGAGGTTCAACATGCAAGAGGCCAAACCAGTTTCCACTCTCATAGCTGGACATTTCAAATTGTCCACTGATCAGTCACCTAAAACTGAAGATGAGCTTGATCAGATGAGGAATATTCCTTACTCCAATGCAACTGGGAGCTTAATGTATGCCATGGTGTGCTCCAGGCCTGATCTTGCATATGCTGCCAGCATGGTCAGCAGATTCATGGGCAATCCAGGCAAGGAACACTGGTTGGCAGTAAAATGGATTTTCAGATACCTCAAAGGCTCCAAATCAGTTGGATTAATTTTTGGAAAGGGAAGAAATGAGGGCGGTGAAGTGGAAGGGTTTGTGGATGCAGATTTCGCAGGAGACATTGACAAAAGAAGGTCTATAACAGGCTACATATTCACTCTATATGGTAATGTTGTCAGCTGGAAGGCCAATCTGCAGTCAATTGTGGCATTGTCAACAACAGAATCCGAATACATTGCTCTGACAGAAGCTGTTAAAGAAGGTATATGGCTGAAAGGTTTCATTAGTGAATTAGCAGGAAAGGAGATGCACACAGCAGTTTGGTGTGATAGTCAAAGTGCAGTTTGTCTTTCAAAGAATCAAGTTCATCATGAAAGGACAAAGCACATTGACGTCAGGATGCATTTCATCAGAGATATAATAGCTCAAGGTGTGGTTGAGGTCAAGAAGGTAGCTGGAGAAGATAATCCAGCTGATATGCTAACTAAAGTGGTTCCAAACTCCAAGTTCACCCACTGTCTCAGCTTGGTGAATGTTGGAGCTTGCAACATGTGAGGTCTCAGCTCGAGACAGAATGACTTCCTAGCTATGGTCCCTGGAATGAAGATCCAAGGTGGAGAATTGTGAAGATTGGATCATCATTAGTTAGTTAGGAAGTAGTTTGGTTGTTAGCTATGTGATATGATCCCTTATCCGTAGGCTGTTAAGCGGGTATTCAGGTAGTTAGTTATTTCTGGCTATAACCGAATTGGGATAGGATTTGTTGGGATCATATATAAGGCTTAGCTATGTCATCTTTGGGGACACGATGATGATGTATTAGATGAGAGAGTTTTCATTAATGATTGCTTAGAGAGTGCAAGTGAGGTTTTATTCCTAAAAGTCTTGTACTGTGTAATCTGTTCTTTGTGATTAATGAGAGCTGCATCAGTGTGGACGTAGGAGACAATTGCTCCGAACCACGAATACTTGTGTTCTTGATCGAGTCTGCGTCCAATACTGGTGTCTGTCTCGTGCGTCCAATATTAGTGTCAAACTTGTGCGTCCAATACATGTGTCAAACGCGTGCGTCCAATACCTGCAGTTGATGCGTGCGTTCAATGTTTTGGCGTCCAGTGCTTGACTGATATTGTGCAAATCTGGTTTGATTCACAACATGGACAGTAGAATATACACGGACTTCAATAACAGGACGGAAGCTAAACTCTAAGAAAAAACTATATTATATATTTCAACTTTCATATCACAATTATTTCCAATTTAAAATAATGGTGTGCCAATTATTCATTGACCACTTGAAAGACACCCCGCTTTAGACGACATACGCATATTATTGATGCAGCTGATAATGGAAAGGGTTATTATACATGTACATTCACTTTTTTTTAACACTCATCCAACACTTATTTTTGTTTTTATTTCTCTCTTCCTATCACATCATTTATTTATCACATCTATCACTTATTTCTCTTTTATTCCTTTCTCTCTCTGGGTGTTGAATGAAAATTGAGTGTCCATTAATTATTTTTCTAATGGAAATGGACCTACTGGAAGGAAAGACGAAATTATGCATTATAGTTTTAAATTTTTTTATTGACTTTAGGTTGACCTTTCACTAGGATTTTTGGGCTTGCACGGCTTAAATTGTGACATACCTATAAACTGTTTTTATCTTATTTCAATAAACTCCCCAAAATAGCTTATAAATAAACACTTAATTAGACTCCCTAGAATATCTTATTGAATAATTGCTTCCATGTCTTTTCCTAGAGGCAACCTCGATTAATCCATTTACAAACTCTCTTTTCTTTTCTATCTTTTGATGCGTGTCAAAGATCACACCAATTTTGTAATTCACTACCTTCTATAATAATGCAACATAAATTTGTGACTCTCAAAAGTCAAAAATTAATCAAATGAAGCAGTTCCAAAAGCTATTGGATTGCATAACATAGCAGTTGACAGGCTCACATGCCAATGACATTCCATGCACCACATCAAACAGCTCAAGCATTAGATAATAAAACAAATCTACCAAACAAAATGAAAAATCAACTTCAAAGTGTGTTTGGTTTTGCTTTTGGGTAGTACCAAATCAAAGTTTAGGCCAATGCTTCTTGTCTCTCCTAGTTTTTACCCAAACCATTGTTTAGAAATTTCAAATAAAAAACCCGAACACACAATAAATGTACTTACTAGTGGAAACAGTAGAAAGATATACTCTATACATCTTATTGACCTATAATAATCACTAAGGTTAAATCTACAATGGAGAAGAGATGACACATGCTCCCTTTTGCTGACTGTTTATGTATCTACGTGTGTCAATCATGCTTTCTTTTGCAGCCGCCTAGTCGAAAAACTGAGATAGTAGTATAACCAAGCCCTAGGAATGCAAGAAGCAACACTGCAGCAAAAAAAAAAAATTTGAAACTATCATGTGAAACCAATTTATGATAACTAATATTAGTGAATAAACCGAAATAGTTCAAGTTTGATCATCCTAAGTCATCATGTCGTGTCAATCTTTCATGTCTGTGCCTCTTAGTTTTAATCCATAATTCTCCCTCCCTCCCTCCCTCCCTCTCTCTCTCTCTCTCTCTCTCTCTCTCTCTCTCGTGTGTATGCGTATATCCTTGCACGCAAGCATGTGTGTGCACGCATTAAAACAACTTGGATTTACTGATAGATAGACCTCAACTTGAATTTCATAATATCTTTATAAGCTATCATAGAAACTTTTTTCTAGAAAAAATATCTGGCAGTTGGAATTTAAAAGCGACTTACCAACTATAGTGAAAGAAAACAAGATCGCCGGGCGATATCTTGTAATCCACGGCAGACTAACTTCAAGAGTGCAATGCCTCTTATTGTCTCCTGTTTTTACTTTGTCCCCCCCAGTCTTTGAATTTGATGGATGTAATTCCGATAGTGAAATGTTGACACCTGCAACAGCAGCCCCATTCTTGTCCCTAACTTGGAATTTCAGATTCACTGGGCGAGAGTTCCAATCTATTTCAATAGTTCCAAAGTTTGGCTGGCCTAACAAAAGTCCACATTTGAAACATCAAAAAATATGGAAACCAAAGTAATTATTCTTACCCAAAAATAAGGGGGTAATCAAAGTTTACCATATATACAAGATTTGTATCTGCAGTTTGGACCCTTAACTCTCATTGTAGATGGGGTCAACCATGCAAAAAATCTCACTATAAAACGCAAGAAAGGCAGGACAACCTCCTCAATTGATTGAGTAAGCCCACTTGAGGTTATATCATATAGTGGGTAGTCCAAAGCACAGTCATATCTTGTAATTTCCCCAAAATGAACATCTCCACTTATAAAAAATACTCCACCCCTCTGTAAAGAAAGGACTATTAAGATGTGAAATCAATACTGACTCGCAACATAATGTGTAAATAAATCAATGCTAACTCACAACTTTGCACTGAAAGTTATTTACCTTACTATCTGCTATTAATTTGAAAAGGCGTTCTCTTTCCTTTGGAAAACGACCCCAGGATTCCATAGCAAACAATGGGCGAAGGGTTGCTGAAAGATTTGATACAACCTGAAATATTTATTAATTAAACGTATAAATGTAACCAATACAATCAAATTGAAGACAGGCCTATGTATGACTTATGAGAGAGTTTACCCCCACAAGCCTTCTAGAATTTTTTGTAATAACACAAGTAGTTTTTGCTATTATCCCATTATTTTGTAGATTTGTCCCCATAGTTTTAAGATTATTTTTGGTCTATAGATTTTGCCAATTGTCCCCATAGACTATATTTCCTGGGTCCATCACTGCAATCATTGACTAATTGGAATCTCTCGGGTGTGAGTCGCGTAACCGCCTAACGGCTAAGATATGCAAACCATTAACATGCCATGACAAATAACACTAAAATACAGAAAATAGAAACAATTTCATGTTATCAACATAAAGAAGAGAAACATATTCGATTTTCTGAAGTACACAATTCAAGCAGAAAACTGGATTCTATTGAGATTGGCAAGATTTTCATAAGTGAAACCCCAAAAGTATCCCCATACCTGAATAGAAGATCCAATTATTGTAATGGCTGTTGGTGGACCCTTTAGCTCTCTCTCCAACCATAACCATTGTGAATTTCCCAAAATGGTTCCATCACTTCCTATAGGATCTCTGTGGTATCTGGTATCCAAGAGGACAATCTGAATAGGTTTCACCAATCCTCAATGAAAGCTGATATTAGTACAAGATGCATGCTTAAAAGTTTAAACTCCATTTAAAAGCAACTCAGTAGTTTTATTATTAACAATAACAAAGTGAAAGTCACAAGAAGACATTTAAGATGATCATGTGGTAGCTAGTGGCTACCAGCCTGCCACAGCATAATAACCGTGAAAAGATTTTATGAACTAAATAAAGAATAAAGATGGTTTTTACTCAGTCAATACCTTGACATCTCTACCCAAAGGACCATATGTATACGAGGCATATACACCCGCCTGTTTCCTCCTGAAATAAGAAGCTACAGTGAGTACTAAATCTACATCTGCTGCCCATTAAAATATATTAATGGGTGAATAGATATATCAAATAGACATGTAAAATTGTCTTCATTCTCCTATACAGTCACATGCACTGTAATATTGGAAAACTCCCCTCGGGATGAAGAAAAAGATTCAATAAATACTCACTAACTCTCTTGGACAGAATGTAAGTCAAATAAACCTAAAATGTACTATATATATGTAAATCCAATATAATGCAACAGAGAAGATTATCCATCCACCTTGGGCTATCGTGAGGTTCATCCAAGAAATCAAGAAGTAACTTTTGGTTGGTGATTTTTCCATGAAATTCTTTTCCTGCATCGTTTAATCCATAGTCATGATCATCCCATGTACCAATAACCTATAACATTCCAATGTAAAAGTTAGGCTAAAGAAGTTGAGTAAACACTGTCTCCATTGCAGTAAATCAACCCACAAACATTTGAACAATGTTATGTTTTGAATAAGAATCTCAACTCCCAATCAAAAACAAGTATCAAAGCTTAGAATGAAGCGCACCTTGGCATTCTCTTGAAGTCGAGCATAGCCAGGACTAGACTTAGCCTTTTGGTAGCTAGCCTCCATTTCCTGCTCAGAGGCAGGAACAAATCGTGGAACATTCTTCCATGGCCCAATAGTCCTTTCCCGTCCAAATAGTTTAAAGGGGCGTTTGATGTCTCCATAAATGTTATCACCAAGCCATATAAAAATTTGGGGATGGAAATCTACCACTGCATCCCAAATGGGCTGGCAATGATACACAAGACACAGCAGACACATAGATTAATAAGCTGACATGAAAAGGTTTAAAATGCAATGCAATAATAGCAATTAAAAGCCTAAATAACAACTAACATCGAGCTTGCGTTGGAGAGGAAATTGTTTTGTGTAAAGCACAAAACAAGACACCAAAGTAACATTGCAAACCCAAAATGACACTAAAAATAGATCAAAGTTCAGCAGCACCTCTCATTTAATTTGTACCTCTAGCTCTGTGATTTCTTGAATTTAGTTGTAGATGCAATACAATTTGGATAGCTTGATTAAGAAATACTAGATAATGCAATAAGAATGTCCTAGGAAATGAAGTTATTTTCTACATAATTTTGGTTACTTTTTTAGTTAGGATAAAACAATTTCACGTGCATCTTGCTCTTTCTTAAGAGCATTACATTATATTATAGATCTCCATCCCAACGTATGAAACATAGAAAAGAACAGAGAACAAGTTCTAAAATTCAAGCAAAATTATAAACAGAACCGGTGGTCAGCTTGTTACCTGGGACGTAAAATTAATCAATTTTATTTTTCTTAAAAATGAACCAAAAAAACACTATTTAAGTAATTATTCACAAAACAGATTTTTTTTACAGTGTTGTTGAATTTTTTTTTTCTATGTTGAGTACAGAACTGAAATTTGCTTAAAAGCTGACGTAGCATTTTGATAAGAAACAGCATGTTGGTACAAGAATTGGGACATCATGGTTGAAACAAAGAAAGAGAATCATTAGCATATCAGTTCCAATAAACGACACTGCAACATGGGTAAGAAGAAAAAACAGAGACAGGACAAAACATAATAGAATGAAAAAGTACAAAGGAAAAAGATAGAGAAAAAATTGAAACCTGAGGAGCACTCTGGTTGGAGCATGATCCGAAGGCAATTCGAGAAACCAGTTGTTCCTGTTTATTGTCACTGTCGGAAGCACTTATGGTCATCGCAAAGCCAACTATTCCGATCAATACGAGGAAGCACCGCCACCGCCATAGCCGCCGACACCGGTCGACACCCATTTGCCCAAAAATCACAACTTTGAATCAAGTTCTTTCTGGGAGATCAGAAAAAATGTACTTTGTCAGAATTTGAGACCAATGGCAGAGACAAAAGGAAACCATCGGTTATTATAAGTCCGCGAAAGCATTTAATATTTTTGATACACACCCTCGAAAACTATGATCTGAAATAAACTTAAATAAAATCCCGTCAAAAAAAAAAACTTAAATATTAGCATAAAAAATTAAACTTAAATAAAGTCTGAATAAATTCTTCTCAAAGTGCCTATAAATTCCAACATTTTATGTAACATTAATAAGCGGTCACGACAAAATGCTTTTGTTTTGCTCCAACACATTGTTTAAAAAAAAACTATATATACATCAAATTATATCTTATAATGATACTATTTTATAATATTATTTTTTTAAATATTTACACAAATATTTTTATGATGTATATGATTAAATGTCGATATAATTTTTTTTACAGGATTAATACATAATAGTTAAATTCTAAAAAAATATACTTGTGAAATAATTTGAAATCCAATTTTATATATATTAAAATTAAGCTTAATTGTTAAATTTTATTAAGCGTTTTGTATTTTTTTACAATATTACATATTATTTTAAGATAATAAATGTATTTAGAATTTTTATTTTAAATATAATAGAATCAATTGTTTTTAATCATTTATTTAATTAAACAAATTTTTTATTTTTTAAATTTTTTTAATTCATTTTTAAAGTTCTTCAATGAAGATTAAATATAAGAGAATAGTTATAATTAATTAAAGTATTAAGTATTTTAATGTATATTTCATGTTTAAATTACTTTTTATTACTATTAAAATAATTTAATATTAAATTTTTAGTTTTATATTTTATGAAAAATGTTTATTTTAAATAAGTTTTATATTATTATAAAATTTAAGGTTTATTCTTATTTGTAATATACTTAAATAATAATATCAATTTATAAATATGTATTTTTTTACTGGAAGTATATATGATAATTAGTTAATTGAATTTATTTACACTAATATTAAGATATGTTCTTTCGAATTACTATTATTAAGATAATTAGTTTATTGAAAGTTATTTAACGTATAATTATGCCAAATTTAACACTTGTTATCAAAGAATCCTAGTTCTCTCTCAATAATGTGTGTCTGTAAACTCTAGCACAAATGGTTAAATCCATCTTGCGATGCTAAGTTGGACAAGGTTCGATTACCGATTGGGACATTTGTGTGTGTGTGTGTGTTTATCATTTCTATTGGATAAAAAAAATATAAAGTAAAACGTATTCTTATTAGATTTTCATGAATGATTAAAATTAAATTTAAATTAAAAATCCACGAAGCAATATCTACATGGCAAGGTTCACCATCCATACTGAACCAATTCATGTGCCTCCATGATTGATAATAATCTAGGACTTGTGTTGACTGTAGTTGACCACTGACTAAACACGGAACACATTTCTCAGACGTGACCAAAAGCATATCTTAAAGGCGAGAAGTCTGGACATTATGCAAGAAACTGTTAACAAATCCTATAGCCGCCTTCATAATTGATGCAACTTTTGTTCATTTTGTTTAATTTTCGACATGCTGCCTTCTATTCATTGAGAAGCAACTGTTCAGCTAGTTCATTACTTGCATCATGTTGTGACTTGTGAGTGGGTAGATTCATTTAGGTTTAAGACTTTTAGAAAAGGTTAGTGGGCACAGGAACCTGGATTAGAGGATGAGGGGGACACCAATTGCCACTTGAATATTCTTCCCCCTATTTTTTTCCTGATAAAACGCACATGAATTCATTATCAATCAATAATAAATTTAAATGCATTGTACCTTGTTCAAAAAATTACAAATCTTCATTCATTTGCAATTCAACATGAAACATTAGAGGCATAAAATTTTGGCAATGCTAGCCAATCATGGTTCTTCCATGGATCAATTACCTAAAACCAATTGAAATACGAATATTAGGCCAAAAGAAGATGAACAAACAAACTCTCATTCTTTTGCTAACTGCAGACACAAAAATATTCCAATAATAAAAGGATTACAATACTTTCCACATAAATGTTATCCTTTTTATCAAACTAAATATGCTGAAATATAATACAAGCCTCTTGAGCTAGCAATTAGGTGATCCCTTCTAATGAGTGGAGCTGCTGCTGCTGCTCCCTGTGGAAAATCTCCCAAGCTCCAAATTCCCAACATAGGTATGTGGAATATGAGCTATCTTTGGCCACTCTCTACCAACACCTTTTCTACATTCCTCCTCAAGAGCTGAACATCCATGTATTGATAAATGCTGAAGGTTGCTCAAGTGCTTCAAACCTTCTGGAAGTGATTCTATACCATGACATTCTGATATGACCAAAGAACGAAGAAACACAAGATTTTCAGTCCACCCTGGAAGAGCTTTCAACTCAGGACAACTATGTATTTCAAGAGTTTGTAGTGAGGTCACTGTTAGAACGTTTCAGCAAGTGTACCGAATCGTACAAGTAATAGAGTGATGAGTGAGTTATCGTTCCCAACGAGTATCGATTGCCGAGTATCAACTACTACCGATTGCTATACTATTTGGACTCTGAAAAATATGCAGTGGATTGTGAAAGTTAAGATAAAATGTAAACACGAAGACACAATGCAAATGCAACACAAACGTTTAAAGAAACACTAGGTGGGCACAAGACAAATAAAAAACACAATGCAAAGATTAGGCATAGGAATCACTCAATTGTCGCTAGATGCAATCACCAATCTCAATCAATTATCATTCAAGTTCTCTAAAGTAGATTAAACCCAATCCCTTGGTGAATAACCATTTTCTCTTAATTAGAACCCTAATTCCTTAGGTGAAACTCAATTAATTGAAAGCATTAAGATTAAGAACTCATGAAGAATGCACATGAACCAAAGTCTATTCCTAGATCTCTGCACTCATATGGTTTCAATCCAAATCGAATCTCATACCTAACTTCCATTAGATAAGAGACCATCACAACAATTTCCATGGTGGCCAATCAAGGAAAAGCATTAAGCAAAAGATTAAAAACATAAATTGAATTAAAATTGGAGAACAAAATAGTCAAATTACATCAAGATCCAAAAGAGTTCATCTTAGCCTAATCAAAACAAATCAGCCAAACATGGCAAAGAGACAAGAAAAACCGTAAAGCGAAGAAGATGAAGAAGGTGGATCCATTGAATCTTCAAGTCTTGTTCCCAAGGCTTGAATCTTCATTGGAGAGGCACAGAGGGGTCTCTAGAGGTTGTCTCGTCACTTTTCAAGTCCAGAAGATCTGCCAAAATAGGTCAGAACGTGAACATTTATATCTTGGTAACGTCTTGGGCGCTGGGCGCCAAGATCTGGGCGCTGGGCGCCGGAATTCTGCCTTTAGAAGTTGAAACGCGCAGTCAGGGACAGCATTGGGGCGCTGGGCGCTGGTTATGGGCGCTGGGCGCTGGTATTCTGTCTTCCAGGTCCAATTTTTCGTACAAATCTGGACAGCTTTGGTATTTTGCATTTTTGACCATCAAAACATCCAAACTGGGCTTCGATGTCAACATGAAAGTTGTAGGTCTACTTCTTATCTTTCCAACGCCACCAAGATCACTCAAATCGGATAAGTATAGCCCAAGTTACGACCAGGGCAGCATTGCAGCGCTTGGCGCCCCAGTATGGGCGCTGGGCGCCCAGTTTCTGCCTTCCAGATCAGATTTTCTAAGTTCGGGTCAGGTTTAGGGCGCTGGGCGCTTAGATATGAGCGCTGGGCGCTGGCATTCTGCCCTCCAGGAGAAATACTTCGCAGTCTATACCAATATCCGAGAGCTGAGCGCCAACTACCTGTCTAACACCAAAAATAGGTCAAAAAGCAACTTCCTATGACAAAACTCTCTACTCATGCAAAATAATATATTCTAACCTAAACTAGCACTAATATTTACACTGTTTAGTCCAATTAATCCATTAAAACTCATATCAAAATATACAATTGTAGAGATTCATCAGTCACATGCTTCAGGCTTTCAGGAAGAAATGACAGCTTTGGGCAGCTCAAGAGGTACAAACTCCTTAGCTTGGAAAGGTCACTTAATTCATCTGGCAAATGATCCAAAACTGGGCAATACATTATGGCCAAGTGCTCTAGAGCAGTGAGGTGTTGCAGTCCAGTTGGTAAAGATGACATGCTATTGCAATTTTCAACAGATACGGACCTGAGATTGTGTAAGCCTTGGATACTTTCTGGCAAAGCAACAAGGTTATGACACTCGCTTAGCTCCAAGTATTCTAATGAGGATAGCTTGTGCAAATCTTCTGGTAGGGTATGGAGCTCTTCACACCAACGAATTACTAATGATTCAAGTGTAGTCAAACATCCTAAGGTTGACGGAATGGAGATAAGATTTCTACACGAGCTAATGGTTAGAGAAGTGAGAGAAGCATTGCTTTGGAGTAAGCTTTCTAAATGAACCAATTGCCCTGTAAATTGATCTATAACAAGGGTGATAAGAGAGGAAGTACTATTGCTTGCTGATAAGAGTGTCATCTCATCACAGTTCCGCAATTCCAAATGTTGAAGAGATTGAACAGATGGCATGTTTTTCAACTTAGGACATCTCTTGACAGTTAATTTGACAAGGGAAGGAAATTCTTCTCCACCAATATTCATACTCCACCAAAATTCCAAATTGGGAAAGTCTACAATGGATAGCTCTTGCAACAACTTGAATGTCCTTCCTGAGCACTCACCATAGAACTCCCTGCCAATGTTGATCACACCATGCATTCCTTGTAAGTGAATAGCCTTCAAAAATGGAAATTCCCCCAGTGTGGGGAGATATTCACATCTTCTGCAATTAATCAACACCACCTTGGTCAGGTTAGGGAGTTGAACCACACCAATCCATCTTGGGAAGCAAATGCCTGGATACCCTTCAATACACAAACTCTTCAAATTTTGATGTGGTTCAATGCACTCAAGAACTTCTTTGCTATTCATCTCGCAAAACTCATCAGAATTTTTCCATGACAAACTCAATGAATGGAGCTGTCGTTTCCCTCTTAAGTTTGCTAGTTTTGCCTCATTTGCCTTATTTACATGCTCCATTTGCTTAATGTGTAACTCACCCTTCAGCTTCAGTCTTTGCAATTGAGTGAGGCTTTTACTTGGCTCAGTTCCTGCAATAAACATTGGTAGTGTTTGGAGCTTGGGCAGCTGTTCTATATGTTCTGGCATGTGAGACAGCCTCTGACAACCATCTATCATCAAGTGCCTTAAATTGAATAGTTTACACAACCGCGTGGGAAGTTCAATGAGTTCACAGCAATCAGATAGATCTAAAACTTCGAGTTTACTAGCATGGTAACAAAGAGTCTCTGGCAATGTCTCGATAGGGGTGCGTGAGAGATCAAGATACCTTAAAGATATCAAAGAGGAAATTGAGTCATGCAGCCTTTTAATGCCACTGCCACTCAAATTTAGCATGCGCAAATGTTTAAACTCTGAAAACCAATTTGCAGGGCCTTCTCCAAGGTGATCTTTAGAAAAAAGCAAATGAAGGCTTCTAAGTTTCTTAGCCTCATACAAATTCTCCGGAATGACATGTGCCCCAAAGTCAGAAACCACAGATGCGTGACGAGTTTGAGAAAGGTATCTTGGCAAACTGGTAGATTCTATAATCACAAATTCATTCCCAGCAACCAGTTGCAGAAGGTCATGAACAAGATTGTGTAATCTGCATTCTGTTACATCATTGTCACTACTCCTTTTGACAACCTCAAAGAAAAAAATCCACATTAACTCCTTGAAATACTCATCTCCAATGTCTTCAAGTGATTTTTCTCCTTCAGGTGATTGAATCAAGCCTTGTGCAATCCACATTAGGATTAATTTCTTCTTCTCAATAACATAATTTTTAGGAAATATTGAGCAGTATATGAGGCATCCTTTCAGATGAGATGGCAAATGACTGTAACTTAACCTTAATGCTGGCAATATTCCATTCTCACCTTTAAGCACATTCCACACTTCACTCTCCTTAACATATAACCATTCCCTTTCATCTCTTTTCAAGCGCATAAGACTCCCCAAAGTTTTTGCAGCCAAAGGTAAACCTCCACACTTCTTGACAATCTCTTTCCCAATTGGCATAAGCTTTTGTTCACATTCTTCCCCATGGATAAAAGCCCTTTGCTTGAACAACTCCCAACAATCTTCATCAGATAGACTCTTTAAACAATAAGGAGAAACTGTACCCATTATTGAAGCAACCTGTGGAAGTTAGAGGGTTTCAGATATAGAAAAAGGAAGTGAAATAATAAAGACCTTGAATTATGGTTATAGTTTGATATGAATCATATGATTGATGATTTTGATACTAACCCTTATGCTAATTTGTAATACAAGACTCTAGATCCTAATGACATAAGGAAACAAATCACGATAATAAATACAAGATAATTTCGAGATATTATACGATATTTTCATATCATTTATCAGTTATCACTACCTTTTCACTGCGGGTAGTTATTATGATCCTGCTTCCTTCTGCACAACCACTCAGGAGTATTCTCAGTTTATCCCACTCATCATGATCTTCATTCCACACATCATCCAGCACCAGAAAATATCTTCTCAGCTGCAACAAATCTCTGAGTTGAAACTGAAGCACATCCATACCAGCAATTTCACACCCCTTTTTGGTAACAGATTCTATGATTGATCTTATGATGTCCCTCACACAGAAATCTTCATTAACAGATACCCATATTTTCAAATCAAAACCTCTAGTCACCATGTCATCATTGTAAGCTAACTGGGCAAGTGTGGTTTTGCCAATCCCTGCTAGACCAACTATAGGAATGACTGGAACAGTTCCAGGGGTTTGGTTCCTCTCATTCTTCTTCAGAATCAGCTCCAAGATTTTTCCCTTATCCTTTTCTCTTCCATAAACCTCTGAGTTGATTATGAAAGACCCAGTTTGTCTCCTCCCTCCAAGTTCAAGGCTGCAACACCACCCTGTTGCAACACTCACCTCCTTCAAATGAAAACATGACATCTCACCAACTAGAGCATCGAGATTCTGCCTAATGTTTTTCAACTTAGGGAAGAGTTCTAAGTAAGAAGCATATGATTTAAAAGAAGAAACAGCATTAGTCACAAAGTGATAGTGAAATGAACGCCCTGAGCGAGATGGTAGCAATCCATCAGAAGAATGCTTTAAGCAGAACTCATCAAGCAAATCATCTGCATCATAAGCCACACCTTTCAGTTCTGTGAGCCATGATTTGAGGGCTTTGTTGTTATTATTTGCTTGTTGTTGCTCTGCGTCTTCAAGCAGAGGCTGGATGTGGCGTAAGGCACGTTTGAGTTTGTCAATCTCATCGTCAAAGCCGCATGCCTCAGCCACGAGTTTCAGAAGATGGCAAGTTACTCTCTCAAAGACCACTTGCAACAGTGGGCACAACACTATATCTGCCATTGAAGCTATGAGAATGAGTGAGGACTTCAACTTCAAAGCTAAATGAAGAACCAAGACCGTGTGAACTTATTTTTTTGATCAATGACCGTGTCCGTGTGAACTTATTGATTAGACAGAATAAAACTGCAAAAGAAAATAAGGAGGCAACTTTTTTTTTTTTTTTGATAAAAGAGGCAACTTTTTTCTTTCTCTGTCACAATCACCGTTGAACTGATTCACACTTGAGCTTACAATTATCCTACGGTATTTCACTCTCTAACTTGATGACACGTGGATAAACAAAACTAGACACTAAAACTCAAAAAAGTCATTAGAGAAGGTATTATATGACGTAAATTAGGGGTGTATACACGGGTTCAAACCCAACCCGAGCAGAAAGTCTCACTTTGGATTAAGTTGGGTTGGTTTGGTTCATGTCAATCGAGTTCATTGCTGAAAAATCTGTAATCAATAAATATATAATTTTTGGTTAATGTCACATCAACCGTATTCCCGCCAATCTTCTCCTGTGATCTTCACAAATATCTATTAGTTTATTAATTAATATATAGTAGTCAATCAATAAAACATACGGGTGTCAAAAAGAAAAAGATAACACGTACGGGATTAAGTGATTCACCCATTTCCTGGAGTGCATATCACAATTAAGTGTGGCTTTTTAGATTTTTATAATATTTTATGAAACAAATCCTTAAAAATTCATAGCATTAGTTTCGTCACAGTATTTTCTAAACAAAAAATTCATGCCTTATAGTTTTTTATCCTTATATTTAGTTTGATATTTTCAATATATTTTTTCTAAATATTTTTAATATAAATATAAGGCTTACAAAAAAACTATTCATGTTTTTTTTGCTAAATATTCATGTTACAAATTTATTTTTTTATTAATTTTATTTTTGATAAAAAAATAGTATTTGTTTATGGATTTTATTCGTGTTTTTTATATTCATGTAAAATTTCGAGTTGTAAAACTATTTTTTATTTTTTATTTATAAATAAAATAGTATTTGATTACATGTTCTATTCATGTTTATTATCCGTGTAAATTTTCAGACTGTAATTTTTTTAGTTGTATTTTTTGATAACTAAAATGAAATTTATTTACAAGTTTTATTCATTTTTTAGATCATGTAAATTTGCATACTACAAAATTATTTTCTCTTAATTTTATTTTTGATAAATAAATATTGTTTGCTTACATATTAATTTACAGGTTGTAAAGTCATTTTTATTTTAATATTATTTTTAACAAATAAAATAGTATTTGTTTATGGTTTCATTCGTATTTTTTTGTTCTCGTAAATTTTCAAGTTATAAAATTTTTTTTCTCTAAATTTTGTTTTTGATAAATAAATTGTGTTTGCTTAATTCTAGCTTTCATTCATTTTTTTGTTGGTATAAATTTTTAAGTTGTAAAATTTATCTCTTAATTTTATTTTTGATAAATAAAGAGTATTTGGTTATAGGTTTCATTTATGCTTTTTATTCCTAAAAAATTTTAGATTGTGAATTTATTTTTATTTTTAATAAATAAAATAGTATTTTCTTACAAATTTCTTTTATGCTTTTTTGTTCATGTAAATTTTAATATTGCAAAATTATTTTTCTCTTAATTTCATTTTTTATAAATAAAATTGTGTTTTTTTACGGGTTTCATTCATATTTTTTGTTTCTGTAAATTTTTAAGTTGTAAAATTTATTTTTCTTTTAATTTTATTTTCGATAATAAAGTAATATTTGCTTACAATATTCATTCACCTTTTTTGTCTCTATAAATATTCGTGTTGTAAAATTCTTTTTATTTTTATTTTATTATTGATAAATGAAACCGTGTTTCCTCATGTAATCATTCATGTTTTTTATTTATTTTGTTTATATAATTTGGCCTTGATTTTGTCTACATACAGGAGCAATTGTTGATTGCTTATAACTTTTATTATTTCATTTGGTTCTGAACTTATTGTGGTTTTTTAGAATTTTCATATTACAATATTATTTTTCTTTTAATTTTAACAATGATATATTTATCATTTTTAACCAAGTTGCATTGTCATTATAGCATAGAGTTTGCATATTTACTAAGATGGACAGTGTCACATAATCAACTTTATTATAGTATTAAATTTAGAATATATCATATATCAATTTATAACTATAGAAATAAGTTATTTTATATCATATGTAAAAATCAACTTGACCCGTGCGAATGCACGGGTTAATTGGCTAGTTTTTTTAAAAATTGCGGGATCAAAATAGCTGAGAATCTGTAATTTTTTTCGGATTGATTTAGTTTGGGTAATCAACATGAGCGGATCCACGTAGTATCTAGGGTGGACACATGCCCTCATTTAAATTTTAAAAATGTCATTTATTATCTATATTTTTTTAATTTTGACCCCACTAAAATTTTATTTTTAACCCCACTCAATAGAATCTTAGTGATACATGGATGCAGATTGCTAGAAAATTTTTCAAAGCAAATCATAATGCAAGTAATGCAATATATGTTTAAAATTTCTTATGTTTGAGGGTCTTTGTCATGACATTAGTGTCTAGATGTTTCGACTCAATCCCAATGTGACTTGTTTTAGTGCACATGTGACACGTAAGCCCCGAGTGTTAAAAATTAGACGTCATAGTGACGGAGGGACCTAACTGCGACAATTGGGGTGGGGACCCAGTTCGTTCAAATGAAAATTGGGGTTCAAGATTGCACAATCGTGATAACTGGTGACCAAAAGTGCAATTAAGTCTTAGATATATTAAAATTTTATAATTTTAACATTTATGTATTTATCTTCATATACATGATAAGAATAATAATTTTTATTTCTTATATAAATTATCCTTACTGACCAAGAGTTCTGGATACACCACTGGTCATCGAGTTACTCCAACCCATAAACATTGTAGTGATAAAATAATATAAAATATCAGCAATAGGTCGGATAATCAAATTTGCGGGATGAAAATATAAAACTCATTACCAAAATCAAACTAGCTCGTTTTTGTTTGGGTAGATTCAAATTAGACTTGATTAGGAAAAAAACCAATCAAAATTGATTAGGGTAGACGGTCGGTTTGGGTTACTCGAACCCATAAATATGCTTATTAACTTTTTTTTTACCGAAACACCCTTATTAACTTATTCATAAGTTGATTATTGTTTCATTAACGGATCATTTTTTTCCTCCAAAAATTGAAACTCTTTTTGGTCAAATTGAAACTTTCATTTAACTGCATGTCCATGGTGTTATGTATAATAGTTTCGTAAGTGACTTGCAGAACTATTACGGAATTAATAGTTCCGTAATGTAAAATCTAAAAGAATTTTACACACATAGATTTTTACCTACGGATTTGTATAGCCCAGTGACAGATTTTGTCCCCAGTGACAGATTTTGTCTGTCACTAAAAGATGATTTTCTTGTAATGTAATTTTTCATTACGGAACTAATAGTTTCGTAAGACATTTTTCAAATTCAAAAATGACGTATGGAACTAATAGTTTCGCAATGTAAAACCTTAAAGAATTTTATGCATGTGGACTTTTATCTACGGATTTGTATATTGTACTGACAGATCATGTCTGTCACTAAAAGTTAATTTTCTTGCGGTGTAATTTTCCAATACAAAACTAATAGTTTTATAATGGAAAATTAGCATTATGGAACTATTTAGACATGTGGACTTTTACTTACGGATTTGTAGTCACTAAAAGTTAATTTTCTAGTACTATAATTTTCCATTATGAACTATTTATGGAACTAATAATTCCGTAATATAAAATCTTAAAGAATTTTATACATGTGGACGTTTACCTTCGGATTTATATATTCTAATGGCAGATTATGTCTGTCACTTAAACTCAATTTTCTTGTAGAGTAATTTTCCATTATTAGTAATGGAAAATTAACATTACCGAACTAATACTTTGGTAAGTCATTTTTCAAATTCAAAAATGACTTACGGATTCGGTAATGTAAAACCTAAAAGAATTTTTCAAACGTGGACTTTTACCTACGGATTTGTATACTCTAGTGACATATATACTACGATGGATGGTCACTAAAAGCCACTATGGGCCGAAGGGGTTTTAATATTAAAGGTATTTTAGTTTTTTTAGGTGATAAAATTGTTTAGTGTGTGTGTGTAGAAATTTGTATGTGTAGTTAGAAAAAGTTAAATCAAATATAAACCCAACTTCACACTTAGCCCATTGAAGTTGGGTTTGTATTTGATTTAACTAATAGTTCCACATGTTGTAATTCAATGCGGAACTAATAGTTTCGCAAGCATGCATAACGAATCAAAAATGTTTGTGGAACTATTAGTTCCGCATTGAATTACAATAGTTCCACATCATGTATGTTTTTAGAAAAAATACATGTGGAACTATTAGTTTCGCATTGAAATATGTGTGGATAAAAAAATACGTATGTGTAGATAAAAATTCCCTAATGCTATTGGATTAAGGTCCACATTCCTAATGGGCCGCATCTCTTTGTTGAATGGTATGCATTCATTTACCCCTTTCCCGGGGAAGCCCAAAAGAAATATAATAGGCAAAAGATGTTGATGCTATTTGGACCCAAAAAAAAAAAAAGATTGATGCCATTAGAGAAGGAGTCTAAAACGGATAGATAGCTTTATTATAGTTTATAATGAAAAAATGAAAATACATTTGGCGTTCTTAAAATCTCAGCTATACCACAAATCACTCATGGATGAGGCTGTGTGGATCCTCTGCAGCGCTGCAGAGGCTGCAGAGGGATCCACTCTCTCTGCCTCTCTCTTCAACTTGCTCTCTCCTTCATTTTTTTTCTCTCTCCTCCACACTCACAAGCCCCTGCTGCAGAGGCAGCAGGGCAGTAGAGGATCTGAATCTTGGATGAGGACAAAAAAAACTGAAAAAGAAAAAGGGTTGACTTGGCTAATGAGAAAAAATATATTATATTATATTATTTTACTTTTACTATATATATTATTTAAAAGGAAGCAACCAAAAGTGAATTACAATCATGAACCATCTTTTGGTTCTCTATATGCGAGAACTTCGCAAAAACACCAACTAAGGGGGAAGTGTTGTATGTACATGCCTCAGTCTGCATATAGTTGCTCCTTCGATCCTCAAAATTGTCTTGCCAATCAGGCCCTCCAACCAAAGCCCCAACCAAAACGTTTGGATTAGGAGCTTGGCTACTATACCAATTATCATACCCTTGAGTACACCCTATGAACCCTTTATTCTCCTTGTATGACACTATGGATGCACCTCTATGATGCACCCTTTTTGGGTAGCTTGGGCCATAGCCCACTAAGTAGCTCATGTTCATTGGGTTATGGCCCAAAATGTAATCAACTTGTGATTTAGCAAAACTGAGAATTTCTTCATGATCCACAGTGCCCCCATGGCATCTTAGCTTTTGGTTTGTGATTTTGAGAAAGTCAGAGTACACTGTGAGTAAAAATGCTGCTGTTGAAACGTACTGCATGTTGTTCCACTGTCGGATATACAGTAACCCTGCTGGGGTTCTTTCCACATTGCTGCCATTGATGTTTTTGTTGAGACATGAGCATATATAGTACTCTGCTTTTGATCTATATTGTTCAAGTGTATCACCATGCTTCTTGTGTTTTGCTTCGTTTAGAAACTGCAAAAGATCATGGCATTGTAGTTAGATTGGATTCAAATACTTTGCAACTCTAACACACTAATAAGAAGACAAGTGAAGAATTTGAGCTTTTCTGTTTGGACTTCTTGATTCCTATAATTTAATTCATTTTCTCTTCTTTATCCCTCTGACTTAAATTACTATTTACTATTATTCAACCCACTAATTGATTGTTGCAATTTGATTTAAAGCAAATCATTCCCTCCCACAGAGCTCATACTCATCATATAAGATTTTTTTTCCTCAGATAAAACTCTATAAAGTGCGACCTTTTATATTGATTTGATTTGTTCAGAGGCTGGGTTTGTCTTGGCCAGTTACCCAACCCGATCAAAAACGGGTTGCTTTGAGTTAGGTCAATCGAGTCTAGGTTGAAAAATGTTTTATTGCTAAGAAGTTTGGAAAAAAATTTCCTGCCATTTTTCATGTGTGATAAAATTCATACCCTAAGTGGAAAATGCTGCCCTGTTTTTTCTTTCGAAGCTAAGTGTCATTTTCACAGGTGTGATAAATTTCATACCCTGGGTGGGAACACCTCTGTCCCTTTTTTCTTTCAAAGCTGAACTTCGTTTTCACATGTGTGATACAATATACACCCTTGGTGCGAACAGCGCTGTTACTTTATTTAATTAAATTAATATAAAAATAAATACTTGTCACATCATGGGTTGGGTTCACTGATTTAAAAACTAGAAAAATGATTGGTGGACACCCAAATGCCAATCTACCACTAGAGAGAGAAAGAGAGAGATGAGAGAAAAGTGATAAAATAATATGATATGTGATGTGATAGTTAGAGAGAGATAGAGAGAAATGAAAGGTGTTGGATGGGTGGATATATTTTTTGGGTGTATGTGTATCATTGTTCTAAAAACTAAAACCCATCCCACGAGGCAAATGAACTATGGTTTAGTCGGGTTTATTCGGATTGGACTTGATCTAGGTAAAAACTCAGCAAAAACAATTCAGATCGGGTTATCAGGTTAATGAACCTATGAACACCCCTGACTCTATCCCCTAAATTATATTTAAACAATCTAATAGTAAATAGATTTTATACAAATATTTAATTATATTTCTCTATCTATAATGTGAATAAATTTTAAAAATAATTTTATAATTTGACAAGATGTGTATGTGTAAAATATGTTAACTCTTTTTTTAACTCTTATGGGCTATGTGGAGAAAGATATATATTGGGTTCATGGGGCTTACCTAAAAAATACTTCACATGAATCTAAAATAGGCTTTTCCAACAAAAAAATAAATCCACATAAGAAACCAGCACTATCTAACATCTGTTAGGACCATTACACATTAAATGCATTCAAGGGCAAATTAAAAAGAATCCACCCAAGAAAAGGTGCATCAAGAATAACGCATGTAAACCTTATCTGTCACTGCTTATTCAACAGTCTACCCATGTGCAAAGGTGACCCATATGTATTCAATTTGAACTTGCACATTATTTCCCTACAAGGTGAATAGAAACTGAAGCTGATGTAACGGCTGATCTAATGGGAGTTGAGTTACTACTCCTCTCTCTGAAATATTGTTCTGTAGTTTTCTTTTCCCACCCTGGGCTTAGTGCTCATAAATTTTGTTCATTGAATATACATACATATATATAGTTGGTGCGTAAAGTAAGGCTTTCAGTACTTTGAGAGTTTGAAACATTTGGTTCAACCATAAGCCAGACACCACTTTAATTACACTGTGATGCAAAGCTAAAGCACTAGCAGCACGTGGCCTTGTGCTTAGATAGATACACTTTATAGTTTTTAAATTTTCTTTTATACCCAAAGATAATATCCCAATATGCCTTAATTCGTGCATACTCCATAGATGACATTTTACAGATAAAGTAGTAAGATCTGACCCATCATTTTCATATTAGTAAAGCAAAATCTAGATAAAGTTGAAGAGAAATACGCCACTCACATGGACACAAAAAGAAATTGATACGCCAAAGGACTATTGTATTTGACCTCTTTTCAAGGCTGCGAGTATCGAGAAAAACTTAAGTCTTATGTTGACTAAAGATAAAATTTAAATATTATATAAAGTAAACCCATCACCTTTAGGGCTAGCAAAGCAGGTTGGACTTGATGGATTAATTTATCCAAACTTGCCTTTTTTTTTTAAGATGGATCAGGTAACTCAACCCCTGCTCTGCCTAACCCGCTAACTCAGTGGATTGAAAGTAGGGCAAAGCGGCACCTGTCGAGTTGAAAAAATATATTTTGATTTTAAAAAAATGTTTTCATATTTTTTTATTTCTAAATATTTTTTGGCAGGTTGACCCGTCTAACCTACCAAAATGGGTCAGCCTGCTAACCCACTCTTAAACGCGACAGTGTGCATTTTTCAACTCACTTTCTTTGACGGGCCAACCCGCTCCACTTAAGATGGAACAGAGCATGTTGTCCATTTTGTCACCCCTATTCACCTTATAAGTCGATTTTGTGGAATTAAATTAGCTCCAAGAATCTAAGAGTGAGGAACAGGACACAAAGGCAAGAGAGTAAGTGAAGGAAACTTTACCTTAGAGGCAATGACTTGGAGGCCAGCATACTTGACGTCCCAGCTGAACTCTGATATGGACCAACCAGTGCCACCAAAGATATGAGCCTTGGAAATGATGTACTCAAAATACTCTTCCTTGTCGGTGGCCTTGTACAGCCACGTGGCAGCCCACAACAGCTCATCCATGTATCCACTCACCGACGCATAGTAGTTCTTCACTACTCCAACACTAGCATCATAGTTTCCTCTATACTTGTCTCCAAACTCAAACAACTACACGCAACAACAACAACAACGACAACAACAACAAATACCAATTTCATTAACTAATCAAATTTCTTACATACTATACAAATCTCTCAACATAATCATTAGTTTTTGAAAATTGAGATTAAGATTTTTATTCAAACAAAAGTTGCCCCAACAATTATTAATCATGGTACCTAGCTAGTCATAACCAATCAAATCAAAATGAAATCAGCACACTGAGTTTTTTTTTTTATACCTGCTGAGCATGGTGTAAAAGTAAGTGAGAGTAATGTGGGTTTGTTTTCTTGAACACTATGGATGCAGCTGCCATAGCTGCTGCTGTTTCTCCAGCCAGATCTGAACCAGGGTTGTTCTCATCTATCTTGAATGCTCTCCTTGAGGTTGTCATGTCCTCTGGGCGTTGCCAACAATAATGGTCAGTGTCACCATCACCCACCTGAAAAAATTAAAAACACGTTAATTTTGTGAACTCTCTCACAATCTCTCTTGAATCAATGTCTCCAAGACTCCAACTAGAGCAGTGTGGAGTTAGTTAATTGAACAAAAATTATTCATTGACACACAATATCCATTTCACACCTTGACAGAGATAGGAATAGAAGATATATGAGCGATAAATATAATAGACGAGTAATGTGACAGAAAAAGAGAGATAAGTGTGGGATGGTTGTTGGAAATTTTGGGGTATTTAAAAATCAGAACATATTTGAATTGGATTGAAATTGAAATTGAAAATTAAATTACCTCCGCCCACAGCACATTTGGGCTAGTGTGAGCTTTGATGAAGTAATCAGTGCCCCATTTGATTGCTTCCATTGTGTGTTCCAATTCACCTGCATCTGCAATTTCTTGCCAATATTCAATGGCACCCCATGAGAGCATTGTCACAGTGAATGCCATTGGTAAACCAAACTTCACATGATCACCTGCATCGTAATACCCTCCAACCAAGTCCACCTGCATACAAACACACACCCACATAAAAAGCTTTGATTTTGAACTGGAATTAGCATACCCATTAGTGAAAGACAAGATATTTGATGTTTGAGGAAGTGGGGTATTGAGAATTGAGAATTGGGCTAACCCATTACCCCTTGTTCTAGGCCATCGGTGAGGCCAGAATGGTCACGCCAAGTGACACGCTGGTTGTAAGGTATCCTCCCAGAACGCTGTGCTTCAAAGTAGAGGAGGCTCTTTGAAAGGGCATCAGCATAATCAAAAGCTTGGATGGTAGTGGTGGTGGTAGTAGTAGTGAAGATGGTGAAGATGAAGAAGCAAAGACAACAATGCTGCAAGAATATGGGGATTTTGGAAGCTCCAAAATGGTGTTGTTTCTTATGTTGTTGTCTGTTTTCCTCCATTGTCTCTCCCCTTCCCTCCCTCCTAAACAACTTTTTAGGAGCGAAAGGGAAAAGTGAAACCTTCACCACACCACGCTACACACACTAGAGCACACACAAGTGGTTTGAATTGTCTTTCAAAACTTTGATGAGATGTGCCTACAAATAGGCTTGGTGATCTTTTGAGAGAGAGCCCCACAAAATGAGATTGTGAAATTCACTTGTCACTTTTGTTTATATTTTCTGCACACAAGGGTGAATTTTACCAGCATTTGGGTTGGATGTCTCTATATGCGCCAGATAAGGAAAAAACACCCTGCTCTGTTGTGAAAAGTCCACTGTGATTTCATTGCAGCTATTCCCTCCATTTATTACCTGAGCCGTTTTTTGTTTTGACTTTTGAAGGAGTTACTCCTGAGATCCTTGCAAGTGTAGCTTGGAAGTATTTCTTTAGTTTCAACTGGTCAACGGATTCGATCCATATAAAATATGAGTTTTTTTTTAATAAAAGTAATAAAAAAGAATTGTGAAAATGACATATGTCACTACACAAAAGGTGACCGTGTCACAACTTGATAGTTTGGGACTTAACTTTCTATAATAATAATTGATAATTGATGATACATGAGGAACAATGCCTGGGTAATGGTAATGGTCTTAGCCTTCCATGGATTTTTGTATGCAAGTGTTCCAAAATCATTCTCTCATTGTTCCTAGTCTGATGAATTTTAAGGTTAATACATATATTAAGAAATATTTAACATGGAGGTAAAATATCATTGTATTTAGAATAAAATGTCCTAATTTAATACCATCTAATTATTCGTGATAATAGAATAGTAATTATTATTGAAATTGTTAAGTAGGGGTTAAGGTGGAAAAAAGTTAATAAAACTTTAAAATCGTAAAATATCAATAGTTTGAAAAAAGGAAAAAAAATGTTTAAACGTCAATAGATAGTAGTTGATAAACTTTAATTAATATTATTCATTAGAAGATTATAATTATTTATAAAAGCATTAAATAATTTTTTCTGATGAAAAAAGCATTAAATATTTTTAATGTAATAAATGTTTTAAATTTAATATTTATAGTCTTCTTTTTTAAAAAAAAATTAATACTACCTTGAGCATTCATTACTCAATCTCTAATGATTTAATAATATTTAAAAGTACTGGTAAATAAATATTGAATATACTATTTGATTACATTTTTTAATTATTTAATCATATTAAGTTATCTGTATTCTTAACATAAAAAAAAAAACTTTTACACAATAATAATAATAAAATGACCGACCCAAATCCCTATGTTTTATCAAAAATGGCTTTGGCTTTTTTTTTTGGTCAACAAAAAAAAATGGCTTTGGCTATGTTTACCAAAAAAAAAAAACCAAAAAAAAATGGCTTTGGCTAAGGGGAATGTGTAACTGAGATCCAGATTATTTTTTCTTTTTAATACGCGCCCGAGAGAGGGGTTGAAAAACAAAAGAAGTTATACAAGGACGTACGGTGCGGTAATATTTTAAAAGAGTTTGTTTTTCAGATCCTTAGTTTATGAATAAAGTATTTTTTATATTTACAGGAAATTAAAGTTGATTTTGATATTTATAAGTACTAGTTATATTTTTTAATAATTAAAATTTAGTCCATGTAAGGTCAGAGAGAACTATCAACTTCAACATCTGTGAGCGGAGGGTCTAACCATATGTGTCAATCTCTATTAGCTAAATATTAGTTATATTTTGGACATATGTACTAATATTATATACATATAGGGGATACAAGATTTTGGTGTAGCCTTTTAATAGACAAAATTGCCTTCAAACTAAAAATTGATAATTGCTACTTTTAATAATTGAAAATTTAAATTTAAACTTAACCATCTTTATAAAAAATTATAATTAATAATAAAAAAGAGATATAAATGCAAGAGACAGGATGTGGATATAGGCATAGGGTGTCTACTCCACTAATTATAATAATGGGGATTTTAATGCACAATTTATATAATTTTTCTAAAAAAATTAAAATACTTGGGTAACAGGTACTTTATTATACAACTATAAAAAATGGTATGTGATGCTGACCTGTATTTTGCGCAGCGAGAAGTTATAAATTTCAAATTTCGTAAACTAATTGGAGTTTTGGGGAAGAGTTGCCAAGTAGGCTCCATAAATGTGCATGGTGCAATAAACAGGGATGGTCTACTTATTGTCTTTGTAAATAGTTAATATATGTCATTATGCACAGAGTTTAAGCTGAGCAAAAAATGGGTCTTCTATGGGTATAAAGTTGGTCACTTTCTTGTATCAAAAGCGATTTGCCTGCTGTTAAGAGATTACGTTTGGCAGGCCCTTGATCCAGGCAAAAACTGGAAGTTTGAAACAATATTATTTTATTGGTCTTCTACTATTCTTCCTCTTTTTATCTGTTTTTTTTCCTAGAATAAGTATCTTGTGCGCGTAAATTGGGAGAGACCATGTCATCTCACCAAAATCTCTAGTATTTTTTATCTCTTTGTTTGATATTTTGGAAAAAAAATAAACAAGGGCGCTCACTCATGATATGAATTGATAATAATAATAGAGTTAGTTAATATTTGGAGAAAAAATCATTAAGAGGGTAGAGTTAGTTAATATTTGCTTATATGTGACTCTATTATACTTAAGTTATTTTTTGTTTATATTTGAATCCAAAGGAAAACATTTTTTATAATTAATATGTTTTATTGAAATTGAACATGCCCAAGGATGGAGGGAAGGGAGACATGAGTATGTTATGGCCCTCCAAAAGGGTCAAATACGTTTTTAGTTCCTATAAAATTAGTTAAATTGATTTTAATCCCTATAAATATTTTTTATATTTTTTAGTCCATACATTTAACACAGATAATGTGTTTGTAGCCCTTGACTAGGGAATAAAAACACACATTTTTTTGTATATTTAACCAATTTTATAAGAACTAAAAAACATATTCAACACTCCAAAATTTATCAATTTTCAATATTTCTCTTGTATTTTTTAGGTTTAATTATGTTTTTAGTCATTTAAAAATTGTCATATTTGAGTTACGTTCTTTAAAAAAGTCAAACTTTTTTAGTCCTTTAAAAAAATTTATTTGATTTAGGTCCTTTTAAGTGAGTTGACTTGCTAGGTGGCACATTTTGTCCTAGTCATCATGCTTACGTGGCACGAACGCTGATGTGGCAATATTAACTTTTAAATTTAGTCCCTCTAAAAATTGAGTTTTGATTTTAGTCCCTCTAAAAATAATTGAGTTTTGATTTTAGTCCCTCTAAAAATTGAGTTTTGATTTTAGTCTTTCTGGTTTTTTTTTCTCTCTCTCTCTCTCACCCCTGCCACCGCCACTCTCTCTCTCGTTTTCTCTCTCTCTCTCTCAGCCCCACCACCACCGCTCTCTCTCTCTCTCTCTCGTTTTCTCTCTCTCTCTCTCTCACCCCACCACCACCACTCTCTCTTTCGTTTCTTCATCCTTTTGTACTTGCAACAAGCTCAAGGAATATTTTTGTTTGTTGTGGAAACTTTCACAGGGCTCTGTACTTTTGATGCTCTCTCGTGTTCTTTTGGTGGTGGTGGTGGTGGGGGTGGTGATGGGGGTGAGAGAGAGAGAGAGAGAAAACGAGTGGTGGTGGTGGGGGTGAGAGAGAGAGGGAAAACGAGAGAGAGAGAGAGAGAGAGAGAGAGAGTGGTGGTGGTGGTGGTGGTGGGGGTGAGAGAGAGAGAGAAAACGAGAGAGAGAGAGAGAGAGAGAGAGAGTGGCGGTGGTGGGGGTGAGAGAGAGAGGAAAACCAGAGAGATTAAAATCAAAACTCAATTATTTTTAGAGGGACTAAAATCAAAACTCAATTTTTAGAGAGACTAAATTCAAAAGTTAATATTGCCACGTCAGCGTTTCGTGCCAAGTAGACATGATGACTGAGGCAAAATGTGTCACCTAGTAAGTCAACTCACTTAAATGACCTAAATCAAATAAATTTATTTTAAAAGACTAAAAAAGTTTAACGTTTTTTAAAAGACTTAACTCAAATCTGACAATTTTTAAAGAACTAAAAATATAATTAATCCTATTTTTTTATTATTACATGTGGCATAGTTATAATTTTTTTGCTTGATACATGCGACTTTTGACCTCTAATAAATTTTTGGCTTGTATCTTTGACTATTGAACCCCTAATAATTATAAAGTCGTGACTTGGGCCCTGAGCATGCCCCCATCTTTTTGCGTACCTTTATTTCATTGGCAATATACTACCCCACAACTAAGGGTCTATTTGGGAGTTTAGAGAGAAGGGGAGAGTTTTGATATTTTAAGGAAAAAATAATGAGAAAGGAAAGGGATGATATCTCCTATTTTGTATGGATAATTAGTTTTTAATAAAAAAAATAAAAACTTTTAAAAACTTTCAATTTGGGAGAACTCCAAAGATATACTTAAAAGAGGGTTTTGGAGGTTTTTAGAGGGTTTTAAAATACTTTCTACATCCCTTTTCTCTTTTTATTAAACTAAAATATTGCTATAAACCCTCCATTTTTCTTCCCTCTAAAAATCCCCTCCCAAACAAAGCCTAAGGAGGGACAAAATCTCATACGACATGGAGTCATGGACCATATATATTCACACATCTAATATTGTGGTAATTATTTTAACCACTACAGCTCTCTTTTATTTTTGTGTGTGTAAGATGACTCAATATTGTCTTAACGAATTTCTTTTTGAAGCATACTTCCTCTAAACTCAAATATAGTAAGTAAAAATATTTAAATGCTCATTGATTAATAGTTAAGTTTATTTGTTTTTCTTATCAAATACTATCTCTGGTCTCTATTATAATAGAATAATACTTTTTTGGTTCATTGAATAACTCATGTATCTAGTCTATATTAGATCATATATTAGACCAGATACATGAGTTATTCAATGAACTAAAAAAGTAACTTGTTTATTATATTTAGGATCGGAGGTAGTAATGAATTTCATTCTCTAAACTACTATTAATAAAAGGAGTTATTGAAATTAAAATTTGTATAATATTAATTTATAGAAAAAAATTATTAAATAAGATAAAATTAATTAAGACATATATTTAAGTTCACCATACTTGAGCTATTTTTTGTTTATAAGTATGGAGGGAGTATTTATTAAAAAAAACACATTGTTCGGCTACTTGCAAATTATAGGCTAGATTAATATGTATTAAATGATTGTTAAGTGGCATTTTGTACATAAACACGATACTCCTATGGCCTGTTTAGATTGACTTATGCAGAGCTTATGAATATAGCTTATGACTGATTTAT
This sequence comes from Glycyrrhiza uralensis, assembly GCA_030159175.1. NCBI lineage: Eukaryota > Viridiplantae > Streptophyta > Magnoliopsida > Fabales > Fabaceae > Glycyrrhiza > Glycyrrhiza uralensis. The sequence continues at coordinate 4,033,193 of BRZY01000006.1, forward strand.
AAGCTGTTTTGGGCTTATTTTTCATAAGCTACCCAGAATAGCTTATCAAAATAGCTTATGACTTATATAAAATAAATTTCACTATAATTTTTTTACGATTAAAAAAATAATTTATACAACTTATATCATAAACAATAAATAAACTTGTTATCCAAACACCAACCTAGTTTGCTCAATAAAAGAGCTTTATGCGTCTCGGGTGTTGCATAAATCAATGCAGCTATGCCATAAATTTGACTTTATTGACAGGGTACTCAAAACTTGGCCCGATTATGTCCAAATGAAAGTTGACTTAGGTGTAATATGGATTACTAGTTTTTTCAGTCTATGGGAGTTATCTTTTCAGGTTTATTTTTTTCATTAACCTGACATCTGAATTGATATCTCTTTAGGTATATATGGAAGACTCGACCCAACTCAATAAAGTGAACCGATATAGTAATTTTTTCTTTTGGTTGGGATCCGGTTATTAGTTGGGTTTGTTTTTGATGAATACTAGTCTACGTACGCCAAGTAAAAATCATTAATTCATTAGTTAATTAATAGCTAAATTGTTTTGTTATAAATTTAAATTTAATTTATTGAGTCTAAACTGCTTAATTGATTTAAGGCTCAATTGTTTTAATTTATTGACTCACCCACATTTACGCATTCAATAGACTGAGATCAGACGTTCACAATATCAATTTGTATTTTAAATTTGATTTTATTTTTGAATACGTGAATGCATGAAATCATTGAATGCGTGAATGTATGAATCCATTTCTGAAACAAACAAGAAGCTAATGATGATTCTTAATTACACCAATCAAACTCAAGATTAGGGGTAATATGCACCTACAAACATAATTATTAGTCTCGAATTAATAAAAAGAACATCACATTAATAATGGCACTTTAAGAGCTTGATTGCCCATGTCTAAAGAAGTCAACAGATCGGCCCTGTCCATGTACAAATAATCCATGCAAAGAAAAAATGTTGACAAGTGTAGCCTTACTAAGAAAATAAATATTTGCTATCAGAAAATTTAAATAAGAAAATAAAAGTAAAAGAAATTTTAACAAACACATTTAAGATGCATTTTCGAATACATAATATGCACTTAACATAGAAGAAATAATTCCTTCTACATGTTTAACTTCACCTATAAGACAAGGCTAAATCAAAGAAATTACATATATTTTTATATTATTGTCTTTTTTTTTTTGTCTCTATAAAATAAGCGAATTTTGATTTTGCTTTCTATAGTTTTTTTTTCTTTAGTTTTGAATATTCCTCTAAAATAACTATTTTTTGAATCCCTGTAAAATGATAAAATCTTAGTTTTGGTCCCTCTAAAATTGTTCTTTTGGTTTTCATCTCTTTAAAATATAAAATCATTAATGATCTTTAACAATCATTTCAGAGCAAATTGATGATATTCATTTTAAGGTTTAAAGAAATTTTTTGGCGTGTCACACATTGAGGAATGTTACATGACGGTAATTAAAGACAAAAAAAGGTGATTTCAATTTTTAAAAGGATGAAAAACAAATTCTTTTATAGAAACCAAAATCAAAATTCTTCATTTTATACAAAATAAAAACATGTTTAATACTAAATTCTTGGTTCAGTAATTAATTGTGGGAAACACTATTACGTGTGAAATTACATTGAACAAAAAATAAGACGAAATATCCTAACCATTTATGCTTAAGCCTATATCCCACAATATATGGTAAGTGGTTTAACGAGTGGTTGTGATCCTTTTTTTTTTTAATTTTCGTGCATTATTCGTATTGATAATTTCGTAAAATGTATCGCTGCTCATTAATTTTTGCTCTTGATTCACACCGACAAAATATATATATATATTCCATGATCCAAGTTTCCAATTCTCAAACTCGAGTTGCTGTCATTGATCCTTGGAATGTCGGGTGATTATCAACCCATACATCACATTTCACATCACACACACACATATATATATATATATATATTTTGATACACACATCACATATATTGGTGACATCTAAAGAATGAGTGAAGTATTTTGATTGAGTAGAATAAGGCTTAGAAAACGTGAAATAAATGGTGCTGACTTAAGATAGTGGTACACCGATGAAGCCTGTGTTTGGAACCGCATTAACATCACCATGGACTGTGTGTTTGAGACTATAACTTACTTTTAGATAGAATTTAATTACTATATATGTACTAACAGTATAATATTTTTTTTATACAGATATCTAATCACATTTTCCTATAATACTACCTTGTAATTTTATTCTCTGAAATATTGACACAAATATTTATATAATAAGATATAATTAAATGATTGTGCAAAAAAGTTTTACACCGTGGATGCATACTAATTAAATCAAATAACTATTGGTACCAAAAATATTTTCTGAAAATGACAAATGTTCAATATTATGACAAAAAGTAACTGTGGAAAACAAAGAACGAAAATTAAACGGTAACTGTAATGGAAAAGGACTTAAAAGTCTTCAATGGTTTTGGGTTTCCAGTTTCAACTCAGGGCTAATGCTACTTACCATGAATGACAGGTTGATGTACTCAATAATACAAGTAACATATACAAAATCAGTAACCAAAAATAAATACTTTAGCTTTCACCGTGACAAACAATCTTTACCCAATTGCCCTGTGATGATCTATTAGACAGCTGTGTTCTAATAATAACTACTCCCTCTGGTCTCGAATATAAGAAACAAGTTACTTTTTTGGTTCATTGAATAACTCATGTATCTGGACTATATTGAATAACTCATGTATCTGGACTATAATATAGTCCAGATACATGAGTTATTCAATGAACTAAAAAAGTAACTTGTTTCTTATATTCGAAACCAAAGGGAGTAAGCTATTCTGCCATCTCAACGACGTCTAAATGCCGTCCATTTAAATATCTTGATATGGAGAGTCTTTAGCTGAACAAATTAATTAGTATGTTTAGAATTCCAAAAATTACGATTTGAATTAGGAATTTTTTTTATTAAATCGTGATCCGAGACTTCCGGAATTCAGTATGGATCCAGACCAGACTTAATCTTACAAATTCTACACGCCACTCGCAATAACCCCATGAAGAGCCAGCTCTTGGAGTTTTTAGGATCGCCCACCACTTACTAAGAGAGAAGAGAGTGCATTTGGATTGGCTTACCAAAAGCTTATTTGAGCTTATCTTGATCTATTGACATAAGTACCTGTAAGAGTATTTAAGAGAGTTTATAAAAATAACTTATGATTGACTTATAATCAGTTTTAGACTTAGGCCCTGTTTGGATAACAAGTTTATTTACTGCTTATGGCATAAGTTGTATAAGCTACTTTTATAATTGAAGAAAAATTATAGTGAAACTTATTTTATATAAACTATAAGCTGTTTTGATAAACTATCTTGGGTAGCTTATGAAAAATAAGCCCAAAACAGCTTATGAATCAGTCATAAGCTATGTTCATAAGCTCTATATAAGCCAATCCAAACAGACCCTTATTTTCATAATTCAAATTAGCTCATCAAAACAACTATATATATATAATTAGTTTAATCACTTTCTCTTTTCGGTTATAAAAAGTAACTTCTAGTTATACATAAGTGTTTATATAATAAACATTTATGTCATAGACACTTAAATAGGTTATTCATCCAAACAGGCTCAAACTTTGATACCATATTATAATTTGAGTTAATAGAGTGAGAATTGTTCACCACTTAGCATTTGTTTTGGAAACACGGTGAGCAGCTTCTAACGTGTAATGACCCTAAGACTATGTTTGGATAGGAGTTTTTGGAGGGAAAAGAAGGGGAGGGGAGTGAAGTGGAGAAAAAGGTTTATAATTTCTAATTACCTTGTTTAACTTTAATAGGACAAAAAAAATATTATTTTAGAAGATAGTAAACACCAAGATGTAAAACTTTTTTTTAATTTTAAAAACTCTCAAACAAAGTAATTGGAGATTATAAATTTTTCCCTCCCCTCTCTTCCCCTCCAAAAACCCCATCCCGGAAGCAACGAGATAGAGCTTCTAAGGTGAATTGCTTCAGGGCGAGCGCGATCTTAGGCCATATCCAAACACTTATTTTCATTTTTATTGTTTGACAAAATCCACACACACTCTTATAACCACATATTAATTTGGCCATATCACTAGCTAGCTACTACTTCACTTCACTTGCGATCTCAACATGTTTTTCACTTTTTCCGCATTAAAGACCCTACATGGGTTTGACACCTACAAATTCACCTCTTCTTAAATAAAAAACGTTGAGCCTTGAATTTAAAACTTAGTACAATTAAAATTTGCATCTCAATTAACATTTTGGACCACATACGTATACATGCTACAATCTTCTGGTTTGTATTTAATTTCTTGGTCTAACATAATATCGTTGAGCCAAAACTTAGAAGAGTGCTATGGTACCTCACGCACCGACTGTTTTATATGTATCTCCCAAAACAGTTCATATTTAGGAATTAGGTGTCTGTCCCACAATTATTTTCGAGACATACCCACCCAACCCATTTTCATAATTAATTAAATACAGTGTGGACCAATTCTGAAGGAAGTACCAGATATCGTCACCTTATAGAACAGATTCAAAGCCCAGTATTTGTAATTTTAAAATCAAGTGCAGTTTAGCTTCCACAAATATAAGTTAGGTACGGATTTTGGGTTATTAGCAACCAATGAAAATTTATCAAATTAGGCTTCATTCCTTGTGTTTATGAACTGGCCGTGAGACTACATTAAGTCGTTGGTTTGAGTGGGCTTATTTCTTAAATAAGGTTTTGGGTTCGAACATTGTGGATGATGTAGATGAGAGAAAAAACTCCACTAAAACTGGTCACTTAGGTTTCCGATAAAGATTAGTCATTGACAAAATCGGTGTAACACCAACAATAAAAAAAAAATCTGACGGTGAGGAACTTCATTCTGAATTGGGCCATAGTAGGACATTGCTTTTAAATGGGTTGGCATATAATTTGCGGGACAGACTCAATTCTTGATAAGTTTTGGGAGATATATACCAGTCGGTACATATCGTAGCACAAATTTTAAGTTCGAAGATCAATATAAACCTATCATCACATATCTATGTGGTCCAAAACGAAATAATTGACAAACAGAAAACAAAGTGTCTAAGATTCGATATTTTAATATACAGATTTTAAATTCAAATTTTAATAATAGGTGTGAAATTTGTAGGCCAACCAAGCGATACAGTCTTTAATGGAAAAAAAAAGAATTTTTTAAGAGACATAAAATATAATGAAATTTTGATCTCATGTTTTCCCCCCTCAATCCTAGCAGTGTCCCTTCTTTGTTTATAATAGAACTAGCATATGTGACCCGTGCAACGCACGGGTTAGATATTTTCTTTTGTATGTGAATGAGAAATGAATAAGATGTTTTCATATGAAGTAATAATCAGAATAACATTAACTTTAATAATAAAAAATTTATTGCATATGAATTAATAATTAATAAACAAAAACACAATATATTTTGGATACAAATGTACTCCCTCCGTCCCATAAATATAGATACTTTTGCGCAAAATAAAATTTAAATTTTCTTAGATTAAGAAAGTATTTAATAAATTAGTTGATGATAAAATAAAAAATAATAAAAATATATTTGTATTAAAATTATCATAAAGTAAAATAGAAAAGTATTTAAATTATATTATACAGTTTAATTCTTTAAGTGATTCACATCTCGATGAGATTTCACGTAAAAAATTTGACACAATGATATAGTTTCAAATAAAATATTTATCACGCATGTTATATTTTATTTTTAATTGTTACATTAATCAATTTACAGATATTAATTTATAAAAATACCAAATTTTCTCAAAAATATAAAATGATCAATAAATTAGTTAGATGGTAATATAAAAATAAATCAAGAAATATCTATTCTCATTTTTTGTATTTTATTCATAATTTTTATTTTATCAATTTATTTTTAGACATTAATGGGAGAAAATTCAATTTTATTTGGATAAAAGAGAATATTTAATGAATTTATTTGATAAAAATGCTAAATGAAAAAAAATAATGATTTTTTTACTGAAACAAAATAATGATTATAATATTGAATAAGATGAAAAAAATATTTTTTATATTTTTTATTAGTTGTTCCTAAATATCAAAATAAAAATAAAAATTTAAAATTCATACTAATTTTGAAGAGATAATTTTTTGGCGACTATATTAGTGCAAAGTATCCACCACATTGTATCAAAAAATATCCACCACATTCTTTTATTTATGAAATGATATAATCTTGACAAAAATGAAATTCAAATGAAGATAAAATAAAATTAATTTCAAAAATTTTAAATCAAAATTGAAGAGATCATTTTGATTATTTATATAATTGTAAACATTTTTTCACATCCTAAAATCAAATCTTAAACCTTTTTTGATATCCTAAGATTATTATATAACTATAAACGTTAAAAATCAAATCTTTTTAAATTTTTTAATCCTAAATTGATCAAATTTGAACTCATCAAATGTTTTTTTACCCTATAAAAAATTCAATACTGGTGTCACCTTTAGAGCATAGACCTATGTATCATCATGTAATTCATGTCTGTCCATTTTTTTTATACGTATCACATTCTCACTTGTTCAGCAACCTCAACATTAAGAAAGGAATCAATTAATCAACTAATGCGTTTAATTTACATATTTATTTTCATTTCAAAATATTCATTACATGCCTAACAAAATCGAAAATAGAATAAACAAACCAAAAACATAAAGGAATCAATTAATGTGTTTAATCTACATTCTATTTTTTTATTTCCAAATATTCATTGTATGTCTAATAAAACCAATAAAGGAAATCAATCAATTATGATTCTTCAAAATACTCATTGTAAGCCTAATAAAATCGATAAAAGAAATTAATCAATTAATGTGTTTAATTGCATGTGATTCTAATCGCACAATTCTCTTTCCAATTTAAGCAAATCATTCTAATTATCTATTCCTCTATTGCCCTTTTTTCCTTCATATTTCTCTTTGTAAATTTTCATTTCCATTTTCAATATATTCATCGCTTATGACATAAGCATCATTTTGTATTCCACATTCTATGTTTCTATAAATTAAATTTCTTTCCTTTTTTAATTTGCTTGTTACAATGTTGTTATATTTGATTTACTATTACAAATGATTTGCTTGATATACAATTACAAATTAAGAACATACAATTTATATAAAACTAAACTTACTAAAATAGAAACATTGAACGGAAAATTTAAATAATTTATATATATTTGTAATTAAACAACTAATAAAGTATTACACATATTTTCTAAAATAAACATAGTAATATATATAAATTATAATTATTGTTATCCCGTACATAATTTTTTGAAAAATATTAAAAAATAAATAACTAAATTTTTGTGATCTATGATGTTTTTCCTTATTTGATAAAGAAGAATAATGTATATGCAAAAAATAAAAAAAAATTAATTACAAAAGAAAATGAAAAATAAAAAAACTTAATAGCACAAAATATAGAAACATTAATTCTAAAAAATAATCCATAACTAAAAATTATTAATATAAAATATACTCGCCTTATAGGAGAAGTTTGACTTGACGAATATATAGAAGATCAATGATGGTTTTCGAAAAAATCAAACAAAAACCTAACAACATGATCAAGAAAATGAATAAATACTAAAAAGTAATAAGTAAAAATGTTTAATAGTAAAATAGAAAAAAATAGCAATAATTATGAACTCATCTTAGATGAGAAAGTGTTGATAAACACAGGAATGACAATAAGACAAATGATAAAACAAAATGAACAAATAAAAAATATCAATACATGTATATATATTAAGATCTAAGATTAAAAAGACAAAATAAAAAATTAAAATAAATCGAAGCCACACTCACCAACCAAGTAAACACAATCATACTCCCTTGTCAAAAAACCAACTGGCTCAGTAAAGGACAATTCATTCCCTCGAATGACAGCAGTAGTCACCAATTTTATCGTGGAATCGATGGGAAAATGTAGCTTATACAAATGACGTGTTGTTCGATAGCGCTCATCATTCACATCCACTTTAAAAGTGGACATAACATTGACAAAATTTTCATTCAAACTCTTGTCAAGCTTATATATCAATTCCCACTTCATAGTCGCATGGATCTTGTCACCATTTTCAAAGAAACAAAAAAAGTATTATTTAGGTTACTACACTCAAACAAATTAAAAGAGTTAACAATACCTTGTCGTCCATATATAAAGATCATCTCTTGGGAGTAGGGCAACTTGACTTTTCCAAAACTCGGTACGCTCCATAGCCGGACAATCCTAACCAACAACGTCCAGGAGTCGGTGGTAGGAGTAATATCAGAAATAGAACCACGACCTTATAAGAATCCTTCTTGCCCCCATGATTTATAGATATTGACATAGGGTGCGAGTTATTTTTTCGATAGAATCCAAAATTTCAGTTGGTTAAGGACAATCACTGGAATAAAAGAGGAAATGAAGATTCAAGTTTTTTTTGTAGAAGTAAAAATGGATGTAATCACAATGGTTTGATTGAAAGAGGAAGAATTGCAAAAGGGTAAAATAAAGAGAGAATCATCGTTTAAAAGAGGAAGGAAGAATCATGATTTTATTAATTATCAAAATTATTGAAATGCGTGAAAAAATGGATGTAATGCTTTTTCTATGGTGATGTTGAAATCTCATTTGATTTATTATTATTATTATTATTATTTTAATTCGTATTTCAAATAAGTTGATTTGAATTGATTATAAATTATTTGAAATTGTATTTTAAATAGGTTGATTTTATATTTCAAATTATTTGAATCGATGCAATAAAAGAGGAAAAAAACAATCAAGATTTTATTAATTTATTAATTATTGAAATGATGTAAAAATGGGTGTAATCCCTTTTCTATGGTGATATTAAAATCCCATTTTAATTTGATTTGAATCAATAATAAATTATTTAAGGTTAATAATATTATTTAAATTATTATATATTCAAATCAAATCGTACTTCAAATTATATGAATCGATGCAATAAAAGAGGAAAAGAAGAATCAGGATTTTATTAATTTATTAATTATTGAAACGGATGTAAAAATGGATATAATCTTTTTCTATGTGATATTGAAATATTATTTTATTTATTATTATTATTATTAATTATTATTAGTGTTATTTTAAATCGTATTTCAAAAAAGTTGAATTGAATCAATAATAAATTATTTCAAATCCTATTCAAATCACTTTAACAATAAATGCACAAAAAAAACAAATTTTAATTTTGATCATAAGAAATGAGAAAAAGCATAGTAGATTCAAAAAATGGATTAACAAAAACATAGTAGCTATACTATTATTTTTACATATGAGCGAGCCTTGAAGATTCAAATAATTGTTGATTTTTTTATGAGAACAATGCATAGTAACTTAACATTTTTCATTTTTTGCAAATATCATTTGAACAACAATTTTATTTTAAATCGTATTTCGAAACATTTGATTTGAATCAGTAATAAATTAATTGAAATCCTATTCAAATCATTTTAACAATAAATATGTAAAAAATCAAATTTTAATAGATAAATCTAAATGCAATATTAAATTATATTAGGGTTAAAATTCATTCAATACAATAAATATCATATCGAATACAATTAATACAAATCAATCAATAAACCTATTCAAATTCAATCAGTCAAATTGAGCCTTGAAATGCTCTCAAAGTGACACATGTAAAAATTGGTCTTGAGAGGGTTCGTCTTTATATATATTATAGATTATGAAAAATGGGGAAAAAACTCTAAAGTACATTTATCTATAAAGTTCAAAAATAAAAGAGTGTACTTCTAAATTTTGGTAAATAATGATTACAATGCATTTTAAATTGAATAGCGTATAAATAAACCACTTTGAAAGAGTCTAATCTACAGCATTAATCTAATTGTTGTCCTATTGGATATGTTTTATTTTTCCTTTTTGTAATATCAACAATTGGAGTAAATCTCCTTTTAAATAAGATTTTTTTTGACAAACAAAATTCGACAAAGTTTGCAAATAATTGGATTGTTGAATGATCTCAACCTAGAACTTCACTTTAGCTAAGAAAACATTAATTAATTATAAATTAAGGGATGTGACTCCTGTAGTTGTTGTTTATGAAAAATTTAAAAATGAAAATTATAAAATATATACATAATTAAATTATATTAAATCTAAAAAATATTAAAAAAATATGTATTATTTATTTAAAAGAAATCGAAAATGAAAGAAGAGAATCTCAGATTGGGCCAAAAGAGAGCCAGGGTCAAGTTTTCATAAATAAAGTTTTCATAGAATCGATTGATGAACTTTTTGGCAAAACTGGGCCAGAATAATATAATACATATATATCAGGCCGAATTTTGAGGGCTTAAAATATTTTGGGCCAATTCAAGTGAAAGCAAGATGTTTAGGGCCCACTTTGTTCTTGCTAGAAGGCGATGGACGTGGAGATAGATAGGATGCTAGAACCCTTGATCAATTATCCCGTAAATACAAATAACATGTTAACCATGTTATATCAATAGGATTAAATCATGGTTGTATACAGAATCAAGAGGACATAGTCCATTGTTTTTGAAAATGTTATTTTATTATTTTTAGAAGTTTCAGATAATAAATTTTGAAAAAAAAAACTAAGAAAATTAATGTAGCATTTGGACCAATACGGTTCATCTCCATTTTGCCATTTTCAATCATTTCCATCCATTAGACGATGAAAGAAGCAAGATTCACTCACAAAGTCAAAAAATGTACCATTTGTGCCAAACATTATTCAATATTTTTTTCTCCAAAAAGAAATTATTCAATATTCATCCGCATGGAAGCCGTACAATTGTATTACTTAGGGGATAAAATGGTCCCCTAGGCCCTGGTGAGACCAAATTAAAGTGACGCAGAGTACTTCCGCTGGTTTCCCCATTACAGAAAGTTCAACTTCATGCGAATATCTCAGTCAAAATAAACTTCATGCAAATATCTAGTAAAGACTTCAGTACTTAATTTTTTTAATATTCATTTTCTCTCGTAGTAGTTTATATTTTTTTTATCATATCACTAATTGCAATTTTTACCTTCTCTTTTTTATTCTATTTTTTTCTTCATATTTTTATATTATTACTTTTTGTCTAAATCATTAATCATTAATTTTAAAAAAGTCATATTAAACCTAGATTAATCTAATTCGAATGTTTAAAGGACAAATATCTCCCAACTATTTTTTCAATTCATGGTACTCGACATTCGTCTACACCCTCATTTTCTGAAGCTTCGTTGACACCACCTCAACTTGGGATTTGGGAATTTGTGGGCCCCAGCATGTTATTTATTCTTAAACGGAGATTAAGGGGTAAACCTGTTATTAATTGATTCAAACTTATCGATGACACAAGAGGGCGTTACAGTGACACTTCCTTTTCCATAATTTGATTAATTATTATGATTCTCCCTTTTTCTAATATTCATTCATGCTTCTGTTCTGTTCACTTTATATCTGCACTTTACTTTGTTCTAAGTTCTTCTTCCTCCTCCTCCTGCTCCGTTCTTTGTATATCTCTTTTTGTTTTCTTCTTGTGCTTCCTGAAGTCTTCTTTCAGAAGCTACAACAATGGCAGACATTACCCATTTTCCTATGGAACAGCTTCAAGACCTCGAGTACTGCTTAGACTCTAATCCTCCATGGGGTATGCTCTCTCTCTCATTTGTGTTTCTCTCTTATTGTTATCTACTACACATACACCAAATGAGCTTGTGTTTTTTTTTTTTGTACTTTTCATGTTGCATATCTCACTTGTCATTATTCAGTTTTTTTTTTCTATTCATCTTCTGTCACCTTCTGACCATAAAAAAGGGAACTTTTTAAATATTTGTTTGAGCTTATAGTCATTAATTAGTGGGTAAAAAACAAAGAAAGAAGAAGCTTGTTTGTTTGGTTTTGAAGCACCATGACAATGTTATGTTTTGGAACTTCTCAACCCGCAAGTGACTGATAGGGACTTGGGTATTATGGGGTGTCCAAGTCCCACATCGGGTAGTATGGGATGCTCGGTGGAGTACTTAAGTGCTTGGTTCTTCCCCCTTGATAGCTAGCTTTTCAAGGGTGGGTTCCCCAAGTGCTTAGGTATTTATCAATTGGTATCAGAGTCTGGTTGTCGGCGTCTCGGAAAGGGCTACCCACGGAGGGTTCTGACCGGTGGAGGGTTTTGACCAACGAGGAAGTTGAGTGAAGTGCCACCGAGTGAAGTGTCGTGGAGTGAAAGCCGCCGAGGACGTCGGCTCTCAGGGGCGGTGCTATGATGGTAGTATGGGATGCTCGGTGGAGTACTTAAGTGCTTGGTTCTTCCCCCTTGATAGCTAGCTTTTCAAGGGTGGGTTCCCCAAGTGCTTAGGTATTTATCAATGACAAACTCAAATGGATTGAAGAAATGATACAAAGCTCTTTTTTTTTTTTGTCTTGAAAGTTGAAAGTACTGTTACACATACTGGGTTTTCTTCTTTATGGTTTGTTAGTTATGAAATGCGTTACCCCAGAAGTGTGAGATTAAGCTGTTACTTCGGTTCTGTCGATATGGATTAAAAGTTGAGTTTTTTCCATTTTTTAAATGTTATGTTATTTTGATTTGATTTTAGAGTGGGACTTGGAACTTTTCTGTTGATGTTTTGTAGCTTTTTCTCCTATATCTTTGGCTCTGTTTGCTCGTTGAGTTAGTTTTTAAATTCGAAAGATATATAATCATAATTTGTATATAACATTCTGGTTTTTTAAATATATCTCTCGAACTTCCCCGTATTTTCATTATCATTTCAACTTGTCCTTTAGCGCTATGAAACAGTCATAACTATTGCTAAGAAGGCTAGTAATCATGATTGGCATATACTATAGTTACCATTTTAACCTGACACTGCGGAGAACCACTTCTGACTTCTCCTTCTTTCTCGCGTGGCTAAATGAAAGAAGAAAAAAAAAGAACTAATGGCTTTAAAGTAAGTGGTCCCACTTATTAATTTATGACTAACCCATTAATTATTATTTTTTGTTTCTAAAGTCATTCGACCTGTTAATAAACACACATATTTGGTTAGGGGTTCTTTGTTTTCTCAGGTGATGTAATCAATGTTTTGATTTGCTTTAAGTAATTTTAACTTTTCAATTGTCATGCTTTGGTAGGGCCTGGTTTCTAAACATAGTGTAGTTGTGCTATTTAGACAGTGGGGGTAGGGATATATCTAGTTATTTATTTATTTATTTATTTTTAACATTCTCTTTATTGTTGTCTGGCTCATTGTGAAGGCCTTGTCTTGCAGTTGAAACTATCCTACTAGCATTTCAAAATTACATATTGATGCTGGGAACAAGTGTGATGATTCCTTCAATGATTGTTCCAGCCATGGGAGGAAGTGATGTATGCTGAATTTCTGCTTTAAGCAGTTGTTGCTTTTGACACACACTTTTATTGCTGATATTAATTTGTTAGTGATTTTTGGTTGCTCATGGCACCAGGGCAACAAGGCACGGGTAATACAGACTCTAGTCTTTGTAGCTGGCATCAACACACTTCTCCAAGCTCTATTTGGAACCAGGTTGCCTACAGTAGTTGGAGGTTCATTTGCATATGTGTTTCCAATTGCTTACATTATCACTGACTCCTCATTGCAACAAATTAGTGACCCTCATGAAGTAAGTTTCCTCCTTCCATCCCTTCATTACTAGTAATTTGGGAGTACATTATGTTGGGAATCCATCTGTGAGTTGTTAGTCCTACATTGGTTAGGAATGAGCAAAATGAAAAGAATATAAGAGACAAGACTCATATACCCAATGCCTTAAAGTTTTTAGTGAAAATGTGGTGTCAAAGTCTCACTCGTAGTGTTACTCGGTGCATTCACATTGTTTTTTGGTGGGAGTTACATATGTACTGAATCTGCTATGGGAGCTTTTAGGCTCACAGTAATCCTAAACAATAAAAACAAGGATTTAAGGGTCTGTTTGCTTCTGTATTAATTTATTTCCTGTTTTCATTTTTGGTTTTCACTTTTAATTACAAAACTATCTCATTTTTTACAATCTATTTCTTGTTTTCAAAGATTTGTACAGGAAAGCAAAGTGAAAAAGGAAGTGAAAATAGAAAACGTTTTCATACCAACTTCAATTCCAGTTTTTAAGGGAAACATAGAGGGATTTTAGTTGCAGATATGCTAATTAATGATAACTGGGAAAATCGTTATTTAGTTTTCTCCAACTTAGCTATATAAGTATGAGGTTATTACTGGAGTTTAAAGTGAGAATCCAATGGTTTTCTGCAAAAAGGTACTAGGTATGCCCTGGATTATGAAATTCAATGTTAGTGTAAAAGAATTTACCATCTTTTAAGATTTAAACTACTGCTGAATATGTGGAGTTGATTTTGGATAGATACACTGGCAACCCAAAATAATAGTTTGAGACCAGCATAGATTATATAAACTTTCTTATTTGGTAGGGTATTGAAACAGATCATGCCATGTGATTGGTTTGCAGAGATTTATACAAACAATGCGAGCAATACAAGGAGCTCTAATTATAGCCTCAAGTATTCAGATAATCCTGGGTTACAGCCAAGTCTGGGGACTATTTTCAAGGTACATAATAGTTGCATGACATGTTTGTGAATTGAAAATGATTAAACAAACATAAAAAATTAAAAATTAAGCATTTCTTTATGGATCTTCTCTCCAGATTTTTCAGTCCTCTTGGTATGGCTCCTGTAGTTGGATTGGTTGGATTAGGATTATTTCAACGTGGATTCCCTGTGGTAGGTGTGGCTTAAATCTCTATTTTAATTATCACTATTTTAATTATCACTAACTTTGTAGAAATATTTTGACAAAATGATGACTAGCAATTTAAGTAACTACCATAAAGAAGAAAATTTTATTGTGAATAATGATAAATAATTATATAACATATCTTGAGTCCAATTTCTGAGGTTGTCACCTATTTAAGTAACTCCAATTTTCAATACTTAATTATGATCCTTGTATTTATTTTTTCCGCATTCAAGGGCTTTGTTTATTTTCTATCTTTCTGAATTATTTGATAGTGGCATAAATTATGCTTAATTTGCATACATGCATTGATAACATTTTCTTGAGCAAATTCACCATACTTAGAGCTTGATGGATACTATACTTTCAATACTTTCTTCATAAATTTACACAATTTTCTTTATTATCTTTTCAGTTGGGAAACTGCGTAGAAATTGGTATACCAATGCTGTTGTTGGTACTTGGGTTGTCACAAGTAAGTGCTTTTAGTACAAGGAGAACATTGTGCTGTGCATCAAATTATTATTTCTTTTCTTCTTTTCAAACTAACTAATTTGGTATAAATTTGCAGTATCTAAAGCATGTGAGACCATTTAGAGATATCCCTATCTTTGAACGTTTTCCAGTGTTGATTTGTGTCCCAATTGTTTGGATCTATTCTATTATCTTGACTGCTAGTGGAGCTTACCGACACAAACCTGTCAAGACACAAAATAGTTGTCGTACAGACAGAGCAAATCTGATATCTACTGCTCCATGGTGCATAAAAAAAAACCTGTTTCAATAATTTCTTCTGATATGTTCTAAACTTTTGTTGAGTTCTGAGGTTTGTTTTTATTGTAAAAATAGGTTCATGTTTCCATACCCTTTCCAATGGGGTCCACCTACATTTTCAGCTGGCCATTCCTTTGCTATGATGTCAGCAGTTATTGTCTCCATGGTGGAGGTATCTATCTTTGTTCCTGGTTTTGTTTTTATTTTTTATCTATTATGGCAATGTAAATGGCAGTGTATAACATGGTGATAAAAAAAAATGTAAATGGCAGTGTGGTTGGCTTCTGGCTGGATCCGAATCCCACTGCATTTAGCGATTTCCCACATTCATGCAGTCGGTAGATTGTAATCGTTGGATCAAGATCGGACGGCTCATGATTT
Source organism: Glycyrrhiza uralensis (assembly GCA_030159175.1). Taxonomy (NCBI): domain Eukaryota; kingdom Viridiplantae; phylum Streptophyta; class Magnoliopsida; order Fabales; family Fabaceae; genus Glycyrrhiza; species Glycyrrhiza uralensis. The sequence continues at coordinate 4,049,244 of BRZY01000006.1, forward strand.
CAGTTTGTATTTTAAACCCGATTTTACCTTTGAGGTCATGAGCCATCCAATCTCATTCCAATAGTCACGATCCACTGACTACGTGAATGCGGGAAACAATTGACTGCAGAGCATCCATTTCCCTTTTAGCAAGAAAGTCTATATGCATTATGTTCTATCCGGTGCTTGGTAGTTGTTACTACAATATTCAAAATTTGAAATTTGGCTAAGTGTTGTCACCCCAAAAAAAATCATTTAAGAAACAAACTAGTAATTCCAAATAGTATTTACAATCACCATAGTAGTCTATTGGTGAATTTTCAACAATGTCTTGACCATGCACTTCTTGTTGCAGTCAACCGGTGCATACATGGCAGCATCTCGGCTAGCAATTGCCACTCCACCTCCTGCTTATGTGTTGAGTCGAGGCATTGGTTGGCAGGTCAGTTACAGGCACAAGTCATTTTATTTCTATTGAATTGCAAGGCCATGTTTGAATATTAGTGATGTGGAATGGAATAGAAGTACCATATCATTGCGTGAATATTTTATGATGGAACAACATAAATTTTCCATTAATCCATTGTTGAAGTGGAAGGAAGGGTAAGAGTTTTAACTTTATATAAATATATAAATATAATTACATAGAGTAGTTCCATTCTATAATCTCCATATTGAGGTTGATCTTGTTTGTTTTGTACAGGGGATTGGTGTCATGCTTGATGGTCTTTTTGGGACAGGGACGGGTTCCACTGTTTCTGTGTAAGTCCTATACTTAAGTTGAGTTTTAACTGCAGTCTGCAAGTTCCTTCTTGTATATGGTATGTATCCTTCAATTGTAACTTGACGAGCATCATGGCTGTTTATTCTGTAGGGAAAATGTGGGACTCCTTGGACTAACCAGAGTTGGAAGTCGCAGAGTCGTTCAGATTTCTGCTGGTTTCATGATATTCTTCTCTACTTTAGGTTGGTATTGACAAATCAAACATGAGCATGGATTACACTAAAAGTAATGCAGTGCCCCCATCATAAAATTAATTAAGACTGAGTCACCCATTTAGTCCCTGTAATTGTAGAGCACTATCAATTTAGTCATTGAAATATTAATATTTCAAATAAGTTCCTAAAATTGAAAATCTTAATCATATTAGTCATTTTAAATTGGTCAACTTAGTCTCTGAAATTGTTCGATAGGACTAATGTTGATCGATCTAATTTGTATTATTAATATTTTCAAGGAATTAGTTGATAGCGCTCTACAATTTCAGGGACTAAATTGGTGATTCACTCAATTAAAGTTGTTTCAGCTTTGTGATAAGAATTAGCAATGAGAAAAGAAGAGACAAATCCACTTACCTGAGGTTTTTTGTTTTCTTTTTCTTCCATCATCTAGGAAAGTTTGGAGCAGTGTTTGCATCTATACCTTTCCCAATATTTGCTGCGCTGTACTGCATTCTCTTTGGCCTTGTGGGTATGTCATGCCATCTCAAGTGAGATTTCATTTCATTGCCTTACTTTACTCTTGTTCCTCTATTCACACATCTACCTTTTCTTGTTCATCAGCTTCAGTTGGAATATCATTTCTTCAGTTCACAAACATGAACTCTATGAGAAATCTCATTATCATTGGGCTCACATTGTTCCTTGGAATATCTGTTCCTCAATTTTTCAATCAATACTGGACACCTTCACAACATGGCCTTGTTCATACTAATGCAGGATGGGTGAGTTATCCTGCTCAAAACCTTGTGCCCATTACAATTGCTTTATCATTAATGTTTTGCAGTCCTTTTCATTTGTTTCTAGACTTCTATCAATAAATTTGGACTTTTGAACACGAGAAGCGCTAGCAACACACTCTATTACACATTCTTTCCAACACACATTTTATGAAATTTATGTGGGTCCCCACTTTGGGAATAAGTCTCATCAAATAGGGAATGAGGGCACACATGATTTAGTGGGACCCACATAAATTTCTTCCAATAATAGAGTTTGTTGGAAAGAGTGTAACTAGCATTGCTCTTTGGAAGCATTGATTTGACATGTCATTTTTCTTTCTAGTGGTTTGCTTTCAATACCAAATTTTTTTCATCTTTGCAGTTCAATGCATTCTTAAATACCATATTCTCATCACCAGCTACAGTGGGTTTGATAGTAGCAGTGTTGCTTGACAACACTCTTGAGGTAGAAAGATCAAAGAAAGATCGAGGGATGCCATGGTGGGTGAAATTTAGAAAGTTTAGAGGAGATAACAGAAACGAAGAATTTTATACTTTGCCATTCAATCTCAACAGGTTTTTCCCACCTACTTGATCTTGAGGATGAGATACAACAGAATTAACGAGTCATAGACTAACAAAAAAATGCTGTTCTTCCTTCACCATCAACCAATATTTTTGTGGGCCATATGTAAACCTTGGTCCAACAGTGCCTTGTAGATGCAATAATAATTGGTACTTACTAATGAGTAATGAGTTTTGTTTTTAGCTGTACATGTCTCAGCAACTGAATTTTCAATTTAGTGAATTTACTATATAGCTGTTTTTGGTTTCATTCGATTGAGATTTTCCTTTGCAAACTGCAACCCTCTCCTTGCCTCCATTTCAAATTGAGTTTGAAGACAAAAGTTGGGTTCGTAAATGTTTTCAACTGAAAATCAAACAAGAGTCGTATTCAATTTTGTGGTGCAAACATAGATCGAGAGTCCCCAACATAAAACCAAAACACGCCTTAATTGGCCGTGTTTATAGTGCACCACATTAAAAGTGGTGCACAAGTACACCATATCTCCAAACCATTAGATACAATTATTTATAAATTAATGGTTCTGATTAATAACCATTAACTAATTGTGATACTGGTCTATCAGCAATAGTATATGGTGCACTGTGAGTGTCCCCCTAGTTGAGAAGTTGACCAAGTGTGATGATCCTAAATGTCTCCCTCAAAGGTGATTTTGACATCACAAACATGTTATACACTTCTTCCATATTTGGACGGGAACGTGGATTTTCACTCAAGCAAGCAAATGCCATTTTTGCAATCAAGACCAATTCCTTAGCAGCTGAATTCACTGGAAGAGGAAGTCTTTGGTCCAGCACATCCTTCAGTAGCAAACCATATGCTGTTGGTGCTTCAGACGATGAAAACAGTGTAGAAATAAGATCCCCAGGATGCTTTCCCATTATTATTTCCAAGGAAAGCACTCCAAAACTGAAGACATCACATTTCTCATTCACTTCCATAGTATAAGCAAGCTCTGTAATAAATTAAAACATGAAAAATGATATTAATGCAGAAGTAGCAGAGTTTAATATTAAAACACAAGTGTAAGATTTCTTTGAGAACTAAACTAGTCGATATATCCGTATAAAGTATAAGTTTTTTTCTAATATAAATAGTAAAAAAAATCCAACAAATGAAATTGTTTTGACAGGAGGTGACAGATGTCCCAACTAAGCTTTACTTTTCTTATATAGTAATCGAAGAAAGGGGCTAACCTGGTGCTGCATATCCGTAAGTGCCTGCAAACGTAGAGGAATTGTGTGAATCAAGATTTAGAATCTTAGCTGTTCCAAAGTCTGAGATGCGGGCTTCATATTCCAAATCCAGAAGAACATTCTTGCTTGATATGTCACGATGAACAATAGGAGGAGAGCAACCGTGATGCATGTGGTAAAGAGCATTTGTCACACCCTTAACAACATTCACCCTCTTCTTCCAATCAAACATCACTGCCTGTGTATCACTGTTTAGCACATTATCCAAGCTGCCACCTTCTAGGAACTCATAGACCAGAAAAGAGTGGCGTGGGTGTGAACAAAATCCATACAACTTCACAATGTTTCGATGTTTGATTTCTGTCAAGGCTCGAACCTCATTGGTGAAAGCCTTGAAATTGAGCATTTCACTGTCCACTTCAGCATGAAGCTTCTTAACAGCAACAACCTGGCTAGAGGGTAAGCTTGCTTTGTAAACAGCTCCAGACCCTCCTTCTCCAATGAGATATTTGTCATCAAACTCCTCTGTGGCTTCAATGATATTTTCATAAACCATTTTCCCATCATAACTCCATATGGAGAAAAGGTCTTGAGTTTGTTCTTCCCTAGCCTGCTTTTGGATTTTCCTTGCCCTTTGCCAATGAACACATAACAAAGCTCCAAACAGGAACACTAACAGCAAAAGAACACCCAAAGTAAGGAATAGTGCCAACATCACCACATTTGTTTTCTTTTGAGTGGAACTCAACTCTTGGCAAGGCACCAATCTGGATGCATTGCCACACAAGCCTTTATTGTTTCTCAGTGCTTCAAAGGGAGCCTTAAGAAAGGCTGGATTGTTAGGAATTGGACCCTCTAATTGGTTTTCAGATATGTCAACATTTGTCAAGCTGAGCATGTCCTCAAAACTAGATGGAATGGTCCCAAAGAGATTGTTGTGTGAGAGGTTCAATGTGTTCAACATTTGCAACTTCCCAAGGCATGCTGGTATTTGTCCATTCAACAAATTCCCACCAAGATCAAGACTTTCAAGGGATTGCAATTGGTTAAATTCAGAGCGAATGTCTCCCTTGAACTTATTGTTGCTCAAATTCAACCGAACTAAAATGTGCAGATCTCCAACCTGTTTTGGGATTGAGCCACTTAAGTTATTTGCTGCAAGATACAAGTATTTAAGGCTCTGCATGGATCCTATTTCTATGGGAATGTTGCCTGAAAGCTCATTGTTACTTAGGGAGAGGTCATACAATGAGGTCAAGTTACATAGTTCTTTAGGAATTTTCCCTGTAAGATGATTTGAAGACAGTTTAAGTGATTGTAACTTTGGTGTTTGTCCTAGTTCTGGTGGTATATTTCCAGATAACTTATTGTTGTTGATCTTTAGGCCAAGGAGATTATGGCTTTTTACCCAATTTGGCAAAAGGTGGCCATAAAAATAATTGTGGCTCAGATCAATGATGCTCAAATCTGGATATACACCGAAATCATCCGAAATATTTCCAACCAACATGTTTTCTGCAAGGTTGAGTCTTAAAAGGCTGGAGCAATTCTTCAAGCTTCTAGGAACTGGGCCAGTGAAATGATTCCTGTCAGCAGAAAAGTTTGCAAGTGATCCACCAAGGCAAATCTGTTGCGGCAAAGGGCCAGTGAAATCATTTGCACTTAGCTGTAAGCTTTGCAAATTGGTGAGGTTATTCATTGCTGGGGGAAAACTACCATTAAGGTGGTTGTTATAGAGTAATACATAGCTGAGCTTGGTCAAATTTCCAAAGGTAGAAGGAATAGGTCCAGAAAGATAGTTTTGTGAAAGGCTAAGCTTCTCTAGATTGACCAAGTTTCCAATGGAAGCAGGAATTGATCCAAAAAGTTTATTTCCAGAAAGGGACAATTGGATGAGTTTTGTCAAGTTTCCAAGAGTGGGAGGAATTGATCCATAAAGTTTATTTTCACTGAGCTGAAGTGTGGTCAAATTGGCTAAGTCTCCAATGGAAGATGGGATTGGCCCAGACAGATTATTGCGCAACAATTTGATTGTTGTTAGAGAAGAGAGTCTTCCCAACTCCTCAGGAATAGGCCCAGATAATAAACGGTTTCCATAGAGGACAAGTCGTTCTAGATTCCTCAAGCTTCTAATTGAAGGGATTGCACCAGAAAGAGAGTTGGCTGACAAATCAAGTGTAACAAGATTTGTCAACATTTCAATTGTTGGGGGAATGGAACCAGAAAGTCTATTTGCTTTAAAAGACAGAAACTTCAGGTTCCTCAATCCCCCAATCTCTTGAGGAATATAGCCAGAAAGTTGGTTGCCAGCTAAATCTAGAAATGACAATTTGGCCAACTCCATCATGGAAAGAGGGATTGGCCCAGTGAGCTTACACATTGCAATATGAAGCTGACTTAGATTTCTCAGTGCCCCAATTTCTTGGGGGATGGAACCACTGAAAAGGTTATAACCCATTTTTAGTTGAGAAATTCTGCTTGACAAGTTACCAATTTGCTGGGGAATGGTTCCATAAAATGAGTTGTTACTTACATCCAGGGTGAGCAGCATAGGAAAGGATGAGAAGTTGAGACCGAAAAGAGTACCTTTTAGTCCAAAGTTTGCAACATTTATTGTTCTCACCATAGACTTGGTTTCATCACAAACAATTCCTTGCCAGTTGCAAGGACTGGTAGCACTAGTGGTCCAAGAAGACAAGGAAGCTTGGCTTTGGTTGTCAAGGTTGGCTTTCCACTTTAACAGAGCACTGACTTCACTGTCTTCATGATGATTTTCTGCAGCTTCATAAGTACCAACTGTAGCAGCAGTAGTGAAAATGCTGGAAAGTTGGAAGGCAGAGAGCCTTAAAAGTGAGCAGAAAAAAGTAATGAGAATCAACCGAAATGACAGAAACTTTCTGGACATTATGTTTGAGGTGTGCGGTGCTTCAGCTAAACTCATGTTAGTTAGGAATGCACTCACAAAGGATTGCACAGCTTTGCATGATTCATTATGTAAGCACTAAGTAGTAGTACCATGGCATTATCATTGGTCCTACGTAGGGTCTAGTGCTTTAATACTCCTTGCACTGAAATAGTTTGGCAGCATTGGCTGATTGGAAAGTCATGTTCTGTGAATCAGTGTTGCTACACACATCACCAAAGTATGCCACCCTTAAAATTTCACTTGATTTTTTTTACCTAAAAGTTTTACATCTATCTTTCTTTTCATAACTATTTACAAATCTTGATAAAGTCTCACTCTCATTTATTATCTGTTAAAAAACATATATAAAATTTTCACGTGATCATAAAAGTAAATGAAATTTTAGTGCGGGAATCTATGATCACACAGCTCATTGCATCGGTAATTTATTTTAGAACACTAATACTTAGACACCCTTAAATTACATGTTATTATTCATTCAACACCTTTCATAGTTTTTTTTATTAACACAAATGTTAGTAATTATTGATTATGTGAGTGGAAGATTTTAACTCATGATTTCCTTATCATTTCATCATTTATGTCTCTCCTTCTAAACTACCAAACCATCTTATCACTCCCATCTTTCATTGCTTTAGATTATGATTACGGCTCTGTTTGGAAAAATGACTTATTTAAGCACTTATAGCATAAGCGTTTATAATCGAAAAAAGAATATGGTGAAACTGATTTCATATAAGCTGTAAGCTGTTTTGATAAGCTATTATGGGTAACTTATGAAAATAAGCCCAAAACAACTTATAAACTGGTCATAAATTGTTTTCATAAGCTCTGTCAAACACACTGACAAAAGCTTATGTCAGTAGATAAGCTCTGTATAAGCCAATCTAATCAGACGCTAGATTTATTGAAAAATCTTAAAAAAGATCTAATCATCTAAACCAACCCAACCTAACCCAACCCAAACTCACCAATCTGTTTACACCCCAGATTTTTTAAAGAAGAATGTTTGATCCAGTTTTTACATTTAAAAAAGAAGAAAAGGAAATAAATTAAACCAATACGTTACATCCTGCTTCGCTTGCTTGTTTCTAATGGGTAATAATTAATAAACCATGAATGTGCAGAGGCTTGATGGTGAATGAACAAGAGGAATGGCACGGATATATGGTACCAATGAACTGAACATGACATTCATTCAAAGCGAGCATCTACCAATAGTACAACACATGCAGTAAATGCCCAGAGGATATCTACAGTTAGTTCATCGTTGCTGGCAGGTGTGTTCATTTTGCGAGAAACATTATTAAAACATTTTTCACATTTTATTGTGTAACAAAATTTTATGTTGATTTGTTAATAAGTAGTGTGTTTAAGTTACTTTGTAGGAATATTAATATAGGATTTCACTTGATAATACAGAAATATTATTAAAAGGTGTATTATTGATAAATATTGCATCATGAATAAATATTTTGTATCTTTTTAAACAATAATAGTACCGAATAAACATCTAGATTTACTTAAAAAGAATAATAATCCGTTGATATTCATAATCATAATGGACCATGTGGGCTGTACGTGATGGAAGCACTATGCGTTTATAGAAACTTTTGTTTTTCGGTGAAACAGATTCATGATGGTTTTGTTTCTTTTGGTCAAGAATGGATTCATGTATTTGAATTTGGAACAAGGAAGGCTGCATGTGGCATGTGATTTGAAAAATGAGAATTCTGGAAAAGGTAAATACGGCATTCGTTGTTGACAAGATGGGCAGGTCTCGAATTGGAAGAGAAGGCTCATACAGAAATGAGAAACCCCTACTTGGGATTAATTTATTTATTTATGTCCGAGCGAATTACCAATTTAATCTTTGAAATTATAGAAAATTGTCAATTTAATTTATGAAATTTTTAATATTTTACAGTAGTTTTTAAAATTAAAAATTTTGAATCACATTATTTTTTATTAGTCAATTTGAGTCAGAGACTAAATTAACTGATCTCAAAAGGACCAATATAATTGAAATTTTTTAATTTTATGTACTAATTAATTTTGAATATAAATAATCATAGGACTAAATTAACAACGACACAACGTCATACAATTTCAAAGACAATTTTGGTAATTTAGTTTAAATCGGTAAATCATACTTGTGGTCTTCATATTTTTTAGTCCCCTCCTTAATTTGAGTTGCATTCCTCTTCTTTGGAATGATTGTACTGATGTTAGTTTTTTATGCAGCGTCATAGTGTAGTGGCCTTAGGGCCTTGTGTTCAGAAAAAAATTGATAATGTTCAATAATTTAGAATCTATTTACTTTGAATTTTTAAGTTTAAATATGTTTCTTTTTAAAAAAACAGAAAATTTTATTGATATAAATCTATGACATTATACAAAGAGATTAATTTATATGTACTGTCAGTGTAAAATTGTGTAAAATTGTCTTTACACTGACGTCCAATAGCATTTCACTAATTTTCCACATCATCATGTTTATTAAAATATGTTAATATTAATTGAATTAAAATTAAAAAAACTCTAAAAAATAATTGTGATTGTGCTTCGTTCTGCACATCGTTGTCGACATTGTGCACATTGTTCGTTCTCAATCTCCCATCCACACCACCTCCCCCTATCTTTTTTGGCTCGTCGTCCTTCTAGTTGGACATTTTGACAGGTAGAGAGTAGGTTTGACCAGTTGCAATTAGATTCGTTGAATCAGTAAATTAAATTGCAATTATTCAAAACGAAGATGAAATTAAATTGCAAAGCATAACACCAACAAGAGAATAAAAATAGACACATATAACATTCAAAATGTCTTGAGATTCTTGCTGCAAAACTTGACAAAGTTTGTCAATAATTTCCATGATTTCTTTCATTACATGTAGAGTGAAAATGGGTGGTTGTCAACTTTAAAAAAAAAAAAACTTCGGATTTGCCACTCATCTGGGGACCTGCTCGATTTTTGATGCAGAATTGCAAGCTATTTTAGTGGGCATTAGCCTGATTAAGCTTCATGGCTTTGGTAGGGTAATCATCGAATCAGATTCCCTTACTGCAGTGAGGTTTATTAATGCTGGCTGTTCTTCCAATCATCCCTCCTATAACCTGGTGAAGGAGATACAAGGGAGCTTGCCCAGAGATGGATCTGTTTCCGTTATTCATGCCTTGCGTGTAGCTAACTAAGTAGCTGATAGGTTTGCTAAGTTTGATTTGAGTCTTTAGTATTGTAGTAATTTTTCCAGTTGCTTACCTATGTTTGCTGCTTTACCTCTAAGGGCCGATTTGGCTGGGACTATTTTCCCAAGGGGCTTTAGGTTGTCTGTTTGCTGGTTCTTGGTCTTGGGGGATTTTTCCCCTTGCACCCACAAAAAAAAAAGCTTTAAAAAAACCTTTTAAGATAGGTATCTAAATTTGTAGTTGGTGCATTTATATAATAGAATAGAATATATTATTAACAATATATATATATATAATTAATATGTAATATATAACTATAAAAAAGTTAAATGATTGGAATAAAAAACACAACTCCTGTGACAAACTTAACACAACACACCTCAAGTTATAAACTAATAGAAAGATAAAAGGGCCGGGGTCACAAAAAATGAAATTTAGATATTGAGGGGTGCCACAAAAATTATTATGTGTAATAGTAGTACATAAAGTTGATGGGTGCCAGTGCCATGGCATGACCAGGCCCCTCCCTTGGCTCTGCCCCTAAATAGTCCATTTATAACTTACCACTTTGTCACATCTACAAAAATAAACAGTCATTATAATGAAATATAATGTGATAAAATAGTAAAATGTGAAATATGATTAAATATATCAAACACGTCAACCATTCAAACATGTACATTTTATATACAAATTAAAAATGGATAAATCATTTCATATCTTACTTTTGCATGATGAGTCTTGTATATCACACACTCACACGCACACACTCAAGCACATACTTTTTATATCTAAAATAAAAATGGATAAATCATTTCATGCCTTACTTTCTCATACACCAAAAACAAAACATTTTTTCTTTTAAATGTTTTTCTTAAATCTTGAAAATAGTATACCATACACGAGATACTTGCTACGACGTTTGTGATTGATGCCTATATTGTTTTATATCATTATTTCTAATTTTAAGTGATTCTTTATGTATACATCCTATTAAAATTAAAAATTACTAATATTATAATTCGTACATATCTTATTAAAAAGTCAATGTGTAATCAATATGTTGGTTGGTCCTAATGAAAATGGATTGTAATCCCAGGCAAAACTATACCTCTAATATGATAGACCAAACATTTAGCAATGTGTAAGGTGCACCACCTCACATATGGTGCCTTGATAGACCATTAACTTTAACCATTAGACATAATATTATTTTTAAGTGAATGGTTGAGATTAATGATAATTAATATGATACTTATTAGCCAAGTCAAATTTCCTTTTTTTTTTTAAATTGCAAATCTCTCCATTCACTTCTTAATTGTAACTTCAAATTGGGTGAAAGTAGTTCACCCTAGAAGGCACCCCAAATATTTATGGAAAAAAAATATATATAGTTGGCATAGGTATCACATTTGCCTCCAAAACCCGGTGCAAGTGTTATATAAGCAGTATATATAGCCCATTATAGCATCTCCAGAGCACACCAGTTGAAGAAATATGATATCATCTTCTATCATCAAACTTTTTCTATCATCATTCATTCTTTGCAGTTTCTTGCAGGAACATACCCATGCCCTTAGAAAGGTAAGCATGTGTTCAATCCCTTCTTACCCATCTGGTACACAGCGTTGCCCCTACCCCTGTAATCTTTCCCAACTTTTGAGAATTTCCAAACACACATTTTGCTGTTAGATATGCACAATATTTCATAAATTGTTAATGTTTGATTTTGATTCTCTGTTGCAGACCTACATTGTATACTTGGGAGGACATTCTCATGGTCCAAATCCTTCACTTGGTGACCTTGAGTCAGCAACAAATTCACATTATGGTTTACTGGCTTCAGTGTTGGGAAGGTATAGAATCTATGAACTTGTGTTTGATGTTGAGTTAGTTTGGATAATTTTTCCTGTTATAATATGAGTTATCTAACAAATAGATTCTCATATAAGTTGAAATCAGTTTTTACATTTCAATTTTTTCAAAGGCTCTCTTTTCTAACTTCTCCATAGGCACATATCTATTTAATAATGACTATTTAACATTTTTTCTTCTTTTTTATATATGAGAAACATAAAAATGTGAAGCAACACTAACTTCTCTGAATTCCAAAAAAAAAACTAATTTCTTTATAAGTCAAAAGCTTGGATACTGAACCCAAATAGGACTATTATGGGACAATACTAGAAATTGACCACTGAAATAGAGTTGTATTTTTGTCACAGCCATGAGAAGGCAAAGGAATCAATAATGTACTCTTACAATAAGCACATCAATGGCTTTGCTGCACTACTTGAAGAGGAAGAGGCATCAGAGATTGCAAGTGAGCAAATGATTAATTAATTACACCATGGGTATTCTAGTGATTTTGGAAGCCACAAATTGACATACCATCTATGTTTTTTTTTTAATTGTTGCAGAAAGCCCAAACGTAGTTTCTGTTTTCTTGAGCAAGGAGCATAAATTGCACACTACCAGGTCATGGGACTTTCTTGGACTGGAAAAAGATGGAGGAATTACTCTTGACTCCGCTTGGTGGAAGGCAAGATTTGGCGAAGATACAATCATGGCTAATTTAGATTCAGGTATATGCTTCATGTTATTATGTCATATACTGGAAATTGTTAGTTTGCTCTTAGTACAATGAGATTCAGATCAGATGCTTTTAGAGTGAATTTGTTTTTTTTATGTAAGTTTATAAGGGTTGTTAACTTTAATTTAATTTAGAATGGGTGATAATGTTAGTATTAAAATTCAAGGATACATATCTTATTTATATACTTCAGAGAGAAAACTCAATTTAATATTTTTTAAAAGATTTATACCCTCACAAAAAATTAAAAAAGAGAGTCTTATTTTATACTTAAATTATAACATTAAAAATATGGGTAAAGTAAGATAATGATATTTATATGTTTAGCTTACTTTTTTTAAGGGATTTACTGATTTACACTAACTAAAAAAAATAGTCCTTTAAAAAATGTTTACTATTACTAACAGTACACAAGTATTAATTTGTATCTTTCTACAAGATATATAAAATTACTTTTCACGCAAGTTGCATTTTTTTGAATCGTTATTTCTTCACATATTTATTTCTTCTTGAACAGGGGTTTGGCCCGAACACATAAGTTTCAGCGACATCGGATACGGTCCCGTGCCATCAAAGTGGCGTGGGAATGGGGTCTGTGAGATTGACCATTTTAGAAATTCAAACAGAACATTCTGTAACAGGTCATTTTTCTGCGTATTTTCACTTAGTTTTTTTTTTCAGAGGGAAAAAATATTTTCACTTAGTTAATCCATTGTAAGAGCTCTTCCAACATACGTTATGTTATGATAGGATATTAATTATTAAGTACTTGTTTGAACTTCTAAAAAAGTGGTTTAATTGTTGATATTACTTTTTTTTTTTTATAAACTCTTGGTTTAGTTCTAATTGAGTCGGGTGAAACCACACAAGAGGACAAAGTTTTCTCAGCATTTATTTTCTTCATTCATAAGAGTCAAACCCGAGACTTTACTTAGAGAAATCAAGCTCTTGCCACTTGGACCAGCAAGCACATATTGATATAACTTTTTTTTTTTACAAATTATTATTTTTAATGCAATAGTTTAAGGACATAGAGAAACCAGGAAAATTTATATGCTAAATCACAAATGTAACATGATACAACAGCGGTGCCTAACACAAGCTATATATGCCATGTGACCGAATTAGGAAGCTAATTGGAGCAAGAACATTTAGTAAGAATTACGAGGCAGAGTTTGGCGAACTTGATCCTTCAAACCGCACTGCACGTGACTTTGTTGGCCACGGTACGCATACCCTATCAACAGCTGCTGGTAACTTCGCCCCTGATGCAACCATATTCGGTAATGGCAATGGCACCGCAAAGGGTGGGTCACCAAGGGCACGTGTGGCAGCTTACAAAGTGTGTTGGTCAAAAACTGACACGGGTGGTTGCCATGAAGCTGATATTCTACAAGCATTTGATCATGCCATCTATGATGGTGTTGATGTGATTTCAACCTCTGTGGGTGCTTCTAATCCATACATTGAAGCTTTGTTCACTGATGGTATTTCTATTGGGTCCTTCCATGCAGTTGCTAGAAACGTTGTGGTTGTTTGCTCTGCTGGGAATGATGGACCAGCACCTAGAACTGTCACAAATGTTGCACCTTGGTCCTTCACTGTTGCTGCTAGTACAATTGATAGGGAATTCCTCAGCTACATTTCCATTCGTAATAGACATCACCTACTAAAGGTATCATGCTTCTTCAATTACTATATAAGAAAAATTGGTTTCTGGTTGGAACACATGTATACAACTCGGACATGTGTTGGACATGTGCTATCTCCCAAGTCTTTTTATTTCATGTCATTCGTTTGTTGAATTTTTGTTGCTGTTTGTGCTAGGAAAAATCCATACTTTGTATAGATTTGTCTAGTTTATAACTACAAGAGGGATTTAGTACATGAGTATATAGTGTTGAAAACAAATTATAAAATTCTCAAATTTTATGCCTTTTAAAAATACATATTTAAAACTAAAACTTCTATCTTAAATTGTAACTCTTCTGTTAACTTTCATTCATGGGGATTAAATTTTGACCATTAATCTTCTTTATGAAATATCAATTATTGATTAATGGTTTTCAACAAAAGAATTTATCATCTAATTATTTCAAGGGTACAACACAACGAGCACTTCTCTGTCTTAGAAGCATCAAAAGCATTTCATCCCATTCTATATGTAGACTAGAGAGTAGTTCATACCCCACTGTAGTGTGTCCAAATTCAATTGAAAAACAAATCAAAAAGAAAGAGAAAGAGGGAGAGTTTAAGAAGCGTTTATGGCTTTATGCACTATCCCTTCCCATTAAATTTTATATCAACTTATTTAATTGGATGCATGTTCAGGGTGCCAGTCTGAGTAAAGGCTTACCATCAGGTCCATCAAAGAAATTTTATCCATTGGTCCATTCTATCGATGCTAGGCTTCTTAATGCCACAATTCAAGATGCGTAAGCACAAAAATTCCCCACCAAACTTGCTTCAAACATTTGATACTATATGATGGATTATTGCATTGCTTCTTGTGACATGTGTGTGTGTGTGTGTTACTGCAGCCGTTTTTGCAAGCCCGGAACACTTGATCCTACCAAAGTAAAGGGAAAGGTATTAGTCTGTATTCGATTTGAGAAAACAACATCAGTTGCTCAGGGATACGAAGCTGCTCTTGCAGGAGCAGTAGGAGTGTTTGTGATCAATGATGACCAAAGTGGAAGTATACTTCTAGCTGAGCCTTATCCTTTACCTGGTGCAAATATGGATGCCAAACAGGATGAGGATATTGATGACAGTGAATGGTTTGGAAAAGGAGGTACTGACAAAAACATTAGCAGGTAAACATACATAATTTAATCAGCAGTGCTAACAAGTATGAAGCAATTTGCACGAAATATGCACGAATTTAAAATTAGCAATAAACGCATTTTCAACTATAAACGGGGTGTTGTAAAAATTAACAACCATCAATGCAAAGCAACCACGTATTCATTTGTGCGTTTCGTGCCGAATAGAGGCTATGTTTGGATTCTAGTTGCAAACTTAAGTTTATTTTTTCCAATGTAAATTCTCTCTTTCCAAAACAATTTTTTCAAAGCAACAAATTGTTACTTCTAAATCAAACAGTTTGCAAGCCCCTAATGTTACATAAACTACAGGAAAATGGCTGCTTACATGCCTGCAGCAAGAACATATACAGGAATAAAACCAGCTCCAATTATGGCCGGATTCTCATCCAGGGGTCCTAGTGCCGTGCAGCCACTGATACTCAAGGTCTACATTTTGTTTCATTATCAAACGAATATGTCCCAATCCTACATTCCATACATGTTTTGGAATTTAGTTTAGAAGACTCCACTTTTGAGCCAATTTACCAAGAAAGATGGATTGGCTCAAATGTACTGCATTCGAGTCATTCGAAGCTGAAATTCAAACATACTATCTAGAGACTAGGTACTCCATTCATCTTGCAATTACAATGCATTTTTGTTTTCTGTTTCAGCCTGACATAACTGCTCCTGGTGTGAACATATTGGCGGCTTATTCACAAGCCACTGGTCCATCTAATCTGCCATCCGATACACGCCGTGTTCCTTTCAATATGCAACAGGGAACTTCTATGTCTTGCCCTCATGTTGCTGGTATTGCCGGTCTTCTCAAGACACTTCATCCACATTGGAGTCCTGCAGCTATCAAATCAGCCATCATGACTACTGGTATGTTAGCAAAAGAATACTTCACATATCTATGCATGGAAAATAACAATATAGATTACCATTTTACCTAAGTCAAAAATATAACCAAGAAAATATGCATAACAGAACACTTCAATATATGTAGAAAAAAGAAATATGCATATTGCCCCCTTATTTTGGAAGAGCTTTCCTTGATTAAAGTATGCTCTTTCTGCAGCTACCACACTAGATAACACCAATCAACCGATTCGGGATGCGTTTGATCAGATAGCAACTCCATTTGAATATGGTTCTGGACATATTCAGCCTAACCTTGCAATGGACCCTGGACTTGTTTATGATCTAAGCACAACTGATTACTTGAACTTCATATGTGCTTCTGGCCATGATCAGAATTTACTCAAGTTCTTCAATTACAGCTCTTACACTTGTCCACAGTCTTACAACATTGAAAATTTCAACTACCCTTCAATCACTGTAACTAATCAAGGAATGAACCCAATAAGTGTTAATCGAACAGTTACCAATGTTGGGCATCCAGGCACATATGTTGTGGAGACTCAGTCACTTGAGGGATTTAAGGTTCATGTTCAACCAATTTCTTTGACTTTTAAGAAGATTGGAGAAATGAAAAGCTTTCAGGTAATTCTGGAGGCAACTGGTGTGCCTCATCATGGTTTTCCAATATTTGGCCACTTGACTTGGACAGATGGCAGGTACAGAGTAAACAGTCCTATTGTCATCCTGTAATAACCTTAGAAATCCCCCTGTGGAATGTTATGTTATCCATTACCATTTAAGCATGTATTTGTGTTTGTTGTCACTATTGGAATTTCATCTGTATTGAACTTTGTTATATTAGAGCTATGTTTGCAATAGTACGTTATCCATTACCATTTAAACATTTTCACCTTTTGATGACATTTTGCTGATTGAATAAATTCAGTTGGAAGGAAATCACAATAATCAAATTATACAATGTTCCTAACCCTAATTAAAATCTTAACCCACTAAATAATCACAGAGTCCCACCAAATCAATCAATTTACTTTTACTATATAAGAAAAATAGATACGCATCACCTTCCATCAGAACCAACGAATTCTTACCAACAGCACTGCAATTATATTCAAATTGAGGCTGCGGGATTGCTCTACATTATTGGAATTAAGGAAGCATTTTGGAAGAGGCTGAAAGAAGCTTCGGTTAATTTGAAAATAATTTTGGAAACAAATTTAGAACAAAAAAGAAAAGTAAGAGTGAAGCCTCAGTCTGGCATTGTGAAAAGTGTACATCACGCACCGTATAAACAGTTTACTTTCAGACGGCACTTGCTACAAATCAATCATCATCATTGGCTTCAATGAATCTAAATATTGATAACAAAAAATGGAGGAAAAAAAGGTAAAATTTTCATTTTTCAGTGTGTAATCGCAAAGCAGAAATTGTTTGGGCAAGCGAAATTTGGAAAAGCATGAGATCCAGTTAAAACTGTGCTCTTCGTCAATGCCGGAGAAGTACCAGACGACGCCGAACAGAAGACGACTACAAGAGAGCACCGCATAGAAGAATACAATAAATGGGATATAAGGAGAGTTTATATAGTCAACCGGAAAAACCCTACGTTCTTTTTTTTTTGGTCCAGAAAACCCTACGTTCTTTATTTTTTTTGGTCAAAAAACCCTACGTTCCTAATCTCTCGTTTTTCAACCATTATTTTTTAATCCCATCATAAAAAAAAACCATTCTTTTTTAATTGCTTTTTTAATTTTGGTCTATTACACACTAAAAACCATTCTTTTTTAATTTACGCACCTATCAGCATATTTAATAAAACTTTATAAAAATAGCTTAATTGATTCATAAACTATTTTGAAATTATTTTCATAACATCTCTTCAATTATAAAAATAATTCATACATAAATATTTATATAATAAGTGTTCAAATAAACTGTTTATATAAATAGGCCCCAAGTTAAGTCACCTATAAAACGTGTTTAACTTGGAGCGATTTTGGGATAGGTGACTTCATAGAAAATTTACTGAAAAACATATAAGTGAGGACAAAATTTATAAAAGAAAATTTCTACTAAATTTCAATTTATTAAAAATTCAGTTTGTCCAAAAAAAAAAGAGAAATTTTATCAAAATAATAAAATTAAAAGAAAGGCTAAGCTGGTCCAAGTGATTCAATCATGAACCAAAGCCGGTTCGCGGGCAGACCAATGAAAATGCAAAAGTATCCCGCATTTTTTTTTCTTTTCACTATTACTACCAGTGATGTAGGGAATAAATATTCGTACATCAAATTTTCACATGAAAAAAATTATAATATTATCTTCTGTCTGTCTCCCTATAAACATCAATATATTTTGAAAAAGAATATTGTTTTTCATATATATCAATACATATATTCACTAATTTGTATCTAGAATATTTCCGAAAGAACAAAGACTCCTTTCATTCAAACAAACTCGCCTTTAAAATAAACCATGAAAATTATATCAATTCCTGGATTTCTTTGGTTAATATTTCAATGTACTTAAAGTTAAATAAAAAAATAAATACTACTTTATTCCCTCACTTTAAAAACAAACATAAAAAAAGACCTTTATGAGAAAATATGCACACTCTCATTTCTATGCAATTCCCAAGTTAGCCCGAAAAGAGAGAACTCTCCTTATTTAGTCAACTTTAAAGGGTACACTCAAAGGTGGATACAACTATTAATATAGGATTCCAGATTTCATACACAAGAGGACGTCACTGACAAAACTCCTGAAGAGCATGTCAGATTTTTCAAACAAGGTCTATAATGAAGATGTCTATCACAACCACAGTTCCCATAACGCAAATCCATAGGTTACATACACCCAAATAACTACCCTATCTTATATATCATGGTTTTCACAAGAACCAGCAGAAACAGCCTAAATTAACAGGGCTCCACCTGTTTGGTGCAACATCGCATCAATCTCATCTCCATCCTCCATTTCTAGCTGAAGAGTTATACATAACAAAAAAAATAGTGTTATGATCCATTGTTAGTTACATATATTTTCCAGTATCAAGAAACAGTCAAGGAGAGGGACAAACCTCATCAGGAGTCTGCTCTGCTCGGAGTCGACGACCGTCGAATAAGAAGGCAATTGAGTTGAAGTCCACAGATTGTCGATCACAATATGCATTCATCAGCTTCTTCAGTTGAGTGTTCTTTTTTATCCTAAAGAACACTTCATTCCCATCCTACAATCAAAGAAAAATTAGTCTTACACCATGTGCTCATTGCGATACAAAAAAACGTACAAGTGATCCAGTCTATAACAAAATACAACATGAAATGTATTATATGCCCATCATGTTACATTCCAAAACATCACATCAAAGAAATATATAATACGCCAAAGTCTGCACATCGGAGTTAAATAATAATTCATTTAACTTACGGCGCTGCAAAATACCATCAAAATGAAAACCAGGTCACAATTCACAGCATTGAATTTATAAGGTAGAGGGACACCACACTTTGAGAGGGTGTTTAAAGGAACCTTTAACTTTAGAGAATCTTGAGATCTTCTCTTGTGAGCATACATATTATTAGGGAATGAGACCAACAACATGATGAGAATAAAAAAAGGTAACAAGTGATAAAACAATAAGATTCAATAAAACAAACACGTTTTCTGGGCAGTGGGAACAGGGTGGGGGAGGGAAGAAAAAAGAGGCAGGGGAAACAAATAAGTGAATAACCATTTATCGATAACAGTAACCTGAAACAGGAATAGTTCAACAAATCTAAAATAAAGAGACTTGCAAATTAAAAACACTAGAATAAAATTGAGGTAAAAGTCTCCAAAAAACATTTTTCTTGGAATAAAACAGTCACAGTCAAAAGATTTATCCCAGAGATCATTCAACCAGATCAGAAACATGTCAAAGCGATCAAACCCCAGTACCCAGTACTAAGCCTTGGGCGACGAAGAGAAACCCTGCAAGACCCCAGTGCTACCGAGTAAACTATCCAAGTGACCAAGAAAACAAAGAAGTAATATCAATGTTTGGTTCCACACAAACATCTTGCATTTAAACTGACACATAGCTTATTTTTAATAAATGTATGAACTAATATTCTGAGGTAAATCCAATTCCAATACTTCAAGAAAAAATAAATTACAAAATAAAAAAAAATCAGGTGCCAAAACCCGCAAATCACATTCTCGCACTTGAATACGATACTGCTGCATCAAACAAAATCATTTCATGTAGGTACCATAGTTAGATTGCTAACAGGAATTTAGCATACCTGTGTTACATGTATTTCCAAACAGCAACAAAAGGGTCAATCAACAGTGCAACAATATAGAATGATAGTTAAGACAATAAAGTGATGCAGCTATTCAGAACACCTCTAGTCTAGAGACATGATTAAGATTTTATTTATCATACACTTCTTTATCAATCAATCATTTATATGGAACTTTCTCTGTTTCAATGACCAAAAGATTGTATGCCCCCTCCACATACATAAAAAGAACACATAATTTATTTCGTCTTTTTTTTTTGTAACAGAAAAACCAGAGAATTGAAAAGTGACAATAATCCAGCTCATGAGCGATCAAACATCAATAAACGAAGAGCAGATATCAAACACTCGCAGAAGTAGTCGTTTCTCGCTCGTTTTCTCTAATTACCAAATTATATTAACCCAAAATAGGAAATAATAATTACAACTTTATTAGTATCATCTGAAAACATCATTTCCAGTGGCAGATGAAGTAAAGTGAGATTAATAAAAAACCAAAATAACAACGAAAACAAAAAAAAAACTCGAAATAACATTAGATCGCAGCAGAAGGGGTAAATGAACCTTCAGCGAACTTAAAAAAAAAAAAAGGAAACTTTATCCGAATGAAGGAATACCCAGAAACCGAAAATTCACAAAAGGAAATATCAAAAACTTTTTAAAAATAAAATAAAAGTATCGATCAGGAAATTCAACACATAAAATTACCCCAACAAAAAAAAAACAC
Source organism: Glycyrrhiza uralensis (assembly GCA_030159175.1). Classification (NCBI taxonomy): domain Eukaryota; kingdom Viridiplantae; phylum Streptophyta; class Magnoliopsida; order Fabales; family Fabaceae; genus Glycyrrhiza; species Glycyrrhiza uralensis. The sequence goes on from BRZY01000006.1 coordinate 4,070,136, forward strand.
AAACCTGGCCTTTGACCTTCAAATTGATGTGAGCAGATTGATCATTGGGCTTCTTGTCTTCCTCAGCGTTGGTATTGGGAGCAATCCCAGACATAGTTCTTCGTCTCTGTGTTTTCTCTCTGAAAATTAGGGTTTTATTTTGATTTTGATTTTTTTGTCTATTCTAACTCCTAACGACTAAGAATCGCTTTTGTACTTTGAGATGCGCTGCAATTTTTTTTTGGTCAACGATTGGGCTGCATTAAACTGGCTAAGAATTTGGGCTAGCGCGTGGCCCAGTTTATAGCAATGTCGCTGTTGCCTACACGGCTACACCTTCGGTTGTTTTTTTCGGTCAAATACCTTCGGTTTCCAAACAACATAATGTCGTTGGTCCAAATAAGGTGCTTGAATTCATTTGCGATTTTCGACCAAAAAAATTTTCATTTGCGATAAAATTTTTATTCCTTTCAGCAAAAAAATATATAAAATTATTTTTCCTTTTTTTGACAAATTTTATTTTTCCTTCTTAAAAGTAAAGTGTAAAATTGTATTTGTCGATTATATATTATGAAGAATCTGTAAATTCCCAATGAACATACCGCGAATTGGTCACGTTAATCAAATATAGATTACCCCGAAATTTGAATCATTGTTGCTTCCATTCCTTATTTGTGTTGTAAGGCTTGGACTAATAAACTTCAAGTTAAGGGAATAATAATTATAGTTTTTGTGTTTTTTATAATATCTTTTGGTCAAATTTATAATTCTTAAAGTTATTGAAATGTCAATCCTACACGTTTTTTTTTTTTTTGCTTCTACTTCGAGGAGTATCTCACCGCCTATACGACGGGGACTAACTACACATTCTTTTATAAATATTCATGATAAATCTCCTGATTATTATTTATTGGTCAGTATCATTATGTTATGGATAATTGTTTTTTAATGATTATCGTTTGATTTAATTAAATTCCCTAATTAGTGGATTGATGATCGTAGCTGTACATTTATTACTGTGATACACCCAACTAATATCTTTCCATGTCGCATGACCCATGTGGTGAATGCCATTATAATGGGGTTCTTAAGTGAGTTCTTCAAGTTAAGAACTGTTATTAACTGAGTTCATCATTCGAGGAGAATAATATGGATGCCATGTGTAAGAATTATTATTATTATTATTATTATTATTATTATTATTATTATTATTATTATTATTATATAAAAATCAGCTATTAAACATTAAGAAATTATTATGAGATAACTGATTGAACCCATTTTAAGGAAAATGTAAAAATATGAGATATACTCCCTCCGGTCCAAAATATAAGTAATATAGTACAAAAACACATAGACTAAGGAATATTTTGAAATTGTATAATCTTAATTAATTAATTAATATTCACTAGTTTCAATTTTTTCCAAAATTACTCCCTTTGATGTCTCTCATAAATATGAATATTGCATTAAATGAATGGTATAATTGGAAAATTAGTATTTAATTTATATGAAAATTGATAAATGTTGCTTATATTTTGGATAAAAAAAAGTATATTTGTTGCTTATATTTTAGACCATAAGGAGTATCATTTATGTGACTCATTTTAAGTTCTTAAAGAGCTGTACCATTTGAGTGAAATTAATGTTGTTAAATTCTTAAAACTAGTGTGACGTGGTAGGACCTATAAAAAAAAGTTAAGAACCTCCAATAATATTCACTAATGGAGATGTTCTTAATGTAGATTAAGTCATATGGTGTATTAATAATCAAAGTAAATTATCAAATTCATAATGTAATATATAGGGGTTGATCATCATCATATTCAATTTTATTTTGCATTTTCCTTTACGATTAATAATTAAATAAAATAATAAGAACAATAAAGTAGTTAAACTAATTATAATATTTTGTTAAAATTTTTGTAAATCATTGAAGTTTACCTTTAAAACCTTTTGGAATGCAAAATTATTTATTAAATCATTGTAATCATTTTTGTGTAAAGAGTTTTAGTTTGACTAAAAAAAAAGGCAAGGGTTTTGGTCGATCGCCTCAGAAGAAAAGAGGGGGAGAAAAAACCCTTACAGGGTAGGTTGGATATTTAAGCTTCATTAGTATTTTTGGATTGACGATGGATCCCCGGGACCTTACTTCATACACCATATTGTACTACCTCCGTCCCTAAATATAGGAACTTTTATAAAAAAATGAAAGTCCCTTTATATAAAAATTTTTCCAAAAAATTAATTACATTAATTATTTTTTGACTAAAATGCCCTTATGATCACCCAACTACTCTACTTTTTCCAATGCATTAATTAAGTGATGAGAGAGAGAAGAGGGAAGAGAGATAGTAATAAGTGTTAAGGCTAGTTTTGGAAAAGTATAGTAAATCATTGACAAATTTATTGCTATTAACTAATTTAACTAATTTTCTTAAAAGGTGTGAATTAGTTAAAAGGTTCTTATATTTAGGGACGGAGGTAGTACTCTACAAGGAAAATAATTGATGAAGTTTGATAGTTGGTCCCCTAGGACAATGTGCTATTTATTCTACCTCTCCTACTCCTTCACACTTCACAAGAATTATTAAAGGAAGGATAGATGCAAAGAGGGAACATACACATACCTTCTGCAAGAACACTGTTTGTTTTGGTGAATTTCGATGACACCGTGGGTCAAAAAAAAAATGATGAGAAGAGCCTGTTAGACAGATGTAGAATTGGGTCTTATTATTTGTTGAAAAAGTTAAATCAAAATAATATGACTGTTTCCATTATTGTTTGATAATAGCAGCTTCAAAACACTCTCCCAGTTCTGAACTTTAACGCATTGTTTGGAATGGCAGAAACTTAGCGGAAAGAAAGCTGCGAGGACGGAAACACGAATTTCAAAAATTGCTCCCTTGTTTGGGACAACTGAAAACGGGGCAGGAAAGAAAACTAAGACTGGGACCCACATAAAAATTGTTTCCGCGCTCAATTGAGCAGAAAGCGGAGAGGACACCAAAATTTTGGATGAAAGGACAACAAAGTCCCTGATTTGGCATTCTCTCCCACTCTCTCAAACTAACTATTTTATTGTGCAGCAATGTGTTTTTGTTGATTTATGAAAGCTGCTATACTAATAATAACCGGTGGTTTTTTTTTTGCTGGAATAATCGATGCTTTTTCTGATTCGTGGGCATGAGTGCAGTATAATGAGTAATGAATTAGCACAACTTTGCAAATATGTTATAATGATATTTTTTATTGTAAAAGTAACAAATAAAAATCGCATCTAAATTTTCAAACTACACGTTGCGTATCATTTCTCTCCTTTTGTAAATATTTATTACAAATATCCAAATATAAAAAATTTAAATTCCAATATTTTTAATTTATGAATATTTTTTAATTTATCAAAAGATTTGTGTTATTCCTCTTTTTTAATATTTATCTTTTTAACTCTATATTACATCCTATTTTATATAGGGGCATTTAGGTCATTTACTTAATATGTCTCTTTCTTTCTTCCCACTTTCTATCCAAACAAACAAGGGAAGAGAAAGATCTTATCTTTCTTTCCTTTCACTTTCACTCAAACCAAACAACCAAATAATCCTCTCACTTTTCTCTCTCTTTCTTTCCTTTATACTATCTTTCCTTCCACTTTCTTTCCATTCACTTTCTTTTTGCAACCAAACAAAGTGTAAAACAGTAATGAACAAAAATGCCATGCTCTATTTTGATTCTTATTCTCTTTATCTATTGTTTTTTTTCTGTATACTGTTTTACTTGTTTCTTTATTGAAAAAGATACGTATAGAAAGTCCCGATATAAAAACTGAAAAAATACCATACATGTACTTTAAAGTTGTCAAAATGTGAATAAAGAACTTGTTGGAATAATAATTTATAAATTACATTTTGATTTAATGCAAAAGTAAGTTAAATTTTTTTATTTTTATTTTTATTTAAATAATATTTAAATATAAATTAACATGATTTGATAAGCGAGTTCAGTTTGCACACTTGAGATTTGGGATATGAAAAATCTAAACATGTATGAAATATTAAATAATTATTGTCTAAAAACATTTCTATAAATATAATAATTAATTAAAAGTTTAATATATATTAAAATAATAATAAAAAATAAAACTCTTGTTAAGATCTTCAACTTTTTGATTGATTATAAAAATCACTCTAATTATTTTTATAATAATAATACCCAGTCATAATGGTCCCTTCATGTCCATTCTATTATTTGGCTTTTGCTATGAGAAACGTGAGGGATGCCAACATGGTGACGATGATGGTGGTCCTATGATTTTTTTTTGTTGATAAGAATGGTGGTCCTATGATTAGAGTCTAGAAAGGTACTCTTTTCGTTTTTTTTATTTGTCGGTTTTTAAGAAAGAATTTACTTTTTTTATTTGTTATTTTAATAGTTTAAAGTTATATTTTGACAATTATACCCATAATTCTATTAATTGTTTATATATTTTTTATAAATTGATTAATATAGTAATTGAGAAGTTTAAAGACTAATTAAATATGATATATCTATTCCCAAAAATTATTTTACTTTCAAACAACATAAATTTATTACTTATACACACATGTGAATGTATATAAGACTAATTGGATAATTGAATAAGGGGTTAAAAATGATTAGAATAATAAGACACATTAATTGATTCATCTACTCCTAAAGACTAATTAACTAAAGGTATAATAGAAAAAATTTACCAATTAAATAATTTTTTGGTTATAGTGAAATAACCTAAAACAACAGATAAAAAAAAAAAGAATATACATTTTAATGAAATGCTCATTAAGATATTTTAAGATTTTTCTTAAATCTTTTTAGAAAGTTTTTAAAAAATAAATTAAAAATAATTACATAAACACAGGTCAATTCTTATTTTTTATACATATATACAGGTAAATTCCATTTTTTTTTTATACATAAGCACAGGTAAATTCTAAATAAGCGTTTCCAATCCCACGTTAATTGTCCTTTTGTTTTGTTTGTTTGTGTCACACAAACACAAAGTGGGCCCAAAGTACCCAATCCTACCCTTTACCTCTGACCCGGTTACCCTGTTACTGTTACCACTACCTCGTTCCCCTCAATGCATTCATTCATCATAGATAAACAAACAAACAGACACCACCACTCTCTCCAGCACACACCTCACGTCACAGCTCACGCCCACTTGCTCCGCAGACACATACACTCTCTTCTTCACCCACATTCCCATAAACATCATCATCAACACCACCGAAAACACAAAAACAAGCAAACATTTCCAAACCCTCCTCTTCTCCCAACAAATACACTACACGCTCTGTTTCTTCCCACGGAAGCAGAGCATGCCTCACTTCACCCTCTTCTCGATCTTCCTCATCCTCTCCCTTCTCACTCTCACAGGCAATGCTCTCTCTCTCTCTCTCTCTCTGTTTTTCTTTCAAGTATTGTTTAGTTTAATAATGCTAACCGTAGCTGTATTATTCTGCATTTTCTGTTTCAGATGGAGGCTCCATAGGAGTGAACTACGGTCGCATAGCGAACAACCTTCCGTCAGCAGTGAAGGTAGTTCAGCTCCTCAAATCTCACGGAATAGACCGTGTAAAAGTCTACGACACCGACCCGTCAGTTCTCCGGGCACTATCCGGATCCGGAATCAAAGTAACCGTTGATCTACCCAACCAGCAACTCTTCGCAGCGGCGAAAGCTCCTTCCTTTGCACTCTCATGGGTCGAGAGGAACGTCGCAGCCTACCACCCACACACACAAATCGAAGCAATCGCCGTCGGTAACGAGGTCTTCGTTGACCCACAAAACACCACCAAGTTCCTCGTACCCGCCATGAAAAACATCCACAAAGCACTCGTAAAGTACAACCTTAACTCCGACATCAAGGTTTCCTCCCCCATTGCACTCTCCGCCCTCGGAAACTCCTACCCTTCTTCTTCCGGGTCATTCCGACCCGAATTAATCGAACCCGTTTTCAAGCCCTTGTTGGATTTCCTTCGCCAAACCGGGTCTTACCTCATGGTTAACGTGTACCCTTTCTTTGCCTACGAGTCCAACGCTGACGTCATCTCATTGGACTACGCTCTTTTTAGGCAGAACCCGGGTGTAGCGGATCCGGGTAACGGGTTGAGGTATTTTAACCTCTTTGACGCCCAAATCGACGCCGTTTTTGCCGCGCTCTCTGCTTTGAAATATAACGACGTTAGCATCGTCGTTACGGAGACCGGTTGGCCATCGAAAGGGGATAGTAATGAGGTGGGTGCCAGCGTGGAGAACGCCGCTGCGTACAACGCTAATCTCGTCCGTAAGATCTTGACGGGTGGTGGGACCCCCATGAGGCCCAAAGCAGATCTGACCGTTTATTTGTTCGCGCTTTTCAACGAGAACCAAAAGCCCGGGCCTACATCGGAGAGGAACTTCGGACTCTTCTACCCTAACGAGGAGAAGGTTTACGACATTCCGTTAACCGTGGAGGGGCTCAAGAATTACCACGACAAACCTTCTCCGGCAACCGGCGGGAAGAAACAGCCGGCTCCGGCGGTTTCCCCTGTCGGCGGTGGCGGAGGTGGAGGCGTTTCGAAGAGCACCACCGGGAACACGTGGTGCGTTGCGAACCCGGATGCGGACAAAGTGAAGCTGCAGGCGGCTCTAGATTATGCATGTGGCGAGGGAGGTGCTGATTGTCGTCCGATTCAGCGGGGTGCCACGTGTTACGATCCCAACACGCTTGTGTCGCACGCTTCGTTCGCGTTCAACAGTTACTACCAGAAGAAAGCACGCGTGGGTGGGAGCTGCTATTTCGGGGGAACGTCGTACGTGGTCACGCAGGAGCCCAGTGAGTATCTGAAAAAAACACTCTTTTCTCTCTGCTTATCTATTTGACAATTATTTTCGGACACCTATTTATTTGAGTTTAATAATGTAAATTACCATAGTTTAGTGTAGAGTTATCTTGTAACAATACTAATTCCCAAAATATATTTACAAATTTACAAATATTTACATGATTAAATGTGTTTATAATTTTTTAAACAATTAAATTCTTATTTTTAACACTAATATTTCTATTTCTTTCTATCACTCTTTTTATTACATTAATTAATCTATCACATATATCTTCCCTATTCCTATCAATTTATTTCTCTTCATAGGTGTACAAAAATCATTTTTTTCTTAATTATTTCTCCTTAGATTCTGATGCGGCGTAGTTTAGATTAGTGTCGCATTGGGTGGCTAACGTGAGCGGGGTTAGTAGAGGGTGCACGACACGACAGGTGATCATAAAAGAGGCACGTGATAGGGTTTTGACAAGAGGGAATCTTTTGTGATAGCGACGTGGCGTACCTTTATTGGGTAGAGTGTACTGTACTGGGAGCGCATTATATGTAGGGTATTACAGTGAGACAGTAGTGTTGCAATGCCTTTTATTATTACTAAAGGTACAAAGGGGTAATTTTCAAATGCTATAAGTAGATGAAAATTGGTACCTAAAAGGAGAGTCAATTAGTCAAAGGATTGGGTTGTGTGAATGTGATCGCATTGGATTCTACCGGTACCCTTGAAAAGTCTCCAATTTAATTTTTGGGGTGCTTTGTTTTTGTTTGTTCTCCTAACTGTACTTTTTTTTGCTTGTTTATTGATTTAATTAATTTAATTTCAATTCAAAATTTACATTTACCAAATGAGAGTTACTTTTGTGCAGGGTATGGTAACTGTGAATTCCCTACTGGATACTGAAAGCTGAAGATAGGACTGGCATATACCCGCATGAGGATGCATCTGGCTGATTTTGCTTTGTGTAAAGCTATATCAGAAGGTGGTGGAATGTCATGAAGAGTGAGGCTAGAAAGAGTAGCTAAGTTAGTTGTTGATGATCAATCAGTTTGAAGAATTTTTTGGGGGTTGTGGATTGTATTAGTTGAATAATATTTACTTGTCATCTAGTTAGTGGAAATGGGGTAGCTAAATTAACCTTGGGGACTAAATTGTATCTAATTAAGTTTTCACTTTGCAGTAGACTTATTTTGACTCCAGTAGTGCTCATTCTTCTGTTTCAAGGGAAATATCTTCTTTACTTTGCGGTAGACTAAATTGTATCTAGGTTGCTACTTGCACTAGAATCAGGTTCGTTATATTTGATGCTTAAGGGAAATATCTTTTTCTTCCACTGCATTACGATCTCTTAAAATTGTGGCTTAAGCTTTGTTCGGAAGGTTTATGTGAAAGAAATATCAACTTCTAGCTTTTTTTACCTTGAAGAGTTAGAATTGCTGTTAAGATTTTTCATTTTATTTTCTAAATTAAGAATTCATTGCAGTCGTAGAGGCGTGAAGTTCAAGATTAAAGAAAATAACAGAATCTTTTTTTATTATTTAATCCCGTCTTTCTAAATTAAGAATTCATTGCAGTCGTAGAGGCGTGAAGTTCAAGATTAAAGAAAATAACAGAATCTTTTTTTATTATTTAATCCCGTCCATAACCAAGCTGGATTTAGTTTAGTTCTTTTTTGGCGTAGTAAAAGGATAAAGTGAGTAATATTAATTATTAATTAAATTAACCAACATGATGTTGGTTCGAGTGGCACTGATTTGGATTTTTTAAGCAAAATTAATGATATTTTATATCAATAACATGGTATTATGTCTATTTTTATAATAAATCACATTATGTATTAGATTATAATAATTATCAGTTGAATGTTTTGATTTACCTGAATCTATAAGATTGATTGCCATCAATTCAATTTACCTTAGGCCTGGTTTAAGATGGTTTTTGGTTTTATGTTTTAAAAATTTTAAAAATCAAATTTAGTTTCAATTCTGGGTTTTGAGTTTCAGTTTTGAGTTTTAGGTTTTTTTTTAGTTTAGTCACTTTTTATAACTCGCCTTACTATGAATAGTGAAGACACGAGAGAGATGACACTAAGGATGACAAATGGGATGGGCCCGATGGGCTAGCCTCGCCTAATCTGCTTTTTGGCGGGCCGAGTTTTTCATTCCACGACCCGCGTTGGCCCGCCAGTCGGATTGATTATATTATTTTTTAAATAGTTTTTTATTTATTGTGGGCTTGGGTGGCCAAAAATGGGTCATCTCATCGGGCTGCCAACCGACCCTTAAAAGGGACGGGCTGTATTTTCTGGCTCACTTTCCTCAGCGGGGTGGGCAAAAAAAACGGGCAGGGGCGGGCTGACCCATTTTGCCATCCCTAGATGGGACAAGAGGATGCCGAAGGGACACGAGTAGAGTTGGGTAAATGGGCTTTGACCTACAGACGACCTATTTATCCCGCAGCCCATGTGGACTATGAACCTAAATATAGACCCATTTTTAAAATGTGGGCTTTTTAGCCTGGCCCATTAAACCCCGCGAGCCAATTTGTTTTAATTAAATTTTAAAGTTTTAATGTATGTTTTATTTTTTTTTCAAAATTTAATTATTTTTTTCTTTAGTAGGCCCATAGGTCGACCCCATTATCCCGGGGACTATGCGGGCCGGAAGCAAGCTACATCATGTAGGCCCATTTATTTTGCAGCTCGGGCCGACCCAGTCCGTTTATATGCGAACTGGACTACCCGCATACCCAACTCTAGACATGAGAGAACGAGAGTATTTAGTGTTTAAAACTGAAACAAGAATCACAAAACCTATTTTTATGGTTTTGAGATTCAGGTAAAAACTGTTTTGAAATTAAGAAAAAAACCAATTCAACTCCATTTTATCCGAACAGGTTTTGTTTTCAAATTTAACTTTTAAAACCAAAAATCAGAAACTTAGAACCAACCCAAACAGCCCTTTAATAAACCACACTACTGTGATCAAAAACTTTCATTTAAAGGGATGAACTTGGTTGATACATTCTCAGGAATGGAATAATACATTCTCGATCGAACATGAATTAGTCTAAAAACTTTTACATGAAATATCGTAGATGAAAAAAATAACTGTTTTGAAGTACTGTACCCTAGTGCTTGCCAGCTTAAATATATAATAGCTCTTGTGATATATGAAGGTGTTTCTACCATGACGAGTAGGCTTGGCAATGGGGCTCGAACACGTGGGTATCCATCCGAACCCATCTCGACTTTGACGGGAAAAACCCGTTTTGACCGGGGGTCGGGGACAGGTTTGGGTTTTTTCCACATTTAAAAGTCGGGGTTGGGGAAACTAATACCCACCCCGAACCTGTCCCAAACCCGCCCCGAGTCTATAATGCTCGACTTGTAAGTCAAATGATCAGTTCATATAAGCCTAATGACAAGTGGCTTGTTAGGGCCTAACTCATCTCCACAAAATTGGCTTGTAGGGTGAGGACTATCCACACTATATAAGCACTACACTAGCCATAGGGTGGCCCAGATCGAACCTTGGTTGTGATATCACTGTTAGGGCCTAACTCATCCCCACAAAACTGGCTTATAGAATAAGAACTGTTCACACTATATAAACATTATACTAGCCATATCACTAGTCAATGTGAGACTTCTGAACATGGCTGACTTAGTAAATTGAGCTTTAAGCGAGGGACAACATGCATAGTTAGCCAAGCCAAAAAATGAAAAGTCAGTAGTGTTTGTGTTTCTGTAAGATAAAAACCAAGTGGTGATCACATGCAAGGGTTCGGTGCTACAATACAAAAGGACGCAACTTGGAAACCACATCCCACTTTTGTACAAATATATAATAATATGCATAAATACAGTAAATACATGATATTATAAACGACAATATTACAAATGAGAAAGATGAAATATATTTTCAAAGTTCATTCGCTATATTTATTAAGGATAAAATAGAATAATTTAATTAATATTTCATTGAAATTCTAAAATAGACACTTATTTTGGGACAAAATCTTTTTACTAAGTGGACAATTATTTTGGAAAGGAGAGTACTATCAAAGTTTTGTTGTTAACGTAACCAAAAAAAAAAAATTAAGACAAATATGTACGTATATTGATGTTTTTGGCAACGTCTAATGAAAATATCATGGAAACTGGAAAGAAAGTGACAATGGGAACGGGAAGTTCTGAAACTGGGCCTCAGTCGTGAAAAAAACGAAAAGGCCAAGTCATGGCAAAAAAAAAGTAACAGTTAAAGTTTATAAAGAAATTCGACCAAAAGTAAAAGTTTATAAAGAAAAATAGACCAAATAAAAAGTTTATAAAGAAAGAATGAATCCTCTAATGGTGTAATTTTATATATAAAAATTTTGTATTTTTTTCATAAATATTATGTAAACTTTTAAATTTTTTTAAATATTTATAAAAAAAATGATTTCCAAATAATAAATTTGAGAGAATATTTTAATTAAAAAAATGTTCGGCCAAAAGGCCTATTTTAATGATTGCAAAGTTCATTTTCAACAAATGCTGCTAATGGATCTCGATTGAATCATTTTTTTTTTCAATTTATACAATGAACAGAGAATAATAGAATATCCAAACCACAATTCAGTCCACCATTTCTTAAAGTAGTTTATTCTCTCGGGAAAACAGTTCTCAATTTTTAATAGGTGGGGCAGGAATTTGCATCTGCGGCTTGCTGCAGTAGCTAATGGCAACAATTTTCAAAGACAGAGACTCCCAAAAGTTTCCCATAAATAAATAAATTATATATACATGACATTCTCCACATCATACTGGCAATTATTAGATAACTTAAGAGTATTTCCGATGCTAGAATCAAAAATGTGTTTTTAATTCTCTTTTAGCAGGTTTATAGGTGTCACATGGGATTTAAGAATATTTATTATTTTTTACTCAAATGATAGAATTCAATTTGGGTTCTTAAATTACTTTTTATGGGTCATACAATTGACCCTACATATTTTTTCTCTCTCACAATTACAATGGTTTCTCTCTCCAAATTTGCTTTTTCAGAAAAAATATTATTTTTTTAAGATGTAAGAACCGTTCTTGAGAAGTTCTCACTAGAGAACTGTTCTACACTGTGGCAGCCATGTCACTCCACTTCAATGCTAAAAAAATTTAAAAACTATTCTTAAACGTTCTTAAAATTTAAGGACAATGCATTGGAGATGGTCTAAAAAGCCACCCTCTTTATATACAAAAAAAATGATAGTCCTTGTCTATTGGATATGAAAATGGCATAAGAAAGGTAAAAAAAATAAAAAAAACATAATGGATGTTGTGATTGAAATTAAGAAATTAAAAAAGTAAAAAATATAAAAAAAATGTGAGAGAGAAAATAAAAAAAATTAACTCCTTTTTTTTGTCAACAAAATTTAACTCCATCATATGATACGTTTTTTGCTTTATCTATCAGCCGGGCCCGGAAAGTTGAACCCATGTGCATAAAGGTTCAAACGGTTATCCTGGCACATGTATGTTGAAGGCTTCAATTTGCTCGTAATACCATTTTTACATACTTTTTAAAATATTATTATTGTTGTTGTTGTTGTTGTTTACTGTTGCTGGTTTTAATTTGTTGGTTGCATCCAATTTGTTTTTTATTTTTATTTTTTCTGGTGGTCGTGCGTTTCTTGTTGTTCAGGATGCAGCCACTTTTTATTTGCATATAGACACTACATATGTATTGTTGCTAGACTTGAGTTCGTGTAATCATTTAAATTCTGTTGATACTCTTTTCAAATTTACTTTGGTGAGGAGGAAAAAATTATTGTTTGACCCCAAACTGAATTTTGATAACTCATAACAAAAAAACAAACACACACAAACTCTTGTGCTCGAGTTTCGTTTATATGAACTGATCATTTGGCTTATAAGAAAATGATTAAGTGAAATACTCAAACTTAGATAAAAATCTACTAAATTAACTGAGTCACATTTATTTAATTATAAAGAATATATAAAAAATGTGTTAATAACTTTTTTTCATTTACATATATATACAAGTATGTATTCAACATGATGTCATAATCCCATTGACACAGTTTTTACTCTTTACTAGTTCTCAAATCCTCTTATTTAAGGTGTGTTTGAGAATTTTGGAAAAAAGAGAAGGGAAAGGAACAGTTTGTGATTAATATTTTACCTATTTGAATGTTTAAAAATAGTTGAAAATTCTCCAAAATCACCTCTTTAGTGCATTTTTTGAGTTTTTTCAAATTAGAAAATTTTTACAAATATACTAGAGGGGAAGATTTTGAAGGGTTTTGAAGAATTTTGAAAGGCTTTGAAATATTTTTTCCATTCTTCTCCTTAATCTATACGACTAAAATATTAAAATAACCTCTCTCCTCTTTTTTTCTCCAAAAACCCACTCTCAAACACACCCTTAAGAGCATCGATGATGCAAGTCTGCCAATTAAACAAGAGGACCCTTATCATGCTCTCCTTGATTCTTTTTTCATTTAATTAGGAAAAAAAAAATCAAAACAAGAGGAATTATGTCACCCACGTCCTAGTTAGTCCTGCAGTTTTATCAATAATATGATTCCAGGGTAACAAAAAATAAAAAGGAAAAGCCACACGTTCCGTAGAACACGTACAAATAGAATAGGTGTGGTGCGTGCCACCTGGTATGTCGGGCTATCTTGAAGCTTCAAGCACGAACTCTGTTGTAGAATTAAGATTCTCAAAATGTGGCCCTGCAACCCCAAATTGTCATTTACCACTAAGTCACATGCTCTGTTGTTGCTCACAGTAATTTCCAAAAGTCCAAACATTCATTTATGGGCATTGTCTCATGCCACAGTTGCTGTGACTGATGATGACTCGATGGGAGTAATATTGTTGAACATTATCGTGTTGGGTATTATATACTGATATCCAGGCTTGCATAATCTTTTCGACAGCATCAACAATCAGATCTTAGATCTCTTCTTATGGTTTCAGATACTGTCACTGTCCCAGTAATAAGAAATATTGTGGCCATACGCCATTTATGGTGGTCAAAGACATAAACTTCACCATCATGGTGAAGTGGGCCACCTACAAAGCACAACCATTGATAAAGTAATAAAATATTCAATGGCTAGAATTTCAGACCGGTCACCTTCTAAGAAGGTTAAGACTGAAGTTATAGTAATTTGCAGAGATAGGTTTATATTATATAGTAATTCGTAAAATTCAATAATCTTTTGTTAATTAATTCCGTGGCCCAACATTTTTGAAAATTACTTGAGTGGCCCAAATTTGTCTTTTAGCATAGAATTCAACTATTATTGTTTTGAACACTCATTTAACATATAAGAAGTTAATTTCGTTGAGACAAATGTGTATTGAACAATCAAATATTATTGTTTTGAACAGTCATTTAACGTGGGAATTAAATATTTAAAAAAGGTTTTTTTAGAAATTAAAAATAAATTTTAAAAAGCAAAATATAATAATTTTTGTATAGACCAACTGGTTAGTAATTAATGCGTTAATTGTTAAATAGTAATTGTTAAATAGTAGGGAGTAGGGGTTTGAGCCCAAAAGTCCAACTTTATGCCACCTTATGTCCGTTGATTATACAGAGTGAGTGAACTAGCAGGTAGAAAATTTAAAGTTAATATATACGAAATTAAAATATATGTTGTAACTGAAAGAGCTGAAAATAGGTGAGTATATGTTGGTACGAAGTTAATGTGTTTATATATTATTTTGTTTATAGCTACAGTATCGCATGGGGAAAGTTGACTCGAGACTACTAATATGAGTTCGGGTGAGAGGTAAATACAGGCTGACTACGGATTGTTGCATGACTGGAATTGAACGTGGGTACTAGTGGTGTTTGTCGCATTAGATGTATCACATTAACCATTTATGTCCAACATTATCGTTAAAGTGTTTATATATACATATAAAATATTATTAAAAATATTAAAAAAATATAGAATAAGAGTAAAATATAAAAATATAAAAAAAGATACGTATTGGTTAATTTAGTTATGAGTACATGCCTACAGGTACTTTGTATGATAACATGCATACAATGTTACTGACAATTGAAGGAGTAGGACTTATTCATAAGATAGTTACAAAGTTATTGAAAAGTAGGTCTATAAGTAGGCTTAAACAAGCTATGAGCAAAAATAAAATTAGGCTTAAACGGATAATGGAGTAGGTTAAGGAGTTGGTAAACCTTGCATTGCCTATTGACACTTCCTCCATCCTTTTTCTTTGCTGGTTTAAGGTGTTAGCACACAAATTAAGAAATAATTAAGTAAAATCTAGACTACAATACTCCTATTTATTATTTTCTAGTTTTCATATTTTGTACTATTGTCAACTATTATAATTATCACTCCGCTCAAAACACATTAATTACGTACGGGTATAGTTGGAAAAAAGCTAAAATCACCAAAGAAAAAGGATGGAGAGAGTAATTTTAAATTTTTTGGTATAATAATACCAAAAAATTATACTAATCAAATTAAATATGATTGTTATAATTAATAATACATAATTTTCAAATTATAAGTAAATTAATTTGTAAAATAGGGGATCAGCGAGAGGGGGCGAAAGAGAGAGAGTAGGGGGAGAGAGAAAGAGAGATAGAGGGGGGGAGAGAAGGGGAGAGAGAGCGAGAGAGGGGGGAGAGAGAGAGGGATAAAAGGAGAGCGACAGGGAGGGGAGAAAGGGGAGAGAGAGAGAGCGAGCGGGAGAGAAAGGGGGAGATAGGGAGAGAACAACAGAGAAGGGGAGAACGAGATAAGGGGAGACCGAGAGATAGAGAGGTGGGTGAGAGAGATAGCTTGAGAGAGGGGGAGAGAGAGCGAGAGAGAAGGGAGAGAGTGCAAGAGAAAAAGGGAGAGAGAGCGAGAAAGATATAGGGAGAGAGTGCAAGAGAATGAGAGGGAGGGGAAAGCAAGGGAGAGCAAGAGAGAAGGGAGAGAGTGCAAGAGAGAAAGGAAGAGAGAGCGAGAAAGATATAAGGAGAGAGAGGGAGAGAATGAGAGGGAAGGGGAGAGCGAGGGGGAGAGCGAAGGAGAAAGGGAGAGAGACTAAGAGAGAGAGAGAGAGAGAGAACAGGGAATGAATTAACTTTAAAGAATTTAGGGCTATTTCACAGATTCATAGAGTTGAGGGCCAAATTAACTATTACACATACTTATAGGGGAAAATATCTAATTAGAAAGGAAACTTGTTAACCTATTATAAAAAGGTGAAGGGTCCACTTAACCATGGATGTTTTTTTTTGGGATGTTTTTTTTGGGTCAATTTTTCCCCTTAGGATTTAGTTTCTATCTTAATGGTATTTTTGGTAAACTGGGCCTTTTGGGCTTATCTTTTTTTGGTAAACTGGGCCTTTGGGTTTACCAAGGGTAGTTTCATTTTGGTAAGGCAAGGGTAAGCATATTTTATGTAGTTTTGGGTTTTGATCCCTCATCTTCGATCATCTCTGTCAATCTTGATATGTCGAGTCGAGATCATTTGAGAAGTTGATCTTGCACCAAGGTCAAATTTGATGTAATGACTAATTAAGGTTGAGTATCACAGCCTTTCTTATGTAGTGTTGGAACTTAATTACTTGCATTCAGACCTTGTTAATTTCAACTTAAGCACCATTTCACTTTTTCTCATAATCCAGTGTTGCGTGACAGGACCAAACACATAGAATTGGATTTAATTTTCCTACCTTGAGAAGGTTCTAATTAAACAAGCAACTTCAGGTTTTCCATATTCTAGCTATAGACCAATGTGCAGAACTAATTTTAACTAAGGCTCTTTACTCGATTTGCTATTTTTCATTCGAACCAGAGTAAGTGATCTGTCTCTCTTATATAAGTGGCTCACACCCCTCTTGTGTGCTGGAGGAGTATTATAGTTTTACTTGGGTTATTTCTTATCTTAATTTGTTGTTCTTTTCATTCTCTCTATTTTCTATTAGCTAGTAAAGGTTCTATACTTGTAATTAATTAAATTTAGAGTTTTCTCATTTAGTTAGAATTATATATCCAATTATTCGGTTGCATCGTCCTATCTATTAATAGCCAAGTCTACCAGCTCTCTTGTAATTTAGACTTTTCATTTCAGTTGAATGATCGAAAGTGCAGTTACATTTTCTCTCTCTGAATACTAAAAACTTAACAACATATAGTATAACATAAAATTAAGGACAATAAATCGTTCAACATGACAACAAACAAATTAAAACATCTCAAACAAGAAACTAACATACATAAAATAATTGTTCAACAATCAACCTCAAATCAATACCTAAGTATAACTATGAATATCACACTTTCATTAATAGTGTCAATCTCGATCATCATTTTTCTTGTCCACCGATGAAAAGAACGGTCTCTAGCTAGATCCACGTTCATAAAGAAAAGAGTAGCTAGCAACTTCAAGAATATCAACCCTTCAAATGAGTAGCCACCACAAAATAGTTAGAACAGAGATACAAAACAGAGGATTAATTAAGGAGATATGAGAATGATAAAAGGGATGCTAGCTAGCTGCTCAAATACAATTAAGAATGAGACATGTGTGCTATGTTTTAACTAGCCGGAGGTTAGTAATCATTTATTCTTTACATGTCCGTTGTCTTATAATATTTGGTGTGCAGTTTATGCTTGGATTGGGGTATTTGGAGTTTTTCATTCGGAAAGGGTCCAATATTACAAGCAACATGGTTTTTCTTTAAAAGAAGTAGTTTGTGCAAGGTTAGACATTTAATTTGGTATGCAGTAATATGGTCTTTGTGGTCTATGAGGAATATGATTTTTTTTTTCCAAGGCAGTCTTTATTATTTGTGCCAGGTGTTGAATCAGGTGAAAATGTTATTGTGGGGGTGGTATATCAATAGGGAGGAGGCTCATACATGTCTTACTTACTCAGACTGGTGTTTGAATCCAATTGGATGTTTAAATTCTTGTAGGTGAATCTTGACTTTGTTCTTTTGTAAACGGGTTGAAATACCCCTTCTACTCCCTGTTTATAATACTCATTTTGATTATGAAAAAAGAAGAAGAATGGCATGTGAAATGGAAAATGTACTTTTTAATTACTGCATATGTACCGTATACCTTCAATTTCTGGATGCTCGTTCTAAGAAGCCTTGAAGGTTGAAGCCGGTACCTTGATTGCTTCTAGATTCAGCCAGTGATGCTAGAAAAAGAAAAGGATAGTAGGAAATGTATCGCAATAGCTTGTTGGTTGATGAAGAGGGGAGGAAAAGAAGGATGTACAACGAAAACTCAACCACAACAAAAATCCCTGCCATGACCAAGAAGAGGGTCGCCAACCAGCTGAGTTGGCTGATAACAGTATAGATACCAGCCAAGAAAGCTAGAGATAGTGAGATCAGAGCAACTCCCAGAAGCGGCATTATGATTTTAAGAGAGTAAGCCAACAATTCAATCAATCCAAGACGTGCCCAGAAGAGGATGATAGTTGCACTGATGGAACTAAACAAAGATATTGTGATGCAGATAATGAAAACCTGGAACATGGCATGGTATAGGTTGTTGGCTCTGCCATCTGCCTCACCGGGCACACCTAAACATGCTGCTACTGAAGCCGTGATTATAAGGGTTGAAACAATTGAGAGCGTCTCTACTCTGTCACTATCTTTGTTACCCACTTTGTCATTAATCAATTTCATTTCTGGCGTTTTTTCATCTGGCTTTGAGTAACTTGGTCTGGATTCAATAGGGAGTACTGTACTAGAACTTTGTTTTACACCAGCAGATTTCAGTGCAATCCATACAAGTTGCTGCAAATATTACAATATTATTCATCTATGAGTTGCGAAAAGGAAAAAAATAAAAGAAGAAGACATTAAAAACAATATGATGCAATTATTATGCAAGAGAACGAGTATGTGATTGCATTTTATGTCATTAATATGACATTAATAAAAAGCACAACCTATCCCATTATTGAAGAAAAGATCAGAAAAGAAAGAGAATGGCCTAAAAATAATAACATATGATATTATAATATGTAGCTTACTTTGCATTGTAAAGATTTTTAATTATGATATTCTTTTGTTGAACAAGTGAATGATTGCCGTACAGACAAAGGAATTCAAATTAAATTAACATAGTATTTGGTTGGAGGGGAATGGAGGAGAGGGGAGGGAATATTTTAGATTTTTCTTATTTGGTTCATTTTTTTAAGGAAAAGAGGGGAGGGGAGGGGAGGGAAAATGAGAGACTTAGCTCTCATCCAATAATAGGGAGATTTGGAGGGGAGAGAAGAAGGCTTTAAATATTTTAAAAAAATTTACTTAAATAACCTTACATTAATAAGATAAACGATCACAAGAGTTTAGAAATGTAAATTAGTCATTCTCTCAATGAAAATTCTTTCCAACCAAACACAATATGTAATTAAATCTCTCCTCCCTTTCCCTCTCCACTATTGAAATCCCTCCCCTCCCCTCCCTTCCCCATCCTCTCTCTCTCTCTATATATATATAGAGAGAGAGAGAGAGACATATTAAGTGAGAATTCATGGTTATTGTGAGAAATGAGAATATAGAATTACAACCATTAGATTAAAATAGATGATTATAATTACAAATCTAGACTAGATTTTTTAAAAATCTCAAGTATTCTTTAATAAAAATGAAGAAAATCACGTTGGATGGATTTTCTTTATTAAAAAGAAAAAAATCACATGAGATTTGTAGTTGAAGATTCAATCTGAGTCATTGATTTTAATCTTATAGCTGTAATTAAATGTTCTCATTTATTACAATAACCACAGATTCTCACATTGATATGCTCCCTATTATTTATGTATTAAACTAATTTTGTATAAATTCTAGTAGCTCTTTCATGAGTAAAAATGAAAAATTATTTTTTTTAAAAACTTTTTTTGTGAGTTTATTAGGGAATATATAGTAGGAGTAGTATGTACTTGCCAGTCTCATGGATGCATTTTGGTTATTGTGTTGATAAAGTGCATTCGCAATGTCAAGAGCTGTTTCCTTGTTTTGGTTAATTGCACCAAGATCCACTCTGGGGTCCCATGTTAAGCAGTGGACAGTTTTGGGATGACACGAACGGGTGGCCAGATGCAAAGGGGTATCTCCTCTACTATCCATTTGATTTATCATCATCTCATAATGATGTTTAGTAGCAGTTTGAAGGATGTAGCGAACCACCTCATTCTTTCCACTTTTTGCTGCAATGTGAAGAATATTACGCTCATAACTGTCAGCAAGCATCTCAGTGGGATTGGGGCAGTGTTTTAACAACTCCTTGACTACTTCCACGTGGCCTCCATTGGATGCGAGATGAAGTGGGACGTATCCATATTCATCCCTTCGATTGCTACAACACTTGCACCTGTCAAGCAAAACAATGACACCTTCAAGGTAACCTGTAGATGCTGCGTAATGAAGAGGAAGCCTTCCATTTTTGTCCATTAAATGTATCCAATGTGGCTTCTTGTCCAACATGATACAGAGCATACCTGTCGCGCGCGCGCACACAAAGATATATAAACATATACAAATATTACCAATTATGTGTTCAGTGAAAATTAAAATTTGCCTCCTTCTCATATCTTAAATTTATGAAAGTGTTGCGAATTTGAATATCACCAAATATATCTATGTGGAATTTAAAATATTTTCTGCAATTAAATCAAGTTTAATATAGAGTAATTATACGACTAACGTAGTTTTGATATCTTTCTCTATTGTGATATATTTGTATGTTAAATTTATTTGGTACTTTGGTAAGAGCTGAGTGTTTTGTACAGCAAACAAATTATTGTTATCTTTTAAATTGCTAAATCTCGTCATATTTTGTACTCCGATTTAATTGTTTTTTATTAATAAATTTTTAACTTATCCAAAAATAATAATATAAAAATATAGAGTAATTATATGTAGATACCCACAAATTTTTCCACCACCCACCTATTAATTAATTTATATAGAATAGATTGATATATGATGAATAAACTAATAGAGCATGTTAGCAAAATTAACAATTTAAATAGTCTTAAATATGAACTTGATCTATCTAAAAATTTGAGTTTTTAATTTAGACCATAAATTTAAAGTCAACGGTGTTTAGTCTTTCCAAATTTCAAGTTTTGAATTTAGTTCCTTCTTTGCGTTGACCCGTGCCATGTCAACACAAAAATGCCTACGTGGCACACTGCTAATCATGTCATTTGACACGTCATTTATTTATAGGGACTAAAATCAAAACATATAGTTTTTGCAAGGACCTCCAACAGCACCCCCTCCTTCTCCCCCCACCTCCTCCTCCTCCACCACCGCCGCCCCCTCTCTCTCCTCCTCCTCCTCCACCACCCCCTCTCACAACAAAATAAAAGCAATAAATTTCTTTCAAATCTCGGCAACATGACAAAGACTGTAAAATCCAAACCAGTCAAACAAAGGTTTCTCAAAATCCATATACCCATTTCAACTAAAGTAATCATAATACGAATCAACCCATCACAATGATCAAGACAAATGGAGAAATTAAGAACAAAAAAGCAAACTTTTTTTATTTGGTTAGTAAGCAAACTTCATGGGCCATCTAA
The DNA here is from genome assembly GCA_030159175.1 of Glycyrrhiza uralensis. NCBI lineage: Eukaryota > Viridiplantae > Streptophyta > Magnoliopsida > Fabales > Fabaceae > Glycyrrhiza > Glycyrrhiza uralensis. Next base: position 4,091,569 of record BRZY01000006.1, read on the forward strand.
TATCAATGAACAGAGTCTAGAACTCCATAAACAACACATGCAACAGATTCAACCGAACAAATAAAAATAAAAAAGCAAAGAAGTGATAATAATTCTGAAAAATGTGGATAAGGAACTGGCGGATCTAAAAACAAATAGGGATTCGGGAGAATTAGAAAGGGGTCTGACCTAAAAATCTTCCACAGAAGTTCCACCAGGCAACAACTATTGTTATGCTCTTCAACAATATCAAAATCCGAAATAGAACAAAAGAAGAAAGAGAAAAAAAAAACAATGGGAAGAAAAGAAGTAGCTGAAACTGAAAGTCGGAAAGAGTGAGAATGGGAAAAAGCGCTTCCGAATGGGGAGCTTCAGTGGCAGAGAAAACAATGGAAAGCGAATTGAAAAAGAGGGAGAGAGCAAATAAAATTTCGAGGGGTGGGTGAGAGGGAGAGAGGAGAGGGTAGGTGGGGTGGGTGACCGACGATCGAGGAGAGAGGAGGAGGGAAAAGGAGGAGAGAGGGGGTGGGGGTGGTGGTGGAGGAGGGAGGAGAAAGATGGGGTGGTGGTGGAGAAGAGAGAGGGGGTGGTGGTGGAGGAGGAGGAGGAGGAGGGGGACAAGGAAGGGGTGGTGGTGGAGATCCTGTAAAATTATATGTTTTGATTTTAGTCTTTATAAATAAATGACGTGTCAAATGATATGACCAACAGTGTGCCATGTAGGCGTTTTTGTGTTGACATGGCACGGGTCAACGCAAAGAAAAGACTAAATTCAAAACTTGAAATTTGAGAGAACTAAAAACCATTGACTTTAAATTTAAGGACTAAATTCAAAATTCAAATTTTTAGAGGGATCAAGTTCATATTTAAGCAATTTAAATACCATAAAAAAGTCTCGGAATTAAGTTGTAAAAAAAAAAAGTGACATAATTTAAAAAAAAAACAATATAATTACCTGCATCCCGGTGCATGATTGCTGCTAGAATGGGTGATAATGTTCCCATCATCTCCCCGTAATGGTGGCACTTGTCCAAGATGAGTTGGACGACATTCTGGTCCCCAGCCTCAACCGCCAGGTACAGTACCGATTGCTTTGCATGGTTAGCAATTAACGTATATTCATAACAAGACTCTGACAATGATCCCCCTGCCCGTCCTTCAGTTTTGTATGGTTCAAAAGCTAGGAGAACGTTGAACAGCTTCCCACATAGCATTGCCTCGTGGAACATGGTGTTCCCTTCGGCTTTGTTTTTCTTTCTCACGAGTTCCTTTAGGTCCTCAATGTTTATTTCCTCACTGTAGTCTTCCACTGACAAATCCTCACGGTTGTTGTATTTTATCCACTCCTCGGCAATCCCGTGCTCTTTGAAATTAGCATAAGTGGCCAATAGCTTTTCAACGGTACGGATATTACCGGCTCTCGCGGCGATATGTAGTGGAGTGTCCTCGTTACTGTTAAACGAAAACAGAAGGTTTGGGGCATTTTTAGCCACAGCATCCACAACGTCGTCCATTCCATACCAAGCTGCCATGTGTAGCACGGTGTTTCCCATAGGTGTCTTCATTGAGAAATAATCATCTCTCTCGCTTGGACTTGTGCAGCGACAATATTGTTCACTGAACCAAATCCATTGAGCTCTGAGGGTAGAGAAATTATCGTTGGCGGTGCCACATTGGATCATGTGACTAAGTATTGACTCTGAGAAATCAGCCCCAATTTCATTATTATTTTCACTTTGAGCTCTCGTCCTTGCAACTATAGCTTGATCTAGTTGCTTAGAAAGCTGTTTTGTTTCTGCCCACTTGTTGATCATGTTCAAGTCACCGGCCATATCTATTCTATTCTATGCAATGAGCAATGCGAAAAAGAAATTTAATTAAATCACAAAGCCAATTCAATTTTAACTCTAAATAAAAAAAAATACACACGTTTGATATATAACCATACAAAGAGAAGAAAGCAATTATATATAATAATAATAATGACAGCGGAAATACAATTTGAACTGTGAAGTATCAATTCTTTTTTTTTTATTATATATGGTACAAAATTAGAGTCCAAACCTTTATAATATTTTATATATGATTGCTATGGTACCTAAGAAATTTTATGGGTACCAATACCTGACCAATAGTATTTTTTTTTCACGTGTACTTCTTTAGCCATGTAATGTATTATTTTTATTTCTGTCTATTTGCAAATATATCCCTATATACATTGAAAAAACAGGGGATGAACAGGGTTGAATTTTGTGGGATCGATCAATTACAACACTAAGTCGATATCAATTTTAAAACAGGGGATTGAGAAGGTACTCTGTTATGATGCAAATTTAAAAAGCATTCATAAATATTTCTCTGCCCAGAGGAGGGCAGATTATCGGTGAGGAGGAAGGAAGTCCCTGCACACCCATAGAAAATCGTTAAAGATATTTCCCTGTTAAAAGCTGTTTTTACTACTAATTATTTTTTGACAATGCAACAAGCCAACAACTTAAAGGCAAAGCTAAACAAATTTGATGCATCATGCACATTTACACTTGTTGCTTGATTGTTTCCCTGTCAAGCAAGTGTGAAAAAGTCTTATTGGATGATCTAATCGGGTTTGGAACTTTTTCAATTCTTCCCTGGAGGTTTGGCTAAAATGGAACATTATTCCTCATAGAGATATTGGCCCACCGAATTGGCATATTTTGTTTGGTCCTACTCCTACATGCTGGCTTATATGGTATTATAGAAATCAATTGGTTTTCTCAAGGGTGGGTTTTAATCCACAAATGGTCTTATCTCATGTTCTCTATGGTAAATGAAATTCAAGCATGCTGCTGCATCAGGAGTCCACATCGATTCCAACAGTTTCGTACTAAGCGAGTGGGATGGATTTTTCCTGATCAGGGGTGGGTAAAATGTAATGTAGATGGTTCTCTTCAACCCTCTACATGCTTTTATCTACATGTGCTGGGGTGTTAATTTAGAGATGAAAAAGGTTCTTGGAGAGGAGGTTTTGCTGCAAAGCTTGGCACTTGCACTGTTTTGATGGCTGACCTTCATGAAATTTTACATGCTTTGAGGATAGCCTGGGACAAAGGCTATCACCAAGTATGGATAGAATCAGATCCACTGGTTGCTCTGCAGCTTATTTCTCGGAATTCAAATGCAAATTATCCTTATGGATCTGTGCTTGCTGTGATTAATAGTTACTTGCAGAGAGCTTGGCAGGTTCGACTATCCCACACCTACAGAGAGGGGAATATGGTAGCAGACTGGATTAATGCTAGTTAGGCACACTCTTAGGTAGGGATGGAATTGGACCCATACTCATTGGGCACTCGCAAAAATTACCCACAATGGAGAGGGTAATTATCCGTTCAATGGATACGGGCACGGGTACGGATAATTACCTGTAAAATTTGATGGGGACGGGTGCGGGTACGGGTACCTTAGTACCCATCCCGCCCCAAGCCCGCACACACATATACATATTTATTTATTTATATTTATATCTATATAGGTATATGTGCTTGTATGTATATGTGTGTATATATATATATATATTAAATTTAATCACTCTTAAAGAAATTTATAAACTAATTCTTAATCCTAAATTAACTCATACACAAGACACTAGAGTCATAAGACACATTTCTTTTCCTTTCATATGAGATACATTTCTTTGACTCTTTGCTTTCCTTTACCGTGTTTTTCATCGTTATTGTGGAGGACGACAAGCTTGCTTCATTGTACCTCATTCACTTGCACTATTATTGTCCCACTTCCTTGATCTGTGATGACAAACCTTCCTTACTGACACCATTCTGTCTCATTTCTATGTCCTTCACTGGCAAATTCCTTACGCGTCCTTGAGACATAATATTGTGTATTGTATTTGAAAATTTAATTTTGAATTTTCATAGTTAATGTGCGGGTAACGGGCACGGGTACTTAGGTATCCAACGGGTAAGGTACGGAGATCAAAGTTGCTACCCACGCGGGTATGAGGTCGGGTACCGGTATTGTTTAAAATTGCAGGTATGGAGATGGGTACTATAGTACCCTACCATTGCCATTCCTACTCTTAGGGGTGGTCATGGGTACTGGTGGACCTGCCAACCCGCACAGGTGAATGAAACTCGGTTTGGTTCGGACCATCGGTTCAGACCTGGTTCAAAATGAACAAAACCGATGAAATTGGGTTGGGTATCTGGTTTGCACTTATGCAACCCGATGGATCCCGACCCGAACCAATTACTGATACATTAAAGCAAAAAACATAACCCCTTTGGCATTTCATTATCATTTTTCCAGTTTACTCTAGGGTTTCTTCTCATTCATTTCCCCGTCGACCTGCGACCTTCCATCTCCTACTTCTGGCCTTCTGAGTTCTGACGGTGAGACCTGCGAGGCTGCGACCTGCCATCTATGTGAGCCTCCGATGTGAGCGTGAAAGCAACCTGCGTGTTTCATTTCCCCTTTGACTTGAGTGTGACGGTGCTGGTGTCTCATCCCTCCGATTTGGCGATCTGCGACGGTCTTTCCCCCTCGGACCAGCGATCTATGTTTTATCCCTCCGATTTGCGATGGTGTGCCCCTATCACCCCCTCCGATCTTTGCTGCCACAATCTTCCTTCGTCTTAGCCTCTCGCGGCCTGCTACAATCTTCATTCCTGTAGTCATTTTGCGTGCATCGTCGTCGTCAGCCGTGTGCCATTAAACTCGCCATCGTGGTCAACGACTCGTTCTTCCCTAAGTAACCCCATGGTCGCCTTTCTCTTTCTCTCTCTCTTTGTTGTTCACCAGATTAGGGTCGAGATAGAGTTTTGGTGCCCCTTTCCAGTTCTCTGTCCTTTTCTTTTCGTTTTTCTATTTTTTTTAGATATTTCTGTTTTTTCTATTTTTTTAGTAAGCCCAAGACCCGACCCGACCCCGCACGGGTTTGTACCCAAAAATCCAACTCGTACACATTTGATCGATGCGATCCCAGAAATGGCCTCAACCCGAAACGAATGCCAGCCCTACTATTCAGACCCAGTTCTTGTTGTAAGAGGAGCCACCACCAAGTAGTTTTTCTGTTTTATGGCAAGACGCCATTGGTTTAAATTAGATGCATTGATCATTTTCTACAGTTTTTCGCAAATGCTAAATGGTAAGAGGGTTGGTAAGGTGAAAAATATTATCTGATGGCGGTTACGCGAGCATTATGATCTATGCGTAACAAGGTAATTTTTGAGGGGCTGGTTGCTGACTTCCTTCATGTTTTTAATCAAGTTAAATTGTTATCTTGGTGTTGGTTTATAATTAAGGCTAATAGGAAAGTGAGGGCATGTTTTTTCTGATTGGTGTATAAATCCGTTTATTTGTTTGTGTTTTGGTTTGAGATTAATTGATGTAGTTGCACTTTGATGTAAGGGTTGGGGTGCCTTTTCTACTCTCATTAATGCCATTTTTTGCTGATTAAAAAAAATGGTAGTACTTATTACGACATTCTAACACTTTTCTTTATTTAAGAAGCTTTACCTATTTTTTAATTTATTTAAAATGCCTTGTACAATTTATTTTTGCAATAATAATATAATAATTTTGGGGAAAATATATATTGCCTATAAATATTTAAACTAAAAAACAACTAATATATATAATTGTTATAATATCACTTACAAACAAGAAAAGAGATATAAATTTAGAAAATGACTCATTATTTTAATTACACTCACATTTACATATCTAAATGTGAGTGTAGTGAAAAAAGGAGAGATATATATAAGATAAATAAAATGGGTAAAAAAATTACCACTCTATAAATTTAGAGTGCACTAGTCACTCTCCAATAAATCGCTAGAAATGTGCATTAAGCATGCAAACTCTAATATATCCAAATAAAAAAATGCAGCAAAAATATAATAGGACGAAAATCCAAGAGCAAACCAAAATTGTCTGAACTGATTGGAGGCTGATCGATATTGACCACGAGCTCGCTCAGCAGTCAGCAAATCTCTACTTTCTCTTGTGAGGTATATATTATATATATGCTGGATATGCCACTGACCCTGAAACATCATCTATTTATACTATTGTTATTGATTCTTTAGTTCTTTACGTGTGTGAGTGTTAATTATTCATTCATTACGTAACAGATGAAAAGGAAAAGAGATATATAGCTAGCTGCAGGCGCATCTTCTCGATCTCTTTGTGTGTCGTCTCTCTCTCACGCTCCTTTTGTTCTATTTAAGCTTGTCCCGTGTGCAAATCGATCACCACAAGTTAAGAACAATTCCTTCTCTCTCTTTTTTTGATAACAAGAACAATTCTTTCTCTACACGATAAAAGCTATACTTCACCTTAATGATGCTGATAAAACACGTGAAAATCATGGCGGGGACAAGGCTGCACACCTAAAAAAAGTGTGCATGTGGTCCACAATGCATTTCCTACTATCGATATACCGCAAATAGATAAATGTTTGTTTTTTCCCTCTTAAATTTTTTTTGGTCCCTTTTTATCCCCACTACTAGAAATATATCATTTTTAATCCTTGTGGTCCTTTTTTAAATTCAAAAAATATTTTTTAAAAATTCATTTTCACCCCTCTTAATTTTCAATTTTCACTCAATCTTTATTTGCCATTCATAAATCTGTCAAATAATTGGCACAACTCTACAGCCCGGCCCGATGGCCTGTGTTTTAGACTATGTTGGACTCATTGATTATTATAGGCTCAAAAGAAATTCAGCCATCTTAGCCCGATATGATGGGCTCATCAGGCTAGGCTAGTCCCGCATTTGATGCATTTTTTAGTACTTTGAGCTATTTTTCTTTGTAAATAATTTGGGTTTGACTTGTCCCGGTGTATTTTAGACTGGATTAAGCTAGAAAGTGTGTGGCTCGAAATGGAGGAGAGTTTGGTAAAAATTGAGAATTAAAAATTATAAACGGTGAAAATGAATGTTTAATTTTTTTTTAAATTTAAAAAAAGACTACAGAGACTAAAAATGATATATTTTCAAAAATGGAGAGCTAAAAAGAGACAATTTTTTTGAGGGACTAAAATCAACTATTTACCTATTTACAAGGATTAAAAACATATGTAACCCTTAATATTGCAAGGTTGATATTTCTACATAATAACCCGTATGTAATTTCCTGTGTCATATTTTGTGAAATTTTATATCGATCCATAATTGCTCACCAATTGGAGCATTTCACCCCCCTTTTTCTGGTTCTTGCTGGAGACACCACCAAGGGAATATGATTTTTTGGTGTTCATACCAACCATAAGTACACAACATCGTTAGTAGCACTACAATCGAGGTATTGTTAGTCTTTTGGATTTGTCCTTAAAAGGTGCCTTGGAGGGTTTTTTTTTGGTCATTTGCCTTGGAGGGTTAAAGCGACGTAGTGTTTATTAACTATCTTTGGGCTTGACTACTAAGCGACGTGGGACTTGTTGGCCTACTAGAAAAACATGTATGGATATACGCACGTATAACAATTCTATTTTTCATAAAGAAAAATGGTTTTTGTACCACCTTGTGGTCCCCTACACCTATAGAGATATAGGAATATAAGAAAGAAGAGTAATAAATATGATAGATAAGTGATGTGACAATAAGATAGAGATAGAAAGAAACAAAGGTGTTACATGTGTGTTGGAAATATGTGGGTGTCCAAAAATCGTTGTTGTTTCATGAGAGAGTTTGGGAAAGAAATAGTAAGACACAAAAAATAGACACTTTTTTTTTATGATCGACAAACAATTTTATTAATGAAACGAACTTAGCTTAAGCTATAATAGAGTTAGACTTCAACAAAACTCACCAAAAACTAACCAGAAGTACCCCCCATATATTTAAAGTAGTGAGTCGGAGAGGTAGTAAGGAAAAAGGTTTAGGAAAGATTAGGTAATTTTTTAAAATCAAATTTAATGAACTTAACTTTATGAAGAGGAATTTGATTTTATCACCTAATAATGTTCTAAATAGGTTAGGAAATCAAATGGTAAAGAAAAATCAATTTTCGTATTTAAAAGGGATTTTTCCAGAACCGTTCACATCCCTGGTGTGAGAGTTTTCACAGGATGTGAACTTATCTGTTTCGAAAAATACTGTTTTGAAAATTCAGTGGACGAAAATGTAATTTTTGAAAGCATAGGGATCAAAAGTGTAATTCTTGAAATTTCAGGGATCGAAAGTGTAATTTTTAAAGTATAGGGACTGAAATGGTAATTTAGATTAATTAGATAACTAAAAATGTAATTTTCAAAAGTATGGGGACTAAAAGTGTAAAATGGATATTTTGAGGACTAAAAATGTAATTTTGAGAAGATTAGTGATTTCAACTATGTAAGTTAAAAGAGGGATTTTTATCAAATAGTTTTATTAAAGAGGTCAAAACTCGAGGTGAATAAGTTTTCTTAAAAGTGAGTTTTCCCAAGTGTTTTCTCAAGCGAATTCTTAAAAGTGAAAGTGTAGGAGTGTAAGCCTAGTAGCCAAGAGAGAGGGGCCTAGCATTCTTATATGATGAATTTCAAGGGTCTATGACAGAATGTCATTGGACCGAATGTCTATGGACAGAGTGTCATTGGATTGTGAGGATCTATGACTGATTGTCATTGAATTGGGTGTCTATGGACATAGTGTCATTGGACTGTGAGGGTCTATGACGGAATGTCATTGGACTGGGTGTCTATGGACGGAGTGTCATTGGACTGTGAGTGTCTATGACTGATTGTCATTGGACTAGATATCTATATATTGTGTTTCGTTGGGCTGTGTGCCGGAAACACAAAGACCATTGAATTGGGTGTCTATGGACATAGTGTCATTGGACTGTGAGGGTCTATGACGGAATGTCATTGGACTGTGAGTGTCTATGACTAATTGTCATTGGACTGGATATCTATGGATTATGTTTCATTGGGCTGTGTGCCAGAAATACAAAGACTATTGAAGGTTGTGCGTATATATTTATATAGAATTCTTATGATATATTTCTGTGTGAAGTTGGAAATGGTGGTCTGTGTGACTGGTGTCTGTGTGCTATGTTGAATATGCGATTCCTGAATGTGATTTCTTTTGAGGATGAGTATAACACTAGGTGTGCATTATACTTGTTGTGTACTTTATATCTGTTGTGTGTTGTTTGTGTGACTGTCGTGATATAGCTGTGAAAGATTTTCACTCTTGCCTATATGTTTTGTGGTCGTTGGAATATGACTCATATAGATGGACCACTAGCTGGGTGGACTAGTCAGGATTCGAGGAGTGAGACATGCACTGAAGATACGTCAACCAAGTGAAAGGACGTCGTGCGAGTCCTAGCTCGAGTTGGGGTTTCTTATTAGAGTTTTTTGCAAAAGTTCTTAGTGTTTGACCAGCATAGAGAGTCAGTATTCTTGTGAGAAGGAAAAGTTTCTTATATGATATATTATTTTCCAAACATTGATTTGTAAAGAGAGATGTAAATTATATTCAATGACTGTTTTCTGTTTTTATATGATGAGTGTTAACTTATTCATGTTTTCATTTAATATCTTTTAGAAAAAAAAAATTAACTATGGAAATTCATTTGTGAAAATTAAATAACTTTGACGTTATTATTTTTTCGAAAGAAAACCGGTAATAAAACAAATTTAATTCAATGTTTTGAGTTAGTTACTAAATGTAATGTCCTCCGAAAAAGAGAGTGTTACAAAAGGTAATCATCAACTAACAATAACCGTAATTTGTAAGATTTGATTATGAGACTAATACAAATTTGAGAGCAACATGAGATTCACAAATTTGATTCAACATGGAGATTTAAAATCTACCTAATTAGAGAGAATAATTACTTATATATCAATTTTTTCTCTCAATATAGGTATATAAAAACATATTATAGCTATATATTTCTTAACTTTAATTACCTATAAAAATATTAATTATATTTCAAATTTTTTGTTTATATTATACATGTAAAATTAAAAAATTTCACTAAGTCATATACTTTTTTTATCTTGGCACCACATTTAGCTCCGCCCCTGCTCCCAGTCATGATCGATGCTTCCAATGATTTGGTGTTTTTTATCCTTTCTTCAAAATCTTTCCTCTCACATGACCATTGGTTATAAATTGATTCGGGTGCAAGCACACATATTGCATGTTCTTTAAACTTCTTTCATACGTATCAATATGTGTCCAATAAATTTAACTGTTACTCTACCCAATAAAATTAATGTCCCTGTTGTGTTTCCATTAGATCTGTGAAATTATCGATCTCCTGACATTTTGCTGCACAATGTCTATATATTATATATTGGATACCAGAGTAATGGAATAATATCGTGCAGCTAAAATAAGAGTTGAGAACAGTGAAACTGATATACAATATTTTACGTGGGAAAACCCTCAATTGATAAGGAAAAAATCTACGGGCAAGAACAGAAAGATTTTTACTAAGTGGAAGAAAATTACAACACCCTCTCTGTGAACAAGAAGAGAACAATAATACTCTTTCTTGATAGTTTGCCACCAACTTTCAACTTTACAAAATTATAGGTCAAAAATTTCACCTCCTCCATAAATGCATCCATCAACTTGTAGCCTCGAACTTTGAACTTCTAAAGACACAAAGTCTGAATTGTATAGCCACAAACATTGACATTTCAAAGCCACCAAAATTGACTCGCAAAAGTGGCTTACATAGCCACAATCTTTGACATGTAAATAAGCCAACAAAAGTGGCTTTACCACAACTTGCTTTAACATTATAATCCCCGATTTTCTTTCAATTTACTATGAGTTAGTGCACTGCTTGCTAACAATATGCTTTATGTTGAGGGAGTCATAAGGTGGTTTGGGAAAGGAGAATATGGATTAGAGTGATAAGAAGGTCATGCATTCAAACCTCTCCCACTAACATAATACATTAATTTACTAATATTTGCTTATAGAAAAAATATGCTTTCTGGCGATTTCTTTCGGGATCATTTCATTATGTCCAGGAAGTGCAACACTTCAAGAAGATTGGGAAAGGTAATCTGATTGATCATGGCCTATATGTTTTACATCCACAAGATTTGTCTTTTTCTTTTCCTGGTAAAGATGATTGTAATTTTGTAATCATATTTCTGTTTCCCACAAATGTAATAATGCTTATCTATGGCATCAAGATTTGGACATATATCTGACAAAGCACTTTGTGTGTTAAGCAATAAAATTCCTTTTGTTATGCCTTTTGATTATTCTTCTTCTACTCTCTGTCAAGTGTCCTCTTGGAAAATTTAATTTAAACGTTTATCTTTTCCATCTTTTAGTCATGTATCTAACTCCACATTTGAGCTTTTGCATTGTGATATTTGGGGACTAAAAGCTAAACTAGATATAGAAAAGCTAGCTAAACCCTAACATTGTAAGTAATTACATGAACTTGATTTTACCAATTATATTTTATTAGTCAGTAAACAAATGCAAAACCCAGGCTACAACCACCTCTGCCAAATGCAAAACCTCAACAATATAATTCAAATCTCAAATAATTTGAAACGGTAAGTAAAAATTCAAACCCAATTCAAGCGAGCCACTATGATTGACCAATAAAAGTTTTTTTTTGAAAAGCGAAATTGAATTAAACGGGACCGAAAGCACAAGAAGTGTCCAGACCATAAACTAATACAAAGCAATATACGTGGATGAATCACTAACCGACAATCAACAGTACAACTCCCACCATCTAAAATGCATAAACTCCCTAATCATTACCTATGTAGCACTATAAAAAGAGAATTTAATAAGTATTACCTTAGTAACTTGCATGGTCTCAAATGGATCTTTCACGCTAGGAAATCATTGGTATCCCATCTTTAAAAGTTTGCATAGTCCAACTTCGGTGCAAAAATTTGCCTATAGTGTCTGTTCTAGAGTAGACCTTTTCATCTGGCTTCAAGTCACTTGGTCTGAATTCAACTGCACGGTGTACTCTTTCAGAACTTGGCTTTGCAACAACAGATTTCAATGCATCCCATATAAGTTTCTACAAAATTTACAATTTGTGTTATATGAAGCAAAAAAGGAGATAGATGGAAAATGAAGAATACTCTAAACTCTCTTTGAAAACTCATTTCTTTATCAAAGATAATATTTAAACACCTCAAACCTAATTAACACCTTGACAGAGATAGAAATATAAGAGAGATGAGTAATAGATCATGCAACAAGGAAACAAGCGATAGAAAGAAAGAAATGTGTTAAATGGGTGTTAGATCGATTAAATTAAGGGGTGTTCCAAAATCACACCTCTTTCTTTATATTTCTTAGATTTTTGGCTTTTTGGTTTGTTTGCAATACTAAACACAAAACACTTCTTACATGACATATAATGAGCTATGACTCTTAGAATTAAACAATAAGTGATATTGAACCCCTAAATACATGCATAGGAAAAATATCATGAAATTAAAGTACATGAATAAGTGAATGAATCAATTTTAATTAAAGGTTAAATATATTTTCAATGTTGTATAAAGGAAAATATTCTCTTTAAGTCCATCATTTTAAAATGTTTTCTTTTGGTTGCCTGTTTTCTAAAATCAGCTACTGGCAGAAAGGAGTGTTGTGTTGAATTTGATTATGTCTATAATGATTAGTATTAGGGGCGATCACAGGGTCGAGTATGGTCATTTTCACTGATTCAAGTTGTATTGGATCGGGTTTGCAATTTTTTTTCCTTCACAACCCAGCCCATCACATACTAGTTGAATCGGGTTGGGTCACTGAGTCCTTTAAAATTGGCTTTGATAAAGCACATCAAGCAACCAAGAACAATACTTTTGCAAATAAGAGAAACTGGAAATCATTGATGAATGTAAGAGGAACAATACTTTGGCACAGAAGAGAAACTAAAATTTATAACAATACTCAATAATATGATTTTTCACATATGACCCATTTAATTTTGTTTTAAGGAAAGAGGAACAAAAATCCAAACGAAAAAAAGCAAATAAATTAGAAGTCAAAACCTCGTGCGAAGAGCTTGAGCAATGCTTCCGATGTGCCACTGTTTCACAACCAGAGTCCAGAATCATGGAAAACCAATCCCAAACCACCAAAGCAAAGCCACAAACGTTCTAAAACAAGCAGACAGATAGGAGGTTCTACAACAAGTTGCGATTTCACAAGTGAACGAACAGGAAGAGAAGATGAGCCGCAGCGATATAGAGGCTAGGGCACAAAATTGTGAAATCGCAAAATGAAAAGAGGAATTACTGTAGCATCGCGTCTCTATGCTTTCGTAAGTATAGGAGAGTTTTGGTTTGTTTAATGACACTCATGTTGGGTTGGGTTACACGGTTTAGACTTCTTAAACTCGTTACCCACCCCGAGTTGATTGGGTTCAGATACATCCCACCCATTTAGACCTGTGGGTTCAATCCAACCTGAGTTTCTTACCTCAGTCTAGGTCAGCTTGATTGGTCGGGTTGATCCAACCCATGATCACCCCTAACTAGTATATTGGAATAAAAGGAGACGTGTTGTAAAATAATTATGATTGTCGTTCTTGTCCCCATTGTTGTATGCTCTCGGCGATTCTTTTTCTATCCTTATTTATTATAGTTACTTTTGTTTATGCACTGGAATACACTTGTTAAAAAAAAAAAGAGAAGTACTAACGCTATATATGCCAAAATTTCTATAGATCAACAAAAGATATATTTGGACATCTAAAGCCCATTTGACATCCAAAGAGAGATAAGAATAGAAGAGAAATGGGTGATCGATAGAAGTGATAGATGAATGAAGTGATAAGAGAGAGATAAAAATTAAAAAAAAAGTGTTGGACGAGTCAAGAGATGTAAATGGGGCGGGGCGTGCACGGGTAGTAGCTCCCCGCTACCCGCCCCATTTAATATACCCGCTACCCGTACCCGCCCCATACCCGCGCGGGTACCCGTTATCTAGATTTTAGCGGGTACCCGTGAAATCCGCGGATATCCATGGATATTAAAAAATTCTATAAAAAATTTATTAAAAGAAATTTTTTCCACACAATATTTGTCATAATGAACATCATATTAATAAGACTAAATTATATAAATCATATAATTTTAACTTAATTGTTATATCAATAATTGTTCAATTAAATAAAAACAAATAAAACTATAAAATGAAAAATATGAATGTGAGAATTAATACATGACACAACAATAATATATATTTTGGAGTCACTTTGTTCAATATTAAAACAAAGCAAGACAATAACTAAAAGTATTGTATCACACTCTAATATTTGTCAAATTGTGCATTGGTGTTTTAGACTTTTAGGTATGTATATAAATAAAAGGATATTTTTTGTAATTTTACTAACGGGTACGGGTACCTCACTACCCACCCCCATTTATTGACGGGCACCTCAAGTACCCGTTTAATTTATCCGCGGGTACCCGTTAAGGTACCCGCCCATACCCGTAACAGATTTTATCCGCGGATATCTGCGGGTACGGGTTTTTTTGCCATTCCTAGACGAGTGTTGAAAATAAATGAGTGTTCAAAAATCATGATCGTTTAAGAAAAATGTTTGGTTAACACCCCAATGAGTGTATACACCTAGGGAGAGAAGTAGTAGATGCCAAACGAAATATGACGTGACAAAAAAAAAAGATATAGAAAAAGATGAGAGATGTTGGAGGTGTCAAAGTGAGCCAACTGGACTCACCCTAGTTGACTCATCACAAGTTAGAAGAAAAGTGGGCCACTAATTAAATATGTGACATATGGGAAATATGGACTGGTCTGGCCCGACTTGGTTTTGCAATTTGGTTCAGCGGGCTAGGCTGGGTCCCGCGGCCCGTTTTGACTACTCTATTATGAAATTGATAACATACTAGTTTCCAGTCATTTCTTCAATGAAATACCTAATTTTAACCCTAAAATGAAAAAAATCTTCAATGAAATACATCCAGCCAGAGAACAAAAATATGAGACAAAAAATATTGCAAAAAAATTAAATAAATCCTGCTTGCTTAACAGTTAATTCAGTGAAGCACGTTTGGGATAGAGGTTGGAGTCTTAGGATTTAGTATATTTGATTTATCAATGGTTTAGTGGCTTAACTCATCCCTCCAAAACCGGCTTATAAGGTGAGGATTTATCACTTTTTTGGCCTTATCTGATCTAGTCGATGTGGGACTTTAACTTTTCTCCAATATGGTGTACGGCTGGATGAATGATACTAAAGGGACAGGGGCGGTGACGCACGATAGAGGGATGCCGAGGGGGCAGTGAAAGCACGATACCGTGACATAGAAGACAATAGGGGATCACCGTTACAATGACGACGAGAGGCAGAGATGAGATGGTGGCGATGTGAGCTGTTGATAGCAAGATCTGCGATCAAAGTTGAGAGGGAGGAGACGAGACAGTGAAGCTGCGACGATGACGAGACTTGCAAACAAAGCTATCGACGACGACGACTTGGGTGGGTTGTGGGCACTGTGGCTGCTAGGGTTTGCTTAGTTTGTTATTTTATAGCCCAAGTTGGATCATCGACCAGAACCCATTTTGACACCTCTATGTTTGATGGGTGGTAACACTATTTTGGTATCCTTGTATCGTATTTTTTTCAGAGAAACAAATTCAGTATAAATGCTAGTAGTTCTTTCATGACTAAAAATGAAAAATTAGTTTTCTTTTTAAAAAAAAAACTTATTTTGAGTATATCAAGGCATATATAGATATAGGGCTACTTGCCTGTCTCAAGGATGATTTATTGACTTGATAAAGTGCACTCGCAATGTCAAGAGCTGTTTCCTTCTTTTGGTTAACCATACCAAGATCCACTCTTGAGTCCCTTATTAAGCATTCGACAGTTTCGAGATGACACGAACGGGTGGCTAGATGCAAAGGGGTATCCCCTCTACTATCCTTTTGATTAATTATCATCTCATGACGTTTATTTGTACTTTGAAGGATGTAGCGAACCACCACAAGCTTTCCACTTTTTGTTGCAATGTGAAGAATATTACGCTTATAACTGTCAAGCATCTCTGTGGGATCGGGGCAGTATTTTAACAACTCCCCAACTACTTTCAAGTGGCCTCCATGGGATGCGAGATGAAGCGGGAAGTAGCCATACTTGTCTTTCTGAATGCTACAGCACTTGCATTTGTCAAGCAAATCAATGACACCTTTAAGATAACCCGTAGATGCTGCGTAATGAAGAGCAAGCCTTTCATGTTTATCTGTTAAATGTATCCAATTTGGCTTCTTACTCAGTATGATTTTGAGCATATCTGACACATATAAACATAGGTATTAATTACCAATTATAAATATGTTTCAGTGCTGGTTCCCTAATATCAAATAAAATTTGCCTCATCAAATATTTAGTCATATATTTCTTTAAAGGTTAATGTTTAAATTTATTTTTCTTTTTAGTCCTTTAAAAAAAATTATTTCAATTGAATTTGTCTCTGTAATATTTTTTCGTTTTGGTCCCTGCCGTTAGGATTATTCTGTTACTGCTGACGTCGTTAATAGAAGTCCACCTTAGCATTGCCATGTGAGATTACACGTCAAATTTGTTTTACACATCGGATTTTGACATTTTTCTTCTTTATTGAGTTATAAAATTTTATTTTTAGTCATTGTAAAATCAAAACATGTTCAAAATAGTCATTATAAAATCAAATATTTATTATTTCAATCTCCCTATTAACATAGCGAGTTTTGGTTTTAATCTTCGGGACACAGACACAACATTGAATTAATGTAGTAACGCTTATATAATAGTAACAACAAAACTATAACCACATGTTTTTTTGGGTCCAAAAACTGTAACCACATAAAGTAGTTAAAATTGACACAATATGGATCGAGGACAATATGGACGAGGTACACATCGATGAAAGTGAGGAGGAGAGAGTCTAAGGGTCTGTTTGGGAGTTTGGAGGGGAGGGGAGGGGAGGGGAGGGTTTTGACATTTTAAGAGAAAAATGAAGGTAAAGGAAAGGGAGGACATCCCCTGTCTTGCATGGATGATTAGTTTTTAATGAAAAAAATAAAAACCTCCAAAAATCTCCAATTTGGGAGAACTTCAAAAATGTACTAGAGAGAAGGTTTTGGAGGTTTTTGGAGGGTTTTAAAATGCTCTCCACATCCCTCCTCTCTTTTTATTAAACTAAAATATTGCTATAAACCCTCCATTCCCTCCCCTCTAAAAAACCCCTCCCAAACAAAGCCTAAGGAATTGATGATGGGTTGATGAATTCCCACCTATATATAGAAACTGTTAAGTGAAGTCTGCACTTACACAGGTTATGCTTGAGCCTCGACCAACTATATATAGAGTAGTTAAAGTCAGCTCCTAAGGGAAAGCACCATGTGGTTCAAAGACTGCTGAAGCTGAAATCCACATTGTCCTCACTGAATCCACATTTGTGTCAATTTTAACTACTTTATGGGTTTACAATTTCGTTGTTACTATTATATAAGTGTTACTATATTCAAAGTTGTGTTTGCGTATTGAGTATTAAAACCAAAACTCACTAATTTAATAAGGAATGAAATAATAAGAATTTGATTTTATAAGTACATACTATTTTGAAAAGGTTTTGATTTCATAAGGCCTATCTTGAGGGTGAATTTTGTAGCTAGTTAGGAATTCTATTGACGTGCTGCAAATGATTGATAAGGTCTAGGGTACCAACATAGTTGGAATGTCTTTTCCTATATATAATGATATTGTTGCATGTCAATTTTAGCTTTTTAAGTTTTGGTAGGGGCTGTATTGTTTTTGTACAACAAATTATTCCTGTGTTATTTCTTGTAACTTAGTCCAGATCATATAACTTGTGCTCTGTCTTAGTTACGTTTTTCAATAAATTTTCTTTGCCTATAAAAAAAAATAAGGACTATCTTGAAAACGTTTTAATTTTTTAAGGACTATTTTGAAAATGTTTTGATTTTACAATGATTAAAATTTTATAACTCAGTAAGGGAGAAAAATGTTAAAATCTGACTTATAAAAAACAAATCTGATGTGTAATCCCATGTGGCAATGCTAAGGTGGATTTCTGTTCACCACCCATCAATTAACAGAATAATCCCAAGGTTAGGGACTAAAACGGGGAAAAAATTTAGAGGAACTAAATCGAAACTAAATTTCTAAAAGATTAATATACATACATGCATGTTATTAGCAGCAATAACGTTAACAACTATAATTGTACGTGTTGATTTACCTACCTTCACGTCGCTTCATGATTGCTGCTACAAGGGGCGATAATGATCCCGTGGGCTCCTCATCGTAATCTTGTGGGGCCTTCTCCAATA
This sequence comes from Glycyrrhiza uralensis, assembly GCA_030159175.1. NCBI lineage: Eukaryota > Viridiplantae > Streptophyta > Magnoliopsida > Fabales > Fabaceae > Glycyrrhiza > Glycyrrhiza uralensis. Next base: position 4,109,850 of record BRZY01000006.1, read on the forward strand.
TGAGTTCGACGGCTTCCTTGTCTCCAACCTTAACCGCTAGGTACATTACAGATTGCTTTGCATGATTAGCAATAGTTATTGCATATTTATAACAAGACTCTGACAACGAATCACCTATCCGGCTTCTTTTAGTTTTGTATGGTTCAAAAGCTAGGAGAATGCTTGCACCTATGCCTTTCTTCTTCCCACATAATATTGCCTCGTGTAACATGGTGTTCCCTTCAGCAATGTTTTTCTTTTTCACGAGTTCCTTTAGGTCCTCAATGTTTATTTCCTCACTGTAGTCTTCCACTGACAAATCCTCACGGTTGTTGTATTTTATCCACGCCTCGGCTATCCCGTGCTGTTTGAAATTAGCATACGTGGCCAATAGCTTTTCAACGGTATGGATATTACCGGCTCTCGCCGCAACATGTAAGGGAAAATCCCCGTTTTCGTTAAACGAAAACAGAAGGTGTGTGGCATGTTCAGCTACCAAATCCACAACGTCGTCGTTTCCATACCAAGCTGCTATGTGTAGCACGGTGTTTCCCAATACAGGAGTCTTAATTTCCTTTAAAGGGGAGAATTCCCTCAAACTCCTTGGACCTGATCCGTATACCAAGTGATATGCTTCCCTGAGCAATTTAATCTTGTCAGCATTCTCGCCACCACATCCCGTGAAGATCCCAGTGACTTCTGAGGGATCTGTGGTATTCTTAATTTCTATTTCACTTTCACTTTGTGCTTTCTCCCTTTGTGAATGTGACGAATCTGCATCTTGGTCTAGTTGGTTATTGCTGATGTATGAGTCTTTAACCATATCTATTCTATACAAAGAGCAATGCGAAAAGAATTACACAATTAAGCGAATTCAAATTTTTTTTATAGGTAAATGTTAGTATATTAGCATGTTATGTCAGTAGAGAAGTTTGAACCCATGACCTCTTTATCACTCCAATTCATATGTCCCTCTTCCAAACCACCTTATGACTCCCCTAAGCGAATTCAATTTTAATTAAAAGTCTTGATCAGTTTGGTAATCATACAAAGAGATAAAAGCAATTCTATAGTGACAGTACAAATATAACTTTTTTATAGGCAACGTTAATATTTAGTATGTTATGCTATTGAGGGATTTAAAATCAACGAACTCCTCATCACTCTACACATGTTTTTCCCCCATATCAACGAAACACTTCATCACTCTTTATGACAGCAGAAATGCAATTTGAATTGCATGTGAAGCATCATTTCGCTTCTACAATAATCACAATGCAAATAAAGTTTCAAAATTAACCACAATTCAAAAAAATTGTTATATATTTGGTACAAATTATTAGAGTCCAAACCTTATATTTTATATTGTACCGCCAACATCAAATTCAGTACTTTAACTATCTATGATCTTTGTAAAATAGGCTTGAGCATTGACTATTAATGTTTTTTTTAAAGAGACTATATTAATGTATTATTTAATCTAAATTGATTTTTATAATTTTATTTAATTGTTGCCATTCTCATTTTTTTTAATTTTTGCAATGGATCAGTTTTGCACTCCTATTGTCTTATCTGTATAATCTAGCAAATTAACCTATCCCTCCGTTTGTTTTTTCATACATATAAATACGTGTGTGTATAAATTATGTTGCTATAATTAAAACTTAGAAAGCCTAGCCCATTGATGTAGCATATAAAAAAACAATTAACTTAATCAGGAGTGTATCAGAATTCATTGATTAAAAAACTTTAATTATTATGTTAATTAATAACTCCAAACTCGAATAAATCCAAACATAAAAATGCAGCAAATATATAATAGGACAAAAATTTAAGAGCAAACCAAAATTGTGCAAGAACCGAATGGAGTCTGATACTGACTACGAGCTCGCTCAGCTAGCCAATCTGCTTTCCCTTGTGACGTATATATATCATATTATTATTTTTATTGTGATCTTGGATATGCCCCTGATCACCCTGAAACATCATCTATTTATACTATTGTTATTGATTCCAATTTAGTTCTTTACGTGTGTCAAGGGTTAATTATTTATCCATTTCGTAACAGATGAAAAGGGAAAAAGCTAGCTGCAGGAGCATCTTCTTTCTCTGTACTTTGTATGTCTCACGCGCCTTTTGTTCTATTTAAGTTTGTCCTGTGCAAATCGATCACCACACTTTAAGAACAATTCTTTCTCTCTATATATTCACGATAAAAAGTTATATATCCTCCCTTAATTTCTTGATCTCGACGCTGATGATGGTTACAACTTACATGAAAATGATAAGATCGAGTCTAGAAGACTAGAAGCTAGTAGAGACAGTACTCTAAAAGTTTGTAATTTAAATCGATTAAATCTAGTTTATCCTCTAAAGTAATTCTTTTGTTTATAGGAGTCAAACTCAGAAATACTAGTGGATTAATTATTAGTAGGTCTGTAGGTACGATTCACAAATATAAAAGAAGATATTATATCATATTATATATATGTACACGGAGTACTAATGATAGAATTATATATATGTACACGGAGAATGATAGAATCTATTAACCACATGATTAGATGAAATCAAAACTAAAGCCACACAAAGTTGTAGTTTGAAAAAGGATAATACTTGATCACTGATTAATCGAGCAATTAATTAATGTTTCAACCAAGAACAAAATTTGCACGCCACAAAGGTGGTTGGTTAAGATTCCAGAAACAGGGAAAAACAAAATAGAATATAAAAAACTGGGCATAAAGAGCTATAAATATTGGCTGTGTGGACAAATCGTCTAAGGAGCTTTGAGGTAAGTTTAGATGAAATGAGCTATGAATATGGATCAAGTAAATATTAGGCTATGTCGGTTTGAAATTGGTTCAAGTTAATGAGTCTTGACTTGTCTGTATTTATATGGTAAAATACTTAATAAGACCTCATTGAATATGCTCTTATTAAGTTGAACCCCTATTCACCTCACTGTAGATATGTTATGTACCACCTGTGTATTTCCAATCCATTAAGTTGAGCAGGTGGCAGATTTCATCAATAAGAGGTTGGGGGAAGAAATTCCCTGTAGTTCACATATGTACAAAATTCACAACTACTTGTGAATCTAGCTTGAAGATGACCGATCTTTTTTTTTTTTTTTGTCAATAAGAAGAAGTTCATAGCATTGGTAACACCTAGCCATACGACATCTATAGTAAGGAAGACAGCATAAGCAGAGTCACACAAAATACAATACTACAAACCAAGACACGTTGTGACAATCCTTACATACGCCAAACAAGGAAAAAACTAACACCAACAGAACACAGAAAACAAAATCAAACACCCCAAAAGGATACAGACATGAACTTGTAACTAATTAAGGAGGGGGGGATAAGCCCATTTGGGGCACCTGAGACCTTTTGCCTCCACAAGCTCACATGTCAATACTCAGAGATCCATCCGGTACACTTGGCTTTGTATCCGCGTTCCAAAGATGTTCAAAGCAGCTCGGAGAGGACCACGCCAGCGCCTGCAGAACGAAGAAGAGGCCACTGCACATCGCAACGACTCCAGCCAACCACGACAAACAGCACAAAACAACGCAACCCACGACCGGCCCATCTGAGCGCCAAGCCTGAAGAAGGAGACAACAACCCAATCCTAACGAAGGGAGATCTTGTCCAACCACAAGCCAATTACGATGTCTCCAAACTGTAGCAGCAGGAGGCCAGAGCATGGTCGGGGACCTTCATGGCGATGGGGACCTTCACGGTGGCAAAACAGAGCCACGAGAGGGACCTTCACAGCGCTGCATCACACCCAGCGGATCCTTCACGAACAGACCAGCACCTCTTCCACCTCCCCTACTCTCCGAACCTCCTCGAGAACCACTGCGCCGCTGCTGCGAAACCCCTTCGCGACGGCAAGCCACCATACGAAGCCGAAGAACATGGAAGCTCGAAACCGGAGACGACAGCGAGAGCCAAGGTTGAGCAACCATAATGAGATGTTGCACCTCCCAAGATTGCATGAATTAGAATCCCATAATGACAATCTCATTACTATCTCGGATTAGCCCCCTGCAAGCTGTTGGATCTCCTAAAAGACCCATCAACCTTAACCTTGAAGAAATTAGGGGAGGGGCTTGCCAAGCAACGTTTACTATCAAAAGAATTTGGACAGCAAAAATTAAACTTTAAACTACTTGATAAGGGGCTTGCCAAACAATGTTTACTATCGATCAAAAGATTTGGGGCAGCAAAAATTAAACTCTAAACTACTTGATAAGCTTGAATTATCAAGTGAAGACGGAATGAGAGAAGCTACTGAGAGTAGCTTTTGGATGGACGTGGATGAGATGTTGTTTTGGACATGTACAACGTGAAACCAAACATAAGCTATGACAGGTATCGCGTAAGACTCATAAAGTATATTTTTAGTTCTTGTAAATAAAACATTTTTGTCGTCAGTTTCAAGAACCATGTCATCAGGTTTGTTGTTTTGCCTTCACAATTCACAGGACAATGATCGATTCTACCACCACTAGAAGTGCTCAGTAATCTCATAAATCTGAATTGAAACACAAAGCGACGTGCAATGATAATAACTTCTATTGTTATAACTATTTTGGATTATCAACATATTTTAATTTTAAAAACAATTAAATTATTTTAAAAATTCATTCTACTATTAGTTAATAAAACAACGATATCAAAACTGTTAATTTTTTAACATTTTGGGTTGGTGTTGATTCTCTGCGGTAAAAAAACAACAGCAGAGAACCCACGATCCATATCTTCATTATAGAATAAAGTTAAAAGAACAGATGACTTCTTTTTTCATGAACCGACATAATGTCCTCATAAATTAAAATCTGAACAAATTTAACTCCTAATTGCAGTGGTAAGGAGTAAAAGGTTCTCAGCAAAATTTCACACCAGCACCATGCAATACACATCTAACCCCATACATATAACCCTGCCACCCACCTCAATCCACCACCACCCCTGTGCGCCTGAGTTCCCAAACAAATCAAAAGTTTACCTAACAAAATTTTAGCATTAGAACCATTTCTTCCCATCACACAAACACCATATAAATATCACAGCACTAGCTAGAATATGCCAGAAGTTGCCAAGGCTCACCATATTTTTACATTCTGTCTTCTCTGCTTCTTGGAGCACAAGTTATGATTTCATCAACTCTAAGGATCACCTCAGTAGCTTGACTTTGAATGATTCACAAATCCCCCGTTCAGACATGTCTCCAACCTTCCAAGACAAGGTCAATGTACGTCAGCCAAACAGAAAATAGAAAGGAAGCATGGTTGTAAGAAACAAATACACAGTTATCTTGGAAATTTCAATGAGACATTTCATGTTATATCCCAAAATCACTGTGATATGACCAGAGTGAATGCAGTAATCAGAAATAGATCTGCTACCAGCAAAAGGACAACAGCACAAAACAATATAATCAAGTCAACTAAGATATTCCTGCTCCCCTCCAAGCAACACCCTGCTGTCATTGACAGTCTGAGATAGCACATACAAGGAATCAAGAACTTGGTGGCTTCCATGAAAGTAGATATGTCGGAATTAAAGCACACAAAAGAAATAAACATCCATTCAAATTTATCAAAACTAAAGATGCCTGCTCATGCTTACAAAACAGTCCTACACATTTCCAGCTCATAGTGCTCTGACTGAAAACATTGAAAGGAATTTTAAATAACAAAAGAATTAAAAGTACCTAGCGGCTAGCGCCTTTCGGAACTATAGTACATGCCTGCCCCATTGCAACACCAGAAAAATGAATCAATTTATACTCGCCAATCAGCGCGTCTCTGAACTATTGTACCTAGCGCCTCTCCTTCGATCTCAGCAGCTTTAGACATAGAATCCACACGAACACGTGCTCTGTATATCTTCACCTTGTCAGTGTCCATGGCAGTGTTTGCCACCAGTATCTTTGCATTCTCTATGCGCTTGGGTTGTCCAATACCAATTTTCTTGTCAAGAATCCAATTCAGAAAGGTTATTTTTTACTCTGACTAATGAAATGATACGCAATCCTGGAAAAATAAATAACAAAAGATTACTAATGAAAATGCTTCATTATACAATTATACAGGAAAGTGTAGAAGTTAACAATCATTTGAGTTTATACAGATTCCCTGAAGATATGCGGCTCAATACAAAAAAGTGTCAGGATTCAAAAATGGTAGAATAGAAGCGTTTCATACTCAAAGTTCAAACTAAAAAACAATCTCTTTTCAGCAATATTACCCTTCATCTAAAAATGAGTCTTTTAGTGATCCTCCGGGTTTCCTTATAATCTGGATAGCTTCTAACTTGGTATTTCCCTGTAATTTGAAGCATAACAATTAGAAAGCAAGATAAAAGGAAATGAAAACATGAAAATGCAAACAGTTAATTTTATAACAATAGATATCATTATGACAACAAATCCTTTGAGGCGTAATCACATATCTGCATCCATAGCTTTCACTGAAGTGCAAAAACTGAATAAATATGTAAAATGTTAACTAAGAACATTCTTTACTTTTAAACCATTAGGATTAGGAAAAGGGAAAAACCATTGGTACAAATGAAATACTGCTATGACCCAGCAAGTTCAACCCATTATTTCAGTGAATGTTTCTATAAAGCATTCCAAAGTCCAAACTAGCTATTATGAAATTATACTAGAAAACTAACAAGCGTTGTTTAAGCATTGGAAGAAATTTGAAAAGCTACATTCATATTGTAAAAATGAATTATAAATTGTAGAATCACATAAAAGCCTTGTAACCAGACTTCTACATAAAATACACTTCTAAGTTTTAAGTATTTAGGCAAGTATGCAGAAAAATATATAGACCAAAATTGAATCAAATTTTATAGCAGACAGTGCAGACAATATTCACCAATCTGAATCAGTAGGGTAGTCACAGTTCACCTTTAGTCTCATTACAGCATCTACAGATAACTTTGCAAAATGCTCCTCGTCTTGTGATAGAATTTTGGAGCTCAAAGTACGTAGTCATTGCAATGTTCATCAAGTCTGACCTGAATTTCTCTGCACATTCCAGTAAATACATGAATTAGATATTAAGATGCAATTAGTGCTTTAATACCTGGCCCTGCTGTAAACGCACTCAGCTGCCATTCGGAAACCTAAAAAAGTAACCAATTATATCAAACACACTCACGATAATCACAAAGGATTCTTTGGAAACAATTATTTGAAACCAATCAGGACAGAAAACTGCCCCAGGGAGAGGGGAACATTCCTGCAAAACCCATCAAAATTTTAATTCGTTTTTAAAGCACCATTATCAAACTTTTGTGCTTTATGCTTCTGATGCTTCCCATAATTTCACCTTTTTACTCATCTTTCTGGAAGGAGGAAGAGTCCATTGACAACGAAACCAAACTAAAGGAAGAATAGATGAGGTGGCCTTGGAAAGAAAAAGAAAAATTGAAAATGAAAAAAATCCATTAACTGTTTTTGATACCACCCTTTCATCACATCCATCGACAAATTGGTCCTTCATTTAATTACAAAGCTAGACCAAATAAATTATAGAAACGAGAAAGTTTTACATTTATATGCTCAATATCAACCTTCAAAGGAGAATTCAAAAATGTTAAAAACCAAAGAAAGATATGCTGTACAAAATACAGATAAATGATAGATGGACAATAAGGAAAATGTTGCACTCATCACCAACTCAATTACTTATGCGGTAAACTGCTTAACACTCAGAATGCGAATCAATGAAGTTGCCACTAGAAATTTGTCAACACGAAAAAAGAAAAGAAATCAACCTAATATTATTGTCATTGGATGAATTTTAGCTGCAACCAGCTTTTCTGCCTCCCTTAAAAGTTCTCCAGCCAATACAACAACAGAGGCTGTTCCATGGCCAACTTCATCACCTTGAACTTTTGATATGTCTAACTTACATTAAGGATGGTTATCTTATGATTTAAATGTAGATGTTTGCACTGCAATGAAAAATCCACATCAATGCTTTTATCAGTATCTGGATAGGTGTTAACTTTGTGTACCAAAATTCCTGCAACCTTAATTGTTACAAATGGAAGATGGTGGTTCATGGAAGAAAACAAAAAATCCACCATAAAAACATTGCAGATGGTGTTGTGGCTTATGCCAGTACCACGGCGGATAAAGATGTCATGCTCATTGACATCTCGGAAATATTCCGCCATAGTTAGTTAGGGCAGTTAAACAAACTCTGATACAAGCTCAGAGTGGTTCATACAATAAAAAATGTTGAGGATACCCACAAGGACTTTAGCAGCTGGGTTATCAATGTGAAGGGACTTCAAGATTGTGGCACCATCATTAGTGACAGTAACTTCAAGTCCTCTACCTTAGATTTTATCCTGCGGTTATCGCATCCAAGATATGTGAATTAGTTAGGACTTATGAGTAGAAAATGGATGCTTGTAAGCACATTTAATGAGTGAAGAGGAGAATTTACCATTCCCTTTAATTTGACCCTAGCTAAGGTAGTCTTCACCAAGTCAGCGATAGCCATGGCCCCGACAAAAGATGCCTGTGCAAGACCAAATCACACAACACAAGAGAAGACTCATAAAAAGGATAACGCATTGAAATATTTGCTAATATAATTTAAAAGTAAACATATGAATCTCAATGCCAGAGCAAAACACAAAACCGTAACAAAACAAGCTCACCATTCTGGCCCGCTCTCCTCTTTCTTCACTAGCTTCATCTTTAAAAATTTTACCAATCTGTAGCATTCATCATGCAAGAAATTTTCAAATGAAGGAAAATAGTAGGAAAAAAAAAAACAAAAATGGTATTGCAAGTAGCTTACTGCCATTATAGGTACTCAAATAGTCAAATGTGGTCACCTTAACTAATAGTGGAAGTGATTGAACTGAATGAAAACTTGTATATTGCAAAAAACTGGTTTTGGATACAAGAGCACACCCTGCTTATATAACATATCAGAGGTGGCCAGGATACATGAAAAAGGAAAAACAGAAAACTGTTAAGAGTCTAATAACTCATAACTAACTCTATCCAATACTAACAAACTCACAACTATTTGATAACTGAACTAATACTATCTGATCTCATTATTAACAGATAAATATACCCCGTCAAACAATCAATCACAACAACCGGGTATCTATCTATGTTTTTAGGACTTAAAACAAGAATAATCTATGTTTGTAGAGACTAAAAATGTATAAATCTTTTACAAAAGCTAAAATCAAATATAGTCAATCTTATAGGGATTAAAAAATATTTAACACGATAAAAAAAAAGAAAGCAAATTGCAATATACCCCCTCCCTTTTTCTGTTATCCCCTCCCCAGTCTCCCACCACCACACTCACCCGGAGAGAGAAACATCTCCATGGAAAGAGAAAAGAACAACTACAGGTTTCAGAAACAAGCAAAGAGTTGGTGAAGCGGTAGGCCAGGTGGGCAGAGCGTAGGTTATATCATAATGAGCTTAATTAGACTTCACTTGGATGATCTTGGTGGCGAGAGAGGGATGTTGAAATGTGAAGCGCTGGTCTGGTGAAGCTGTTTAATTTGCTTCGTGGAGAGATTTGGAAGCAGAAACAAGGTTGAACCAGCCCCACATTAAGCGCAAAAAGATATATAGACCACCGGTATTCTTAGCATCAGGAAGCAGGTCCCAACGAACCAAATGGAAACTCTGTATTGGACTCTCAGATTTTCCACATTCACAAAATTCACATGATTGACTGATTAATAAATTGGAATCGTTGAGCTCATGTTTTGGATACGATCGAATAACCATGCATTCAATCTTTTATCTAACGATTAGATTTTTCATTTGATAAATATTTGAATGTATAGAATCCAAATTGCTCTTGTTCACTTGTTCTTGTCATTCGGAGGTCAGAAAAAAATTAGTAATACATACATATATGCATTGAGATATCTATAAGGCTTGTATAGTTAGATCGATCATGCGTGATTGAAGAAGAGTTATAATTTTTCAACATCTCTCAATTTCTAATACCAATTTAATCCTTCTCTCTTTCTATCTCTGTCTATCTATGTGAAAATAGAGATTGAGTGTCTAAAAATTATTTTTTGTTGACGAAATGACCGATTTTGCCAGGCTCAATTTATTTATTTATTCTTTCAAATTGTGTGTATCCATACAAATTACAATCCAGATAACACATGGGAAAAGCACCTTTTCTCCCATTTAATCTTCATAAACGGGCCCTCAAATAAAAAAAAAATACAGTCTTTCATTTCATGCAACAGAATGTTGGAAGCAATAAATGAAATGGTATTTAATTACGAAATTAAAATTTACAAATTACAATGTATAGCAATAACATATACGTGCACAAAACACTTTATTAAATACTACTTCCGGTTCAAATCTTTGGTTGTTTAAGGTTTTGGCACATAGATTAAGAAATAATTAATTGAACAAATTTTAGACTAAAATAACCCTATTTATTATTCATCATTCTCAACTATCCTAATTATTTCTCCACTCAAAACTTATTAATTATATTAAGGGTATAGTTGGAAAAAGGTGATAAATTATCTCTTGAAATCCTAAAACAACCAAAGTTTTGGGACAAAAATAAAAAACTAAAACTATCAAAGATTTGGACCGGAGGAAGTAGATAAAAATTGATCATAATGTAGCACACCCAATCGTACATAGTTTTCTGTGACATCTATTGATCATAATAGAAAAATACATTTTTAAGTTCTAGAGAAGGGTACCCTTGTACTGCTTCTCACTTTATTTAATATAATTTTATTTTGACCTTTAAAAAAAAATAATTACATTTAAGTGGGGCTTATTTTATTTAATGTAAAATCCCCCGCAGCCATGATTCTTATCCAATTATATAGTAGCAAGGATATGTAGTGTCCTATAGCTAGAAGGAGGCGCCTTAAATCTTGGTTTTAGGTTCAGCCAGTGATGCTAGAAAAAGAAATGGGTAGTAGGAAATGTATCGCAAGGGCTTGCTGGTTGATGATGAGGGAAGGAAAAGGAGGATGTACAACGAAGACACAATCACAACAAAAAACAGAGTCATGACCACAAAGAGGGTGGCCAGCCAGCTGAGTTCGCTGATAACAGTATAGATACCAGCCATGAAAGCCAGAAATAGTGAGATCAGAGCAGCTCCCAGAAGTGGCATTACGAGTTTAAGAGAGAAATTCACCAATTCAATTAATCCAAATCGTGCCCAGAAGAGGATGATAGTTGCACTGGTGGAACTAAACAAAGATATTGTGATGAAGATAATGAAAAACTGGAACATGGCATGATGTAGGTTGTTGGCTTTTCCATCTGCCTCACCGGGCACGGCTAAACATGCTGCTACTGAAGCTGTGATTATAAGAGTTGAAACTGTTAAGAGTGTCTCTACTCTGTCTTTATTAGAGTCGACATTGTCATTTCTCGTTTCCATTTTTGTCGATTTTTCATCTGACTTCGAGTCACTTTGTTTGGATTCAACAAGGGGGACTCTAGTACTAGAGCTTTCCTTTGCATCAGCAGATTTCAATGCACTCCATGTAAGTTGCTGCAAACATTACAATCTATGTGTTATGTGAAGAAATAAAGGAGATAGATGGAAAATGAAAAATACGCCAAACTATCTTTGAAAACTCTATTTTTTAATTTATATATTTCTTAGATTTTTGGCCTTTTGGTTTGTTTCCAAATGTACTAATACGTACGGGAGTATTTATATGGTTCACAAAACACTTCTTACATGAGATATATATAGACTATGTTTGGATTGACTTATGGATAACATATTCAGGCTTATCTACTGGTATAAGCACTTATTAGCGTGTTTGACATAGCTTATATGAAAATAACTTATGACTGGTTCATAAGCTTTTCAGGATAGTTTATCAAAACAGCTTATTTTCTCTTCGATTATAAAAATAACTTATGCATAAGTGTTTATCATATAATTAACATTTATGTCATGAGTACTTAAATAAGTTATTTTATCCAAACAGGCACATAATGAGCTATGACTATTACAAACCATAAGTGAATATTTTTAGTGTTGTAAAGAGGAAAATATTCACTTTAAGTTTCGCATTTTTAAAATATTTCCTTTTTGGTCACCTATTTTCTAAAATAAACCATTGTTAGTCCTCATGAGTGCTCTATTTAATTAACTAATAATTATTATTATTTTTGAAAAGTCAAATTGCATTAAAATTGAAAGCACAAGGTATGCTCAATCCCAATGCCAATACATCATAGAGTACTAGAGACATTCGCCAACCCAATACAAAATAGCAAACTCCCACATAGGGGTGGCAAAACGAGCTGGCTCGTCTCGGCCCGCGTGAAAAACGGGTCGGGCTAGCTCACAAACAAAAGTGGGCTAAAAAACAGAGCCCGCCCCATTTTAAGGGAGGGTTGGCGGGCCGACGGGCCAAAACGGGCTGACCAGCCAACATAATAATAAAATAAGAAAAAAATCATTTTTTTTAAATACAAAAAAAGAAGCAAACGGGCCAGCCCGGCCCATTTTGGGCTAATCCATTTTGGCCCTTTTTTTGACGGGCCTAAATAGGCCAGGGTTTAAAAATATCGGCCCGACTTGTTTTACGGGCTAAACGGGCCAGCCCGTTGCGCCCAGCCTAAATTGTCACCCCTACTCCCACCCACAATGTACCCGCCACTAATAATGTGTTATTTATAAGATTTTGTGACACGTGTACACCTTCACAAGCTATTTTTATTTTTAACTAAGATTATTTTATTTATTGGTTTTTTTAATATTTTTATGTTTATTAAAAAACTACTCATATTTTATACAGTTAAGGTCTATAGATTAGTTCATCACTAAAAATGAAAAATTAGTTTGCTTAAAAAACTTATTTGAGTATGTAGGCACACACACAGACATATATAGTACTACTTGCCTGTCTCAAGGATGGTTTATCCGGTTGAAAAAGTGCATTCGCAATGTCAAGAGTTGTTTCCTTGTTTTGGTTAATTGCACCAAGATCCACTCTGGGGTCCCATGTTAAGCAGTGAACAGTTTCGGGATGACAATAACGGGTGGCCAGATGCAAAGGGGTATCTCCTCTACTATCCCTTTGATTTATCATCATCTCATAACGATGTTCAGCAGCAGTTCGAAGGATGTAGCGAACCACCTCATTCTTTCCACTTTTTGCTGCAATGTGGAGAATATTACGCTTAGAATTGTCAACAAGCATCTCTGTGGGATCAGGACAATATTTTAACAACTCCTCAACTACTTCCACGTGGCCTCCATGGGATGCGAGATGAAGTGGAAAGTAACCATATGTGTCTTTCTGAATGCTACAGCACTTGCATTTGTCGAGCAATTCAACAACACCTTCACGGTAACCCGTAGATGCTGCGTAATGAAGAGGAAGTCTTCCGTGTTTGTCCATTAAATGTATCCAATCTGGCTTCTTACTTAGTATCATCTTGAGCATACCTGACACATATAAACACAATAAATATTAATTACCAATTATATATACGTGTTTCACTGCGGATTCCCTAACATCAACTAAAATTTGCCTCATCAAATATTTAGTCATATATCTTAATGGTATTTAAATTTGAGAATTAAATAATGATAAAATGATGCAAAAATTTACAATTTTGTGAGATATTTAAATAATTATATATCCACCTTTCACTAATTTTTTTTTCCATATAAGATATGATCCAGGTTTGCGAATTTGAAAAACAGTTAAATTTCAATCCATCATGGCCAGAGTAAGTTGAAAATAACTATCACTTATCTAATTATTAGTTATCATCAAGCAAAGGAAGACATGCTTTTAATTAATCTACCCTCACTTAACTAGCAATAACATATAATTAACAACTAATTGTATTGATTACCTTCATCCTGCTTCATGACCGCCGCTACAAGGGGTGATAATGATCCGCTGCGGTTCATATTCTGGGGACACTTGTCCAATATGAGTTTGACGGCTTCCTGGTCCCCAGCCTCAACCGCCAGGTACAGTGCCGATTTCTTTGCATGGTTAGCAATATCCAATGCATATTTATAACAAGACTCCGACAATGATTCCCCTAATTCCCAGTCTTTAGTTTTGTATGGTTCAAAAGCTTGGAAAAAGTTGGCCCCGATATTCATGCCCTTCTTCTTGCCACTTACCAACATTGCCTCATGTAACATAGTGTTCCCTTCAACGTTTTCCCTCTGCACGAGCTCCAATAGGTCCCCCATGTTTGTTCTTGCATCGTAGCCTTGCACTTATGACAAATAAAAATGATTTTTAGACACCCAAATGCTAATATAGTGATATACACCTTTTTTATTGAAGAGGCAAAAAGAAATGAACATTAACAAAACTTGGCACAAGAAATGCCAAGGCAAGGAAAAATACAAGAGATATCACAAGTGCTAATATACACCTTGTGAGAGATACAAATAAAAGAGACATAAATGATAAATGTGATAGATAACTGAAGAGAGAGAGAGAAATAAATGTGTGTTCAAAAATCATTACCCATTGACAATCCCTGTTTTCTATATTTTATCCACTCCGCGGCTATCTCATGCTGTTGGAAATTAGCATAGGTGGCCAATAGTTTTTTAACTGTAGGGATATTCCCAGCTCTTGCAGCAACATGTAAGGGAGTGTCCCCATTTTTGTTAAACGAAAACAAAAGGTTTGGGGCATCCTTAGCTACAAGATCCACAACGTCATCATTGCCATACCAAGCTGCTATGTGTAGCACGGTGTTTTTCAATATAGGAGTTTTAATTGAGAAATAATCCTTCAAGTCATGACTCCTCCTAATTAGACCTCCATATGCCAAGTGATATGCTTCGCTGAGCAATTTAATCTTGTCATCATTTTCGCCACATCCCTTAAAAATGGTCCCAGTGACTTCCGAGGGATCGGTCTCAATTTCAATTTCACTTTCGCTTTGAGCTTTCGTCCTTTGTGATGCACCTACCTCTTGGTCTGGTTGGTTGAAGAAAAGTTTTTCTTCTGGCCCGTGGTCGTATTTGTCCAAGTCACTCTCTGATTCACTCATGATCTATTCTACAATGAGGAATGTGAAAATAAATTAATACACAACCAAATTCAATTTTAAACCAGTGATCATGTCAGAGTAAAAAATACAGTTTTTGGTAACCGTACAAAAGAGAAGAAGCAATTAACTATATAATGACCGTGTAAATATATATCTACATTTACGAACAATAACTACAATTCAATTTTTTTACTATATATTCGGTACAAAATTAGAGTCCAAACCTTATATTTAATTTATAGGCAAAATTATATGTTTAATTCATTAGCTTTATTTCCTTTTTCAATTTTGATTTTTTATGTTTAGGACTTACAAAACAAGAAAAGAGATATAAATTTAGAAAATGACTCATCATTATCTTTACACTCAGTCTCACATACCTAAATGTGAGTGTAGTGATATATATATGTATATGTAACACATGTGAATAATGTGATCAGAAGAGAAATAATGAATATTTAATAGATAAAATGTGTTCTTTTTTTAATTAAATTTGGACATAATTTGTGTTCTTATTTAGTTATTTTTTAATATACTTTGATTTATCAAAAAATTCATAAAAATGTGCAAATAATTAAAAATCACCACTCTATATATAAATTTAGAGTGCACTAGTCACTCTCCAATAAATCGCGAGAAATGCGCATTGCATGCAAACTCGAATATATCCAAATTAAAACATGCAGCAAATATATAATAGGACGAAAATTTAAGACCAAACCAAAATTGTCTGAACTGATTGGAGGCTAATATTGACTCCGAGCTCGCTCAGTTCCCTTGTGACGTATATTATTATATATTATCGTCTTGGATATGCCACTGACCTTGAAACCTCATCTATTTATAGTATTGTTATTTGATTCTTTAGTTCTTTACGTGTGTGAAGTGTTAATTATTAATTTATTCATTTCGTAACAGATGAAAAGGAAAAGGAGCTAGCTGCAGGGGAATCTTCTCTGTGTGTCTCTCGAACGCGCCTTTTTTTTTTGTTCGAGGGGAGATTGCTCCGACCCCACACAGTATCTCAACGCTTTCAACGAAGGACTAATCTGCGCTCGTCCATAGAGGTTTGGACTGGCCAAGACATGATTTTACCCCCGGGTGAAATCGATCCTACTACCAACAGGTCAATCCTCCCAAGAGTCTTAGTATTCCACCACTAGGCCAAGACTCCTTGGTTAAGCTTGTCCTGTGTGCAAATCGATCACCACAATTTAAGAACAATTCTTTCTCTATATTCACGATAAAAGTTATCCTCCCTTTCTTGATCTCGACGCCGAAACACGTGAAAATCATATATATATATATAGTTTGCAAAAATAATTCAAATTAAAAAGAAATCATATGCTCGCAGTTAATTTCCACAAATTAACAGGGTTAAATTTTAATTAGTACTGTTAATTTGTAATTTATTGTTCTTTTCCGTCTCTGTTCGTCCAATTTAGTAATTAGCATAAATGTTGAACTATTTCGGTGCTTGGGGTTAACAGCAAAATTTGATGATTGGTGTCAAAGTCCTTGTCAGTGTATGTGTTCAACTTGCTGCATAATTACAAGCACTAGTTTATGCATATGACAACCACGTACAGGTGTATATGTACATGGAATAATGTTTTATATATGTAGCAAATTAAAACATCCACGAAATTATATATATGTACATGGAGTAATGGTCGATAGTAACCACGTCATTAACCACAAGGTTATGTGCAAGTGATAGGTTAATATACTCCACTTAAGAGATAGACTTGGCTAGTACCGTGTTCGATCCTAATGATGGAATCCGTGATCAAATTTTATTTACCTCCTAGTTGAACACAGATTAATTAGTCAAGAACCCCTTTTGTCTTAAGATACTATGCATATAAACCAAAATATAATAACCACACGATTAGATGAAATCAAAACTAGATCCATAAAAAGGTTGTAGTATGAAAAAAGATAATACAATACTTTTTTTTGGATAAGCAAATATCTTATTAAGAAAAAAACAACTAATGTCAAGATATGCCAGATTTAGCTATCGATCTTACAATTGTGGAGAAATTCCCATCCTCGCCATGAAATCGGCAGACCCAAATGCAAAAATGCAAAGTAGAAACCAGAGCAATCCACAGTTGTGAAAAACGTAACACCCCTGGTGCGAAATCATCAGACCCAAATGCAAATGCAAATATAATACAAAGCAGCTTACAATTGTGGAGAAATTCTCACCCTCGACGTGAAAGCGTCATACCCAATTGTAAAAATGCAAAGTAGGTTCCAGAGCTGTAAAAAAAATGTGACACCCCTGGTGTGAAGTCCAGAATACCAAAAACGAATTTGCAAAATAACATATCACAACTGTGGTGAAATTCCAACCTCCGATTTAATTGAACCGCACACCCAATACCACTATATCCTTGAAAACTGCATTATTTTTTAATACCCAAGCAATTTCGTAGATTAGATATCCAATTGTGAAAATGGTAGAAAAGCTTGTTGGACATTGTCATACGACTTGAATCAAGCAGAACAGGATTAATCAAGCAATTCATGTTTCAACAAGAACGAGATTTGCACGCCCCAAACATTTTTTGCTGAGATTCCAGAAACAGGGCAAATCAAAATAGAATATAAAAAACAGGGCATTATGTCAAATAGAATATAATTAAGCAAGTTAAAATCAGCAAATATCAGAGTGAAAAGTAAATAAAAAACCAGGCATAAAAACACATCAACAGATTTATTATAGTTACTAGTTACTACATTTACCACTAAACAATGTAAACATCAATCAAGGCATTTTCTTCCTTCGTCTGTGTCAAATCGTTTTCGGAGCTTTGAGGTAAGGTTTTTTTTTTCGGAGCTTTTTTTTTTCCCGGAGCTTTGAGCGTAAGTTTGGATGAAATGAGCTAGATGGATCCAGTAAAAAGTAAACATTGGGGCTAGCTAAGTGACTACGTCGGTTTGAAATTGGGTGACGTTCCTAAGTCTTGATTGGGTTTTTCAAATTGGCACACAAGATCCTATTTTTTTTTTTTTTTTGGTCAAAGATCAAGAGTTAAATTAAAAGGCATAAAGCCAAAGGCCGAAGCCTACAAACACAGGCACCCGAAACACAGGCCCAAACCAGCATAGGCTGAAGACAAATAACAGATAACAATTCTCAACTACTTCGCAGCTGTCAACCAACAAGGTTAGTAAATGCATTAACACTATTCAGCTGAACCACCAATGGAAAAGAAGAGTCAGGCTCCAAAAAAGCAGAACACTCCTAATCACACCAAGAACCAATACACTAGCCAAAAACACATCCCAACGCACACACATTGACCAACAAGTAACCCTCTGGAAAAACATCCACTGAGGCAAGAGCCCACACCTTCAAAAAACACAAAGGAAACCGGTGGATGGTATTCAAGGAGGAACTGTGGTGAATCGGATTTATAGAGACCAAAACAACTAAGAGCACCAACAAACAAGACAAACAGCTTCAAAGAAGGAGGTTCAGCCGAAAACATCACCAAGCTAAAGTCCAGGAGGTTGAGCTTCGTGAACAACACCAAAGGGTAGTTCAGGTACCTCTCCATTTCCTTCCCTGCTACCCCTCATATCAACTTGTTGTAATCTTTTGTCATTTGCAAGGACTGCATTCAACACCGGTGGCAGATTCCATGACCAGTTGGTAGATAGGATCTTCTGTCGCGCCATCATCGCAAGGGTGTGAGCTGCTTCATTGCCTTGGCGCGGAACCCAGGTAAAACCACATTGGAAAAACTCCATTTTTATCTTTAGAATGTCCTGGATAACTCCCGAGATTTCCCCTACTTTTACCTCCTTTCTGCAGGCTTTGATGAGCTGCAAGTTGTCACTTTCAAACACCACTTTGGAAACTCCTAAGTTGACCGCAAACTGCATAGCTTCCTGGAGTCCAAGCGCCTCAGCCATGAGGGGGGATCTAGTTGGAAACATCTTGGTAATACCCCCTACCAACTCTCCTTTATCGTTTCTGCCTAAAATACCTGTGAATGCCAATCCTGTTTCCTTTACAATACTAGCATCAGTATTAAATTTAATCAAGCCCGCCCGAGGATGTCTCCAATGTCTGCTAGCTTGTAAATTCAGATTTAGATTACCACTAAGATTAGGCTTAGAACTCTGCATATCAGAGAGGAGGCTTTTAGCCTGTAAAATGGCTGCAATTGTGCCCCAATCCTATTTGAATGGGCTTCGGCCGTGTACTTGTATTTGCTTGGGCCTTCGGGCAGTTTGAATACAAGTTCTTTTCTTGGACCAAAAAAAAAAGAATTGTGCCCAAATCAATCAATGATGGAAGACTTACAAAAAAACTGGTTTTCAACCGTCCAAACCGGTTGGGCCGGTCTGACTTTGACTACTCAGGTAATAACTAATAAATTCGATAAATGTAGATATAATTAGAGTATTTATTTATCATAATTACTCATAAGATAATATTTTAGCAAAAACAAAAACTTAGGTTCTGTTTACTTTGGGACAATATTTTCTGTTTTCATTTCTTGTTTTCATTTTTAATTACAAAACTATCACTTTGTTTTCAATCTGTTTTTCGTTTTCAATGATTTATAATTTGACATATAGATCTATATATTATTTGAATTATAAAAAGGCCCTTTTTAAAAACTTCATTTCTTTGCCTATCCAAAAAAAACTTCATTTGTTTTTTAATAAGCAAAATTCATTAATTAAACGGGAAGAGGATAAGCAATGTCCAAATTCGTTGTTTTTTTTGGGTCAAAATCCTTCTGTTTTTCTTTGGTCAAAGTCAAAATCCTTCGGATTTTTTTTTGGTCATTGTCCCATTACATAACCATCTGATCCATCGGTGGGAGGACAATCCTTCGGTTTGAAAAACAAGCAAATCCATAGTTGTCCAATTGTGCAACCCCTTACATTGAAAGCCCTTTACAGGCCCACTACCACACCCAATCAAAATCAGTAGAAGCAGCCCTTACCATGTCTCATGCATACTTTCCCATAGTGGAACAACCCAATTGGCCCAATAAATACAGCACAGTAATTATACTTGACCCACTGTTTACAGTTGCAAGTCACATGATTCAAGGGCATGATTTAAGTTGTGACTCTGTTGTGACTCTGCGTATGTTGTTTTTCTTGCTGTAGATGCCGTATGGCGGGGGTTTCCCCTTTATGAACTTGTTTTTATTGACCAAAAAAAAAGGGCATGATTTAAGGACCCAAAAAATAGGGCATGATTTAACACACCCCCTGGATAGCTCAAGTGGATAAGAGCTTACGGTGTGCTTGTAATGGGTGGGGTTCGATCTCCACCCTCCCCTTTCCCCCTCCCCCAAAATCCCCCCTGTAATGACAAAAAAAAAGGGCATGATTTGACCAAAAAATAAAATTAAAGGGCATGAGATTGATGAATTAAAGGAACAGGTAAATAGATCATAGATATATATTTTATAAATTATGTTTAATAAATATAATTTTTATTTTTGTCAAAAAATATAATTTTGATTATAAATTTTTTTTGAAGTAACGCGCGAATATACAACAACATTTAGAAACTGGGCTTAAACTGATCAAATAATTAATAAAACTGAAACAAAAACTGATCAATGAATTAACAAAATATCCTCATTATACAGGCAATGGCAATTTTTAAAAAACTAAATCTGAATATTTAAAAGTAAGTCTTTCATTAATTAGTTCAACAGATTTACTATAGTTACTAGTTACTAGTTACTACATTTACCACTAATCAATGTAAACATCAATCAAGGCATTTTCTTCCATCGGCCGTGTCAAATCGTTTTCGGAGCTTTGAGGTAAGTTTGGATGAATTCAGCTATGAATATGGATTCAGTGAATATTGGGGCTAGCTAAGTGACTACGTTCCCAAGTTCATAAGTCTTGATTGGGTTTTTCAAATTGGCACACAGGATCCTGTTTGAATTGTGCCCAAATTAATCAATGATAGAAGACTTGCAAAAACCCGGCTCAAACCGGTTCTTGATCGGTTTTCATTAGTTTTGGGCTGGTCTGATCAGCTTTCACTAGTTTTGAAACTAGCTAACTTTTCTGGTTAAATTGACCGAACCCCTGACCGGTCCCTAGTTCAGCCGTCCAAACCGGCTGGGCCAGTATGGTTTTGACTACTTAGGTAATAACTAATAAATTCGATAAATATAGATATCATTAGAGTATTTATTTATCACAATTACTCATAAAATAATATTTTAGCAAAAACAAAAATTTAGGTTCTGTTTACTTTGGGATAATATTTTCTGTTTATATTACTTGTTTTCACTTTTAATTATAAACTATCACTTTGTTTTCAATCTGTTTTCCGTTTTCAATGGTTTGTAATTTGACATATAGATCTATATAATATTTGAATTATAAAAGGCCCTTTTTAAAAACTTCATTTCTTTTTTTTGTCATTAAATTCATTTCTTTTTTTAACAAGCAAAATTCATTAATTAAACGGGAAGAGGATAAGCAATGTCCAAATCCTTTTTTTTTGGGTCAAAATCCTTTTTTTTTTGGGTCCAGTGTGAGATATATTGAAATAGGCCAAAGCCTAAATATTACAAAAGAGACCCTAAACACCATAGGTCATAATAGATATGCTATAGCTACCCCATACACAATAAACCCAAGCTATGCTCTGAATGAGCCTAATTAGTTCTCAACTGTCCAACTAAAAGCAAAGGAAAACACAATAAACAAAACAAACAAAAACAACATAACAAAAAAACCAGAGACACAACCAGTGTAGTTAAAACCGGACTGGACCGGCCAGTCCGACCGGTTGAACCGGGAACCGGACCCCTGTCCGGTCCAGTACTTCCTGAAAATCGGCCTGCAAAGAACCGGTCAAAAATCGGGTTGAACCGGTTCACTTTTTTAAAAAAAAAATTCAAAAAATTCAAAATTTTTATTTTTTTAAAATAAATAGATATCACTTTCTTTAATTATTTATAATTTTGAATATTTTATGTTATGAATTATGACATTTAGTAGTAAAGTTTAATTTTCCTTTATAAAGTTATGACTTTTATGTTAATTTTTGCTCAATATTGTATAGGTTTAGAGTTTAAAATAATATTATATATCATATATAATGTTATATATTATATTTATAATTAAAATAATATTATTTTATTATACCCCAGTTGAACCTCAGTCGAACCTCTGAACCTTGAACCCCTACTCTCACCGGTTCAATGACCGATCTGATTTTAACTACCTTGGACACAACATACCACACAAACCTAGCACACCACAGACATAAAAAAGGATATTCTTGAGAGGGATGTGTTTGGCCCATTTGGGGCACCCAGAGCCTTTAGCCTCAACGAAGTTGCTCACATGTCATGCAACCCAAACAACCAACCAACCAAGGCCCGCCCCAACAGGACACAGTCAAGGCCGAAGCAGGAGATGCAAGAAGCAGTGGGTGGTGGTGGGTTGAGCAAGTGCACGACGGCGCAGATGGCGGTCACAAACTGGATCAAACGAGAAAACAAAGGAGAGGAAACACCATCCATCAACACCATAAAAACAACCCAGAACATCAAACCCCAACAGGACAGGGAAGAAAACGAAAACAAGAAAAAAGAAGCACGACTTGGTCTGACAAGAAAACGAGAACAAGAAAATGAAGAAAAACCAACACTACAAACGAAAACAAAGGGACAACAACTATAAAGGAACGAAAAAGAAAACAAGAAAACAGCCAAACAACTACCCTCAGCAAACCACCGTGGGCCAATAAGGGCTAAACCCTAACCACCAAACACGCAGATAGACGCCTTCAAGCTGAGGAAGGAGGCGGTAGTGCACTCCTAACAAGGGCGACTCTCGTCCGAACCCAAGATGAGTGCTTGGCCTCCAACCCTTAGCGAAGCTCCAAAACGCGATTGGTGTCACAAGGCAACCATATTGTTTGGATTCGGCGAGGAAAGGACTGACGATGACGGCGGCGGTGTTGTTGTCTTCAAGAGAGAAGAAACCCTAGCAGACAAGGGTTTCTATTTCCACATGTAGAATAATTTGGTTGAGTAAAAATCCTTTGGTTCTTTTTTTTGGTCAGTAAATCTTTGGTTTGAAAAAGAAGTAAATCCATTATTGCCCAATTGTGCAACCCTTTACATTGAAAACCTTTTGCAAGCCCACTACCACACCCAATCAAAATCAGTAGAAGCAGCCCTTACCATGTCTTTTTTTTTTGTCAATAACCCTTACCATGTCTCATACATACTTTCCCATAGTGGAAAAGCCCAATTGGCCCAATAAATACAGGATAGTAATTAGGAAATTGGTATATACACCACTAAAAATTAGCCATACACCCCACTTAACTGTGGAAATTTCTAAAATACCCTCCATTTTTACGTATATTCCGGAAACTCCAGTTTTCGAAATGTAAATTTTTTGAATTGTGGGGTGAATGCAAATTTGCATTCCGAAAACTCCAGTCAAATTTGTATTTCGGAAACTCCAGTTTCCGGAATGTAAAATTGTATTCTGGAAATTCTAGTTTCCGGAATGCATGCGAATTTTGAGGGTATTTTTGGAATTTCAACATTAAATAGGGTGTATATCTAAAAAGTATGGGGTGTATTTACCATTTCCCTAATAATTATACTTGACCCACTGTTTGCAGTTGTAAGTCACATGATTCAAGGCCATGATTTGACCAAAACATAAAACTAAAGGGCATGACATTGATGAATTAAAGGAACACGTAAATAGATCATAGATACATACACACATGTATATATATTTTATAAATTATATTTAATAAATATAACTTTGATTTTTGTCAAAAAAATATAATTTTTATTATAATTTTTTTTGAAGTAACGCGCGAATATACATGCACACATATATTCTTATAGGGGGTTGCTAATATACTCCCACTAGTTTTTATGAAGGAGTATATTAGCAACCTACACCTTTTTATATGGACAAAAAAACCACCCTCTTCTTTTTTAGAACAATTAAAATTGTGGATACTTGTGTAATTTTATCTTATATTCATTTATGTTTGGAGAGGGCACATTATCTCTCTAATTTATTTACTATCTTCTCCATTTCCTATACTTTTTTCATTCTCCTCATTCTCTGCATTTCCATATTCTCTCTCCTTGCCGTGAATATGAGCAATAACAGCTCGAGTGTCTGCATTTCCATTTTTGACATTTTCAAGCTTCTCGTTGATTCCGTTGTCTAGTTCCCCAGCCATATGTTGACATAGGAGATGTATGGGATCTTCAAATGTGCCTTTCCCTTGTAGTTTCTGATTCTTCTTTCCTTTATTTTCCCTCGATTAACAATTAACACAAAATCATACCTATGATTTTAATAATGTAAAATGAAATAAAAAAATTGATATTGTCTTCGATAACTTCTGGGTTTATGTTTGAAGAAGTCCCTTCAAAATGTTTTAGATTTTGAACTGAAATAGTGGAATTTGGGATGTACGTACCCATTGTTCCTCTGCATTCAGTGCTACTGTACAAGCTAATAGAATAGAGTTCACCATTATCACCTCAACTTATTGCAAACCCAGGTGATGTGCAAAGAGAGAGTATGCGGGAATACAGAGGTTGGGAAAGAATCTGGGAAGTGGAGAAGACAGTAATTAATAAATTAGAGAGATAATGTGTCATCTCCAAACATAAATAAATATAAGATAAAATTACACAAATACCCACAATTTTAATTATTCTAAAAAAGAAGAGGGTGGTTTTTTTGTCCATATGAAAAGATGTAGGTTGCTAATATACTCCTTCATGAAATCTAGTGGGAATATATTAGCAATTCCCATTCTTATATATATATATATATATTCAATAAATGTAGCATTTAATACTACTATCAAATCAATTTTACTAATATATATTTTCTTAATTATTTTTTGAATTACATTTACAATCATTGAAATACCATGACAATTCTAAGTCAATTTAATTGTAATAAATGGACAAATGCTGATAATTATGCTTTTTATGTTTTTTATTAGTATTTTAATTCTAAATATGCTCAAATTAATTATAAATTTGATAATATTATTTTAATTCTCATTAACATTCTAAAAAAAATTTCACAACAACATTTAGTAACTGGGCTTAAACTGATCAAATAATTAATAAAACTGAAATAAAAACTGATCAATGAATTAACAATATCCTCATAATACAGGCAATGGCAATTTTTTAAAAAACTAAATCTGAATATTTAAAATTAAGTCTTTCATTAATTAATGCCTATATATATATTGATGAGTATTTTGTTAATGTAGTACTTTATTTCTCATATTATCAACTGATTATATATTATTATTATTATTACATGATTAGACTTCTTGTTATATTTTTTAAATTTTTACTATAAAGTATTTGTTATATAATTCATCCAAAAAAGGTACTTCTTAATTATATATTATAATTGTGCATATGATACATATATAATTAAATATACAAAATATCAATTTTACAATATATATATATATATATATATATATATATATATATATATATATATATATATATATAAAAGCTCAAAATTATTGTTCAAACAGAATTGAAATCTCTCGTTAGTTTTTTCTAGGATTTCCCTAATAGAACACTAAATATAACAAACAAACTAGAATATTGTATTAACTCCAAATTTTAGTCATCATTAATATTAATGCATGCAAGGCAATATACATGCATAATTCTAAGTCTCAAACACACACACGGAGTGATCTGTGTGACAATACACAGTTACACACCACATACATATCTAGTCACAGGTTCACAACAACCTCAACCTAACTAGCGTGTATATGTCTACACGCCCCAATTGTGAAGACAAATATGCGCGCGCGCGCGCACACACACACACACACACACACACACACATATATATATATATATATATATATGTAGCAGTCTTATTATACATTTAATAATGTTTCATCAACCACACAAATACACCTATGCGGCTATGCCACAAGTATAATTAACGCACGTGCGTGCATTTATTATTCTTGACACATGACAGAGGAAGCGGCGGTAATAATAGCTTAATTGCATGCATAATAGTGCTAATTAAGGTTAGACCACGTTTGAGGATTCGATTCTTTGATCCACGCCGTCGTTTGAGTTCTTCTTCTCCTGGTTACATGTTTCCACTTTAACAAAAGACACCTCTCTTTTGGGTACATCGAACGCCACCTTAAAATCCATCTGCGCCCTACTTCCTAGGATATGCACGTTCGGGACAACATAACCATTCATCTTCCCTTCGTCGAGCTTCTTCACCGTCAAGCAAAGATAATCCTTCTTCTCTTCTCCTTCCCCCTTCTTCACAATATGGTCGAAAATGTTTTCCCGCTTCAGCTCAACCGTCGTTCCCTCAAACCCAAGCGACACTTTCTCCAACTTATCCGCACTCCCTTTCAAGAAACAGTGCATATAATCATCGCTTATTGGTTTTTCTTCCTTATCACCAATTTGCTGCTCTACGCGTTTTAGAAACTCCTTGAACAGTTCACCACGAAGAGACGTAAACGTGGATCCCGAATCAATGATCATCACCTCTGTGGTGGCCGTGTCTTTCACCAGTATCCCCTGACGCCCATCGACTTTAATGCTTGTAAGATTGACGCAGTAGTAACGAGTTTTACAGTAGTCCTCGGCCTTCTTCCCCGGGTCCTTGGCCTTCTCCTCCGGGTTCTCATCCAACAACGGAGTGGACGTTTCCGGATTAGTATTCACCTGCAGGAGTCATATATAAGGCGATTTTGTTGTTAGAAGGGAGGAACACAACTACACAAGGGGGTTGGATGACCAAAGCTTATGTTCTAGTTTAGTTGTTTTTTTATTAATAATATTTTTGCTTATAAAAAAGAAAAATATAAGAGTTGGAGTGATTAGAAGGTGATGAGTTCAAATTTTCTCACTGACATAACATACTAATTACTAACATCTTGCGTGTATATAAAAAAAAAAGTGCTCACCTGCGACCCAAACACCAGCTTGCCTGTTGCATATTGTGCATTTTTGTTGCTATCAACTTTTTTCTCATATTGAGGAAGACAATAGGAGAATTTGAACTCAACTCTTGCTCTTGCACTATTATTTAGCTGTTGAAACAACGATAGCTCCCCACGTCCGAGGCCAACAACCCCTTTGCTATTTTTTTCCTTTGTACCTGTCGAGACTCCGTACTCCATATTCTCCAATTTTTGGTCGTGGCTGTCGCTAAACGTTCCCTTACCTAAATATCCCTCGTAACCGGCGCGGTCCTTGTAAACAATCTTGTACCCGCAGTACTTGTCCTTGTGATCCGTCGACTCTATGCATTTGGCTTCCATCCCGAGGTAACTCCACATTTTTTTGCAGTATTCGTCTTCGTCTCCGTCTCCGCACTTGAAGGGCGTTTCCGGCTCTTTGATGCACGCGTTGGCAGTGGTGGTTTTGCAAGTGGGTTCTAGCCATATGAGATCGCTTCCCGTGTCTGGAGTGGCGTATGCTTTCACGAATTTGTTGTCTTCCGTTCGGACCTGGAGCGACATGAGGTACGTGTGACGTAATGCGGTTACATTGAACTCGAAGGTTTGATCATTTTTGTTGTTGTCGATGTTGTTGTTGTTGTGAATTAATAAGGGTAGTGATGAGTTGGGGTGGTCAGGGTCAAATATCACGTGGTTGATGTGGGAATCAGTACTAATTGGGCTGATCTCGTTATAATTAGCATCGGCGAGAGATTGGGTGGTTGAAAGAGAAAGGAGCAGTAGCAGAAGCAGCACTAGTGATGGTGCTGTTGCTGCTGCAAAAGAGCATCGAAGGAGGAAGGGATGCATTTTGGAATTCACTTGCAAGGGCAGTGTAGTTAGTGTGGTGGATGTGAAGAGGGGAGAGAGGAAGAGTTCTATTTATAGAAACAAGCCATGAGATGTCATGAACAGTAGTGATGCATGAGGATATAAGCATCTTGCATTCGTCACCCTAATTGCATAAGCTTTGATTCTCTAAAGAAAAAGAGTGGTGATACACACACACCCACACACCTCTCCAACACCCTATCTCAATGAAGAAAATGAGGGAATGAGGTGTGTGATGAGCATGGGTGTGTGTGTATTATTATCGAAAAAAAAATGACATTTAGACACTTGTAAATCCCAATTGACACATAGAGAAAGACATTAATAGAAAAGAAATAAATGATATGACCAAAAAAAGATAGAAAAAGGTAAAAATATTAGATAGGTGTTGGAAATTATGGGTGTTCAAAAATCATAACTCGAAAATGTATTCTGGTTGAAATTATATGAGTCATTGTTTTGGTGATGTGATGGGATGACGTATCATTTGAAGAGAGAGAGTCATGTAGGTTACCTTTGGTCTGATCCCCTTTGAGACTATATAGGTTACTAGAAAAATGTTTTATAATTACATTTTAATTTGGGGTGACATTTCTGAGAGGGAGGTAATGTATTCTAGAGTGGGGGATGCTCTTTTGAGGAGGGATCGAGGGAGTTGGATTTGTAAATAATTCTTTGTATTCACCTTTGGATGGGGCACTTCTTATGTTTTCTGTCTTTTTTAATGCAATTTGACTTTTCAAAAAAAAAACTTGAAGAGGGAGCTGAGAGAGATGAAACATTTCAAACTCCAATTTACACCTGGAGAGAGATATGAATAGAAGAGATGTGATAGATAAAATGTGCCAAGAAGAGAAAGACAGATAAAAAGAGATATTGAGTAATAGGTGTGATAGAAAATTGATGTGACAAGAAGAGAGAGAGAGATGTGATAGATGAGCGTTAAAAATTAAAGAGTGTTCAAAAATAAAAAAATGTAAATATTATTAGAAGTTACCAATGTGTTGGTGTTAAAACCTTAAAATTCCTAAGCGTTGGAGAGAGATTTAATTAGATATATAAGTTTGAGATACTATTCGAGGAGAATTTAATTAACTTTTTTTAGAATATTTGTCCAAGTAATAATAGTATAAGTGTAATAATAGTATCAAGAGAACATTTTTCAAGTAGAGACAAAGACAATAAGCTTATTTAATTTGAAAAGATGATTTTAAACATAGCTGAGAAAGGGATTTTATTGGCCAAAGAAAAATAATTTTTGGACACCTCATCTAATAGACACCTTGAAAAATATAGGAATAAAAGAGAATAATGATAGATATGGTAGATGGATACTGTGCTAAAAAAAATCAAAATGAAAAAAATATTAGAATTTAGATAGGTATTAAAAATGTGTAAGTGTCCAAGAATTAATCACTTTTTTTTTATGCCAAAAATAGATAATGTGACAACATACAACAACAACTAGAAGCTAGCTAGATAATGGCGAAATTAAATGACGTTCCCAGGTACAAGACCAGGGAAGGTGAAAAATGAGGCCTGAACAGCGACATGCATGGAATCTAGGGTTAATTGAAGGGTTGCTCTAGCATTTAATTAATGTGGAACAACATGAATGGCGACGACCGACTTGTTGCCTCATAATTTGTAGTTGAAATAGAGAGAGGATCACGTCGATGACTAGCTAGCTAGATTAGGGCCCTGTTTGGATAACAAGTTTATCTACTGTTTATGGCATAAACTGTATAAACTACTTTTATAATCGAAGAAAAATTATAGTGAAACTTATTTTATATAAGCCATAAGCTGTTTTGATAAGCTATCCTGGGTAGCTTATGAAAAATAAGCCCAAAACAGCTTATGAATCAGTCATAAACTGTGTTCATAAGCTCTGCATAAGCCAATCCAAACAGACCCCAGAACCGGTGCAGGGCAATGAACAGTGACACCAAAGGCAGCATATATAATCCACAATAAAAAGTAATCCAACCAACACCCCTAATTACAAGAGACTCCTAACAACCAAAATCCAATAAACTGAAATGAGCATGGTACAAGCTGTATCTTTAAATTTAAATTTTAGTTTTCTGATCTCCTAAACAAGGTTTTGAATTCAAGACACTTCTATTAATTAGTCATCGGTGAAACCAATAAATACTTGACATCAATATACTCCCCCTGATCCTTTTTATAAGAAATAAAATAAGTCATTTTTATGGTTTTTTTTATAAAAAACAATGTCTTATTTTCAACAATATTAATTACTGAATTCTAACATTGTTCTTATTTATTATGAGACCTACGAAAAAAATATGAAAAGAAACCAATCCCACAGAGGGTATATACTTTTGAAAAATTATAGCATCATTAATTGTACTGAACTCATTTCTATACACTTCCTTAGTCTTGATGATTTTGTTCTATATATGTTTCTTATAAAAATAGTGAAACATAGTGAAATATCATTCCGCTACAAGGCTCGGGGAACAAAACATCTCTAGTTTAAGTGTACTTATACACTACAAAACCCCCTTATTTTAATATAGACTACAAAATTTAGTATATGGTATTTTGATACTGTAATACAAAGAGGTTGAATTTTTTCACTATTACATACAATAAAGGACCTTTAGTAAATGATTTAACTCCTCTAAAGAGTAAAATAAGAATCTCAACCATTAATTAATGAGAACATTAAAGATTCTTAATCCAACGTTTTTATGATTTGTTATACATGTGTTTGTAATATCAGTCATATTGATTTATTTATCAACGGTTAAAATTACTTACTTTATATTTTAAAGTAAATTAATTACTCAATTTAAAAGAGTTAAATCCGTTATTAAAAGCGTTCAAGAATGCCATATTTAAATATTTGGATATGCTTGTTTTCCAGACTTCATGTATTCATCAAAAGCATACTTTTCTGAAAACCTTTCATTATTGATAAAAAAAATTGGATATTCATTTTGAAAGATTCCTGCCAACTTTACTCTTCAATCCATCGCTTTGGTTTATATCTTATCTTATCCAAATTACGTTATAGCCACATGGCTTTTTATAATAAAAAATATTATTAATAGAGCAGTAGGATAGAACATAAGGGGTGCAATATAGCCCACTGCCAAAAGAAGGATACAAGCAGATAAATTCTGTATGAACCAACAAGAATACATCAACAATTTTTCACCTTTCCAAACCCAGCTCCACATACAAGTAGACACCCCGAAAAATAAAAATAATAACTCTTAAAACATTTCCTTTCAACAGGCCAGTAATTCAAATTTCCCATCGGCTTCAAGTTCCCTACATCACAACATGTAATAAAATCCACACCCCAGCTGGTGTGAAACTCCTAGTGATGGGCGAAAATAAGCAACTTCTGGAAAGAGACATTCACAGCCTGTGAAAAAACATTCCACCCCGGGTGCATGTGAAACTCCAAGTGATGGGCAAAAATAAACAGCTTATGGGCCAAGACGTTCACACCGGTGAGAAATATTCCACCCAGGGTGTGAACGGCATTGAAAACAAGAGTTATTTTTTTGTGACAAACAAGAGTTGAAGCTAAACAATACCAAAACGGAATCCATTACTACCATATATAAGAAAAAACCAACCAAAAAAACATCACACAGCAAACTGCTCCCTCCAGAATTATAATCAAACATTGATAAATATTATTTATGTACGTGTTGACATGTGAATGTCTATGTTAAAATTCGACTGGGCTCACAACTCAACCCCAAAAACTAGCTTAAGAGGTGAGAGACTCACAAACTATATAAGCAATGACTCCCTTAGTTAACCACCCGATGTAGGACTCACAATAGTCTATATTTAAAATTATTGTAAGTATTACTCTTTATTATATTTAGAAAACATGTTTAAAAAACTGATATTCTTTAATTTTTCTCCATTTTGTTTTTGCAAACAAAGGTTATTAATATTCCATATTAGGTTGCTGGAAGTCGATTTTAATCTAGTTCCTTCAAGTATATATTCTAATAATGTTTTTCATTCTGATAAAAGTCTAATTAACATGCTTTTGCAAAAAGGATATATTCACTGTTTGTATTTTGCGCTAGATGGATATATTCACGTACTGTTTGGTAAAGGATATATCCACACTGTGAATGGTAGATGTTTAATTTAGCATGTCAACAAATACGCTGCCAATATGCTTAGAAAAATGCACGAGTTTAGCAACGATTTTGATATATTTTTCTCTGATAATTTTTAGTGATGCAGACACGACTGTAGAGCTGTCAAAATGAGCTATGGCTTGCGAGCCAGCTTGGCTCGTGGGCTAAAAGGGTTTCTAAATAGCTGACTCGTTTAACTCCGGGTCTTTTTGGCTCGGCTCATTTAACCCGCGAGCTGAAGAGGGTCAGCTAGTCACGAGCCGAGCTGGCTCGCGAGCCACACTAAAAAATAAAGAAATAAAAATTAATCATTTTAAATATTTTTTAGTTTTTTTAATCATTTTAATCATTTTTAAATATTTTTTAATCATTTTTAATTTTTTTATTGATTCAGCCCGTGAGCCAGCTCGCGAGCTAGCTCGAGTAACCCGCGAGTTCGGGGAGAGCCGAGCCGAGCTAGCCATTTTCTGGCCCTTGAAAAATCTGAGCCAACTCAGCTCGATTATCTGCCAGCTCGGGCCGAGCCAGCTCGTGTGGGTCGAGCTGACTCGTTTTGACAGCTCTGGACACTAGTGATTGCTAGATACTTTTTTGTTTTACGAAAACAAACTCATAACATTTCATTCATATTAGTTTCAGTAATACAAGGAGGAGTAAGATGGTAAGTTTGAGAACCATCCATCAAAAATCCCTAGCGGTTAAAACATGAGCAACCGTATTTACTTTCCTAAAAGCAAACACTACACGAAAATTAAAATGAAAATCCAATAACACTTTACCACTGTTCAAAATTACTCCCAGTTCAGTGTTGTCAACGTGTGACTGTTGCAACTTATCCACAATGCCTTGCAATCAGTTTCAAGAATAACGTGAGTAAGGTTGAGACCCACCACCCATTGAAGAGCACGCCAGAGGCCAAGAGCCTCGCCTTCGATTGGCTTCAATCTCCCATGACCCATCTATTCTTTCTGTCCTTGCAAGCATGAATTCGCCCCTGTCAATGCACCAACCGAACCCAACAATTCCAGCACCTTGATTAAACCCAGCATCTATATTTACCTTGACGTAAGGAATTAACTAATTATAAGTTGGTTTAGTAGATCATGTTTCATGACGGGATCACTTATTATCTTTGTACATTAATATCTATGATATGATACTCTTGTGTTATGTCATAGATTTAGTTATATCAATAAAAAATAAATTTGTCTTTCAAAAAAAAACTAATTAGGTGGTTAACCAAGGAGTCTTGGCTTAGTGGTGGAACACTAAGACCCTTGGGGGGATCAACCTGTTGGTAGCAGGATCGATTCCACCCGGGGGTAAAACCATGTCTTAGCCAGTCCAAGCCTCTACGGACGAGCGCAGATTAATCCTTCGTTGAAAGCGTTGGGACACTGCGTGGGGTCGGAGCGATCTCCCCTCGAAAAAAAAAAACTAATTAGGTGGTTTAGTAGATCACTATATATTGCTGGCTCGCTGGTCACTATTTGGTTTAGTTGATCACTATATAGACGCTTTGGCATCTCTATTTGTGAGCTCTAACGGTAATTGACATACTTAAATAAGAGATTAATATGTGTCCGGTATTCTCCTCTATATATAGTCATTTAGACAAAGCTACCAACTGAATCTTTAAATTTTTGAAAATATGAAACAAATTATGAAATTAAAAATAAGGTATTAATTTTGTAATTAAAAGTAAAAACAGAAAATGTTTTATCAAAGTAACATAACCTATCCTTCAAAAAAAAGTCTTAGGTTATGGAAAAGAGTAATTAGGTATGGAAATCAGTACCATTGTTTTTTGCTACAACAGGCATAGCCGGCGCGCGGTACAGGTGCAACATGTTGGGAACAATAGTTGTCTCAGTTACAAAATTAATTTGAGGCAATTTATTAGTTTTACCTGAGTTATTTAAGATATACATTTCAATTTTTTTGTGAGAGAGATACGGAACGTAAATAATTTTTCAAATAATTGGTTTATAACAAAAAAAAAAGTAAATAATGTTTATCTAATAATTTTTCAAATAATTGATTTATAACAAAAAAAGAAAAAAAGTAAATAATTTTTAATCCACCTAATCATAAAGCTTCGGCTTCTAAAGCAAGGTACAAAAACGTTTCTTTTTATATAGCTTGCGATTTGAACCCTTTCTAATTTCTTTATCATTTTTTCCGAAGATTCACTTAAACTTAAGTGACGTCCCAACTTGCCTAGTGGTGCTAGCTCTTTGATCTTTTACATTCATGAAAATAAAAAAGTGAAGCACTTAAAAGGCGATACACTTTATTCTTTACTCTCTAATTTTTTAATTAAGGGTTAGTAGGAAAATATTTGTTTTTAGTCCCAAAAAAAAACTTGTCTCTTTTTGGTCCCTCTTTTTAACCATTTAATTAAATATATTTTGTCCCTCTAAATAAGAAAATGTTCGCTTTTGATCTCTCACTTTTAAAGTATTTCATTTTGATATATCATTTTTTTAAATAGGCCACATGTAGCCCTATTAATGATATTTTGAGAGATTACACATCTGGCATATTGATGGAATTGGACTACATGTGGTATTTTTCAGAAAATGAGAGACCAAAATGACACATTCTAAAATTGGGAGACTAAAAACAAATATTTCCCTACATGTGATGTAAGTGTTAAATTTTTTTTGAGAGAATAAGTGTTAATTTTTCAGAAAATTAAACAAAGTATACAAAGTATGCGTATAATAACTATGTACTGACAGTGTAAAAAGATTTTACACATGATATCTAATTACATTTCACCATGGTACATGTCACCACTTAATATTTCTTTCTAAAATATTTGCGCAAATATATACATGTTGAGATATGATTAGATATATTATAAATCTTTTTTACATCTTTTTTACACTATTATTGTGCGCAGAGTAATTAAATCATGTAAGTGTTAAAAAAAAATACTAATATGACTAAGCAAATAGGGTTTTACTTACTTCATAAGTAATTCTTATCATACTTACTCTTTAATACCTTTTTATAAATATTAAATTTTTTTCAACCTAACCGTTTAATTAAAAGTTATTCTTAAATAGACCAACTCTTTAAATTTTTATTAAATTCTAAAATATCAATATTTCATCAAATTAAATAATTTAATCTAATGTATAATATATTGATAAAACAGCGGATGCTTATATTTAAATTTTTGTATTTTACTTATATTTAAAATAGCGGATGTTTGATTTTTCTTAAGACCGACACTTTGATATGTAAGTGTAATTTTTTTGATAATAATGATACGTAAATGTAATTACTCATTTGCGAAATTGATTTATTTATATAATATTTATAATTAACTAATATTTTTCATTAAAATTTTAAGATCACAATTAATCGAAAATAAATTACTTTTCAAATAATATACTGTATAATTAATTGAATGAATAATGATTATATTAAATCATCATTCTATATACTTAATAAAAATGTAAGATATTTGCTATTTAAGAATTGAGAATATTATGAAAATACTTATTAAAAAGCTGTAAAATTATGAACAATTTTTCTTTCTCTTAACCAATCCTTTTAATAAACCTTCTAATTAATTATTTTATAGAATTAAAAACTTTCGTATTTTAAATATACTTAATGCATATATTTAATTATTTATATTACAAGAATGTTTTAGGAGAGTAAAATTAATTTTAATTAATCAATCCCGTGAATAAAAATATCTAATTTGAAAAATACACCCACCAAAATAATCAGTGTTAGTTTCCGGAAACGTGACACACGGGAGCACTTGGAACGATTCTCAGCATAAAATTTTAGTTGCACGCCACAGCTTTGGTATGAGGATCTTTCTTTATAAGGTGCCACTCTCCACAATTGCTAGCTTTTCTACACGTTGTGCTTTCTTTTTTACTTTTCTAAGACATCCGCACACATTGATTTTCTTGAATGACAACTTAACAAGAGATATATGCCTACTATCATTGGTGCAATTGAAGCATACTTGTCAGCATATTCACAAACTGGATATATATGTCACTAGTAGTAGAATCCTACGGAAATCAATCTTAATTGTGTGTCAAACAAGGATGGAATTTCATTCCCTGGAACTAGGAGAAAAAGTTGGGGGTGGGGCATGTTGTTGAGTTGTTCTATATAATAATGTTAAAAATAAAGGTTTGGAAAATTAAACATGTTAAATTGGTAATTTATAAAGGGGCTATATATTTACAGTTTAATGATTTAAACATAATTTAACTACATAAAATCAAAATAAGATTGGTAATATATATATATATATTTGCACCAATATTATGGTGACAAAAAAATACAAGAAATATACTCTGTGCTGTGAACTTGATAACCAATAGGCACCATTGATTAGGGAGTCATTGATAAGTGCTAATCTTACTTGAAAACATATTGATAAAAAGACATTTATAGAACTCATGATGATAGAAATTTCTATTTTTGAACCCCAAAAGTATAGAAACATGTTAGATGGTTAATTAGTATGTAATACTTGGTGAATTAAATAGAATTACATTTTAATCCAAATTTTGTTTATTTTAGAAGAAGAATTTTGATGATGAAGAATTGACAAAAAGGTAAAGCTTAATGGAGGTTCAAATGAAGCAAAAAGTCAAGCAAAGCTCAAATTAAAACTGCAGAGAATGAGGCAATTCTGCCTCAAATTCGCTTAGCCTGAGAAATTCGCTTAAGCGAATTTCAGGCAGAATCATGCAGTTTTGGAAATGCAAATTCGCTTAAGCGAATTTTCTGCGCTAAGCGAGTAAGCTTTCTTCAACTTGAAGAATGCTACTTTAGCTAAGCGAAATTCCTGAGCTTAAGCGAAAATAATGCGGTGGAAAACCCTATTTGTGTAAAAAAAGGGCTGATATAAATAGGATTTAAATAGTTTCTCAAGAGGGGAGCCGGGAACGAAAGGAAAACGAAGAACAAGAGAGGTTTCCACCATTGTTGAGCTTGGAAAAGTGGTAACAACATAGGTTCCTTTTCTTTTCTTCATCTCTTTGTATTGTTAGCTACCATGGAAATGGATAGCTAACTCACCCTTTGTTGGGATTAGATGTAATCAAATCAACTCTCATGTATTCCTTTTGATTCATATATATATAGACTCCTACTATGCATTTATATCAATGATTCATTCTTGTTCTTCATGCTTGTTATGGATTGATCAACTATAACCTGATTTTTGGAATTAAAGTGTATTGGAAAATCATCTTTGAGTCCTTGATTAAGATGAATCATCTAATGAGTTTGATATCTAGGAATAGAGTTTAATTCATTAGTCTTTAAATCATCTGAGCTTAAACTCAATCTTACTTTTAATTGTTAGAGGAATCAACTTTTAGGAGTAGAGATTGATATTTCAAACATGTTAAGGAATTAATGTGAATGAGTGATTTGATGATGATGATAGAGATACATAGAGGAACTATATGCATATGATCAATAGGGTACTAAGAAAAGATTGATGAAATCTAATCCCAACTCTTCTTTATCATTGTTAAAATCTAAATTTTAAATCTCTTTTGTAGTTCTTTAAAATTTCAAGGCACTTGTGAAACCACATTTTAAAACCAAAGTATTCAGTTTTATAACTTGAGATGTTAAACATTGTTGAACGGCATAATATCGCGTGAATCCCTGTGGATACGATAACCCGAGTGACCACTTTCGTGTGATACGATTAGGTGATTCGGTAAAAACGATAACAGTCATAAGGTATTTGGTGGTTTGAATGAGGGAAATAGAGGTCGAAGTAATAAGAAAATTATGGGTTCAAACTTCCTCCACTAATATAATATACTAATTTATTAACATTTGTCTATCCAAAAAAAAGGCACCATTTATCAACGGAAACAGATTCCCTGACATTAGTGTGCCAAAATGTGCCTTTCAATAATTTTGGTTCATCCGATCAATTATTGCTCCACAATATGCCACATATCTTTTTTTTTTCTTAAAAAACACTTAAAATATCGCGCAACTTCCCACGCCCTCTTCGTCAACTTCGGCATCGTCAAGAACCACCTCATTATCTTTTGCCTCCACCTCATCTCCTCCTCATTCATGCATTGGAGACCGGTGTCCGCCGCCACTGCCAATACTGCTACATCTATCATCACCGCCAACTCCACTGAGCTACCCATCAAAACGGACCCCCTCGCCTCATTCCCCAGCCGGTAGGGGTGGACTCGGAATTAGAGCTACTGGAACCGAGACGACTGTGATTCGGTGACTCGATGGCGAGATCGTCGAGACTGATCTCCGGCTCCCTTGAAAGTGTTGACGAACCTCCCCCTAGGCATTGGGAGGTCGTCGTCATTGTCGCGGGAAGGGAGGACGTGTTGTGCCAAAGTGGATACTCATCCAAGTCCCACATCAAGTAGTGTAAAGAAGAAAGAAGTAAAGAGTCCTTACAAATATGGAGAGCTAGTTTGAGTTTTCTTCACCACAATAATTCTAACCCTTTGGGTGAATTGGGGGCTTGGGTAGTTGTGTTTTTTAGAGGGTTTGCAATTTTTTCCATGCAAAAATTGTGCGAGAGGGTTTGTAATTTTTTCCTTAAAAAAATTGCAAGTTGAGTAATAAATTTTTTGTTGTGAGTTCGTGGATGTAGGTATGGAGTACTAAACCACATTAAATTTCTGAGTTATTTTTTGTTTTTGTTTCTTGTATGGGTGTGCTTCCACTTGTGTGGAGATTCTTGAGCTCGTTGATTTCCCAATAGGACGATGCGAGAGGATCAGCTGAGGCTACGAGAGCAGCGGTGGTTGATGGAGGAGGAAGTAGAGGCGGAGTCTTCAGCGGAGGAAGCTTCGAAAGGGCCGCCATCCCACTGTTGCTGTTCTGCAAGTCCACTTCCCCCTACATTCTCGAGGTTGGGGATGGGTGAATAGTGTCGTATGTGCGGGTCTTAAGCTTCTTCGAAAAAAACACACAGAATGTTGACCAAAAAAAATCACACAAAACATGTGTCACAATATGGTGCGGATGATTTATCTAACGGACTAAAACAATCCAAAGGCATGGTGCCTTTGGCACACTAAAGTCAGGGAATCCGTTCCCGTTGATCAGTGCCATGTTAGCCACTTGCTAATTAATGGAATCTAGGTTCAAATTCTTTACGTAAACAGTTGTAAAAAATAAATGCGTCGTTGGAACAGTGGTTGATCTCGGGAGACTTGTCTTAAAATTTTAGAATGAACAAATAATGTCGACATTATTCAGATTACAGTGAGTAGCCAGAGATCCTCCAAAGCATCCCTTTTGCAGTTTGCTTGGACGGGTTATAAGATTGATGCACTCATACAAATTCAGTACATGAAGCAAGATTTTTATGCTGTGCAACAGATAGGTCAATGTCAACCGAAACATCTAGTCGAATTTTTTTTGGAGTTTGAATCAGATTCTCAAATCATTGAGATTGATTGATTTTTAGCTCTACAAAGTGCTGATCAAAAAAAAAATTCCAAGGGTTTAAACTCGAATCTACTATTCAACCTATACTACTCCCAACCCAACCCATATTACCCCCCAAAGGATTCAACTGGGAACTTCAAATTTGATCCAATTGTCACAGACCCAAAACCCACCAAAGTTTACAAACCTGAAACATCTCACTTCATCCCCAACCCATAACCCCAATTCAACCTTTGACCCACAACTCAACCTAATTTGAATTCCCATCCAAACCTACAATCTTAATCTAACTCATGTCATGGAATCTCACAACCCAACCCATATTCCATTTGGGAATTTCTAATAACACATACATGGTTTTCTATGTGCACATACATGTTTGCGGAACTATTAGTTCCCGGGTTTATTTTTTTTTCAACACACATGCTGTGGAACTATTAGTTCCGCGTTATAATTTTCTGCGAAACTAATAGTTCCGCAGAGAATTACAACCCGCGGAACTAATAGTTCCGCGATTAGTTCCGCGGAGAATTATAACCCGCAGAACTAATAGTTCCACGACATGTGTGTGTTGGAAAAAAAAATAAACCCGCGAAACTAATAGTTCCGATTAGTTCCGCAGACATGTATGTGCACGTAGAAAACCATGTATGTGTTATTAGAAATTCCCTTCCATTTAGCATACAACCCATGAACCCAACCTAGGCTATCATCTCACCCACAACCCAACCAAATTGAGCATTTAGCAAACAATGGGTTAAAATAGAATTTTACAATAAGAACAACCTGATAGTAATACATAGATTCACAACAAAAATTCTCTTGATTTTATCTACTGGTACTATGCACCCCCCGAGAGAAGCTAAATTCATGCCAGAGAAATGCAAAATCCATTTTCCAGTCATATGTTCACAATCACAAG
This sequence comes from Glycyrrhiza uralensis, assembly GCA_030159175.1. NCBI lineage: Eukaryota > Viridiplantae > Streptophyta > Magnoliopsida > Fabales > Fabaceae > Glycyrrhiza > Glycyrrhiza uralensis. The sequence goes on from BRZY01000006.1 coordinate 4,150,297, forward strand.
AGGATTTCTGTTGTGTAGCTAAAATACACATACATGAGTCACCTTAAACACAAAATCTTCAATCTGTGTGGAACATGATCCGAAAAAACATAATCGCCTACAAGTTTTGTTACCAAGTCTGAAATACATAGGTAGATAAACTGATTTCATGATCACAAAACCATTTGCAAAATAAACAGAAAAATATTTACAAATGTGAGGTATGCGGGGTAGGCAATTGTCAAATCCCATAACAGTCTAATTGCTTATTAACAAATATTGGATAGATGTTGTAGCAGCACAAACCAAAATGTTGGAGTCATCAGAAAAACAAGCTACCCCAGGCTGCTATAAATGCAAAGCCTCCAAATGGAGCCAATGTTGAGTATTTTCTGTCTTCAAGAAATGCGACCGTGTAACACCTAAAAGTTCAACATTTCTTTCAATATCATCAAAGATGAACACAGTTCAAGTATCCTTCTAGTTTTTACCAATATTTCTTGGCAAAAAGCAGATAACACAGCTCCTCAATATTGTTATAGGCTAGTCTTACTTATTGGACAAAGGGTATTTTGTATATGCAACAACCTAAGTGAATTGCAGAACCATCTAACACAAGACACTTGAAAATCTACCAAAAGGTCTAACATGAAAAACCTCAGCTTATTATGTTTTTCTTTTTGTTTCCTAAAAAAATTTGAAGCATGAAAGTAACTTCTGCTCAACAAATGAACAGGTTAAAAGCCATCCAGTATGCTTACCATCAACGATCAAGTAAGAACACAACTATTGGTAACGATACATGAAAATTGCCCACTTAAACAATGAGAAGTAAATTCTAAAACTTTGCACTCATTTCATTTGTAGCACGAAACAATTCCATTTTAGATCTCCAAAATGTTACAGGTAATTGGATTACCTCCCAAGAAGATATTGAAAGTCAGAATAGAGGCTATTTTGCTAATACTTTCCAAACTTCACTTTATAATGAATCCACAAATCTTTATCACATTGATCTGTGTATTTCTTGGGTTGACTAGGACACAACAATCACAAATAGCAAAATAAGGAGCATTGGGAATCTATTGGAATGATGCCAAACAGCTGAATTCTTCAGGTTGGATAGTCAAATTCCAAATTGATAGGTTTTTTGCCATTAAATGCCTGGAGATTCCTAAAGTGCATTCATATCATCCTTCTACCTTTATCGATCTTAGAATTTGGCTGCCTAACTTAATTCTAAAAGCTAGTTCAAGGGGTGAGGATTGACCAAGTTAATAGGGACTACTTTGGTCGTATCTCTAGTCGACATGGGATCTCGACGATAGAAAACCCAACTTCATTTAGGTACTACAGATCTGTAAGTCCCTGCAATCATATTTACAAACTCACGCCTCGTATCATCGCTAACCATATCACATGAGCATCATTCCGTGAGAATAACTAGTGTCCTGGTGGCTCTCGGAAGCACTGGGTTCACCATCCCTTTATTGATATCCCTGACTATCTGAAGTTAGTGATTTCATTGTTATAAAGAATTGGACCTGGAACCTTAATTCAGTAAGAGCAATTATATCTGGTTCCTTCATTAACAAAAATAATTCCTATCTTTTAGTTTTCTCTTCCTTCAGTTCCTTGGACAAAATTATGTGGCAGCTTCCTTCCCATAGTAAATTTTATGTCTCATTTAAACCACTTTTCCATGGGAATAAAAAACCATTTGGAATCTTAAACTACCCCCCCCCCCCCCAACAAGCTTAAATTCTTCCTATGAGGACTCCCTTGGACCACCAGTCCATGGCTAATGCTTTAGACAAAATACCTGCCATACCATAACAAACCTTTTATTTATGCCAGCAAGGCAATGAAACAAACTTTACAATGCCAACGTTGCAATGACTCAGTTTTAAAACCTTGGTAGTTTAAATATAAACTTCCGCAATGTGCGTGTTTGGAGGAGTGTCTGCTAAAAGTGATTTTGACTTAATTTTGTAAAATTGATTTGGTTAAAATTGAGTTTGAAGTGAAGTGATTTATGTTTGGATTTTTTTACTTTGAAAGCTAGTCTGAGGTAAAATTTAGTGTAAAATTTTCAACCTAACACAAAAGCTAAAAATCTTTGCTTCAAGTAGAATCGATTTCAAGCAACAAAATTGGCTTCTCTTCAAAAGCCCAAACATGCACATTGTCACCCGGTTTCCCTTGAACAATATCTTTATTAAATTGAAATTTATATGTCTCCCAGATCCCACAGTGGTGGGAGCCTCTTTCACTATGCCCACCTTTACTTTCAAAATAAGCATCACAAAAAGCTAGAAGAAACCCATGGTACAGATATTATAGCCATTTAAATAGTTTTATGAGAACTTACGTCCCAGAGAAAGCCAAGATCCCAGCTGTTAGAAGGCCTCCAAACTGCACAAACAAGGACGATTGAAAAAGCAAAATTGATGTTTTCACTTTACAATAACCTTATATATATAGTAGTAATACACTAAAAGCTTAATAACGGTTAACTGACGGTGTAAACAGATTTTATGCATAGTTTCAATCATATTTCATCATCTTGCCATAACTGCATAGTCAGTTATTAAACTCATGGGTTTTACACGTATGTCTAATCATACTTAATTATATTGTCACATTGCAAACAGATAAAATGTAGGAAAAGGAAAAATCAAGTAGGGAAATTGAGAAATGGGAACTTACAACATTGGGATTTTTTGTAATCGGAGCGGCAACTAAGGCAGCAGTATGAACCAAATGGTAAAGCGATGCCGTATGCCAAACCTTTACAGATAGATTGCAAATTTCCAATTGAAAAAAAAAATGGCAAATAAATAAATTAAAAAAAAAAAAAAGTGATGTAGTAGAAGTGAAAAGCCATTGGGGGAAAAGGGAAACACTGGAACATACATCTTTGTAGGAAGGGTTTTGGGGCTTGAAGCCGTGGGCGCCATAGGTTCCCAATCCAAGTGCAGCCATACCTGTTTCAGTGAATTTTTCATTTTGAGTTACTGAAGAGAAAGGGAACAATGAACGAAGAAGGGATTCATTCGAGGAAGTACCTGAAATCGCAGCGACTTTGTGCCATACTTGAGGATCCATTTTCATTCTACCTGCTGCTCCCTTCCTTCTCTCTAAGCTCAACTCTTTTTTGGCTCTTGAGAGTTGAGATCCTCTGGAAAGTGGAAGTAACATTTTTTAATTGGAAAAATTTCTTTATAAAAGAAATGCTTAATTGCAGTTTTAGTCTCTCATTTTTTAGGATTGTATAATTTTAATCTCATATTTTTTAATTGCGCTAATTAGATCTCTTATTTTTTAAATGTATGTAATTTTGGTCCAATCGTCAGTTTCCTAATAGAGTTTGCTGACTTGGACAACAATGCTGACGTGACAATGATAACATGAAGCTTAAGAGTCTACTTGGATGTAAAAGTTTTAGTTTTTGACTTCTCCAAAAGTACCTATCTATTTATAAATAACTATTTAACAACTTTTTCTCTTGTTCATATATGAAAAAAAATAAGATACAAAATAAAACTAACTACTCTATAAGTCAAAAGCTAGGATTTTTGCATCCAAACAGGTCTTAAGCTCCATGTTGTCATTGCCACGTCAGCGCCATTTGTTCAAGTCAGCAAACTTTGTTAGGAAATTGACGGTTGGATCAAAATTGTACACATTTAAAAGATAGAAAACCCAATTGGTGCAATTAAAAGATAAGAGATTAAAATTGCACAATTGCAAAAGATGAGGGACTAAAACTACAATTAAGCTTAAAAGAAAATATATTTACGATAGAATAAATAAATATTACGTGAGCCACAGGGTTTAATTCATTTTCATTACTTTTAGATACAATAATTCATTTTCATTTTTCACATATAATTTTTTTAGCACATAATGCCCCCAGAATATAGTAAAAAGTATATTCATGTATTGTTTGTTAAATTAAATGATGGCAATCTACATTGTCGATCAAGGCTTGCGATTAGCTATGACTATGAGGATGTTGTGACCACAAATTTCATAGGGCCAGCAATTGTCGAGGGTTATATTAACGAGTGCTTTAAAAATATTTATTGAAAAATTAAATATTCAATGAAAAATGTAAATTAATTTTTTTTCTTGGCATCGTAAATTAATTTATTTTGAAATATAAAAACTTTTAGTTTCAATTCCTTAAGAGAGTTTTCAAAAACGAAGTAATTATTTCTCAAAAAACGTTAAACCAAACATATTAATTAATATATTAAAAATCACGCAACGATTATTTATGATAAAAATTTGGTTTGATGTCTTTAATTTTAAATCCTTATCAAGGAATCACTCATTGACATTTTTTTTTAATCTTTCTCGAATTTATAATACGTGTTAAGTTTTATCTCTTGATGAATTGACACACAACAACATACTTACTCTGTCCCAAGATAAGTATTATTTTAGCAAAATGTGTTTGTTTCAAAATTCGTCATTTTATGTTTTTAACAAAATATTAATTAATTTATTCTAATTTTACTCTTAATAATTGTAGTGTATTAGTTTTTCAGTAATAAAAATTAACTCTCACTTTATTATTTACTGCAAAGTTAATTTAGTAAATCTATTACTCTCATCTTTTTGTTTATTGTATTTTTTAATATGTAAAGAAACTTAGCACAACCCTTATTTTAGAAAGAGGTAGTATATATCTATTATAAAAATGGAATAACTCGAGAAATGGGAAAGCTCGTATACATCATGACTCTACATTCCCATGGAGTAAAGATTTCCAAAGCTTGCTTCAATTGACTGGCCTTCCGTAATCTTAAATCGAAGGTATTACGGTTAAATCATTCGATTACACCCCAAATTGCATAAATATCTTGATAACAATTCGTGATAATTACAAAAACCGATAATCAATTATTATTATAATAGCACTGAATAAAATTACTAATGTAATTCAGACCATCTAACACACACTTTATGATAACTATAAAAATCACTATTTTAATGACAAACTGTGCCATTACTTGTAACATACATGCAACTAAGTGATACTCCCTCCGGTCTCAAATATAAAACCAATCCTAACAATCTAACATTTAACAAGGCGCAGATCGTGGATGCTTTTAATAACTGCCTGTTTATGAAATATAAATTATCAAGCCACAATGCTGTTTCTGCTTAACAAATATTTTGCTCCGCTGCATATAATCTCTGGGACAATCATAGGCAAAAGGAGTGCACAAAGCCATTGCTAGTCAGTCACATAAGTTTCGCACAGAGCACAAATTGATCAAATCCTAAGAATCCTACGATATGGCCAAATACAAGTGTTCAAACTTCAAAGCAAAAAAAAAAAAACTAAAAACAATACACCCCTGAAAGCTTTGAAGGAGAAAAAACACTAAACAACCAAATAAGAAAAAGAGAGATAAAAAGAGACTACGAGCAAAATACAAATGCTTAATGAGCAGAGTGGCTTGTGGATGTTTTCTTGAAGTCAATCTTGTCAACCTTAACTTCTCCATCAATAAGTTCATATACATAGACCACGACACGCAGACCATCAATGTCCATAAGCACAAAACTCGGGTTCACGTCATAGGTGATGCTGCTGTAGGCACCTGTTGCAGAACCCGGATTTATAACCACACCACCCTCGTGTTTGTAAGCCGTAAACTGGTGGGTGTGACCCGTGACAAGGATGTCTACATCAAGCTGCCTCTGTAACATTGCTAGTGAGTCTAGGTCTCCCCATGGAATAACCTTCACAATCATTGAGAACACATAATCACCATATAGCAATACATAACACAGCACATTTTTCTAGTTTCTACTGAACAGAACCAATAACAGTTTCTTAAAAAAAAAAACAATTACTGGTGGAAGATGGGAAAAAGACAATAATTGAACCTATTCAAGTGCAATCTAAAGTAGCAAAATGACATAATCATTCAGCTCCGATTGAAGCTGTAGCATAGCAATCTATGGAAATTACTTTGTAATACTACTCCATCCCACAACTTTTTAAAGTTGCCTAAAACCATAAGACCTTTAAATTTAATCATGAAACCCAAAGTGCAACACCCTTTAACCGCCAAGAAAATCCTAACCGGGCAATATGTAGAAGTGAAATAGGGAAGATAACATCAACAATTCAAAATAAAATCAGACCTGATGACCATGGCATAGGCCCAGCTTAAATTGGCCAATGGTTAGTGTTTTGGTCTCTGGGTATCTCGTCTCTTCATCATACTCACCACGAGCTATATGCAAGTCTGGACAAAGGGTCTTTAAGTAGTCATGGACTTCCTAAATATAAATGACATAAAAATTACCTTAGAGATTCAATCATAAAAAACTCTATCTCCATATCATACAAGTTAATGGGAATAGAAATAAATGTCATATATAAAAATAGAACCATAACAAATATACTGAATTATTTTTAGTGGATGGAGATAGATAACTGGTGCAATGCACAGGGCTTAGATAACGCATGAACCAAAGTTTCTGCTACAGTACTATGATAGTACCCGCGCTAACAAAGGCAGAACATTAAAATAACCTACAATCATTAGTGGATAATGCATGTTAGATAAAGCAAGGAGCATCCCACCTGGCCCCAAAATGGCTTTGCCACTGGCCACAGGAACCATTACAAACCTTTCACAGTATTACCCAATTTTACTAGTTGTTCAATAGTCATCAGTTTTTTACCCAAGAAGCTTGAACAATAATAAAGACAGGACACAGCATAGAAACTGTGAGAAAAATATGTAATTTGAAAAGTTATCCCTTGTATTCTCATAATATATAATTTGAAAAATATAAGTAGAGGCAGTTGACTATATTCAGACATAGCATGGTAACAGTCAAACTGGATCAGTAACACTTATTTCAACAAGACGGACATACTTTTATACATAAATTTCCAGTACAAATGATGTGCTGGATCTTGCCAGGGACAAGCATGGATTTGAACTTTGCAGGAAGATCAGGTGCCCTGTGGGGTATGTGCAGATCACCCAGGGCCAAGACCAGCACCATCCTCAACAATCAAAAACTGAAAGTTGACTTAGGGAACCTGCACAAACAAAAATATTGCCCGTAAACAAAAGAAAAGTGACTAACTGCTAAAACAATTTATCCAACACAATGCATATACAAATATATAACACAGGATACATAGTACCATGTACTGTAATCAGATAGAAATTAGTTTGCCAACATATAACCTGCTTAAAAAAGAGAGTGAAAATCATATCCACAACTTCCTCAAATTTTCCATCAATCAACAAACCCCAGTTGTATTATATTGTATACAACAACACAAATCCCCACCCCTTCTAACCACTTTACCTATTTTCAGGGGGCTAACAATTCCAATTTTTATGGACAAAGAAAATTTATTGAAGGCTGGAGAAGAACACATACAAGAACTGAGAAGATATCTACCTAATCTACCTCAAAGATAATAAAAGCAAAACAAGCCCAACAGGCTAACTAACAAAGCAAAGCTCACCAGTCTCCCTGCATATGTCCAACAAAAGAAACCACTCTGGAGTAACCATTGGCTGAACACCATAAAGCAGCTAAGAAGAATACTCTATCCCAAAGTTGAGGTAGTATCAAAGAATTATCTATGAAAATTCCGACATTCCTCTCCATCCATAAGCACCAAATGGAAACACACATTGTGCACCCCGCAAAGAGTCTTTCCCTCTTTACAACTCTCGAAACCTCTAAATTGAAACTTTCGATTATTACAGACAGTAATTTTAATCTATCCATATGTTATGTTGTAGTTTATATTATTCAGATCTAGCATGTCTGAAAAAACAGGATTCTTATATGTGAGAAGTATTTGTTATGTTAATCTTAAAAACTACTTTGAACTTTTTATTGGTATGATCCACATGATATAAAATTTTAATCCAAATATAGACTTTGTGAGAAATTTATACAATCAAAATCTTATTAAATGGTGTAAGATCAACTTTGAGTTATACTAGTATTAATTGATTGATCCCTCCTCTATAAAGACACACCCTTCAATCAATCTTAGGATTTCTGCACATAAGTCATAAAACCACTTACTTGTTTGAAAAGGGGAGAACAAAAAATGAATCTGAAACCCTTTTATTGGTTGGACAGAGCAACCCAATTGGTGATTACAAGCTATAACTAAAGATAAATAAAATAAAATACAATTATATTAATCAAATGAATAGGAACATGAGCAAATAATAACCGTAGGAATGGCGTCTTAAGCTGAGTGATTGGAATTGAGAAAACACGAAAAATGGATCTGAGGCAGAAGCATAAGATCCCGAATCAACTCCTTTCCTGGAATCCACGCATAGAAACACAAGGGGCAATTAACGATTTCCACTGTCAAAAAATGAAATATATAAAATTGAAATTTAAGAAGAAGAAAAAGAAGACATGTAAAAGTTCGATTATTCAAAGATCTCAAACACTGCTTGGTATCTTTACCCGTAAAAACCTAGTTACCTAACAGAGACATGGCTGTTTATCTAATTTTTCAATTTCCTTAAAATGCAATACAAAAATTGATGAGACAGAGAGAGAACCTTTGTGAATGGTAGAGAGAGTGGGAGGATTCCACCGAAGCTTGCCGGCAGAATCAAAACAGCAACCCAAAAATCCAACACCGGGAGCTGCACCGCACCAAAACCACGTCAATTCACAAATTCATTACTCCATCAAATATCATTATTTTTTATTGACGGAAAATATTATTATTATCAAGTAATTGTTAAAGATTTAATCGCATTGTTTGGCTCTCTAATCTCTATTATCTTTTTTGATCAGTGTAACATTTTGGTCCTAATAATTTTTTAAAACATTATATTTTCAATTTTTTTTAGTTGTTATATCGAACTAGCTGATTGACCTGTGCATCGCACCGGTCGTGTTGATTTTTATACATGATATAAAATAATTTATTTATTTAGTAATTATTTAATATATGATAAACTTTTAATTTATAACAATGTTGAGTGTATTTTGTCTATCAAAAAAAATATGCAAATTCCATTTTATAAGCAGTTAGTAATTGCTTCTAAATATTGGTAAAATAAAGGTCAAATCAGATACACAGAATAAATAGAGAATAATAAAAATTAATTTACACAAAAATGAAGGCTAACATAAAACTTAGATGAAAATAAAAAATATGAATAAAATCTACAAGTAAATATTATTTTATTTATCAAAAATAAAATCAAAATAAAGCTTACTAAAACAAAAAATGAATGAAATTCGTAAGAAAAAAATATTTTATATGTCAAAAAAATAAAAAAAAATAATTTTGTAATCTAAAAATCTACATGTACAAAAAAACATAAATAAAATTTGTAAGTAAAAACTATTTTATTTATCAAAATAAAATTAATAGAAAAATAATTGTCCAACTTGAAAATTTACAAAAAAAAAAAAAGAATTAAATATTTAACCAAACATTATTTTGTTTATCAAAAACAAAATTTAAAAAAATAATTTTGTAGTAAAAATTTAGAGGAACAAAAAAACATGAATAAAACCATAAACAAACATTATTTCATTTATTAAAAATAAAACATAATAAAAAAATAATTTTATATCTTAAAATTTACTCGAAAAAATATGAATCAAACTCATGTAAGAACTAATTATTTAGTAAAAATAACATTAAAATAAAAATAATTTTACAAACCTAAAAATTTACATGAACAAAAAACATGAATAAAAGTGGAAGCAATTTATTTATCAAAAATAAAAAAGTATTTTTCATCCTAAAAATCTACTCAAACAAAAAAATATGAAAAAAGGCATGAATGAAACCCATAAACAACAGTATTTTGTTTATCAAATATAAAGTAAAAATAGTTTTGCAACCTAAACATTACCAAAATTAATAAACATAATTAAAACCTGTAAGCAAATACTGTTTTATTTATCGAAATAAAATTTAAAATTAATTTTACAACTTAAAAATTTACACGAATATAAAAAGAGTCATTGAAATTTTAATCTATATTAAATGAAGAGTGTTTTATACAAAAAATCCTTGAATAAAGTGAAATTAATTAAAATTTACTTAAATTTTAGACTACCATACTTGAGTTATTTTTTTACCTATGTTTGAGTAAAAAAAAATGTGTTTATATATGTATATGTGTGTGTGTGTGTGTGTTATTATATTATATACTAAAATTAAAACTAAAAATTATAACAGATGAGAGTAAATAAAAAACAAAAACGAAAGCAATTGTAGCTGATGGAATCGGAATGGACAAAATTGGAATTTGGAATGCACAACAATTTGACACTTGGATAAATAGTGACTGATGTTGTACAGATTTTATTATAATATAGATTACTTTATTGCTATTTGAATTAAAATTTAAAACTCTCAATTTTTTCTTTCTTTTATATATACACTAGTACAAAAAAAAATTTTAAATTGGGTAAAAAATACTTTTTAAATTGGGTCTGAATCGATTTAGAATCAACCGATTTAAAAAGTGGGGGACTTTTTAAATCGGGTATACAACCGATTTAAAAAATTACTTTTTATGACGGTTTTGGTTCTAACTGATTTAAAAAATTCACTTTTTAAGTCGGTTATTGAATTAACCGACTTAAAAACTGACTTTTACTGACGGACAAAATTCGTCACTATAAGAGAAGAATCCGTAGATGTATGCCACTTTGAAGATGCAGTAATTTACATTCCCTAGGTAAATGTCACAAACGTTTACTCCTATAAAGTAAACCATATCAAACATATATATCATACATTAAATTAAATTAAAGGCTATTAGAAAGCAAAATTCTCTTACTAGAAGCAATATACATATACCACATCAAAAATTGAAAACTAAAAGCAATATATATATATGACAGCAAACACAAAGGAGTTCAGCAAACTAAAAGCAATATATATATACCATAATTTTAATGAGGCATAATTCTCCCATAGATAAAGAATGCCCATCACCCAAACCAATAAAGAAAATCCAATAAAGGTTTTAAAATCTTAAGCTCACTTGAATTTTCATCTAACTAGAGACCAATTCATTTGTAAGGCTCTAACATATTCAGAAATTCCATCAAAGGTATGTCTTGTATGTGGCTGTGCATAGCACTATTTCAACATCCTAGGCAATCACTTTGGAGAGCACTCTTGCACCAAATGTTTTGCCCCGTCTCAAGGCAAATCTTTGTCCTGTTAATGAATAAAATGATTATTGTCAGATCATATTGTCGAATGTAGTCACACAAAAAAATTGCATACTTGAAATTAAAGCAAATTAAAGACAGTTATAGCTACCAGAATGGAATGGAATTTTGCATATTGACCAAAATGGAACTAAAGAGCTTAATGGTGAATTTACCTTACCAAAGTAATCATTCGTAATGTCCAAAAATGATTCCCCAAACTCATCCTTACTTACATGTATAAACAGTAGATAAAACTTTATATAGAATCTCTCACTGCTTTATGTCCTAAGTGTTCCTCCATGCTTGCTTTGCTAAATCAATGCAGCACTATTTCCTAGGAATTTTATTTGCAGTTCAGATTCATCGGTAAGTTTATAGGTAATACACTAAGTCACTAATATTAGGAGTGAAACAGATGTAACTTGTAAAATGGAAACAAAGTGAAACGATTCAATAAGTTTAAGCACAACATCTTGACATAGTATGTAATAAATATACAAGGGAAGGAATATATAAACCTTCCTAGTCACACTGCATACTTGCTCTGTTCCCAATAAATTGCTGGTGCATTAGGCGGCTGAAGGAGAAACTGACATTCTTTGCTCTGAAAATTTAACCAGTTTAATACTTTAACTCAGCTCATAACCTTGAAACTCCTATAATTAGAAGTCTACTTTGTGCATAAAATAGTTTGAAAAAGGTAAGTCCATAAATTTGTATATGTGGTCCCTGATGAATATGTTAGCACAACAACTTACCAATATTCTGTTTCTTTATTATGCAACAAACAAAAGCTAGAAAATAAAACACAGAAGATGAAAAGAGTATTTCAGTAGTGTTCTCTAGCATGTGGGAAAAATTTAGAATAGTTATACCTCAGGTAAAGTCAATATCAACAAATGCCTGAAAAAGTCATAATTTTTGAACCCAATAGAACACCAAAACAGTACCATGAGTGATATCGGGGGAAAATATATATGAACACTAACAGTAAAAATAAATCAGAGGTAGGTACCTTCGGGGATGCTTCTTTGTCAATGGTGCCTTCTCACCCATGGATGCTCCAACACACTCTATGTTAAGAATCCTGAGCTGATTGTTTGTGGGCCAGTAGCTCCAATCGAAGGCTTTTATCCTCAGTTCCATAAAAATCCTTAAGCTTGGAAAACCTGTAATGAAGTGCATCAGTACATTTGCAAAAAAAAAATGCAATATAAGATAAAAATTAATCGATATTCCCATCTAGATCAGTAGATCCTAGTTTCAATTTTTCAACATTATTTTGAAAATGAAAATGCTCCCAACATTTAGGTCCATCCACTGGTGTAATGGTCCAGTTGTCATGTTAAATGCCCCAGGATAGTAGAGCAAGTGAGCACCTGAAGTCAAAAGTTGAATACTGTAAGTTCCCCAAAGCTTAAGAACAAGGAAAATAATAAGAGCAGTGCCATGCAACAAATCAACTCAACTGAACAACTAATCTCAAGCAAAGCTTACAGGTTTCACAACCTATACAGATAAGAGGAATAATTGACAGATAACATGACAAAGGGAATGCAATATCATGCCAAAGAATAAGGATTCGAATTTCTTTTAGTATATCCCTAAAATAAGAATTAGGCTACAGGGCAGAGTTGCCCAAAGTATCTGAACCAATTTCTCCTTTTCTATCCACCTCCAAGGAAACAAAATTGTTACTCCATCATGCTAAAACAACTTAGGAGGCATGAATAAAACACCTTAAAAAAATCAAATCATTCCCAATCAATTACAAGTTGAACAAGATTAATTGTTTCTGAGCAAATTAATGGAAAAGACAAACCTCTTGCTGCATATATCATTGCTAGTTCCGGAAACCGAATGTCATAACAGATGCCTATGCCAATGCGTCCAACTTCTGCAAGAATCATCTCATTATTACAATTAGTTTACTGAACCATAAAAATGAAAATCATTGCAAGGAAAACAATAATCAGAGAGAATAAAAAATTAGACCACTCTCATGGCACATGCTATTCAGAAAAGATGTTCTCTTCTATAAATAAATTTCTTTATAAACTTTTCTTCCTTTATATCACACAAACACATTAATGCACAAACATGAGAAACCAGAACTACATAAAAATCTGTAGTCTGAACAAGTGAACATAATTATCAAAATCTACAGAGAAACCTGGTTTTCAACAAAATCACCATTCATAGAGACATACAACCACTAATTGTGCATAAGATAAGATCGCATAGCATGTAAGTTCAAGATGAGCTATGGAAGAGTTTAAGAAGCTAAACATTCTAATCAAGAGGTTAATCTACTGTTCCCTCATCTCAAGCATGATTCGAGTTCTTCGATGCCTCCACTCAAGCAGATTCCGTTCCCTCATCCGCGACTTCTGCTGGAAGAACAAGTGCGCCCTCACCATACCCTCCGAATTCCTCTCCGCATCCGATCCCTCCTCCCTCCACAAACTCTCCTTCTGTTGCCCCGGTCCCCTCTACGCCGGCCTCCTCTTCGATTCCTCCTCCTCATCCGACATCGCCGACGAAGAACACTACCCCCTCACCACTCCATCACCACAACCCCAACCCCAACCCTCACCCTTCCAAGCCCAAGCCCAAGCCCATGACGACTATTCCTATTGGTCCCTCTACGATGACCTTTACCACGATACCCTCTACGCCGCCACCGAATCTCAACAACAGGAACAAGTACAACAACCCATTCCCCCGAAAACGAGATTAGCCACGGTGTTGTTGTTGCTCCTTGTGCCTCTAAGAGAAGGAAGGTATGCGGGTCGTGGAGTTCTCATTTGGCTTCAGGGAAATGGAACCTGAGCAGGGAACAGGGAAGCAAGCTCCTCGCTCGCCAGTTTCGTGACGATGGGAAGCAAGGCGACGAGCGGCGACGGACGTGAACGGCGGTAGGATGCAACGCGGGAGTGAGAGAGCTGAGAATGTGTGAGAGAGCTGAGAAAGAAAACGAGTGAGGCAAATTTTTTAGAGGATATTTTCACTTTTTAAATCGGTTATACTAATAACCGATTTAAAAAGTGATATTTTTACATCAAATAAAATAAAATCGATTTAATAAGTTACTAAAAGATATTTTAAATCGGATATATACACAACTGATTTAAAAAAGTTTGTGTTATTTACAAAATTGTCACTGTATTTATTATTTAAATCGGATCTGAGAATAACCGATTTAAAAAGTAAATTATTTTTCCTTGCATTAGTATTGGATCAATTAAATGTATGTTTGGTTTAAAATATATGTTTAAATTTACATATACGTTTCTCTAAAAGAATTATATAATTATTTTGAGTTTTCAACTATATTAAATGAAACGTTTTATGAAGAAAAAAAATCTAAATGAAACTTAGACGAATTTGGGCATTTGGGCATCAAATGCCCAAATTCAATATCCATTGACGAAATGTTGAAAATCAAAAGACATATCTAAATCATTTAAATTTTCAAAATTTTCCCGTCAAATTTCATAAAGAAAAATATTAAATTTTACATAAAATAAAAAACTAATTTTTCATTCTTTAAGTTCTAACCTCACATCCAACAAATTTTATTTAAAAATTTCATCATATTTTAACTATATTTCTTACTTATAAATTTTTAAAACTATTTTATACCTCAAATTCTTTGTAACCTTTTAAATATTCACATGGGTTCTTTTGGATTATTCATTTTGTTTGATAGGGGCTACTATGATAAAAAAATTAATAATTAATTTAGAATTTAAAATTTAAAATATTAATGATCACATAGTAATTCACTAAAAAACATTCATTGTGGCTCATTCATTTGATATAAGCGCTTCTTTGCATAATCATTGGGAAACAATTGATGCATGTCCCCCGTTTGTAGGACCTGATTTTCGCCATACAATTATACAAATCAATCTTCGTGGTGTTTTCGCATTTCGCTTATATAGCATTTTTAATTTTTAATCTGTTTGTAGTCCATTATAATATATCATTTTCATAGGAACTAGGAAGTATGCCCATTTTTAGCATCAACTTCCAAACTTCTGGTGAACTGATGAAAAAAAAACGCTTCTAGTAACAGCAGCAACATGAAGCCACTGTTTTTTATTTTCCAAAAACAGAAGGAATAAAAAAAAAGTCAAAATCTACTAGACCCGACAAAGTTTAAGTGAGAAAGAACAACAAAAATTGTATAATATATATTATCTGAACAATTCAATTTTATTAAAATACAAGTAATCAAATCCAAATCAACAACTGTAAGAAGAAATTGGATAATTAAAAAATGCATATCGACATATCGTTATTCACTAGCTTAATTGCATGTTCTTTTGTTCACTTTTTTTCTGAATCAGTAAAAGTTCTTCCAGCAGTAGAGAGTAGAAGCAGCAGCACTGATATTAAGGTGTTGTAGTAATGGGAAGTAATTAAGCTAAAAAGAGTCGACTGCCTTCATGGCTTGAAATCTTGGCTCCTTAGCCTCAACTTGAGGGTAGCATAGAGCCTCATGTAATCCTCAAACACAAATTTTGGGTAACTACTCACTCCTAATTGCTCTGTCTCCTCTTCCTTTGATGTGTCCAACAATGTTGGGGCAGGGTAGATGACGGCATCGTTGGCAGGGTTGTAGAATGAGGCTATGGACATTCTTGTCCCATCAGTTCGTGCAATCACACGATGCTCCACACTCTTGTATTTCCCGTTGGTGATCACCTGTTTAATCAATTGTTAATTAATTAGATTAGATATAAGAATCATATATATAGTTACTAATATTAGATATATCAAATATATATAATTACCTCAAGTTGGTCACCGAGGTTGACAACAATGGAGTGGCGCATAGGGGGAACATCGACCCAGTGGCCATCTTTGAGGAGCTGAAGGCCACTGACCTTGTCATCTTGCAAGAGAAGGATGATGCCACCCGCATCGGTGTGTGCACGAAGACCCTTCACCAGCTCTGGCTTCGGACACGGTGGGTAGTTTGCCACCTTTGTCCCGAAATTCGGACCCTTTGATTCGTGAAACGCCTTCTTCAGGTATCCCTTCTCCAACCCAAGATTCTCACACAACAACTCCAACAGCTCCTCTGCCAGTTTCTCCAACTTCCCCGCAAATTCCTTCATCGCCTCCCTGCATCATTCATTCATCCGTTCATTATTCAAGTCCCACATCGACTAGAGATAAGTGACCAGTTTATAAAACCCGGCTGACAAATCCTCATTTTATAAATCAGTATGGTGGGGTTGATTAGTTAGGCCCACTAAATCTACTACTATATATATTAATGACAACATATATATATATATATATATATATATATATATATATATATATATATATGCATATCTCTAAGTTTTCATGTTGGTATATGTGACTGACCTGTACTCTTGGGTGAGATCAGGGATTTCTGAGATGTTGGAGTCAGGGAGGTGGCGCAAGAAGAAGGTGCTCTCCCAGTCCATGTCTTCCTTCACACTATTATCTTCTAAGTACTCTAACCCCTTGCTTGCCACTTTCTCCTTGAACCTCTGCTCCATGCATTTCCTGTAATGCTCCTTTGTTAACCTTTCCACGGTGTCCAAAAGCTCATGGGGTATTCCATGATTCACCAACTGCAATATAATTTGGGTAAATCAAATCCAGCAACGAAGATTATTAATTCATTTAATTATAGTTGAAATCAACAGCCAGCAAGCATGAACAAAATTCCGGGTAAACAAGCCAAATTTATACAAGTGTATAACTAAGTAATTCATTTGGTTGGGATCGTCGCCTCTATAGTGATGCATTTGGTTGCCAGTTTGCCTTAAAAAAAAATTTCTGAGGAGTTAGTACCTCAAAAAATCCCCAGTTCTGGCAGGCATCTTCGATTTTCTCAAGGATAGCCTCTCTCTCCTCACAATTGATGTTCTCCAAGTTGATCACTGGGAAGTTCTCCATTTTTTTCTCTCTCACTTTTTTCTTCTCTCTTTTGTATTTTGGGTTATCTTAGTAGTTTGTGTGTCTATGGATATTGGGAAGCTAGCTAGGTGTGCGCTATTTATAATAAGAATCCAAGGAGTACGGAAAGAACACCATCAGCACAGCACACACAACTAATTAAAACTATACAGTACGTAATGTACTGTGTGGCTTATGCATGCACTTACTTAGGCCGACGTGTGCCGAGTTGATCAATTGGCATCGTTGAAATTGTCTAGTTTGGTAGGGGATTGGACTTATCTGGACGCTAGCGCGCGTACACAACAACCTTTCCTACCGCTTTCCTTTCAAACTATTTGGCCATGTTTCAGCAAATTGAAGTGATGAATAATGTTTCTCATTTCTTAATTAGAAGGTAGCACAAGTTATTGCTGTTTCAAAATTTGACAGCATTTAATCGTGTTTTTTGTGTGACAGCAAGCATTTAATCGTGTTTAAAATTTAACCGTACTCAATAAAATGATGTTAATTAAGTGAAAAATTAGTATCAACGAAGAACGGAGATAAAGTCACAAGCTATTGCTGTTTCAAAATTTGACAGCATTTAATCGTGTTTAAAATTTTTTTTATCAGTAATCGTGTTTAAAATTTAAACCGTGCTTAATAAAATGATGTTAATTAAGTGAAAAATTAGTATCAACGGAAGAGCGGAAATAATGTCCAAAGAAATGTGTATGTTATATATTAAGGAGTCTAGGGTGCACCAATACTAATATATTATATATCCCATATCCAACTTGTTGCTGACAGTAATTCAAAAAAAAAAAACAAAACAAAAACTTGTTACTAATAGTGTTCTGTTAAGGATGTCTAAATATTTAATTTTAAATGCTAAACTTTATGTTAGACTTCAATTATTACAACATAATATGCCCATGGCTATGCATAATATCTGGTGGGGCCTATAACTTTTTAGTTTTAAATATTAATACACCTGTCAATAATAATTTATAAAACAAGTGAAATTAAATTTGATGAAAAACCAAAATAAAAACAAGTTCATTTTAAATATTTATAACATATATATAAAAATGTTAATAATATATATAAACTACAATATAACTAATTATAATTTTTTGCTTATCCAAAAAAACCATTTTTTTTTAAAAAACAAGCGTATATACGTGTAACGGTGTAAGGGCTTTTTTTGAATCTATCATCTTTCCAAAATTTAATTTGGAAAATACCACTGTTTTCAGATTAATTAACAATCTACCATTGGTTTTTTTAGGTGAGAAGTCTCCTCCTCCAAAAGGGACTTCTTACCGTCATTTTATTTTATTTTCCAAAATTCCCTATGGGAAGTCCCCTTCTCCAAAAGGAACTTCTCACCATCGTTTTATATTTTTTTTTAAAATCGCCTACGGGAAGTCCCCTCCCCCAAAAGGGACTTCTCACCATAATTTTTTTATTTTATTTTCTTTTTTTCGATTGATTTCAGCGGTTTTAGGTTTTTGTTAAAGTGGTTTATGGTATTAAGTGGTTTGTGGTTTTAGGGTTTGGGTGATTTTAGGGTTTTAGGGTTATTTGAATTAATTAATTTATTTTCTTTATTAATTCAATTTATTAATTAATAATTACCATAATTAAGTTAGTCTAGAATCTTAATAGTAAATAATAATACAATAAAATGATTACCATTAAAATTTTAAAAGGGGTACAACGATCCACATATCCTACTCTGTGGAATGTCTAAGATGGTAATTAGGACATCTATTTCTGGTATGACCCTCATTTCGACGCAGTCCACACCTTTTAGTGTGATGACTCCTTTCTACCTGATCCATCTCAGTGCAAATGCGGGTAGATTGTGGACGATCTCGTGGTAGCCTTCGCATTTGCGGATCGTGGCACACTTGAGGTCCAGTATATTGTGGTCAATATTCTTCGTTAGGCAACACACTGATACAACAAACCACTTTAACAAAGCCCAAAACCCTAAAACCACCCAAACTCTAAAACCACAAACCACCTAATATCATAAACTACTTTAACAAAAATCTAAAACCGCTAAAATCAAAGGGAAAAAAGAAAATAAAATAAAAAAATGATGGTGAGAAGTCCCTTTTGGAGGAGGGGACTTCCCATAGGCGATTTTGAAAAAAAATATAAAATGATGGTAAGAAGACCCTTTTGGGAGAGGGGACTTCTCATAGGAAATTTTGAAAAAAATAAATAAAACGACGGTGAGAAGTCCCTTTTGGGAGAGGGGACTTCTCAACTAAAAAAAAACAAGTAGATTACTAATTAATCTAAAAACAGTGGTATTTTTCAAATTAAATTTTGGAAAGATGGTAGATTCCAAAAAAAACCACGGTGTAAGACATGAATTACTCCTTATTCCTTAATCTATAAAAATTTGTGAGCCTGAAAAGTTAGGCTCTCAGCTGTAATTAAATTTTAATCATATACCAAAAATTAAATAAGTTTTAACAATTTCTTAATAATTACATAGCATAAACCTAGCCGCCACTCATAGAGAGAGAAACTCTACCTTCTCTCTAAACTGTCTGCTCTTCTTTCTTTCTCTTTCACTTGAGGGGTGATTTTGGACAATTTTTTAGTCTAAAACCATCCCCCTACTTCGTTTTTAGTCTATTTCTACCTTAATAAGTGACTTTTTCACATAAATCTTGTTTTTCTCTCGTGTTTTTTTTAGTGTTTTTTGGCATCTGCTTGCGTTGGTGTTTATTTCTCCCGTCTTGGTGCGGCGTTTTGTTTTCCCGTCTTGGTGCGGTGTTCGTTTGGTTCAGATTGGCTAATTTACTTCGTTTCATTACAGATTCTCTTATGACTGAGTCTTCAACGTTGCAGATCCGGAGGCGTGGGTACTTCGGTCAATATGAGTTTGTCATTTTTGTAGGCATTGTCACTTTTGATGGCATTTTGCTGTGTTATTATGCTATTAACTTGGGTGATGTGAGCTTATTCACAGATTTATCCCTTTTAGTTTTTAGCGATGTTGAATTTGTAATGTCTTCGATGTATTTTACTGATTTAAATGAATGAATACCTTTTGTCGTAAAAAAACAATTTCTTAATAATTAATGGTAATGATTGTAAATTTTTCATAATATTTAATATCCGATACAGTGAATTTAGATCTTTCCAAATTATCGTATGTGAAAAACGTGAGAATAAATATCATTATTTCACTTTTAATAATAAGACGCCCTTAATGTAGATCCAAAAAAATAGGACGCCCTTAATTGAAAATGATAGAACTACAATTTCTTTTCTTAAAAAAAGTATTGGCACAATTGTCATTATAATAAACCAACAAACAAATTTTGATTTTGATTATCTAATTTTCGGTTCTTTTCCATGGTTCTGTTCCTCCGTTGATTTTAAAGTCAAATATTTGTATTATTTTTTACAGAACGAAGTTGAGCATTCTGCTTTTTCTTCCGTAGAAAAATGTTGAAATATAATTTTGTTGAACCGGTACCATTGGTTGCCGGAAGGAATTATATATATATATATATATATATATAAAATACTTTTATGTTTATTTGTTTTTTAGAAATTCAAAAATTTCCCTAAAAATAGAAATTCAAAATATTCTTTAAATGTAATTTGTTTAGGAGATAATTTAAAAAAATAATAAAAATGTGTTAAAAAGTGTAGTTATTATTTCTTAATATTGTATTTCTTTTACTTCTAAACGAGATTTATTTATAAAAATGTAACATATATATATATATATATAATGAGCTTATGATCACACTATTTTAATCTACATTCTTACGCCCTTAATTTCTCTAATGTCTTGTGTAATTTCATGGTCACTTCGTCTATTTCCTCACGTGTCACAACTAATGCACGTACGCGCTGCCATGGCAGCCTCTGGTTCTCCATAGTTAAAAGACAATATTGAATTTTATGATGTTGGACTTCAAAGAGACTGAATTCAATATTTTTTTTCTGTAGAGAAAAAGGATGAGATGAGAAGACCATTATGAGTAGGAATATTTTTTTTGACTAAATTAAACCAACGATGTAATGCTGCGTGTCAATATCTCAAAACTGACTTGGAAATGAATTAGAAGATTAGAAAATATGTCAAATCAGTTACCCGCCATATATAGTTTCCTATAGGTGGCTCCTGTTGGTCAAGTAAAGAAAGGAAAAGAAATTAGTAAGAAACACATGAAAATACTAGTTCCGATAGTGATGTTTCTTGATTTATTTATCTATATTTGTATCAATAATTATTTTTCAGAAAAGAAGTTGCCAAATGGCATCCAATTACGTACTAATTAAAAAATTGTTAAAAATTCAATTACATCTGAGCCCAGTCCCAAAAATGCAAAACGTTTTGTTTATCAAAAAAAAAAATGCAAAACGTTTTCTTATGCTTCTAAGTTCAAGTAATTTTTAAAGATGTATAGGCAAATTAAACTTGTGTGGGTGCCAAATACAATCATACCTTGTTAAATCAATTTTACTTAAGTACTATTTGTTAGTTATATGAATGAATGAATAAGGAGTTCAGCACATGTATAAATCGTTTGGTCAATAATCCTTACATAGATGTTGTCAATTTTGGAAACAGCAATAGCTTGTGCTACCTTCTAATTAAGAATTGAGGAATATTCATCACTTCGCTGAAACATCGCCAAAATAATTTTGAGAGGAAAGTGCTTGGAAGGTTGTGTCCGTTAGCCTCCACAGATGAGTGCAACCCCATACCAAAGTAGACAATTCAACCATGCTATTGCCAACTGATCATCTGGGCACACGTTACATTAATTACTGTAGTATGGTTTTAGTTGCGTGTGCTGATGGTGTTCTTTCCGTACTCTCTGAATTGAATTCTTATAAATAGCGCACGCCTAGCTTCCCAATACCCATAATAGACACACAAACGACTAAGATTACCCAAAATACAAAAGAGAGAAGAAAAAAAGTGTGTGATCGAGAGAGAGAGAGATGGAGAACTTCCCAGTGATCAACTTGGAGAACATCAATGGTGAGGAGAGAAGGGCTATCCTTGAGAAAATCGAGGATGCCTGCCAGAACTGGGGATTTTTTGAGGTACTAGCTCCTCACAAATTACTTACTTAGTTATACACTTGTATAAATTTGGCTTGTTAAACTAGAATTTTGTTCATGCTAGCTAGCTGTTGATTTCAACTAATTAAGTGAATTAATAAGATCTTGTTGCTGGATTTGATTTACCCAAATTATATTGCAGTTGGTGAATCATGGAATACCCCATGAGTTTTTGGACACCGTGGAAAGGTTAACAAAGGAGCATTACAGGAAATGCATGGAGCAGAGGTTCAAGGAGAAAGTGGCAAGCAAGGGGTTAGAGTACTTAGATGATAATAGTACTGTGAAGGAAGACATGGACTGGGAGAGCACCTTCTTCTTGCGCCACCTCCCTGACTCCAACATCTCAGAAATCCCTGATCTCACCCAAGAGTACAGGTCAGTCATATATACCAACATGAAAACTTAGAGAATGCATATATATATATGTTGTCATTAATATATATAGTATTAGATTTAGTGGGCCTAGCTAATCAACCCCACCATACCGGTTTATAAAATGAGGATTTGTCGGCTGGGTTTTATAAACCGGTCACTTATCTCTAGTCGATGTGGGACTTGAATAATGAACGGATGAATGAATGATGCAGGGAGGCGATGAAGGAATTTGCGGGGAAGTTGGAGAAACTGGCAGAGGAGCTGTTGGAGTTGTTGTGTGAGAATCTTGGGTTGGAGAAGGGATACCTGAAGAAGGCGTTTCACGGATCAAAGGGTCCGAATTTCGGGACAAAGGTGGCAAACTACCCACCGTGTCCGAAGCCAGAGCTGGTGAAGGGTCTTCGTGCACACACCGATGCGGGTGGCATCATCCTTCTCTTGCAAGATGACAAGGTCAGTGGCCTTCAGCTCCTCAAAGATGGCCACTGGGTCGATGTTCCCCCTATGCGCCACTCCATTGTTGTCAACCTCGGTGACCAACTTGAGGTAATTATATATATTTGATATATCTAATATTAGTAACTATATATATGATTCTTATATCTAATCTAATTAATTAACAATTGATTAAACAGGTGATCACCAACGGGAAATACAAGAGTGTGGAGCATCGTGTGATTGCACGAACTGATGGGACAAGAATGTCCATAGCCTCATTCTACAACCCTGCCAACGATGCCGTTATCTACCCTGCCCCAACATTGTTGGACACATCAAAGGAAGAGGAGACAGAGCAATTAGGAGTGAGTAGTTACCCGAAATTTGTGTTTGAGGATTACACGAGGCTCTATGCTACCCTCAAGTTCCAAGCTAAGGAGCCAAGATTTCAAGCCATGAAAACCGTCAACTCCTTTTAGCTTAATTACTTCCCATTACTACAACAGCTTAATATAGGAGCTGCTTCTACTACTCTACTGCTGGAAGAACTTTTACTGATTTAGAAAAAGTGAACAAAAAAACAAGCAATTAAGCTAGTGAATAACGATATGGATTTTTTAATTATTCAATTTCTTCTTACAGTTGTTGATTTGGATTTGATTACTTGTATTTTAATAAATAAATAAATAAATAAACAATTATATTGTTATATACATTTTTTGTAGTCTTTCTTTGCATTTATTTTTTGTACTGAGGTTCCTCACCATTGGCGCAACTTTTCTTTCTTCTCTCCTTAAACACAAGAAAACAGCAAACCCAACACATAATAGCTACAGATTTAAAAAAAAAAATACATAGCTCATAGCCTCATCACATGATTCTTATATAAATGCAACCCCATACTAATTTGATGCTTACACCGAGAAGATGCACAAAACCTCCCTGCTTAAACACAGACATAAAAGAAAAATAGCAACAAATTAATAGAAAGATTTGCCAAAGCTCATAATGTGATTAATTATTACATTACACACTCTCAAACCTCAAGTTTAAATCTTAATTTTACCCCCGAGAATATGCAAAAATCTCTCCACTTAAACACAAACGCAACCGCAGAACAAACACACCACACTCATTTCCAACAGTGATATTAAACATCACTGGGAACAGAGAAGCTATAGCTCCTATAAACTGTCACCTTTATCACTTGCCATTGGCACCTTAGTTAAAATAGCCGTAAGAAGATCAAAGTAGAGAGGAAACTGTGCAACGGCATAGAAAGTAACAGGCAAACACGTGGCTCCATAAATGGGGAACAGCACCGACTTGTACTTATTGTTAAGAAGAAAGAAATGTCCGGTGCAGAATGCAACAAACATTGCAGCAATGGACACGAACAGAGAGCTTAACCCGAGAAGAAGCTTAAGCGGCAAGTCTCTACGAAAATCCTTGGCCTGTTTTCTTGAAGTGAGAATGGAGAGGAACATGATGAGTCCCGTCACAGAGAAGCAGAGCCCAACCAGTGATGCGATGGCGAAGACGTCGAATGCGGGCTTTCCTTCCAAATTGGGCTTGCCTTCTTCGTTGGTGCCACCTGGGACGGAGCTTGCTGTGGCAAACGAAACGCCGGCGACGAGTGCCGCCACGACGGAGCATGACTCCGATGTGTCCTTCAGCCACTCGCCACTCTCCTTTATGAGATCTTTGTGTTCTTTCTTGAAGATTTCCCCTGCTGTTTCGCCACTGTTGTTGCTTCTGAAATAGAAGTGTTGCGGCACAAGGCTTTTGATATACTGCTCCATGGGAAAAACAAAAGGATCAATCATCAACATTTACAACTTGTTTCTCAAATAATAGACAGCATTTATCATCACCATAAGAAATTCATTAAGCCTAGTTTCTTCTTTATCTAATTCTCTTTTAGAATAAAATAAATCCGTAAATATATTGATTAAAAAAATCAAAACTACTGATTCTTGAATTTTCTTCTTCATTTCCATACCAACATTAAAATTTTCTTGTTGTATTCCTATATATTCTTCTATTTCTTCATCATAATTATAATCTGCATCAAAATTGTTTATATAATCCCTATTCATTTTGGATTAACTTTAAATATTTAGGTTCAAATTTTTTTTTAAGGTTTAACTGCATTTTTGATTCAACAGTTGTTGCGATTGTGTGATTTTGGTTTCTGTTTCTAATTGAGCAAATTGAATCTTTAATTATCCAAATTGTTGCAATTATGTCCCTCTGTAACTATGCTGTCCAATTTTTAACACCAAAGTCTAAGTGACACGCATGAGATCGATTTGACAGACACTAAATCAAGTCAACAACCTTGTCTTAATGTAGGTTGTCAGAAAACTTTTCCAAGCAAGTCGATAGTACGTGTGACACGTAGGATGTTATAAATTGGATGACATAGTGACGGGATCTAATTTCAACAATTGAAATAATTGGGAAATCCAATTCGCTCAATTGAAAACCGAGACTTAAAGAACACAATCATAATAACTAATAACTAATACCAAAATCAAAGTGTCAAGTTTAAAATTAGAATAATTAAGAAATATATCATGCATAAAATAAAATAAAAATTATATATATATATATATATATATATATATACGTTTTGTAATTGTATGTACCTGAAACCACTTTATATCCCACATCATTTGTAAAGCAGAACCAGCAATCTGCCAAGGCTTATCACCACCTAAAGCCTCTGCTGCAAAATGCAATATGGTTTTCTCATCCTCATCAACTGCCAGAATTAAGTTATTCCAAAGTTCTGGTTTTGAATGATTTATCATTCTCAGAGTCTCCACAACAAGGGGTTGCCTATTCTTCACAGCCACCAGCAACACATTTTCTTTCTTCGAGTTGGTGTTATGAATCGCACTTGGTATTCTGGATAGAATCTCATTCACCATTTCAACTATGCCATTCCTTGCTGCAACCAAAAATGGTGACTCCTTTTTGTCAATTTCTTGCTCCTTTTCATTCCCAGGTTCTGTTTCCTTCTTAATTGTTTCATCTTTAGTTGGTGTAGTTTGCTTTATGCCATCGACATCTCGTTCTTGCAGTTCTTCTTCCAATGACTCCATTTTGCTGCTTCCACCTCCCTCTTGGAAAATACGCCATTCCTCATCTTCATATGGATTCAACAAAACCCCCAAATTAAGAAAAATATAATGATTCAAGTTTTACACCCAAAAGCTTAAGGATATATAAAAGAAGAAATTAATAAAATGCTTCAAGGAAGATGTTCTGAAACTAATAACAAGATATAGATGAAATTGAATTGAATGGAATTAAATATACATAATGAGCAAAAGAATAACATTTTGAACAAAATATTCAGGAAAATCAAGAAGAGAGAAAATACACACTCACATTAATCATATGGCATACCATATCAGCAAGTTCCATTAACATTTCTGATGAGGTTACATATAGGGACAAATTGGTGCGTTTATATTTTTACCAAAAGTAGTTATTACTTCATTCTCTTTTTTACAGGCAAATGTTAGTAACTAGTATATTATGTTATCTCCCCGAAACCCCCAATAGATTATCATATAAATGTAATACACACCTTGCTGCCATTGGCGATAAACATGGTAAATGTCTGCATCAAGTTCCCAATCAGTTGGTCGACCACCGCCTCCGGTGAATGCTGCATAAGGTCTTTTCAATAGTTCCTTCAAGAGTTGGTTACTCCATTGATGCTTCTTCTTTGTCAACTTTACATCCTTTAACTCTTAACAATATTAGATAGATGCATTGAAACGGGAGCAATATCAGTGGTGTTAATTAATTAAATAAACCTATGGAAGAAGAATATTAAAAAAGTATATATACTAATAGCTAGCAATAGATCAAGAAATTAATTAAATTAACATACCGACTCCTGAAAGGCCAAGAGTATGTACGTATGCAGACTTGACAAATTGATGGAAGGTTTCATAATTTGGTGGCAAAAATCCAATCGGATACTTGTCGGATACAAACCGATGTCGAGCTCCTCCATTACTTGTACTACTGTTATTCTGTTTAGTATTGTTCGATGGATTTTCTGTGTCGTGCAGCTTTTTCTTTCCCGAAACCTTTTTGCCTTTGCCTGAGTACCAAAAAGATACATGTGTTTGCAATTCTCTCCATAAAAAATAAAACATAAGAGAGAGTGCTTCCTTCTTTTTTATATGCTCAAGTTAATAAATGGTTATCCCTTTTGGAGAATCAATGTTATATGATGGCTGTTTGTGAAGATACATATTTTTTAATTTTTATAGTAAAATATGATTCAGTAAATGTTAAGTATCAATAAAGAATAAAGTAAAAAACTTATAAAGAAAAGAGAGGGATACATGTATATCAAAAAAAAAAAAGAGAGAGAGGGATACATGAGAATCCTATGATACGTACCAAACGGAGTGGTCAAACTTAACAATTTAGTAACGAAGTTATATAACGTGGTGTAGTTCTCTGGGAACTTCAACTTATCAGAATCTGGACGCTTCTCCATCTTTCTCAGATTCGACTTCATTGTTCTTTCAGCATTCAGGTTTTCCACAAGTATGCCTTCATTTGGCAAGAAACAACACACACACAGAGAAACGGTCAATGTATTTTTATGGTTAATTCTCTTTCACATCGGGGATGTGAATTATTTCACAGCTGTGAACGGCTCTGTTTTGAGAAGTCTATATTTTTGTGATTTTTTAAGTTTGCTTTTATACGGTTTAAGGGAGTGATTAGTTCATGATTGAGGTAGGATAGTTGGGGGATATGCTTAACATTTTTATTTGTATTCTTGTTATTATCTTTTTTGTTGTGTCCAACCATTAGTATATTTTGGATTTTGTTGAACTTTTTGGAGGCTAGTTTGAACAGTACTCTTTGTACTTTTCGTAACTCTATTAATAAATTTCTTAACTTATAAAAGAAAAATCACTTTTTGTATATCTAGGTGACTTAATTGTCCAAGATATGTATATTACTTACAGTGGTACAAGATTAGCTTCCACCATGAAAGGTTGCTTGCACTTTTGAAGGCTGATGGCCTAGTGGCAAGGACTTTGAGAGGAGTAGCTTCCTCTCTATTCAGATGTGTGCTGAGAAAATCATAATAATGCACTATTATGACCGCCAAATCTGTACATTATATTGCAACAATTATAGCAAATTAGCATTTTAGAACGAGAATAATTAAGTAATGTACATACTGTGATTTCACAGTAACATTTATTAAGTAAATAAAACTATTAAAAATAAGTATTTCACACCAATGAAAAAATTCACACCTCAAATGTGAAACACCAAACACAACTACGGTCTACGAAATGCAGACTTCCAATCCAAAGCCGTTCACACCCATGAAAAAAGTCACACCCTTGGTGTGGATGAGTCTAAGTACTCTAGTAAAAGGCCCCTCCAAACCAGAATTGATCACACGGGGGAAAAAATTTACACCCAATTATGAAACTTAGAGTGGCTTTGGATTGGAACTCTACATTTTCTTAATTGGGTCTTTCTAAATAGATCCCATCAAGAAGGAAATGAGACCACATGAATTTCAATTAAGAAGAGATAGTGGATTTTTTTTGGTCAACAAAGGAGATGGTGGATTGAAAAGAATATTTAAGTCAATTATCATGTTTTGAAATGAGTCCAAGTTAAGGTGAAAAACTTGTATAGGTTACTCATCGTAAGAGACGTGGTCATAACTACTGAATATAATGATTTTAAATTTAAGTGATAGAAATTCATTTTATATTAAAAGATTTATTTTAATATAAAATCATTATATCCAACTCTTATAACCTGTCTTTGTCAAAAAAAAAAAAACTCTTATAACCTGTCTCTGTCTCTCACAATAAGAGACACCGCGCCTTTGAAATTACTTAACTTACCGAAGTATTCTCTTTTGATGGCAGAGTGAAGAATACTATCTCCATCATGTCGCACAAGATCCTCCAAAGTGACACTATCCATCGAAATGTTGGCGAGGTACGCAAAGGCCTGTTTCCTCCAGCTACTAGCAGCTTGAAACAGAGGAGTCTCCCCCTGTTTATTCTTCTGACTCATCAAATATATCCTCTCATTATTCCTCCCAATGATACACTTACATATCCTCGCAAAACCCCTCGATGCCGCAACATGCAACGGTGTATCACCACGCTCGTTCTCCACTTCAAGCGCCTCAACCCTCGCACTCTGTTGTCCCCTATGATGCACCACATCTGAAGAAGCTGCTGTTGTTGTTGTTGTGTTGTTAAGTGTGATGATTGCGTTCACTAGCTCGTTAACCACGTGCTCTTCGTCCAAATCTATTGCCATGTGCAATGCGGTTCCCACTGAATCGGAGATGATTGTGGTGTGTGCCTTTGGGAATTCATAGTACATCTTGATCACGTTTTCCCATTTGCCTTCAAATGTGTACTCGCCTAAAAAGTCGTTGACTTCACCTGGTGAAATGTTGGGCAATCTGTTGTCACCATCACCAGACATCGTAGTCATATAGTGGCTAAACTAAAAGAACAACAACAAAAAAATAGAGATTTTGAGGAAATGGGGGTAGCTAGATTGCGGTTGTGTCCTAATATGATTCATCCTTCATCAGAAACGGGCATTCTTACATATACCAAGGAATTTGATGCTTCAGCCTTCCATGTGGTGTAAGTGTAACTTTATCTAGATGACACGGGAAGAATAAATTAAGGGTGAATATTAATGATATATCATCAAGATTATATTATGGCTTAATTGGGCAAATGAGAAAAAGAAAGGAGAAAGAAAATTAAGGCGATGTTTGTCTGATAAGAGTTTTTAAAAACTGTACTTCTACTGAGATGGTGAGGCATTTGGGTGAAAAGATACCTGAGTAACACAAAAAAATGGTAATTGAGTGAAAACAAAAACTAGTGTTTAAAGAAATTTACTTTGCTTGTTTCAATTAGCTATCATGTCGTGTAAAACCTTTTTCTGTTATCTTCTTCCTTTTTCTTTTTCTCGCTTTTTCACTGTGACTGAGAGAAACAGGCAAAAAAAGATATAAAGCGGGAAAATAGGTTACATTGGGCGACATTATTATTCTTTTTTTTTTTCTTTTGCACAAAACGTTATTCTCGTGTTCCTTTTTTTTGTTATTTGTTTTCGAGTAAACCATTATTTTCGTCTTCAATTTTGTAATTTGCTGTCAATTTCATTCTTATTTTTAGGAAATAGGCAAAATTATCCCTAACATTTATTACTGTTTGTCAAATTAGTCTCTCTGTTAATGGGTGTTAATTGATGGTATTAACAGTGCTAATGTGGCATGTTAAGTGCCACCCTTGCATGGATACGTGGTAGGGATTAAATTGAAGCGAACAATAGTACAGGGACTTTATTGCAATAATAGAGGGACTAGAAATCTATTTCCCCCAAAACCAAGTACTTCTTTTTCTCTAGACTCTCCTCTGTTTTCCACCCCAAAACCCGCCAATCAGAGAGCATTTCTGGATCCTCTGTTAAAGAGGTTATTAGGAAGTATCTCAAGAAGGTGAAGCCCTTTTACGAGAAATTCTCGCAGAAACAGCAACAGCAAAGGAAAACGGTGTCCTCTGTTGACCACCAAAACAGAGAGATCCACAATGGAAACATTAACAGGGGTTGTTTCTTCTACTAAGGGTCAGGGGGGTGTTGTGATGACTTGTGGCATTCATTGGAAATATCGGATGAGTCTTCTCTTGATGGCAAAGTAGGCAAAAGAATGAACCAGATAGTTCCCATTCCTGTAAGTGTAGCTTTAGTGCATCCACTTGCTTCTGTTTTAAAATCATCATATTTCCTTTTTTACTATAATTTCCTATTTTATTAGTCCACGTTTGAAAGTTGAAGCGATATTCTTTGGATGATTTCGTATAAAATTCAAGCGCAAAATTCTTGTATGTGCAAATGCAAATGATGAACTTTTAACCCATGACACCATGAGACTTGTAGGAACAAGTTTCTTATTGTTTATTGATTGAAATGTAGCAACCAGGCTGATACTAATTAGCACTTGAATCATGTGAAACAAAGTTCAATGCGGAAATAATTATGTACCACACTATACCCATTATATAAAACTGGAGCTTTATAACTCTGATTTATATACGTAAGACTTAAGAGTTGAGTGATATATCATTAAAAGCACAGTTTAGATGTGGAATTCTATTTTAAGTAATTATTCATGCTCTTATTTCTCGTTTGTGTTTTCAGCATACTCCTAAAACCAAGTTAAATAGAAGTTAAATACTACAGCAATAATTCTATACCTCTATAGAAAGAGGAACAACCTCTATCCCCTTCAAAACAAAATGTCACTCGGTGTCTTATTTATTTTTAGTAATAAACAACCAGTATTTTGTTACTATAGCCAAAAAGAGAGGATCGTGCGAACCATGGAGATGCGTGGGGAAAGTTGGAGAGGGAGGAGTTGTCCCTTGTAGAAGATTTCATATACGGGGCATGGCTGGAGTACTGTGGAAGAGGATTTGCGGGGTGAGATGGAGATGCTGAACTAAGGGGGAAATAGATTTTACTAAAGGGACCCTTCAGTTTACTTTTCTTACATTTCTAGTCCCTCAATTATTGCAATAAAGTCCCTGTACAATTATTTGTTAAATATTGTCAATTTAGTCCCTGTCACGTGTCCATGTTAGGGTGGCACTTAACGTGTCACATCAGCACTATTTAACACCGTCAGTTAATATCCACTAACGGAGGGACTAATTTGACGGAAGGTAATAAATGTTAGGAAAGATTTTGCCTATTTCTTAAAAATAATGACGAAATTGTCAGCGAGTTACAAAATGGAGGATGAAAATGATGGTTTATTCTTTGTTTTCCAACACTTTTTTTTTTAAGTCCATCTTTTTAATTTTGGTTTTTTTTTTGGTCAAATTTTTTGGTTAAGATTATCTGAGTATTTTTTTTTGGTCAACCATTATCTGAGTATTTTGCAGTCGATTTCCTTTGCACTAAAGGCATTCACCGTGTGATATTGGAGGCCACTCTGCGGCCCTAATTAAAGGTACATTTTTACCAATCGGTTATAAATTGGTTTTTTTGTTTTATACCCCAACCTAGGTTAGGGAAAGAATGACTGCCTTATTGTGCTAGCTTCTCTTTGTGTTGCCTTTTCTCAATTTCTAGCAATATATATTTTACTACTAGATTAGTCTTTGTTAATAGTTCCGCGTATCACATACAGTAGTGATTGGAACTGCTATATAGAAAAGGGTTATTATAGATTGGATACATTTGAGCCATTTAATTCTATTTTCATTTTCTAATTTTATTTCTTGTTTTCACTTATAATTACAAAATTATTATATTATTTTAAAGATTTTTTTTTTGTTTTCTCTGTTTACAAGGAGGTTGTTGCACAAGACAAGCATTGCAAACGGCCACACTACCTCTTCCTCCTCCTCGTGATTATCAGTCGCCGGTGTCCTCGCCTTTGTCTGACTCAGCCACAAGAATGGCATCCTCTCCGCCCTCTTTCATTAAGATCGAATGAGTGTTAGATGGGGAGAGGGTGCCGGGAGGGTGAGTCAGGGTTTTAGAGTTTGCTAATCTATCTATAAAAATAAACAATGTGTAAGTTTATGTGTAATAATTTGGTGCCATGTGGTCATTGTGATTTTCTATCAATATGACTTCGGTCTATCTTTTTACTTTTCCCCTGTAGTCCAATAATATTCAGTTGGTCAAGTGATCAAAGCAAAAAAGAAAAGAATATTTGAGACTGCGCAACGGTTGATTTAACTTTTTCCACTCTTCAAGAGTTGACTGCCATTTCTTTCCTTAATTTCCATTATCAAGTCTAATATGCAACGGCAAATGGAAACGTGTTAGGTGATTAATTACGAGGCTTCTCATGTTGTAGTTTGACTCGACTTAATTAAGGTTAGATGTGTAGAGAAGATAATGAGATTAGCTAGCCTCCTTTGATGACGGTATGTCACTTCCATCACGGCCATCCAATCCAATCTCTATATATAGACATAGGGCCTGTTTGGATTGGCTTATGCAGAGCTTATGAACACAGCTTATGACTGATTCATAAGCTGTTTTGGGCTTATTTTTCATAAGCTACCCAGGATAGCTTATCAAAACAGCTTATGGCTTATATAAAATAAGTTTCACTATAATTTTTCTTCGATTATAAAAATAGCTTATACAACTTATGCCATAAGCAGTAGATAAGTTTGTTATCCAAACAGGGCCATAGTATACTAAAGAGTAAAGACAATGGCATAGCTTTTGCTTCAAAGCAATTGATTACCCTGTTTTGTGTATTAAATAAATAACTATATTTATCTGTACGATATTTTGTTGCCGAGTTCAATTCATTAGCTCGTTTGTTTATTGACTTTATGACTTATTCAGAATATTTATTGGCCTATATATATTGAAAGTCTTAATTTCAAATAGGTTTTTATAATACATTTTTAGATCATATTAAATTACTAATTAATAGTGTGTTTGGATCTATATCCAAGTCACGGTGTGGAAGCTACTCTCTATGATTTTTGGTGAATCTTGCGTTTGAGGGTGGTAATTAGCCACAGTTCCAAACACTCGCTAAAATGATTATGCCAAACATTTGGTGTAAGATTGTTTTAAATTCTAGATTATCTAAAATCAATTCTAGGAGCAAAATAAAGTCCAATAGAATTGAAAGCTACTGTTCACATGTGTGGGTAGTAAAGTCACGGTGAATAAAATCGATTATGTGGGGGAATTGATTGATTATAATGAAAGTAATTTATATCTTTTGCGTTGAATAAAATCAATATTGGATGTAAGACCTACAAAATTATTTACGTTTACATATCAAAAGTGATACTACTTTTATAATCCAAATGAAATTAATTCTTCTGAACCCATTTTTACAATATCATTACCAAACATAACTCAATTTTATCAAAATCAATTTTACCAAACTTTAAAACCAACAGAATCTAAAAAAATAACTATGTGAAATAATACTTTAAAGTTTGGTTTAAATATCTTTTTCGTCCCTGTAAAATGACCGAGTTTTATTTTTCGTCCCTGTAAAATTTTTTGTTTGTTTGTGATCCCTGTAAAACAAAAAATTTTATTTTTAGTCCCTGCAAAATTGTTTTAGTCCCTATAAAATTTAGATCATGTTGAATTAGTCCCTGTAATATTTAGATAATTGCCAAAGTAGTCCTTGTAAAATAAATTTACTAGGGACTAAAAACAAAATTGTTCACATATTACAGGGACTAATTCAACATGATTTAAATTTTACAAGAACTAAAACAATTTTGCAGGGACTAAAAATAAAACTTTTTGTTTTACAGGAATCACAAACAAACAAAATTTTTTACAGAGACGAAAAATGAAACTCAGTCATTTTGCAGGGACGAAAAAAGTATTTAAACCTCTTATTCTATTTTAAAAAAGAAAAGAAATAATCAGACTTACTTAAAATAAATTAAGTTTGGTCATGTGACCTATTTCTGTGTCTATATATATGCAACTTCGTAATCATAAAAATTTAAATGTGATAAAATAATAAAATGCATACTTATTAATTTAATAACTATATTTGAAGAGTTTAATTAGTTTAATCCATTTTATTATTGGCATAATATTATATTATAAATTTAAAAATCAAAATATTATGACTGTTAATTAAACCTTTTTTATAATAATTAATTTTTAAATATTTTAATCAACATATATGTTTTGGTAAGAATAAAAGATGTTCAAGACTCTTAAATATATATCTTGAATTTAATTAATCATTTGAATTCGTCTGTATAGAAAAAAATGTGGTTGGAAAAAAATTATCAATAATTTAATTAGCGGATTTGCACCAACCAAATGTTAATTTGGCTTTCTCATCCCTTATGTGCAAACAAGTACTTGCCCTATTGGCAAGCAAAAAACGTCAGCCCTACGGCTCTTCCCCGACGTGAATACATGTGAGAAACGCAAATGAAAAGATCACACATTTTGATTTAATATTCATGACAAGATCATGGGAAAAAATAGTGACCATATTCATGCACCACTCCTTTCTTTCTGGATCAAAACAAACACTAAATAGAACTCATTTTTGGTGTAGATATATTGTTGTTACAAGTTCATGTGTTTCACAATCGAAAGACGCCAGCTTTTCTTAATTTTGCAATTTGGTTATGGAATTGGTGGGCAAAGGCTTTCAATAGGACAATATAGCATTAGCCACTAGTTAATCAAACGATAGAAACGAGTGAAACGTTTGTTTGTTTTTTTGGTCCATGAGTGAAACGTTTGTTGAATAAAGCCGAAACCACATATATCAACGATTGTAATGCACATCGAATGTAATGGGTCGGACCAATGGATGATTTTGTTTAGCCCAAGAATAATGATTGCAATTACAACTAATGGTGGTCCACCAAGGTCAAGACTCATTTTGTAAATTTTTATTATTATTTTTAAGCCCTTTAGTTTTTCTGAATTTCTAAAACCTAACCCTTTAAGTTTTTGAAATTCCAAAACATCCCCATCCCAAATCCTATACCCACCCCTCCCTCTCCCCCTCTGCAGCTACCACCTCATGTTACTCCCCCTCCGTTTGTAGTGGTTGCAGTTTTCACGATGCAATAACTAGTGATAGGGGCTTAGCCACGCTTAATATCTGGGTTGCAAGTGACGGGGTGGGGAATGGGTCGGGCAAGCGGGGAGAGAGAGATATGGGTAAAGTTTAATTTTTACAAAATTCAAGAATTGGAAAATAATTTTTTGTTTGCAAAAAAATCCCTATCCACCATGTGTAACTTCTTGGGTCGTCGCACACCGAACATGATTAGAGTTGAATCTTCAAACTTTGGATTAGGTCTATCATCTCAAATTTTTTGAAACAAAAGAATTACATTAAAAAAGATAAATAAAATAATACGGAACAGCAATATTTATAAGACGATTATTTTTGTTTAATAAAACCAATTGCATTACTCAAGTTGTAAAAGAGGCTGATTTTCTGTATTTTCATAAAATTTGAGATAGCTCGGGCATAATATTACTGCTAATTAACTATTAGAGTTGTAAAATATTTCATACTCCCAAGTCTTTACTCAACATATCAAATTTTTATGATAATTAATCTTTGGGTTAGCATAAAACTATCATTTTTCTTT
Source organism: Glycyrrhiza uralensis (assembly GCA_030159175.1). Lineage (NCBI taxonomy): Eukaryota > Viridiplantae > Streptophyta > Magnoliopsida > Fabales > Fabaceae > Glycyrrhiza > Glycyrrhiza uralensis. The sequence continues at coordinate 4,186,554 of BRZY01000006.1, forward strand.
GCCAATCTCAGCGAATATTCGCATGAATTCTTACGGAATATTTCTAACTCAAGATGTATACATATATACATATATATACTACAAGGAGAGTCATATATATGATAAGGACGTATAACTATCGTTTGATATATTTGTTAATATTTTAAAAATAGTGTTAAGGGTTAGAAAACAAAAAATATATACTTGATAAATTTGTTTTGAGTATGTGTTTTAAAAGAAGAGGGTGTTAACTAGTGATAATGGTGGACGGGAGGTGGAGGGTGTAGGACAGTGACGATGGCGAATTGGCGATGATGAGTGTTGGACAATGACAATAATGGAGGGTGTTGAGTTGCAACCTTGGTAGTAAATACCAAACGAGTACTAAATGACGACGCACAATAGAGGTGCAAACAATTACAAATAAAAAAATGAGAACAAAAACAATTCTAGATTTTTTTTATTCTAAAAAGTAAAAAAAACAAAAAATGAGTTTTGAGAACAAACAAATACAAAATACTCAATCAAATAATTTTATTTTTTATTTTTAAAAATGGCAATCAAATGTGCACTCAATTATTGCAATTTTATTTCCTTTAATGTACCAAAAAAATTATTGCAATTTTTTTACAGACCAAAATGTATTAAATCGAGATTAAAAACACAAGATGTGCTCAATCTAAAACCTATACAAAATAGTGTTTATGTACCAAATTCCATGCCTCCACAAACAGAACAACCCTCCCTTTCAATAATAGGAACCTCCCTTTTTTTTTGGTCAATATAATAGGAACCTCCCTTGCAATTGTAATTCCAATTGTGGGCCGAAATTGGAAATTTGGTGGCTAACATCATCTTCAAAGAAGCTTTTTTGGTGGATATAATGATCTAGTAAAGAGAAACATAGCCCAAAGTACTCAACATCTGACAGATAAGGGCAGTGCACGAATGAATACCAATATCCCAAAAGGGTTGCCCGGACACACACATGTGCTCTTTGTGAGAATGGAAACGTTTCAACTTTCAATTGCATGCTTGGAATGGAATGGTAGGAGCTCTTAGTTAGACCTTTGCGCGGCAGTTACGCTTCCAATAATGTGTGCCAAGGCAAGACTGTTCAAAACTCAAAAGTGTATATGAGTCTCTCTCACTTTTACGACTTACGTGTCTTGACTTGTTTAGAGTGAGCTCCGGGCAGTAAGTTAAGATCATTGTGTTTATAATATCAATTATTAATTTTTTATTAATGGTTAAAATTATTTATTTCATACTTTAAAGTGAATTGGTCATTTTAGAGGAGCCGGATCATTTCCACAAAATGGGATTCAATCCCTATTGGAGCAAAAACCATATTTATTTTTGGGCTGGTCTACTTGTATCAATGTACCATTAGTAAGTATTCCATTTCTCACCTATTATTTCGGAGCTCAAGCAATCCCGTACTAGGAAACAATTCAACAATTGAGTAATTATATGCAGACAAAACACAATTTCATCCGCCCAAACTTTCAATTCAATTAATTTCTAAAGCACGTATGCCACAATTTGGGAGGTGCAGTTGCATAGCTCTTTCCTAGAAATCACCTTCGCATGACCCAAAATATAAACGTCAAGAGAAAAGAAAATTCGAGAATTGATAGATGGAGGTGGCAGCTTGTATGATTTTGGTCAAATTTTCAAGAGGAGAGAAATCAGCCACCAAGTGGGTCCAATCTACAGGAAGTGGAAAGACAAATCAAATACGGAACCAAAAGAAAACGTAGCTGTGATTGTGATGATTTGTACTAAAGCTAAGATAAAAACAAGGGTGCATAAAGCATGCAAATTACAATATACTTTCGCAAATTTTAAACAATACTTTTTTTTAGTGGTTGGTCCTCATGGTATAGGCCTATAAATACCACCCTAGCAAACACTAACATGCATAAAGCAAAAGAACAAGAGGCAGATAGATAGAAAGAGAGTTACTTTGAGTTTAATTAAGAGATGGAGAACTTCCCAGTGATCAACTTGGAGAAACTCAATGGCGAGGAGAGAAAAGTCACCATGGAGAAAATAAAGGATGCTTGTGAGAACTGGGGATTCTTTGAGGTACCTCAACAACCCAACAAAAGCTTTTCTTGCCTCCTTCATTTCTACATTGCCCTCCAAATATCTGTTCTTGTTAGTTCATGTTGCTTTCTTGGTAATAACTCTTCATTTAATTTGTTTGGTTTTAAAACTCTAGCTGGTGAATCATGGGCTACCCTATGAGCTAATGGACACCTTGGAGAGGTTGACCAAAGAGCACTACAGGAAATGCATGGAACAGAGGTTCAAGGAATTGGTGGCAAGCAAAGGCCTAGAGGCTGTCCAATCTGAGGTCAAAGATCTGGACTGGGAGAGCACCTTTCACTTGCGCCACCTCCCTGAATCAAACATTTCAGAGATCCCTGATCTCAGTGATGAATACAGGTTATAATACAAAACAAACACTTAGAGATCACAATATTGCATGACATGTAATATTGCACAAAATCACAACAATTGACACAGGATTGCACCATGATTTAAAGTTGACAAAATGGATACGAAGAGAGTTCCCATAGTTTGAACATATTGCTCCATAATATGATTTTTGTTTCACTATTTTCTTTATAGAGTATCAACACATCACTAATGATGACTTAATGGACCTGTACATTTCAGAAGTAAAACTGCAGCTGTATATTTTTTTCCATACGATTCTAAATTACTTAAGGTAATGTTGCAGGAAGGTGATGAAGGAATTTGCTTTGAGGTTAGAGAAACTAGCAGAGGATCTATTGGACTTGTTATGTGAGAATCTTGGACTAGAGAAAGGATACCTGAAGAAGGCCTTCTATGGATCAAGAGGGCCAACTTTTGGCACCAAGGTTGCCAACTACCCTCCATGCCCCAAGCCAGAGCTGGTGAAGGGTCTTCGCGCCCACACCGATGCCGGTGGGATCATCCTTCTCTTCCAGGATGACAAGGTCAGTGGCCTTCAGCTTCTCAAAGATGGCCAGTGGGTTGATGTGCCCCCAATGCGCCACTCCATTGTTGTCAACCTCGGTGACCAGCTTGAGGTAAATTTACTTCCTTCGCCAAGTAAACTCTCATTTCCATTCTCAAACTTAATAAGATTTATCAACATTAGGTTGGTCCGAGTGGAACTAAGCTCGGATCCCAATTAATTGGGTACAAAAATGGGAATTTACTCTTCTATATGCCAAATTGACATTTCCACAAACAAGTTATATGCAAGAACATGACTCTTATCAAACACTTCTTGTTGGTAAAAACAGGTGATTACCAATGGTAAGTACAAGAGCGTGGAGCACCGTGTGGTCGCACAAACTGATGGGACCAGAATGTCAATAGCCTCATTCTACAACCCTGGCAGTGATGCTGTCATCTACCCTGCTCCAAAATTGTTGGAGAGAGAAGCAGAGGAGAAAAGACACGTGTACCCAAAATTCGTTTTTGAAGACTACATGAAGCTCTATGCTACGCTCAAGTTCCAAGCCAAGGAACCACGATTTGAAGCCCTGAAAGCATCAAATGTCAAACCCGGTCCAATTGCAACAGTTTAAAAATAAGTAAATAAATAAATAAACATGTTTTACTGTAACTACCATGATGTTTGCTTCGGAAGAAGTGAATTATCATAATCATTATCATTATCATTATTATCTATACATCTATACATATAATAAAGGAGATATAATTTTTTGGTGTACACATTTTTTTGGACTCTTTTACCCTTTAACTCTTATTAACCACTTTAATAATTTTAATTATCTATTTAAATAATAATTAACTATAAAAAAACGATTTTTGTAAAAAACCAACTGTAAAAAAAATAAATAGTGAGTGCAGGCGCGGAGTGCCTGTCCCCCACTAGTTTGGTATAATGTTTTTGAAGTGATTCATTGTACTGTGCAAAATAGCCAGCATATATATCAGATTTCATGACAATAAATAAATATAGTTATTTGATTAGACGAAACTTGCATTGCCTCTTTGTACTTCTTTTTCCTTTATATATTTCGGCTTGATATATGATCCAAATTCCAAGTTGCCCAATTTGTTTCTGCACTGGACCACAAATGATAGTGCCAAAACAAAGGAGCATGTCGATGATTCAATGCGATGGCAATTGCTAGAAACATTGTAGGACCAAGGAAGTTGATCTAACCAAATGGCTTAAACTACAAGATTTATATTTTGATAATAAATTTGACATAAAAAATTATTTTAAAAAATTCAAATTATTAAATATATGGGGTCAACATAACCCACCAAACACTACTCCAAGTCCCCTAGCTACTTTAAGGATAGGAATCAATTTTTTTTTGGAAAAAATAAAGAAAATTATCCATCCAACTGTAAAATGATCACAATTATCCATCAACACAGCCCATTATATATTAACACATATATTGTAAAATGATCACAATTAAATTTAATGGGAACTACTGCACATATATTTTTATTATTATAGTTTTCTTTGAAATTTTCCGATAACATAACTGGCGAGTTAAAGAGACAAGAACCGCTATCACAAAAAAAAAAAGGAGACAAGAACCACAATTCGGATATCTATTGAAGACATTTTGAATAATACAAGTAATATCACATCAACAAGAAATTCATTAATTTGATTCCGCCACAAAATTAACGATAATTATATCCACTCCGCACATTTCTTTAAGGCATAGGAGCTTGACTTCCACGTAAGTATTCAACTTCAGAAAGTGGAGACCCACTTTTTATATAGCACATTTTTAAGAGCCGATAGCTCATAGCTAGCATTTTATGGTGATGTGAAGATATGATAAAACTTGTTCCTCCATCCGTTTTTCAATTGATGCTTTAGAAAGAGAAAAAAAATGTAACATCCCTCAAATCATCAATTATATTTTCTGAGTTTGAAAGCATTGAATATATGTGTGCAATTACTTTCAATTTTATCTTGAATTTGTCACCATATAATAGTGTGGGAGAGACCGATTCTAATGCTTAAGATTGATGTTAATATTAACGCAGGCCATGCACCCCGACGCTAATTAGTGTGGGCTTGCCTAACCCTATTGGCTTTGGCTTCCAATTAGCGTCAGCCTCAATATGGTTGACGCATATATGTGGCTTCAACATCGGCCATGTGACTGACACATGTTTACCTTGTAGCTTAGTAAGAGCATCCGCAGCGGGAGCTTCTTCCCACTCAGTGCTTGCACTGTTTTCCACTATTTTGTGAGCTCAGTTGCATTTTATAATTACAAATAAGTGATGTTTGATTATTAGTGAGGTTCATTTAAAAAAAAATTTGGAATTGTTGAGTTGGAGGAGTTGAGTACCTATTAGGTACTTGGATTAAAAAAATAAAAATGAGTGATGTGGACAAGTGAGATCTATTTAAGTACCCAAAATTGGAGTACTGCAATGAAGATGCTCTAAGAACTTTTGGCCGATACTAAAAATGAAAAATCTTATAGTATAAATTCACTATATTAGTATGTCTTTATTAGACTGAACATATTTTTGTTAAAACACTCGCTAAGATTTTTATCTTTTCTTTATAGATAAAGAGGATTGAAGTTTGAGAAGTACATTCTTTGGTAGACTCAAGTGTGTTTTTGTTATAGGCCCTGTTTGGATACACAAACTTATCTACTGCTTATGGTATAAGATGTATAAGTTACTTTTATAATCGAAAAAAAATTATAGTGAAACTTATTTTATATAAGTCATAAGCTGTTTTGATAAGCTATCTTGGGTAGCTTATGAAAAATAAGCCCAAAACAGCTTATGAATCAGTCATAAGCTGTGTTCATAAGCTCTGCATAAGCCAATCCAAACAGGCTCATAGTATTCATATATAGTTTTCTTTTGGGTTGATCATTGCATGTACATCTATATATGATAATGTATATATATACCCTGTCTTGTGAATGGATGGTATGAATATATTATAGTTATAGTTAGCTATATATGGTGTTACAAAAAATTGTATTTATTGTTTTAAGATTTAAGATAATATTAATTATTATTTTAGTGACTGCAATATTATCTTATTCAATTAATCATGAAAAATAATAAATTCAAGAGATGAAGAATATAATAGAAAACTAAAAAATAATCTTAATTAATATAAATAAAAATGTTAAATATATTTTAAACCTGTATATGGAGTATTATTTTTTGATAGGGAGAGGGACCTACATATCATTGATCACACTTAATAAAACAGACAAATTGTATCTACTTATAAATAATCATCGCATTAACTAGGAATTCTGTCGGCAAACATTATTTTTGGACAAAAAGGAACTGAGACGTAATAATTGAGTGTGTGTGCGCGTGCGCGTGTTTAAAGAAGCAATTTTCATGGGATTTTTAAGGTTGCTTCTATTTAGTGCTAAGTATCAAGTGTGAAAGCAACCTTTTTGCCCTTACTTACTGTTATTAGCAAGTGCGGTGACAAACCCTCAAGTGCTGCAAATATTTTAGAATTTCATTGTCTTTACAAGTTAATTAGAGAAACTTTATTAGGGTCTGCCCAATATGAATGCATATTAAAATGGTCAACAGTAGAAAGAGTTTGAGATTTACTTTGCCATTTGCAAATTTTACACTGACAGAACAATGGAAAAGATTGTGGTCGGCGGTGCCAGTCTACGTCATGTGCAAGCCCTTAGTGCGATTTTACTATGTGAACCAAACTGATTTTCATAACCACAACTTAAACATGGTTTATGAGGTTTAATTTTCATAAACTCACACAATTTTGGGGTTACACAAGGTTTAACACATACATATTTATTCAATGACATATCCCATCCAGTAGTCCTAATTGATTGCTAATTAAATAACGCTGGACATTTTATGTTCAATAATTCGTTCCATAGAAATTATTTTAATTTGAATATTTTGTTTTGACTTTTGAGTACAATTTTCCCTTGATTCTTATTATTTTTAATAAACGACGATTTTCAAATAATTTTCTAAAAACTCATGTAACAAAACTAAAATATATGTTAAAATATCAAATATATTTTAGGTTTAAATATGTTTTTAGTCTCTCATATTTGGGTAATGTTCGTTTTTAGTCCCTCAAATACCAAGAATATTATTTTAGTCCCTAATATTTTGAAAATCAGTCACTTTTAGTCCCTCAACCTAACTCCGTTAACTGCGATGCTTACGTGGCTAACGGTGTACAACTCAGCCTTGTGACACGTCAGTCACTTATCCTGCGTGGATCCTAGCTGGAACCAAGGGTCCAAATTGCGCCGTGTAGAGATGAGGTCGAGATTGAGACCCAAAATGACCAAAGTCTTGAGGTTTTGTTCTCAGAAACCACAGTGGGAGTCCTAAGTTGTCCCTAACCCATCGAAGACAGAGGTTGAGAGCACCGTGAGAGGCGTAACGGTGAGCGAGCTTCACGACGGCGTTTGCCAGCTCCTGGAATGGACATTCTGGCTTGAACGGCGTCGGCGTCAGAGAGAAGGATGTTGTGACCTTGCAACATTGAAGGGCGTTTGCGAGGTTGTCGACGTGGAAGGGTGTTTGCTCGGTTGTACATTGAATCGGTGAAGCAGCTTGGTGAAGGTCCCAGTGCGTAGCATTACCGTGGCCATTGGTAAGGTATGTTTATTTCTCATTTTTGGATGGTGGTCTCATTTCTGCGAAATCTATTTGGGGTTTAGGGTTCATTTGGGATATGTGTATTTCTGAGCTTGAACAAGCAAGCTTCTTCTTCAACTTTTCGTTTTTCTTCATTGCCTCAACCAGTAGCTTCTCAGTCAAATCCATAGACACTGCATCTTCCATTATCTCATCAGTCCATTTAAAATAATTGCAGGTATTAGGGCTCTGAAAATCAAGATAAAAAAATTTCACAGAAACTATGAGCAAAAAACACATTTCACATTACAACAAAGCTATGAAAAGGAAAGGAGCATCTTCACAGTTAAGACACCTTCCAGGTAACAAAGGATACTCACATTCCATATGGGGCACCTCAAAAACTCTCTTCCACGATTTTCTACACTGTTAGCAGTGTATTTCGCCACCTCCAAACCACACGCACAGTACCTTGTCCTCCGCGAAGACGACGCCATACTTGCACAAGACCTCGACCCAATCTTGTTCACGCCACGAGATGTCGACATGGTCACTCCTTCAAGCTGCACTTCACATCTCTGCTTCAGAAGTCTAGTCGCAGCTTTCCTCTCACAAGGCAATGGAGCTATTTGGGGTTTTAGGGTTTTAGAAAAGAGGGAAAGGGAAGATGATAGTGATGGAGCAATCTGGACCCTTGGTTCCAGCTAGGATCCACGCAGGATAAGTGACTGACGTGTCACAAGGCTGAGTTGTACACCGTTAGCCACGTAAGCATCGCAGTTAACGGAGTTAGGTTGAGGGACTAAAAGTGACTGATTTTCAAAATATTAGGGACTAAAATAATATTCTTGGTATTTGAGGGACTAAAAACGAACATTACCCAAATATGAGGGACTAAAAACATATTTAAACCTATATTTTAATATTGTAAGTCTTTTTTTTTTCAACATATTAAAAGTCTAAAGTATCTATCCCTTTAACCACGAGATTGGGTACAAGTGGTTAATGTCCTCCGTCAAAGGGACGAACTCGGCTAGAACCAGAGTTTGATCCCTGGTGACAGAACAATCCATGACCAGACTTTACTTACCTCTCAGTCGAACACAGATTAGTTCAGAGACCTCTTTCTCCCTAGGATATTGTGGGTATAAAAAAAAAGTGTCCATCCTTTTTTTTTGTCAAAGGTGAGATTAATATTGATAAAGGGCCAAACCCAGCAAATACACAGAAGGGACAATGAATACATAGACCCTGAACAAATATGTTATAGCTACCCGATAAACATTAAACTCCATGCTATTCTCTGACAAACTTATTTAGCTCCCAACTGCCTAAACCAAACAGCAAAGGAAAACAACCAACAACAAAACAACAACAAATAACAACAAACAGAATCAAAACCAAGAGACACAATCTAACACCAAGTCTAACACACTACGGACATTTTTTTTTTGGTCAACATGAACAAGTTCATAAAAGGGAAAACTCCCCGCCATACGGCATCTACAGCAAGGAAAACAACATAAGTAGAGTCATAAAACATACAACAATTCTAACCAAGACACGCTGCTGAAACTTACACCAAGCTGTAACATACTACAGACAAGAAAAACAACTAAAACAAACAAACAAAACACAGAAAAGAAAAAAAAACACCTAGTACCTCAAAAAGGATACAGACATGAAGGATATCCTTGGGATATCCTTAAGTGGGTTGGGTTGGGTTTTGCCCATCTGGGGCACCCAGAATCTTCTGTTTTAACCAATATAGCTCACATGTCACGAATCCAAAACCTAGCACATGGTCCCTCATGAAGCACAACAGCGAAGACACAACAACCAACAAAACTAGAATAAACACCAACAACAGACAACACAAAAAAAACACGAAAATAAAATGCAACAACAGAAACATAGACAACATCAAACAAAACACGAACAAACCAACTCCAGCAGATCTGGAGCTCCCCCACAGGGGCAGCGGCGACGGTTACAACCACGATGAACCACCACGCTTGAAGGAGATGACAACACCGTCCCAGACAAGGGCGGAACTCGTCCAACCCATTGCTAACAGCGGCACCTCCAAACCCAGCCAAGGAGCTCATGTGTGCACAGTGCCAACACACCGAAGGAGAGAGAACATAGTAGATGCGACAGTGAAGCTCCATCCAGGAGGATGGTGTAGGTCAGGTGGCGATGGAGAGGGTGGAAGACACCACCGCGCGGCCCGAAGCCAAGGAAAGGGAACAAAAAAACCAAAAACAGGAAAGAAAGAACAAAAGGGACGAAACAGACAAGAAAGCGAAAAGAAAAAAACCGAAGGAAAAAACTGAAAGGGGACGAAACGGGGGGGGGGACTGTGCGCGCAGTGGAAGACCACCGGCACAGCAGCCCCCAAGCAAGAGGGAAGGGAGGGCGAAGAAGAAAGGGGGGGGGGGGGGGAAGAAAGGTGCACCGCGGCGCTAGGTTTTGTTCAGAAACCACAAATAAGTGTTTTGGTTTGTCCACACTGGGTGGCCCTACGGACATTTTTTTGAATAGGGAATAAAGGGAAAAGGAAAGAAATATTTTGTTCCAAAAATGTATCCGTCCTTATAGTGGATGATGGGCCTGCCAATTCGCATAATCGTTAATCGGCCCGGGTTCTGATCAAGATTATCTTATGCCAACATCCATCAAAAAAATCATATGCCAACACTGTGTGCTACAAAACTCGGCTCTCATGAGCGGGATTCCCTACCAAATTTTCAGTTCCTTACTTGGTTTTATTTATTTTAAACTCCTTTGACCAAAGAAAAAAACTCCTTAGCATAACACTAAAATTACTGATAAATTATTATTTTTTACGACAAATCTCGTCTAGTGATAGAGAAAAGGGCAATGATTGTACTTCATGACTTGAGATACTGCTTACAACTTATCTAATTTTAAGCAAGCTTCTGATTTTTTTTTTAAAATTCACAAAAGCAGGGCAAAACCGCAAAACTGATCAAGGATAAAAGGAAACAATAAACATGGGGAGAAATTTAAAGAGGTAAATGCTATTAATGTATTTTTTGTGTACTTTTTATCATTGGGTAAATTTGTATATATGCTCCGCTAGACAGTACTTGAGTCAGTTGAGTGTACTCCCTCTTAGTGAAGTTAACACATAAATTTATTCAATGATAAAAAAAAATCTAAAAAAATTGTATCGATAGTTTCATGACATGCACTGCTTACTGATCACGTTGTTCTTTAAACACTCAATGCAACATGACATGCATAAAAGTTATATCCTATATATTTAAATTTTCATTACATATGTCAACTACTGAGATAAAAATTAATAATGGCAGGTAATGTGAATCACATAAGCATGAGCAGGGCAAAATTCAACTCCAATGTAGGCTGGAGATCATCACCTTGAGACCAAAAAATACTAGCAACGTAGTCTTTTAAGCATAACTCTGTTTGAATTGTCATTGGAATTCCATTGATACTTTTTCCAACGTTGGTGAAAGGAGAAGTAACAAAGGGGTTGCTTTTCCAAACTGAATTTAGAATGCATTGGAAAGAGTGTGAATGAGTTTCTAAACATACATGCGCACTTTATGGTTGATCTTTTTTTGTTTTTTTCATGTTACTTAACACACTTGACTCGTGAATTGATCACTTTTAACAAGGTGCATTGACTTTTAAAATAATAGACCAATTGTAAAAGTATGTCAAAACATATATATTTTAAAAGAAAATATATATGCTGTTAGTATTCCTCTACGCACAAAAGTCTCCTTGCGCCCAAGGTAAAATGCCACAAGGCTCAGCGGTGAAAGATGAACACACACCATCCATCATCCATGTCTACTGTAATCGTTCAAGCCTCTTGATCCACCCACCTTTTCCATTACGAAGTAGTCCTTAGTTTTAGTCCAAACTAACAGAATTACGCAAAAAAGAAATGGATCAATTCGTTTGTCAAATAGAATAATAGTCAAAGAAATTTAGGGGGAAAATCGACAAAAGATATTTAATTAGGATATATTAATATAAGATTTAATAAAAAATTATTGGTAGTCATATACTCTACTTAATTATCAATTCTTTTAAAGATATGTTTAAGATTTGTACACACGTTATGTAAACTCACTGTATAAAAATGTGGATCCAGAGCCACATTAAGTTTTTTATATGGTATAAATGCCCCCCGGCCCAAATACTTCTAGTGTGACTCTAAATATTTTTCTTTAGGTAATTTCTGCATTACTTTTTAACTAAATCAAGTACTTTGAATTTTTTTAAGATATTTAGTAATTTGAATTTTGGTATCATTATTTCTCACCATTCACATCTTTTATTTATTAATTAGAATGTGGTGATCCGGGAGGGAAACAACATTGATCATTTAAACATGTAGTCCTGCGTATGTTCTTTGGATTGATTTATACTATAGAAGAAATACGATGGAGAGGATTTTAATTCCTAACTATACTTTCAAGAGATTAGTCTCTCACTTATCAAATGAGAAAATGCTCTAGAAAACTAATTTGAAAAATCACAAATTTTTTACTGTCCAAAGTGGTAAAAGTGCTTGCTCATCTTCGGATGTTCATCCATCCAAACAATTGCGGAAACGTTAATTGATCAAAAGCTTTTGAAAGGTAAAGTATGCATTTGAGTTCGTAAGTAACTAACTCATTAAATAACAATATGGGAATACATCATTCAATGTAAGAACATAACTAATTACACATTAAATAATAATTTTAATTTTAATTTGTCCACTTTCTTATTTATTCCAATAATAGAATGCACATGTTCAATCTATCTTAACAATTCATTTACGAATTTAGCTCATCCAATGTTGAGATGTTAAACTTAAACTTATAACTATTAAGATAAAATTAACAATCAAATTATAATTATAATAATATATATGTATAATAAATCTATAACAAATTTAATGTGTAATTCAGAAAAGAAAAAGTAGCAGGAAAATACGTTTTGGTTAAAATAGTTTTCGTTTTAATCAAGGGGAAAAAAAATAACATGGCAGTACTCTCACATAGTAACTATTAAGAGAAACTCAAAGGTTTCCCGTTCTATTATACTGTCATGAAGAAAACACAAACATATACATAAAAAACTTGTGTAAAAGCAATTACTTGCCCTTCCCTTTTTAAACTTCTACTTCAAAAGAAAACTGTGTAAAACTTAAAAACAGAATTTAGCAACTTATTTAGTTCTTGTTCATCTAAATGTACAATATTTGCTATTTCACGCCGTGTTTTAACATGTTTAAATTCTTTTCCACTATGATTTTACCTTTTCCACCCTTGGACCAAATCCTATGCCTGTATGTAGCTCCTTATTGACATAAATATATGACATAGCTAGTACAAGGAATATCATATCATAGATGTTGTACAAAGATAACAAGTGATCCCACCGTAATGGGACATGACAACTTTTCACAACATAGTCTCAACGTGAAACATGATCCCCTTCTACCTTTACTTACATTATTACAGATTTACAGTGTGGCTGTTTCACATCTTTTCACATCCTTTTATCCAGCAGCATGCAATTATCCCAAGAGAATAATAATAATAATAATAATAATAATAATAACAATCATGATTACCACATTGAAACTTGGCTTTTATCAATTTAGCAAATAAAATTTAAAAGTTTCTCTGCTCGGCTACCCACCAAGATTTTTTGGTAGACAAACAAGGGTTTTTCTACCTTTCTTGAATTTCTCTGAGCCTCGAGATAAAATCAAGACTTTATCTACACTCAATTGTTGATGAATGGGGGAGCAACAGCAAAGAAAAATAGAATAAAAGGTTGGGGGGGGGGGGGGGGGGGTACACATAGAGATACAGGTAATGCAAATGCTCTACTAATTCCTGAAAATTTCTTATATCTTATTCTTAAAATGGGAGAAGAAGAATTATTCCCTTGCCGCTGCAATGCATTGGAGGAGTTCATCACCTTTTCCTATTTATTTATTCCAAAGGCAGAAAGAAGAACCTTGGGGTTCACTTTCACAAGCTAAAAGAAAGGGAAACCCCAACTTAGCATAACTTTGGGTCTATTATTACCTCTTCAAACAAGAAAATGGTAAGGGCAAATGCTTCAAGCTGGAAATATCAAACAACTCTACAAACCTCTGATCCGAAACTCTTGATTTGGCAGCTGCGAAGCGCTGGTACTCGTCAAACACAGATGACAAGCACCATTTCTGCAATTTTCTATAGCATCCGACCAAACAACCCGTTCGATGCTGCACATAGAAAGAAAAGAGAACAAATTACCTACTTGTGAACAAGAAAATATCTTGTCAGAGATATTGAAAAGGTCCAGCAAAATCAATCTCACCTTTCCCCGCTTACAGTGAATTATAACCGGGTGGTTCCTGACATCTGCATTATTTTGATTACCAAAGGCTTATTATTATCACTTGCAACATGAGGAGATGAAATTGCAGTTAAGATTAAAGTAAAGAGCTATATAGCATACCAAGGACAACTTTTAGTGCTTCGCGGATTGTGTCCTCTGGGATGTTCACAAAAGGCTCCTGGATGCACAAGTTTCATATGAGGTTGAATACGATTCGGCATCATCAAAAACTTGCTATGTCAATAGAAAAGAAAAGTTCCATTTATCACTTTCTATCAACTAAATTGAACTTATTGGTTCGGGGGGAGAGATAATACAACTTTAAGATCATGTTTAGCAATTTATCAACTGCTGCTGATATTGATCGACTGAGCGACATATAGGAACCAAAAGAAGCTATCATTAATCTATCCAGACCTTAATCTTACACAAAAAAAAAAATCATAAGTGGAAAGAAAGAAACCATTACTCAATTCCCATTCATCTGACAATTGCCTTTTCCATTGATGGAGTATGCTATTGAATGAATGCGGAAATTAGAAGACACAGGGGGTCTTCAAATCAAATAAAAAGTTTCACAAAAAAAAACTGAGATGGGCCAAAAGGCTTGAAAACAATTACAAAATTTAGGAAAAGAAAACCAAGTTAGATATCATAATCAAGGCTGGCTTCAATAAAAGTACTGCTTCTCCTTGTTTTCCTTGACATATAGAAGAAAGATTAGTCCATAATCTAATATCCAAAACAAAGTCCATGGAATTGACAGACTCAGGAGTCCCAACAGTTGCATAAAGGACAAAGTATTCTCTATGTTAATTCAACATACTATATAATATGCCCTAATCCACCAGAAAAACATAAATTCCATTTCCAAATAAACTAATGCAATATTCTCCATACTTTTACAATGTGTTTTTCCTTGATATTTACCTTCTTGTCTTTCCTAGGGTTGATCATGATTTTGGTGCTACTTCTGTACTGTTATTAATTCCTTTCCAAAAATTTACCATGTACTTGCATTATCAGATTGCAAATTTGTGCTTCTTGGACAAAATCGTGTTTTGACAAATCCATAATAATGGTCCCATTATACAGACAGAAAGAATACTCTATGATCTCCAAGCCATTAAATATTCACGAAAATACAAATGATTCTGATAATTCTAGATAACCAAAGAAAAGACTTGACATGCCAGCTGGGATTCCCATCAACTATGATTTCCATCTTATAAAGTTGTTGTTATACTTTCGCTGTGCACATTGACACAGTTGAAGATTGAAGAAGACTCTTTTACACAGAAAATATGCTCAAGAAAGAAAACAATAGATTTAATCAGGAACAATAATGAGACCAAAAATGACATGACAATATAATAATAATTGATATCTAAAAAGCTGTGATAATAAAATTTAGCAAACAAAAAGTTTCCAAAAACAAAGTTTTCTTATTTCAAAAATGAAAAGCACTATATAAAGTTGGGACATATTAAAAAGTTACATCAGAAGAACCAACCAACAGGAATAGAAGAAGAATAACAGCAAAGTAAACTGGTTGAAGAAATAATAATGACAACAACAACCAGCTTTACGACCACCCTTTTTTCCTCCTAAGCCCTGTCATAGATACCCATTTGATTAAACAGTACGCCACAACATTTCAATGGTCCCAATTCACTAATTATCAACACCTACTTGAAGAGAGAAATAAATTGCAGAACACAGAAGCTAATGAGAAAGACAGGTCAATTGGAATTAGATATCCATTGATCTTTGTGCAATTATTATCTTCTTCTTTTTTTCCTGTGAACTTTGTGCAAATTATACAACACAATCAACATAAAACAATCAGACCCCAGCAGAGACCACCCAAAATGGAAACAATCAATCAAAGCCAGATAAATAAATAAATAAATAAATAAATAAATAAACAGGCTAAAGTCTTAAAAGTTAAAAGACATAGATAATAATAGATACACACACCTTATGACCCTCAATCCCAAAATGATAAAGCTTGATCCCATTTGACTTGAGGAACTCCATGTTAGCCTCCGGATACGGCTCAGGACACAAATATCTATTAAAAAAATGACCAATTAAACAAGCAATCAGTAACAGCAAGCAAGGTAAAGAATTTACTTATAAATCAGGAATTGGGTACTTAAAACTGACCCCAAAAGGTTGTAAAAACGCAAAACACATGCAAAACAGAAAAAGCATAGCATAGGGGGTGATTACATGATGGAGCGGAGGCCAAGTGTTTGAAGGAAGGAGAAGTTGGCGGGTTCAGGGAAGCCAGAGCGGAAAATGCCGTTATCAACCATGGCGAAATTGAGGGGTGGTACTAAGAGATCCTCGCCGTCCATCTTGTCATCATCATCATCAACGGCGGTGGGGTGAGAGAGGGTGTGATCGGTGATACTCAGTTGGATCTTCCTACACATCTGGCTCTCTTGGTGCCTTTGCTGGTGATGCTGCTGAACTTCTGCTGCCACTTGCATATCAAAGTTGGAAGCTTTTGTTTTTGGGATCAAAGAGAGAGAGAGAGAGAGAGAGAGGAAAACCAGCTAAGTAAGGGAAGTATTTGGAGTGTATGCAATAATATGTATGAAATTATGTGTATATATATTTTAAAAAAAATTAAGGGATGGAAAAGGGAGGGGTTGGGATGGGATCAAAGAGGATATTCCTTGAGGTTTTTGGTTTTGGGCTTTGGAGGGAAGAGTACAACTTAGTAGTATAGTGGAACCCTTTTTCTACTACTGAAGCTGAATGGAATGGCCTTTAGTGAAAGGTAAAAAAGGTGGTTCCTTTGAAGAGAGAAAGGAAATGGGCATGCCAGTTACAGTGAAATACTGGAAGGGAGGTGAAAGAAGAGAGTGGGAAGCTGTTACCTATTTATACAGATTTGAGAGAGACGTAGCGGTGGCCACCAACAAGGCAACAATAATAATGTCAAAACGACTCGATGAGAGAGAGAGAGAGTGTGTGTACACTGTTTGTTTGGTTTCTCCTTTTTCTTTTCTTATGATCTTTCCTTTGTTTGACAAATCGAAAGATTGTGTTACCTAAAAGGGTAAAATATTTAATTAGCGATTTTTGATATATTTTGTTGATACTTTTTTTTACTGATATGAGAAGATATTAAATAAAAATATGTTTATTTGATATGTCGAGCTCGAGAATATAAAAATTATTATCCAAACAAGTTAAGAGAATACCTCGTGGCCTTGGGTGAAATTGTACAAATGTCTTACTTTAATTAGTGATCTTGATCTCGAATAATAACTTTAAATCTCGTATAGTATATTTTTGCCTAGAAAAAAAGTTAATCGAGAGGATTTAAAATTTTATTTAATTGAATATTTTTTTTTGTCTCAATTATAAGCAAAAAGAAAAACTCAAATGTTGTGATCAATAAAATTAAAATAATGTTAACTAACTTTTTTAATTAGCGTGAGTTTTTTTTATTATAGTCTAGACTAGAGGGAGTATTGTTGATAATAAAAATTAATTCTAAGTCTTCTTAATTAAATAACTAATCTAATAGTCTTTTACTCCCTCTGGTCTAAATCTTTGGTTGTTTAAGATTTTATCACACAGATTAAGAAATAATTAATTGAACAAGTTTTAGACTAAAATAACCCTATTTATTATTCATCATTCTCAACTATCCTAATTATTTCTCCACTCAAAACTTATTAATTATATTAAGGGTATAGTTGAAAAAAGGTGATAAATTATCTCTTGAAATTCTAAAACAACTAAAGTTTTGGGACAAAAATAAAAAACTAAAACCACCAAAGATTTGAATCGAAGGGAGTAATTATTAAGATGGATATTGCTTGAGTCAAAAAAAAAATTAAGTTGGAATTGTTGACTAGAAACGGTACATATCTTCTTTAAAAATTTTGACATTATCAGTAAAGTTACTATATCACACCATTGAATTGATCAAAATTTATTTTATTTGTATTTTTAGTGTATGGATAATGAAAATATTTATTATTTTTAAATTTAAAAGAGTTTTACGGATCAAGTTATCTAACGCAAAAAAAGTCGAGTACATATATTTGTCATGTTTGACATTACATTAGTAATTTTAAGTAATTACGAAATATTTGATTTTAAAATATTTCACTGAGTGTTTATTCTTGGGGTGAATATGTATAATTAGTAGAGTAATCCATCAGCGAGAAAATTAACCATTCAATGAATTGCTTTCTTGTACCATAAAAAAGATTGAATTTCATTGCCAACAATGAAAGAAAAACAAGCCTCTGATTACAATACAAGGTCGCTCTAGAGGGACATTACATCATCATATATAAGAGATCAATTATATATATCAAAATTCTATGTTGCTAATTAAACTCAAAATCAGACCAACTTTATCATGTGAAAAGTATGATCTTCAAGAATCCAAGTCTTTGGTTAATTGATCGTTCATTCTCCAACAAACCTCAGCACCCACACGTTGAATTCTAAGAAACAACGGCTTTCAAAGGAAAAACATCAAGTGATAAAAATGCGGTCTTATGATGTGTGTTTGGTTTATCATTAAAAAATCTAAAAGTTTGGCCTGAATTAACTATAGAGTTCTTTTGGAACCAACTTATATGTTTAAAGTTTTCTATCACTAATCTAAACATAAAATATAAAATACTACACCTTCTAAATCTCCATCATCGTAGCAACCAAAACTTAAGGGCTCCATACATCTGCAAACTTAAATAATAATTAAGAGGATTAGTATTAATAGTTACATCATCTATATGGAGTGATAAAGTAGTTTAGTAGTTTGGAAGATGGACATATGAGTTGGAATGATAAAAAAGTTATGAGTTCAAATCTCTCATTAATATAACATACTAATACTAATTATTAACATTTACGCAATGTTCATACATCACTATTCACTTCTTATTATTTTTTTTCCTTTTTTTTTTATTTCGTCAAATGTTATGTTGATTTTTGCTTACCATGTTAGACAAGAGGGTTAAGATCCTTTTGATTTTTTTTTCTATTTCTTCAATTACTATGGTTTTAGGAAAATAAATGATATAATACAACACATACACAGAGGAGTGTCATTTATTTCATTTATTCATCCAAAAATATAATAATAGAAAAAAAATTAATAGAGAAGATCTTAACTACAGACAAGCTATGAGTGCAAATAGAATTTTCCAATAATTTATTGGAGAATTGGAAACCTTTCCACCCTAGCGCCATAGAGTGTGATGCTTCTCATACTTTTTTTTTATAACATGATGCTTCTCATACTTAGCGGTCCTATATGGGTAAAGTCTAATTTTCACATAATTTGACTAGTCAATCAATATTTTTGCAATTTGACAATTTTAAAGTTCTAATTTTCACGAATCTGTAATTTTTAATTAAGGCTTAAATAGTTTTGTAGTCCAGTATATACATTTTTTCCATTTTGGTTTTATATAAAAATTTATTTTACTATTTGTGTACTCAATAAATTGTTTTTTCTTCTTTTATTATAACCTTAGCCAAAATTAACTGGACTAAAAGAATGAAATTTTAATTTTATAGTAACTAAAGATTTTTGCTATTGGTCCCTGAAATATAACATATTAATATATACAGTCTATATAAAATTAAGATTTTATTCTTTTAATTCCTATAATTTTAATACTAATAAACCAGAATTAAAAGTGACGAATAAAAAAAGAAAAAATAATTAGGACATAGGCAATGAAATAAATTTTATAGAGACCAAAAATTTATTTTATTTTTTTTGATGAAAAAAATTATTTAAATTTTAAATTAGTTAATTTATAACATTTTCATATAGCTACTTTATATTATACTTAATTTATTATAGCTACTAATAAATTAGAAAATATTATTATTTATTAGTAAAGTAAACCTCTTATTTCTAAATCTAACTGATCAACAAATTCTACGGTTTATAATCACTTCAAAAAAGGGAAGCGCACAGGCACGACTCACGCGAAGATTTATTTGTCGTACGCCCAGCATCTTATTGACTTTATTCTCTTGAGTTTACATTAAAAGTCTACTATTTTTTGGGGGGTGGGGTGGTATAACCGTTAGATAAGTGCTAATAATTTATGATTTATGTAATGTATATTATATATATATATAATATATAATTGTCACATCATACATTAGAAAACAATGATACACAGAGTTGAGAGTTTCA
This sequence comes from Glycyrrhiza uralensis, assembly GCA_030159175.1. Lineage (NCBI taxonomy): Eukaryota > Viridiplantae > Streptophyta > Magnoliopsida > Fabales > Fabaceae > Glycyrrhiza > Glycyrrhiza uralensis. Next base: position 4,206,745 of record BRZY01000006.1, read on the forward strand.
TAATTATATATTATAATTTTTTTGTATATTATAGATTATAGATTATATTGCACACTTAGTTATATTTTCTTATCTTATCATATTATAATATTATTTTTAAAAAGATATTTATACTAAAGTAAAATGACAAAATATGATTAGTATATGTGAAATTATTAACTTTTTTTTTGACAAAGTGAAATTATTAACTTATAACTTAATAATATGGTAAAAAAAAATCTTATAACTTAATATTACCCTTTTCTCTCAATTAAAGAAAACAATTTAAACATTCTCATTATAGAGTGCAAATTTACCATTTTGTATACTCACCAAAGATAATCAAATATTTAGCTAAAACAATTAATGATTTTAGCTGTGATGTACTGACATCAATCAATATTATCAAGGTAAAATGATGGCTAATCTAAACTAGATTTTTGATTCTGTGTGCTAGAGCTAGCATACTAAAATACATTATTATAATTACAATTAATATAGAATGGGTTAATGATTAATGTTTTTGAAAGATAACAGAGGAAAGTAGAACATTCCGAGGAATATGCCGGTACTGAGAATCTCTTTTGTACTTTGGTGCTTGGAAAATGAAGTAAATAAATCGAAAAAAAAATATCAATAATGATGGTCAGTAATGCGAGGGCTCTGCGCCACATACATTCGTCTTTAATTCTTTATTTTATTTCTTCTCTTTCCCTTTTTTTTTTCGATAAGATTCTCTTTTCGCTTTTGCAGTCTCACTCTCACGCCAGAAAGTGCAACAAAAAGTGCCTCAAAAAAGATTCTCCTCTTTCCTTTGCTTGTACAGTTGCACTTGCTTATGGTTAGGGGTGGAAATAGGTATCGTTGACGGTAGCGAAGCTTCGGTCAAATATTTGAGAGGCCAAAATAAAGTTAGGGTGTATTTATAATTCATTTATTTTAATTGTAAATTTTTGTGAAATTAGTTAGAATTCATAATAATCACAAAAACTATTGAGTTTATTACAATAAATAGTGATAGTTTTTAGTGACACTACTGACTATAGGGAGAAGTTAAACTTTAAGTTCTGTTTAAGCCAATTGTTATGACTTGTAGTGACAGTTGGTATAAGTAAATGACTTATAGACGGTTGGTATAATTTTCACAATCCATTGTATGTGGTCATACATAATGGTTGGGAAGGCGCCAATGGGGAATGGACATTTAGCTAAAAAATTAATCTTTTAGTGGCAAATTTTGTCTGTCATTAAAAGTTAAATTTCTTGTATTGTATATTTATGCATAAAAAAAATTTAAAAACTTGGGGGGCCATGGCCCCCTCTGTCCCTATTAAGATCTGCCATTGATGGTTGAGTTTGATTTTGTCTAAATTGGGTTAGTTTATTTAAAAATTTCAAGGTCTAAGTTTGATCTATCATTTGTCTTTGGCTTTTTTTTAGGTATAATTTTTTTTAAGTCTGATTTGACCTCTAATTCCTGTTAATATATTTATATGGGTCTTTTGACCTCTCATAAATAGACTATATATAACTAATTATAAACTATGAAAATTAAAACAAATGCTACTCAATACATATGACATAGCGGTACGTTAGATTTTATAAGGGCAGAGTGATATAAGATGTAATATGACCTAGCTTATTTAAAAGACTATATTTACGATAAAACCTTTGAACATGTCACATCTTACTCCTTAATACACTTTGTATCTAGGATTGAGTCTTTATGTAGCTTAACATGTTTAAATATTTAAAAAGGTAAATATATATATGATTTTAACACATTAAAAATCTAATATAATAATAATATTATCAAAAAATGTTATGTGTGTTTACTTAAATAGACCTAATTATTAGACTTAAAAAACTTTTTAGATGATCTAATTAATTTTTGGCCTTTTTAACAAAATAGACTTTTGTAAAAGATTTGACTAGATTTATTTCATTAAAAAGTTTGACCTGGGTATGTCCTTATGTAGGTTGAACCATAGGCTCCTGTTAAACGGTCGGTTTGGCCTATTCCCACCTTTACTTGTGGTTTGTGATTTATTTAGTTAAAAAATCAATTATATTTTAAATTTTAAATTATTGTTTTTATAATATAAAAGTTTTAAATTATTTTTTAAATGATCTATTTGTTGATTAACCGACTCGACATATATATATAAAATAATTTACTTTGCTTAAATTATATGTGACTGCGTGTGTGTATAATCCTACAAATGTAAAGATAATTTAATTGATTAATTTTCAAATAATTAATATAATACTAATATTAATTTATTAAATTTATATATTTTATGATATTTTTGCTAGTAGGGAGGTCCGAAAGCCAAAAATACACAAACTACTAATATTAATTTATCAAATTTAAATATTTTATGATTCTTTTATCATTTTAGTATGTAATATCAATCTAATAATTTTGCTAATAATAATTAGATAATATATCTAAAAAGTCTAAGTGTTTAAATATGCAAATTAACACATGATTGGATGATGATATAATAATAATAATAATAATAATATAAAATTTTCACTAACAGTAAATTAAAAATGATTTTTATTGAAAAATAAAACAAGTAACATTGAATAAAATACTTGGCAACTTATTTAATACTCAATTTTTTTTGACGGATATTTAATACTCAATTAGAAAATGAATAATGCAGAAGTGATACAAATAAACTCTGTCAATTAACTGAGCTAGTATTCCATGTTCTACATTTACTCTCCTAAATTATAGAGTGAGAATAAAAGACTGATATTTCTGTGGAAGATATATATATACATATATTTACCTATCTTTTTGACTAATTTTCACCTGTAATTTCTCACCTATTCTATCAATGCGCCATTTTTTTTTGTTTCAGCTAGGCCAGTATTCAATTTTAACTCTGTAGTAGGATAACTAGGAACATGTATGATTTGATTGGAATGGGAAAAAAATAATCGAAATAGATGTAATTTAGATGTTTAACGAATTTATATAGTGCTTTGCATGCTTAATATTTATTTTGTGTTAAAAGCTTACTTAATTGAGAGAGGTTTTAAAATAATTGATAGGTAAAGGCTAATTTTAACTTATGCAACAACAAAAATTTAACTTAAAAAACTCATAATTGTCACAATTATTTTAAATATTTATCATAAATATTACTCAATAAATTTATCCAAACTGACTTCATTCTAACTCGTTCTAAAATCAGAGTGAAAATATATACATCCTGTTTTTATAATAATACCTCTTAATGAGTTATTAATATTTTATTTAAGTTTATAAAACCGTAAATTTTTTATAAATAGCTAAATTTCGTGACATATATTTTGACTTTCAAAGTAAGATAATTAAATTCGTATCTTTTTAAAAAATATGTAAAATTCAATGATCAATATGTCAGCAAATGAATGGTTGTATTTTTATATTCGTTCTTGACTTAGTGGTTGGTTGTGCTATCATATATACTCTCAATTTCAACGGCTGGTAACCAACATAGTTAATGTCTTACACGATTGGATACCCTAGCTTTTTCACAAATATTGTTCTTTATTTCCATTATCTTTTTCTTTTCTTTTCCCACACAAAGTGCAGCTTAACTTTAGAGATACTCAGATACAAATATTACAAGTGTGAAGGAAAAAACAGAGAGAGAGAGAGACACAAATCATCTAAGTTATCAGGAGCAATTTTTCATTCGACCAAAAAAATCAGGAGCAATTTTTTTTTTTTGAAAAAATGACAGTCTAACTATAATTTTAAAAAACTTCTGCACTATGCCTTTTAAAGTTCACAAAAGCGATAAAATTTCATTTATATATATATATGTAGAGAGAGAGAGATGTGTTTCTTTTTTTTATTGTCTTTTCCAAAATTACTTAAATAAATAAAAGCCTGACATTCTCTCTTTTCTATTTACCTTTTTCATCTGATATAGTAACTAGTCAATCTTTTGTCACATTTTAGCTTTTTTTATGCCATTTACACGGTAACAGCAATCCACGAAGAATTAATAACACTACAAGAAAAATATATATTACTAATTGTTAGAATTATCTTTTATTTGGGCTTCTATTAATTGGTAAAATTTTGTAAAATAGATTGAATGTATATAATATTTCCTATAGACTTATTTTATTATATACTCTATTTTGGGTCTGGAATCACCATATATTATATATAATGTTATATATAATTATTGAGTCAAGCCCAGTTGGCAAGTTTGTTAATGTGTGTTGTGTAGGGTCTAAGGGGCATAATATCTATGATGAATGGAAATCAGGCTACTAGTTTTTTAATATAGTAGTGTCAATATTTCCACTAAACTTTCTATGCATGTTTTGATATCACATGTTAGAATTAATAAATCAATACTAGGATTTAGAACACTCGAATGATATCATAATAACACGTACGCCTAAGTTGAGAACTTAACCACCACTCTCTCAGTAAGTTGCATAAAGCCTCACCATCCCAAGGCGATAACACTAACCCTAGCATGGGTCTGGATGCCCTCTCCCATGGCACACTAGACACCCTGACCTCCTTAGAGTTATTGGCAAAAACATCGGCACTGCTTTCCCTTTATCCACAGTGAGAGCAACTTCCTTTTTTCTCCTAGATACGGGAGACATTGATAAACTTGCACACTATGATGGAGTTTAGGGGTGAGAATAGGTCAGGGCAGGCCAGACTTTGTAAGGCCTAAGCCTGACCTACAAGACTGTTTAAAGGCCTATATTTCAATAAGGCTTTTAAATAGGCCTCCACCTATCAGACATTTACTTGTAAATAAGCTTGTAGGTCTCTAATGATAAAGAGGTCAGTAGGTCTCCGTTCATAAATAGGTTTTTAGGCATTCACAAATAAATAAACAAGTAGACTTATTTTTTATTATATTTTATTTTTATTATATATATATAGACCGCCCTGATAGGCTTAATAGGTTTATTTATAGGTCTAAGCCTGGCCTATTTAACTAAATAGGTTTTTTTAAAAGTCTGAGCTTAGCCTTTTTAATAAACAGGCTGGGCCAAGTCAGACCTTAAGTAGGTTAGGCCATACGCCCTATCGGGCGGCCTTGCCTATTCCCACCCTTAATGGAGATCTTGTAGTGAAGGGGTGTATTTACAATTTCTATAAGTTTGTAACCTTAATTATTTAATAAAATAATAGCACCACGGGTTTTGGCTTCTGTTTGCGTCGCAAAGGAGTAAACTTCATGCTTGCTAGGATGGTGTCTTCTCAGCCGCTGCTATCAGTCTTGGAGGGAGAAGCAACAATGCTTCTTACGGGTCTCCAGTGGCTTGCAGAGTTGGGTATTGACCATGCTATTCTGGAAACAGATTGTAAGGCTTTGGTTGATCGTATACATAACCCATCTGTCGACCTCACAGAGCTAGGAGATTTAATTATTACTTGTAATACTTTCTTAAGGTTGAACCCAAATTATAAGGTTCATTTTGTGAAGAGACAAGCTAATAGAGCTACTCATTCTCTTGCAAGGGCGCAGTTTCTACTACTATCGCTTGTTCTCAGACTTTTAGTTATTTGCCCTGATTGTATTGCCTCTATTATTATTAATGAAATGAGCTAAGTTTCCTTTGTCAAAATAATAATAATAATATAACTAACGATCAAAGAGTGGTGTAAAAGTCGCCATTAATAAACATAACTATATTTCTATTTTAACTCATTTTTAAATCCATAAAAAACTATTTAACATTATTAATGTAAAATTGATGATCCTTAATATGCATTTAAAGTTTTATATGAAAAGTTATACTCATTCTTTCTCAAAATAAGTATTTTTTTTTACTAAGATTTTTACACATAGATTAAAAGAACAAAAAATGAATGAAAGAGAGAAATAATTTTACCAAATTAATCTAATTATTTACAATATTGTTCAAAAATCGATGCAACACTTTAAAAAATATTTTTGGGATAAAATTGGAAGTAAATAATTAATGATTCATTGAAAATATAAAATGACACTTATTTTAAGACAATGCGTTAATTTACTAAAAAAATACTACTTATTTTGAGATGGAGAATAAAACAATTTGTTAACATTCAATTGATTAATCAGCTAAAAAATAGATGGCGTATATCAATATGACATTGAAAATCACATTAGTTTATGATAAAAGAACCGTACATTATGTGTCTGTCGTAAGTAAATCTTCCAATCGATCCCAACCTTACTGTATTTGGAAGTTCAACCTTATAAGTAAGTATAAGCTTAAGTGAAAACTACCTGTGTGTATAATTTTCATCCCCATGCCCCTCCACCAACGTAGTTACACGGAATTAGTTGGGGAAAAAGATTGTTTGACGTGTCCAAATATTATTTTATCTACCTAGATATAGAATCTTTATGGTTTTCTATGCGTGCAAACAACATCTAGAAGCTAAACTTAATTAGTCAGCTATTGTCCAAAAACAAGATTCCCATTATTGTAAGTATTCATATATATTTGGGTGTAAAACCTGGAATCCATAGGTTTAAATTGAAACGTCATTTATCATTAAACTAAAGTTACCATATATATCGTTTTCGCTCACGCCACCTTAGCCTATATAGTGAAGGTAATAAATTCAATAAAAATAAGGTAGATGAAACATTTTTGAGAACGTATATCAAACCCCATTTCCCAAAGATAAAGGCACCCATTGGTTACCGCTTTGCTAGGCCAACTATCAATAAAATAATGGTGATTGCTATGGTACTTAGAAAAAATAATGGGTATTCATACCTTGACCAATAATATTTTTCCATGTGTACTCTACTAGCCATGTCATTTTATCATTTTTATTTCTATCTATTTGCAAATATATCCTTTTAGTATTTTTAAATAAAAACACTAAAAAGATTGTTCATCGAGTTATTTGCCGAAAAGTTTTTTTTTAAAAGCCAAAGAAAATATCATTACTACTAATCACTTGAAGCACAATTTCATGCCCAACTGCGAACTAAGAACACTGCTTTTTTTTTTTGTCATAACTAAGAACACTGTTGCAAAACTAATATTTGGACAAGTTACAAACTTTTGTGCAACAATAACAACCCAAGTCAAACCCGATGACAGTAACTACACATATTGACTCGCAAACCATCAATGTAGTAGACATAGCCGAACCCAATCCTGTTGTAAGCCAAGATTGCAGCAACAATGTGCAACCCAGTTTAATTACTTGGCCACATAATATACTTGTAACCAATACCACTTAATTACTTGACCATGTATCATACTTGTAACAAATACCACCCCTTCCCAAGAGATCAAACCTCCCACTAATCGATGTCCCTGTAACCAATGACGATTAGGGTTTCCTGTTGATCCCACGAAACTCAATCCCTTCGCTGCAATTGTTTTCCCTCTCATTCTCCTTTTCCTCAAACGAGTCAAACCCCCTAATTTAAAGCCCCCAGAGATTGGGTATGCCCGTTGTTGCTTTGAATTTTGAGGAGCTTGATGGGAGCGCCAGAGAAATCACAGGTTCGATCCAGACATGTTTGAGTATTTGATTGAAAATCCCAAGGGGTATAAACAAAAATAATAAAAAATAATTTAAAATTAAGTAAATGACGAATCAGCATTTTTATATTTTTTTTTCTATTTGTTATGCTTTTATTGGTCCAACTAATCTAGGTACCAAAACCCTTAAAACTCCCTAGGTACCATAAAATTTGCCTAAAATAATTTAGCATTTTTTTTGTCAACAAAATTTAAGCTTTTTTGCTTGGTCTAAATTTTTTTAGCTTTTTAAATACTAATAATGAATTTGACCAAAAAAATGCTAATAATGAATAAGTTTTTACTGGTGGGCTTTCTTTTTTGCCAATCGTGATGGGCTTAAAGTAAATGTTTGAGCTGCTTTATCCTTGGGTTGACCCTGTTTATCTGTATAGTTTTATTATTCATTAATTCATGTTTGATTATTTTCTTTATTTTCTTTTGGTTCAATATGATTTCAATTGTTGGGTTATGCTGGTCCCCCTAGCTTCTATATAGCGCAAATTGCTTGGCTCGTAAACGAAGGACGGTTTCCGTCTCATTCTGTATCTGGGGCCATTAATTAGTCAATATTAAACTTTGTTGGGAATCCTAGCTATTTGCATATTATTGTTAACCTATATATAAAAACCAAATTGCTCAAGCAACGGCTTAGAATTAACTTTATGGAATGTGACTTGTTATTATATGGTCCCCTCCACGGTGTCTATCAATGTGAAAGTCATAATCATTGCTTATCGAGGATACTTTAAACTCTTGGTTCAAGCATTATCCAAGTAAATTAATTAATAGTATACAGATCCAAATTAAGCTGCGGTTAAGTTAAAGGCTCTTTAATTGGCTAAAATTAATTATACCAATCCTCTCTATAATAGGCATCGTTGATGTCAGAACTAGTGTAAAAGAATGACATAAAGTTCCATGATAAGTTGGCAACCAATGAATCATTTGGTGCATTTGGTATTGCATTTTAACACAAATTTGTAAATTGTCAAAAAAAAAAGTATTATGTCATTGTGCTTCATTTGACCCTCCTTGAAGATGGCTTAGGCATAGTCAGAATTAGAGCTAATTAATTTATTCTGTTTTATTTTCTAATTGATAAAAAAATTGAAGTAGGTTATAATTTCATCAAATTAAAATCGCTTGTATATGCTTTTATCTTTGTTTCCATTAATTTTGATTTTAATTTGAAAAGGTTTTTATTAGCAAGTTATGATAGCTTGTTTGCCTCAATTGCTAGTTTCCATTTGAGCTCTTGACTAATTAAGTAAACTATATAGAGAGTTAAACTATAATGCTATTCTTATAATTAGCAAAGATAGAGTATATGTTAATCCCTACTTACGGGTGTTTCCAATTCAGTTGTATATATGATCACTTAACGATCGATAATGTTCAATGCAAACACAAGCCAGAAGAACTGGTACTCGGATTCCAACCAAAGGTAGACAATTGCTAACGTAATACATTAATAGTGTTTGTGGATAATTTTGCTTCAAAATAAGAGGCAAGGACTATATATTTTCTTACGCCGATTAGTCCCAATCATATTAAAAGTAGACTACTACAGAAACTGGTCCCAAAATTTTGTTTTATAGTTATTCTCTAAACATGAGAAAGGAAGCAAAAGATCTGCTTTTGCAAATTTTAATTCACGCCAATTAATCTCGAGCACGTATATAAGTAAAATTATATACGATTCCAAGTTTACAATAGAATATACTATAAAATTACACAAATTATAAGTTTTATCCTTGAAGTTATGAGCTGTATTTTATGTACGGAAACCAAGAGTGTGAACATGCGACAGTGTTACAATTGACCACGTAAAGCGCAAAAGTGCTTCTCCTTATCCAAATTGCTCTCAATAATAGACTAGGAAAGGTTGCAACTATTCAATTATTGTCACGTTAGTTGCATTAATGTTATGAGAATGAGAGGCAAAAATTATATGTGCAGTTTTCTTTCTCTCTAATATTATGGGAGAAATTAAAGCTGTGCAAAAATATCATATGAGGCCGGCTAGTTTGACCTTGATTAATACAGAAGAAGGAGCTAGCGTAGCGTGCCTTTGGTTTCTTCTGTAGAAAACGTACCATCCAAGGCAGCGCAAATGATTTGTGGATATGGATAGGTTTCTGGAATAATATATATACACTTTTTGAGTTGGAATGTCTTCCATGCCAAAGCTCCATTCCATTCACTATATAATAGTTGTTGACTTTTAAATGTTCATGACTCACCAGTTTCTGTCTTACACACTTGTATATATGGGGCATGCTTGAGTAGATAGTTTAATTAAATATTTGTTTATAAATCATTCTAAACAAATTATTAATTAAACTAAGCTAAAGATAAATTATGTGCATGTCATAATTTATTTATATTAAGTATTAGAATCGGATTTAGTATCTTTGATTTATCAATGATTTAGTGACATAAACTCTTCTGCTACAAAACATTTGTAAGGTGAGAGACTGAGGGGTGCATTTGTTTTATATATTCTCTTTAGCCTTTATTTATAGTCAATGTGAGACTTTAATTTTTTTTTTAATATTAAGTATATCTAAACACCGGAAAAAATACTTATGTCTTGAAGAAATTAGTCTAAATAAACTCAAATAATTAAGTTTAAAATTAGTACTTCCAAACAATCCTTTTTGTTATTCACAAACAATACAGAGGTTCCATCTTCCAAGTCCAGGAAAAAGAAATTCCTATAGGGTATAGGAGAAGTTATAAATAAGAAGTTAAACAATTGCAGAAAGAAAGAAAGACACAATCGGAAATTGGAGGAAATGTGTGGAGGACCATCATTCATCAATTAATATTTCTTGGTGGAGGAAATTGGAAAATGAAATTAATTAAGATACATTTCATTTGGACTCTATATTTTTGACATACATGCATGATATTTGGACTCTATATTTTTGACATACATGCATATCATGCATATAAACAGTATTTTGCATGAATAGAAATTTTTTTTTTGAGTTGCTGAATAGAATTATTTTGTTGATTCATTTTCTCGGATAGTTTCAACTCATTCATATCGAATGTGACATCGAATTTTGCATTTCGTAATCATTCAAAAAAGCTAAAATAGCTAGTGTGTGTGTGTGTGTGTGTGTATTTATTTATTTTTATATAAAAATCTACTTTAAATTAAGTTGTGCTTTACATTAATTGATTAATTTTATCTTAACAATTTTCAGTTATTGCAATAGTTTATCATTGTTCATTATTGAATATTCTGTTATTAATTTTGGGTTGTCAAAACTTATTTATCAATAAGTAAATTGTTATAATTAATTTTATTAACCCTGTGCGATAGAATCGGGTAAAATAAGTATGAAGGCTTTAAAATAAAGCTTGACGGCCCATACTAGATGTTCGTGTGCAAGGCCCAGGGTCTTTGGAACTAGAGGAGTAGGCCCATTTTCGAGTCCAGTTGAATTAAATACTAGGATTTTTTTGTCGTCCACTTAACCCATATTTGGTGGCGATTCTTTTGTTGAAATAGAGAGAAAAACAAAGTCTGAGACACGTTTTAATATTATTGACAGAAAAAAAGACACGTTTTATTGAGGCGGAAAAAGAATTCGTTGGTAAAATGGCTATTTAAAATATCACTTTTTTTGTATCTTTTTTGGTGTGCTAGGTGTAGGTTTTTCTTTGTTTTAGCTGTTTTGTTTTTTAGCTTTGCTGTTTTCTTTGTTTGTTGTTTGTTACAGCTTGGTATAGGTTCAGCAGCGTGTCTTCGTTAGGATTGTTATATTTCTTGTGACTCTGCATACGCTGTTTTTTTTGTTGTAGATGCCGTATGGCTGAGGTTTTTCCCTGTTATGAACTTGTTCATGTTGACAAAAAAAAAGGTCACTAATTTTGCATAATGCATGACAGTTTGAAAACGGATCCCCTGACCCCTGTACTAACAATGTCATCACAATTATTGAAATAAAATTGCGGAATGGATATCAAATGGTTCACATTCAAAGTTTGTTTTAAAAACTGCTTTTGCAAAGGTTAAAATATCAACTGTTTGATTTTTATCCAACGGTTTTGACTTACTAAACATAGTGAATGCATGGTGTTACCACCACTGGAAAATTTCTAGGGTCCAGTTTGGAGTTATATATGTTATATGTGGTGGCTTTTAGGGTGGTGAAGCATATAAACTTCACCACATGGTGAAGTGGGCCCAAAACCTGCTATAATAAGTAATATCAGTTTTGAGTTAATTAGATATTCCTCCCCAAGACTTAAGGGAATATATTACATTGCCCAAATAAAGACACTATCAAACATTTGTGTGAAAAAATTATCAAAAGAAAGTAGCTAAACCATTATATCATTTTTTTCTCATTTTTTAATGATAAAAGTAATCATAAATAAATATTATAGTAACAAAAAAATATTTAATTTTATTTTTGATAAAAATAATATTTACTTATAAATTTTATTCACGATTTTTGTTTCTACGCACGTTGAGGTTGCAAAATTATTTTTCTTTTAATTTTATTTTTGATCAATAGAGTAATGTTTGAATCTTATCAAAAAAAGAGTAATGTTTGAAAATTTTCATATAGAGAATAGTTAATGTATTTTTATATTTCATTTATCGGTTGTGATGATTTTGCTTAAATACTTCATTGTAGACTTGTAGTGATATTCTTAAGGTTATCACTCATTAAAATGAATAATTAAAACTGCTAAAGGCTTTATCGATCGATGTTGTCCAACGTAAACATGACAACCCTTAAGAATCACTTATAATATTTCAATTTAAACATGGAAAATTTAGGATTAAAATAAAATTGGGCAAAATATTTATATTTATATATAACAACAATCTAGGAATTTCGTAAATTAATAGAAGTTTATGTCCTCATTTGCAAATAACACTAACATTGCCATTTACCTATTCTTCCATTACCTCATATTTCATCCTATCCCTACAAGTTTTAAACTATTATTAAACTATTATATCAAAGGTCATCTATTGTTTATGGGCCCACTTCACCAGGTGGTGAAGTTTATATGCTTCACCATCCTAAAAGCCACCGTTATATGTATCAAAGACCACCTTAATTATGAAGAGAGATCAAAAAGAGAGAAAACGGATAATTATCTTTTCCCTCTCTTTTTCCATTGAGAAAAACGGATATAAATGGAAAGTGATGCAGGAATAACATTGTTCAATTTGGTTCATAATTTGAGTATAGCTTAAAGCTTTTATTAAGACGCTATCTTATTAAAGTACTACGATTTCCATTCGGACCGAAGGTTTTGTTCAAATATTCAATTATTTTCTGAAGTATACTATAAAAATTTTTGAGATTAAAAAATTTAGTCTCCGTACGGCTGCATTTTTGCTTGCTTTCCCCCTAATTTCAAGCATGTCGTAGCATGCCTATGTCAAACAATACACCAAACAAAGGGGGCTAGTTAGTTCCAAGAGAAAATTAATTTATTAAGTCTTTTTTTAAGAAGCTAACCATTTTATTAATGAAAAGAGCCAACATTTTTTTTAACTATGACATTGATGTGAAGTATCTATAGGCTTTGCCTATAAGTAATCTTCATCCGGGAATCTAACTAGCCGCTTTTAGTGAGTCTTTTTTCCTAATCACATTTTTTCATTTACAAAACTTGAATCGAGACCTTGCTTAAGAGATTCGACAAAGTTACACTCGGACCAATGTAATATCTGTTGGTTAAAAGAGCTAGTTTAGTTGGCAAAATTTAACATTTATTGACATCTAAGTTCAATCCCCCTCCCCCTATAAAAAAAGAGTCAACATTTTATTAATTCGAATATAATTAATCAAAGTGCATTGATTATTTATGCATGAAGAATGTCATCAATTACGAAATCGAGGGTTGCAGTTTGCGTGTAAGCATGCAAACATGGATTTGACCACGTAAAGTGCACACAAGAAGAAGAAGCACTTGTCATTGCCTTATCCAAGTGCCTCAATAAATTAAAAGAGAGAAAAGGGTGTCTTCACTATTCTTACGTTAATTCTGACTTAATTTTTAGGCACAATGGGACGTAGTTACGTGTGGTAAAAACGCCGCATATATAGTTTGACCTCACATGAGAAGAAAATCACATGCATTGTTGGTTATCTTCTTCCATTAATTAATGCAAACGTAGCCTTATTGGTAACGGTGATTTGAGAATTATTTGGGTACGCTTTGTGAATTGCATGGTCATGGAGTTCATATGGGTTTGGGTTCATTGGGTCAGAGTACGCCTCCGTTCCATTTTGATATTCATATTCTTGGTACCACAATTCCACCACAAACCATGTGGCACCAAAAAAGTTGTAAGGTATTCTCAGTGTTTTTGTCAGAGCAATTGTTGAGTAATTCGATGCCAACACTCCATGCATGTGAAGAGATTTGCCCCCTCCCCGGGTTTTATTTCCCTTCATTTTACTTTTAATATATTCTTTTTTATGTATTCATGGATTATATATATAGTGTGTGTTTGGAGGAGCTCGTCCGAAAGTGATTTTGATTAACTTGATTTTGTAAGTGATTTGGTTAAAATTGAGTTTGAAGTGATAAGATGATTTAGCTTATCCAAAAAAAGTGGTAAGATGATTTATGTTTGAATGTTTTTACTCTGAAAGTAAATTTGAGGTAAAACTTAGTATTAAATTGAACGCAAAATCTACGAAACTTACTTTAAGGTAGAATTGATTTCGGGCAACATAATTGTTTACTCTTCAAAATCCCAAATGCTTAAATTAATTTTATTAAAATCATAGTGTATTTAGGACCCTGAGTCAGTAGGGACAAACTTTTCACGGTGATCCGGTGGTGGTTAAACGGTGGATGTGGTTGGATTTTTCAATGAGAGATTGAGATGAGAGGGAGGGAGAGAGAGAGAGATGATAGCTTAGAGGAGAGACTGAGCTAGGTGGAATCGAGAGCTGTGTTAAGGACAAAAAAGTGAAATTTTAAGGAATCAATTGGAAAAAAATGAATTGGGTACAATTGAGGGTTGTACCGTACTGGGACAAAAATATACTTTTGTTAAGGTTAAAATTGAACAAATATGAAAAATAAATAAATTTTTTAAATTTGAGCGGGGCATATGTCTACCCTCACACGAACGTGGATCCACCTATGATGTTGGGCATCCTTACTGTGCATGATGCACATAGACATCTTGGTAGGAGAGCAATTCTTCCATCAGCATGTGAACACGTGCCAAAATTATTTTAATATCATCTTCATCTTACGTTTTTTTTTTATTTGGTTGTATCCAATAAATTAACATTACGGTCATTATTCTTTGACACAATATATATGTTTTGTTTATATATATATATATATATATATGTATGTTTTTGGTGGAGTAGAATCGTTGGTGGTTGGACTCGACATGGGAACTCCCAGCAAGCCAACAGCTCGAAGAGGGCCCAACAAGTGACCAATTGAGTTTTTAGTTTGAGACTTTAATACATTTCTTGACCATAAAAAAAGAAAGAGACTTTAATCCATTTTGAAGTACTCCATACACTTTAGGAAGTTAGGTTCTAGTGTGTGCTAGATATTATGGTATGAAGCATGATAGCTAGATATGAAGCTCCAAGAAATAGTTTCTGCCACAGAATGCGAGAAACGAGAATTTCCAAACACACGCTTAGAGTTTTTTAGTTGATAAGTTACATAATTCCTGGTTGCAAGCTAGCTAGCAATGGTGATGGTAAATGCTATTTAGATTGTCCCAGAAGAACTCTACGAACCAAATCATATACTCCCTCCGGTCTCAAATATAAGAAAAAAAATACATATATCTAGATCGTATGATCTAGATATATGTATTTTTTTTCTTATATTTGAGACCGGAGGGAGTATATGATTGGATTGGCTAATTCCAAAAAAATAAATAAAAACATTTGGGGGGTTGACGACCTAGCATGGCGTTAAAATTTCATGATGACTTCACGAGGTTGTGGAATCAGGCATTAAAAGGTGGTCAGTTAGAGCACTCAATTTGGGAATTGCAATCGCCTTCTGACCCCACACAGTACTGTCTCAGACACCAATCCAGAAATCCAAAAATTGCTCAGTGTCTCAGTAGTACAGCGAGCCATGGTAAATATTTGCTGGTCCCCCAACCCAATAATACAGTGCCCTTTTTTCTATTTATTTATTCAATGAACTAATTACCAGAATTAGACGACAATAAAAATTAATAAATTAATATTTATTAATTACCTGTTCATTCCATTATCTTTTAAAAATATCAATGTACTCCCTCTGGTCCAAAATATAAACAATAAAGACACTTTTTTTGGTCTAAAATATAAGTAATATTCACCAATTTTAAATAAATTAAATGCTAGTTTTCCAATTATACCATTCATTTAATGCAATATTCATATTTACGAGAGACACCAAAGAGAGTATTTTTGGGGAAAAATTGAAACTAGTGAGTATTAATTAAGATTATCACATTTTCAAAGCATTCCTTAGTCTGTGTATTTTTGTACTATGTTGCTTATATTTTGAACCGGAAGGAGTAAAACATATCATCTAAGTTTAATTTTGTTAGGGTTCTTAGATTTATAGTCTTAACTCATCTCCATACGACCAACTTATAAGATAAGAGGTGTTTATGCTTTATATACTCTATTTAGACTTTATTTGTAGTCGACATGGGACTTAGTTTTTTTCCGATATATCAGTAGAAGAACATATTTATTACTATCACTACTAACAAGGTTCACTTTTACAGTTTAACTTTCTTCTTACTTGGTTCCCTATTTTGGTCATGTGTCTTTGTTAGTTGTGTTCAGAAATATAAGCACTTTATTAGTTAGCATGTCAAGGGGGGACATTAAATAAGGAACCCCATCTGAGATTGACATCACACTGCAATGCAGGGCCTCAATTATGAGGCTGCAATGTAGAGTTATTACATAAGACGTGAGAATTAGGGCTTTGGGCTTTGCTTTGTGTGAATTTGGGAAGTTGCAGGCAAAGGGACAAAAGCAACATTCAGTAAAGTAGGACTGGTGGGGAAGATCCCCTTTGTAGCTAAGTTCATAGGGTTTTGTTTATGTTCTTTCTCTCTCAATCACAATGGTATAGAGGAAGCAAAACAGAACAAGTATACATATAAGTTGTGGATTTTTCCAGTGCTGCAAACCTGCAAATCAATGGTGACCCTTTTCATTTGGATTGGAATGACCAATTACATAAATGGTTCATATATAGGGAGAGAAGAAAAATTACCCCTTGTGGCTCCATTCAATTTGTATGATTTTCAGGTTGTAAAATTAACTTTGATTTTTTTTTTTTATCAGTAGAAAATAAAAAACAAACAAAACAGAAACTACAGTCTAAACCTCTCAACACCCATTGCATCAGCAAGGAGGGTGCTGGCCAACTCAGGTGGACAAAGATGCCAAACTCGCGAGCCATGATCCATGGATGATCCAAACTTAACTAACCAATTATCTACACGAAAGTTACCCTCACGTAGACAATGGTTGAAAGATAGCCTCCACTGGCGCTGCATGAGCATTCCAATATGATCAACGATGGGAATATACGGATGAGTGTAGGGCACACTTTCAGAGATCATCACCAAAGTTGTTTTAGAGTCCGATTCACAAACTACATTGTGGTATCCTTCATTCACAAATTAACTTTGATTAAGAGTGAGTTTGAAATAGTATGATTATGAAAAAAAATTATTTAAAAAAATAAATTTAATATAAAAATTTCAATTCAATGTAAAATTATTATTTTAGTTTTAATCAAATATTTTTTTAGTAACAAATTATTTTAACTGAAAAGAATTAGCCATGTTTTTTTTATATAACTAAAATCGCATTTTTAATTTGTAATCTGCCTTTAATTTGAGTTATGGAAATGCTACGTACACTCCTAACAAGTAGACGAATACTAACTTGTCCAAAAGGTAAACTGTCCTATATAGGATTATTATTTTTTTTTCATTCAAGAGGTATATCGTTGTTGTTGTTATTAGTATGTTATACATAAAAGACTCTTGTGCCAAAAAAAAAAGGATGAAAGCCTAAGGTATAAGCTCAAGTAGGTGAAAGCAAAAGGCCTGTGATTTCCCAGCAGGGGAAAAAATCAGTATGGTAAAAAGACGCATAAAAAGTGGATGGATTTTGGTTTGATAAGCAAAAGTCTGATGGTTCAGGAGTGGTTGAAAACATTGCAGAGTAGTAAATTCAATGGTCAAAAGTCAAAACTACCTTAATAACTTAAATAATTATGGTCTCTTCTGTCACTGGCTAACAGCCTTGCAGTGGTGTGGGTATGACTCGAAGCATATTTATACTCTATCTGTTTTTGAATATAAATAAAAATATTTAAACTCATATTTATTAAAAAAATTAATTAATTATAATTAAGTTTCTTGATCTTATATAAAAAAATAGTGTAATCTCTAAATTACCCTTAATAATTATATAAAAAATTGTTACTTGGGAACAAACTATGCATTGAAAAATAAAATTTAAATTAACTTAAGGGTATTATAAGAATAACATTATTAAATGAGATAGAAGTGATTATTTTTTGCTTATATTTAGTAACAAAATATTTTGGTATTTTTTTGCTTATATTTAAAAACAGAAAGAGTAGCATATTTGGAACTATTTTTGTGCCACCCAAACAACCTTTTTAAGACTCAAAACTTAGTTGTGTGGTTTTTTTTTAAGATGTTAATGATTTTTTTTAATTTTTAAACCTAGTTTATGGTTTTAGTAGAAACAACTCTACCTAGTTTCTATGTTTTAGTGTATGTAATTTAAATTTTACTTTAAATTTATTTTCAATCAAATTAATTTTATAAAATCAAAATAAGTTTTTATTTTAGATACTTGTGAAAAAAACACGCCTTTTAATGCAAATTTTAACAAACCAACAAATTATTAGTTTGGCCAAAATGCGTACAGAGTTTGGAGTTTTTTTCTATAAGCAAACAAATACAAATAACTGATATATAAGGACACTTCAACCCTTATGCATATGTCATTCTCACCATATAGATTTTTGTATAAATATTTTTACAATTATTGGTATAAAATGATATTATAATAGGATATGATTGGACGTCTATGTAAAATGTTTTTACACCGTTAGTGCATTTCTTGGAACTACTTTATATTAAGATTAAAATATGTTTTTGTTCCATAAAATGAATGAATTTTGAATCAGGTATAAAAGCCTTGGTCCACTGACAACTCGTTTAGCCCGCAATATGCGTGGCTTACATGCCAACCAAAGATAGACTCACTTAAATGTGAACTTTTTTAAACTCAGTTCATTTAACCTACAAGTTACAGGTTTAATTTGGTTCATGGGTTGACGGTTTGGCCCGTGGATTGATTTTTTTTATAACTTGATTTTAAAATTTTAAAGCTAATTTTGTTATATTTTTAATTATTTTTTTATAAAACCCAAGACCGGGTTAATCCATTTAATCCGTGAGTTATGCGAAATTAATGTAGTCCAATAAATTAGATACTTATTAATTTCGCAAATTTGGGTGGGCCCAATCTACTTGTACATAGACCAGACCTAAACGAACTAGGCTGACCATATATCCACCTCTAGGTGTGGCCATTGCACCAAAAGTATCAATATATTATATTTTCAAAACCGTAAGATGGTAACTGTATAGTAGGAGAGGAATATAGGAATGTGGTTGTAGCCGAAAATGAGGCAAAAGGAATATGGTACAAGGCAGTGAACCTGAATAATACAAAATTAATGACCCGAAGAAACAATTCACGGTTCAAAATGAAACCAATTTTTTTTGGGCAGATTGGTAGCAAGAATGTCAGCAATAGGCCAAGAAACCTGACATCAAAATTTAAGAGGGGGTCCAAACAGGAATAATAGGTTCATTTTTTTTTGAATCCCAAGAAAACAAACTCTCATTATCCTTCCTGTCTCATCCTAGCTAGAAAGGGACACATCAACCCTAATTTTACGTGCAGGTAATCATCATCCATATTCACTGCCCTCTGTGTTTCATGTCTTTATTTATTTATTTTTTACATTTTTATTTTTTCCAATTCCCTCCCATTTTTTCATTTCTCACATGGGTCACAAGAGTTGCTAATTAACATTGGTATAAGTTTTTTTCATTATATATATAGTTGTATTGCATTCATCCCTCCCACATCTCATGCCACTTATATTCAACCTGAGCTGAACCCTCCTTCAGCTCAACTTCCTCAGCCAGTCTCTGGCACCATGTCTTGTTCATTGCAGGAAAAGGCCACAATGCTCTTTGTCATGGCCCCTCAAGGTCGTGAAGGTTTCAAAAGTAAGGAACAAATTATGGAAGTGTGGTAAACGTCATGGCGATATCTCTCCTGAGCTTATTCTTCTTATGTTTTTGTTTTTGTTTTTTTAACTTTATGAATAATTTTCAAGTTTTCTTGACCTTGCAAGTCCAAGGTTCTAATAGTTTAGGTCAAGATTACTTGTAATATCTTTAAGAAGACATGTAGTGTGACAATTTTGTTAGAGTTTTCGGAAATTTAAATATAGCATGCTATCCCTCCTTGAGCTTCTTAGTTTGTTTAGTTTCTATGCATTTGTAATGTCTCATGTATAATAAATGTATTCATATTGTAAGGAATGGTTTATCTCTTATATATATATATATTTGTTTCATTACTAGTTTTGAGCCAGATCCACTTATTTTCCTTACCTCGTTAAGCTTTTCTTGCTCAACTCTGTTATATGCTAGAAGAGGGATGGATTACCACCTTCTTTGTGAACTACCTGAACTTTGTTGTTCTCACTGTTTTTTGATTCTACGTTGCAAGATTGTAAATTAGTAGTTAGTACTATAAGGGCAGGGGAAAGAAGAAAAAAAAACTAATTTATTCTGCCATTGAGTTGTTGAAGGTTGAACAAATGGCCTATTTAATTAGATACAAGAGAAGAGTTATATTATTCAGTACGAGACAAATTGTACAAATATATAAAACAAGTGATAAAAAGTATAAACAATGGAGAGAAAAAAAAAAGAAATTGAAATCACGTTAATGAGAATTTTTTAGGATAAATTCCAAATGAAATATTGCTTCGGGCACATATATGATAACAAGGGAATGTCGCATGATGGATCCCTTTCTGAAAAATGCTTCTTATGCCCTAACGCTAAAAACACATATCTCATGTGTGAGATTATATATGATAAAATCAGAATGAAACAAAAATCATTATCAGACCATAGTCAAAATGATGAAAACCATGCAGATGAAAAATAATACGCGTCAACCTCAAGGAAGAAAGAGATCAAGTTCCTTGCTCAAGTTTTCAGTTTCCACATTTCCAATTTTAATAGCAGCATGACCATCTTTTGAAGGTGATGATGAATTTGAGATGAAATTTGGTATATGGGATTGACAACTTATCTGATTTACAGAGAAATAAAAAGATATGCATGTCGGTTTCTTGTCAACAAGGCTATGCTCTTTTTTTCATTCAAGTGTAGCAATGGTTATTTTGAAAAGTTAAAATTGGGTAACAACTTATGACCAGTTTGTTCCTCCCCTGTTCTAGAAGGCGAGATTGAGGATTCAATTCCTAGCTTGTGACTTCACAAAAACAAGTTGAAAACAAGTTTATATTTTACCATTATATACTTATTTGTAAATCATATATTGGTTTGAAGGTAATAAGGAGATATCAATTAAGTAAGCAAAGTTTATCTAAGGTGGGTATTCCATTTGTAACTGTGTTTCCACCTCGAAGCAAAGGGCTCTAAAAATTGTAAGAATAAAGATTGGTACACACCCCAAGGGTGTGTACCACTAGAGAGAGATAGAGTGAGATGAGAGAAAAGTAATAAAATGATGTGATATTTAGAGAGAGATAGAGAGAAATGAGAAGTGTTGGATGAGTGGATATATTTTTAGGGTATATGAATATCATTGTTCAAATTGTAATCCTCTTGCAGTCCTTTTATGCAGTGTTATGCAAATACACTAACATTTGATTTTATGTTGTTGTACAAACTACAATACTAAGAAATTATGTTACTTCTCTCCTCTATAGTTGAGAGTGGAATGTCCTGCCATGCATGCGTTGAGCAATGTTATGTGTCCACCGAGTCCAAATTAGACATTCCAACAATAAAAATTGGAAAAGGATCTACGTTGCAAAATAGAATGATTTTGTTTTTTTTTTTGGTCTACAAGGGGAGGGGGGGATGGGTGGGGGTCCCCACCCCTACATGACCTCCCAGCGCTTTAGCCACCTGCGCTGCCTGGGGAGGTCGTATAGAATAATTTTGTTTGAAGGGTCTACACAATTTTAACCAATTATAGCCGGTAACAATTAGTGGTCCACACAAGTTATACCACTTTTTTTGACCCAAAAAAAAAGAAGTTGCACCACTTTTGCGATGGTGCATAGTTGGCGAATCCTTCTCAACCAGCGCACATGGGGCCTTTTATATTTAATCTAGAAATGGCAACAAAAAAAATGTTAAGAACAATAGACACATGACAATCGCGACCACCTGTGCTTCCTTCAAAACGACAATTGAATGGGTAACCACATACGATAGTGTTCTCGAAGGGTCTCCACTTTAACGTGCTAACCAATTGTTGACCAAAAAAAAAAGTGCTAACCAATTAAGGACTTCAACTTATAAATTTATTTTGACCAAAAAAAAAAACCTATAAATTTATTCATTAGGAAACCTCAACTCTAATAAAATATTATTTTAATAATACTTATCAATTTTTTTAAGAAAAAGGTCACGTGTTTTGCTCATGTTATTAATTATTATCATGTACCAAATTCGATATTTTTGTCTTTCATCATTTCTATTAATAACTTTTTAATAAATTTGAGGTCCTTAATTGGTAAAAAATTAAAATTCAGTTCCTTAATTGTTTTATCATGAAAAGTTTCAAGTCCTCAACTAATACTTCAATAAGATCCCAAAAACCTATCATATACACTTAAATACTATGTACAATTTAAATGGCACAATCGTAGCGTGGGAAAAAATAATACCGCTTCAACATTCTATTTCATTTCTCCTTGTGTTTGTTTAAGCTGCAAGCACAAGCACTTTGATGGTGCCTTGACTATTTGCAGTTAGTATGGTGGGGCGATCACTCTTCCAGCATACAGCGCTGATGAAGTAAGATCCAGCCTCATCCTCTGCATCATCCATATCAGGGGAACCAAATCTATGCCAAGTAAGAGGCTTGGAGATTTCCTGCAAAGGGTGATTTGAATTCTTTAGTTATTCACAAGGCAAAATTGCGAGGGAAAATGTCCACATAATTATTCATCACAAACCTTGTGGTAGACAAATACTTCATTTGTTTCACTGCCACATGCAATGTATTCACTGCTTACAGTAAGACCAACAAAGTTTTTCTCATTTGCGTGCCCTCGGAAAGTACGAACCTGCACACATTTGAATGAAAATGAACAACAAAAATATTACAATTGAAAAAATACAAAAATTATCCAACTTAAAATTTCTAAAAGGTTTTAGACAGCTTGAGAAATTAGAGAATTAGGGCTACTTATATTTTCAGAATAGAATTGATAGTAGGCACATAACTTCCAGCAGGCATACTGGTTATTAAAGTAAGCAACATGAAGGATAAATCCCTCTCTGTTGATGCCGATGCAAGTTCAGAATGCAGAATTAAATGCAGAATGAAGGATAAATTTGACATTAATCAAACCTAAGCAATAAACTATTTTGCTTAGATTACTCACCGGTAAGTTTTCCTTCACATCCCATAGTCGCAGTGTACTATCTGTTGATGCCGATGCAAGTTCGTCATTAGACAAAAATTTCACGTATGAAACAGCCTTCCTGTGCCCACTGAAAACATGGACAGGACGGCTAATATTTCTTAAATCATAATAATGGATGTGATGGTCTGCTGACCCAACCTGCAAAAATTTTGAACATTGTACTGTATAAGACATATTAAAAATAAAATGGATAAGGGAGATAAGAAAACTTGTCACTATTACAGAAAAGGAGTAGGGTCAAGTGTGTAATTGTAATTCGATAATTGCAGGTAATCGTTGGTGATAGATTTGCCACATGCAGCTACTAGCCTAATGTTTGCTAAAAGTGAAATCCTAAAACACACTATTCAGAATACATATATGAGCAGACAAGAAAGCCAACCAAGTGGATATCTATGACCATGCACATTAGCTATTAAATACAACAACACAAACTATTAGAAAAGAACTATTTCCTGATGAAATATTATAATAATAATTAAAAGTATATTGCTTTGAAATACCAGCAAAGTCACAAGTTGGCAGCTGACTGATAAATTACAAGATAATGAACGAATGGGATCAAATCTAAAGTGAACTAAATCCAGGTATTCTCTAGCAACCGAAAGAAAGGTACATACTGCAATGTAATTCCCAGATCCAGGATTATACTTGACACAACATATGTTTGCTTTCATGTCTATATTTAGAACACTGGCCTCCTGGTTTGTGCACCAAACTTTGACCTGCTCAAAGAAAAGACAGAAATTACACACAGTTTAATCACTTTCAATAATACAACTGATAGCAATGAAAACAATTTAGAAAAGCTTACTATTTGATCACTTGTCTACCATGCAATTTCATGGGGTAGGAAATGTTGCATTAACTTCATTAAACATACATATGAATTAGTAAAAGAATGTAGTTGATGGGACCCGGAAGAATGAAAATTAGCATGAATGGTGTACACTAGAAGAGGAATTGAGAAGACAAGGAAAATGAGGCAAAGCAGTGTGGCGAAAGTTGTTAAAAGCCAGGGCTTAGCTTAAATTGTAGAAGGGTAGAAGAGGGATTCATTCAGATTGTAAGATTTGGAGAACCTAGCAAGTGGCTCAGTTGTCAAAGGGGAATCCCTTGAAAGGAGAGAATTCTCCTTTCATCTCTGTTTGTGATTCAATAAACCATTACAGAATTGTTCTTTCGTTTTCTCTCTTCTCTATCTCTCAGTTCTCTTTCTAAGATTTAAAGACTAGACTTGGGTCTATGGCAATATTTTTATTCCAATTTTGCTATCCCAAAAATCCCTTAAATGCATATGACCCCTGCAGCCGAGATACAATCAAAATCTCCTTGTCAAAATGCCAGATAGAGCTTAGTTATCATCCTATCACACAGATAAGGTTATGCAAGTTTTATATTTTCCTTTGATTCCGATGAAGTGAATAATGACAAAGCAGAGGCAGAAAGGTGACGTATAGCCTGTCATAATTACTTGTAAAGAGCCACAAGCATTTTGCAGAACAGCAGCAAGAAACACAAACTAGTGAAAAGACAATTACTGTTCTGAGAAAATTTGAATTTGCCTAAGTAAGATGCAAAAACTGCAAACTCTTACATCAATAAATATGATTAGGATTATACAGCAAAATATGAAATTTATCCAAATAATGATTCAGAGACGTATGTTGCATATGGTTTTCATTGCAAAAATATTCAGAAATTACAGTCGCATACCAGGGAAATTGGCATGAAAACTTTAAAATAAATGTTTTAGAGTACCTTACAGTCATCACTACCAGATACAAGCATAGAGGGATCTGTTCTTGAAAAATCAACACTCCATGCACGCTTTTCATGCTCTTCATATTCCATTAAACTCTGCCAATGGAAAATGATAGTTATGAGTTAAAAAAAAACTGAAAAATAGTCAAAACAATACCAGTGACAAGAACAAATTGAACATTTGAGTTTGCAGTTACCTTTCGAGTGGTCACATCCCAAACAGTCACAATTCCTTCATAATCACTACTAGCTATTTGGTTCTTAGCATATTTGTTCCAACTCAAGCAACTAAGTTTTGAACGTGTAGTCATCTCCACAACAGGACAATGAGCATCTGTAGATTCATTCACAACCTGAAATTTAATAACATGCGGAATGGTTATTTTTCTATCAGTTTAGGCAACATTACAAGAGTGAATCTGTTAGGGAACTAAATAACTAAAAGTAAAATCAAAGATAGAGTTCCAAAAGAATAAAATAAAAGAATACTAGTTGCTGTATTATTAAATACACAAGGAATATCTACAGTGATTTACAGAGCTCAGAGCTCTTACGGAGAGAATGTTCCCCTTGTCCATGCACCACATGTTCACCAAAATCCACCCCCCCCCCCCACACACCAATTCTGCACAGCATTCCCCTCCTAATACTGCTGGTCACTGTCACACAATCTCTCTCCTCTAACAAATTCTCACCACCTCACTAACATAACTACTCTCTTACACAATCTCGTCACCTGTCCCTTAGTTCATTTTCCTAGCATAAACTTTCCATATTTTAGGTCACTCAACCCCTTGAAGCAGCATTACGTCTTTTTTCTGCATTAAGAACCCCTTATGACAGTGCTACAGATTTCTCACTTTGTTTATACTTTATATAGGTGTACTAAATATCAAATAATTCCAAGGAGATGGCAAGGAATCAAATATTATATGCTTTATTTTAATGTATGTGAATCTCTTTAACCCATTTCAGTTTTATCATATAATTCATATGTCCCTTGAAGGGTTATTAATGTTCTGTCAAATGTTGAGAATCCAGTTTTGGTAGTTGAATTAAAGACCAATTGGTCAAGTTAGGATGAAAGTAAGCACTAGTAAAACAGTTGTATTCATAATTCATAAAAGTGATATATTTTATGTCAAGTGATACATGAGTGGTCCCCACCGCCACAAAGGAAAAGTTGTAGTATGGGGATTGATCCTCTCCTGTTAAGATTTCTTGTCATGTAAAAATTGTTCTATCTCTATTCATAAACTTCTACATATTTTGATAGGGTTCCATGTATTTAATGTCTATGATTAAAGAGATAAAACGCAAACTTTTCAAGTTTCATATGACAAGGTAGTGTGATATTTTAACATAAGTGGATGTATGTCATTAAAGCATTCACCAACAGAATCTATATAGGCACAACTTCTCAAAAGTTACTTATCCATCAAAAGAGAAGAAAATAAAAAATGATAGTAAAAGTAAAAAAAATAAAGGTCATCCATCTTACCGCGGAAAAGTCAAAAACTTTAATGCGCCGGGAAACTCCAGCAGTAGCAAACAAATCATCATCGCGATCAAACTCGATGCTACAATTTACATGGTGGATGGACATTCAGTAAATACAGTATTCATAGAAAATTTAGGTACTTAAATATAAATGACTGTGTGACACAACCAATTCATTGCATTGATGCAGTGTTTAACTCCTTTACATTAAGACTACAGTGGGAGCAAGATAGAGTATATCAAATTATAAAATAAAAACCTATTTGTTTGTCGCAATGCCTAACATCGTTATTTCCATATAATTTATCTTCAGCATGATAAATATGTCCTTGACCTTCTTAAGGAGATGGGTAGATTGGGTTGCAAAACCACTGGAGTCCCTGTAGAGCAAAATCATGGGATTGGAAGTAATGAGGAGAGCCCAAAAGTGGAGAAGGTCCAATATCAAAGGCTTGTGGGAAAACTTGTTTATCATGCCAGACATGGCATATGTAGTCAGTATGGTTAGCCAATTCATGCATGATCCAATGGAGATACATTTATAGGCAGTCAATAGAATCCTTTAGTATTGAAGGCAAGTCTAGGAAGAGGACTCAAAAAAGAAGGGAAACTGTCCTTGGAGGTATATACAAATGCATACTATACAGGGTTGATTGTAGATAGAAGATCCACTTCAGGGTACTATATGTTTTTAGGTGGAAATTTGGTGTCATGGAAAGTAAGAAGCAGAGTTTATTTCAAGGTTGAGTGCACTGGAAGAATTTCGAGCTATTGCTCAAGGGGTTTGTCAGTTGTTATGGATGAAAATCATACTTGATGATCTGAAAATAAAGTATGAAGCTCCTATGAGGCTATTTTGGGAGAATAAGACTGCTATTAGCATTGCACATAACCAGGTTCTGCATGATAGGATGAAGCACATAAAGATAAACCAACACTTCATCAAGGGGAAATTAGATGATGGTCTTATAGCTACATAATACATTCCCTCACGACTTCATTTGGTAGATGTATTCACCAAGAGACTTCCCACAGAGTGGTTTCAAGCTTGCAAGCTGGGAAAGATAGATATCCATTCACCAGCTTGAGGGGGGTGTTGTATTGTAGGGAAAACTTCCATTTTTGTATGGTTTTTATTTTCTATTATTTGTACAGCTAGTTTAATATTTTTCAGTTACCATTTTCTTTACTTAATTTTAGGATAGCTATTGACAGAATTTATGTCCCTTAGTCTATATATTGTACCCTTTGACTTTGTACAATTGAGTGAATCAGAAACAATATTCAGTTTCTCCATAAGCCAAAATCCCTTTGTTTACCCAAACTTTGCCAATGTTCAATGAAAGGGAGAAAAAGAAAAAGAAAATCTCCCATCACAGCAATTAGAAAGAATCAAATGTATCTCTGATTATACACCTTATTACACTATTGTGAAGAAATCACAGATTACAGACTAAATTAGGAAAGCAACATTGCTGACCCATAGCACAACTTTATGAGTTTTGCCAACCATAATGTAATAACTGTATTGGTTGGAACAAAAACATAGTCATGATTGCAGAGGTAAAATGAAATAGATGAATACCAAAAGTTCAATGGGCAATTTCATAAAACAACTCACCTTGACACTATGTTGGCAGAATGAAATATATCCCCATGCCTTATTTCTGCAATGACTCTCAATCGACTGTTTCAAATAAAGCAAAAAGGTTGAAGATAACTGTGTATCGCTGACTCAAGAAAAATAGTAATTGACATCAACACCTGCATCTTTGTTAGGAACCCTTGATGAAAATCAACAAAGGAAAAGGATCATTTTATTGATCGACTGAAATTGATCACAAGTTGAAGAACTCTCTCCAAGGTTTTTTTCTCTTCATAAAGGGTTTCCCCTTTTTCAACCGAGCACTTGCTCAGTTCACACAAAATATACCTCCTTTTTTCTACCCTTATTTCACCCATTTATCTAACTGATCCTTTTCTAACTAACTAAATGCCCTAACTGTTCCCAACTACTTTGATTCCCCTTTATTCTTCCAGGTAAATGCCCTTTTACATTCTGTCCTAACAATCTCTGAATTGATATTCCAAACGACAGAAAAGGACTGACAGCAATACCTGTAGCGTGTGAAAGTTGTCAAGACTGACTGAAAATCTTCAAGACCAGCACTATAACCTTCTCGACTTATTAGATTTGTATCTCTTTCTTGTTGGCTATGGAGCTTATCTGCTGCATGCCGTCGTTTTTGTAGATAACATTCTTGTAGGTCATTGAACTGGACCAAGGAAAGGCAAGCAGATAGGATTTAGAGAAGAAAAAATAAAACTAAGTATATAGATGTAAATTCAGTAATTGAAACAATAAAATGCAGCATGTGCCAGAAATTCTTCACAAAATTCTTGACTAAAGTTACAGGACAATAAAGAAAACATAAGCAAAGAAACATTAAAATAGAATCTAATTTTGAATGATACAAGTCTTGCTCTTCATAAGCAATATGGTGTCTGCTAATCTTCTATGCAATGTTTTACAGTCTCATCAGTAATGCAATTACATTTTAAAGCGTGATTCCTAGATCTTTATCTTTTCTCATCTCACTTGCTTTCCTTGAAAGTATCATCCAAACTCGTTTCCTTGCTGGACTCCTTAATATACTTTCACAATTCAAAATCATCCATTTGCATATTTTTCCTTGCCTTCATTAACAAACAATAAAGTGACTAACTTACTGTCCACAAAAATAGATCACAGGATCCCCGTACTGATATATGCTTGCCATCCTTCTGCATACAAGCCCATCCCAAGTATCTATCCTAACATACCTTTTAGGTTGTAAGAATATCTAAAAAATATCTAAACACATAATTATTCTACCATAAAATATGTTAGAGTAGGTTGTCAGAAAATATAAATAAATAAATTTCAATTTTTAGAGAAGTTAAAAATTTATATTTCTCCAAAAATGCTTTGCTTTTCATGTCATGAAACAAACTTTTTTGCTGGCAAAACGCTTCTCTAAACAAACATTAAAAATTCCAAAAGCAATGTGCATAGAAATAAACTAGAAAAAAAAAATTTCAAGCACAGAAAATTAAACCAAGAAAACCTGTGTATGCACCCTCTTTTTTCTAACTAGAGCAAGACCAGATTGATTTATATATTGTGAATCTGATCCACTGATGGCATCTCTTCTCTGGACTCCATGCCCATGAGAGCTCATTTGGGACTTTCCATCATTTTTCTTAGTATAGCTCCCTGAAGACAACCCTCCTCGAAGATTCAAAGGACTAGATCCAAGGCCACTGCTATTCTTGTCCATTGATGAATGCCATGATTTTCTTCCGCCAGAGTCATCAAGCATCCGCAATTTCACAGAGTACCTGTCCCGTGCACGATACAAGTCCATTCTATGTTTCTCCACAGCACTAACGTCCTCTTTTATGAACTGAAGATCCCTTTGCACCTACAGATGAAACAAAGATTGCAATAAGTAGCAATAAATGTAACAAAGAAACTTGTCTAAGTAGTAGAATAAAGACCAACTAGTGCAAACAGAGGAAAGCAAAAATGGAAACATAAGGGCCTATTTGGTTTGAGAAAATGTTTTACGTTTTCATTCCTGTTTTCACTAATAATTTCAAAAATGCAGTCTTGTAATAATTTACATTTTCTGTCAAACCAAAAAGACCATTAGTTACTAAGCAATAATTTAGTCGAAAAAGAAAAGAGATAGAATGCATCCAGCACACCTCCTTCAACTCGTCAACTTTTTGTTTGCGTAAGCAATGCAAGAAGTCTAACAATATTTGCATATTTCTTTCAGCTTCTTCTTGTTCCATTTTTCTTTTCTTCTCAGCAAGGAGTGACAAAAGGGTGTCTAGCTCCTTAATTGTCACTTCACAACCCTGTTTCGATATTCAAAGGAAGAAAAGGAATCACAGACTAATTAAAGCATCAATACGGAACCACAGTTCGTGTGATAAAGAAATATGTAACAATAGGGTGATCTTCAGTATATAAGTTGTATGAATTCCACAGAACTAATAAACAAGTGAACCTACAATATAATTAAAACCTTTTCATAAAATAAATTACACAATGAAATTTGACAAGAGTTAAAAGTTAAAACCAATATTTTTGGTCCTTGATCTCATACACAATAAATTTGTGAGAACTATATAACATCACAGATGTTGAAAACCAGCTCCAGTGGCCCTCTATTCCTCTTGTATCTGCTGCCATGTTATTTGATGTTCCAATATATATATATATATATATATATATGGCATGCTGAAAAATGACTAATAAACTGAAAGATAATAGGTGTAGATTCCGAAAGTACAGATACGATCAAGTTGATCACAAAAAAAGATACAGAGAATAGAACAACAAATTAATTGATGTAAATCAATGACTCTACTTATATTTTCTCTTACAGGAATTTGACACTGCAAACACTTCGATATTCCTCCAGCACCCTTCAACTTTGGAGGCCAAGAACATAGGGGAACTATTAGTATCATTCTTCCTTGGTTGTATTTTCCGGAACTTGAAACTTTCGTGTAGAATTGTATTCATATGAACTTGAAACTTTCTTGTAGAATTGTATTCATAATTTAATGGAACATGAACGGTACGAATGAACAACCTACTATTGCAACAAATACCTCTTAATGTTGCACAATTAACATAGTAAGCAATGGAGACACCACAGTAAAATGTTTACCTAGTCATGTTTTGTCCCCCTATTAAAACCCTACACATAGGTGTACCAAGTAAAAACGCCTCTTCATTACCGTGGCATAAAAGCAAGGTGTCATGCATTCCACATTGAACTCGAAATTGAAAATTCATTTTAAGTAAAACAAGGAGCAATACTGAACTATTAAGCTTATGACAATTCACAATAAAACATGATCAACTATAACAAAGGTACCAGACAGGTCACCACCAAACAAATCTCAATCAAAAACGAGTAGCGAGAGTTCAACCAACCTTTTGCAATGCTTGCCGGAAGTGTTCCACGGGAGAAGCAGTCTTCGATATTTGACGAGCAGATGTCTTTTTTAGTAGCTACAAATGTGGTACAGAAACCGTTTAACAATGAGCTGCATTTCGAAGTAGATCAATTCAAGATAAAATTTCTCGAATCAGATACTCAAACTTCCACACACGAAAAACTACGGGTCTACGACGTTAATAAGTCAGTATCGTTTGCAAGGATCAATTCCGAACACAAAAAGAAGGATCTAGAAACTTGAAACAGCAGTCACTACAAAATCCGAATTCCGAAACAAGGAGATTCTTCTCTCAAAACGCAATTTCAATTTAAGATCACAATTCTCACACAAAAGCTCAATTTAAGTCTAGCAGCGAAACAAGCATTGGCGAATCGCAACGGAGCAAGGAAGGGAGATGAGTTGCGAACCTTGTCGAGCAGGAAGTTAGGGAACAAGTTGCTGTTGGTGAGGTAATGGCCACAGCAAGGGCAATCGCTTTTGTTTCGGAGGTGAGTGATGATGCACATGTAGCAGAAGCTGTGGCCACAAGCAGTGAGGAACGCATCCTTGATGATCTGCATGCAAATTGGGCAAAGGAAGTCCTTGTCCGGCTCCGACATGGCGGCCGGAGAACTTTCACTGGCGGTGGCGCCGGCGGTGTCCAAGGCAACCGGTTTCGAAGGTTCGGGTTTAACGGCGGGGACGAGAGGCCCCACTGAGAGCTCTTCCATTTCTACTTTTGCTTTGCGCGAGAGAGTGTTGTTTACGCTGTGTGTGTGTGTGTGTGTGGTGTGTGGTGGTGGTTTCTTCTCGATTTTGTTTGTGTGTTGGTGCGAGAGAGAGAGATTTGAGGGTGGGAGAGAGTGGGTCCCATAGCTGTACCGTTGTGAGGGTAGGAGAACTCCACGTGAAAGCTACGCTTGCTGCATGATGTTACAGGCGACGTCACACAACGCGGGCCTCTAATGAAAATTAAGCCTTAATTATTATTTGACTTAGAACATAATTTTGGTCCGTCTAAATATTACTACCTCCGTTTCAAAACTATAGCTTTTTAAGGTTAATGCACACAGATTAAGAAATATTTAATAGAAGTAAAATATAGTTATAGATAGACTAAAATACCCATATTTAATGAAATAGTATTTATGACAAATTATCTACAAATCTCTATATTATTAATGTCAACTACTCCCACTAATAGTTATTAAATAAGGGTATGGGTGGAAAAAAATAATTAATGATACTTTGGAATTGTAAAATTGCAATAGTTTTGAAACAAAAATAAAATGCTAGAAGAGCTATAGTTTTGAAACGGAGGGAGTAATGTTTTAAATTTAATTTTTGTAAAAAAAATAAAAAAAATTAAATTTTTTTATTATTTAAGAAATTAATTTTTTATTTAAGTCTTTATAAAAAATTGACGTGGCTTATATGTATTGTCATGTCAGCTGACACGTCATTTGCCTGCTTGCATTGCTATATCATAGGAACTAAAATTAAAACTTAATATATTTAAAATGACTATATGAAATCAATTAAACCACCACCACCACTTTATCTCTTAGTTTCTCTCTCTCTCCCCGGTCCCCACAACCTCCACCACCACCACCACTCTCTCTCTCTCTCATTTTCTCTCTCTCCCCATTGCCGCCACCACCACCACAACCACACTCTCTCTCTCTCGTTTTCCCCTTCCATTCTGCACTCATATATATAATTCCCAAATGTTAATGATACACCTTTGTTTTTTTTTTCAATAATTTCGATCTGAATACGCTGTAAAAACTTGAAAAGTATAATAAAAGAAATATACATACTTTATTTATACTTAATATAGAAGCGGTATACATATATAGATAGATATGTAGGATATAAAGAAGAACATTGGGATTTAGGAATGGTAATGCACTCCGCCACTACCTAAATGCCAAATGACCCCAACCGATGAGGAATCCTGGGTGGACAAATCGTCAATAACAAACCGCAGATCCGTGCTGGTAGATTCAGTGAACTTCTTGAAGAGAGAGAAAACGAGAGAGAGCGTGTGTGTGGTGGTGGTGGTTGGGGGGTGCTGTGGGGGGAGAGAGAGTGTGTGTGTGTTGTTGTGGTGGTGGTGGTGGTGGTGGTGGTGGTGGGGTGGGCTGTGGGGAGAGAGAGAGAGAAAACGAGAGAGAGTGGTGGTGGTGGTGGGAGGCTGTGGGGAGAGAGAGAGAAAACGAGAGAGAGAGTGGTGGTTAAAAAAATAATAATAATATTATATCAATTAATTTTCTTTATTTATTTTTTTATATCAAGGAACACACAACACAGGAAAACAAATTACAAAATTAATTGGGGCAAGGTAACGCCGAGGTGGTAAGGTAACGCCGAGGTGGTGGGGCGTCCACCTATCATCACCCAAACGCAATAGAGGTCGGTTAAACTCAGATGGCTAGAACTCCCCATGATTATGGCCCATGTTGGCTAATAAATCTGCACTCCGGTTTGCTTCCCTGACATACCGTGGTGCTCTATCCTGGGCGTTGGAGAAGTTGCAAAATCTCATGAAGAAGTGGCGAAGATAATCCATATCCGAGTACCCCCCCCCCCCCCCCCCCCCTTCTTTCATAACCATATGGACCACAACAACGGAATCCATTTCAAATATAACAGAAGGAAGAGACATACAGTTGCCTTGCCATCCACCACATGTTGTTCGCCTAAATCCTTGCTTATGGGAACCATCAATGTTCACCTGTGGTGGAGGAACCCAAGCAATTTGAGCTTCCCTACGTCCAGTATGAACACCAGATTATACCACTTAGCCATTTCAATCACAATCTCCCTTTCTCCTTGCGAGCAAAGAGCATGGTGCTTTTCCAGTAATTTGCCACACCCACTAACCCAAAGGGTGATTCCAAAATTTAACTTGGTTCCCCATTTCCCACTACCCATCGGATATTTTCCAAGACTGATCAGGGCCAAGCTTGTGCTATCGCATGCACACCACTAACCTCAGGGATAGTCTGAACACCACTCCCATATTTGGAACGCATCACCTTCACCCATTGTTTATCAGGTTTCACCGGTCACCACCAACTCCTATGCCAACTTTAGCATGTATGCCTGATTAAGCACTTTGAGGTTCCGAAAGCCCAGCCTACCCTCACTCGTGGGTTTATACAAATAGATTTCCATGAGATATCATGTGACATTTCCATTTATCCGTTGTTGACTCCTGTTTGAAATTCCTACAAATCTACTCTACTCTACCTCCAAACAAACATACACAGGAATTATAATGCGTCTCGCAAGAGGTATGTTCTTTGTTTATTAAAGATTTAAATGTAATTTTAGTTCATTTAAAAGAAAGTTCTCTCATACATCAATAATTTTATTTCTATTTCATTATTTTTTTTTATTCCTTTTAAATACTATTCCAGAAATCTTTTCAATCAGAAAAGTTATAATTTACTAATATATATATGGATTTGTTTAAATTTTAATAACATTTTATTTGTCAGATTTTATGCTATATTTCTTATAATAAATGAGTGCAAGTCAATTTTATTAATATATATATATATATCAATAGATTTATTTAATTTTTAATAACATTTAATTTGTCAGATTTTATGTCAAATTTCTTATAATAATACAATATAGTGCAAACCAATTTTACTACAGATTTGTTTAATTTTTAATAATAT
This sequence comes from Glycyrrhiza uralensis, assembly GCA_030159175.1. Lineage (NCBI taxonomy): Eukaryota > Viridiplantae > Streptophyta > Magnoliopsida > Fabales > Fabaceae > Glycyrrhiza > Glycyrrhiza uralensis. The sequence continues at coordinate 4,242,018 of BRZY01000006.1, forward strand.
TTTATTTATCAGATTTTATGCCAAATTTCTTATAATACATAAGTACAAGTCAATTTACTATATATTTGTTTAATTTTTAATAACATTTGATTTCTCAGATTTTATATCAAATTTCTTATAATATATGAGTGCAAATATATTTCACTACAGATTTGTTTTTTATAAAAGCATTAAAAATTTGTTTAATTTTAAATAATAGTTGATTTTTCAGATTTGATGTCAAATTTCTTATAATACAATAGTGCAGATCAATTTTACTAATATACACACATATATAGATAAAGAGATTTGTTTAATTTTTAATAACATTTGATTTGTCAGATTATATGTCAAATTTGTTATAATACATGAGTGCAAATCAATTTTACTAATATATATAGATTGTTTAATTTTTAATAATATTTGATTTATCAGATTTTATGCCAAATTTCTTATAATGTATGGTGCAAGTCAATTTTACTATAGATTTGTTTAACTTTATTTTTCAGATTTTATGCCAAATTTATTATAGTAATTAAGGAATAAAAGTTAATTTTATTAATATATATATAGATATAGATATAGACACCTAAACTGTGAAGATAAATGTACTTTTATCTTTATCCAAAAAAATTATACTTTTATCTATAATTTAGAAATAAAAGATCAACATAAGGTAATTAATGAATTTTCATTGGCTATCATGAAGCAATGTTATGTCCTTTTACTAATTATAAATACTAGTATCCCCTATGTAATGGATCATGTTTAACCGTTGGAACAGACCAAACAACCATGAAGTGCATCTCTGTGATCTCTTACTGCTTCCTTCTCTGTTTCTGTGTTCAAAGGTATATCATCCATTTCATTGTCTTGCTCTAATTTCACCATCATTCAATTTGCTTGTGAGTTTTAGCTGCATGATATATTGAGGAAATAGTTTAAAAAAAAAAAGAATTCTAGAAATTATTTCTAGTTTTTTTTTCTATCTTCCAAAGATGGTTTGTTTAGTTTTGAGCTAAGAGTTATTGGAACAAAAGCAAGATTTAGTGAACTGTTATCTTTGTGTTCTTCTAAAGATTACTAGAATTTGATTGGTTTAAGAAAATATTTTTAATTTTTAATTTTATGAATAATTATAAAATATCATTTTATTTTTATTTAAAGAATTTGTTTTCACTATCTTACATAAAAATATTGAAGCAAAAAATAAGAATACTTTTTGAAATCAAATAAACCCTTAATTTATATTTTGTTTCTACCTAAGATGTTTCTTTTTAATTTTACAGAAATTGTTTTCAGTTTAGTACAGGTAATCGTTTTCAATTTAGTTTTCCATGCATAACATTGTATGGTGGAATTATAACATAACAAAAACTCGTTTGAGATATGATAGTATAAACTCATATAATGCGTTGTGACTTTATTATTTATTTGGTGCGAATACTATATATATTATATAAGTTTATCCATCAAAACTTTTTTTATACGTCAAAGTGATGTAAAACTAGGGATGAAATGGATTAGGTTGGGTTGAACTCTACCTTAAATAAATCTGGCCTATTTTTAGAACTTATATAAGTTTTTTCCAAGGCTTAATATGGTATTTTTAAGATTTTGGCATAACGTAAAAACCTATTTTGAAATAAAATTTTTAAGTAAGTCATAACTCTGTTTCTACATAGACTATACTCAAATTTTTATGTAAAGTACTAGGCCTAAATTTTTAAATAGGCCGACCAGTACATAATTTCAAGATAATAATTTTTTAATATAATAATGATAACAATGCCTAATAATTAAAAATATAAATATGCTATTAGTAATAGCTCTGCCTCACTCACTCTTGTTTTCAGTGTGTCATCTCAAAATGCAATGTACCCTCCAAGAGGTTGGAATTCCTATGATTCCTTTAGCTGGATAATTTCTGAAAAAGAATACTTACAGAATGCTGAGATACTTTCTAAGCAGTTCCTTGTTCATGGATATGAGGTATATATATAAAGTACTGCTTCTGAATTACAGTTAATTAATCATTTGAATATATATGTTTATAGATATGTATGGATATATAATATAATCTTTCTCTCCTTGATAAAATTACCATGCTTGCAGTATGCTGTTGTGGATTACCTATGGTATAGGAGTCTCAAAGGTGCTGAAAATTCTCTTGGTTTTGATTTGATTGATAAATGGGGAAGGATGCTCCCTGACCCTGAAAGGTGGCCTTCTTCAAGAGGTGGAAAAGGGTTCACTGAATTAGCTAATAAAGTACACGGCATGGGTCTAAAGTTTGGGATTCATCTCATGGCTGGAATCAGTACACAAGCATTCAATAACAACACCCCTATACTAGATATAACAACGGTACTACTGCTTAAACTGCGTTGTCATATTCAAAATTGGTATTTGATTATAATGTAGCTAGATTTAATTTTTATTTGATCCGCAATGTTATGCATGTTTTTGCTAGGAATAGAGGCTGATCGATCAATTTCCTTGCTTTTTTTTATGCTGCTGTGTGGTGTGTGTATACCATCAAATTTTTGTTGAATTTTGATTTTTTTTTTGTCTCTATCTCTCTCTTGCAACTTGATAGGGAAGAGCTCACAAGGAATCTGGTCGAGAGTGGCATGCAAAAGACATAGGAATCCCTTCAAGAGCTTGTAAATGGTTGACTAATGGTTTCATGGCTATAAATGCAACAACAGGAGCTGGAAAAGCCTTCTTGAGATCAATTTATGAGTTGTATGCTTCATGGGGACTTGATTTTGGTACTCTCAGACTACTAACATATATTCTGCTTATGATCTTGCACTGTCACAAAAAACCTTATAGAAAGTCACTTATGAAAAAATTTAAGAAGTTAATTTCAATTTGAGGGGTTGCTATTTCTTACAAAAATATTTGAATGAATTCGACACGAAAGTCAATACGGCTTGGACAGAAATCACGGTGGCCGATGATGGAATGGAAACCTATAATTTTAAAACAAATCTAACGGTTCTCATTTATTATGTTTAAATTTTGTATCAAATATTTCGTAAAAAAAGTGTTTTCCTTTCGATTTATGTGAACAGTTATTATTTAATAGAGTCGTAATCGTTCATTATAAGATCATTTCAATTTTTTTTATAAGTGATTATTGAAAAGTTTATCCAAACTGATTTCATATCCTAGATTAGACATCAAACATGGTGTTTGTAAATAAGCAATTCTGCATGTATTTCCTTGTAGTTTTGATTTATATGGATTTTCTCTGTTTTTCCTGCAGTGAAACTTGACTGTGTGTTTGGTGATGACTTGGATTTGAATGAAATAACTCAAGTATCACAGGTACAATGCTACTTGATCTTCTCCCTTTTTTGTCATTTTTTTAGTGCTAAATAAAGATGAGAGACACGGAAGAATTTTTCATTTGACTTGCCACATATACAGATTCTCAAGGGCTTTAATCACCCCATTGTACTTTCCCTGTCTCCTGGAGTCAATGCAACACCAAAGATGGGTGAGTCAATCAGGGGACTAGCTAACATGTACCGCATAACAGGAGATGACTGGGATCAATGGTCAGCAGTCGAAGCTCATTTTAATGTATCAAGGTGGTTAATTAAATCTAAATTAATTACTACATGTTATATCTCAAAATATATAATGGGTGTGGCTCAGTTCGCCACACCCATTGTATCAAGTTGACATACTCTTGTAGAGGGATGGATAGCTTTAAGTGTAACTATTAGTCCAGTAGCCAATCCAAATGATCAAAACCGAGGGGATACCCCAGTGCCACTGAGCTGGCCAAAGGCCGTAATTACAGTGGTTTACCCAGGAAAATTGCTCCTTCCTATATCTCTTTTCTGTTACTGTCAAATTATTTATATATCTTAATTGGATTCATATTGATTAATCTTTCAGGGATTTTGCTAGTAGTAAGTTGATAGGAGCAGAAGGTTTAAAGGGAAAATCATGGCCTGATTTGGATATGCTACCATTTGGATGGCTAACTGACGCAGGTTGTATATAAGGCTGAATTGCTACTCTCTCTTTTTTTTTTTTTTTTAATTCTTGGGATCAGGGTATATATAGTTAAGGCCTTCAATTCCTCTAAATGTTTTTACCAGAAAAAAGTATATATTTTAAACTTTCTAATGAAAAGATGTTTTCAATTTCATCCCATATCATGCTCTTGTACATAATTGGGATGAATTGTAATTTGAATTGGATATGTCTAGGAATGTAGATGATGAAACTATGTTCCGTTCTTTTTTCTCAATAGGTGTCAATAAAGGTCCACACAGGTTTTCTAATCTCACTCAGGATGAGAAAAGAACACAGGTATGTATATATGCACAAGCACTCACTCAACTAGAATCCCACAACTAAATTGTAGTGAACATGCATAAATCAATAGATGCTGAATTAATGAATTTTTTGTATATTTTTATTTCATAGATGACTTTGTGGTGTATGGCAAAGTCTCCCATTATGTTTGGAGGGGATCTACGGAATCTTGATAAGTGGACCCATGATCTTATCACTAATCCTACCCTGTTGGGGATTAACTCTTTCAGCTCAAATAATATGGAGGCATGTCATGACAACACCCTTCTCTTTTTAATTTGTTGTTTTCTCTTTTGGCAATCATATATTATATGTTCTTTAAATCTTAGATTTGTAATGTTTCTGTTGTTTTTACAGTTTCCTCATATCACAAGATTAAACAATGTCAAGAATGATCAAGGTCATTACAATAATGGGATTCGATCTTGGATTGCAACTGGGAAAAAATCAGGTTTGATGCTAACCATCCTAACTTCATATGTTAAAACAATACATATTAATGGTAAATTAATGAGGAATTAAAATTAGAAAGTTTTTATTGAAAAAATATTGGTACAAGTGTGAGTAGTCAAGTTCCACATTAGCTAAAAATGAGCTAATTGAATGATATATAAGATAGAAGACTTATATACACATTGCACAAATGTGGTGTTGAAGTCTTTAAAAGTCCTATCATTAGCATATGAGGCCCAAAGGCGCTCTCGGAGGTTTCTAGTTCTCCCAACATTGGTAACTTTTGAAATTTAATCTATATCATCTTCAATAAAAAAAAATTCTATATATATTAATATATCAATTCCTCAACCAATACCCATCAGATTGCAAGACCTTAGAATTTTCTAATTCAATATACTTTCTCCTCCGACATGGCACGACATTGTCCTCATAACTCATTTTTATTGTTGTTTTGCATTTCAGAGACGTATGTTGCATTTTTCAATCTTAACAAAGAGAACGCTACGATATCAGCAAACGTAAGAGACTTGTCTGTTGTCCACGGAGGTGGAAAATTGAGCAGTTGCACGGGAACCGAAACGTGGAGTGGGAGGACCATAAACACAAAGGACACGTTTTCAGCTGAAGTAGTAGGACATGGATGCGCTTTATTTGTCCTCAATTGCCATTGATCAACGTGACCCAAGATCTTATTGGAATATTTGTTTACGTTTTATATCTATCTATATATATCTATGTGTATATAAGAATGCCACCTATACTCTTCTATTCGACTCGAATGAATTAGTCCCCACACATACACGGAATACCATAATCTAGACAAAAAAATATATATTCAATTAATAGGGTAGTGGTGTACTCTTTTAATTATGTTTAATTACAAAGGAATGTACTTTTTGGCTACCCCACTTCGTATTTTTTCTAAGGAATGTATGCTTGATTCCCAGATCTTCTGATTTCCATTTGGTTTTTGTGATATTCAGGAATATATGTAGAATTTTTTATTTTTTTTATAAACATGTATGTGGTATTTGTGTGTCCGGGTTGCGGGTTATATATTGTTCCCAACTACTCAGATTATGTGATTGTTTCTGGTCACTTATTTCTATTTCGGACTCATAGTTTTATTCAATTTTCTCGTCTATTTTTTTACTATAATTTCTTATGCTTCAACAGAGAAAAATCTCTGAGTGGTTATTCCTTCTTTGTCACTTCAACAATGACAACACTGTTCTCTAACACCTTTTTTTTTATCTAATCCCCCTACGTAGGTGAAAAAAATTAGGAATTTTTTAGGGACTCTGTAGAAAAGTGAAGGTTTCAATTATTTAAGGATTAGGCAAATAGAATTTATTAATATTCATGACATTGTGTTTTGTTCTTTCTCTCTCTCTCTCTATATATATATATATGAATTTTAATCTTTTAATTATATAACTATTTTTAACTTATGTTATAAATTGATTTTAATAGATTTAAAATAATTTATTTTCCACACATAAGACACCCGTACGTTCTAGTAGGCAAGTGTTTTGTGCATTATTTAATGTTTTCAAAATTAAGAAAATAAAATTAAAGAAAAATATTTAGGATAGTACTCCAGGAGTTTTTTTTTTTTTTTGTCGAAGTCCAGGAGTATAATATATGCACTTAGGTAATCCTTCGGACCATTGGGTTTCCTTATGTGGACTTGGATCCTCTGCAACACTGTAGAGGCTGCAGAGGATCTCTCTCTCTATCTCTCCTTTTATTTTCTGTGTCTTCTCAATCTTTTCTCTCTCCTCTCACTCTCACATTCCCCTACAAAGGCAGCATCGCTGCAGGGGTTGCTCACATTCCTTATATGGACTCTAAGCTTGTTCCCATTTTCAAGAGTCATGGACCTTAGTCTGATCCAAGGTTAAATCCGCGATTGCACAATGTTAACCTTTTACTAAACAATGGGCCAAAAAAAAAACCTTTTACCAAACAGAGTATTAGTGGTTTGCCATCATGATTCCGTGGAGATGAGAGTCATAAGTAATGCCGCTTTCCAAGGAAATTGAATATATTCCCCTTTTCATGCGGATTAATTAATGGCTTAATTTTGCTGTGACCAAGCTGTTGATTTTGCTAACCCCTTAAATATGATGTCACACCTTTCAGTACATGTAACTATGTAAGTGGTGCCTTAGGCCAAAGTTAGTTAACTAAGACCACTGGGGACGCCGCCAGGGTGCTTTATTCCATGACCCCAGTAATAGGAACTATTGTGGCCTTCAAAGTCAATGATTATTACACATCATATGCTTATAGTCTTCAAATTGGTGCGGTTTCAGGTATATCATTCAATGTTTATTGCACACAAGCTACCCTTTTCTTGATGGTAACCATACTATACTTGTAATGTAGTGTTAGTGCATAAAAGGGGAATGTGGTCAATGACTCAATTTTGAGAAGGGGATGGAATATGGTTTTGTTTTAATATGGCTAGTTGAAGCCAGCTGGTTGTAGATTGTTTCAGTGTAATTTTCATGGTATTATGTTTGAGGAGAATTGTGTTTTATAGAACTTTATTAGTAATTAAATAAAAGACTTTGGACCATCAAGTATAGTAATTGTGCCATTTCGTTCGTGTTCCATTAATATGTGTTTTTTAACTAATAACTTCTCATAGAAGTTGAAATTATTTTTTGCTCTTTATATTTTTTAAAAGCTATATTTTTTAATTTCTCTAAAAGTACTTATCTATCTATTGATGACTATTTAACAATATTTATTCTTTTGTATATATGAGAAAAATAAAAAACAAAATAAGACTAACTTTTTCATAAGTCAAAAATTAAAACAAAATAAGACTAACTTTTACATCCAAACATGACCTAATTATTACTACAATCAAATCCTTTTATTACTGTACTATACAATATTTAATAAAAGTATTAATACTTAATATCGATTACAATATGTGGGCCACCTATTTCATTGATGGATCGAGTTTATAAAAATAGTCTCACATTTTATTGGGTAAAAATAGGATGACTCGCTTAATTAACAAGTCAAAGTTGGATCATTTGATTTGTTAAATTTTTTATCATATTTATAAAATATAAAAATTTATATTTACCATTTTTCATTTTTTAAATTTTTTAAAATTTTAAAACGAATCAATCTACTTAAATCTACCAACACGTTGCGAATCAAACCAAATTGTATTTTTTTTTTCTTGACTTGAACGGAATTAATTCCAGTAAATTTTTTAGCATGATGAATCAATCCGTACGAATCACTTTCAGTTCTCTATTTTTATTTTTACTGTTGCTCCTTGAGAGCCCCTGAAACAACTTTTGATTCCGGGTGAGACGGAGTGGGTAATGTGACACGTGGCGATTCTCTATTGATTTCTCTGACATGTAGTGGGACCACCAAATCTTACGTTTGAGAGAGATGCAATAGCCTCGATTGTCGTGCCCCACTGGCTGCGTATCCAACGCTTACCTTTTTCCTGGGACCCACCTAAAATCAGTGGCAATCTGATACAATCAACGTCATTTTGCCCTTTTCAATTTTTTAGGATTAATTGTACTTTTATTCTTTATTTATTGTAATTGTGCAATATTGATCTTTTAGTTTTTAATTAAGTGAATTGAGTCTTTAAATTATTTTTTATTGTTGTAATTAGGTTTCTCAATCATTATGTCTCTCAATTTTTAACACCAGAACTTACATAATACAAATGGGATAAATTTGACACTAAATCAAGTCACTTTGTCATAATGTAAGTGTTAAAAAAATTTAAAGCAAGTCAGTAATACACGTGATACAATATATATATGTGTGTTATTTAAAATTTGTAAGACACGAGGAATTTTGTCATGGCATCAATGTCAATATGACCCGACTTAGTGTTAAGGTGACATAATTTATTATCAAATCAGTATTATATGTGTCATGTAGATTATAAGTGTTAAAAATTGGAGATCCAATTCAATCAATTAAAAATCAAAGACCAGAAACACACTATTACAATAATTAAAAAACTAAAATTACAATTAAGTCTTTTATATGAAAACCCTTTTCATTCTTTAATAAATTACTACCTCCGTCTCAATACACAGAGGGCCCTTTTAATTAATTCACTAATAGAGAAGAACAACAGAGAACAAAAAGAGAAAACGTGTAGTAAAACTGAATTTGATTCAAATGATAAGCTAACCGAAGCTGAGCTAAAGCTTTCCTCCAATATTCACTTCCATAAAAAATTTGGTTAATTTAATTAATAGTATTAAATTTGTCAATAATTTATATTATTATTTCAAAACTATCTTTATTATTATTGAGATTATTATTTCTCTCATGGGAAATCTTTAAAATAATTTAATATCAACTTCTCTTTCAATGTTTCTAGAGTGATAATGTGCATGTGCTTGAAATTTTGGTATAATTATTTTAGAATAATTAATATTCAAATAAATCAGGATAGAAAAGTTATTTTTTAGAATAATATATTACTAAAAAATCAAAAGAATTAATATTATATAAAAATTGAAGTAAAGTCACTTTTAAAATAATTAATATTATATTTAGATTTATTAATACTTAAAAAACTTACTCACAATAAATAAGTTTTTATTTATTAATCGGGTTTGACTTGGGTAATTATGAACAAAAATATTTGGATAACAAAAGTATATTTGGTTACAAGTGTGAGTATATGTTTTGTAGATGTAGTGTCAAATTCTACCTATACTCATTTTTTTATAATTAATATTTAAAGGAATTTTGAATAATTTTTAATTGAGTCGAGTGTTTATTTTTAATCGATATTTTTGTTTTATTGATTTGTTAGATGATTTTAGTATTAATTTTTTTTATTAATTATCAGACTACTTCATGAAAAAAAACTTTTATTTAGTTAAAACATGAGCAATGGTTCGGATTTGGGAATATAAGTATCTGTTAAGTATGGTCATGGACCATACTAAAGTTACCAACCAGTCAACCACATGTGTCTTGGTCTCAATGTACATGTTTTTCTTAAATGTGGGTGTAAATAAATACAGGTATTTTAATTATCTATTCAGATATTACTTATTCTCATCCCTATTCATAGGTAAATGTTGAGAGTTATGTAGATTATACACTTGAAATCAATTCTTTTTTGAAAAAAAAACTAATTATTTTTCATAAAATCAATTCTGCCTATTACAAAACTATTTTCTCTTATTTTAAATAATTTCTTATTAAACACAATCAATTTTTTTAAAAAAATACTAGTATCACCCATTTATCTAAACCAAACAAACGTTAAAATATTTTAAAATTTTCTATTATCTAGCGAAACCACAATTAAGGAAATGAGATTGACCAAATCAGCAAGAGAGAAAATATTCTATTAAGTTTGACTTTAGTTTGACTTTATGAAATAACTTGAGACGCGTATATTAAGTGAAAACTTAAAACAACAAAAGTAAAATATCACTACTTTTAATGTACACTTTACCAAAAAAAATATTACTACTTTTAACGTTATTTTACTTGTTTTATGAATAGAAAGCTGGCCGTTCCCTATGTTAAAAATCGACTTAGTCTCATTTAATTTTATTCAAACGCATTTTGTTTTTTTAATTAGTATTTAGAAAATCAAACACCATAAATACTCATATAAATCATGTCACTAATATATATATATATTCACGTTGCATAGATCAAATGTGATTTCTATGACTTCATTGTGATCCACATTGCATGTTTTTAACATACTTTTTATTTTTAAATTTTTTATTATATTATATTAATTAAATATTTAAGAAGATTTAATTAATTTTAAAAAAATACAAATAAATTAATAGAACGTTAAGGAAATCTATATCTATATATAAATGCAATATCAAATTCTAACTACCATTTTAGTATCCTATTTTCTCTTTCACTATTGGCCTTACTTAATTGAACATTTAAATTTAAATTTACTAATAATCTAAAAAAAAAGAAGAAGAAAACGGTGAAGCGGACACACTGTGCCTGTTGTCCATTAGTATATATAATGTTTTAAATAATTCAATCAAACACAACTTATCCAAATTACAATTGAGATTCTATGGCTAATTACATAAATTTAATCTTATTATCAACAACGAATAATGGAAGAATATTGCTGATATATTATTGTTACATCATCATATGTGAATTGATGATGCAAAAACACCCGCTTTATAATTTATAGTTTATTCAATTGATTGATTTTTTTAAAATTTAAAATGAAATTGCCGACAACAAAAAACGATGGCCTACCACTGACATTTCAATCGAATGGCTCATTCTTCACCACGCGTCGTGTATCGAAGCTCCACGTACTTCACGTCAACGGCGACGATTTTTCACAAACCCGAAATGTCAATTGTCAATGCTGCATCATGAATGCCCCCACCCCCACAAACTCTGACTTCTTTCTTAGTCTTTTGGCACTATCTTAAAAATACATATTTGCCCTTATAACGACCACTACAAAACTTTAGGCGAATTTTTATGTCCCATTTCTAGTATTTAGTGTAAATCAATTTCTACGTGTGTCAGGTAGGTTTTAGGTGTTAAAAATTAGATGACATAACGACAAATAATTTAATTGTAATAATTGTGATAATTGAGGGGTCTAATTTGTATAGCTAAAAAATAAGAGACATAAATTGTACAAATACAATAATTAAAGAACTAAAAATACAATTAAATCTTTTTTACCGCCATCATAAAAAGACCTGATTCATTTCTAAAATCACAATGAAAATGAGACAATTTTTTTTGGTCAAAACAACAAAATAAAATGAGACAGAGAGAGTATTACCCGGAAACAACACACTCTTTATGTTTTATTTCCACCCAAAAACAATACAAATCCCTTCATTTCATTTTTATTTTCTCTTTTTATTTATTCATTTATTTATATCCTCTATTTTATCCGACCATCCAAACAAAATATTAGTAAAATCACTGATAGAAAATGATATTGATGAACAGTTGTTGATAGAAAACGATTTTTATCATAAACTAAAATATCCTACATAATAAAGTTATATTTGAGAAGTGTTATGCCATTGTTACAAAAACAATTAATCACTTACCTTATTCTGATATCTTGAAGAGATGAATTTAAACTAAATTCACTGTAGAGACAACTTTGTGATACGTGCATGCACATATGCATATAGAAAATATTTTTAGAGATACTATCTTTTTCTGTAAAAAGATAAATAAAAGAGAGACTACCTTTTTGTATAAAGGTAGAGATAAACCACGAGCTTGGATGAAAGTTAATGGTTAATTTGTTCTACCTAAAGGACAAGCTTAGATAGTACTCGAGTTTAATTCTCAATGACGAAACAATCTATGTCTAGACTTAGGATACTGTAGGTATATAAAAAAAAACTAAAGATACAAATATATATTGACTATTAAATTTATATATAAATATTTAAGTTTAAATTTTGGCCATATATGACTGACATATTTAGGATTTGCTTATCTAACTTTTTTATGAAGAAGCCATTTCATTTATTATGTATGAATAAAACTAAGATGCCATGCATTTGTTTCTCCCTTTCTCCTAAGTCACAATAACTAGTAGTATATTTTTTTTTTGAGAGAGAATAATTAGTAGTATACTTGGATCTTTAAATTAGAAACTCACATTTGTATGTGAGTCTATCCATTTTTCTTAATATACAGGCCTCCAACCTAAGTTTGAGACTTTAAATTTTAAAAATAAAATCTAAAGGTGCTATAAAATTAAATCCAAAGACAGTTTCTTCACGTTAAAAATGAGTGTGTATAAATTTATAAAACTAAGATGCTAGGTTTTAAAAGTACAATTAAAGCTAAAATCTTATTTGTTATCCTTCGTATAAAATGACATTAAAAAATATTAAAATATAATAATCTTAACAAATAATATGAAAATAATATTGTTTTATTCATGGAAACTATCTAGACTATAGAAGGGTAAAGCAACCTAAGCCTTTATTTTTAAGTCCATCGATAAATTTCTTATATACTATTAGAGGTGGCAATTTGGGTTTTTGGGCCGGCCTGCATCGGGTTCGGACTTTATCGGGTCGGGTCAAAAAAGCCCAGATTGAAAACGGGTTCAAATTTATGTGTCCGAGCCCTATATTTTTTGGGCTTTTTTCGGGCTGGGCTCGGGCTTTGACCTATATTTTTCGAGTGGCTCGCTTCGGGCTCGGGTTTTTACTGGTTCAGGCTTTATCGGACCGGGCCAAAAAACCCGGATTAAAAACGGGCTCAAGTTTGTGTGTCTAAACTCGGTGTTTTTTCGGGCCGGCCCGGCGGGCTAAACCCATTTTGCCAGCTCTATATACTATTAGTATTTATAAAATTAATTTTTTCCTTTTACCAATTACTTACTCACATCAGTAATAAGTAGTACTTGCTTTTACCTTGAAACACTAAGAGCATCTCCATTGGAGTACCTACTTTTAGGTACTTAAGTGGGCCCTACTTGTACACATCACTCATTTTTATTTTTTTTAACTCAAGTACCTAATAGGTACCCAATCCCTCCAACCCAGCAACTATAAAAAATTTACTAAATAGGTCCCATCAATAACTCTACATCCAATTAAACCCACAAAAACACATAGAACCCACGATGAGAGAGGAGAGAGAGGGTGCTTGTATAAGCACCTCTCCCCATTAAGTACCCAAAATTATTCTCCCCCATTGGGGGTACCTAATAGGTACCCACCAATGGTGATGCTCTAAGTTTAATCCTTACAAAAACAAAATACTACATGTCTCTTTTTTAAGACCCTTAATTTTAAGTTGGCTTCTCCTTATTCTTCTTCTCAACATATAAGCAAACACACTACTAAAATAGGCAAACTCCAAAAATATAAAATTTTAATATATATATATGTGTGTGTGTGTGTGTGTGTATTTTCCAGCAGCCGTTGAATTGTCAACACCAAAAACCGTGACCTCCATTTATGAAAAACTAAATAAAATTAAAGGGACCGGTTAGTACTTAGATCTCATACCTGAGAATAAAATCTACGGTTGAAATGCTACCTACCATCATTCGCATCTACTTTTTAGGCCAATAAACTAATTTTTCTAACTAAACAGTCCAAACACATGAAAATATATTAATAGTAGTATTAACATATTTAATTTGATATATTTATTAATCAAAAGGATTATAGTAGTGATTGCAGTGCACGCGCCATAGTAGTAGCAGTAAATACTAAATAATAAATTGTGGTTCACGTAAACATGTTGTGGAGCAGCCACGTGGAGGGTAATATCGTACAGAGAATTAATTGTTCGTACACGCGCGCAAGAACCTTACTTTATTGTAAAAAATAAAATAAAAATAAAATATTAACAATAGTATTGTTTTTAACTTGTCGGGTTCCACATTCAAAGATCCGAAATGTTCCAAAGGTTGCAGAACTACAGCCAGGAAACTCTAATTTGACGCGAATTTTAATCTAATCGGAATATTATTATAATATCTCTTTTAAGATTTCACATTTGATTCTTCTCAATTTTATCTCTGATTCTCTCCTTATATATATCTTTGTATTTTTTTTATCTTTTTCATTGGGATTTTAATTTTCCTGGAAAATTTTACCTTTTTGTCTCTCTGGTCAATTCCCACTATCACCTGATAGTCTTATTAACATCTGGGTGAGTTAATTTGCGAGTGCTCTCCACTGATTTCTTCTTAATGCCTCAAAGGGTCTTCGGGGTTTGATCGAACAAAGCAAAAGGGTCACACTTGCTATTTCAACGCTACCAGATGCCAGAAAATCGACAGGTTTTGAGGAATGCTGCTTCTAATCCAACTGGTGATAACATTGAAGGTGATGAAGATTTTTCTGGTGATTGGTTTTTCCTTTGATTATTACTTTTTTTGTCATGATTCGTCGTTTAACCGGTTCTGATCATCATTTAATGATGTCTTTGTATCGTTTTGGTTGGAAATATTAGATTAATTTTACTCAACGGTTTTTGTGTTTTTCATTTATGATGGTTTTCTTTTTATGGTACGATGAATTGGATTTGAAGAATTTTGATGATTCATACAATGTATTGTGAAAACCATGACTTTAGACTTAACTTGTGTGAGTAATAAAGGTTCAGGAAAAAAAAATTATTATATTCTCATTCAATGTTTACCTGCCTAAACTCAAGCGTTATGCTTTGATCGCACATGGTTTTGCAAAAATTGATGTACTTTGCTTGATTATGCATCAAAGGGTCATGGCCTGCATCATGTTTTGAATATTGATCTTAAATTTTTCTGATCTTGTTAGTTGTATTGCACCGAAAGTGTGATAATTTGAGTTATTGGTTAAATTTGTTAAAATGTGTGTTGAGGGTTTGTGTAGTACTTTGCCTGATTCCTATTTGATCTGTATTGTTGCAGAAGCAATTCGTCGATTGAAAATCAATGGTAATAGGGATAGAGATGCTGCAGCTCAATCCACCCCATATCCGGATCGACCTGGTGAACCTGATTGCTTATATTATTTGAGGACTGGAATGTGTGGTTACGGGAGTAACTGTCGCTATAATCACCCTGCTAATGTTTCACTCGTAATGAAGCTCTTTCTCTTGTTTCCTTTTCAATTCATTTTCTTCTGGATAGATATGAAGCAATTCTTTTGGTCAATTATTTGATAAAGATGTAGTTTTTGTAATTGTAAATCTTTTACTTTATCTGGTTAAATCTGCTCATTATTTTTATTATATGTAAGTAGATCAAAGTTTCTCATACTATATTAGATTTTCAGGTTACTCAGTATGGTGAAGAACTCCCTGAGAGAGTTGGGCAACCTGATTGTGAGGTATGTTTACTTTTTGTGACTGCAAATGTATTTGTTTTGCAATTTTTTTTTATGTTGAATGGTGCTTCATGAAACAGAATGAGGTATGTCTTTTATGCAAGAATATTAAGAGTGAAATCAAGTATAGGCCCTTTTTTTCTTAACAAATATAAACTCCATAGTATGTTTAATAATCATAACTAAAATTTCATGTTGGGGATGTGGAAAACTCGATAAGAAGTTTTTCTAAAGATATGCGTTTCATATTTGATTATTTCCCTCTGGCAGAAGTTTCACCTGCTTTTTGCACTTTTGTCCTTTTGTGGTCTCTTGTTTCCATTCACCACCCTTTAATAATAGGTTTGTCCTGTTTGAAATATTTGCTAATTCTTGCATGAGCACAAAAGCTCAATATAACAATAAAATAGCTTTAGTAAGGACTATATTGGCTCCTTTTATCATCATTTCAATGTATCTTAAGCTTTTGATTGGTTGTGTCTATAGGCATTGGCACTATGATCATTCAAGGGAATTGCACTGAAATATTCACCATGGTAACTTATGTTTTGTAAGAACATCAATAAGTGAAAGGGAAGAAAATGAAGTAGGACATGGAATGAAATGGACAAAGATTAGATTAGTTATGCTGTCAATGTAGAAAATTATCATTTAGTTTTCCATCTGTGATTTGTTAGATTTTTGTTTTGATGGACATATTATGGTTTTTTCTTACAGAACTTATTCATCAGATCTCTTTATGTCGATGATGGCAGTATTTCATTCGGTGCCAGCCATGGCATACTTGAATACAAAGAGGAAATAAATATGCGAACTTGAGTTTCACGTCTATTATACTAGAAAATAGAACTGTCTAGTTCAGGAAATGAATAAAATCTGAAGGTTTTTGTTTATTGTTACTTTGTTAGTGTAAATATATTATAGTCCATTTTCATGAGAGATTTCATTGCTATTCCTCCACTGCATTGAAACTTTTTGGGGCATACGACCTACTAAATACAAGTAACTTATGATCTTGTATGAAATATGCGTTGCAGTATTTTCTTAAGACAGGAACATGCAAGTATGGATCGACATGTAAATATCATCATCCAAAGGACAGGCGAGGTGCTGCTCCTGTATTATTCAATACTTTAGGTCTCCCCATGCGCCAGGTTTGTGCATCCCTTTGCACCTGCAGCTTCATTTTTATTCCCAAACATATTGTTGTTACTCTGTTGACGGAAGATGTTGAACCCATTGTATTTTGTCAACACTCTTCGAATGTTGCCTTTTTAGGAAGAAAAATCATGTCCCTATTACATGAGAACCGGGTCTTGTAAATTTGGAGTTGCATGCAAGTTTCATCATCCACAGCATGCTTCCTTTGGAGCTTACCCAATGGCTGGATCTTCTCCCTCAACAACTATTTCTGCATCAGGTTTCCCATATGCTGGTGGGTTTCCTGCATGGTCAGTACCGAGAATGTCTTATTTATCCGGGCAGGGTCTTCAATCTTATGTGCCTCCTTTTCTGCCTTCTTCACAAGGCGTTATACCTGCACTGAGCTGGAACAACTACATGGTTAGTTAAAAACTGTTGAATGTCCTGTTTATATACGCATTTGCTGTGTATGCTCTTTAGTCGTCATTTTTTTCTTCCACTCAGTGGCCATCCTGTGATTGAATATGATGCTTACTGGTATTATTGCGTAACATGAATGATTGCAAGTGCTATATAGGTGGTCTAATTTAGTTTTGAGAAAGGAGTTCAATATTGTAGACTTCTACCTTCTTACTGAAATGTTACTCCATACATGCAAGTTTTGGATTGCCGCATGTAGCATTAACAGCTAATTACTTGGAAGCACAGTGAATTTTATTGTCTGATATAATGTATAATATATTTAGCTAAATAAATACATGAAGATTAGAAAATATTGTTACCATTTTTACTACCACATGCCACAGACAATGCAAAGAACTTAAATGAAGTGATTTGTGTATGGCAATAATGTTATTCTCCACTCTCCAATTATTTTATTTCATTAATTGCCAATAACATTTGGAATTCATATACTTGTTAATATCTGAAGCAGAACCTGCCTTGTTCTTGAGGGAAACTTCCTATAGCATCTTGCCTCTTTGGTGATAATTAACTACATACATTCAATGGTACCTTTTGCTAATTCAATTTTGATCTTTTTGTTTTTGACTGCTACTTTTTTTTTTTGTTAAATTAGGGAAGTATGAACCCTGCAATGCCTACTGGTTTTCTTGGATCTAATCTTGTCTACGACTACATGAATCCGGGGGAGTCACTTTCTGGTGGCCAGGTAATGAGTTCAACTCTCCCAGATAGACCTGATCAACCAGAATGTAAATACTTTATGAACACTGGGACATGCAAATATGGATCTGATTGCAAGTTCCACCACCCCAAAGAAAGAATAGCCCAATCCTTATCAATAAATCCACTTGGTCTTCCTTTGAGACCCGTAAGTTCATTTTCTGCTTAATTCTTAGTTACTTCAAATGATTTTTTTCCATAGGGTTAAATATGTTTTTAGTTCCTGTAAATTGAAAAATACATTTTTAATCCATTGTTCTTAAAACATCTCATTTCAGTCATCCATTATCCAAAATAGACCATTTGTAATCCCTCATGGTAACTCCATTGAGGTATAAGTTGGATGAGTTGAAGAGTTTTGACCACATAATCTGCCATTTCTCAATTTGACACATCATCATTTCACTGAACAACGATACTGTGAGGGACTACAAGTTGTCTATTTCAGAAAATGAGAGACCGAAAGAAGACGTTTTAAAAATGAGGGACTAAAAATGAATATTGTCTTATTTATGGGGACAAAAAAACATATTTAACCATATTATCCTCCCTAATATCTTGTGAAAATATTTTAGTAATAACTGATTAGGTATCTAATGATTTTGATTCCTGATTCCTGTCTTGGTTATCTGCAGGGGCATGCTGTATGCTCTTACTACAGAGTCAATGGAATATGCAAGTTTGGCCCAACATGCAAATTTGACCATCCAGTTTTGGCTATCCCTCAGAATTATGGCTTGCCCTCACCTGCTCTATCTGTATTTGATGCATCTCTCCTCAGTAATCCAAGAGGGTTGTCGACCGTCCAACCGACAGAGACATCTCCATCTAAATTATCAAGTGACAAGCTTGACCAGCACTCTGATACAAAAGCTGCTACAGAAGATTCATCCAAACAAGCTGATACTACATCAAGTTCCATCCCATCCTCCTCAGAGTCTTTACATGAATAAACTTATTGAAGTTTGAATCTTTCTTTTGGACCTTTTTTCCACCCCATATTTTCAGGAGAAATATATTATACGTACACCATCTATTCCCCTTTTTTTCACCTGCATTTCTGCTGGGTTGGATAGTTTGTTCAGTGGTTGTTGGTACAATCATGAGCTTGTGGGGGATGGAGGGCATTTTTTTTGTGGTGAATAAAATGCAGGTAGAAAGTTTGTGACTTCCATTTTTTCCTTTTTCCTTTTCTCTCTTGGGGTCAGTTTGATACACATCTACAAATGCTGAGTGAAAATCTCAAGTTTGTAGCAATTCTTGCATGAATAGAGGGTCTATTATTGGCTACAATCAATCAAAAACTCAAGATACATTAAAATAATAATGAAAGAGGTATGACAATAAATGATGGATTTGTTTTAAACATTATCTTAGGCTTTTGATTGATTGTGCCCAATAAGAATGTGCTTAATGGGAATCTGCTCGCAAGAATGATTCATGTTTGTGTATGAAAATTTTAACACTGAATTTTTGTGCCCCATTTTAAAGGGCGTGGCTAATTGACTACGCATTGAAATCACTCGCCCCATTTTTCTATTCCTTTCTTTTTTCCCTTATTAAAAATATAACTACAAACATACCTCGACAAAATATTTTAACAACTAGAGAGGAAATCTTAATTTTAAAAGGAGAATTCTTTTTTAAATTTGAGCTATTATATTTGGAGTTTAATAATTATGTAGTGACAATGTAAATACTAGGTTTTACAAGACATCAAATATCTCACCATCATGCAGAAACACCTATCTTGGGGAAATATGATGTGATTAAGATGGTAAAATATGATGGTGTGTAAGTGTAAGATCTGTTTACACCATAAATGCAGTTATTACCTAGATGCTCTCTCGAGTTCAAAATTTTACAAGATTCTTATATTATTCACTTTAGCTATGATAGATGAAAATATGCAAAATAAATTTTTTTATTGATATACCAACAATATTGGTTTTTTATTTTTGAACAGCGATATCTCACCCCTTTGTCCTTTTATATATATTTTCATATACTTTATCTTAATTTTCAGAAGGTCTCTAATTCTTTCACCAAAAAAAGAAGGTCTCTAATTCATCCTTGAGCAAATAATGATCATTGAAACAACAAAACCAAAATTTTCACCCAAAATGAAGTTCAGTCGGTTGAAATTCGATCTCTGTTTGTGTTATTGCTGGACTCTATTTTTATGGTAGGTAATTTTTATCACGATTCACTTGGCATATGCTATGAAAAAGAGTGCAAAGACTGGAATGTTCCAAATTCTTCGTCCATAAAAACAAACCAGGGTGGGGGGAAAAAAAGACAACCAATACCACGTATATTCACCCCTAAATTTTAACGTTGTACAGGATTCTCTATTGTCCATTCTAACTCTTGAAAAGCTTTTACGATTCTTGTGCTCTAAATGGATTATCTTTTACTTTTGTGTGTAAACTTGGTGGATAATGTTTGTTGGCATAAAAATAAGGCAATTTCTACGATTCGGTTACGAAAGTAATGGTTTGATAAATTTGCCACGGCCGAGGTCTATATCGTAAAGATTTTTTTTTCTCTTCTGATGATTTTTTTTTTCTTTCTACATCTTCATGTAATTTGTCTCATATCACTTCATTTAAGTAGGATACGTTAGGATGATAAATTATTTTATTTATAATAAATTATTAGTTATTAATTAACTATATCATTTGATTGTTAAATATATATATATATATATATGAATAATGTATAGTATACCATATTCAAGGCCGACTTTGAGATTTTAGAACCCCGTGCGAATTTAAAAAATGATGTTTTTATAATCATTTGAATATTGTCATTTTAATATTTTTTGCTACAAAATCATAAATAATCAACTTATAATCAAGGTTTTCTTAAAAAATCATTTTCGAATCAAAACAAGACTATTAAATCTATCTTGCAACATAGTTGATAACAAGTAAGATTTTAACAATTTTAATTTAGAAAATCTTTTCTCAGTAAATGCAATAATAATATTGATAGTTAATATTATTCTATAAGTTATACATATATTAGAAAAACAAATAAAATCCTTAAAAATTATTCTATAGTAAGTAAAATTGTACATATTGATGTCTCTCTAACGGTGGGGCATGTTCAGAGCCACCACTGACCATGTTAATGCGCATAACTTGGATAATGGATACATTAACTTCATGCATTTATTTTTCATTACGAGAATGTACCACACCACGAGAGAATTGAATAGCTATAGTTTTGATTTAGCTTTTTTAAATTATTTCTCACATAATAATAATTGAGAATTTGTGCTTAGAAAGCAGCAGCATGAAGAATAAAGAGACCTTTTTAGTACATCACATCAATATATCTATCATCAATTCATCGTCGTGGCTGCGTGAATAACAGTGGACCAAAGTGCTGAGCTGATGGGAATAGAAACCTGCATTGCTTGTGTACACACAGAGAAAAGACGTAGTAGTTCTGATTCTTCAGTTGCACACGGAATGGAAGCACGTGTTGTGTTCTCAACTGATACATGTCTCTTTCTTGAATTGAATACCTCGATCAATCTTTCGTCGAGAATCTTATATCAACTAGAGATATGATTAGTTTTTAAAAAATAAAGACAATCCTTAATTTATAGTTAGACCAATTTTGTAGAATTGAGTTAGACCTTAAACTCAAATTAAAGATGTCCAGTCGCCCAAATTCTAAGACGTGGCACTTTAAGCTTGCAATAGGCTTTGCCCAACTCTGGCAACTGGTAGTGTCTCCGACCTTAGTGAAGTAATGCATCGTATCGTGAACTGTCCAATCTAATATTTGTTAGAGGGGTTTTGCGCTTGAATAGTTAAAAATGTGAAACACAGAGTAGCAATTTTATTTTAGAATCGTTAATTAAAATGATATTGATTATATTATAGTAGTTCTCAAGATGGAACCACTAATTAAAGTGATGATTTTTTAAATATAAACTTTTTATGTGTATTGTAGAACGTAACTTGTAGAAAAATAAATGTCTAATTCTTCTTATTTAGAATCTTAGATATAGTTAAAGACAATTTCATGAATGAAAACAACAACAACAATTAAGCCTTATCAAGTACATGGATTACTCGATATCATAATTAATAGTCTATTGTGAATCATGTCTATAGTGAAACCACTAACATTTAGATATTTAATTCTTAATATTTTGTATAGTTTTTTTAGGTCTTCATTAATTTGCTTCTAGCTACTCGGCCGCCCTCCATAAGATCTACTCTCCTTGTACTACAAAATCTATTGGTCTCCTTCATTCATATGTGCCCAAACCACCTAAGTCGAGATTCAACTATCTTTTCTGCAATATATAGGTGTCACCCCAACTCTCTCTGATGCTATCTTTCACAGTCTTGTTCCATCTAATCTTTCCACTCATCCATTGTAGCATTTACTAATCTCAAAAATGAAAACACTAAGATTTAATTCTTCCCAATACATACCCTCCATATTAGTATTTTTACCCAATGGAATGTACTCTGATTACACTATCCCACAAAATATGGAAATGAATTTCTCCTTTAGGGCGGGAAAGTCACCATGACATTATAAGTGTATTTTATGAGAGAGAAAAATAAGAGAGAAATGACAGATTAGATGAGAGAGAGCAATATAAGAGGGAGATAGAGAGAAAGTCAGGGTGACTTTCCCGCCTAAAGGTAGGAAATCCATTTACATAAAACATTCACCTTTTATCATCTGCTAGAGTGGTAGAGTGCTAAGAGACGAAGAGAACAACTAAAAGGTATATAATGAAGTATCTTACCACAACAAGGAAAAGACAATATAATTACAATCTCTCCCATTCGCTTCGAAGGAATTCTCAATTTTTAGAATATGAAGTTTACCTAAATTTTTACTTGTCGGTGCAACACATTATTATCAATAGTGTATACTATGTGCTTGTACAGATAATATGAAGAATTATCAATAAACAAATAAAGCAAAGTGTAGAATTGTTTTAAATTATCAATGTATATGGCTCTTGTAGAAGAGGACTCACGTTCGAATCGGTTAGAATACATTTTTTGAGAGAAATGAGTTTTGAGTGTGACTTAACTTCGTAGTTGACTCAAAAAGTCTAAATTTGTAAAGATACATTAGGCTTCCACCGGAGAGCCAAAAACCCTAACTACGGTGGATTAGCCAAATTGTTTTAAGCTAACACTCTGTTTTAGAGAATCATGATGTTGGATAGATTTAAATAGTTTTATTATCCATCCTTTTACCCATACCATACTTGATTCATGGATCGTCCGCATTAAGCTTTGACCCAAGTTCACAAAGAATCAAAATTAGGCCAAGCAATGTTTGTTTAAGTTGGGATCGATTAGTTAGTTCCATTTATAAAAATTAGTTAGCAGCTTCTACGCACTGTTTTGATAATTTAATTAATGAGATATCATATATATTTCGTGACAATCTCTCATACTCTTACCGTCACACGATACCAAAATTAAAGACAACTCAGCTTAAAACATCATATTTTTTGCAAAACGCAAATGCCACAAAGCGCGGTTGCCCCAAAAACTAGACCCAAACGTGAGCGTTCTTAACATCTTAGCCCTTGATTAACAATAACAATAATAATTACGACAAGCATATCCACCACACACACACGCCTAATATTTCCAAGTAAAACCTACCCCGTGGCAATACACAATAGCCATGCCTTGTATTATATCAAACATAATATAAATCATTAAATTCCATTTTTACCCCTTCATATCTATTTTCTAATGCAACGACAAAGGGCTTTTTCGTCATTCCGCACACGGATAATCTAAGGGAGCAAATCAAGCAAGACCACATGGGACCCCACGAAAACAAGAGAAAAGAAAAAAGAAGAGAAGGGCAAAATTTTTATGTGCGTGTTCAAAAGTGAAAAAAACACGTATTCAGAGGCAGAGAGAAAGAGAGAGAGAGAGAGAGAGAAGATGGAGAAGGAGCGAGATTAAGAATCGCCGTTGAAGGAGGTGGTGGCTGGTGTTTGATTTGAGCTTTAAGGGGTTGTTTGTTTGTTTGTTTATTTTTTGTTTCTCTTCCGTAAAAAAAATAAAGAAAAAAGGAAAAAAAAAACCTTAACCCTTGTTTTGTTTTTTGTTTTGTTTTTGTTCTTCAAATCAGACGCATCTCACCACCACCACCCCCCTATGCGTCGAGGGAGAGGAGGAATCGCGGCGGCAGATCCAACGGCGGAACGCGAATCGATGAGAAGCCCGGCGAAGGAAACGCGATTCCGCGGCGTTAGGAAGCGACCATGGGGCCGATTCGCGGCTGAGATAAGAGATCCGTGGAAGAAAGCACGCGTGTGGCTTGGCACCTTCGATTCCGCGGAGGACGCTGCCCGGGCCTACGATGCAGCGGCCCGTTCCTTCCGCGGGCCCAAAGCCAAGACCAACTTCCCCAGCCCAGCAGGCTCAGGAGGAGAAAACATGGACGACGACTCTCACTCCCCTCAGATTCCCCTTGGGCTTTCCAAGTTCGACCCGGTTCAGGTTAACTGGCCCACCACCAGCGGCATGAGTAGCACCGTCGAGTCTTTCAGCGGGCCTAGGGTTCCTTCTTCGGTTCACCCTCGCAGGCCCGTTAACCCTGTTCCTCTCGACGATTGCCACAGCGATTGCGATTCCTCTTCCTCCGTCGTCGACGATCAGGACTGCGTCCTCACCTCCTCTTTCCGTAAACCCCTCCCTTTCGATCTCAACCTTCCTCCTCCGCCGCCAACCACCACCGCCTCCGATGACGACGACGACGGCTTCACCGCCTTGTGCCTCTGACGGATCTCTGGTATAATCGCCTGATTTTCTCTCTTGTCTTGTTTTTTTTTTCTCGGGAAAATTAATGGTTTTCTGGGAAAGTGAGGGGAGGATTTGATATTTTCAAGAGAAAAAAGGAAAAATCTCTCTCTCACTTTGTTAGATTATTATTATGATGATGATGTTGTAGAGTAATTAATTAATATAGGCATGGCATGGCCATCTGTGGGTTGGTTGGTTATGTGATGATGATGAGTGAAGAAGGGTTGTTTCTTCAACTTGGAGGATGATGATGATGGTTGTGTCTGTTGTTGTTGTTGTTGTAAGTTATTTGGATGGATCCTTTATCTCATAGCATTGGACCTATGATGTGATCTTTGAGAGTTTCTCTCTGGATCTGCTTCTTACCTTTTAGAACTTACTCTCTCCTTTTTTTTTTAATTTATCTCTGTGTACAAAAATTATGGCAATCAGATGATAGAATAAATTACATTCTCCTTAATTACACTTTGCTTCTTCTTGTTGATCTTAATATTGTTTAGTCTGCATTGCATTGCATTCCTGTGTTAATTATGTTTTTGAGATAAGAATAAACCCTTTAAGAATTTTAGTTTTTCCAACAGATCTTTGAGGTTGTATGTTAAGTACAAGGGTTTGAACTTTGGGGCATAATCAATTCTTTGGAGATCATCCCAGAAACTTCTGTACATACTATATTGTATATATACAATATTTGATATTTGATTGATAATCTAGTAAAGCTGGTGTTTATTGCTACTCTCGGATGGCTTTTGCCAACATTTTATATATTTGATTAATTATTGTTTTCAATACTCATCTCCCTTTTAGTTAACCAAATTGATAATTTAGTGAAATTAGATATAGAGGTTAATTGTATAGGATGGGTACACGTTATTATAATGGTAAGACTAATACACATTCCCTGAAGTATTATGAAAAAAACAAAGATCCCACATTTAATGGTTTGCATGAATATTGAATATTTCATCTCCAAATAACTCAAAATTTAGCTGTTCTCATCTTTGAGAAAATCTCTCTCAAATCCTTCATTCTCTCTTAACAATTCTGGACTCAAATTTTTCATTTATAAAAGATGTGTTGGACTAAGTTTTCTTTGTCTATATGATGGGTTATAAATGTATAATACTTAGGATTAGGATTAGTATTAGGATTCGGGAAACTATCATCATAGTAATTCATGTCATCGAGTTTCTGGCTTTGTTTTAAGCCATATGTTTACTGTTTAGTTGATGCCAGAAAATTCCACATGTTTTGAGCATCAAACCTTTTCGCTCGTGGTATTCCAGTCTGTGCTTGAATTTGATACCTTCCTAACAACCTATTGATAAGACAAATAAAAGGGTGTTGTTTGTGGAAGAATTCTCTCAGCATTTTTATTTATAAGGCAAGCTTCTTCAGAGATGAATGATTTCTAAAGTGGAAGTGGATAGTATGCTTATTGCTGCCTGCCTTTGTAACCGAGTGTCTACATTCATAGCATAAAGTTCTACTTTTGCTGCGATTCTTCACAGAATTAATCGGGTTGTTACCTAAAATAAAATGAATGGTGGGACATCTTAGTTTAACCTATTCTAAAGCCTTTTTGTTAATTAATTAATATATAAATAAAGGAGTAGGAAGCGCAGCTAGCAATTTGTTCCCAAGGAGCATTGCGAATATTTGCTTTTTCCTCCAATTATGAGAAAACAATATCTTTATGTTATTAAATGTTTGAAAGATACCGTAAACTGGGATTTTTCGCTCTATTGGTATGGATATTGTTATTCTTTTTCATTTATCATAACCAAAAGAGTCCAACTTTGTAAGAATTGTAAAATCGAATATCCTTTTACATCGTAGTCGATGATAAATTTTTTAACAAATACACGCAATAACTTATAATAAAATTATAAAAACAAGAAAGATCAATCAAGAGTGATCCTACGTGATCAAAAAAATACTATTAAAACCAGGGGCGGGGGACGGGCCAAGCTATCACAAAAGGGTCAAGGAAAATAAGCATATTTCCATGAATAGTTATAGTAAGAAACATTAAAATTCATGCAATTAAGTGGATAATACGAAAAATTGTGTCACCACAACTATCCCCTATTTGAATTGGCTTATTCAAAGCTTATTTGGGCTTATCTATTGACATAAGCACTTGTCAGCGTGTTTGACAGAGTTTATGAAGACAACTTGTCATAAGCTGTTTGAGCTTATTTTAAAAAGAGGGTTCTTTTTGTTGGTCAAGATGAACAAGTTCATAACAGGGAAAACCCTCAGCCATACGACATTTACAGCAAGAAAAACAACATATGCAGAGTCACAATAGATACACCACTAATAACCAAGACACGTTGCTATAACATACACCAGGTTGTAAACTAGAAAAAAACTAAAACTAAAAAACCAAGCTGCCAAAGCACAAAAGAACACAGAAAAAACAAAACCTAGCGCACAAAAAAGGATACCAAAGAGGATACAAACATGTATTTTGTAATTTTGAAGTGGGTTGGAAAAAGCCCATTTGGGGTACCGAAGAACCTTCTGCCTCCACAAATAAACCCACATGTCGCTTTACAGGTGCACAAGGTTTTGCATCTGCGCTCTAGAGTTGACCATAGCAATTCGGTCTGGACCACGATAGGAGGAAAAGAAAAGACTGAACAGAGCACCACCACAAAACAACCCAAAAGACAGGGGGAGTAGAGGAGCAACGACGGCCAAGGGCGAGCAGGAGGAGACGCCGGCAAGCAAAAGACAAGGGGGAAACGATGGAACAGAGAACAGAAACAACAACAACAGCAAACGAAAAAACAAACAACTAACCACCCAAAACGGGGACCACCAAACTAAATGGCCAAACCGCCGAGACCACCACGAACCAGCGACGGCCTAAACCCACACCACCACCCCGGACCCGCCGAGAGACGCCTCAAGCAGCAAAAGGAGGCGACAGTGCACTCCAAACCAGGTCGACTCACGTCCGAACCAAGGCTAAGGCAACACCCTCCAAACCTTAGCTGAGGAGCTTGCGGGCCGCCAGGGAAACATGGATGAGACACGGCGAAGATGCAAAGGCAGAAGAGAGCACACATGGTGCCTTTGGAGCATTGCTATTGCATTTGGTCTCTCTCTCTTTCTACTCTCATCTGATCATTTCAAAAACCAAATCTTAATCAATAAGAGGGTTCTATTTAATGGCAAATGCTTTCAAAGTGACCAAATACATTCAATAAGACTGCAAATCAGAAAACAAGTCAAGTTAGAAGCATTGGTTCTTGTAATAAACTAAGACTAAGACCAAATCTTAATCAAGTCTATAATAGAAATAAATGAGAGAGATATAGATCAAATATACAGTGCACTAAAACATTATATATCAAATATACACGAATATATTCTTAATAAAAACTATAAATGGTATTAATGTGCAAAAATATAACCTAGCAGGAAAAATTGGTGGAGAGAGGATGCCACTAGACACAAAATGAGTTACCCTAGACTGATATTGCTCTTTCTTCCCGTAATATTTTTTTTGGTGCATTTGCAAAATTGCAATCTTTTTTCCCTGAATTATTAAATTGCTCTTCATTCCGATAAACGTTGCTGTAATCTGTAGGCATTTTTTCGATACCATCTTCTATTTGTCAAGTTGCTTTTTATTATTTAAGAAATTCTTAAATGCTTTGCAAGCAAGATTTTTTCCTTATAGTATATATTGTTAAGATTAAAAATAATACCCTATATAATTTTAATTTTAATTTATTACATTAGTGAAAAATATTATTAACAATGCAATATAATTTTGATTAAAAATGAAATGAAGCGTTATTTGATATAATGTCTTAAAAGAGAATGGATTAATGTTATTTACTTTTTTTTATATTTTTCTTATTTTTCATAATTTTCTGTATTACAACGGCTGTTGATGGCATATATTTTACTTTGATGTATATATTCGATGAATATTAACCTAGTCACTATTACATTAATGAAAAATATTATTAACAACACGATATAATTTTGATTAAAAAATGAAATGAAGCATTATTTGGTAATGTCTTAAAAGAGAATGAATTAATGTTATTTACTACCTTATGTTTCATAATTTTGCGTATCACGATGGCTATTGATAACATATATTTTACTTTGTTCTGTATTATTCGATGAATTTAACACGATAAGTATAATTTTGATTAAGAAAATGAAATGGAACATTATTTGGTAATGTCTTAAAAGGGAATGAGTTAATGTTATTTACTTTTTTTTTATATTTTCTTTATTTTCTATAATTTTGTGTATCACAATGGCTATTGATAATATATATTTTACTTTGGTGTATATATTTGAATCTTAATTCTTAACCTAGTCACTGTTACATTAGTGAAAAATATTATTAACAACATGATATAATTTTGATTAAATAATGAAACCATTATTTGGTGATGTTTTAAAGGGGAATGAATTAGTGTTATTTACTTCTTTTATATTTTCTTTATTTTTCATAATTTGTGGATCGTAACGGCTGTTTTGACGACATATATTTGACTTTGGTGTATATATTGGATGAATCATAACCTAGTCACTATTATTCGGTTGAGCATATGTTTATCTCGTAGAAAAATAATAATAAGAATTATGCCATTTTTAGTTTTTTATATATCAATAATTAATAATAATAATAGCACAACAACAACAATAATAATAATAGTAATGAGGAGGGATCCGTTTACTCTAGGAGTAACTCTAACAATAGTTACTTCACTTACTAACTCCCTGTAGACATTAAATTTAATTAATCCAATTGTCAAATTAAAAGTTTTTATTGAGTAAATTAAATCTACAAATTTTCATAAATTTTAAACAATGTTTGATATTTCATTTATTAAATTCAATTCAATGTATGATATTTATTTTAAAATACAAGTAAAATTTTGACTATTAAATCGTATAGCTACGATTGTCCAATTTATCTAAAATTTGGTATGCATGATCGTTAAGTTAATACGACAATATTCAATGGTTGGATTGATATAATTTAATGTCTATAAAAAATTATTAAACAGAGTAACTTTTGTTAGAGTTATTCTTGGAGTAGACAGATTCCTCCTAGTAATAATAATAATAATAATAACTAGTGGGGGCACGCACTCCGTGCCTGCACCCACCATTTAGTTTTTTTTTTTTACAGATATTTTTTATGAAAACAGTTTAAAAATCATTTAAGGGGTAGTTAATTTTATTAAGGTGGTTAATAGAAATTAGAGGATAAAAAGGTCTAAAAAATATGTACACCAAAAAATGAATATCCCCTTTATAATAGATAATAGATATAGATAATAATAAAGTTTTGTATAAATATAATTCAAAACTCAAAAAGTTGAGACACACTGCTAGAGTAAAATAGCATAGAGCAGAAGCCGTTTCATTTTATGTGAGTGTTTTTTCCTTCTTCTTTTCTTCCGCTGTGCTGTATCTCCGTTTTCTTTCTCTTCCTTCAGAGCTTGAGCAAGTTTTCATCTTGATTCTCGAGAATAGCTGGTTCCTAATGCTGTGTTTGGTTTTGTTCAAAATTTCAGAGTCGCAATGGAAAACTCAGACCACAACGAACCCGACAAGAAGAGGCCTCACCTCACCTCTGTTTCTTCCCGTAGAAACTCATCCAACCCTCCCCCCAACAACAAAACCGTACCCCCCTTTCTCTCTCTCTCTCTACATGGTTATGTAATCATGTTTATGTAGATTTTGCTTTGTTGCTTTTATCTCTTCTGTTGATGACTTGTGTGTTCTGTTGTTGATGATCTTATTTTGAATTTTAGTGTTTGTATTGAATTGGGTGTGTAATTGGGTTCTTGGAGCCGTTTAGTGTTGTGGGCATTGGCTGAATTGGCTCATTAGTATAGAGGGAGTGCAATTGTGGGGTAAAAATTTGATCTTTGAAATATGGGGTGGTGGTGGGGGGGGGGGGGTGCGGGGGTGGTGGCTGTTTGATTGTGCTTAGTGCTCAGTGCTCTCACTAACTACTACTACTGACTAGGGCTGTGAAGAGTAGGAAGGATGCATTTCATGTCATGTGAATCGTTACATTATATGTGTCTGTTTGGTTATACAATGATGAAAATTGATTTTGAATGAATGAATTTTGCAAAATTGATTTTTGGTAAAAGTAAGTTGAGTGTAAAATGATTTATGTTTGGATATATTCACGTAAAAGTGAGTTGAACAATAAATTTGAGGCTAAAAATCACGTTTGGAGGCAAAAGTTCCAAATCCCAGCTTCAAGTTAGAATCCATTCTAGAGGCGAAATCAATTCTACTTGAGAACAACCAAACATGTGAAAATCATTTTTTTGTCTCAGAAATCACTTTTGCTTCTCACAAAAGTGAATCCAAACATGCCCTATATTATGTCTGATTTGTGTATTATTGGGGTTAAAACTTCTTGTTGTGCTTAATGATGTTTAAGGGATGTTTTCATGTCATTGAGAATCCTTCACTTAAAAAAAATGATGTATAGCAAGGGTTTTTATGGGCTTCGAAGTGCTTAGCAAGAGTTTTAGAGGTGAAAGAAAACACTGTTTGTGGTTTCTTGTTTATTGTCACAAACAAATTCTATCTGTGTGTGGCAACTAGTTTTTTTCCCCACTACGTGTTGTTAATAAGCTTTACTTGCATAATGGGGGATGCTCCCTCCAGGCTGATGCAGGTGTCTTACAGCTGCAGAATCAGCAGCTAGTTCAACAGACAGACATCCAAAAACATGCTTTGCAGGAACTTGAAGAAAAAATTAGAGAATTAAAAGATAGACAATATTCTTATGATGACTTATTAATTGCATGGAACCAACACTGGATTCAGGTTATTCTTTATCATCATGCTCTGGTTCTGTTGCCCCTGCTCTCTATTCAGTTTATTATTTTCCTCTTTCAAAAGTAGCACTACTTATTTTTTTGGTGGCCCTGTTGGGGATCGGTGGGTCGAAGACAAGGCACTTTTTGTCATATTCTTGTAGCACGTGCACATTGATTTAACTTTCTTATTTGCTTTTCTAGTTGGTTGATGATATAATTCTTCTTGGGGTACAAGCTGGGAGAGGCAAAGACTCATTGCAATCTTTGGCTAACCTTGATAATCCTCAAGGTACTTTCTCCCTCTCACACACAAACCCCAAGTTCTTTCATGCAGTATTAAGAAACATCAAGAGACTGACTTTACTTACTCTCTAGGTTCGCTTCCTTCGTGTCCTCCTGAGGATCTATTTTTATGTAGATTAATCCAGAAAGATTCTATTGAAGGAAGCAGTAATGATGAGATGATTAATTATGTTGAGGAAGCCCTTGCTTTGCGTGGGTCATCTACAAGGGAGTTGTTGAAACTCCTTCAAGATACTGTTGATGGTCAGATGGAGAGAATTGGCAATATAGCTCAGGTTTTACATGGAGATTTACCATCGGAAGGTAAATACATTTAAGATGCTATCCAATCCTTAAACTACATAGTTTTTTCTAATGATTGAATTGATATTTATCTACCAGATATCATTGATGTTGGATTGTTTAAGAAAATTTGTATAAATGATCTATTGTTTTTACTTGTTCTTGGGCTTGCAGATGCTATCATCCAAATGTCTAAGATTGATGATATGACGAAAGAGGAGGAAAATTATTTATGTGAAGTGATTGATACTCTCCATGCGAAACATGAAGATTATACTGTCGGCATTCAGAATTATATAAATGAGTGCTTACAAGATCAATCTGACATAAAACGCCTTACAGGTATCTGAAATGTTTATTTTTTCTTTATTGTTTTAACTACTTCAATTATTATGAAGTTTAGAATAACAAAGTATGAATTTTAATGATCTTATCATATGCTATGGTTTTTAAATGGCTAGTACTATGGTTGAAAAAACTATAAAAGGAAGGTTTCCTTTTGTTTAATGATATGTTTTAGATATAAGTGGTAATATTATATGATATATGACTAAATCTCCAATTGGATTTTTAGAATATTAATTTGACCTTCAAAATTTTAACAATGATGATTTTTAGACACCACAGGACATCAATTTGGTCCCAGTAAACAGTAACTTTTGTCAAAAAGTATCATTTGAGGACCGAATTTATGTAATAATCTTTTGAGGGTCAGATTGAATGTTTTGAAAATCTTGAGTATAAAAAATGAGGGCTTACCATAAATATTTTCCTAGGCTACACTCGTTCTCAAAAGGGTTATAAGTGTTACTCCCCAACACTCAAGATGTTTTCACTAAGTCGTTGAGAGGTCCTCGGATAACTTATATATGTAACAAGCTTGGTGCATGATTTATATGCTCCAGCTTGAGGGGGTGTTAGAATTAATATAAATAGGGGTTCATTTATGTAGTTATATTGGTTAGGTGTAGCTGAAAACCCTTGTATTTATGTCTCTCTCTATATATACTATTTCCATTGTGTAGTAGAAACACAAGGGGATTTACCCATATGCCTCTCATCTTTTCTCTCTCTCAACAGAATGTCTTCGTCACATACTCACATTGTTCATTTCTTGTTACTATGATGTTAGATTATTGTCGAAATAATATGAAAATATCTCATTAGATCAATATTGCATCTTAGAACAATTTAGAGTATATTAGGTTTTCTCTGAAGATTGGTTTCCATATTACTTATATTTCATGATTTGTTTTCTTATTCAATCAAGATTGAGAGTCTCGTACAAGTATAAATAGGGATTAGTGTTTCACTGTTTTGTCTTCTGTAACACACCCAACATGTTATCTCGTATCAAGTAAATATTAATTTTAGAGTATTTGTCTCTATTATCTTCTTTTTCTCCATGTTAGGAAAGGGGGACATTAGAGAAGCTAGTTAGTTAGAATGTATTCAATTAGGAAATAGGAACAGTTAGATAAATCGGGGAAAAAAAGATGGGAGGGTTCGTTTAGGGAATTTGATATTTGTGTAAAAGGGGAAACCCTTTGTGAAGGGGAAATCCTTGGAGGAGAATTCTCTCCTTTTATGTTCAGATTCTAAGAAGCCCAGATACATAATACGATATGGGTACAATATGATGTGGATGCATGCGGAGGATACGGGAAACTTTTAGAAAAGCAAGATATCATATGTCCTATATGGAGGATGAGGTTCTGCAGTATTGTGCTGAGTGAGGAGAGAATTGTAATTATGCTCCTTAAAATGTCAGTAATTAATTAAAATTATCAAGAGGAGTTATAGGGATTAAATTTGATCTGGTTAATTAGGAGTGGATATGATCAGAAGTAATGTACTTGTATTTATGGAGAGATTTTTTTATATGATTATGGAGATCATATTGGCTCTTATAGATTGAGAAAGTATGCAATTGCATAGTCTAGAGGTGTCAAAGTGAGCCAACCCAGCTTACTTGGGGTGGTTAAAAGTGAGCTAACCCAACCTGACTCATTTTTTTTAGTGTGCCTGAAAAAACTTAACTCTGTTCGACCCATCTCGGGTTGGTGGATTAAGTGGGTTGGCTCACCTAATTTTAAAAAAATATATTGGTATTGGGAATTCAAAAAAATAGAAAAAATTACACAAGTAAAAACAGAAAAAAAAAATACAAAATTGTATTTTATTTTATAAAAAATGGGTCAAAGTGAACCAAATCGACTTGAACCCACTTTGACTCACGGGTTAAGTGTGCCACGTACATGGGAAAATGTCAGACTATTTTTTTACTAACCAAATTTACCAGTGAGTTGGATTGGGCTGAGTTGGCTCATGGGTTGTGGCCCATATTGACACCTCTACATTTACTTTCTCTTGGTTGAGGGTTTTTCATAATCGTCTCTTGAGAGTGTTTTTTCTTCATATTGATAGGCGAGCTTGACGAGGTTGCGGCTGAACTTGAAGAGAGTAGAAGAAAACTAGTCAGTCTGAAAATGCAAAAGGATGCAGCTATAGGGACGAATTCCTCCAATGCCGATGCAGTGAATGGAAACTTGTCCCCTGAAAAGCCTGCAGACAAGGCCATGGGTTTGCGCGAGTTGAAGGATTCAATTGAGGAAGCTAAGGTTTTTGTTGCGTAAATTTCTTTCCTTCTGTCATTTGTTTGTCCTTTTTCTCTATCTAAGGAAGATATATGTTTGCACAATGTCATAGATTGTGGCTGCTGATCGTCTGTATGAGCTTCGAGATGCACAGGAAGAAAATCAAATCTTGACAAAGCAATTCCAAGAACTTCAGGTTTGTAAGTTTGGATTAACTATGACCGTTCTGTCATAATTTCTTGAGTAGTTGAGATGCATTTGCTATAGGGTTCCATGTAAAAGTTGTTTTTCATGTATGTTTATTTCCAGAATGAACTGAATGATGATAAGTACGTACGCTCTTCCCGGATATACTCTTCGGCAAATGATCAACGTCAACATTGGATGGCTGAATCGGATCGATATAAAACATTGACAGAGTCACTGCAGGTTAGCAGTGATTTCCTTTTTTCTTTGATAATTGATTTTTTCCGCTGTTCCCCCTTTTACATATTCTTTTTAAATGCACCTTTAGGCTGGAAGGGTTCACGTCACGAAATGGGAGAAGGAACTGAATTTGAAATTGGAGCAAGCTGATTCTGCAAGGCGTATCCTTGACAAGTCTGACTATAGGACTGAGGAGCTAGAGCTTCAGTTGCAGAAGTGTATTATTGAAAAGAACGATCTTGAAATTAAGATGGAAGAGGCTATACAGGATACTGGTCTGCATATAACTTTTTCCGTGTTTAGACTTGCAGTGCATATGATTGAATCTCCCAGTTTCTTACAATATTACATGTTTCAGGGAGAAAAGATATCAAATCTGAGTTTCGGGTGATGGCTTCAGCTTTATCTAAAGAAATGGGGATGATGGAAGCTCAGTTGAAGCGATGGAAGGATGCAGCTCATGAAGCTGTATCACTACGTGAGAAAGGACATTCTCTAAGAGCATTGTTGAGTGGGAAGGTTAATCTCACAAAATGATTGATATTATGTGCCCCTGCATTTTCTTTCCCACCTACTCTGTGATAGGTCTTTTACAGAAATTTATCTAGTTATTTTGAGTGTGTGATGTCCTCTTCACAGTTACTTTTACACAGAGTAGTGGTTGAAAATTGCATGTTATTGAATCCAATATATATATATATATATGCTGCAAAGTTGCTAATTTTTCCAATAGGAATCGTAACTGCAAATGTCTAATTCTTTGTTTAATGAAACTGACATAGTTCTGTATGCATGTTAAATTATAGAAAGTGAATGAGAAAATTCTAATTGGGTCTAAGTTGCCAATTTTTTTCTTCCAATTTTGTTGTAATAAACCATGTTTGTTGTATATATAAAACGATATGGTTAGTAATTGTTAAAATGTGGTTATGGATCGAACTGGA
This sequence comes from Glycyrrhiza uralensis, assembly GCA_030159175.1. NCBI lineage: Eukaryota > Viridiplantae > Streptophyta > Magnoliopsida > Fabales > Fabaceae > Glycyrrhiza > Glycyrrhiza uralensis. Next base: position 4,278,169 of record BRZY01000006.1, read on the forward strand.
AAATATTGTTGACTTACACCTGCTTGAATTTAATGACATGAGAAATCATGTTGGTTGGAACATACTGCAAGAGCTTATAGGCAGGTTCTTGCCCTTGAATTAACACAATACATACCTTTTTAACATTAAGGTTTATTAATTCCTTTGTATTGATGCAGACAAATGAACTCAAGAGCCTTGCAGACAAATGTGCTGAACAGTTTACGGAAATTAAGTCTTTAAAAGCATTGGTAAGTCTGCCTTGGCTTTACCTTCGTGTTGTTCTTTATCTGTAAGTATTTTCTTCTCTAATGCCTCTGTTGTATAACAATAATGCTTGCCAATTTCCTCGTTTGAGGTTAAATTTAATTGCGTGCCACTTATATTTGAGTCAGATTTCTAAATCTAGAGTATGCCTGTGACTGAGTCAGATTTGGTTGCAAATGTTTTTATTTGCCTTTGCCTTTGCCTTTTAAGTGTGTGTTATGTATGTGTATATGCACCTATGTTTTTCAAGATTCTCAAACATTATTTGCATTATGATTTTAGAGGCCTTCTAGATTGTCTATAAATCTTCAAATAACTGATTAAGATGCTCTGTTTCAGATTGAAAAGTTACAGAGGGAGAATGAGGAGTTAGGATTTGTTCTGGATATGGATGGCTCGGAGAATTATGAAAAAAGGTATGCTGATCCGAGGTTGTTCAGTGGTTGCAGAGTTTTGTGTTATTAAGTTTGTGGGGTAAAATTTCTTCTAACGTAAATGCTGATGTGTGTGGTAATTTTTGCACTGGTTACTCTGCTGTGTTTTGGGATGATAACATTTATTTGTTCAACTAAGTAAGGGAAACACCTGTCAGTTGCTGTATTGGAAAAACCTCATTATCTTTGGCATATGTTAAAAATTTTGCTTCTGAACAGAATGCATATAATGTCATACTAGTTCTAAAATGTTTGTGTGCTGTCCCTCTTTTTCCCTTACTCACATTTAGATCCTGACCTCCTGTATTCAAGTTGTGGTAGATCCTGGGTTATAGAAGTTCCTTTGTTTGTGTTTTCTCTTCATTGCTATGTCTTTTTGCTTTATGTACCCCATGCTCATTTTAATGCTGTGCAAGGTTCCATTGTTCCTTTTATATTCATTTATTTTTCTTGGGAAATTTCATCATAGGAAGCCTCAGATTTTGTCCTCAAATGGTTCCATCACTTTCTTTTGCAAATCTTATTTTCATGTCTTAATTCATTCTCCCTTGGTGGATGACAAATACTTACTTCAAATAGGTCAATTTTCGAACAAAGAAAAAGTGTTGGGGGACAATTAACTCTCTAGATATTTTCATTCATGGTGCCCAACTTCTTAAGGTTTTACTGTTAAATTGAACTCATGGTAAACATTTAGTTGTAATTGGTAATTGATTAGAGAATTTGTTTTACATTCAAACCAAAATTTTGTTCTCTTCTATCTACTTGGATGATTCATTCTAGATATGCTACAAAACTTGGATTTCAGTTATGCAGAAGTTAGAGAATCTGAAAGTAAAGCCCGCGCTCAAGCTGAAATGCTGCAAAATGCTTTAGATGAACATGGTCTAGAGTTGAGAGTAAAAGCTGCTAATGAAGCTGAAGCTGCTTGTGAACAAAGGCTTACTGCCGCAGAAGCTGAAATAGCTGAGTTAAGGGCCATGCTGGATGCATCTGAGAGGTTTGTGTTTATGCATACTTCTATATTGAAGAATACATGAACTGTTTTATACTTTTATATCTTTAACATATACGGACTCGATGAAAATCAGAAATTGATTAAAATTAACATCTATGATATCTAAATTAAGTTCTTTTTATTTGTTTGTAACAGTTATTTGATGCAGTGATTTCAGTACATGTGCTGATATTGCTTTGTCAGACAGAAGCGATGTTTTTTCCCCCTGTTTTTAGCATTATGTCTTTTTCATATTGAATGTCTTCATATGAATGGAATAAATGATTGTACAAGCTGCAATTGTTTATCAATCTGTTGATGCATGACTTCTCCTTGTTTTATCTGCCCCTATTCAGAGGTATATTGGAGCTGAATGAGGCTATTAAAGTTAAAGATGTTGAGGCAGAGGCATATATATCTGAAATTGAGGTTTCCTATATGACTTGACTTCTATTTTTTCCACTTGAACTATATCTGATATCTCTCTTGTAATATAATTAATTAATTGCTTTCCTGCAGACTATTGGTCAAGCATATGAAGATATGCAGACACAGAACCAACATCTGTTGCAGCAGGTGGCTGAGAGGGATGACTATAATATCAAGGTATGTCTTGTTGTTATCTCTCTAGTAAGTGCTGTCTTGCAATGATCTTCATTTTTCCATGCACAACTCTTGTAATGCTTAGGTTATTGCGTAGGATTTTGCTAACCTGGTTGATGAAAAATTAATGCTTCATCTCTGTAACTAATATTTTGAATAAATGGTTTTGTATAAATTGATTTTGAAAACTTGATGCAGCTTGTATCAGAAAGCGTGAGGACAAGACAGGCACACAACACTTTACTGTCTGAGAAGCAAGCCTTAGAAAGGCAACTTCAAGAAATCAATTCTAAGATAGAAGAATCGAAGATGAGGATTGCAAATAGTGAAGAGCAGGTCCTACTTCCTCTGCTGCTTGCCCTATACTTATGTATTTTATTTTGATATTCTGCTGTACAACTTTGCTGGTGCTCACTCACTGTTTTAAACAATTTTTTGAATTGAGCAGATGAAAGGGTTTCTATCAGAAGCCGCCAAATGTACTCAAGACGAAAAACACCTTGCAGTCGCCTTGGAATTTACTAAGTTGGAGTTGGCTGATGCTGAGAAGGAGTATAAGTGGCTCAAGTCTCTTGCTTCGTCTTCGGAGAAGGAATACGACCAAATCCAGAAAGATAATGAAGCTATTGAAATGGAATTGGAGAGTGAAAGGTATTTTTCTCTTTAAGGTGTTCATGGATCAAGTCTTCCTCAGTCCTCAATTCTAGTGTAGAAAGTTTGGTGCAAAATTTGCATTACATAAGATCTGTGTTAAATTTATGCATTGATGATAGATGATTGACTTTGGGGAAATGATTATGTAGTATGAAGTTCACTCTCAATTGGCTCAACTCATACTCATCCATTTATGTCATATGCAGGGCTTCGCGGATGAAGCTTGAAGAAGAACTAAGGGAAGTGAACAACCAAATTGCTGAGCTGAGTTCTGAAACTGGAGAAACCGCGATACAAAAGCTCGAAGAAGAAATAAGAGTTTGCAAGAACATGATCAAGTGTACTGTCTGTTCTGACCGTCCAAAGGAGGTAAAAAACAGGCTAACTCATTCAACTAACTTAAATTGACTTGAAGCTTGTTCGTTTGGGATTTTTCTCTTGACAAAATCACCTTTTTGTGTAAAACATCACTTTTAAGAATTCTTAAGATGTTTGGATAAGCTTACTTTAAGAATCAGAATCTCAAAATAATCAGTTCTTAGCTTTTCCCGAGAAACTATTTCGGGTAGCTTTTAAAAAAATAAACACTCTTTTATAATCTCAAATAAATGGACCTCTCGTTGTGTCAAGTATTGTGATTATTTTTACAAAGCTGATTTTGCATCTTTTCTTGGACTTGTATTTATGCCTGTTTGGATAATTTTTTCTACAAGCACTTATATTATGAGCTTTATAACTAATAACTTCTCATATGAGTTCAAATCAACTTTTACAATTCAATTTTTTCAAAAGCTCTCTTTTTTAACTTCATTATAAGCACCTATCAATTTAACAATGACTATTTAACAACTCTTTTCTCTTTTCCATATATGACAAAAATAAGAATGTAAAACAAAACTAACTTCTTCATAAGCTAGAAGTTGGGCTTTTGAACCAAACAAGACCTTAGTCTGTTTGAACTTTGAACTTTGAAGACGACTAAGATAAAATTTATTGCAAAACAGCAACATCTAAGAGTTTGATTTGGTCTGTATTGGACAGGTGGTGATTGTCAAGTGCTATCATCTGTTCTGCAATCCATGCATACAAAGAAACCTTGAGCTCCGTCACCGCAAATGTCCCGCCTGTGGAACCGCGTTTGGACAGAGCGACGTTCGCTTTGTCAAAATATGAGACTTGATGCTTTCATTAATGTTTTGGATCCTTGAACCTTGGTCACTGTTGTTTGTCATTTTTACCTTGATCATAGTTTTAGACAAGCATTTTTACCCAATAAGGCAATAAATTATGCGGATTATAGACATTGGTGTTTCTTGCACTTGTTTATGTATGCTATTGGTAGTGGTGAAGTTTACGGTGGGTGAAGTAGCATAGTAGGTGCTACAGTGTGAGGCACCATGGTTTTTTTTACCTCCTACATTAGGTTATTGTAGTCTATGATTTCTTCCCCATGATTTATTTATACTTGGTGTTATAAGAATTAGAATGTACCTCAAGATACGAATTACAACATCCCAATGTCCTTCACATGGTGAGTTAAGAAATTGACTTCCCATTTTAATTTTTTTAAAACAATTTTTCAATATAAAATAGTTAAATAATATAAATATCTTGCTTAAAAGGTACCCTTTAAGTCACTAAGATTGTCTAGGGCCTAGGGGTGAGAGACTTCAGTAATTCGCATGAGATGATAGATTCAAACATCATTGGCACTATTGTACACCAAAGGGCACTTATCTAATCATGGTTTTGTTTATAAATCATGAAAAAATGGCTTTTCTTTTAATCCAAACAAATAATAAGTTTTTAAAAACTTAAAAGGAACAAAAGGAAGAGAAATTCTTAAATATACACATGATCAGAAAAATACTCAAGTAAGCTATTGACATATAATTCTTTAAGTATAGGTGCTTCTTTTATATATCTCATCTATTTTTATATATACTAAAAATTAATTTAAATATCTATGACTAATCGTGTTTCTAAAATATTTGTAATATTTTCCATAATAGAATTGATCCATAAGAGTAAACTATAATTTTAATTATTTACAAAATACACGTAAAATAAATTAGTTACTTGAAAAATTCGTGATATCAAATTAAGTTTTTAAAAAACAAATTGACAAAACGATTAACTCGATGTCATTATAAATTCCTAGAGAACTAAGTTAACGTAAATTAATTTTCGAAAATAAATTAACGTAAATTAAAATTCAAAAAATACTAGTTCGGTCCTTTTCTTTTCTCTCTCGTTACGATTTTTACAGGGCCCAAGCCCAAATTTTTTTGGGAAATGGTAAATACACCCCACACTTTTTAGACATACACCCCACTTAATGCTGAAATTTCAAAAATATCCTCAAAATTCTCGTGCATTCCGGAAACTGAAGTTTCCGGAATGCAATTTTACATTCCGGAAACTGGATCCAAAATTGCATTCCAGAAACTGGAGTTTCCGGAATACAAATTGTATAGAAACTGGAGTTTCCGGAATACAAATTTGCATTTCGGAATACTGTTTCCGGAATACAAAATTGCATTTCGGAAACTCCAGTTTCCGGAATATACGTAAAAATGGAGGGTATTTTAGAAATTTCCATAGTTAAGTGGGGTGTATGGCTAATTTTTTGTGGTGTATATACCAATTCCCATTTTTTTTTCCTCCGCTTTTTGACTGGGTAGCCCAAAACTTTCTTACGCAACAAGTATTTGCATTTTTGACCAAAAAGAAAAAGTATTTGCATTTCTTCATTGTTCTATAGTTGTTGTATTTTAATATTAATATATATTTTGGGTTGAAAGTGAACGCTGACGTTTCTGGGGGAAGAAGAAGAAGAAGAAGAAGAAGAAGGAAAAAGCCTTCCCTGGCAATGGCATAATAAGTAATAACTCATACATAAGGGTTGATGTGTTGGGGGAAGAAACAAGTGAAGAAATCGTGCGTGCGTTGGAAGAACGCAGAATAGAATATAATAGAATAGAATGCAGTAAATAAAGCAGTAAGGGATGCAGCGACTGAGGAGTTCAATCTTAAGTTCAGTGTCGGCGGCTAACCTTAAACGAAAATATCTCAATTCATGGTCTGCCATCCAAGACACTTATTTTTCCACAAAGGTAGTAAGTAGTATTACCAATTACCAATTACCAATTACCAATACCATGCTCTCTCTCTCTCTCTCTCTCTCACGATTTATTCATCTTGTTATTCTGTTTCTGTTTCTGTTAGGATACGTTTGAGCGGCACCGGGTGGTTTTCACCGTCGGAACTTCCATTGCTTCCGTTGCTACTGCTTTCTTCGGTCTCTCTCTCTCTCTCTCTTTCACTCTTTGAAGACCAAACTTACCCTAATTCATTCATTCATTGATTATGCTTACGTTTTGTATATATTTGATTTTGTTTAAAATTATCATTGTCAGGGTATTCATTGCGTCATTTACATGAAACCAAAGTTGATCAAAGGCTTCAATCCATTGAAAATGCTGTATTCATCTCTCTCTCTTCTCTGCTTTCACTGTTTTTTTGGTTTCGCTTTCTATCATCATCTAAGTATACTGTTGTGTTCTGTTTGTGGCAGATGAAAAACAATGTCAATCTTCAACATTCTGAAATCAAAGACATTGTTGGTTCTGGTTCCGGTGGTTGCAGTCTTCCTGCCTGTGCCGCCACTGCCGGAACCACCTTACTTATTGGGTTTGTTCACTTCCGTGTTTCCTTTGCTTGTCTCTGTAAACTGATCCTTAACACCATCACTCTTGGGATTACAATGAGCTTTTACTTTGATGGTTTTTTTTTTGTTGCTGCATTCTGCATCCATTGTTGTGATTGTTGTATGGTATCATTTTTTGTAGGAATTATTAGCATTGATATCATTAGTGCATTCTGCATCTATTGATTGCTTGTTAGCATTGAGAATGTTAAGATGGATGAGTGGTGGTCATGTGAGACAAGATAGGATCAGGAATATGATCATTAGGGAGAAAGTTGGGGTAGCTCTTCTTGTAGAAAAGATGGTAGAAGCTCGTCTTAGGTTGTTTGAACATGTATGGAAAAGATCCATAGAATAAGGAGGGTTGACCAAATGGTGGATAGCCCAATAGTTAGAGATAGAGGGAGACCAAAACAACTATAGGCTAAACCACTAGGAGGGATTTAAAAGTGAACGGTCTATCTTTGAACTTGATACATGATAGGAAATTATGGTGTTTTTTGATCCATGTAGCCAAACCTACACTGTGGGATATGACTTGGTTGTTATTTATGTTGTTATGCTTTTGATAGCTCAGTATATAGTTTTCCTTACTAACCAATGATTTGGTTCAAATTTCCAACCAGTAGTCCAGTGCCTCTGAGAAATAGCAAAACGAAAAGGAGAGATAAAATGAAATTTTCAATTTGAAAGTTGGAAACAGATTAAACCATTACTTGAAGCTTGCTTCTTAGTAAACTAAATCTTAGTAAAGAAATTTTTGATGTGATTGAATTTACTATTCTGACAAAACACTCAAGTAATTCTGCTGGACGAAAACCCTTAATTTTTGGGTTCTACTTCACACCTACAATTGAATATATGGCCTCCACAGTCATAGCTGAAGATATTTACTGCAAAATTGTTTTGGTTTTTTGTTCAATCTTCTATGAAACTCATGACATCATCTAGCAAATTAACATGCCATGCTACTTCCCTTGTGCTTATCCCCCTAAGCAATTTGTTCATTTTATGGCCATTTCTTTTATGTAATGAGGAAATGTTTTTGCTGGGGGTATTGATTTGTGCATAGAGGCACTGTAAGCAGGGTAACACGCTGCAGGAGGAATGTGGGCAACAAAATTAAAAGGGTACAAAAATGGTTTCTTGGAGTGCAATTTTTTCCTCCATATGCTAATGGTGTCCTGAACATAAATTTGATCCTTCTTACCTTTAAGACCTCAAGCTTCTAAAATTTTGAGGATAACAAAAATAATCAACATGTGGTGAAGATTAATATCAGGTAAAATTTTGCAAATAGAGAAGGACTTTGGGAGTGGGAGGACATTGGTCCCAGGGGGTAGGTGGGTGGGTTAGGTGTCACTCTCTCCCTCAAACTCGATCACAGTCCATTTCTTTTGTTTGGTTTCGAATCTGGAAACAGCCTCTCTGCTTGCAGGGATAAAGCTGTGTATGTCTACCCTCTTTAGACCCCATATGGTGGGAGGCTCGTCCATTAGGCCACCCCTTTAGTGTTGCTTCTGAATTTGAAACATAGTAGTATAGTACTAATAAGATGTCAAACTTATTCATTACACATTGGGTTGGTGTACGTGTTCAATATGACCAAGGTCCTCTGTTAATGTGTTAGTGCTTCGTAAGTCAAAGCACGCAATGCATCATCCATGCTTGATGACTTTTATTTTCTTTGTTATTTTTTTTTTGAAGATTTTCTTTGTTATTTTGCAATCAATGAATTTAAACTTTATAATTCCTTTTTAGTTTTCAGTTTAGCTGATATGCAGGTATGGCTTGGGATGGAGAGGTGGAAGCTGGTATACAACTAAGAAGTTCAGAAAGGAGCAGATGAAAATGCTAGGACAGATTAAACCTAGAAGATGGCAACTGCTTGGGAAGATAAAACCTAGAGGGTGGCAATTCAAGTTCCTCAGAAGGCCCCTTACAAGATCCAAAGTGCCAGATACTGCAGTGAAAACATCTGAAACAATAATAAAGGATGCATCTACCACACATACTGCTGGAAAATCCCATTAGTATTACTATAGTACTACTATTAAAATGGTTCTTTCAAGCACATAGCTGCAGATGCTGGATTAGGCTTCCAAATTTGCACCGATATTGTATTATTTTGGCCTGCAGTTGCTGCCCATAGCTTGATATTCTTCATTCTTCATGTGATGGGTGTCCAAGATACTTGTGTTTTATTTTGATTATTAATTATTAAATTTATAACGGAGGAAATACGCATACTCAATTTTGGGGTTTGACAATAGATCTCTCAAATTTCACTTTTGGTTATTTAACTTTCATTAATTTTAAAACGTCCGAATAGTGATTTTGTGTTCGTGCGGAATGGCCAAGTTCTAAATAGTGTAACTTTTTTTGTCAAAAAAAAAAATAGTGTAACTTTTAAGAACTAACCTTTCTATCAAGAAGGTAAGCAACATGGATAGAAGAACTTTAGCAATACACTTATTTTGAATAATTCTTATTACTGGATTTTGTCCTACACTTGCCCAACAATTAAAACAAGAAAAATAATTTTTCTTTTTTACCTTAAGTGTGAAACATGGCCTAATAATGAAGAATGTTTCGAAAAAAATTATGGGTTTAGTAACATTTTCTCAATAAACAGAAGAAGCTATCAATTGCTTAGCATTTGAAGTTTATTTTGTTAATTTTATTCTGGTGTGAAAGAAGGTAATTGACCTTTGCTAAGGTACAACTATAAATTCCAAGCGTCTCTGGTAAGAAAGATGTTTTGGCTTTTCATATACACCCCTGCAATGAAAAACCATCCACACATTTACTTGTTAAGCTAAGGAATCATGGCAACAAAATCCAAAACTCACTATAATTTAATAGTGGGTCTATGGTAGACCCCACAAGTGCTTTGTTTATACCACTAGGTCCAATCTATTGACAAAAGGGTGGTTTAAAACCAATCATGTGAATAACTTTTTTTTTTTTTAATTTTTTTCTTCCCTTCACTGTGTTTTATTCTGTTTCCTGCGTGTATAAATAATGTCTGGATTTGGGAAGATTAATGTACCAGGAAACAGAGAGGATGGCCAAGACATCACTCTCAATAATCCTTGTGATTCTCTTCTTCTGGGGTACTTCAACTATTGCAGCAAGAACACAATTTTCACCCCTCAGCAGTAGAGGAAGTGCTGTTACTGCATTGCCACCAGCAATCCCTGATGGGGGTATTTGCTCATCAATGGTGAAGACAAAAGGCTATGCTTGTGAAGAACACTTGGTACTGAACTGTGCCCTCTTCTTCATCTGTTTTCTGTTCTGACTTCTAATCAGAAATCAGCAACATTTAGAGCAGCTAATAGTACTGACTGGATTCTATGTATGTGATGGTTTTTTAGGTGACAACACAAGATGGTTACATTCTCAACATGCAGAGAATTCTACCAAGGGGGCCACCAGGCACTAGGATACCGGTTCTGCTACAGCATGGGCTATTCATGGTTAGTATTATTAGTTTCAAAAAGCAACTATGTTTCATGACTATCCTGTTTGGATAAGCTGCTTATTTAAGCACTTATGGCTTAAGTACTTATCATATAAATGCTTATGTATAAGCTATTTTTAAAATCAGAGAGGGAATGTGATTAAACTGATTTCATATAAGATGTAGGCTGTTTTGATAAGCTATTTTGGATAGCCTATGAAAATAAGCACAAAACAGCTTATGAGACAGTCATAAGCTATTTTCATAAGCTCTCTCAAACACTCTCAAACACTCTCGCAAGTGTTTATGTCAGTAGATAAACTCAAATAAGCTTTGCATAAGCCAATCCAAAGTTGATGTTGGAAAATTAATGTAATGTTGTGATGTCTGCAGGATGGTGTAACATGGTTATTGCTCCCTCCAAGTCAATCTCTTGCATACCTTTTGGCAGATAATGGGTTTGATGTTTGGCTTGCTAACACACGTGGAACCAAATATAGCCGTCAACACGCATCCTTGCCTAGTAATAGCTCGGTTAGTTTTTGTTTGCCATATGTTGCTGCCACTTCTATGGTCAGCAATTTGATTTCTATTGCTTATATATCAGGTTCAAACTGTTTAGGATTATTGGAATTGGTCATGGGATGAATTGGTTGCATATGATCTTCCAGCAACATTCCAGCATGTGCATGATAAAACTGGACAGAAACTTCACTATGTTGGTCACTCACAGGTGATTGGTGAATTTTGTATATTATCACTTGCTCTTGTTGTCTTTGGCCTCTCTCCATACAATTCAATGTGATGCAGACTGGAGAGTGTTTGGATTCTTCTTTTGTAGGGAACTTTGGTTTTATTGGCTGCTTTTTCCAAAGATAAGTTACTGGATAAGTTGCGATCAGCCGCCTTACTTTGCCCAATTGCTTATGTTGGTGAGATGACCTCACCACTAGCTAAAAATGCTGCTGAAAACTTCATTGCAGAGGTAGTTGGTTGGTAATAAATATGTTGTTTCGTTTTCACCAAATAAAAGAAAAACAGATATGATTGTTGCTCAAAATTCAAAAGATTGACTCTGGAAATCTGTGTTTTCTCCTAACAGTCACTTTACAAATTGGGAATCTTTGAATTTAATCTGAGAGGGTAAGTAATTCTTATTATCCTTTTTATGCATGTTATTGATTGCTATTATGGTTCATTACTTTGCACTATGGCTAAGAAGGCTGCTATATTGCTTCCTTATAGTTCAATTTTTTTATGTTGTAAGAAAATAGATGACATTTCTCAAAACTCTTTGTTGGTAGAATAAGATCAGATTCAGAATCCATCCAGATTTAAATAAAAATGTACTTTCTATTGAAAGAAAAGTTGAATTTATATTTCCATGTCACAGAGTAAGCAAGTATATGACCAATCTTGTTATGCGTATCAATCATGAGATCAGGATTGGTTTCACTTCATCTTTTCTCATGTTTGAATAGGGGATCTGTTGTAAAGTTCCTTAAGGACATGTGCAAGAACACAGCAATTGACTGCACCAACTTGTTGACCTCTTTCACAGGTTTTATGCATGTTCCAGTTTAGCCATTAATCCCCAGAAACCCCTCCCCACCAAACCACCCAAAAAGGTCTATTTTAACAGTTTTTACCTATGTTGATATCATTATTATGCTTTCAGGCCCAAACTGCTGCCTAAGCCCTTCGATAATCAATATTTTTTTGGACCACGAACCTCAGTCAACAGCAACAAAGAACATGATCCATCTATCTCAGAGTAAGTGGTCCTATTCTCCTAATTCAAATATCATGTATGACATCAATATATCCTATACTTCATGATGACAATGAAGTATGGATATTTAAACTCGAACTTGAATCTGCTGTTAGTAATAGAAGAATAGTTTGTTTCATAAGAGGGTGAATTGAATTTTAGTCCTATGGATATCACAGTGATCAGACAAGGAACCATTGCAATGTTTGATTATGAGAACACAGATGAGAATACAAAACACTATGGACAGACCACTCCTCCAGTATATGACATGAGACTTCCAAATGATCTTCCCCTATTCCTTAGCTATGGAGGGGCTGATGCTCTTTCCGATGTCAAAGACGTGCAACGTCTGTTGGAAAGTCTCAAAGATCATGATGGAGATAAGCTTGTAGTGCAGTACAGAAATGATTATGCACATGCAGATTATGTTATGGGTGAAAATGCTAAGCGAGATGTATATGAACCTCTTATATCTTTCTTTAGGCTTCAGTGATATATATTTAGAAAAGAATACTCCCTTACGGAATTTTTTATATTACCTGTTTCCATGTCACAAATGAATAGCACAGAAATTTCAGCATGTAATTTTACAGAAGATACTGTTATTAAAGGAAATTCCTATATATTTTTCTGTTTTGTATACATCCCAAGTAGATTTTCACTTCCCTTATCTCTTAAATTGCAACTCCCCAATTGGCTCTATTTGTGAGATGTAATTTAAATAACAGAATGAAACAATTGATCAGCCACACAACACATTTCAGATGAATATAAAAGAAATTTGAGGAGGATGTTGAAGTATCCAAATCCAGTATCTATCTAGTAATTGAATTCTACCTACACTTGCTGTGGCCTAGAATCATATATCTTAACTCTCATGCATGTTGTCCTATGATTTAGAGTCAGTCAGTTTGGATAAACTTCTCGAGAAGTACTCATGAAGAAAAGTATTAAAAGAATCTTACAATAACCGTAAGTTTTTTAAACAATAGTTTTTCGTATAAGTTGAAATTAACTTTTGCATCTCAATTTTTGGAGGAGAGCTCTCTTTTAAATTCTCCATAGATATTTGTAAGATAATAAGACAATTTCGTAAATGAAGAACCATTACCTTATGTTCATTGAAAAGCTCCCATAACTTAGAAGCTAATCCAAACTGACCTCATTCCCTTTCATGACCATATTCCAAGTGTACAATTCCAAATGGAGAAATGCTTCTGGTAGCTGCAATTACGCCATATTGTGTATCAGTGTATGCTTCAACTAGTCATCACAATATAGAATGCCTTATACTTTATTCACAGTGATGATACTAATAATCATGAGGAAATATCTGACTAAATATGGTGGTATATATTCCAGCAGAATCTGTATTTGTGATTTTTATTGGGTCTCAATATTTCAGCCAACACTTGAATCCAATGGCAGAGGTTTCAATCAGTGTAACATTAAAATTGAATCACACCAAAATCATGAACCAGAAAAAAGGCCAAGAGAATATGTCAGTCAGCATAAGAATGATGATGGACTCAGTACAAGAATAAAATTATGAACACCTCCTACTGGAAGAATTCCAGTTCAGACAATGCCAATCAGAAAGTATTTTCTGGACCATGCTTTGCAATTGCTGTGACAAAGCTCAAATTGACAAATAATCCTTGCCAGAAATGTTAGAGCCAAAGTTCAAGCTATGTACCAAGATTTGAGGGAGGAGTTAGAGTGTAGCCATATATCATATGGTTAATTGCAAGAAAATAAAGTACCTGTTTTTTTTTATTTACACTTTTCATTATAAAATGTCATTTCAATTACAAAATATTAACAATAAAGTCAAGATAGAATATTATTGAAGAAACAAAAATAAATAAATCCCATTAGCCAGTGTTCTGAAGATAGTTAAGAAATCAACAAAATAAAAATTAATTTAAAACACGACATTAAATATATTAATTTTTTAAAATAATAGATTTTAATAAATACTTATTATTTTAAAACTTCTAACTAATGCATTAGTACACTGGTTTGCCTTGTACTTGATGAATTAGGTTGTGTTTCTTGGTTAATTACTAAATAAAAAAAATCCTGTATCAGTTTTTTTTATAATCGTTAAACAATTCCCTTATTTTAACTTAATTTCAAGTCTACCAAAAAGAAAAAGGCTATTTCTATCGTACCCTAAAAGCTAGAAGAATTTGTTTTTTTTTATATGGACCAATAAAAATTCTACAACTTTTTTGATCAACCCAAAAATGTAACACATTGTTGAGGTTTTTTGGTCAATACAAAGAAATAATTCCCAAATCCTTCTATTTTTATGGGTAACAGCCAAAGAAAAATTGTTTATTAAACATGGGAGCTGACGTGGAACTCTTTGATTGGGTGACACACGTAGCCAGAGAGAGTACTCTCTACACAGGAAGGGAAAGAAAAAAAATAACAGGGGATGGGTTTTTCTTCCATGCTCAGATTCAGAGGGCGCAAAGTGTGAGAGAAAGAAAATGGCAAAGTCTCAATTTTTCGTTGCTCTATCTATCTTCCTTTTCATCTTCAACCTCGCCCCTTCTTCTTACGCACTCTATGGTTCATCCTCACCTGTGGTCCAGCTCAATCCCTCTAACTTCAAGTCCAAGGTGAATCAAATTTTAAACTTTTCTTTTTTCTTCATCGCCCCAGTTCGTGATCCCACTGTATTAGCTACTCTTTGCAAATGGGTATTGCGTAAAATCGTGAAATTTTGCATCTTTCTACTTGAAATCCATCTGGGGTATTATGCATTTGATTCGGAATATTTGATTCGTGTTGCATTGGAATTTCTTCTTCTGTTGCATCGTGATGCTTTTATTTTCCTCGATCACTGTGTATAAATAAGCTTGATTTTAAATTGTTCTGCCTTTAGTGGAGGAACTCGTGGAGCTGCAATTATGATTCATGCGATACACACAACACACACATATAACAAATCTGTTAATTCCTACTCGTGCAAGTATGCATTAGTGTTAGTGTTTTATCATTGGAAAAAACAAACATTACTGCATTAGAATTGGATTTTGATGCATTGTTACTTCAAAGCATTTTTACATTGTCATCCAATCATGCATTGCCAAATTATTAAAGAAGTTTGATTATCACAAAGAGTCTGGCTTTTTTAGTGATGTACCCACACATCATTAGATGATAGTGTAAAAAACTATTACACTAACTGTACATCAAATTTGATCCTCTTTGTTCAAAGTAGTTGTTTGTTCATGGAGATCAATTTTAAGAAATACACACTATTTTACTGCCAGTGTGACTCTTTTCCCTTGGTAGCATATTGTAATGCTTTATGTGTACGAAGGTTCTTTCCTGTCCTTTTTATGAATCAGGTTTTTTTTCTTTGCTTTGTCTAGTTTGTAATGGATGAGGTTTTATGGGTGCTATCTGAATAATGACAGGTTCTGAATTCAAATGGAGTTGTTCTTGTTGAATTCTTTGCTCCATGGTGTGGGCACTGTAAGGCTCTAACTCCTATATGGGAGAAGGCAGCTACTGTATTAAAGGGTGTGGTTACTGTGGCAGCACTTGATGCTGATGCTCACCAGGCTTTGGCTCAGGTTGTTTATTGTTCATTTCTTCATTGCTGGCATTTATATTTAATGAAATCTGTTAAAGGAAGACTATGCTGCATGTGTTGTTTGCTTCTTGCATTCAGCCTTTCTGATACAATGTACACTAGAAATACCTTTTGTGGACCAAGCATGATTCAAAATATGATTTTGTCATACATAGTCAATCGCATCTTGGAACTGTTTTAAATAAGTGGAATATGATTAATTGAACCTCATCACTTTGGTCATTTTATATATAAGATTACTTGATGTTTTATGGCATATCAAAGAACCTACCATGCTAGAAATATTGTTTTCTAAAGTTTTTCTTTCATTTCATTCCTAGCTCCACCTTCTCAATGTAAAGAACCAATGAATATATTACCTAGATGAGATAGAATATCTCTGTGAAGATTCTTTTCCCGTCTCTTACGTAACATTTGTTATTGTTTGCATGGTGAATGAAATAATTATTCATTTAGTTCTTTTAAGTTTCTTCAGTTATGATTTACATGTTTGGCGTTGTTATAACTGTTTATTGCAAATTTCTTAAACATTTAGATTTATGTGTGTGTTTTCTTAATTCCCTGCAGGAATATGGGATTAGAGGATTTCCAACTATAAAGGTGTTTGCACCTGGAAAGCCACCGGTGGATTACCAAGGTGCCAGAGATGTCAAACCAATTGCAGAATTTGCACTTCAACAGGTTTGTTGGAATCTATTGTGGGGTGTTTTAACATTTTTGCCCAAAAAATTCATGGTCAAATATTTCTGACTTGTATGAGTAGTGTTACATGTTGGAGTTTGGATAGAGTACATACGTGTCTTATTTTTGTGACAAAAAAAACAATTTCTTGTACTTCTATGAAAAATTGAATGACTACAAATTATATGAGAATCTGATCAAGAACTTGAAAGGGAGATCATGGTAATTCACCAGTTAATTTATGTGATTTGTTGTTCACAGCCAAGTCTTTTCTTATCATATACTATGCAGTTGGTGTTTTTATTTCCGGTAAATAGTATACAGTTACACCAAAATT
The DNA here is from genome assembly GCA_030159175.1 of Glycyrrhiza uralensis. Classification (NCBI taxonomy): domain Eukaryota; kingdom Viridiplantae; phylum Streptophyta; class Magnoliopsida; order Fabales; family Fabaceae; genus Glycyrrhiza; species Glycyrrhiza uralensis. Next base: position 4,294,683 of record BRZY01000006.1, read on the forward strand.
GTGCTTGCTTATAGTTTATCTGCATTTACAGGTAAAGGCTCTTTTGAAGGATCGATTAAATGGAAAAGCAACGGGGGGAGGATCAAATGAAAAGACAGAAACCAGTGCTTCAGTAGAATTAAACTCTCGCAACTTTGATGAATTGGTTATCAAAAGCAAAGAGCTTTGGATTGTGGAATTTTTTGCACCTTGGTGAGTGCTGCCTATATTTCAAAAGCTCAATTTTGGATATCATTATTTATTACCTGACTGTACCTAAAGGGTTTCTACTTTCAGATTTGTAGCTCTAATAGTAATAACAACATCTTTTGTCCTCTTTTATTTCTCATAGGTGCGGGCATTGTAAAAAATTAGCTCCTGAGTGGAAAAAAGCATCCAATAATTTGAAAGGGAAGGTTAAACTCGGTCATGTCGACTGTGATGCTGAAAAGGTAAGCTTTTATGTCTCATAGTTGATAAGAATTAGTACTCAAAACTACCCTTTGCTGTGGTCAAGAATGATCACTACCTAACTTTAATTTATTTATTCTTACTTCTGGATAAGGGTAAGACAATTAAATGCAGTGTTAGATTGTTAACTTTTTTGTTCTGCTCTTCAGTTTTTATTATTCTGACTGGATGTTTTCTTTACCAGTCTCTAATGAGCAGGTTCAACGTTCAAGGATTCCCAACAATCTTGGTTTTCGGTGCTGATAAAGATAGTCCAATTCCTTACGAGGGTGCAAGAACTGCCCCAGCTATCGAATCGTTTGCATTAGAGCAGCTGGAAACAAACGTTGCTCCTCCAGAAGTGACAGAGCTACACGGTCCGGTAAGTGTTTGCTCTCCTGCAAACTTTACTTGGTTGGACTTTAGTTTGAAAAAGAGGATATATATAGGATATTAACACAAGTCTTCTTCACAGGATGTTCTGGAAGAGAAATGTGGTTCTGCCGCTATCTGTTTCGTTGCCTTCCTTCCTGACATTTTGGATTCCAAGGCTGAGGGAAGAAACAGATACCTTCAGCAGTTATTATCAGTTGCAGAGAAGTTTAAAAGGAGTCCTTACAGGCAAGTAAAAATAACTTTTTGCTTAACTTCGATATTAATTTGTGACTTTGTATTCGGCAAAAACCAAGTCTCACATTCACTAGAGATAAGGTCTAAATAGAGCTTGTAAAGCTTGTGCAATCCTCATCTTACAAGCCGGTTTTGTGAGGTTGATTTAGGTAAAAAATCTAAGACTTTGTGTGTTAATCTCTTCACTTCATACTTAATAATTGTTTTTTAACTGTGTTGATGCTGTAAATGGTTTACACGCGCATGTTCAAATAAATTTGTGTTGACAAATTCATAACATTTTTTTTTATTGATTTTTTGTGTGTTGGACAGCTATGTCTGGGTAGCTGCAGGTAAGCAGCCAGATCTTGAGAAGCATGTGGGTGTTGGTGGGTATGGTTATCCAGCTTTAGTTGCCCTGAACCTTAAGAAAGGTGTTTATGCTCCTCTCAAGAGTGCTTTTGAACTTGAACACATTATGTAAGTCTATTCTTCTAATTTTATGCTAAATAGTAAACACTTCATTGGAATGAACAAGTACTTGAATTAATATTATTGATTTGTTTTCTTCAGAGAATTTGTGAAAGAAGCCGGACGCGGTGGAAAAGGGAATTTGCCCCTGGGAGGCACTCCTGCCATTGTAAAGATAGAACCATGGGATGGGAAAGATGGAGAAGTAATTGAGGAGGATGAATTTTCTCTTGAAGAACTCATGGGAGAAGATGCCTCAAACAAGGATGAACTATGATGAATCCAGAAGGAAACTATACTAAATTAGTCTAAAGTCACCACCGATTTTATGCTGCAGGTAGTGATAGTATCTACAATATCAAAGGGGAAAAAATGTGTTTCTCAAGATGATTGTGCTCACCGTTTTCGGTTTTTCCATGTTCCAAGTTAAAGACCAGTCTAGTGATGAGTGATCTTTTGAGGAACATTATGTTTGTCATTCAGTAGTACAACATATCTGAGGAAAATGTTAGCATGTTTTGTTATTTGCTTTTTCCCATTAATGAACAATTGAACATTCCGTTAACAATTACAAGTTTACAACCTTCATGATACGTGTTAATTAATAATTGACTTACTATTGACTAATACAGGTTGGTTGTAGAATTGAGTTAGAATACAAATAATCCTTATGCCTGATCGCGTAAGTACTTTCGGTTGTTGCAACACAACCATATGGGAATGTTCATACTAATATATAAAGAATAGTTAAGTTCAAAGACGAGTAATTTGAAGACATATGGGTTAAGTTTATATGAAACCTAGCAAAAATTTTATTATATTCAAGTTCGATGCAATGCAAAGGTCAAAAAACTCATGCACGCACGTGCAACAAAATATAGTAGTTGCAACATAAAGGGTAATGCGAATCACAACCCTTGAATCCATAGCTTGAATGGTACTGGTTTCACTCTAAGAAAAACGCTGTTTCCAAAATTTTGAACAAGTGTTTATGTACCTGCATCTAAAAGTAGTCTTCCTGAAACAATGCCTCGTAGGCATTACACGCATATATCTACCATTGAATTCATATCTTAGTGTTTCCATTACGCATGACAAATTAAGATGTAGAACAGAAACTATGTTCAAGTAAGCACCAACCCACATCCCGTGTTTGCTTTAAACGGAAAAGAAAAAAAAAAAGGACCAATACTTCTAAGCATAGATTTACGTCAACAAAATCTTCATGGGGAAGCCGCCTCATCAGAAAATTTATCAGCACGATTTTGCTCCAAAGCTGCACTTACTTTCGGCTACCTGTAATCTTTGGAGCGACAGCTCAAACTAACATGTTTTTGCCTCGGTGGGATCATCATCATCTCAATTTCTAATCCCGAACTCCAGAGCGTTCTTCAAGATTTATGAATTATGTAGAAAGTTAGATGTATCCTAAAAGCTCGTATTTTGTATTCTCCATAAACAATCTTTTCTTAAAGGTGAGTCTGCAAATATAGCTTTTATGAAATCTTCCACCTGCAATGTGGTCAACACGAGATATATAAGAAACGTAACAAGTGAAGAGAATGCATATGTACAAAAGGCTCACTAAATATGGTTCCAATTTTGTTTAACGATGCATAACGTGAATCGGAATAGATGTTTAAAGTTTTATTTGGAACTAGAAACTTTATTGACCGTTCTACATTTTGACATTCTGAATATTAGAAGATTGAAATTTCAGTTTCAAATAATTAGAGCGCACAAGAATAGATTGAAAGAGAAAGTCAGACTTAACACTGTCTTAGGATTAATTTGTTAGGGGAAGAGCTATATAATATTTTCGCATAACCAATCTTAGACCATTGGTTGATTGAAGCATTGATATAAAATCACAATATCTAGGCAAATGTTTCAAAACAATAAATACGGAAGTGAAGAAAATTAAATATATTGCCCCAAGAAATAAAGCCATCGATAACTAAATTATACCTCAGTTATTGTAAAGCCACAAGAAAGCAATTCTTTATTCTCCCAAGATGCTGTAATGGATTTTAAAGGCATATCTAATAATTCTGTAGCAGAAGAAAATTGTCAATAGATGAGTAAATCATTTATCCAACCAATGGCTTCTGCAGAAATAAATAAGTAGATGACAAAACATGCCTGATAGTTTGCGGATTTTATGTAAAGATGGGATAAGATCTTCAAGAGACTCCGCAGAGAACTCGTGCAAATTCTGATTGCCAGTGGCCAAGGACTCAAATAAAGATGATAGGCTTTCCAGCATTAAATGGATAAGTCTTTGTAGCTGGAAGTACGAGTGGAATATATTAGACCAACTTCTAAAATACAATGGTACAACTATAAGCATTAATTAGCTGACTTATGGTATAGACTCTACCTGTAAAGTCTCTTCTGCAGCCATGTCATCTAAGAGAAGTATATCTCTCGTAATTCTTGAGAAAACTGACTCTAACACTGTACACATGCTTTTCCTGTAAGTTGAAGGCAGCAAAAGCGGTTCCCATATGATATGTACTTTTTCCAGAATAAAAACAACCTGATCAAGTAAACCCAGCTTCATGTCATTTGTGAGACTAAAAAGGCATCAATTAAAACTCGTAACCTATAATAACAAATGCCCCATCCCGTAACTTGCATGCAGGGGGAAAAAAGGAAATAAGAGATAAAGAAAACTATGGGACAACAAATGGTAATGTGCAAACGTTGTATTAACAAGAAAACTACCTGGTCTATGCTGAATTTAGCCGATTCAAATTGTTGCATCTGATGAGTATTCTGAAATCCATCAGCACTATCTATAGCCTATAAAACATGGGCAAATATGGGAAAGTACCAGGTCAGTAAGGCAAGTGTCAACCATAACTATGTCATACCCTACTGATGCTGCATGCATTTTCACAAAGGCAGTACCTCCTTCAAGTTATAAATAACAAGGTGAACTTGTCTCTGCAGTATTTCTTCTGCCAAAAGCTGAAATCTTGGAGCCAAATCAACAAACACAGCATGCTCCTTCATTGAACTTGGGAAATCTGTTCGATACTGAGGCAACAGCATCCAAATGCACGAGCCAAGGAAAAAAAAAGGCAATATATAAAATAAACAAGGTTTGAATTAAATATTTGCCTTAACTTTTTGTTTGATAAACTAAATGATAAAATTGAGGCTTTGAGCACAGTAAGGTTTTAAGCAATGCTACAATTTAACATTAAAAAATTAAATAATCAATGATAAAGATGACACCAGGAAAGGAAAAAAAACAGAACTTTGTCTAAAATAAAAATATATTATTTACAAGGATGTATACCTCAAATGCAAATCCAAGTATCTCTTGGGAGAGATAAAGACAGTCATTATGCATCAGAACAGCTACTTGATTGATGCCATCGAGCTGCCTCTCTAGCTTCACAAGTCAAAAACAAAAGTTATTACTGTAAGCCGATAGTATCCACGTAGACGGAAACAAACACTCAAATACTGTGTTAACCTTGACAGAGACAATAACTTCACCATAAAGATAAATTCTCCAAATAATTTAAGTATTGAATATCATTTATATCTCATCTCAGCCAAACATCAGAAAAGGTATAAATAACAGCACAAAGGACATGATTCTAATCTACTAGAATAAACAATATTCACGTTGGCAATAAGCTTGTGTTACTTAAATCGACCCTCTAAAATCAACCCCTGATAAATGAAATGCTAAAAATAAGGCTTTTCCAGTAGGCCACTGCCTTACATGGACTAACCTTGACAGGGACAACTACTTCATAAAGAAGTATAGCATCTCTAGCTGCGCGATAAAATTCCAAAGCAACTCTTGTAGATGACAGGCAAACATCCTGCACGAATTAATTATCATGTATTAATTATCATTTATAAAGATCAGTATCACTGTTAATATATAAATTATTTTACGCCTACTAGAGTAACAGATGTATTTGAAGTTTGAACACATGTCAGTGTAGTAGCCCATTTATATGCTTAATTGTACAGACAGCTTTGTTTGAAAATCATATTTAATATGGTCAGAGACCTTTGGCTTAAATCCACAAGACTCCCATTCTAGAACAGCTAGAACTATGAGGAAATATGTTTTAATTCTTTTATATATTTTCTTCTCAATTTGTCAACTGTATAAGTCAGTCTTTACTGCTAGGCCATGCTGAGAATGGCATCGATAGGAAATAATTAAATCATGATTGGGTGTGGTGAAAAGAAGTATAAATCAAGTGATTGAAACAGCAAATGCATAATAAAGTCCTGAGCTTGTATTTTAAATAAAATATGCAGCATGCCGTCATTTGTAAAATGTTCATTATTCTGGATTCTGGATTGGGTTGGGTACCTGCAGTGTCTGATGAATTAGCTCCATCAATTGTTTGGCTGCTTTGGATACCAAACACCTCTCTGATAAGAAAAGCAAATCTACCACATGGCTGGATGACTGGATCGAAGTTCCATCATTCTTCCAAATAGAACCATCCCTTGTATACTCCTGCAGCAACATTCTGCATCAATACTAGACTATAATAGCAACAGAAAAATTTGCCCAGTCTGAAAACTCACTTGAGGAATGGAAAAGTCACATTCTAGGAGAAGATTTCTAGCTTTAGCTAAGATCTCAGTCTTTTTCTTAAATGCAAAGTGAACCTCAACATTTTCAGCAAAATTGCTCAGCCTGTTATCCTTGTCATCTGATGATGAAATGAACATCAGATCTTTTAAAACCGTTTCAAATTCAGATGTACATTTGATGATCCTCTGAAAGTCAGGTAGTTTTGATGCATCTGTTGGAACAACCTGAAATCAGACATCTTGAGTGACTATCTGCAAACTTTAAATGCTAATTTTCTCTCTGGCTTTTAGAGTGACAAAGTAACTAGCCACCAAATAATTTTCCTAATAGTATCCCCCGAGGATTGACTAATCAACAAGATGTTATTTTTATTGGTTGAGATGGAACATATCATAGAAGCTTGCATATTATTAGCAACAGCAGCACCAGCATGCAATCCAATTTTAAATGAAATCAACGAAATGGCATTTTTTGTGGATAAATATTCTTAGGCTTTGAAATATTCTTAGACTTGTTCAAAGCACAGGATGCATGCATGGACACAGTCTTTGTTTAAACGAGTTTCTAATAGCATAGAGCTTAGAGGCAAACCTTTGAAAGAAAACTTGATATTATTAACTCTGATATCCTTGGCCATGTCAACCGTCCAAAACATCGGATCCAAGAACTATTCCGGAAGCAAATACTTCTGTAAATAAATTTGACAAAAAGCACAATCCCTGAATAGAGAAACTCCCCATCCAAATATTCCCGCTGCAAATAAAAAATTCAGGTAATTAGGAACAAAGTAGCACCTAAATGGCAATGCTTCCTAGTTGATTCAAGACAATCTTATCAAAAAAATTGACAATAGTATCTAAGAATAGGATTTGTTTCCTCTATAATGCAGGGTTCACTTTAAAGGGTAGTTATAAGTTATAACTTAATCAATGGTTGATATAGCAATAAAATACATGCACCTATACAACAAATAATGAAATTGATATAATCTTTTTTTTTTTTGGTCTACAAGAAGGGGGGGTGGGGGGCTGGGGGAGGGGGGTGGGGGTTGGGTGGGGGATCGATCCCCTCACCCTTTGGGTGTCCTTCCCTTACATTACCACTTGATCCAACAGTGGGAGGACAAATTGATATAATATCAACTACTAATTTTCCAATAAATATTCATAAATCTGCATTTTATCCTCTAAATTACACCTTGCACTTTAGAGAAACTAGATCCCTAATAATAAAATCAATAACACATACAAGCAAGGAAACCTCCCCTGGGGGGTGGTCTGTGTCATGAAACAGCAAAGCATGAGTAAAATAAAATGATTCTAAGACAGTAAGACCCTAACACATCACACTCACCTTACTATCCAGCGATGGAACCATCTTCAGTACAGCTGAGTCATGATTTGATTCCTCCAGAAATGAAAGAGGTTGTCCACGATTTATGAAAGGAGTGATGGCATACTTGATCATCAAATCAGCAACTTTAGCAAGCCCATACTCTAGAATACCAACCACCTAAAAATGTCACAAATTAGAGTATGCACAAATACATACATCCGAATTCATCATTCATCAATATCTAATTTTACAACATCACAACAGAAATAGAATTGAATGTTTCAAACAGAAAGAGTAAAAATGCGATAAATCAGCTCACCTCCATTGCCTCCAAAACCATTTGTAACTGAATCCCATTCATATTATGAACTTCTAAATGATACTTGACTTCAACTTGATTCAAGCCCCCGTCAAATCGTACAGCCTTTTCCATAAACTTCACGAGGACATCTTGAATCTACAAACCCAAATCGAATTCCTCTAAAAACAATCACAAACTCAATAAAAATCACAAATTATCCAATCATCATTTCTATGTGACAAATCATATGTATTGATTATACTTTTACCTATATCAGCAAAAATATAATTCAACAATCATCATTAAAGCAAGTATGAGCCAACTGTCAGGAAAAATGTATTCAGAGTTCCCTAACAGTTTATTATCATATTATTAGTTACTATTATTATTATTATTATTATTATTGCATAATATAAGATTTTTCAAATAATTTATACATGACTGAATTCAAGCCTCATAAAAGATTCACAAGAACTCCCAGATCAATGGTAAAGAGAAAGTTCCTCCATCCACAAACCATAAAGAAAGAAAAGTAACTATAGGGGTACTGAGAATTTTGTTTCCGGATAATTCAATACTAAGCCTCTGTTCGGCAGAAAGACAGAATGGAAAATGAAAAAAATAATGTCCAAAGCCATTAATCTTTTCTTCGTTCATTGCACATTTTCATCCACCAACCCCGAATGCAATTGCCAATTGCTTCCATATGTCTATTAAAATTGGAAATCCTCAAAATCTCCTTTAACCATTCCAATAATCACAGAAATTTTATTTTTAAGCACATTCTCCTTCAGAAAGCCCTAAGATTTAACACAAACAAAGAACCCAACATACAAAAGCATCACCAATACAAATTTCAGCTTTTGCATTCTGAAATGCTTCAATTCAGTTGCTACATAAAATATACTCATAGCACCAAACCCATGCATTGCCATGAAACTACAAATCAAATGCATCAAACCTAGAGTAGAGAATAAAAAAAATGGAAAAGAAATAAAAAATTAAGAAAGCAAAGTAGTACCTCTTCAAAACACTGAGACCACTCCTTTCTCAACAACCCATACACAATTGGCTCTCTATCATCTTCATCACCAATCCTCAACGCTACCTTCAACTCCTTCAACCCTTGAGCAGCGAACTGGAACCTTCCACTCCTCAACCCTTCCTTCACACACTCCAACCTCTGATTCAAACCAACAATTGTCTCCACCAACCCTAACAGCTCCTTCTTCACCTTCAGCTCCTCCTTCTTCACCTTAATCTCCTCCACCACCTCTTGTACCTCCACGTATGCCGGGCGCTCGGAGACCAGCCGCAGGACGCCGGCGACGTCGTCGGAGACCTGGTGCGTCTGCGAAACGGCGTCGTTGCAGAGTGAGAAGAGGCTCGCGAAGTCGTCGCGGTGAGAGGCGAGGTAGGACTGCACCTGCGACCGGATCTGGAGCGAGTGGGACTCCACGCGCTCGATCAGGAGTCGGAGATCCGGTGCCGAGAGAGGGGAGCTCCGGTCGGAGAGGTCCTGCGCCGAGAGAAGGTCTCGGACGTTGATCGCGTCGAACAGAGACTCCATCACACGGTGGCTGAGGTGGCGGAGGTAGCTAACGTGCGCTTGGAGTGTCGTCGACACTGATGCTGTGTTGTGGTTTTCGTTTGGACTCGATGGACTTTTACCCTTTACATCTCGTTTTGACCCGACCCGGCCCAGTTAAAAGTCCAGAGTTTACCATTAGGCAATTTCTAAAGGCACATACATCGTTGACCAAAAAAAAAAAAGTACATACATGTGTTTCTAACCACACATACAGGTCAAAAGTCTAAAATACTTTTATTGCATTTTGTTATTGTGTGGAACTAATAGTTCCACAGTGCGGAACTAATAGTTTCACACGTGTTATTTGTATGTGTGTGTTACAAATAATACGTGCGGAACTATTAATTCCACACTGATGTGAAACTAATAGTTCCGCACACATCTTTTTTTCTCACATTCGCGCGCACACAACAATTCCACACACACACAATAGTTCTGTAACTTGGTCATGTGTACCAGTTTCTTCTTCAAACCCAAAACCACAACACGGTACCAGTCAGTGATGAGCTTGCTTCTTTTTCTTCTTCTTTTTAGTTAGATTTTGGGAGAAAAATTTGGTTTAACTGAGTTGATTATCCTCTTGTTGGTTGCAGGCAAAACTGAGGCAACATGGGTATCATTGAGAAGATCAAAGAAATTGAAGCCGAGATGGCTCGGACCCAGAAAAACAAAGCTACATGTACTCATTGTGTGCCCCCTGAATCTATCTGTATTTCACTATATCGGAAAGTGGATGCATTGCATATCTGAAAGTGGATGCATTGCAAATCGAAAAGTGGACGAATTCAAATCGGAAAGTGGACTCGTTGCAAATCGGAAAGTGGACAAATTCAAATCGGAAAGTGGACGCATTGCACACACACAACAGATTGTAGGTAACAAGAAGAAACACAAGAAGGGGGGTTGAATTGTGTTTCAAAGCTTTTAAAACTTTTTCGCAAATATTTGTATACTTGCGGTGAACCCGTTGGACGCACAGCGTATTGGAATATTGGACGCACAAGTAGATTGGACGCAGAGGCTTCCATTTAGTTTAAAAACGTTTTCTTTGTGCGATTTGAAGAGTTTGAAAAACTTGATAAGATAAAATTCAATTCAATCCCTCTTGTTAGTAATGATAAATAAATAACTAGAGATAAGGAAAAGAGAGAATAACACAAGTATTTATCCTGGTTCACCCTTTCCTAAGAGCTACGTCTAGTCCCCTCAAACTAGAGAGATTTCACCATCAATCCAGATAGAATACAAGTATTCTTCAACAGCCTCTCCAGGCTTTACAACGAGTATTCTTTGCACACCTAGCCTCTCCAGACTCAAAACAAGTATTCTTTACAAACAAGCCTCTCCAGGCTCAACACAAGTATTCTTTACAAACAAACCTCTCCAGACTCAAACAAGTATTCTTTCTAAACAAGCCTCTTTAGGCTCAAACAACTCAGAAGAGTGTTTTTGACTTAAAGTGCTATCTAACTCACACTAGTGAGAATCTGAAAATCTTAAGCACTTCGAGAGTTAAGCAAACTCTCTTTTTACAAGAAGATAGAAAATATTACAAGAATTTCTTAATGAATCAGAGTATAACAAAGTTTGCACAGCGATTCAGCTCTTTCTTTTTGATAGTTCAGCACTCTTGTATCTTCTGTTTTTTCTTCTTCTTGTTTTCGGTATTTATAGGCTTTGTTGAAGCTTCAGACTTATTCTTCAACTACCTCGGCTTCAGCCTTCATAAATATGATCGTTCTCTAATAGCATTAAATGTTATTTTCCCGTTGCTCTGAGGAGTTCTTCTTTAGCGTATTTGTCTGTTTTTCTTTCTCCTAATTCAGAAGCAACCTGTACTCATAGTCTCAATTGCACAAAGGTTAATAGTAATATTCAGTTGAGACAAAGAGAATACACTGTGTAAAATAGAAAGTAGTGTTCAGAGAGATATCAAAATAAACATAATACATTCTCTCTCTAAGTACACTTTCACAGTGTTTTATGCTTTTCATTTAATGCACGTTCAGAGACTTTGACGAGGTTGTTCAGAAAAGCATTGTATACTGCTATTTATTTTATATTATTTGCTCAATAAATATGTCTCATATTAAATGCAAGAGCAACAAATAGCAGGTTATATATTCTGCGTTTTGGACGCAGCATTTAGAATGTATGAATGGTCGCATACCTTTGCTTACCATTCGTACTTGAGACAGCTTGGTCTATATGGACGCATACTTATTGCTTACCATATGTACTTGAGACTTTGCTTCTCTGATAGGATACATTTCTATAATACTCATTGGTCGGTTATCACTTATGCTTATTTTGGACGCATTGTATAGCATGTCTCCCTGAGTGATTTCTTTGGACGCAAAGCTTTATTGGATGCATTGCCTCTTTGAGTCCATTGGACGCTCCATTCTTGAATCGTACATATATATGCCAATTAGAGCTGGCAAAATGGGCTTAGCCCGCCGGCCCGGCCCGAGCCCGCCCGAAAAAACACCGGGCTTGGACACACAAATTCGAGCCCGTTTTTAATCCGAGTTTTTTTAGCCCAGTCCGATAAAGCCTGAACCCGTAAAAGCCCGAGCCCGGAGCGGGTCGCCCGAAAAACATAGGCCAAAGCTCGAGCCCGGCCCGAAAAAAACCCAAAAAATATAGGGCTCAGACACACAAATTTGAGCCCGTTTTCAATCTGGGCTTTTTTGGCCCGAACCCGATGCGGGCCGGCCCTAGCCCGGCCCGAAAGCCCGAATTGTCACCTCTAATGCCAATGTCACACTGGAGGCTGGACTTATCATTGTTGTACCTACAAGAGCTTGTCAGCAGACTTTGTAAAATCCTTAATAACCTTTGTTATCATCAAAACCACAAAGACTACTTAGGAAAAATTTGCATTAGAACTGCTTCTGACCAATTTGGTTCCAACACAGATTGCAGGGTGAAATGAATTCAAACCACAACACGGAGCAACTCGCGGCGTTGACGCACGGGACCACCGAAAATGGATGATCTGAGTATATCATTGGGGGGGGGGGGAATCGACAGCTTTGGTGATTGTGTGTGTGGCAAGGGGGAAAGGAGAGAGGAAGATGTCCACCGTGAACGGAGATGTCCACTGCGTTTCCCCCTCCCTGCCGTCACTGCTCGTGGCCTCCGTCGCCGTTCGTCCCTTTCCCCTCTTCCTCTCTGTCGCTGAGTGGTTCTTCTTTCTCCTATGTGTGTGTGTGTGTTGGGGGATAGTTTAGGTATTTTAAAAAATAGGTATGTGTAGTTAGAAATGTGGGTATGTGTTATTATAAAATCCTTTACCATTATAATGATTCGTTGGATTATTTTATTTAATACTATTGTTTGTTAGAATTTAAAAAAAATTGTTGAAAAATAATAATATTTTTAGTTGAATTTAATTTCTATACATAGGTAAAAAAAGTTTTACACCTATATTTGTATAGATATTTTAGGAAGTGATATTATGAGGGGTACTATAGTTAGATGTGATTAGATTTAAGAGTAAAATTATTATACATTGTTAGTACATGATAATTAAACTCTGTATTTAAAAAATTTTAATTTTCATTTTAGTCTTTTAAAAAAAGTCAAAATTTTTTAGTCCTTTAATTTTTTTATTTAAGTCTTTTAAGTTAGTTGACTTGCTAGATGACACATTATGACTCAGTCATCATTTATACGTGGCACGAAACACTGACGTGGTCTCCTACGTGACTTACACATCATCTGACACATTCATATAAAAATATTAAGTTTTTAATTTAGTTTTTCTAAAAAGTGAGTTTTGATTTTAGTGTCTATGTCTTTCCCCTTTCTCCTCCTCCTCCAGTGGCTTCCCCCTCCTCTCCCACCTTCTTTCTCCCATGGCTTCCCCCCTCTCCCCCCACTTTTAATCAAAATTCACTTTTTAGAGGGACTAAGTTAAAAACTTAATATTTTTATAGAGATATGTCAGGTGACGTGTAAACTGGGTAGGAGGTCACATTAGCGTTTCGTGCCACGTAGAAATGATGACTGAATCATAATGTGTCACCTAGCAAGTTAACTCACTTAAAAGATCTAAATAAAAAAAATATTTAAAAGACTAAAAAAATTTGACTTTTTTTAAAGAACTAAAATCAAAATTAGAATTTTTTAAAAGGGCAAAAACATATTCAACCCATTAAATTCTTAAAAAAAAGACTTGCTATTGGAGGTCAATTGAGATTGGACCACGGCGGGGAAATTTATCCCTTGACCACCATATAAGCCGCCACCTTCTGAATGATTTCCCACCATATAGGTTGGTTGCGTTTGATGGAGAAATTGAAAATTTTGACAATGATTTCCCAGCTGAACCGCTTCTTTCTTTTCCACCCTTCCCTGCATCAACAAAACTCCGTTTCATCCCAAAACCCACCTTCAGTTTTCCTCAAAGTTCAAGCCTTTCGCGGTTCCGAAGCTACCCATGTTCCCGCCATTTCCCCTGTGAACTCTATTCGCGTGTCTCGTTCCGTGAGAATCGAAGCTCAGCATGTTCTAATGGATTACTTGCACTCAACTCGAGGATACAGCTTCTTAGACGCCGAATACATCAGCAAGAACTCCCCCAATTTTGTTGAATCCTTGGTCTCAAAAATCAACCGCCACGACGACGACGTTTCTCACTCGTTGAGGAAGTTCCTCAGGTATAACCCCGTTAACGAGTTTGAACCATTTTTCGAGAGTTTGGGGATTAGCCTTCATGAGTTGCACTTGGTTCTCCCTCGTGACATGATTTATTTAGCCGATGATCATGTTTTGCTTGAAAATTTCCATGTTTTGTGTAACTGTGGTGTCCCGCGAAACAGAATGGGGAAAATTTATAAGGAAGCAAAAGAGGTTTTTGGGTATGATAGGGGATTGTTGTCATTGAAGTTAAAAGCTTATGAGAATTTGGGTTTGAGCAAATCATCTGTAATCAAACTAGTTGTTTGTTGCCCTTCTGTATTGGTTGGTGATGATGTTGTTGATAGTGAGTTTGTTGTTGTTCTTGATTGGTTGAAGAAAATTGGGATTGAGAATGAGTGGATTGTGAATTACATGTCTTGCTCGAGGACATATAGTTGGAAGAGAATGCTTGATACCATACAATTTCTGAATAAGGTGGGCTATTCTGAGAAACACATGCACAATTTGTTTAAGGCTAATCCTAGATTTTTGTTGGAAGGTTTTGGGAAGAAGCTGTACTTGTTTTTGTCCCGGGCAATTAAGTCGGGCGTTCGGATGAATGCGATTTGTTCTTGTTTCGTAGAGTATCCCTATATGATGTCAAATAGGTGTGCAGAAAATCTGTTGAGAGTGATTGGTTTTTTGTATAATGTTGGAATGCGAGAAGATGACATTGCATATGTTTTGTCTAACTACATGCATCTCCTGAGCAAACATTCGGTAAAGGGTCATAAAACTGTTTGTAAGGAGTTAGGAGTTGGAAAAGCTGATTTGTGCCAAATCATAAAGGATGATCCATTGAAGCTGATTAGTTTGGCCTCAAAACCGGAGCAGAAGAGCACTGAACAAGTATGCCGTCATGACCCGCGTAATTATTTGGGAAAAACAACTTTCTTGCTGAAACTGGGGTATACTGAGAACTCTGAGGAGATGGAAAAAGCATTGAAAACATTTAGAGGGAGAGGTGATCAATTACAAGAGAGATTTGATTGCCTGGTAGAAGCTGGTTTGGACTACAACAGTGTGATCGAAATGATAAAGCGAGCTCCTATGATTCTAAACCAGAATAGAACATTGATTCAGAAGAAGATTGATTTCATAAAAGACATTTTAGGTTACCCAGTAGAATGTCTCGTGGGATACCCAACATACTTTTGCCATGATTTGGACAAAATTATTGCAAGATTTTCAATGTATGTGTGGTTGAAGGAGAGGAATGCTATAAATCCTGAGTTGACCTTGAGCACCATAGTTTCAGCTAATGATAAACGGTTTGTAAAATACTTTGTGAATATGCATCCTGAAGGTCCAACCATCTGGAAAAGTATAAAAAGATTATCAAACAAAGATAAGAACTAACAGCTCCTTATATTGTATCAAGTTTTGCTCTCAAGATATTTATCTCAATATATCCCTTGCTAAACCTTGCATTTATTTTAAAGGTAGGAAATGCCTTTCAAATAAACAGGCTTTTTATCTGTTGCACACTAAAATTTCTATTGTTGATATTGACTCTATTATTATTTTGTTTTGATGCCTACCCCTTGTATTAGTATTACCAAGGTCATAGAAGAATTGGAAGAGATTACAATACATAAACTTGTGTTATCTGCCTATTCTTACTGTTCTTGAAAAGTAATTACCATTAAACAAATTCAAATACAGCGGGAAACATTTTACATTAGAAGATATCTGATAAATCTAGTCCGGAAAACTGAAACATTTTTTTTTTTTTGATTGAGTGGTTTTATGTTGGTTTTGCTCAGCTCCTTCAAGGAAAGACTGTTTTCTCATCTGTTTCAAGGGAATCAATCAAGTACTCATTATCGCCTAGTTTCTGACTCAAAGAAATAGTCTTCCAATGAAAAATCAAACATGTACTAAATGACTTGTGGTTTGACAAGGTCTTGCCACATCTGCATCATGCTTAAGATGCCATCACTCTCCTGAAAACGTTCTCCATTAGTTGAGGGACTGCCCTTAAACATTGGAAATTTGGATACAGTTGGGATTTACCCAGAACAACAATGCAGGATAATATGGATCACAGGACCAGTTCAGACAGGATAACTGGCTGGCTTTCTTCAAGGATAGCCTTCTTAGTTGGCTTCTATGCAGTATGGTTGATTTGGAGAATTGTTTCCCGAAGACTAGTTCACTAGTTTCTTTTATTTTCCTTTCTTATAAAAAAATGTATTAAAATAATTTGATCACAAAGTTAATAATTATATTTACTTGATGAAAAACAACTTTACAAAATAAATAGCCTTATATAAGATCTAATATAAACAATCAAATTTATAATTTATATCTCGTATATTTATAATTAAAATATTAACTCATAAAATTACTTGCCAATGATGTTGATTTTTAATTATAACTTTTTAAGAAAACATGTAAAAATAATAAATGCCATTGTATAATATTAAATATTAAATATTAACTAATAAATAGTGAACTATATAATATATATAATATATAATGTTATAGTAAAATATTTTTAAAATGATAAAGATAATATATTAATTTAGTTCATAACAAATATGTTTAAGATATTACTTTAAATAATTCATATATTGTATGAATATAGACAATTTAAAAATGCTTAAAAGATATAAAGAAAATTATATATGAAATTCTATAAGAAACAATAATGTATACTTATTATAATTAAATATGATACTTATTAAATTTAATATACCATATATTATAATAAATATTTATAATACTTTCTTAAATTTCAAATGTTAAATACTCTCAAATAATTTTATTAATTTTAGATTAAATTAGTTTTGCTATTAAGTATAGTAAAATACATATGAAAGAATTATTTAGAATAAATCATTTAATAAACTCTTTCTACATACATTTGCTTTCTTTTTTTGTGTTATCAATTTTATATTTTTTACTTAACATATTTTTTATTTTTAAACTTATGAATACTTTCACATATTTTTCCAAAATTATATTATAAATATAAAATGTAATAAAAAATATTTTTTTAAATAGTTTTTACAACTTACAAGAGATTATGGTATATACTTCCTTCTTTCCTAATATAGCTTTCGTATGGATTCTCTACCCTACCCGTGTTCTTCTCCCCTTCCCTGGCCATGGCAGCCACTCTAGCCTTTCATATAAAATTTACCACCTTGCATTCGAATTCTTCAAAAAAAAAAAAAAAACAGAGCTCTTTGTTTTGCACCCCTTAAACCCTTATCTGCAAAACAAAACTATTCTTCAGAATCTCTGAAATGATTTCCGAGCTCAATCAAAACCACCTCTTTCTTTTCGTCCCCGCTACTGCCCATCAAAAATTCCCTGCAACACTAAACCCATCATCTCTCAAAGCTTCAAACTTTGGCGGTTCTAAGGTTTCCCACCTTCTCCAATTGTATTGTATTCAATCATCCAATTCTGTGAGACGGTTATCACGTTCTGCGAGGGCCAAAGTTGAGGATGTGTTGCTAGATTACTTGCATTACAGCAGGGGTTACAACTTTATGGATGCCGAGTTCATTAGCAAGAACTCGCCACGTTTCGTTCAAGCGTTGGTAGCAGAGTTACATGGACAAGGTAATGATGATGATGATGATGATGATGTTGTTGTAGGGTCTTTAAGGAAGTTCTTAAGGTACAATCCCATTAATGAATTTGAACCCTTTTTTGAGAGTTTGGGAATAATCCCTCATGAGTTGCCTATGTTTCTGCCACGTGGCATGATGTATTTGTCTGATGATGATGCCTTGCTTCACAATTTCCATGACTTGACTAATAATCATGGTGTCCCAAGGAATAAGATAGGGAAAATCCTTAAGGAGGCAAAGGAGGTTTTTGGGTATCCTAGTGGGTTATTGTCATCCAAATTTCAAGCATATGAAAATTTGGGTTTGAGTAGGTCCATGGTCGTCAAGCTCATTGTTTGTTGCCCTTCACTTTTGATTGGTGAAACTAGCAGTGAATTAGTCCTTGTTCTTGATTGGTTGGAGAGAATTGGTATCGAGCGTGGTTGGATCGGGAATTACTTGTCTTGTTCAAAAACATATGACATGAAGAGAATGCTTGATGCCTTGCAATTTCTTCATAATGTGGGTTGTTCTGAGAAGCAGATGCAGAATTTGTTGAAGGAAAATCCTGCATTGTTGTTGGAAGGTCTTGGGAAGAAGGTGTATGTGTTTTTGGGTTTATCACTTAAATTAGGTCTCAAGAATGTGATTTATTATTTTGTTGTAGAATATCCCCATATCTTGTCTAGTAAGTCTGTAAAAAATCTTTTGAGAGTTGTTGGATTTTTATATTATATTGGAATGGGAACAGGTGATCTTGCACACATTTTGTCTAACCACATGCATCACCTGTGCTCTCACCCCTTGAGAGGCCCTAAAGCTGTTTGTTGTCAATTAAAAGTTAAAAGAGCTGATTTATGTCGAATCATAAAGGATGATCCACTGAAGCTGATTAGTTTGGCTTCAAAATTGAAGCAGAATAGTGCTGTACAGTTAGCTTGTGATGACCCGAGTAAACATTTGGAGAAAACAACATTCTTGCTGAAACTGGGATATGCAGCAGACACTGAGGAGATGGAAAAAGCGGTGAAAAGGTTCAGAGGGAGAGGTGATCAATTACAGGAGAGGTTTGATTGCCTGGTTGAAGCTGGTTTGGACTATGACATTGCCATCAAAATGATAAAACGCGCTCCTATGATTCTAAACCAGAGCAAATTTGTAATTGAAAAGAAGATTGATTTCTTGAGGAACAATTTAGGTTACCCTTTAGAATGTGTAGTGGCATTTCCATCATACTTATGCTATGGTTTGGAGAGAATTGTGCTCAGATTTTCAATGTATGCATGGTTGAAGGGTAGGAAAGCGGTGAATCCTATTTTGAGCTTGAGCACTATTCTTGCATCCTCTGAGGAACGGTTCGTCAAAAGCTTTGTGAATGTGCATCCTGAAGGTCCAATCATCTGGAAAGGTCTGAAGAGTTCATTGCAAAAAGATAAGAGCTAACACTTCCTCTGTATTTAAGTTTTCTCAAGATGTCAATTTACCTTAATAATGCCTTGCTAACTCATTTTTACCCAAAATGCTTTTATTTTTTGAGATATAGGAAGTGCCCTTGCTAATGAATAGGCTGTTGTTTTATGCACAATAAAAATTCTATTTAATTAGGTATTCATCATTCATTTCCTCC
Organism: Glycyrrhiza uralensis; assembly: GCA_030159175.1. Classification (NCBI taxonomy): domain Eukaryota; kingdom Viridiplantae; phylum Streptophyta; class Magnoliopsida; order Fabales; family Fabaceae; genus Glycyrrhiza; species Glycyrrhiza uralensis. Next base: position 4,313,883 of record BRZY01000006.1, read on the forward strand.
TTATATGGTTTTTGTTTCTTGATTTCTGGTTAGACTGAGGTCATAGCAGTGTTTTGAAGCAAGTACCCAGCCCTAAAAATGGTGTCTAATTGATATGCTTCCAATAATCAATAATTAATCCAGTGTAATTCTTCAACTATTTTAGTGTGTTTGGATTATAGTTTGCAAAACTGAGCTTGGATCTTTTAATTTTGCATAGTTTTAATCAAAAGTGAGTTTACTGTGAGTTGATTTATGTTTATATATTTTTCTCTAGTGAGTTTGGCATCAAATACTAATTCAGATTAGATATAATTTAATAACATCTTATCAAACATTCAAAGTAGGTTTTTCACCCTCCAAAGTCCAAACCATGGGTTGAGATTACAAACTTAGAACACAACTTGCTCTCCATATGTAATAGTTCATAGAACAAATATATGAAGAGGAATACATAGAGGAAACCTAATACTGTAAGGTAAAGGGGCCTGAAAAGCATAAGTAGCAATACTATATATCACCCCTAACCCAAACAAAACTTATTTTCTTAATTATCAGCACATTTGATGATCAAAGTGCTGTATTAATATTTTTGTATATACATTACACATCAACTTGCAACCCTTTATAGAAAAGCCCAAATGGCATTTTATGGTGAGTGTGCAAAAGTGACGAGACATTGCATATATAAAATTCCACAAGAAGTAGCATTTAGTTATTATTATTCTGAAAACTGAGCGAAAACGTGCTGCACCACATAGTTTGCAACAATACTATTGGTTTTCTCTGTTGGATGGAAAGAGTCCCAAAACACATATTTGGAAGCATCTGAGCAACTGAACATGCTCCCCCTGTTGCATGCATAACCCATCTCGAACATTCCAGTAGCACAACATGCCACTGAAGTCGATTCAAACCCTGTGCACAAAAATATTTGAATTAATCATATATATGCATCATAATGGTATTATTAAATAGAAAATTTTTGTTACTTTTATTGTTGTTGTTGTTGTTATCACTATTAAAGATAGAGAAATATAAAATTAAAAAATTAGACTTTCATGTTTTAAAAACATATTTATTGATATTGCAGATGCACCTAATATGTTCTTATGACATGCTCTATACCATGTTTGTAGATTTTTCAAAACAATATTAAAAGTAAAAAATGAATATATATGGTGCAAAATTAAGGCAAGAAGATAAAATATGCACATAATCATTTTATCTTGCCATTTTTAATGTGTCCCATGTGTATCCGTATGTACTACTAGAAAAAATTGAATTACCGATGGAAATTAGAGATGGGAAAAATTGAAAATCTGTTTTTAATTCCATCTCTAAGTGCTAGAGATGACAAAATTAGAGACCAAATTCATTTTTTCCGCCTCTAATTTTTAGTAATAATTCAACTTTTTCTAGTAGTGATGAATCTTTTTTTTTTTTGGTGAAACATACATGCATGGTTTTGTAACACATACCATATAGTTCAGGATGTCTGATGATATGCAACATGATGTAGTAAGGATTTGAAAACACCAATCTGATTCCAGGTAGCTCCTGGTTGAGCTTAGTGGTTAAATTCTTGAGCTTATCATTGAACTCAAGTGCAATGGTATTGTATCTGGAAACACAGTCATTCCCACCAAACATGTTTGTGGTCCTCTCCAATGGCAAGCACCCCATGGGAGGTAACCCTCCAAGGGATATCTTCCTAGCACCAAGAGCATAGAGGTTCCTTATGAAGTTCTCAGCTATCCCAGCAAGGAAAGTTTGGTACTGTTGGGGTGTGTATTGAGATGCCCTTCCTCCAGGCATTGGCATGGCATAGTAGTTCTCAAGGAAATCATTTGTTCCTAGGCTCATGAGGTGTACTGATTCTGCTATGATCTCATTTGCCTTGCTCTCACCAAGGTATGCACTCAGATTCTTTTGGTATCCCTTGTAGTACTCTAATTGCTTCCATAATGGTATCACTGACTGCATCCAAAATTATAGTTTTGCATCATTATTATATACTACCTTCGGTCCCTATTATAAGAGAATATTAGGTTATTTTTTGGGTCCAAAATATAAAAAACATATACCTACTTTTAAATGCATTAATTGCTAAAATTACTTTTATACCCCTATTTTATTATAAGATTTATATTCTTCATGCAAATGGGTACAACCATTTTAATCATTTAATAAGGATATTTTTGGAGTAAAATTTAAATTAATTAAAATTAACTAACTTAATTGCTTCTCCTTGATCTTGATGAATTGGTGATTTGTTTCTTATAATAGGGACCAGAGGTAGTATATGTTAGTATCATAAGCTTGTTTAGTTTAAATTTGATTTATTTAAAAAAAAAAGAAACTTAGAAATAATGAAACAAGGGAATTATTTCAATTTTCATGTATGAGAGACAACAGAGAAGATGAGTATGGAGGGGGAAGTTGGAGAGGTTGGTAAAGAAATATATAGAATTGAATCCAAGATACTCTTTTCAAAATGAGTTAATGTTTTAATTTATTTTCTTTGAAAAGTAATACATATTTATTTTCATTTCGTAAATTTAAGTTCTTTTGAATTAATTGTATGTATCTCATTTATGATTTTAAATATTTTTCTTTGTAATTAATTATTTTTTTTTAGATTTTATGTAAAACTAGGCAGCTAGGCATAGGATACTTACTACTACCTCCGGTCCAAAATATAAGCAATAAAGATACTTTTTTTTTTGTTCAAAATATAAGCAACATTCACCAATTTCAAATAAATTAAATGTTAGTTTTCCAATTATACCATTTATTTAATACAATATTTATATTTAGGAAAGACACCAAATGGGGTATTTTTGGAAAAAAAATTGAAACTAGTGAGTATTAATTACGATTATCACATTTTCAAAGCATTTCTTGGTTTATGTATTTTTGTATTATATTGCTTATATTTTGGATTGGAGGGAGTAGCATATAGACAAATTAATTTAAGGAAACGTTTGCTAGCTAGTAAAATGGAAATTAAGAAAGTATAATAGGATCTAAGGGTTTTTTTGTTGATATGTATAGTAGGACTAAAGTTGTACCCCAAAGAGCGTGATGTTTCGTGAACATTTAAAGACATCGGTGGGATGGAATGATATGTAGTTTGAATTAAATATATATGTCTACTTCTGTTTTGTACTCATCTACTTCTTCTTTTTTTGTTGCTACCCACCAAAAAAAATGTACTTTTTTGTACTCATTTCCTAACTAAATAAAGACCAACATAGTAAAAAAAAAAAGTCTTCGAAAAGGTGATACTAGAGATCATGAGAAAATCTCTTTTATTAATAAAACAACTAAAATAATAATATTAAGGCTTGTTTAGTTTGAGATTTTTTTTTATTTTTTTATGGTAAAACTATCACTTTATTTTCATTCTATTTTTGTTTTTAAATATTTGTATAAAAATATGAAAATGTTACCATTGTAATTTAATTTTCTATAAAAAATTTAAAAATAAAAAAATTTATACAAACTCATTTAGTGACTCGAAAATTGTAAATTTGAGAAGACCAAGATTAACTCCTAGAGAAAATAACGTAAATAGAGAGATCGTTGAAAAAGTACGCAAGAGACTTTTGCTTTCTGTTTTTATTTTATATATTTCCATTTTTTCCAATTTTAATTACAAAAATATTATTTTATTTTCATTTTTTAAAATTTCAAAGTTTTTTATATATAGAAACCAGTAAAGATATTTTTTTTTAGTGATAGGCACCAGCGTCGTTTGACTTACAAAAATGATTCTTGGACACTCAAATCTAATGTATACCTTGAGAGAGATACACATAAAAAAGATATGAGTGATAAATGCGATAGATAAATGACGTGACAAAAATAGAAATAGAAAGAGAAAACAGTGTTAAAACCTGTGTTAAAAATTGAGGGGTGTACTGGACTTACCATCACATCTGAAGTAGCATTATCATAGCCAGTTGCAGCAGAAGCAAAACAAACCCCAGTGGCAAAATCCGAAATGTTATACTTTGGATCCAAGTATGGAGGCACGTATGGTTTGATGCCAAAGGACTCCGATATGAAATCAGTTGGTATCCTCCCATTGCTGAACCTCCCAGTTGGTTTCCCTCCTAAAAAGTCACGCCCATATGGCTGGAAATTGCTCCTTGCAACCGTTGGAATGAAGTTGTTGTTCCCGGCATCCACCGACGAGTCGCCGAACACGACGATCGCCGGTACCTTTGCAGCACTAGCAACACCCACCTTGTTGTTGTTAAGCCAAAGGAAGAGGAGGAGGACAATGTACACAATGTTGTGGGAGCATAATACTAGTAGGGTCTTTCCCTGCCCTTCCATTGTGTGTTATGACAATTTGGAGTGTGTTTGTGTGTGATCAAGGGGGTGGACTTGTGATAAAATAAATATTGGTTAGGACTATTAATGGAAGTTTGATCTTTTGGTGTTTGGGTGAAGAAGTTGTTGGGAACCATAAATTGCCTAGACAAGGAGCATACATCTGTTATTGATAGGACTCGCATCCCATACCCTTTTTTGTGGTGGAAATGGTGGTAATCCAAGGTTCTCTTAACTAACAAGAGTGACATTATATTTTTGTTTCCTACACGTTTGATGTTAAAATACATAGTTTAAAAAACTTTTAATTGATATAAAATATTATTCTACTGAAATACCTTTATTTAATCCAAGGAGTCATAAAGTGGTTTGGTGGTTTGGGAGAGGAGTATAGGGATTGGAGTGATAAGGAGGTCATTGGGTCAAATCTCCTCCACTAACATAACATATTAATTTATTAACATTTGGTGCCTATCCAAAAAAATACATTTATTTAATCTCATTTTATCGATCGTGAATTGCATTACAAATTTGGCTTACATATATTTATAGTCCCTATAATTTAGGGGGTTTTCACTTTAGTTCTCTAAAAAAAGTCCTACCTTTTGTGTCCCTAAATTATTATTTTTTTCATTTTAATCTTTGTCATCGGTTGACGTCCGATAAATGAAGGCTTAAATGTTTTCGATCCTATAACATGAGGTTTTTCATTTTAGTTCCTCTAAAAATGTCTTATCTTTTGTGTTCCTAACCCTCTCCCCTTCCCCTCTCCCCCTATGGGCTCCTCCCCTTTCTCAATCCAACCCTTGCCCGGGACCCCAACCCCGGGCCGATAATACTAATATTGATGTAGCATAGCATCATCGCGAAGTCCTGTTTTGTTCGCAGCGTGGAACAAATTTTTTAGTTGCATCATTGGATGGGAGTCTTGGTCAATTTACCTCTTACTTGTAGGGAATCTTTTGTGTAGTTAAAATTGATAAGGGCGGGAAAAAAATCAAGAAAGTTTACTTACATAATTTGGCGTGCGGAATGACATAGCTTTTTTTTTTTTTATCAAAATGTGATATAGTTTTTTTTTAGATTCTTATTTTTTTTTCTATCTCTAAACTTAGAAATGACATTGACCAAAAAAAAACTTAGAAATGACAGAATTAGAGATGGGATATTTATATTCTCCATCTCTAATTTATGTTGATAACTTTTTTCAGTAGTGATTAACTTATGTTTAACAAGTTTATTGTGGCCGTTGACAAGTGGTCCATAATTTTATTTTACCGTCATTTTTTTAGTATAATCAATGGCTTTCGACTAACTTGATGCGTAAATATTTTGTACCTTGTCACCTTTGATTTTATGTAAATAAATTAAACTATTGTGTTTAATTTTTTTCTTCAAAAAAGTACCATTGTGTTTAAACGGATACATAATACGACTACAAGTCAACAACCACCTCTGCCTGAAATTTAGCTCAGACGTCACAAAAGAAACAACTTTTATTAATTATGTATGAATCTGGGTTGAATAGATTCATCAAACCAGAAATCGTGATCATGCAATGGAAGTGGGTAACTTAACTCACGAACTTATATTTATGGTCTTGCACGGTGAGTCATCTTCACCTTTACACCAGCTTAGAATGACTCATCACGTTACAAGAAAGTGATCTCCTTTTCTGAACTAGCTAGGTTTCATACATGCATGGCTAACTATATATATTCTGTTATTTATAATTTGAACGTACATTATTATATGTTATAATTAATCACAATAAAGAGTACTGTACGTAAGTGTTTCTTTATTCCTCTTCTTATTGGGGAATAACTATATATATGTAGTCTTGATTTGGCAATGCTTTAGTATTCTAGATTAACTATTATGTACGTAGTCTTGATTTGGGCAATGCTTTAGTGAATACACACACACACACACACACACACACTAGATGTTAGACACTGGCGATATAATTACGTACAATATTTGAAAATTAATTTTCAAAATCTAAATAACTTCACAACTAAGCTATAAGCCAAATGTGAACCCCCTAATTTTCTTTATTAAATAAACTTAAAAATTGTCTTTTTTTTTATCTCATGTCATTTAATTATGTTACTTGCTCTTTACTTCTATTTGCTTTAAGTGATATTTTGAAATAGATAAAATACTCTCTACGGTCCAAATTATAAGTAACAAAAACACTTTTTTTTTGTCCAAAATATAAGCAACATTCAATAATTTTCAAAATAAATTAAATGCTATAGTTTGTCAATTATGTCCTTATTTATAGCAATATTCATATTTATGAAGAGACACCAAAAGAGATATTTTTGGAAGAAAAAATATTGAAACTAGTGAGTATTAATTGAAATTGTCCAATTTTAAAGCTTTCATTGGTCTATGTATTTTTGTACTATATATTGCTTATAATATGGACCGGATGGAGTAATTTTTAAAAAATATATACATTGAAAACCAGCCATTTAATGGTCAAGTGATCAAATTAAGTCACATTAGTTTTTAAATATATGATTTGTTTGACATGTAGCTGAACTAATTACCTGATCAGTTTATTTAAATGTTGTTATATAAACCGCCCAGTTATTCTTAAATATAATCGATTTGACATGTTATTTGAAACAATTACTCGACCAGTTTAGCTAGCTATAAATTAAATCGGCCAGTCATCCCAACCTAGGTTCAATAAGTACACACAGAATTGGAGTAGGTTTATTTCAAAGTTGGAAAAATAAGCTTAGAAATGTAACATTCTCGTATTTGTTTTAAGTTTTTAAAAAATTACTATACAAGTTTGTGTTAGATCGTAATACTAGTACTAGTATTACAGTAATTCTTTTTGTAATACTAGTTTGTGATAGAATACGTCTTGGATCTATCGATTGTGTTATGGTCGGAGTCCTATTCATGGGACCTGGTAGAATATTTGGGAGAAGCTATAGGTATTATTGCTAGTCAATCTATTGGAGAACCGGGCAAGTAAGAGTTATGGGAGTTGTTTAACTTTTGGCTTAATTGTACTTTTAGTCCCTCATATATTATTATTGTACGATTTTTTTTATCAAATGTGCTATTATGCAATTTGAGCCCCATTTTGAATTGTGCAAAATGAATTTCAATCCCAGTACAAATCATAGTAAGAGCCGCCATGCCTGACTGATTCCCCACCAACAACTACCACCGAGAGAGATTGGATTAATACGATACTCGCTCCGATCCTTTTTATCTGTCAATTTTTTAGAAAAATTTTGTTCCTTTTATTTGTCGTTTTGATAGTTTAAAGTTACATTTTGACAATTATATCCTTAACTCTATTAATTGTTTACACATTTTTCATAAATTGATTATTGTAGTAATTGAAAAGTTCAAATACTAATTAAATATGATACATCTACTCCCAAAAATTATTTTACTTTTTTTTTTGGTAAAAAAATTTATTTTACTTTTCAACAACATAAATTTATTACTAATACACACATGTGAATATTAATGTATCTAAGACTAATTGGATAATTGAATAAGAGGTTGAAAATGATTAAAATGATGGGACACATTAATTGATTTATCTACTCCTAAAGACTAATTAAATAAGGGTATGATAGGAAAAATTTTACCAATTAATTGATTATTTAATTATGGTAAAATAACTTAAAATGACAGATAAAAAAGAACGGAGGGAATAATAATAATTGGGGTGTCATGCAGTTGCAAGTTACAACCGCCCAAGGGGACAAGTTCCTCAGCTCATGGCCTATGCCATTGATAATTTATTGAATGCTTCCCAACAAGAAAGGAGGTGACGACGTGACGTTATGCATTTTGTATATTGCCCAATAAATGAGATGACCTTGATTTTTTTTTTAATTTATTTTTTACGAAAAGACTTTGGGTCTGTTTGGATTGGCTTATGCAAAGTTTATCTGGGCTTATCTACTGACATAAGCTCTTGTCAGTGTGTTTGACAGAGCTCATAAGCTCTTTTGGGTTTATTTTCATAAGCTACACAAGATAGTTTATCAAATTAACTTATGGGCCTGTTTGGATTGGCTTATGCAGAGCTTATGAACACAGCTTATGACTGATTCATAAGCTGTTTTGGGTTTATTTTTTATAAGTTACCCATGATAGCTTATCAAAACAGCTTATGACTTATATAAAATAAGTTTCACTATAATTTTTTTTCGATTATAAAAGTAACTTATACAGCTTATGCCATAAGCAGTAGATAAACTTGTTATCCAAACAAAGCCTATATCTTATATGAAATCAGTTTCATTACATTCTTTCTTCGATTATAAAAAAGCTTATATATAAACGTTTATCATATAAGCTATTTTTCCAAACAGAACCCTTGTATTTAATTTGTTGTCACAAAAGAAACTAGCAAGTGTGTATAATTTTCCTCAATCGATCTCTACCTTTTTCTCAAGGAGCATGTTATGTTAGTGTGTTAAACTTTTCCATTCGTGACCAAGCCACCAAACCATTGTTTAATCAATTCTTGAAGATATTACGTATGCAAGGAGTCATGAAGCGTTTCCATTTTCCATCGAATGACATTTTTAAGAAAGATTTCATTCCTTTTGAAATACTTTTTACACATTTTTTTAATAATTTTTTAAGTTTGATTTTTTTAAAAAAAAAATAGTTCTTCCATAAATTCATGATTTTTTTGGGTCAATTTGATATTCATGAGAAATATCCATCGATTTTATCAATAACTAATATCTGTCAGGGGACTATTTTTAGTTTAGTTTCTCCTCGATCGTTTTTTCATCCGCAAACTCAAACCCAAGACTTTATTTAAGGAATTTGAATCTAATTTTACTCTAATAAACATAATGTTGGTAGATTGGTACTGATGTTTTAAAAATGTTAACTTTTGGAAAATTTCCGACTATGAATATTACACTTTTTTTCATATTGACTTTTATTCATATTACATATTGATCACTATTGTATAGTCTTTGAGGCTTTAATTAGTTGTCTCGTCGTCTAGAAAATACGGCTGGCTAAACCAAGGCCGAAACTCATCTCTTCCAAATTAATGCTTAAGCTGGTCCTAAATTCTAATGCTCACTTGGTCTCCATAAAAATAAACAAGGATAAAGTAAATTTGAGTTTAGTACTTCAAAAGTAAGATTTTGATATAACAATTGAGTTTGTACCACCCACCCCACCCCCTATTTGGTCGCTATTTTGCACGACCACACCTACATGTCCTCCCACAAAATGTTCTAAAATAAATATAGAATTTTTTTTCTCAAAAGTGAGGTTTTGATATAAGAATTGGGTGCCCCCTATTTGGTCGCTATTTTATACGACCACACCTGACCTAGATGTCCTCCCACAAAATGTTCTAAAATAATTATACAATTTGGTTTTGAAAATGTTATTTGTGCTATTTTAGTCTATAAAACTTTTTGTCTACACTAATTGATCCCACTAGGCCACGTTAAGAGGTGGTAATTAGGTATGATATCGTAGCAATTTATAATATGAAACCACTATTGAAAGTGGTTTTTTTTTAATAAATTAACTTACTACAATTTACATACCCAATTAAGCTGTACGCATATTTTACAGTTCAGATTTAGAACCAAATCAAATATTAGAAAAGCATGAGGGAGAATATGATAATTATAAAATTCTCATTCTACACATAAACTCTTTGTATATAACATACAAACTTTTCATACCATACAATCTTTCATGCTATACAAATTTTAATGATATACAATTTTTTTATACTGTGTACTTGTACAAATAAATCTTTCTTAAATAGCAGAGTGTGTATATTGTTTGGAATATCATATTGCGCCAAGGTCTGTTAGACCTGACAGTACACAACTGAATTTTACTAAGCTCCATTTTTTTTTTTGAGGGAATTTTACTAGGCTTCATATATATTATAAAACCAAGAATTTCTCTAGAAGGAAGCAAAAGATGGAAATCATCTACTAATAATAGATAACCACTTTTGAGAAAAGCAACCTTGGGTATTGGAATACATCAAGGCGAACCAAAGACATGTCTTCAGTTGACATTGCATGTCTTACAATGTGATGACACACTACTAACAAAAAAATTACCAAGTGGACAACAATTTCTTCTTAATTAGTTTGATTGAGTTAACCAAGAGATTCCTTAATCAAAGTTATTCAATTTGGAGAGTAAGGAACATAAAGTGAAGATTTTGGGAGGAGCTGGATGGTTTTGGATTCGGCATATTCCTATTGCTGGAGAATTGGAAGCAAGTAGCGCTGGGAGCCTGGGTCCATGTTCTGCAGAATTTTGCAGAAGACTGTTTTGTGGACAGGTTTACAATTCTTTTTTTTTTTTGGTCAACGACAGATTTACAATTCCTGTTATGTAATCAGCACTTAGTCTGTATGGGCTATTTGTTGGGTCAGTAAAAGGAACTTTTGTATGGGTGGGCTTATTGCTCCCATTTTATATTAATGAATTTATCAAAAAAAAATCTGCAGAATGGTGGTGGGGATTATCAGATTATGTTTCTACCATATTGGATGATGCATTGGAATGGATAATTGAGCTTGAATTGAACAAGGAATTTTGTCATCAGCTCCAATTTAATTTGTCCCCACTATATCAAAGGTTAAGTACATTAGTTATTCAACATTAAACTTGTTTTTTTTTTGTTTAAATCTGTTTTTAGTCCCTCGTTTTCCACTTAGTTTCTTTTTAGTCCCTCATTTTTAAAATGCGTCTTTTTAGTCCCTCATTTTTGAAAAATGATCTCTTTTAGTCCCTCGGGCCATTTTTTAATTTTGAAAAGTATTTTTTGAAATTATACTATGACCCCTCCCAAGCCTGATGCTCATCTTAACCCGTTTTTTCGTTCTCCTCCCCCTCCACTGATGTACAGTGGCCCCCATCCCCGCTGGGAATAGTTTCAATGTCCTCCCTCGAAGCCACGATGAGATGCCGTCTCTTTCTCGTTCTCCTCCCTGTGCAATCGTGGTGGCCGTCTCCCTTCTTGCCATTGTGCATAGCCTCCGTTGGCCGCGCGGAGCTCCTCCCTTGGCCGCACGGGGATGGGGGAGCGCGGTGCATCAGTCGAGGGGGAAGAAAATGAAAAAACGGGTTAAGATGAGCATCAGACTTGGGAGGGGTCAAAGTATAATTTTAAAAGATACTTTTCGAAATTAAAAAATGGCCCAAGGGACTAAAAGAGATCATTTTTAAAAAATAAAAGACTAAAAAGATGCGTTTTAAAAATGAAAGACTAAAAACGGAACTCAGTGAAAAATGAAGGACTAAAAATAGATTTAAGCCTTTTTTTTTTACCAGCAAACAAAACCCAATTTTATTGATTGGAGTACAGGAAGTACTCATATAAATACAGCAAGATGTCATAACTGATACAATTAGAGTACTTTGCTCTGTAACCTGAAAACTAGACCAGATCCTTTAACTAAAATGAATAGTTACAAGCAAATTCTGCAGTATAAAGTTCCATCCCCCTAATTACATTACACCACTTCCAAACCTGGGATCCAAACTTATCAATAACAATATAATTACCATAAGCATATAGAACTATAAGAGTAATACACAACCAGAAGCAAATACAATTACTAATATACTCTTTTTTCCATTTTAAAGAGAGAAAAAATCCAACACCAAAAGTTAATGATATTATTCCAAGAATAAGTGGAAGCAAACCCAATTAAGCAAAGTTTCACGCATGATGAGCAACATACAAAGATGGATCATCCACACACATGATTTCACTAGATGGTTCAGAGTTCATCAGAGAGCTGTGTTATATGTGATAACATTTTGAACATAAAAACAAGCATATATATGATAAAGTACTATATGTATCTTTTGAAAGGAAATCAATATAATCAATATTGGATCATCTAAAAGCTTCTAGAAGCTTGGGGATTAAATAATTTGAGATGATGCGATTTGTTTTCTCGGTAGGATGGAATGCATCCCAAAACACGTATTTGTTGGCGTCTGAGCATGTAAGTGGATTCTTGTCACTGCATAAGTAGCTCATCTCAAATGTTCCAGTGGAACAACATGCCTTCTCCACCACCTCATATCCTGAAATTAAATATATATATATATATTGTCCATATATCAAGCACAAATTAATAATATCCATCAGTAAATTAAATTATATAGTTTGTGTATCCATGTTCTTAATTTTTCAGTATTAATTAGGAAGGTAACCAAGAAGAATAATTTGAAGGTTCATAATCATTTTTGTATTGAGACATGAAATTCAATGTTCTAGTCCCGGTGCATAATTAACTTGAGTCTACTCTCTGTTGGTAAATAAGCATCCGGCTAAAAAAGGGTTCAAATTAAAGACAAACTAGCATTTCTCTTTTATATTCCTAACAATTAACATAATACATTATGTATAATTACTTCAGGTCTGTTTGGATTGCTTTTATGTAGAGTTTATCTACTGATAAGCACTTGTGGCGGACAGTATTTGGCAGAGCTTATAAAAATAACTTGTAATTGACTCATAAGCTGTTTTGAGCTTATTTTCATAACCTTTCTATAATAACTTATCAAAACAACTTACAACTTATATGAAATCAATTTTAATTATCACATTTTGTCTTTGATTATAAAATAATTTATATATAAACGAGATGTCATAAGTGTTTAAATAAATTATTTATCATATAAGTCCCTTAATTAATTTTATTAGTATTTTTGGGGACTTGTTAATACATTCATATACTAATTAAAATAATTAAAAATATGCATGTATTTTACCAATATAACAAAGATATATTAATATAGGTTGTGACTCTTGGTATCTTGAAATAATTGAATCCCGAATAGTCTGAGGCTCGACGGAATTAAACCCAAATAATTCACCACTGTTGGTAGATGCACCCGATTGTAGCTTGTGTCCTAGAGCGGTAGCCTCCATAAATCTGTATTGATGAGAAGAAGTAAAAGCATACCCAAGGTGCACAAAAGTTCCTTGCTGGCCACTATTATGAGCTTCAACCAGCAACTTTGGATATTAAAACAATGGATTAAATCTGTATTTCCTCTCTTATTTTTTAGTAATTTTTATTTTTTGTCTCTAAAAAAACACATTTTTTTAGTTTTTTATTTTTAAAAATATATCACTTTTAGTTTATGGGTCATATTTTAAATTTAAAAAATATTTTCTAAATTTATATTTTAACTTCTTTCAAATCTAAATTATCATCTTAACCCCCTTTTTCCATCTCTTCCCCCACGCCCAATGAACAGAGGCCATAAAGGAGAGACAGCCATGGGAGAATCTCTGCGCGACCAAGAAGGGAAGTTTCACGCAGCCAAGGCGACCACCGCGATCGCACAGGAAGGAGAGCGGTAGAGAGCCCACATCTCGTGGTGGCTTTGAGGGAGAACGCCAAAACTACTTCTAGCAGAGACAGATGGTCGCGGTGGTCGGAGATGTCACAGTGTTGAAGGGAAAGGGGAAGAAAAAAGAAAATAAAGTGAGAATCAGGCATTAAAAATAGTCAAAATATAAATTTCAAAAATATTTTTTAAATTTAAAATATAGCCTAGAGACTAAAAATAATACATTTTAAAAAATAATAGACTAAAATAATATTTTTTTTAAAGATTAAAAATAAAAATTACTAAAAAAAATGAGAAATCAAATCAAAATCAGATTTGACCCTAAAACAATTGAACTGAAAATCCTTAAAACCCATGGCAGGGAGTAGTCGTTCTCAAGGCCAACCACCCACATATATAGTAGCCTGTGTCAGGGCAGGCCTACCTTGTGAACAAGACACCAATTTCAAGACCACAAACAGTAGGGGTCAGTACATGCCGGTTTGAATCGATTTTGTCCAAATCTATTATCTAAACCGAACAAATGAGCACGGGTTGAATTGGTTCAGATTTCATATTTTTCATTCTCTAAACCCGAACCAAACCAACCCGATTAAGAACGGATTAGTTTGGATCGGGTCAATCAGATTAGGTTTAATAAATATTCTAAAATAAAAAAATAAAAGGGAAAAAAGTGATTAAATTGGCCCAAACAGGAAAACGTAGAAGAAGAGAAAAAGAAATTGAATGGGCTTCAGCCCAACAGTATAACTCAAAAAAATAAAACCAAAATGACAAAACACCTGTGACTTTGACCAAAGAAAAAAAACCTTACGACCAAAAAAGTTGATAGACCCTAATTTCTAACAGCCAGTAACAAGGGCGCCGCACATGAACATCTTGCTTCTCTCATTTGTGTCTTCCTCGATCGTCCTCTTCCTCCTCTGCGTTGTTGTCGTTGCTCGTTGTTGTCGTCGCTGTGTCGATGGTGGCTGGGAGCCTAGGAGGCGGTCGCGATGGGTGGGGGGTGGTGGCTGGGAGGTGGCCATGGTGGGGGATGGTACCTTAGCGACGCGGTGGGAGGCCACCTTAGCTTCTTCAGGAGACAGCGGCGCAGTTCTAAACAGGAAGGAAGAAGAGAGAAGTGGTGGGAGGCGACCATAGCTTCTACCGGTGACGACGTCAGGCGTGGTTGTGACCGGGAAGGAAGAAGAGGGAGGGAGGGAGGAAGACGGAAGGAGTAAAAGTTTTGTGGGTTTAACACTAAGCATTGGTGTATATATTAAAGGACTTTAAAAGTGACCTTAATTATTGGATAAACATATTTAATGAGGGTAATTTTTTCCTAGAAAAATAATATGAATAAACTAATCCATTAACATTTCTACAACAATGCTTGTATTTGTATGTATAGTATTCGTTTAGGTTTGACTAATATAATTTTAATTTTGTCAATTAATAAGAATCTTAAGGATATATTACTAGTTGTCAAGAAATTAAAAAGGGATATATTACTACTAATTAAGAAATTTGAAATAGAAATATCATATAAAAACTAAATAGATAATATATTAATTGTTTAAAATATATATTTTTATTCTATTACTATTTTTTTAGTAAGTAAATTTGTTACATAATTTTTTATATTCTCAACTAATTTAACCGCATGGCCAAAAATTTAAATTACTCTCTCTGGACACAATTAATTTAACTGGTGTTATATTTAAGTCTACCGTACTTGAGCTATTTTTTCTGTTTATATTTGAGTTGGGAGAGAGTAAATGGGAATTTCTGCTAGTTGCACAAATATTGCCACTTGGCATTAAATATAGATCCTACGCTTTCTTTGAAAGCCATTTAATTTGTTGCTGAACTTCGGGCATTGTAATCATTCCGACCGCTGGTTAGGTATGATGCATTAATTATGCAATTAACTCTATCAAGATCTAAAATGAAATGCTCATAAAAGAAAATAATTGAAATCTAGCTTTTTTTTGATAAAATTGAAATCTAGCTATAATTTATTGGAATGGTTAGATATGGAAATAAAGAGCAAGCAATTCAATGAAAATTCAAGTAGACCCAGGAGTAACAACGTAGGATCCCTTAACTAAAATAAAAGAAACCCCCTAACTTGTGTGCATGCAATACAATAGTTTAATGGCCGGGTTGACCTGAGTTGATCACTAGTTTAATGGGTTAAAATTCTTTCTGCCACATCTTTTTTTTTTCCTCCGTAATACCTAAACTTGAGATTTTACTTAAGAAGAATTAAATAAAAAGAAATTTTTAGTGCAAAAAAATTTAAATTACTAAAGTAAAATATTATTTGAACTTTATATTAAAAACTTACAGATTTAATTAAGTATATGCAACGTTATCATCTTCTTCTTTAGTTAAATATTTATGTAATATTAAAGCAATATTAATTAAATATGGACATGACTTGTACTCTTTAATTTTTTTTAATAATACATTTTACTTATCTAAAAAAATATTAAACCAATATTATTCGTTAATATTAGATAATAAAGGAAATTTTTTACTCCAAAATAACTTATAATTTCTGGGATATGAAATACAAAAATAGGTATAGGCCTATAGGGTATGCCGAGGGCCCCAGTTTAGACGAATTAAAGTTGAAACAACACCTGGTTGCAAACAGTTTTTTTTTTCTCTCTTTTAGAGTATTCTTTCTCCCCTAGTTTCCTCACTTTATATATGGCATCAATTTTTTTCTCGAAGATTATTAAATTAAAACAGACTAATTTTTATAATAATCGTTGATGAATTAGAATTAAATATAATGCAAATAAATTTCATGTAATCAATATTTTTCTTGGGATTTCAATTTTACTTTTGTCTTTGCAATTGATCAATTAAACTATGGTTATATAAAAGTGGTATTTGGCCTAAATCTGAACCACCGGTAAAATATTTGAGCAGAAGTCTTAGTTTGGCATATATATGGAAAAGACAAGAAACATGGATGGCAAAAACAAAATAGTACATGTAGATCGATATATGGATATACTATATACTCTCTCTGTATTTAAATATAAGCAAAAATACATAAACTTACGTTTATTAAGAAAATAATTTAACTGCAATTAAGTTTCTTGATCTCATATAAAAATTAATATAATCTCTAAATTACCCTTAATGATAATTATTGCTGAGGTTTTTTATTTAATATTTTTAATTGCTTAATTTTGCTATTAAATCACCTAGTGGACCCATACATTTATAAGTATAGTAAATTGTTACTTGGGAACAAACTATGCATTGAAAAATAAAATTTAAATTAACTTAAGGGTATTATAGGAATAGTATTATTAAAAGAATTGATTATTTTTTGCTTATATTTGTAGTAACAAAATATTTTGGTGTTTTTTTGCTTATAATAAAAAACAGAGGGAGTATGTTGCAATTCCATTTATGTTACTACATCTGGACCAATTTATAAAAAACAAAAAGTGATTTTTATTTGGTCTTTTTTTTTTATAAGAAATAATGTTTTGTTTTCAACAAAATTAATTGCTTCTTTCCAATGTTACCTTATTAATTATTACATCATTCAATTATACTATGTTACTTTTAGCCATTTAATGCAAGGGTATTTGTATAAACAAATTTAAAATTATAACAATATTAATGAAAAATAACACATTTCAATGTATTTCTTGGTCTGTGTGATTTTAGTACTCCCTCTTGTTCAAAACTTTGGTGGTTTAAGGTTTTGACACACAGATTAAGAAGTAATTAATTAGACAAATTTTAGACTAAAATGTCCGTATTTGTTATTCATCGTTCTTAATTATCTTAACTATTTATCCACTCAAAATCATTAATTATACTAAGGGTATAACTGGAAAAAAGTGATAAATTATCTCTTAAAATCTTAAAACAACCAAAGTTTTGGGATAAAAATAAAAAGATAAAATCACCAAAGATTTGAACCAAATGAAGTATTATATTTCTTATATATATATATAGGACCAGAGATAGTATATATTTAAGTCATGTTCAATGAAAGACACGGGCAGCATAAAACATCATAATAACGTGTGTAAAGATCAATAAAGACAAATATCAAATAACATAAGTGAGAACAAATAAAGAAAAACTTACCATATAAGGAAGGTCTTCTAATCATATCATCCAAGAAGGGATATGCATTTGCGGATACCGCCGTAAATTGTGGGAGCTCCCTATTTAGCTTTGATATCATATGCTCCAACTTCTTGTTGAATCCCAAAGCCACATTGTTGTATTCTTCATTGCATCCATGGTAACCTAAAATGTTTACAGTCCTCTCTAAAGGGAGACACCCCATTGGAGGGAGGCCAGTTATGGACAATTTCCGAACCCCAAGTGTGTACAATTCCTTAATGAAATTCTCGGCAATATTTAAGAGAAAATCTTGGTATTGTGTGGGGGTGAAATGGACTCGTCGGGTTGGCAACAAATAGTAGTTTTCAAGGAAATCATTGGTTCCTAAGCTCAACAGGTACAACGCCTCGCCTAAGATTTCATTTGCCTTCTCTACACCAAGATGTGCTCTCAATTTGCCTTGATACTCCTTGTAGTACTCTAATTCCTTCCACATTGGTATCACATTCTGCGAGATGTTGACAACCCATATTAATTAGTTTACAAGAAAAATTCTTGTGTATTAATATCAAAATATTACACTCCCAAAATTTAATAAAGAATTATTTTGTCGTCAAATTTTACTTTTTAATTGACTAAATGCACGTATTTTTTAGAGCAGTCAGCACTAGCAATTTATGGTAAGACATGCACAAAAAATTGATATGCCTCAAATATGAGTTCAGTACTAACATATCATTGCACTACTATTTTGTTTAATTAATTGGTTGGTTTCGAGGTATTTTATCCAATATGATATAGGAATTTTTTGTTTTCAGTCCTTAATTACTATTTTCAATTTCACTGTCAGTCTCTTCTTTTTGTGGTATAAGTCCTATATAGTCAATTCCATGGATAGTGATAGTTGGATACCCTAAAGATGTTATTATTTATTCAGCATCTCTCATATTTTTTTATTTTTATTTTTGTCACATCATATCACTTGATCACACTTATTATATCTATCACTTTTTTCTTATATTGCTTTCTCTCTTGGGGTGTTTACAAAACATTTTTTATTTTAAATTTTTGGTTAGCTTGTGTCTTGGTTGTGGGTCCTTTAAGACAAATGATGACGTGAATTTGTTTGTCATGCTATTAATCAAGGGAAACAAGATAAGAGAATGATTAAAGAATAGTCTTGATAAATGATAAGTAATGAATTGAATATATATCCTAATAGCTAGCATAAGTTAATGAAATTAAAAACGGAAATTAGGCATGGAAAATACAAGTTTTTAAGCTATTCATACATTAAATTAAATATTGTACTCGCCTATAAGGTCCTACCCGATTCAAAGGGATTATTTAGTCCCCACACGCGCGCGGGATAACCTGATCTAGGAAAAAAAATTAATATTGTACTTTTTAGTAAATATTTTTTATTTACTAATTATTTACCTAGAGTTCTTAAAGAATTTGCAGCATTTGTCCTTCTAGAATATTGAAAGAGTACACAACCGAAACACGAACCAAAATGACTAAAAATATATCTAACACTACTTTGTTGCTTGAAAGGTTAATGTTTTGGGGACGAACAAAAGAAACAGAGAGAAAGAATACTTACTAGTACAGCAGAAGTTTCAATATCATAACCAGTTCCAGCGGAGGCAAAGCAAACTCCGGTGGCGAAATCATCGATGGTATAAGCAGGATCCAAGTAAGCCGGTATGAAGCTCTTAACACCGAAAGCCTCTGCAATGAAATCCGGCGGAACACGGCCATTGCAGAACCTTCCGGTGGGGCGGCCACCGTCGAAGTCGCGGCCGTAAGGCTTGAAGTTGCTCTTGAGAACCGTAGGTATAACGTTGTTGTTCCCAGAATCCACAGTGGAGTCTCCGAAAACAATGACCGCTGGGACATTTTTCGCTGCTACATCCACCACCAGGATTATTTGGGTGGTTATGAGAAGCCACACGATGCATATTATCATGCGCCCCATGATAATGTATTTTTTTTTTTAGATTTTTTTTTGTGTCCCGCGTGATTGAAGAAGCTAGCCTGGCTCCGATGTACAGAAGATTTATACTTGTTGTAGGTGTTAGAGATAAACGTGATTAATGCGCAAAGAAAGTAGTTCGGTTGGGGGGGGCTTTGATGACCGGTTTGGTTTGGTTTGGTTTGCATGGGTTTTGTCGACGTTTGTGGGTGGGGGATATGCATTTCTTTTTCAAACAATTATTAGGCGTTAAAAATCTCAATACATTTACTTTTGTTAATACAGGTTTGACTTGATTTAAACAAATCTAATGTGTTATTGTTATAAGTTTTTCTATTTAGATTTAGGCCCAGTTTAGATTAGTTTATACAGAGTTTATCTATTGATATATATAAAAACATTCGTGACAGTGTTTGGGAGAGCATATGCAAATATCTTATGACTAGCTCTTAAGTTATTTTGGGTTTATTTTTATAAACTCTATTTCCAAAATAATTTATCAAAATAGCTTAAGACTTATATAAAATCAATTTAATTACATTCTCTCTACGATTATAAAATAGTTTATACGTAAGTGCTTATTATGATAAACACTTATACATAACTTTTTTTGTTTTTTGCTGTTTGGGCTTTGGCCCATATTGGGCTTTCGTTTTGTGTGTTTTGATGCTATTAGGGCTTAGCCCATTTCATTCTTTTTATTGCTTTAGTAAGTTTTTTAAAAAACATATTAATTTATTGACAAAAAAATATTAATTTGACAAAAAAAAACATATTAATTAGTATATGTTGTGTTTTTTTTTTGATAAAAAATATGGTGAGTTTCTTACATGGCCAGGCATAAGAGCAATAACAATGTGCATCATTTACGTACTTAATTTCCTCACTATTATACAAGTAGCACCGTGCGATAAGACTAGAATTCTTTTTAGTTAGATGCTATATTTCTTCAGCATGCCACTACAGTAATTTTCACGGGAGTTGCACATCAGTTATAGCTATAATTACAACACGTGTCAACTAAAAATAGCCAATTTTCACATCTCACTCAATCCCCAACTAGATTTCCCACATTCCTACTTTCCTAGTCAGAATTAACCTTATAATATGCATAACATGACATGTTACATATAGTTCTCTAATTTCAAGTGACTCTACCTTAAGACCAGTTCTATGTGTAACAAGCACACACATCCCTGACCACAATTTATAATCTTTAATTAATTAATTTCTCCAATATTAATAGTAAACAACAGTGTCTTTAAATCCCCAACATTCTCTCCACTAACAAGCTTCCTCCTCTGCATAAGAAAAAGAAGTGAGAGAAATTAAAAACAGAGCAAAATGGCTATGTATTCATCCAGAGGAGTGGTTGTGTTTGGTGTTGGAATGCTTGTTGTGATGAGCTTGTGGTGCATGAAATCCACTAGTGCTAGTGATGAACATGAATCTGAGGAGGTACCTGTTCATATTGTGAGCCGTCATGAAGAACCTTCTTCTGGTGGTGGAGGAGGAGAAGGGTGTAACAGCAAGCATACTTTGGAAGCTGGTGCAAGTGAAGAGTGTACGGATGAAGATGATTCTCTTGGGTTGTATTCTGATGTTGATGACACTTTCAGGGCTATAAAGAACAAAGTTGTGGGCGCTGCACATCATTTGCATGAAGGAGTAACTGCTGCTGGTGGTGATAATGATGATTCCCCTGATATTGCTCACAATAATGTGAATGTGTTGGGACATTGATTGATTGTTGATTGATTTCAACACAAGAGAGAGAAAGAGAGAGAGAGAGAGAATAATCTTTTTTTGGATTTGCAGGGTCTATTTTATGCGTTTGGGGGTACTTCAGTTTAGACTAGTTTCAATTGCCTTGTTGTTTCCAAGTTGCAGAGCCTAGAGTTCTAGTTTTGTTCTGTTTTTGTTGTTTTTGTTTCCAATCTTAATTCATGGATACGCAGAACTCATTTTGATTTAGCTTAATTTCATTCTTTTATTGAAGAATATATACATTCATCATTGAGTAATGTAGGATATCTGCAGAAAATAATTATTAGCGGGGCAACACATACTAATTTTTTTTATTAGTATTTGAAAATAGAGTTAAATGTGTTTGAAATATTACTTTTTTTTTTCTCATTTTTAAAATATCTCATTTTTATCTCTATTTTTTTAAATCGGTCATACTGTCAGACTTGTTTGGATAAACCAATAAATAACTTATATAAATACTTATGACATAAGTGCTTATCATATAAGTGTTAGCTTATGTATAAATTATTTTTATAATCGAAGAATAAATGTGACGAAACTGATTTCATATAAATTGTAAGCTGTTTTGATAAGCTATTTTTGAGAATTTATGAAAGTAAGCTCAAAATAGCTTATGACTTAGTCATAAGTTATTTTTATAAACTCTTACAAATACTGTCACAAATACTTATGTTAGTAGATAACCTCTACACAAACCAATCCAAACAGACCCAAATATCACGTCTAGTCCCTCAAAATACCCGATTATGTTACTGTTAGAAAATATTACTTCTCTTTTTCCGTTGGGATCAGTTTGAATTGAGGGAAGACATATAGTACCAACCCAACCCTCGCATAAAATATTAATTACTTCACCTATATGCAGTTAAGTTAAAAGACCAACGCAACGCATGTAAAAAGCTTGTGTGCTAATGTCAATTGCTACAATATTTTTCTACAATGGCTGGTGCACTTGCAATAATAGCGGTATTGAACAAACATATCAGAATGGGTTTAAGGAAAACGCTCCATTGCTCTTGGTTGACACAACTATGTGTGCTTACAATAATCCCGTGTTTACCAAATATTAATGAACTGGGCTAAATGAAGTACAGGTCGAGAATCATGGGGCAGAGTCAATGTTGATGTTGAAGGTAGGTGGCACTTAAGGGGATAAAAACGAGGCAGAAAGTTTTGACCAAAAAAAAAACGAGACAGAAAGCTACGTGGTAAACTTCAGAAAATTCTAACATAATAGATTTTCCTTTTTCAAAAGCAAAATCGAAAAATTCACTTTCACTTACTTGATAATGTGCATCTTTTGGGCATTTTGGTATCCGGATAAAAATAAAGGTGAAAAATTCATAATAGATTTTTAATCCATACAAGGTTGTTTTTTTTTTGGTCGAAGACACTTGAAAGAGGTTGAAACAACTTTTTGGACTTATGATATCAACACTTATATAAATATTTAGAAAAATTTATAAAAATGGCTTATAAAATTCTCATAAATCAAATTTAACTCATTTTCATACCCTCTAAAATAGTTTTAAAAACCATGAAATTAGACGCAAATGGTATAATTCATAACCAGACTTTACTTACATTCCGAATGAACACAAATTAGTCTAATAACCTCTTTTCCCTGGGATAGAGTGAGTAAAGACCAAAAAAAAAAAGCTTTTGAAAAACAAATTATACAGTTTGTGGAGTTTTCTCTGTTCAATTCGAAAAACAGCTTATAGGGAAGCTATCATAAGCTCTCATATGATAAATGCCCATATCACCCCTCCTAAAGCTTATATGTCCACAGACGGGTATTGGAAGAGAATAAGGCAACTCGAGAATGCGAACAGAAATGGTCTGATTTTGTATACTTTTTATAGATAAAATTTTGCTCGCAACATTAAAAACAGGATAATGTTTAGTGCCGATCTACTGAGGCAGGGGCACGAGGCCAGTAAACATGCTGTAACTGTAACTCAATACTACAACCATTGATTAACTATGAAAATATTTGAAAGAGAAAAAAGAACTCGGTATAGAATTGACAAGTTCACTTGATGATTATTGCACCCTGACATGAAAACATGGCAACCTGGTATCTGTAATAAACTTTACCACAAGCCAAATCGTCAAGCAGCTTAATCACACACAGAAGATGTTGCTGGTCAGAATCAGAATCAAGAACCATCCATTTGAATATCAGTAACATTTGGATTAGGTGGATTTGCATTGAATGGGCCTGCAGTCACACCCTTCTGCGTCTGGCCGGCTCCGAATGTAAACTCAGTAGGAGCAACATCAAGGGGTCCTTGGGCGAAAATCGAAGGAGTTCCGGCACAGCTGAAGGCAGGAAGTGGAGCTGAAGAATCATTGATCTTTGGGAAGCCAAAGCTGATTGAAGGAGGCCCTACTGTAGGTAAGAAAGCAGGCACGTCAATTGATCCAAATATCTTTTTCTCATACTCCTGCAGTTGCTGGTGCACACCTACATTAAGAAAGAAGGATGCATGTCACAAAGATGGTAATTTTACCACAGTGAAAAGCAACCAAACCCTGAAAACTACTCAGCCTCATCATCATAAGTAATTTCATACCAATTCCAACAGGATGGTGTGTTTACTACCAAAAAACCTTGGTATTCTTACCGTATTAACATACCGCAGATGGTTGCAAAGAATGAGTCATGGTTTAGCAAGAGGCTTATAGAAGTTTAAAAACATATGGCACAAAAATGAACTTCAACTCTTCATGAGAACATTCATGTGAATCATAGTTGTCAATGCTGGATAGTATCATGGAGAGGCTATAATCTATCCTACCTACTTAAGCGAGGAAGCAAAACTGGAAATGGTAAAAAAAAAAAAAATACCTTCAGATAATTCAACAGAAGGTCTCCGTTCCTTAACCCACTGATAACTATGTGCAAGTCTCCATCCTCTGGACTTCATCAAGTACGCAATCACAATAGCTGGGGACCTGCAAGAGGATATATCATATATGTAATTCAGAGAAATTTATAACATTTATATATTATCTAATATTGTCACTGCACCACAATTTGCAAGGCTGCGCGCGGCCTGTTGTGCAAAAACCACTATAACAAATCCCTTTTATTTTGTTTGGGCCATCACTAACTAATTCAAACTAATTGGTGCCAACTGTCACTGCCATGCTCATCACACATTGCAGCAATATCTTACCTACTCTTTCCTGACATGCAATGAACCAGAACACGCTCCTTATCCTTCTCACATTGCTCTGCATAACAAGAGTGCAGTATTGGTTTCATTATAACATGAAAATAGAAGAAACATAGGGAACAAATTAGCAATGTCAACAATGAAACAATTAATCTAATTACTAATTTTAATTAGCCAAGTCAAATGTTACAACTAAATAACGAAAATAACTGTAGAAAGTGAGCAATTGAAGGAAGATAGGGTAGGGAGATAGGAGGCTCGGTTTTTACGAAGAAATGGTGATGACGAAGTAATGGAAGAGATAAGGCTGCTTCTTGCTGAGAGGAGAAAGAAGAAAGATTAACCGAAATGAAGAAGGGAGATTCTGTTTTGGTGTGAAGACTGAAAACAAAGAGATGCAGGAATACATGTAAAAAAGGAAACTAAGGGAAGGGGGTCATGAGACAGTGGAAAAGAAATACAATTTAAAAGATTTAATAATGAATTTCATATTGGGAACAGGCCAGCTTAAGTTTATCAAGTTATTGGGAATGAAAAAATAGTTAACAATAAATGAGCTGGGGAATCCTCTCAAGTAATTGAATTGCTGAAGGAGCTTCCTTCAAGATTGACTATAAGCAGGTCCCTTTGAGAGAGAACACAAGTGGAAACAGAAAGCAAGGTAAAAATGGATGGAGAGGAAAATTGCAATGTTTGGAAAAGTAGAGTGGCTAATAATAAATTATAGCAAATTGGTTCATAATAGAGTGGAGCCGAGTGGTTCATGAACATAATGGAATGGAACGGAATGTACTAAGAAAATCTTTCTAGACCTTTATTGATTTCCTATTGCTTAGTAAGTGAGAATGAGTTTAGAAGAGTGTGATTTTTGAGGTGGAAGAACAGAAGTTTCTGAGATGCAGAAGAATACATATCTCAGGTTTAATGTGATTTTACAATGGTTTTTTCTGTTTTTTTACTGTTTATTGTTTAATAGTAAACTGACTACATGGTTCATAGGAAAGTCTTTAGAAGAATAATAATTGGACAATGTGAAAGTAAAAGTGCACAAAGCATCACAAACAATGTGAAAGGAAATATGCCCATTCTTTTAGAAGAAGAACAATGACAATCAATCGTTATAGGACAAAAATGCGAGCAACATATATCCTGCACTTTTTCTTCTAGAAGAATGAGAAAGAAACACCCTTTCACACATAACAAACACTATGAAAGGAAAAGTGCATAAAGCAGATCATGTACCTCTTCTTTTAAATCCCAGGCATCCTCATCATAACCCACAATTATTTAATTTGACAGAAATGGAGGGCCAAAGTAAAAGTATCAAGCTTAAAAAGATAGACGGCATAATATTATCAGATACTTGAGACTGATACAGCTAAAAATCAATCTAAAATTGAATTTTAGAATGTACACCTGACTGAATATAAGTACACAACTGACGATGTATTATTAACCCACACACACACACACACACAAGAAACAAACCATGGAGATACTGGCTGATGTTTAATAGGTATTTATAAAAATTGGGAAACAACTACAAGTTAAAAAAGCTCCTTGGCAAATGAAATGATCAAGACATATAAATTTTAAGTGGACAAGAAGGAACATACCTAAAAACTGGTTGGCCTCATCAAATGGCAAAGTTTTGTCATCTGGGAGGCAGTGATAGGTGAATGAGTTCTTGTAGAGATTTTGACAAGAAGGGACAGTCTGCACAAGCAGAAAATTCAAAGACTGTATAAGAAATTAAACACTCAAGAAGTTTGGATGAGCAGATTTCAAGGGCAACAACCTAGGACCTCAGACATAAATTCTGTCTTATAGAGATTAATAGGACCAATGTTGCAACTTTCTGAAATTAATTTGACTACTTACTCTTTTCAGAATCTATTAGCTATCAACATCAACAATTACATGTTTAATTAATCCTCATCCCTATCATGCATTGACCAAACCTGTAACCTAAACCACACCACCTACAATTACATAATTATACTATCAAAATCTCACACAATACACAACCCCACAACATTTCACCAATCAATCACCACAGTCATAATCTCACTGTATTCATTAAAACACTCATCATCATCATCATCATCATGCAAGGGCGATCATTGAAACAATCAAGTTGCGATAGAATCGTCAATTAAATCATCGAAGAGACCCTGCCCTTCTTACATTGAGGATACGTGAAATTCCCTGAGTTTTGAGAAGCTCCGAGCGTGATGCGTTATCGTAGCTCCCCAGGTAAAGAAACTCCGGCAAAATCACCGAAGGAAAGGCACTCACTTGTATCGAGGTCTTCTCCGATCCGACCGGAATCCGGTGGCCGCAAATCGAACACACTTCCCCTTCTTCGTATTTGTGATAGTGCCCACATACCCCACAAGGGTTTTCCCTCTCCCTTTTTCTCATAGTCGAAACAAAACAGCGATTTCCTTCAGACCCAGATCGAGAAACAACGACTTTGAAGCAAAACCGGATGAAAAATCGGATCTTTTCCAAAGTGAAGAGAGGCCCAGAAAATAAAGAAAAGAAAAAAGATTCAAATCGCAATGAAACGAAACACCCAGATCAAGAGAAATAAGAAAAAAGGTGGATTAATAGCGATTGGAGGGGAAAAGATTAGAGCTTTGGCAGAGTAAAGAAAGAGGGGTGCGGTGTATTGTGACAGCAAGAGAAGAAGAAAAAAAAGGGTGCAAAAGGGAAGAAAGACAAGTGAAACAGAAAGTGGTAAATTATAAGGAAGTTCCTTTACGAGGTGGTGATAATAATGTTATGTCATTATGATGACTATCCATTCCCAATTTTGTATTAGAATCAAGTGTATAGAGATTGCAACAATTATAGAGAGGAATGGGTGATGACACAGCTGTAAATTTTTTTGTTTGGGGTACATACATTGGTTTGTTGGATTTTTGGGGGGCTTCGAGATTCTAGGTTGGCACGTGATACGGTTAGTGAACAATCCAGGTTTCTTGTTCTCCTAGATCTTGTACTCGTACAACAACAGTTTGCCTAACACACTCAACTCTCTTTGCTTTTGCCTATGGGTGAAATGGTGAATCATCATGATAAGTTTGATAACTGAAGCCTTCTTTTCTCTTTCTTACATCTGTTAATGTTTTCTTTTTTCTTTATGAGTTACTGAACAAAGTGCCAAAATTAAGCTGTTTTTTATTTACTTTGTTTTAGTTTTTCCCTTTGTTTTCTTTCCTTACCACCCCCAAAAAAAAAATCAAAATAAGTGATGTTTGAGGTTTTTTTCATATAGATTAAAAAATGAATTGATGAAAATAATAATTTTATTATTTATATTGGTAAAATATCACCACAGCATTCTAAAAAAAATTAAGATAAAATTATAATAAAATAATTAATAATTTTATTTCAATTGGTACAATAAAGAGTTACTATTTTATTTACATTTAAGAATCTATTCTATATACGAAAACAAAAACAAAAAAAAAGAATCCATCTATATCTATCTATCTATCTTCTATGCTATATACACTTAAGAATAATTCTAAAAGCAATTTTTTACACGTGTAACAATCACAACCATTATCACCTTTTATTAAAATAGAAACCTTTTATTTTTAATTCAAAAATACATATAATATCTTCACTTTTCCAATTCAAAGTTTCTATTTTAATAAATCATATTGGATATAAATGGCATGTTTTAATTAATTTAATTTTCTGAAAATATATTTCTTTTTAAACTAAGTTTTTGTGAATATTCATGTTTTGATAAATTCCTTCTCTTTGAAATCTTCTTATGTTGATGGATTTGTTTCTTTTTATTGGAAAATAAATGTTTTTAGAAACAAAAGGTTCCATATAACTATAATAATTGTAATAAATTTTATTACAATTATAACTATAATATATTATAATTTTTTCTGTCAAAAAAAACTATAATTATAATTTTGATAAGTTTACAATCAATGCATGTCATTAACTCTTATAAAAAAAAATGCATGCCACTAACTAAATGAATCAATACCATTTAAAGATAAAAATTTGAATTATTTTAATAGATTTTGGGACCAAAAGTTCAAAATTATTAATCTTTTTTGACGGAAAAATTATTAATCTTAATATGAGTTAAAAAGGTTAGTGCATAATATTTTTAAAAAAAATAGATTTACCATTCAATTACATGTTAAAACAATATTTATTGCTTTATTGTTGCTCATTTTATGAAAATTGTAATTGGATTTTATTTTATGAGTTTCCCGTGATGGGTTGAACCAATTATTTTGGTAGCGGCCGAGAGGTCCCTATTTTCATCCAATGGCACTAACTCTCCATTAAGCAGTTCAACACACATAAAAACTTATTATTGATCTATCTTCTTGGTATGATGATAATTGATATGTTGTTACTTATATCTATGTTTGATCTTTTTTTTTTGGTGAAAGGTAAAAGATATATAGAAAACGTGGCAGCCCCATCTTTGAACAACTAGCTTTCCTGCAAGGGCAGCGGCTAGGGTTGGGGAGAGAGCACTTGATGTTTGAGTTGAGTATAATTGGTCTCTGCTATCTATCTATGATCTAAAAAAAAACATGACAAATCATGAAAAAATAATTCCTTTTCTTTTGTTTAAGTGTAACACATTACACATTCACATGGAGTATATATTCCACCATAATGATTGTCAAGGGGAAAAAGCTTGCATTTTACTTTATTGAGAAACTAAAGTCAATCAATTTATCCTTGGTCCATGGATATTGCCTCAAATCGTGGAGAACATTTAGCATTGACTCTCCCAAATTAACTGGGGTAAAAATAAATGTTAATAATTAATAATATTATATAAAATATTTACTAAAGTTTTGCAAAGAGTGAGGCTTTATTCATGTTAACATTTTTTTTTATGTGTGATTGTTCTAGTTGGAGTTCACACAACTGTGATGCCTTTTGGAAAATTTTGGTGAGGCAGGAGGCTCCTCTTGTTTCTGGTGAGCTTCTAATAGCAGAAAAAAAAGGCAGATAAACCCCTCCCAATTCATTTGGTGCACACCTAGTGTGAATGACGTGTTTGTATATAAGTGTTTATGTTTATATCATGAGATAAGTTGAGGGTGAGCCTTGACGCAACAGTAAGATTGCTGTTTTGTGGCATGAGGGTCACACGTTTTCGCTTGCAGGGATAAAGCTGCTTACATCTACTCTCCCCAAACCCTACTGGGCCACGCTTTTTTTTTATTGTGAGATAAAACTCAAAATAAACAGTTCCAACTCTTAATGTTGGGCCATATAGCATCTTTAGCGCTGCACTAACTGTAAATTACAATAGGGTAGTGACTACTCAGTCGTGCAACTCGATTTCATAGGAAAAAAAATAGTAAGATTACAGGTACACCTCTCTCTAATTTACAAGAAACTATGAAACGGAGACACAACTGGTGACACTATTTTTTTTTCCAGTACTCATCGATATATTGATAATGGTGATACTTGAATTGACTTTGAAACACCTAAGAGTATTGTGATTTGAAGCCTTCTGTAAGAGGAACCACTTTCGCAGACAGCTTGGACTGCAATTTTGATGCAGCTTCACGAATATCCTGAGGATGAAATGCATATTTTATTGATAAAGAGGCACAAAAAGTTTGTTAACATTATCACAAGAGGGTCAAGAAAATTCATAAATTTTGGAGCTTTGCATCTATTTGGTACACATGCACTTGGGGGGATGCATTTCCATAGAGCTACTATATAAGGAAAACTACAACATTACCTCTATATTGTATCTTGATGAAAAATGAGTCAACAGAACTGCTTTGTTGCGAATCCACTGAGCATTTTCAATGAGCTACATAATTAACACAGGTTTACTAATCAGGAATCTCGTCAATATAATATGCAGTAGAGTCATCGTTTTGAGAACCGATCAATCACTAGAACAAGCAGTGTGAATTTGTCAGAGAAGGGATGAGGTTCCCGGTTTTATCTCGAAATGTCATGAGATCGTGTCATAAATGCAATATGTCATGTCAGTGATGTCACTAACAGAGCTATGCACATGGTTGAACTATTCTGTAAAAACTGTATTTGGCTATAAAAGCTGTTGATAATAAGACATGGCTATAAATTAGGTCATAGAACAGACATAACAACATGAAAGAGGAAGGGCAAGCATGAGAGCAGCAAAAGTTCATCTTTGTGTGCCTTGATTATGTCAAGCTACCTATAAAGTAGCCATAAAAGCATGAAAGACATCACATTACCTCAAGTATATGTGTATGACCATGTTGGCGAGCGTGATCTATGGTGAATGAATCATCCAGGAAAGTTGCCTGTTAAAATAGTTTCAACAATCAAACCAGTCAAATAAAAAAGATAAAATTATGTTAAAAATAAAGAGTAAGTAAGAAATCAGAGCACATAAATAGAGAATGGCTATATTTATTTTTGAAAAGTTTTACTTCCTTTTGGTCAAGTAAGCCAAGTGGGAAAAGGTTTTGGTCGTTGTTATTGTCAAATGTCAAGTAAGCCAAGACTTATAATCTACAAGTACTAAGTAATCCAACTTAGGTGGTTCTAATAATTCTGTTACCTACTACATAATAAAGAGGACAAGCATTTCGTATACAATGATAAGAACAATGGCACAAAGTCAATGGTAAATGCTTTCGTTATACTGTTAATTGATCTTTAACTTGTCAATGTCACAATTAATTGTCACAAAGAACTATTATATCATAACACACCATAAAAAACTATAATCTCATCCCTTTTGCTCTTTGATATTGTTCCTTCCAATTCTGCAATATCCAACCCCGAATTCATGGTAAACATGATCAGCCTAAAGGACAAGTCTCCATTCTAGAGAGAAAAGGTTAAATTAGAAATCCATTTAATTTATGGAATGAGAAAAACTTGAAGGCTGTTTTATGCTACAACTTCTTAAACAGTTATATATTTTAAGATATTGCCCCATACTTGACTTAACATCTATTTCTATTCTCTATTTCTAAGGATTTCAGCTGATCATGCTGTCAACTCCCAAAGTCGGCTGAACTAGAAAACAAAATAATTGTACTTATTCCATTAAAGATTCTGCTGTACCTCAGTTATGAGAATTTTTGCTCTCAATGCATCGGCATTAAGTGGGTCAAGCATAAAATCTGATGTTGTATCCCCAGTGAAGGCCACCTCAGGAGATAATATAGTGTCTGTAATCTAGAAAGGAAAGTTCATTAAAAGTAAAGATCAAAGAAGATTTAAATCAGAATCAAGTTCCAGATATTACAAACCTCAACACCTGACTTTTTTATTTTCTCAATCTGTTTCCCATTCAGATGCATGTACTGTTTCCTCAGCTTTTTCCTGATTGAGTAGACTACATAACCCTGCGTAATACAACCAGGTTAGCACTGTTCTTACTCCAAAAATTCTACAAAGCATCTCTGCACAGTTCCAAGTTTGACATTACATATATTTAGATCATTGCTATAGGGAAAAAATAGGTATTGGGAGCTCACTTAATCTATGTTCTTTTTCTTTGTCATATATACTTTAATAAGATTCAAGAATAAAATGTTGCCATAATTAGATTATATAATACAAAAGAGGTGTATAGCGTAGAGAAGAAGTATACAGAATACTGAAAAGTAAAAAAAAAAACCAAAAACAAGTATGTGGCTTCACAGGCAAAACATGAGGATGACATTTCTTAACAAAATTTCCAACTAAAAATTACTGGTATCAGAAAACAATACTACAGATTATAACAAAAATACTGTTAGCTGAAACCTGCTAAATTTTAGGCCAAGTTCTTTGTTCAAAAGCTTTTGTACAAGAAGTGAGGTAAGTTCTAATAATGATACCTGGCTGGGAATAACATGTTGTGTTCTGAATGGCCGAACAACAAGGTTATTCCGCAATTCATATGTCTCCCCTGAAATGAAACTTCACATATCATTTCCTCAAAGATAACCCCTGACCATCAAAGAAAGACAAAATGACACATACCCACATCTAAAGCAACCAATTCAACATTCAGTTCAACTTGGCCCATTGTCCTGTGAATATCAAGCAGCTTCTCAACATCCCCTTTGATGCAAGGAGGCACAAATACTGTGGGAGGTTTCAAATTGTATAAACCACGGCTAGCTATATACATTGGCAGCCCTCCCTAAATCATTCAAAATCATCATGAGCTTATGCTAAATCTACACTCAACACCCATTGTACAAGAGACATAGAAGGCATAAAACTCAGGAAAACAAAGTCCTAGGATGTGAAACCACATTTACAACAAAAACACTGAGATTAATGAATTGAAAACTGAACAGAAAGGCCAGCATTAGATTACCTAAATTGTACAGGCTATCAATGTAAAAGCTTACAAGTTACAACTATAAATAAGCCTATGCTGTAGTAGAACAAGCTCCATATGAATCGATTATGAATTTGGCTTTTCAATCAATAATAAAAGGGCAACCTGGTGCTATAAAACTCCCACCGTGGTACAGGATTGAGGAGAGGGTCACCCATTGTGGTTCTATTCTAGGAGCCAATTTGGATAAATTTTTCTATAAACACTTATAACATGATTTTTTTAACTAATAACTTCTCATATAAGTTGAACTCAGCTTTTACACTACACTTTTTTCAAAAGCTATTTTTTTAATTTCTCCATAATCATATATCTATTTATTAGTGACTATTTAACAGTTTTTCCTCTTTTCTATATATATATAAGAAAAATAATAATGCAAAGCAAAACCAAATTCTCCGTAAGCTAAAAGATAAGCTTCTACACCCAAACATGACCTAGGTCGTTGCATGTGACTTTTAAATAAATAATCAACATAATATATTTAGATAACATGTGCTATATGTAACTTACCTTTTCCCCTTATACTAATCCAAAAGCAAAAAAGAGAAAGAAAAAAAAAACCCGCTACTCATGGTTTTAAATAACAGTTCACAACTACAATTGAGGGGCTTACAATGTGATCAAGATGAGCATGAGTGATAAAAACAAAGTTTTGGTGAATGGCTCTGGTTGGGCACCTCCCAATATCGAAGGTGCACTTGAACTCAGGGATAATGATACAAGTCTCTTGCCCTCCAATTGAGAGACCCTCAATGGAATAACCCTCCAAGTCCAAACATTTTCGGTTAACCTGTGACCGTGCTACCCGGTACTGTTCCTCGTAATCGATTGCCTTGCTGATTTCGGACAAATACCCAGAAGAACCTTTAAGGGCGTTGTTGTTGGTGTGGGTTTGCAATGAGACTTGGTGGTTCGGTGGCTTTGGAGAGAGAATGGGTTGGTGAAATGGGAAGATTTGAGGGGTCTTGAAGGCTGAATTGCTAAGAGGAATTTGCATAGTTAAATGGCGAAGTGGGACACTCATTGCTGAGAGAACAGAGAAAAGGGTTTAAACTGGGTTTTAGAATTTAGAAAACGTTTGTGTCTGTCTGCGGCCAATCCACCGGATGACAGTGTGGTAGAGAAGGATAAGGTTAACAGTTAACTCGCCAAATAGCAGTTTTGATTGACCTTTGAAAAATATATTTTTTTCCTCTAGAAATTGTTTTCATTTTTTTCATGACTTTTCGTAGTTTTTTTTTTCTCAATGGAGGGAAGATTGCTGTAGTAGTCATGGTAATAATTGCTTTTTTTTTTAATCACAAAAAAGAATGTTTTTTCTATTCGCTTGTGCAAGGAGTATTTTCTATCAGGATTAATGTTCTTTGGGGAGAATTTAAAGGCAACTTCTTGTTGGGATGCCCTCTCACATTAGGTTTAGGGTCTGTTTGGATTGACTTATGTAGAGCTTATGAACACAACTTATGACTGATTCATAAGCTGTTTTGGGCTTATTTTTCATAAGCTACCCAGGATAGCTTATCAAAATAGCTTATAGCTTATATAAAATAAGTTTCACTATAATTTTTCTTCGATTATAAAAGTAGCTTATACAGCTTATGTCATAAGCAGTAGATAAGCTTGTTATCCAAACAGGGCCTTATTCCATAACAAGAGCCGAGATTCAAATTCAGAACCACTTGTTTAAAGAACGAGAACCCATTGCCACTCACCTAACCTAAGTTGATCAGATAATTGTTTGATTATGAAATTACAGATTCTCTTTATTTCTTTAATTTTCATGGATAATTATATATAATAATTATTTTTGCCTAACTATTCAACTTTTTAAATAAAATTGGCTTTTATTTTTAGTGTGTTTGTTTAAGTTTTTGTAAAAAGTCAAAAAAATTTACAAAATTAAACAGATTATGTTAAAATAAAAAAGTGATTTTTTATAATTATAAACGACCAAAAAATGGATTATGATTTACATAAAATTTCTAAAGAATAAATCACTTTTAAAAAAAAAAAACTAAATCGACTAGATTATTTGGATTGATCATGCACACATGTATAATGTTGAGACTATTTATTCAGAGTATTGATCCGTAAACCAGAACTTATTGCAACTGAGATGTGCAGAGTACACAGTAGGTGTATTTTTCATGTCGCGAGTAATTGTATTAAGGTCTGTATTTTGTACATCTAGGCGTGATGGTTGTCCCATTACCTAAACAATTAACAAATGACATAAGATTGTACAAGCAGACGTATCATCTTGGTTTCTGATTTGAAAATATTTACAATCCATCAACAAAAACACTTTTTTGTCTACTCAATGAATCAATATAAGAAGAGAAATGCTTGTTTGATTCTGCAAATGATACATCACTGCAAACTGCGACTCTTGACTTTGACAACACTATCTCTGCGTTTTGTAAGGTGAAGCCATGAATAATGGGCAAAGGCAACCCTTCACTGAGATGTGCATTTGCATATGGCAAGAAGACGGTTTCAATAAGCGTCCACACAACTGGCTGCAGTAGAAAAAGGATAACACACCCTTTGATCAAGGAGACACATTTAAAAAATCAAATTTTTATTCACTATATGCATTAGAGGAGTGCTATCAACACATTCTCTAACACACTTTTTCCAAAACATTCTCCATGATCAGGTGGAATTCATGTGGGTCCCATTAAATCATGTGGGTCACATAACCTATTTGGTAGGACCCATTCCCAAAGTAGTGGGACTCGCATGAATGTCAACCAATTATAGAGAGTGCGTTAGAGAGCGTGTTGTTAGTATTTCTTTATGCGTATCATTATGTACAGCATTAAGGCACCTGAATCAGGTACATCCGCAGATTGCCAATGTTGCTCCATTTCAATGACATTCCAAAGTCATCCAATCTGACAGCGCCTACTAGGTTGTTCCCATTGATTCTGACCAAACCTGAAGCTTGAATTGCCTGTGCAAACAGGATGTAACATAGCAACAGTGGTCATTGCAAGGGATCGACAATGTTATTACAACCACAAACAAGAAAGGACAACTTATTGTAAGGTGTACATATATGAGAATAAAGACACGATCTGATGAAGAGACTCTGAATAACTGGTATCTGATAAGGATACTGTGTTATGTGATACAAACCACACTAATACCTATTTATATTAATAATTGGTAGAACACCTAGTATAAGCCTGACCAAATAAGACCACTAACATCATAAATAAATTTTGCCAATAATTGTAGTTAATTAAAATATAAATATTAAAGATCCTACCAATGAGATGCATGCCACTGGTATTACTTCATCTTCTTCCAAAACATCAATTGTTAAGTCTGCAAATATGTTGGCACCTGCTTTCTGACTTGAAATCTCCACAACCGGAGGAGAAGACAAAGATATATTCAAGTTCATTTTATGATTTGGGTATTTCTTGTACAGCTGGGGAATAATAAATCTCCATCCTGCAGTGTTCAGTAGAGATTGATCTGGTATTTGGTCCACAATCCAGTGCATAAATTTTGCCTGAACAACACAGAAAGCAATTTCTCACTTGGCACTAATCCAAACCAATGATACATAAAGAATAATACCATGACCAAACATCCAAACTTACATCATAATACAAGGATGATGCAGAGTTGAAAACAGCCTCATCTAAAGTGATCGCTAGCATTTTTGATGAATTCGTGCAGAGAATTGGAAGTTTTGAGTTATTGTGGCAGGGTTTAGGAACAGGTAGGGAAACACTTCTTTCTATAAATAACCCATTGGTTTCAAATCCAACAGACGAATCACTTAATAAAACATCATTGACAAAAGTTACATTCATAGAAGTGTGATCATCAACTGGAACCTCCTTTGGAAGACTTTCCAAATATGAGTCAAGCCTTGAAATCCCTTTTTCAAGTTTCTTGGTGATAGCAGTTTCTACTGTTGACCCGATTAGCCCTTCAAAAGCATCAACAATCCTGTCAGATATCAAGCAAAAAGAAAAGTCAAAAAACCAATACCATATCAGAGCAAGGATTTATTGCTACTGCCGCAAACTAGCACAGGGGGTGTAAGTAGTACAATATAACCTCAAACGATATACAAGGATTTATGGCTTATTCTGGTGAACAAATAATGTTAACATACCAGTGTGCATAAATGCAGAAAACATGGCATAGAGATATTAAAATGTAAAATTAGGAAAGAAAACTGAGGCACCTATACATAAAAGGAGGAAAGATAAGCAGCTGCCAATGCATTCTATAAAGCAACAGAAGATACAGGAAATATGAAACCAAGGATCCTTTATGAGCAAGAATCTAACATGATTATTGCCATACCCTTGATAAAGCCAAGATGCACCTCCATCCAATTTTATTGAAATATCTTTAACATGAGACCCACAGCCCTCAAGTTTCAGCTTCAAAGATCCTTCCTGATTCTCCAACTCCAGTGTAAGCCTAACGTCCATGCCTTCAACCTTTCCAGCAGTAGCACTTATCAAATTCCATTTGGATTACAGTTATGAAGAAGATGAACAGATAGAAACAGAAATAATAGTAACAAGAAACAGGTATCGTTTTGAGCCCATGCTCACAAGAACAATCACATATATAAGATAATTTACCAACACAAGAAAGTTAACTTTCTATAAAATGTGAATATTCCCTCCGGACTTAAATATAAGCAAAAAATAACTCAAGTGTGGTGTACTCAAATATAAGAAAATTTTAATTAACTCCACTCTATTTAATGATTTCTTCTACAAAACACCATTCATTTAATGTAGATTTTAATTTTAATTACTCCTTTTATTAAAGCAGTTTAGGGAATGAAGTTCATTTTTTTATAAGATCAAGATAATTAAACGAACTTCACTAACTTTCTTAATCAGTGTGAATTTGGGTATTTTTTTGCTTATATTTGAGTCAAGAGGGAGTACTACATATAACTTTCATACTGATTGCTACAATGCAATTCATCATTAAATAAGTTGACATTGGTAGATACCAAAACCCCCCAACAACAGAAAATGACACAGCATCCTTCAAATCCCAAAGCATACTAGAAAACTAGTTATAAACCATCCCATTTGCAACACCACCACCTCTTAAAATACCAATAAATCAAACAACAAGCAATGAAGAAACTAACCCTGCTTCATAAAGAGATCATGTTTCTAATAGCAACACAATTTTGCTACTTAACAAAGCATCATTCTCCACACACACACACACAGACACATATACATATACATATATATATATATATATAAACTACAACCAAAAAACAAACCAAAGGATCATTTTTTTCATACCTGAACTTCAGCTCTACCTTTGTCAGAAATCTTAACAGGCCCAAGCCATGTACTATAAGAGTAATACCAATTCATGCTCAAATTACAAGCAACCCCAGAAGCTATGATGGAAATTCCAGTCTCCCCAGGCTTGACATGCGAGGAAGGAACATCGATTTGATAAATTGTGATGTTGGAAAGCACCATGTAGACATTACCCACAAATGGGACTTTCGCAGTCTTTTCAATATTCGGCAATCGGAGTGAGATTATGGAGGAAATTGCCTTGTTCACCAGCAAGTCTTTCACAAAATCAAGCCCGTTTTGGGTGATCAACATGGATATAAAACCTTGGTTTTTCGGTTGAAATTGAGCATGCCCATGAGTCAAGGAAGAGGCCAATAGCAGCAGAACAAAGAAAGGTGCCATTTTGATTTATGGTTTTTGCGAAAATTGGAGTTGTTTCATGGTCATCGGTTGCAAGGACAAAGACAACATAGGGAAAGACGTAGGTACATAGAAAACTTCCCCCAAGACATCAAAACACTTGAGGAGGACGTGAAAAGTCAAATTTGCCCATCCTTGTCTTTGTCATTATTTGGTGGATAACCATGGACATGTTTTTTTTTTTTGGTCAAAAACCATGGTCATGTTTGGATAAATTTATGCCGTGTTTATTGGCCGACATAAACATTAATCGAGAGAATCTATAAAAATAATTTATAATTGATCGATAAGTTTTTTGGGTTTATTTTTATAAATTCTCTAAATATCAAAATAATTTATATAAAATTAATTTAATCAATATTTGATTATTTTTTACAAAAAATTACTATTTAATTATAAAAATAGTTTATTTATAATCACTTCAATAATTTTTTTATCTAAACCATTGCCATATTCCAAAAGAAACCATTCATAAATCATGGGTTAAAAACTTAGGGGCTGTTTGGGGTGGCTCCAAGTTTTCAGTTTTCTATTTCTATATA
Source organism: Glycyrrhiza uralensis (assembly GCA_030159175.1). Lineage (NCBI taxonomy): Eukaryota > Viridiplantae > Streptophyta > Magnoliopsida > Fabales > Fabaceae > Glycyrrhiza > Glycyrrhiza uralensis. The sequence continues at coordinate 4,353,248 of BRZY01000006.1, forward strand.
AGAAACTTAATCTCTATCTTTTAAATTGTGACACGTGTCATATCTCATATTGTGACACGTGTCATCTCCTTAACTCCTCTTATTTTCAAATTAAAGACTCGTATTTTACGGGTTGGGTCCATATACTAGTTGGTTTTAAAAGTTAAATTTGAAAACAAAATCTGTTCGAGTAAAATGGGGCTGAATTGGTTTTTTTCTTAGTTTTAAAACAGTTTTTAACCTAAATCTCAAAACCATAAAAATATGTTTTGTGATTCTTGTTTTCGTTTTAAATGCTAAATACTCCCATTTACTCGTGTCTAGAGGTGGGTATGCGGGTAGCCCAATCCATATATAAACGGATCGGGCCGGCCTGAGCTGCAAAATAAATGGGGCTAAATGATGTGACTCGTGTCCGGGCCGCATAGTCCGCGGGCTAATGGGGTCGGCCCGTGGGCCTACTAAAAAAAATTAAATTTTGAATAAAAATAAAATAAAATATACATTAAAACTTTAAAATTTAATTAAAAAAATTGGCCCGTGGGGTTAAATGGACCAGACTAAAAAGCCCGCATTTAAAACGGGTCTATATTTAGGTGACCCATAGCCCACACGGGTTGCGGGTTAAACAGGTCGCCTACAAATCAAGACCCATATACCCAGCTCTATTCGTGTCCCTTCAGCATCCTCTCTTCCCATCTAGGGATGACAAAATGGGTCGGCCTGCCCCTGCCCTTTTTTTGCTCTCCCCGCCGAGGAAAGTGAGCCAGAAAATATAGCCTGTCCCGTTTAAGGGTGGGTTGGCAACCCGACGGGATGACCCGTTTTTGGCCACCCAAGCCCACGACAAATAAAAAAACTAAAAAAATCATTTTAAAAAATAATATAATCGACCAGACGGGCGGGCCAAAATGGGTCACGGGTTAAAAAAAACCAACCCACCAAAAAAGCGAGTTAGGCGAGGTCAGCCCGTCGGGTCCATCTCGTTTGCCACCCCTAGTGTCATCCCTCCCGTGCCTTCATCATTCATACTGAGGTGAGGTAAAGAGTGACTAAACTAAAAAACTAAAACTCAAAACTCAAAACTCAGAACTAAAACAAGATTTGGTTTTAAAATTTTCAAAACATAAAACCAAAAACCACCCCGAACAAAACTTTAAAAAGTGTAGGCAAGGTTTTGTGTTGTCGTTGATATCACACCGTGATTACTGATATATGTAAAAAATTACAGAAAAATATAGCTAATATAAAGTTGCGATTATTATCATGAATACTTCGAACATCTTGAAATTGGGGCGACAATTATGGACAAATATGGCTAATGAGATTGCAATTGTTGTCACAAAAACTCTAAAAACTTTGATATTGAGACTGCAATTTCGGTTGCTAACCCCAATTGAAAACCATGAGTGTAGGTTCTTAATCATGTTGACATAACCGATTTGACACACGAGCTGAGTGGCAATTTTTATCAAGAAAAAAAAACTATTGCGAGTTATTTGCAAATGTATGCTTGTGGATTGTGGTTCATCCACTACTACTATTTTCAATTGGATTATTCAAGGGATTGGACGGTAAGAAACTGTTTCTGTGATCATAATCGAAGACTGCATGTTCAAAATTTAGGTAGGAAGCTTAGTACTCATTTATGAGCTATTTGTGTTTATATTGCTTTTACAGCTTAAAAGCGAAAAAGAATTGCAAAGCAAATCATCAGAACCATCATCTCTTTCCATGCACTTAGTATTATGTACTGTACTGAAGAGAAATTGTACACATAGGATGATGGGATCAAGAATCTACATGAAAATCCAACCATTACACATCTCAATATTAGACACATAAGTTGAGTTTATTTGGCAGATTAATGTAAGTCTCACTCATTAATAGAAGCTCCGGGGGGTGCTATATGTCATTTCTGTCTTGCTTCCTACTCAATACTAGATTACTAGACACAAGTTGAGTTTATTTGGCAGATTAATGTAAGAAGTCACTCATTAGAAGTTTTGGAGGTGCTAATAGTCATTTGACTCATTTCTGTCTTGCTTCCAACTTGCTTTTGTTTTTGCTTAATATCCTTGCTAGCATTGCTTGAATCATCTCTCTTGCATACCTGTGGCAGCATAAAACTTGTAAGATGGTAGTGATGGGGGCATATACAAGCAAGTGAAGCAACATACTCATGCATACTAATAATAGCTTTCATGATCATACTATGATCCATTTAAAAGTCAATGAGGAAGAAATTATCAAATCCACAAACATAAATCATGTATGGTGTTAAATATGATTTTAGTCCCTCTAAATTGGGCAAATTTTACTTTTGGTTCCTCAATTTTAAAACATCCTATTTTGTTCCCTCATAATAGGCCACATGTAGTCCATATTGAAGGTATTATGAGAGACTACATGTGGCCATAAGACGTTTTAAAATTGGAAGACAAAAAGTGAATTTTCCCCCTATTTAGAGGGACCAAAAATATATTTAACTCAATCATGTATCAGTGTTAGGCTTGACTTGGATGGCTTGTGAACTGATGAGGAGATTCTGACCTTTGGATGCTCTTCATGGAATTGATAACTTGGCACTGTTTTCCTCCTTGATACAGTTCTCCTAGCTTTAAAGTTGCTCTTTGCTGTTTGAGGTTTGAAGTTAACATTTTCTTGTGAACTTATTGAATAGTTATCAAAATGAAGGGGTACTTCATTTGACCCGCAGCTTTCCTTTTCTTCCCCAGCAGCATCTAAAAACCTTGTCATGATAGTGAATTTCTGATTACTGTCAAAAGGATCATACTGCTTCATGGCATGGCTTTCAACTGATGAGGTTTCTGGAATGCGGGTTGCCATCCATCGTTCAAGCCAGCTCCAGCTCACATTTGCTTCCATGTTATTATATTTTGTTGATTTTCTCTTTGAACAGATTCGTAGCTGCAGCAATGAGGATTAGTCTTGGTTTTTGTATCTTATATTTAGAGGTCTAACTCATCCCCAAGACCAATTTGAATTTTTCCCAATATATCCCCTCACGCTTTGCACTAGTGGATAATTTGATGGGTGACCCAATAATGGATATATGATAGACTCTGATACCATCTTAGATTTTGTAGTTTAGATTTAGTGGCATAACTTATCCTTGCAAAACCGGCTTAAAGGTGAATATCGTTCAAGCTTTATATATTCTTTTAATGTTTTCTTTCCATCACTATCCTTTTCCTACCTGAAATAGTTTTTATTGTTTTACCTGTTGTGAGAAAGCATAAGCCAGTGCTCTTTCCCTCCTGGTTGTTGCCTCCATTCTGTTCTGCATCCTCAGTTTTGAAACATTGCTACTGACTGTGCTGTCATCCCAGTCTTCCTGAAAGGGTCTATGTTATTATGCAGCTTAAGAGAATTTTAATTGATTGTAATTTATTGCCAATTTGATGGTTACCAATTAAAGTTCAGACTCTTAGAAATGCTTCAACAATGTGCTACATGTAATATTACCCTTTTTGTGAATATGTATTATGTAATACTACAACTGAGAAACTAACTTTTTGTGAATTTGTACTGTATAGAGTAAATTAGCCTAAAGGATGGTTAATCAAGTTAACACATTGATTTTCTTTACTTTTTTTTTTTTGATAAAATATTAACCATTCTTTTAGTTAATCATCTGAAGTTTAAAGTATGTTCTGGAAGATGTCTTAATTGGTAATTCTCTCTGATTGCTTTGTCCTTGTCTTCTGAATTTACTCACTTGAGCATATTTCCAGTTTTATTTTACTATCTTCTCTTTTAACCAAAATCATGAGCTAGTTCACAAAGTAACATTATTGTCTTCTGTTATACCTTTTGCTTTATTGCTCGAGTTCTGGTCCTGCGCTGAATACTGTGGTAAATGCTCATTTTTTCTCCTTCAACCAAGAAAGCTTCCGTGGAGTTCCCAGTTTGGACTTCAACTGATGTACCTATGGACTTTCTATCTGGACTTTTTGTTACTAAATTGAGTTCCTCTTCACCAGTTTCTGACAAGATGATGTCTTCATTCTTACGCCTCAACTGAAATGTGCAGCATATAGTACTAGCCATGTTAATAAGCAACAAATATTCCTTATGCAAGGCTCAAACAAACTATGAAATGAATCACATGATTATTAAGTAAACCATTAGCTTATGAAATATAGTTCTAGCTAGTAGACAATGACATTTTGCAATTTAAAATTTAAAATGGTTGAGGGATGGAAATGGGAGAATTAAAGGGGAAGGGTGAAATTGGTTCTAAATTGTGGTTCACAACTACGATTGCAACCATAATATGACTTTTAAAGTCTTCAAAATCACATTGCGACCGCAATTGTGGTCGCATCGGTTGCATTTGTCATCAATTTTCTGTAATATCAAGAATCGTGAATTCGTAACGTAACCGCAACCACGACTACAATTTAAAACCTTTTAAAACTGACATTGTTTTGCATAAATTGTCATTTTCCTCCATTAGTCTTGCAATTTTCACTCATACTAACCATATGCACTCCTTCGGCTCAGCACAAGCAACCTTTAAAAGGTAGACTCACGAATATGTGCTAAAATATTTCCTTTGCTTTCATGCAATTTCTTTTTTCCTTAGATTGAGATATATCATTTTTTTTATGTGAATAAGCAAAATTGATGTAATGTAATTAATGTTTAGAGTGAGCTAACCATGAAGCGTTTATATGCTGATTGAATAATAATAGCTGCTTCTTCCTCATTCAATGATTTGGAGTTTGAATTTGGGCTTTCGTCTGTTACATCATTCTCCACAGTTTCTTCACTATTGGTGTCCCCTTTATCAGTCAACAAGTCCTCCTGTATTATGGGTTGTGTAACTGTGACTTCAGAGCTCTTAACTGAGGCTGAATCTTCTTCTGCAAGTACTGAATTCAATTCATCGCCACACAAGTATGATCTAACAGATACCCATCTTCTATTTTCAGCACTATTGCGTCTCACCTGTTAATTAGCATTGGATAATTCAAAGCTGGTTTAGAATTGGAACTAGAAAATTGAGCTAATAGTGTGTTATGCTAATTCTGTTGTATAGATAATAAGAGAAGAAAAAGAAAGAGAGAAGCTATGCAAGTTGATTGACTCACTTTGCTTTCATGAGACCCAACAGTGCGATTTCTGGAGAAGACACTTCTTACCAACCCCCCAGTGAAACCCATCTTAGTTTACCAATCTCAGAAGAGAAAAGAGAAAACTTTCACAAATTCCCAATGGCATTGTCCTCTAAACTATATTAATATGCCAATGCACATATGGGTGTGGAGGATGCTACATTATTAGAATTGGATAAAATATTAAAAAGGCAAGAGTGACATTTTTACTTGAATGAACCAACAATGATAGACATTAAATAAAGTTTGTTTTTCTTAAAGGTTACTCTTATACGAAACTAAAAGTTTAATAACTATGCACTAACAGTGTATATCAAATTATATTTCATCATAGTCACTTCGTAATGTTATTTCCTAAATATCTGTACAAAGATTTACATTGTGTGATATAATCAGATGTTTATGTAAAAATTTTAATACTATCAGTATGTAGTAATTAAATTCTGAAACTAATCACTTTATATCTAGAGAGAAAATCACATGTTCACTAGAAATAAGATCGATCATGATCTGTCTGCAGGGGATTGCAGAGCTGGAAATGCTACCTCTAAGTCTAACTAAATCAGAAAATAATAGAAGCTGGAAAGTGTAAGAAAGATAAAATAAAAGAGGGGTGGGGTGGCGTGGGGTGGGGTGGAATTGAGTGCAATGTTTTTGTTGCTTTTGCATATACTTTATGCACATGGCTTGCAGCGGATAGGCTTTGATAAAGCTACCTTGCTTGTTACTGGGGTTATGTCTATTCCTTTCTAGTTTGGTTACTGTCGCCTCTGTCCTTGGGGTGGCCTTTTATTTTTTATGTCACTTTAGTTTGATGCCAGTAGCTTTGGGGACAGGTTAGGAAGCCATTAAAAATTTCCCAAGGATTCTTCACTATCCATTTTCAAATGCTTTTGCAGGTCGAGTGGAGTAACATGGGACTCGAAGGGTTGACTTGGTACTCCTAGGTTTAATTTTTGTAGAGTTAAAAAATGTATTGGTCAGTCTTTACTTGGTTCCTGGACAAGCAGAGATTAGTCTTTTGTTGAAAGCGTTAGGACACTTGTAACACCCCGATTCATATCAGAGTAATTACTGATTTTTATCTAACTTTAATTCATATCTCTCATTAAAATATGAGAAGGTGACAGCGGAAAATTAAAAACCCTTTAATAAATAATTTCTCAAAATTAATACCATGTTAAAATGATACTTAAAAGTTAGAGATTACATTCTAATATCCCTAGGATATAATTACATCCAAAAGTAAAGGCAATATAAATACACAACTAATAACACTCAAACTCCTAAATCTAGACATGATCCGGTCTTGACTCTCTTGAATGAGCATCCTCATGGATTGGTATCCAATTACTCTTCTATGTAATGTACCTGTAACAAAACTTAAATTGGTGAGATAACAATTACCTCAATGAGTCCCTTAAAACAACCCAGTAAGCAATGATAAGGGTTTATGGTCACCTTATCACATTTAACAATTCCATTAATATCAAATTAATTTCATAAGCTTATACTTTGCCACACTTCAAATTCATAACATGTTACACTTGGCACTTAATCCTTGAAATGCTTTATTTATAATAAGCATACTTATAGTATTATATATATACTCTATCGTTTCTCATGATTTCCCTTAGGGTCTATGATTATCAAAAACTAGGAACTATGTCGCCGGGCCTGAAGGTCACCGGACCGACACCATGAACTACGCCGCCGGGCCTTATCGAACACCGGACCGACGTCATGAACTACGCCGCCGGGCCTTATCGAACACCGGACCGACGTCATGAACTACGGCATAAGTGATTAAACGTCTTTAATCCGTAAGTGGCGTCCCATCTTACCATGAAATACCGTAGCAATGACATTCTTGTCAATTAAAGAATGTTAGCAAGATTTCAATGACATTCTTATCAATTAAAGAATGTAAACATGATTATAATCTGAAATTATAACATAACCCAGAGTACAATTTACTTAGTAGATATCCAGTCAACATGTCATAACTAATGTATAGAGAATTCAATATTTTTCATTAAGATTATCAATCTTTGACAATATGCAACTCACATACATGATCATTCAAGATTTCTAAGATTCAGCTGCAACTTGATAGAATCAGTTAAAACTCAATTATTAATCAAATCCAATCAAACCGAGCTAACCTGTAGATTTATATGTCTGGTTTCATTTGGTACAAAGAGCACAACAATTCAGTAAATACACATTTAGCTATGCACAGTTTATCAGGCTATGCCTGTAAGACAGAATTTTCAGCAACTCTGTCAGGATTTTAATTCATAATCGGAAACTTTGAAGGATCATAACTTGGAGAATTATAATCTAAATTAAACCATTCCAAAGCCTAAAATACTTCATTTTAAATCTATTTTAATATTACACATAAACCAAATCAATTGGACACATACACAGAGAGATTAGTCTCTCTTATCACACACTGCCAGAGTAATAGTTTTATCAGGACAGCATCAGAATGCATTTCCAAAACGGAAACTTGTAAGATCCTTAACTAAGCTTTCACACATCCAAATCAAGTGCATCCAAAGGCTAATCTATTCCATTTTATGTCTAGTTTAATATGGCACAATATTCATATCAATTGGGAAACCACACAGAGAGTTATAGGCATTTTACCACACACTGTCCGAATACAATATGTCCAAAACAGTATCAGGAATTTATTGTCCAATCCGAAACTTGTAGCATTCATATTTCTTTATGCACACATCCAATTAGAATGCTTCCAAAAGCAAAGTTTCCCATTTTATATCTATTTTAACATGCCACAGAAATAAGAACAAATGGATAAATACACCTTCAGTTATTCACAGTTTATCAGGGGTTGTTCATAATCAAATTACAGAAATTCATATCAGGATTTTATTATCTCAACCGAGACTTTAGTGAATGATTTCTAATTCGATTCTTAACCAAATGGAGTCAATCCAAAGCCTAAATTGAATAGAATTTTGTCTATTTTCAAATGGCATAGAGAGCACAGCAATTCGGTAAACACCCAGGCAGGTAGACAGGATTTACTACCTACTGCCATAGCTGGAAACCAGAAAAAAAATCAAACAGCAATGCTATCCAATTCTGTTAGAACGAAATTCATCTCCTAAATGAACATACAAGCATTATTCCAGTTTAAACCCTCAACTGTGTTCTCATCCATAACATGCAAGACTTGTGAACCTTTTAAAAACCTAATCCTGTCTCAGACCATAGACTATGGTGATGCTCAAACACCATCCACATGAGGAAAAAGGACTCACTTGTTTGAAGAACACAAGATGGATGTTGAATCTTTTGATCCCTCTACTTGCTTGAGCTCTTCTCTAGCTTTGAGATGATGGAGATGGTGCTCTCCTTGCTCCAAGCTTCTACCTCTATTCTAGCTCCCACTCTTGAAGAGGATGATGAGTGGTGGTGTATGGTGGTTTTTGAGTGGTGGCTGAGTTTGACAAGAGGGAAGAAGTAGTGGTGTTTCTTTCTTCTTTCCTCTCTCGTCCCTCTCTTCCTCTCTCCCTTTTAGTCAAATCTGATGGTGTGGGTGTGAGTGTGTGTTTTGGGTAAGTGAGGTGAGGGTAGCTGAGAGTAGGTGAGTGCATGTTCATGCATTGGTCCTCCTTGGATTTCATTTGGATAGATTAAGATAAAGAATGTGTGTGTGAGTATGTGTGTATGACCGTGAATGTGAGTGAAGAGGGATAGAAAGAAAATTTCAAATTTTTTCCCTTAATTCTAATTTAGTCCCTCATCTTTTATACTTCTATATAAACGGCCACTCAAATAATGTTATTACTACTACTAACCCATAACATTTAATCATAGAAAACACATATCTATATGTATTTGTATAAAATAATTATAACAGACAATCCATTTTAATAAACTAAAATATCTCTATGGTTGGGATGTTACAACACTCCGTAAATAGTCAACAATAGTCCTAAATAAAAAAAAATGCCTTTGCAGGGGTGTGTGTGTGTGTATTTTGTTTATTAATTTTGGATGAGCCCATATTATAAATAAATGGCTAGGTACAATGTGTGGGAATGCTCCTAACTCCAAAGCTTATGTTTGGTTCTACGGTGAAATGATGAAATGTGAGTTTAATTGACAGATTTGCAAGATGTTTGGCTCACTTTTGTCAAATTGATTTTGGTGATGAAAATCAATTTTGGGTTGAAGCTAGAAAAGGTAGCTTTTGCAGTGGGGAGATGGAATTGATTTTAACTTTCACCTATAATTTTTCATTTTTATCTATAATTGTACACTCAAAAGCAATTTTAAATCAAATTATCCAAACAATATAAATTGATCAAAATCATTTTCTTATAAATGTATCCAAACATAAATTACGTTACACTCAACTTAATTTTAGTCAAAATCAATTTTACAAAATCAATTTAGTCAAAATTAATTTTGACTCAAGTGTTTTTTTTTCACGCGGTGTGTGTGGAGGAAGTTTATGGAAAGAGCCTAAGCAAACAAACGCTCTCCAAATATAGAGTTATAAGTTGGTTTGAAAGGGGTTACAGTAATAAAAAAATCGTGATTTAATTCTCTCCATCAATATAATATACTAATTACCGCAAAGTTAACATTTTTTTACAAGGCTAATCACATTGGGTATGGACAGCGTGTCGTCCAAAATGATTATTTCTGAAAGCATTGCACGTGGGCAACACATTAGTGATGCAATATATGTTGTGCCATTCCATCTTCGAATAGATAGTTGGAATTAACATTGAAATATTAAATTGTGAAATATTATAATTAAAAGGGATGATCAGCATGTGCAGCACACCAAAGAGCGTGGACTTTAATTTCTAGCCTTTTTCATAGGTGCCGTTAGGACTGAAAAGCAGAGAAGGCCTAGCTCGCATCAAGAACGTACAGGATGTATGTACATGATTTTCTCTAGAGTGTGCTTCAGCCAATATTATTCAGCTTATTGGCCACCCTATTCACGTGTGATAATTATTGGAGAGAATGACATAATTTCTCTTGCTTGGTTGTAAAGTAGACAAAATTATGAAATCCACAAATATGGCTTCTGATGATAGATTTTCATTGTTTGAAATAGATTTAAATGTTAATATCACAAATCCAGAATTAGAACTGTAGAACAGTTTTTATATTAGAACTTCATAATGTAGCACGTGAAATGAATTTTTTTTTGGATCAACGTGAATTCAGTTCAAAAATTGATTGGAGTAATAAAATTATATTGTTGAGAATAGTAATTAGTTTTTAAACTCTCAATTATATATTAATTAATTTTATAAAAAATATAAAAAACAATTAATTAGGTTAAAGGGTATAATTATCAAAATATAATTTTAAACTATCAAAATGATAGATAAAAATTAATAATTTTTTTCTCAAAAATAGACAAATTAAAAGGGACAAAGGGAGTAAAACCAATCAACATCACCAATTAATGAAACCTCCCATACACACACTACACTCGGTACTGACAAAGAAACCAAGGGAGCAAAACCGCAAAATAATTTTATTTGATATGTTTTAAACGTGTCATAATTGAGGATATTCTTTTTATTTATTTTTGTTGACTCTCCTAAATTACTACTTTCAAATTCTCTTGAATCTCACTAATTACCAAAGATCTTTAAAATCTCTTGACGTGGCACAGTGATCCATTTTCAAACGAAACATGCATGGTTTTTGTCTTGTCCATAAACATGCGCGACGGGCTGCTTGACCTAGAGTCTTCTGGATAGTGAGGACTGAGGAATTTTCCACGAAGGAAGAAGACATACACAGCTGGACATACACTGAAATGAAGACTTGGTTTTATTCCTATAGCTCTGAATTTTCGTGGAATAAATGGAATGGGACAATAACAGAAGACAATAAATTTAGACATAATGCAGAATCCATTCTTATCAGAAAACCAGAGTGGAGATAAATCCTTCAACAAATATGAATCAAATGTCACCGTATAATCCAAATTCCAAATAAGAGAATATTATTCCGAATAGACTTGTTCCGAGAGAGATAAAGAGGTCATGGGTTCAAATCATCTATTAACATAATATACTAATTATTAATTTGTATATTAAAAAAATTTATCACTTAATTATTTGCAATTAATTATTTCCCCTGTTTATGTATTGATTTATTATCCTTTTCTTGCTTAACTTTAAGACTAAGTATATCCTCTTGTATGGATAGAGATGACCTAGTGGAATAACATGCTACGTAAGGGTGACAAAGTGAGTCAGGTCCGGTGGATCGGCCCGTCAAACTGCCATTTTTTGGCATGCCGACCCGCCAAAACGTCGTTGGGGCAGATTGGGTGTATTTTTGGACCCCGTTTTCAAAATCGGACTAAGGACAGACCGTCCCGCTTTGACATCCCTAATGCCACGTCAACCCAATTTCAACCTAATTTTTAACTTAACTTTTGTGAATTATGATTTTTTTTTTCCAAATAATTAACTCTGTTACCTCATTACTCGAACCAACCCAAGATGATTTGGTTGGTTGGTTTGAGTGAGGCAATGATCCCAACTCGAATGAACCTAATTTTTTATTTTTGCTACCAACTTTAACTATAAATAAAATTGGTAGCAATTCTCAAATCAATTAACTACGTACCCGCACTACTTGTGATTGAGTTTAATTTTTCACTTGCATATAAACTCGAAAAATATAAAAAAATTCTTCCTCTAAATTTTAAAATACTTCTTTTATCTCATCGTTCACCAGTACGTCACTCTAGATCTTTAGACATGTTTTTTTTAAATAGTCAAAACATAATCTTTAGACATGTTTAATTTTGACCATTTATAAGGTAAATTTTTTGTATATTATTATCTAATTTACAAATTACTAATTAATGAAGTTTCGATCTAAATTCAATCCAACAAATTTTAGAGTTATATATAGTGCTGATGGTCGTCGGACAAATTCCTATGCGCGCAACTTCACTTAAATTTGCAGTAAACAGAAGATTGAAACTTAAAGACCACTAAAAGCTAGCTGTCGTGGCAAAAATAAGGCGTTACGTACTACCCCAATAGTGTATGCATTATGACACTAGTTGAAAGAGATGGCACATCATGATCAGTCCAACAAGCACAATGCTTTATACTATATGATTACTGATTAATTATACTCATAAAATATAAAATGAAAGGTTATAAGCACATATAAAAGTACATTAATTTTAAAATTTTCACTCTCTTCTGTAACTAAGTAAAGATAGCCCCCATGTACAAAATATCTATCTCTCACCTCCCTTAATTTCTTTTCCCCTCCCAGCCTCCTCCACTATATACGAAAACCGAAAACTTATGCAGTTATTTAACTTCACCCTTAGATGGAAAGGTAAAGCCATGCATCTCCGTGGATCGAGAAGCTAACAATTTTCAAAGGATGGAGCAAGTAGAAGAGGGGTATGGTCCGTATGGATCATAAACCACGTAATAGGAGGAGGGACAAGGTGGTGGAGGATAGTTAATATAATTGTGGGCACAATGACAATCATCAGCTTTTTCCTTTGAATTGGTTTCCTCTTCTTTCTGTTCCTCCCCTCCTCCTCCTCCGTCATCATTGGAGGAAGCGTTCTCAATCTTATCCACAACACTTACAAGGGTAGCATGGCAGAACTTCTTTCTCATCTTGTTAGTCAAGCATACGGAATCGATTCCGGCTCCGGTGACCACCACTTGATCTCTGCTTTCACCCTCTAATGACACTGAAAGCACACCTGTACATATATATGTTTGATTTGAAGCAATAATTGGAATAATTGAAGGCAAAGCAAATGGGTAGGTTCAAAATGAATTTTTGAAGTTATGAATATCGGCTATTTAGGGATGAGTTCACGAGGAACCCAAAACCTTTGGGATCACCACATATTTGGTGTCTGGGCTACGGCATCACATTTTTATCCAAAACCTTAAATCATTTTATATATGGTATATGTAGTCTCTTGTATTCTTTTTATTTAGGGCTAATCATACTAGGATTCTCAACATATATAAATTTAAAACCACAAACCGAATGCAAAGTGAACGTTACCTTTAAATTTTGCAGCAGTTTTCAGTGCTTTTCTTCTGCATTTTCACACTCCATGGGGACTTGGATAACTATAATTTTCTGTGGTGCCAATAATATAAAGAGGTTATTATTGAAACGAAATTGTAATAGAGACATGTGTACTAATCATTAGAAGTGATCTCACCGTCATTTTTCTGATGCTTGGGTGCTTTGAGGTTGGGGTGTGATTCATAGTCATTGAGCGCTTATATATCATTACTTAAGTGATTTTGTGTATTATTTTTGTTGACTCGGGTAAACATATGTCTTGCGGACTAAACACGCTGTGCTATTATTGGTGATCTGGATTTCCAGTACTTTCAATTTTATCCATTTTACACTTGTGGTGGGATATTAGGTGTAATCTAGGGCTAAAATATTGTGTTTGGTAGGAAATATATGAAAAACGAATATATTTTAGGATTATAATTATCACATGTCTTCTTTTTTCTATTTTGTTCTCGATATGGCTGATAAAAGCATACTATATCTTCAAATAATTATTTCTCTCTTTAAAATTAACATTCTCTTTCTCCACATTATAAGTTTTTTTTGCAACCATATTATATTTTGAATTTAACAACTATATATACACTACAGTATTAACACAACGAATTACAATATAAATATGAAACTCTTATAATCTTATTCTATTATATTTTTATTAATTGGAGAGAGATAGAAAATTAATTATCCTTGAGAAACAGGTGATTTCAATCCATTAATTAAAGCAAGAAAGTGAATATTGACTGGGGACTAAAGAGGAAGAAACCGTGGACTGTCATTAACAAACTTGGCCTCAGTTTAATCGAAGTTTTGGTTGGCTTAATTTTTTTAAGTTTACTCCATATGTGTGAATCTCTCTGAATGAGACGGCCAAAATCTTTAGTAGTTAATAAATGGGGATGCTCTTAATTTGAAAGCTGGATTAGATATATGGTCGACGAACGAGGTTAATTAGTTCAGCTTTCAAGAATCAATTAATATATGTGTTTTGGAAAGTGTCTTCACTTTAAAATGAGGTCAAGTCTCTCTCTCTCTCTTGATTAATTATTTAATGTTTATAATAATTTTCATAATAAATAAATTAAAGTTTAATTTTAACTTTTACAAACATCGACATTAAATAATCATTTAAATAAAAATTTATTATAAGAAATCATAACTAAGTAAGAATTAATATCTAAATAACCAAAAAAAAGTGTAACAAAAAAAATCTAAGTGAGAATTAAATTTTAGACTTTATTAATACTAATATTGCAAAAGAAAAACAACTTTCTTGAATATTCTTCTATGCTCCCTCATCATTCACTCACTCATATGTATATATCTCCAGTCCTAACAGAAAATAATTAAAATACAACAAATATAAGGAAAAGCTTCTAGATGACGTGGTGCTACTCTTTTTTCCTCCTTTTTTATTTTTGGTCATGGAAAATTGGAAATTCATTAAAAGGAGGCCAAGCCTCAAGTAAAAACGGCCCAAACGAAGAAGATTAAGACACAACCGGCCCGACTCAGCTATCCTGCCGTCTCCTCTTGGTCCAGGTCTTGGGCCATAACAATAACACGCCTAAATTAATAATAGGTTTAATTATATTTTTAGTACTTTAATTTTTTTTTTTGTTGAAAAAAATATCTCCAAGTTTTAACAATCATGTACTATGGGATTGTATTAGCTATATTTCTCTTTTCGTACTGTAACTTCGTGTTAATTTGCACATTAAACCTTACCAATAATTCATCCCTTTAATGTCTATTCTGATTTTGCCGTCAAAAAAATGTCTATTCTGATTTTAAAATTGTTGATTCTTGAGCATGGCTTAAGCTATGGCACGCCATATAATGATTATAAAAAAACAGAACCGATGAATTTTCCAAGGGAATTTTTTAATAATTTCTCATCAATGAGGAGTTGTGCAGTGTTACATAACTAGCACAAGCACTGCACAACAAATCAAGAACTCAAAAAGGAACCAAAATACATGACAAATAAACCACTGATGACACAAGAACAAAACATAAACTAAATATGACAAACAAATTAATATATAAATAAATGATAACCATGCATTGTTTTTGTGTAGTGTGGACGCACGCAAAATTTCCCAAGCTCTCTAATGAAGAAGCAATATTTTTTTTACTAGGATAGTATGTATTGTCGTTGAACGGCCTTCATGAGGAGGCTATCATGTTCGAGTGCCATCTGAAGAGGGACAGATCCCAACCCATTAGCCATAGCAAGCATCATCTGCTTGGTTTCCTCCATGAACTCTTGCAGGTCAACCCTCCCATTCAAGTCATGGTCAAACTGCACGAACAGAGAGTGGTACACACGCGCCAGCTCCTCCGGTTCGGGCTTTACGTCGACGCCGAAGTGGGTCTCAAACACCCTCAGGCTCTGCAGCTCCTTCAGCATCTCCGCGTAGGAAAGGTGACCGTCCTTGTCGGTGTCCAGTTGCGCGAAGAGGTCGCGCACTGACACGTTGAAGGCTTCCTCGTCCTCCACGAAACTCACTATGGTCGCACCGTCTAGTATTTCCACACTCATGTTTGTTAATTAGTTAATTTCTCGGTATGTATAGTATATGATACTGGAATTTGTTTTGATGAATGTGGTTTGGGATATATGGCTGGCTCAGTGGTATATATATAGGAATAGGAATAGGAATAGGAATAGGAATAGGAATAGGCAGCAGTTGGTTACGACTGAGAGAAACTGTTGTTCTCGCGTTCTGTGGCCGTTGTGATCTCTTGTCTTGCTTTTTACTTACTACTTTAGTCGTAGATTTTGAATTCGAAAACTAACTTGTCGACCAAGTTTTCCACGGTTTCTATTTGTCTCGCCATTGTTGGTTGGGTTTGTCGGTTAAAGTTAAATAATGGGTTCGTTTCTTTTGCGACATTCAAGTCTGCACAGATCTAGCACTAGCTAGCCACTGGTTTTGAGACCCAAAAATATCTCATCCAATTGTTTCGGTTTTAACTAATGTTGAATTAAAGTGAAAAAATGAAACATATATATATACATATATATACACAATACAATTAAACATTCTATACGAAAATAATACAAGCGAGATTGCCTCGTGGGATGGGAGAAGCTACAACGCACTCATTTTAATTTGGAGGAAAATTGAAGGCGTGAAGTGCTGTCCGTACAGTTGGAGACAGTGGGCTTCCTGAAAATCAGTTGGCCGAACTCATAAGTTGAACTTTATTGGAAGTCGTCGGAGAAATTAATTTGTGGAATTACGAGGGGCACTAAAGCGATGCGCAATAGAAAACAGGAGGAAGACCCACGGATTTTTCATTCACTGCTCTATTTTCTATTTTACTACAATGATCATATGGTGTTTTTTTTTCCCAACACTTTCGGTGCCATATCAATTCTGTAAGATTGAAAAAGGAAATGCTTTGTTGATTAAATTCGCTTCTTTTCTTTTCTTTTCTTTTTTTTTCCGTTGCTTAGTGAGAAAATTAATGTTTCATTAGGTTGTCATTTGTCAAAAGCCCATGAGATGCTTGGGCGGTTCATTTGAATCTACATTCTTCTTGGTTTCTATTGGTTTTTGGATAAGGATTTTTTTTATACCATCATAATTAGCGGCTTTTGGATCCAACGACACCCAAGGGATCCTTACACACGACTTCGATCTTGTGAGTTGGTTATGAGACTAATCCTCAATTTAGGGTTTAGTTATATTTAAACCTCCTAGACAAAGACTATTTAAACACTATATTATGGGATTCTTTAGCTCTTTTTTCATATTATGGGATTGCCTTAATTAACAATCATATTATGGGATTGCCTTAGCTCTTTTTTCTTTTCTGTAACTCTTTTTTCTTGGTCAAATTTATTTTTGGCCATATCAGATTCTTTTTTTGGTCGAAATATTTTTTTGTGTAACTAAAAGTCAAACTCTAGTGGGTAGGCCGCGTCTAGTGGATTCAAGCCCAATCCATTGTCCTTAACAGGCTCGGGCCTGGTACGATCAAGTCTTTGCATACGGGGGATCTTTTGGTGTGGAACCATCTTAAAAATAATTTTGCTTTTGACCAAAAAAAGAATAATTTTGCTAATGTCATATTTTTTAATCCTTTGGTTTGAAATAATGTTTTTAAAGTAATTATTTTCTCAGTTATTATTTTGCTAATGTGATATTTTTTTAATCAAAGATATAAAAAATAATAACAACATATATACAATACAAACATTATTCCATAGGAAAAGCTACAAGCTAGTGAGGGAGCTCCGAGTCAGTGTGCTTCCTGAAAAACAATTGGCCAAATTCGTATATAGGTGAACTTTCTTGGAAGTCATTAAGTGTGTCAAAAGAACCCTAAATCATCGGAGAATATCGTAGGCCAACTCAAGATTGACAGACCAACCATGTTTAATTTGTAAAACCAAATGCACAAAAACAATGGCAGTCTAAAACAGGCGATACCCACAGATTTCTATGTATTGCCTTGTGTAACTGTGTATTGAGTTAGTTAGAGGTTGTTATAAGTTTTGTTATCCGCGTTGTTAACTCTGACAGGTATATATGAATTTTTTTTTATAACCAAAATATATTATATATTATTTATAATAATAAAAGTGAACTTTCAAGAGCATAAAATATATCCAAAAAAGCACCACGTGAGAATACAAGAAAACATAAGATGGTAGCTAAACGCAAGGAAATACAAGATTATAAGGTATAACTCCTTCCCTTGGTCTTTGACACTAACAAGCCCAAATGAAATGTTAGTATGAAACAATCCCACTCTCATAGATATAGCCTTTTCCCTTCCTACGCTAATAAGCATGCCCCCAGCTTTGGAGTTAGACATGGCTTAAGGTGTTTCACGAAACTGTGTAGTAGGCACAGTGGAGACGAAGAGGGACAATTTGGTCTTTTAATTTGGGCATTGAAAACCCGAATGGTCCAGACCCAATATATTAGCTCTTTATGGTTTGTAAAATCAAAGGCAAAATAGGATTAGTGAGGATGTCTTTATGCTTGGTTGGTGGTCTTAGGATTTTTGGTAGTTTATGCTCATTAGATATCTATATTTGCTTTCGTTATATCAGGTACGCGTTTGTGTTGTGATGTGTGAATGTTTAGAGACACCGTATTAAACATGACTCTGACTATAGTAGTTGTTGGGTCTTTGATGTAATACCCTTTTGGCTTGGGCTTTAATCGTTTAATGAATTCCTCTTTGACAAAAAAAAATAGAAAAAATGTTGAAAAGTTACTCCCAAACCAGAATTAATCACATCCAGTAAAAAACCACATCCTTGATGTGAATACCGCAGTTGTCTTTCAGATTGGCCAGAACAGTTCACAGGTGTGACACGAAATCTACCCCAGGTGTGAAAGTTCCAGTGGATGACTCGATGGTTGTCTGAACCTTTATCACATGTAATGAAATCATTTCAGAAATAAACACAATGGAATACTCAATCATTTGGTAGGGATTGTGTGAGGAAATGTATATGTACGTGTTCTCACTTTAGTTTCCAACTCATATATGAATCATTGATTATTATTTTTTTACTAAATCTAACGGTGTATTTTTTGGTGTATTGATGGATCATATGTGTCACTCATTTCCACCGTAGAAGCCACCCCCAAATTAACACTTCCCATTTTCGATAGGATGGCTATGTGTTTCCCAGTTCACACTCTAGCACGCACTCCACGTTGACACTCTGTCGATTAATTAATGTGATCCAATCTAAGGGTTGACATTTTGTAGGGCAAGACAAAGAAGTCACACTCACATGCACTCTGGAACTTGTACGGTTCGGTGGAGTACCAAATGTTGCGAATCTGACCACAAAAGAGTGGTTGGTTTCATTCAATGCTTCAATATAGTCAAAGTGCTCTTGTGCGAAAGGAGAACTGAAGTGAATAATCGGGGCACCGAATAACCGGTGCCGTGATTTGAATTAATTCTTCTCTCGTTTCTAGTTGAGTAGTCTATTATCCTCAGCTATTTATTCCAAATAAAGAAATGGTAGTTTTTTTTTTTGGTACAAAAAGTTTAGATTAGGGCAAACACTGACCTTATGTAAGACCAGAGTCAACCACAAACCTCTAAGAGGATTTACAATGAAATTTACGGATCGCCTATCCAACCCACGACCTAGCTTGTAGGACTATGGGAACCAACCAACTGGTCCACCCCACGGGGGTAGAAATGGTAGTAATATAGATATCCTTTTATTTTTTAAAAGTTAATTTAAATTTAAAAACTTTATAAATTGATCATATTTTAAAAATTATATTAAAAATTATATTAACTTTTTTAAAATAATTGATTTACAAAGAGTATATTTAAGTCTTAAGAATATGTTAACAATTACTCTCAAATCTCAATATGTGTTTTGCGGAGTCTGAGCCAAAGGGCACCCTTTATAAATAGATGATATCCCCCCAACTTTAGGTATATGTTCACTTTTATCTTACCCTCACTTTGCTGAAATTCCACTATTGAGCATCGGAGTGTCATTGCAGTGCAGACACTTGCTGCGCATGAATTTCATATGAAAGAGTGCGTTCGAGACACAACATTTATTTTCTTTGAAGATCCTTTTATCATTAAATCACCCTGACTTTCAACATCTATAAAAAGCAGTCCCTTTAAATAAATAACATAGCTAGCCTGCATGGAGAAATAAATGAACAGTGCATGCTGCCTCTGATCCATTATTTGAATCTCTATAGCTCTATTCATATTTTTTAAAAGAAGTGGGAGAAGAAGGAATAATTCATTGTGATATCAGAAGATGAACGACATCTAAACTGTTGGTTCGATTGTGCGGAAACAGAAACGAATCCTACGATCAAGCAAATAAAGAAAACGCGAGTAGAACGAACAAATAAACGAAAACGGAATTGCAGCAGTCTTAAACTCAGAAATTAACGCAATTGAACGCAAGAACAATTAAATGTAAAAGCAAAACAGAGATTAAGACAGAAGAAAGATGAACACCCGGATTTAACGTGGTTCGGCCAGTGTAGCCTACATCCACGGGAAAGAGCAACCAAATTCTTCACTATACGATCAACGATTATAGATTACAGCAGTTGATGATAACCTCTTGGTTCTTAGTTTCTAAACTGATTCAAGGTGAATCACAATTACATGAAACCCAATCCCCAATCTCACCAATCTCTCAATCTTCTCTCAATTGATCCTCAAGTGTTTAAGCCCCAATTGGAAACCCTAGCAAAGCCCCACAGCTCCCCAAATGTGTTTCCCAAAGTCCCAAAAGATCTCCCTATGCAAAACTGGTTTCAGATCACCTTATAACTGTTTTCTGTTACAGCCTGCTCGCTTAGCCCATGAAATTCGCTCAAGCGAATTTAGCAGGATTTTTGGTGCTGAGGAATTCGCTTAAGCTAGCCATTTTAGCTTAAGCGAATTTGAGGCAGTGTGGACCACTTTGAACTACTCGCTTAGCGCCCAGGATTAGCTTAAGCGAAGCTGAGGCAGAAACAAACCCCTGGAGCTGCGTGACCTTGCGCTAAGCGAGTGGCATGTGCTAAGCGAATCCTTGACAGGATTTTTGAGTCATACAACTTACAATTCTCCACCTTGACTCTAAATCCTTCAAAAAACTCAGAGTTTCAACAATCTTCCTTTGATATGGTTGCTTCCCCACTTAACTTCACCAATTTTCTCTGAAGTTTATCAAGCCCAAGCATTTCTTGAACTTGATCTTTGGCAAGGACTTAGTAAACATGTCAACTGGGTTTTCTTCTGTGCATATCTTTTCAATCACCACTTCCTTTGATTCTGCAACATCTCGAACGAAGTGAAGTTTGATGTCAATGTGTTTAGTCCTTTCGTGATAGACTTGATGGCTTGCCAAGTGAATTGCGCTTTGACTGTCACAATGAACCACAACACTTTCTTGAGCTATTCCCATCTCATTCAACATCCCCTTCAACCAAAGAGCTTCCTTCACCCCTTCTGCAAGTGCTACATACCCTGCTTGTGTTGTTGATAATGCCACCACCGATTGTAAGGTAGACTTCCATGTAATTGCAGTGCCATACAAGGTAAACACATAACCTGAAAGTGACTTCCGTGTGTCCACATTTCCTGCATAATCTGCATCCACATATCCCACAATGGCTTCAACTTTCCCTGCTGTCTTCTTATACATGAGTCCAGAACTTAGAGAACCTCTCAAATACCTCAGCACCCACTTCAAAGCTTCCCAATGTGCTTGCCCGGGATTGCCCATGAATCTACTGATCTGCTGCAAACCATCCCATACATAATGCTCCCAACACCACTTGCGTAAGGTACTGAATTCATCTTTTCCCTTTCCTCTTCTGTGTTAGAACATTGAGTAACTGAGAGCTTAGTGTGACGTCCTAAAGGTGTAGTGACTGCCTTGCATTCATGCATGCGAAACCTCTCCACAACCTTCTTCAAGTAACCTTGCTGAGATAAAAACAATTCCCCTTTCTTCCGGTCTCTTACAATGTCCACGCCAAGAATACGCTTTGCTTCACCAAGATCCTTCATCTCAAACTGTGAATTGAGCTGTTCCTTGAGTAACTTGATCTCGTCCTTGCTAGTGTTTGCCATGAGAATGTCGTCTACAATAAGAGGAGGTAGAGAACACAAGTTTCCTCCCTCTTAAGCATGTAAACGCAGCTGTCATAGTTACTTCGTAATAACCCCATCTTCAAAAGAAAATCATCGAATTTCTTGTACCATTGCCTTGGGCTCTGTTTCAACCCATAAAGAGACTTCTTCAACAAACAGACCTTACTCTTGTCTTCCGCATAACCTTCCGGTTGTTCCATGTAGATGGTCTCCTCCAAGTCTCCGTGTAGAAATGCTGTCTTGACGTCCATTTGCTCTAACTCAAGGTTGAACTGCGCAACAATCGCCATTAAAATTCTTATGGAGCAATGTTTCACCACAGGAGAGAAGATTTCATTGTAATCTACCCCCTCTACTTGTGTGAAGCCTCTTGCTACAAGCCTTGCCTTGTATCTCGCCTTTTCAACACCTGGGAAACCTTCCTTCCGCTTGAAGATCCATTTGCAACCAACAACCCTTTGATTCTTGGGAAGTGGCACAAGGGACCAAGTTTGATTTTTCTGCAAGGACTCCATCTCCTCTTTCATAGCATGTAACCAATTCTGCTTGTCTTTGTTTTCCAATGCCTCCCTCAAGTTCCTCGGTTCAGTTTCCTCCACCTCTTGAGCTGCATTCAAAGCATAGCAAATCAAATCTGCATACCCAAATCGTTTAGGAGGTACAATGTCCCTCCTCAATCTATCTCTTGTCAACTGATAGTCCGATACTTCCGGCTGCGATTAATCTTCCTCTTTCGGTGGTTCAGAGCTTGATTCCTCTGCACTTTGATCTTGAGACTCCACCTCAAACTGAGCTTTATCTTTCCTCACTGTTTCGGTACTGCTTTCATCATTGTCTCTGCTTGACATAGCCATCCTTGTTTCATCAAACGTGACGTCTCTGCTGATGAAGCAACTTGAGCCTCCACTTGCATCCAATCTCCACAACTTGTAACCTTTCACACCTTCCGGGTAGCCAATGAAAATGCACTTCAATGCGCGAGAGTCTAACTTTCCCTCCTTGACATGTACAAATGCTAAAGAACCAAACACCCTTAGCTTAGTGTAGTCTGCTGGCTTCCCACTCCACATCTCCATAGGTGTCTTGAAGTTTAAAGCGGACGAAGGACAACGGTTGATCAAGTACGCTGCTGTGTTTGCAGCCTCACCCCAGAAGCTTTTAGGCAAGCCTGCGCCTAAAATCATACATCTCACTCTTTCCAAAATAGTCCTGTTCATTCTTTCCGCAAGACCATTCTGCTGTGGTGTGTGAGTTACCGTTTTGTGCCTCTTAATTCCCTGTTTCCTGCAAAACTGATTAAACTGCTGTGAAACGAACTCCAGGCCATTGTCAGTCCTTAAAACATTCAGTTTAGTGCCTAATTGATTGGCTACTAGTGTGTGCCACTCCTTAAACCGAAGGAAGGCTTCTGTTTTATCCTTGAAGATAAACAACTACACTCTTCTTGAGTAGTCATCAATTATGGTGAGAAAATAGGATCCTCCACTGTGAGTCTTAACTCTTGAAGGACCCCAAAGATCTGAGTGTACATACTCAAAAGGTCTACTAGAATGATGCATGCCAACACCGAATTGAACTCTATGTTGTTTACCCAATATGCAATGATCACAAAATTCTAGTTTCCTTATTTTATCACCATTAAGCAAGTCTTGTTTAGACAGGTCATGCAGGCCTTTCTCACTAACATGACCTAGTCTAAGATGCCACAACTTAGTCTTATCATCATGCGATTGGCTAGCTACGGATGCATGAGCAATAACAGTGGAACCATTCAAGATATACATACCATTATTTTTAGTTCCCTTAGCAATGATCATAGCACCATGCGAAATCTTAATCATGTCATGTTCTATCCTAGTGCAGTAACCCAAGGAATCAAATACACTAAGAGATAAAAGATTTCGCTTAAGTTCAGGAACGTACCTAACCTCTTGCAGCAGAATTTCACGGTTATCAAACATTTTTAATCGGATGGATCCCATACCTTGCACTTTGCATGAATTGTTGTTGCCTAACAACACCATGCCTCCTTCCTTGAGCTCTAGTGACTCGAAGAAGTCCTTCCTTGGGCACATGTGGTATGAGCACCCTGAATCCATAACCCAATTCCTTTGCGATTCTGAACTTGAGACAACCAACGCACCTGCAGACTCATAGCCATCCGAGACGGTGACTACATCTGCAGAATCAACCGAACTAGTGTCATTACGATCCCTCCTCCTCAACGGTTCTGGACAATCCTTGCGCCAATGCCTCAACTTGTTGCAGTTGAAGCACTTGTTCTTGTTGTCCTTGGAACCATCCTTTGCAAACTTGGATTTTGACTTGGACCTCTTCTTTCCCTTGTTCCCTTTCTTGCCATTCCTTCCCCCTTTGAACATTCAAGCTCTCACCATCGCCATCATTTCTTTGGTCTTGCTGTTTTTGCAAGTCTTTGGTGCGTATTATGGTTACCACCTCTTCAAGAGTGATGGTTTGGTCTTTGCCATACAATAAGGCATCCTTGAGGTGCTCATAGGTTTTAGGCAAAGAGCTGAGGAGCAGTAGAGCCTTGTCCTCATCATCCAATTTCACTTCGATGTTCTCTAGGTCGTCAAGGAGCTTGTTGAATTCAGAAAGTTGTTCAACCAGTGATCTTGACTCATTCATTCGGAATGAATACAGTTGTTGCTTTAGACATAACCGGTGTGCTAAGGACTTCGTCATGTATAGTGATTCGAGCTTTGTCCACATTGAAGCGGCAGTTTTCTCCTTCGAAACTTCTCTGAGCGCCTTATCACCAAGGCACAAGATGATAGCGCTTCTTGCCTTGTCAATCATTTGTTGCTTCTCTTCTTGTGTCAGCGAAGAGGACATTTTTGCCTCTCCCTTCAACGCTTCTGCAACTCCCTGCTGCACTAAGATGGCATCCATCTTAATCTTCGATAAGCCAAAGTCGTTGTTACCCGAGAATTTCTCTATATCAAATCTTGCTGACCCCATTCTTGTAGTTCTTGATTCGATCCAATTCCCACAGACGGCGCCACTTGTTGGTTCGATTGTGCGGAAATAGAAACGAATCCTACGATCAAGCAAATAAAGAAAACGCGAGTAGAACGAACAAAGAAACGAAAACGGAATTGCAGCAATCTTAAACTCAGAAATTAACCCAATTGAACGCAAGAACAATTAAACGTAAAAGCAAAACAGAGATTAAGATAGAAGAAAAATGAACACCCGGATTTAACGTGGTTCGGCCAGTGTAGCCTACATCCACGGGAGAGAGCAACCAAATTCTTCACTATACGATCAACGATTACAGATTACAGCAGTTGATGATAATCTCTTGGTTCTTAGTTTCTAAACTGATTCAAGGTGAATCACAATTACATGAAACTCAATCCCCAATCTCATCAATCTCTCAATCTTTTCTCAATTGATCTTCAAGTGTTTAAGCCCCAATTGGAAACCCTAGCAGAGCCCCACAACTCCCCAAATGTGTTTCCCAAAGTCTCAAAAGATCTCCCTACGCAAAACTGGCTTCAGATCACCTTATAACCGTTTTCTGTTACAGCCTGCTCGCTTAGCCCATGAAATTCACTCAAGCGAATTTAGCAGGATTTTTGGTGCTAATGAATTCGCTTAAGCTAGCCATTTTAGCTTAAGCAAATTTGAGGCAGTGTGGACCACTTTGAACTGCTCGCTTAGCGCACAGGATTCGCTTAAGCGAAACTGAGGCAGAAACAAGCCCCTGGAGTTGCGTGATCTTGCGCTAAGCGAGTGGCATGCGCTAAGCGAATCATTGACAGGATTTTTGAGTCATATAACTTACATAAACATTTGTGGGTCCACATATATATATATAGAATTCATCACCACACTGAATGTGAGTCATCCATATAGTGGTTCACTGAATCTTTAATCCTGCCACCGCTTTTTTTTTCTTTTTCTTTCAACAGTGTAGTAATGGAACTTACTCGATCCTCTAAAAAAATCCTTGTATTAAAATTTGGCTACACATATATTAGATCGCGACACTTTCTTAAACTTACTCTAAAAGTAAATTTTGATGTTATAAACACACGGGAAATTTTCAAAAGAAATTACAGAGGTAGACAACCGACTTTTCCAGAAAGCGTGTTTTACATATCCAAATTGACATTATCGTTAGATATACAATATATATTATTTCATAATTAATGCTAAATAAGAATATATAGTGTGATAGCAAACGAGCAGAGTCTGTCTGTACAACGGGGCTTTTAATACTTTGCCACTTTTAGCAATAGCAAGTTGCTATATATATAAGCACAGAAAATAATATATCGCTGCTTCATATCATGGCATACCATTCTTTACTATTCAAAATGTAGATGTAGACGAAGCAAATTGAGCTTCAATTCATAATTGTTGGATAAGACTGAATTAATACTCCCAACTACCAAGTAAAGGACTTATATACTCTCCCTCCTATAAATAGAGGACACTTCCTTACTAGTTTTCTCATCCTTTTCATTACCAAAAATATCCCAATATTCGAATCGATTCGTTGTAGTAATTTACTACTGAAAAATGGTTTCCAAGAAGGCAATCCTCATCCTACTAGGCCTGTTGGCCATGGTTCTTCTAATCTCCTCAGAGGTTGCAGCTAGGGACTTAGCTGAGGCTTCCAAAGAGGGTAAAAACTATATATATATATCATTTTCTTTTATATAATTTGTTTTTGGATTAAGTATGTTCTTAAATATGATAATATTCATTATTGTCCTCTAATTTTAAAATTTTTTATTTTGGTTCCTCATTTTTTGAATTAGGTCACACGTAAGTTTTATTGAGATTATTTTGAAAGACTATTAGGGGCCTGTTTGGATTGACTTATACAGAGCTTATGAATACAGTTTATGACTGATTTATAAGCTGTTTTGGGCTTATTTTTCATAAGCTACCCAAAATAGCTTATCAAAACAACTTATGACTTAAATAAAATAAGTTTCACTATAATTTTTCTTCAATTATAAAAATAGCTTATATAACTTATGTCATAAGCAGTAGATAAGCTTGTTATCCAAACAGGACATTGGACTATTCAGGGATAACATATGACTTATGACTTATTTCAGAAAATAAAAAATCAAAATAAAACATATTTAACTTTTTTGTTTAAACCCCATGTTGGCATTTTGATAAAACTTGATTTGTTAATGTTTCATTGTGTGTGTGCAGAGGTTGCTGAAGAGACTACTAATGAAGTGGAAGATGCCAAATATGGCGGTGGAGGATATAATGGGGGCTACCCTGGCCGTGGCGGTGGTGGCTACCCGGGCCGTGGTGGTTACCCTGGCCGTGGCGGCTATGGTGGTGGCTACCCTGGTCGTGGTGGATATGGAAGTGGGTATTGCCGCTATGGCTGTTGCGGTCGGGTGTACCATGGGTCTTGCAGAAGGTGCTGCTCTTACGCTGGTGAAGCTGTTGCTGCTGAAACTGAGGATAACACTCATAACTGAAAATATGGTGCACTTTCTGCACTTCTACAATAAATACATATACACTGTATCTTTCTTGAATAAATAATCTCGTGGCATAGCCATTAGAGATATTCCACATGTGGAAATATATAGTGTGTATAAATTACATCCCTGTCTCTGTGATGATAATTAAGTTTGAGAACAAAAGTGGTGGATATATAGTGATATGTTCTACGGTACGAAATTCCAGATTGCCCTACTAAATCGTGATTTTCACTCTCCTATTGTTATCATATCATATATCAACTTATTACTATATAAATAAGTCGTTTCATATCATATGTAAATTTCAACGTATTTGCACGGGTCAACTGGCCAATGGCTAGTGTTAAAATTAAATCAAAACTTGAATGCAAGGAATGCTCAAGACAAAGTAAAAGTGTAAAACCATATAGTACAACTTCGTGCAGAACAAGTCCAAATAAATTGGCAGCAAAAACAGAACCCGCTTCTACACTACTAAAAATAAAACCTGTCCCCTGAGGACCATCAAAGGTCATCAAATTAAGTGGCTACTGTGTCATGATTGCTACCGAGCCATATAAAACAGAACCACATGGAGCAAAGATGCAAACTAACCAGAATAAAAACCATATATAGAACCAGCAAGAACCAATTAAAGTACAAGAACCATCAAGAAGCAGAGTAATCATTCAGAAAAACCATCGACAACAGCAAAAGTGCCAATAACAGCATCGAGCCAGCCATACCCAGAAAAAGGACAAAGCAACCGGCTAGCTCGCTTCTGATAACTTGATTATTATTTATTAACTCTGCACATAGAATTAATTTCCCTTCAAAACCAGTTGCACTAAATATATCATTGGTTCTGGAATATCATATATAGTTCCAGAGCCAACAAAAACAGGCCACTAACTGGGAACAGGAAGCAATACAAGTACAACTTGAAGGACAAATACGGCAGTCTGAATATAAACAAGAAAAGCACACAGATTTTTGCCTCTGAAACCACCTCTAAGAAGTTCTTTTTATAATCTCTGGTCCATTAGACTTAAAAAATCACAGCTACAATTATGAAAAAGAATCTGATTCCTCCCTTTCCAAACAGGGAAATGTTTGAAGTTAGAAAGTGAATACACGAAATTGCATGAAAATTGCGTACTTATTTTTTAATCATCCCATATTTTTTACCCACTCATGACTCATGTTTGGTTATTCTTTCCCTAATTGATACTCACATCTTTCTTTGGTATTTTTGTACAAAATAATTCTTATGAAATAGCAGTGTTGTTCCAAGTAAGCCATATCACTGCATTCGAAATCATTGAAAAAAACTTGTTCTGCATCGACCCTTTTCCAAGTGAATAAAACTGATAAAAAAAACTCACTACAAGAAATTTGACTTGTATCAACCAATAAATTCCATAACTATAAGGTGAAAATCTGTAGGTAATTGCCATCCTGACATTGACCATCGAACCGTGGAGGTGTCAACTATAGGGGGCCATATAACGACGCCCATTTGTCTGTCAGTTTAGGCTATGCCTACGGTTGTATACTTGTACCTACAGTCATAATTGTCACCATAGGTTTGACTAAAATGTTTTTAACTTATAGCTACAGTCTCTTGTGTAGGCAAAGACCATTTAACAAAAAAAAAATTCTACCTATGGTTGCCACTGTCATGTAAAGTTGTTAAATAAATACATTTTACTTTTTATTACATGAAATTTAGAAAATATAATTTTTCAATAAAGTTTAATATCTTTCAATTTTTATAAAATTTATATTTAATGAAGGGGGTCTAATTTAGTTTCAAATTAGTCCCATATGTGTCACGTCGGCTCTGAGTGTTAAAAATTAGTGACAGAGGGACCTAATCGCAATAATTGAGATAATTGGGGGATTCAATTCGCTCAATTGGAAACTGAGGGACCAAAATTGCACAATTAAGATAACTAAAAGATCAAAAGCGCAATTAAGCCAAAATAATATTACCTCTATCCCTTTATATATGAATTTTTGATAAATTTGTTTGTCCATTTTCATAAGTACTGACCCCCATCAAATTATCTCTTGCATTAATTATTTTCTTATCAAAATACCCTTATTTATTTTACAACTTTTTCAGTCAATAAACAGCAAGTGCTATAAATTTATAAGAGAAACTATTTTTCTCTTTTAAGAGTATTGAGGAAGAATGGAAATGCATTTAATTAGGTGGAAAGAGGTAGATTATGAGTCCCAATAATATTAAGATTTTTTTGGAAAAACAATATAAATTATTAAAAAATTTAATAGCACTAACTAAATTACTGACCTCTGTTTCATATTAAGTGTCATCTTAGAAGAAAAAAAAATTCATATTAAGTACTACTTCCGGTCCCATATATAAGAGATAAATACCTAATTCACTAAGACCAATAAAAGGTAGTTAAATGAGTTGGTTATAATTAATATAAACTTTATTCCAAAATTACCCATATAGTAAATGATTAAAATGGTGGCTTATACATTTAATGACATTAAATCACTCCTAGTTCCCAAATATATTATTCTCTCTCCAACGGGTATAAAAGAAATTTTATACAGTTGATACATTTAAAATGAGTTTATGTTTCTTATAATTTGGACCAAGAAAATAATCCTAAATTCTCTTATATGGGACCGGAGGTAGTATCAATTTACTTTTTCAATGTTTAACAGTTTTGCCTATGAATGGTAAATTAAAACCATGGGAAATATAAGGTTAATAGTAGATGATGTATTCATTAATAAATTATAAAGACAATTCACTAAAATTATTCTACTCATTTATTATTATTTTTTTGTGAAAAAACCAAAGGACACTAGAGTCTGTTTGGATAAACAGCTTACTTAAGAACTTATGGTATAAACTCTTATCATATAATCATGTATAAGCTACTTTTATAATTGCGAGAAAATATGGTGAAACTGATTTCATATAAGTTATAAGCTATTTTGATAAGTTATTCTGGAGAACTTATGAAAATAAGTCCAAAATAGTTTATAAATTACCAGTCATAAGTTATTTTCATAAGCTCTATCAAACACGTTAATAAGTATTTATGTTAGTATATAAGTCCAAATAAGTTTTGCATAAACCAATCCAAACAAGACCATATAGAGCTTATTTAATATGAAACAAAAAGAATAGCCAACTCTCTTAATTTTCAGTTCACCAAAAAAAAACTCTCCTAATTTTCATGAATAAATTAAAGGGATCGTATGCGGAATGAGTAAATAAATGGGAACAAAATTTTCTTCTTAAATGACTCTTAAAAAATTAATACTGGGACTATAAAATTAAATGAAGAAAGAGAATGACCATGGTATTAATAATTTGAAATGAAAAATATTAAATTCATTTATAAAAAGCATTTAATGTATCCTATTCTTCTTAAATTCATTTATATTTATTACTTTGAATTAATTATGTCATTTATTTTCTCAAAAAGTATAATAATAGAAGAAATGGAGATAAAAAAATCGAAAAAATCCCAACTCATATTATAAGGACCAAAAATATAGTAAATACTACTCCCTCTGGTCCAAATCTTTGGTGGTTTTAGCTTTTTATTTTTGTCCCAAAACTTTGATTGTTTTAGGATTTCAAGAGATAATTTATCACCTTTTTCCAACTATACCCTTAATATAATTAATAAGTTTTGAGTGGAGAAATAATTAGGATAGTTGAAAATGATGAATAATAAATAGGATTATTTTAGTCTAAAATTTGTTAAATTAATTATTTCTTAATCTATGTACCAAAATCTTAAACAACCAAAGATTTGGACCGGATGGAGTATATAGTATGTGCATGTGAATATAAATGGGCATTCGAGATCATTCCTCCTTTCATTAAGTTGCCCATTGACTTAAGCAATGAAGAATAAATGTTACTTCAGTTTCATAGATACACAACTTGATTACTAAAAATCATTTTTCAACTCTCCGGTAATATTGAATTTATTTAGGCTTCTCGGAATTGACAATTTAGACCCTCGTCCACTCCTGACCTCTCTCCTATATATAGAGTACACTTCTCACTAATTTTTGCATCTTTCATTCACAAACCTTTATTTGATTCTGATTTTCATTTTCTCTAAAAAAAATGGTTTCTAAAGTAGCCCTGTTTGTCAAAGGCCTCTTGGCCATGGTTGTTTTGATCTCTTTTGAAGGAGAAGCTAGAGAGTTGGCTGAGACTTCCTCAATCTCTAGAATAGGTGAGTTTTTATTTTGCTTAGCTACGAAACCAAAAAGATTGTACCTGAAAACTTACTTGAGCTACCACGGATTCAATACCTCACCAGAGTTTGTTGATTGACAAACATACTAAAAACTAACATTAGCCTATTAGAAAAAAAGACCTTTCCAAAGTTTGTAATTGTTTGGCCATGTGAATAAAAACCTTAGACTTAATTACCTCGTGTTCATTGATCATAAATTATTGTTTTGACAATTGTAATGATGATATCATTTGATCATGTTTTTGCAGCTGAGGTTGCTAAAGAGCAAAATAATATGGGTGATGTCAAACATGACAAAAAATCAGATGTTAAATGCAGTGGTCATGAAAATTGCGGCTTGATACCTGGAATGCCTGGGATGCCAGGAATACCTGGGATGCCAGGAATCCCGGGTATGCCTGGAATGCCGGGAATGCCTGGTGGGATGCCGGGAATGCCAGGAATGCCTGGTACTCCTGGGATGCCGGGAATGCCTGGGATGCCCAGTCCTGGGATGCCGGGTACGCCTGGAGGACCTGGTGCTGGCACAACACCTGGGATGCCTGGTGGTGGCATGACCCCTCCTGGTAGTGGTTACGGCGGAGGATCTGGTGGACCTGGAACAAAGAGTTACCCTGGTGGCCATAGCTAGAGTAGTTATTTCACTGGGAAAAATGTTATGTCCTTATGTAACATACCTATTTGAACACAAATAGTGATATTGTATTCACATGAGTTCGTGTTGCTATTAAACCTATTATTATGATGCCTTGTTTCTTGCATATGTTCTTGTATTTTATTTAATAACCTCCAATATCACATCCATATTAAAATTAATATAAAAATATAGTTAGTACTATACAACCAGAAGAGTAATTTAATTAACATTGTCAATGATTAAATCGATCTGACCACAAATTTAAATGATTGGATCAAACTTTTCGTTAGCTTGTTCGCCGATTCATGATTTTAATTCAGACAACACTTTACGAAATAGAGGCCAATTAATTAAGAAATTATAATGGATACCATACCCAGAAAGTAACACGCAGGATCGCCTCATAAATCAAAGACTATAATCATTTTTAAATTACAAAAAATGCACATGATTTCATTGATGCCCAAATCCAGAATTTTAAACGTTAGTACGTAGATGGTTCAAATTTGTGTTTCACATACATCGTTGAAGTTCTACTTGAGAACCTGTGAGCCTTTGCCTGGTACCTCCTCGTATCCTCGATTTTGCTTCATTAAGAATAACAAGGCCAGTAAAATGTCATCATATTCATTACGGTGACGCGCAGGAGAATGAAAGAAGGGAGAGAGAAAAAAAAAACATCATTTTTCCGGCTAATAAAAATATAATATTCAACATCTCAACTGATGAGAATTAATGTTCACTAAAAATTATTAGATGGACTAATTAAATTAATATGACTATGATCAGTGGATTAAATAATTATTCACCCATGCGTACACACGTGTGTGTAGATGCACGCACTTTATACATACGTTGGTATGGATAATAATAACCACTTGTACATTGTGTCATGAACCCAAAAATTAACCCGACAATTTTTTTAAGCTTAGATATATTTTTAGTCATTGTAAACATGTTTTTTTTTAAGTTTTAGTCTCTGTAAAAAAAAATTATTTATGAGCCTTTTGCAAAATAAAATTTTTTATTTTTGATATTGTTTTTTTTTGTTTTAATCCATGTAATATTTTATTCATATTGCTAAATTAGTCCATGTAATATGTGGACAATTTTGTTTTTAGTTTCTAAAATATAATATCAATCTTATTTTACAACGACTAATTCAACATAATTTAAATATTACAGGGACTATTTTAATATGCATGATCTAAATATTAAAGGAACTAAAATAAAATAACGAGGATAAAAAAATCTATTTTTTAGAGATCATAAAAAAATATTTACAGGAACTAAAAATATATTTAAACTGTTTTTTATTATGTAGCTCTGTCTTAAGGTATTTTAGTAGAAGAGAGATCAAATTACACCGGTGTAATACTTTGAGCAATGTTACACTAATAACATTTCAACGGATAGTTGTATTCTAAATCTCACTATTGGATTAATAGCTACTATCACATATATCATTCCTATAAAATTTTACATTAATTTAAAATCATTTCATGTGTCATTGGGATATATACATTAAGAATTAACGTTTTTTTTTAAATGTATGATTTTTGACGTATTTTAATGATACACCAAATAATTTTATATTCATGTAAGTTTTTATAAGATTGATCTATGTGATAATATCTTTTAATCCAATGATGTTTTTTAGAAAATAATTACTTGTACAAAGTTATTAACGGTGTAACATTGTTCAAGGTGTTACACAGTATAATTTGATTACTCCTCATTTTAGTAACTTATGGTTATTATTTTTTCTAAAAAAATAGAATGGTGAAGTTATATAAACTTTAATGAAGAAAGAGAAAACCTGATTCAAATTTAATAAAAAGAGGAAAATCTGACCTTGTTATTTATTACATTAATCAATTTTTAACGGTTATTTAAAAAAAAATAGAATGAAGATAAAGTTTAATGAAGAAAGAGAAAACCAGATTCAAATATAATAAAAAGAGGAAAGTCTGGCCTTTATTACTTAAGTCCACTATATTTGGGTTATTTTTTGTTTATAGGATGACTTTAATGAACAACTATAAATTTAAAAATTAAATCCAGTTCTAAAAAGCATTTCATTCATCATATTATATTAATTAATATGATCGTAATCAATCTTATATGTGTCGTGTAGGCTTTTGTGCTAAACATTGAACGACATAATGATGAAATGATTTGATTGTACATTAATCGCAATAATTGAGAGACTATAATTATTATTTATTAAACTAGTGTATTCACCTGTGCTATGTACGAGGAATATATTGGATATTGTTATGAATATTTTGTGGATATTTATTATTGAAGAGGTTGATGCTAATTGGATTAAGTGATATCATTTCCTATTATGAGAGAAGATTGTATATCACTGTTTCCTTAATTATGATAACACTAGGGTTAACTTACTTTGTGGCTATATATATCAGCCATATTGTACATGATTTCATACTCTCAAGCATAGCAATAAAATTATTTTATTCTCTCTTCTCTATTTCTCTCTTGTCTCTCTATATTTTACTCTTGTTTCGATTATTTTCATAACAGATATTAATTATTTGATTAGTTCTCAATTTTAAAATAGATTACAATGTAAAAAATATATATTAATTATGGTTTAAATAGTAAAATAATTTAAATAGTTGTTGTAAGTAGACATATCAAAAAACATAAATGAGTAGAAACTTACCCGCACTGACCCAAACATTGACGGGGACAACCTGCTTTGACGGGTTTAGTGATCGAGTTTGGGTTTTAATTATTTTTCAAAGTTAGACATTGGCGGGGATGATGAATTTCCCTTGAACCCATCATGATATTTAAAATATTAATTTAAAAAGTATTTAATGTTTCGATACTCACCAATATAAATATTTAATATTTTGATATTGGTGACTATACGTATAGATATTAGTGTTTAAAAAAATTCTAAATTGTTTATATAAAATAAAATTCACAATAAATTATGTGAAAAAATAATAAATAAGATAGAAACTAAATCTAAATTTTATGTATATATTATATTTTTATATGATTTTTTTACTAATCACTTTACATATGATATTATCATTCAAAAAAAAATTTAATTTGCTTATATATGTTTATAATTTTACATCTATATTTTTCGAAAAGGTCTTTTTATTAGTCTCTTTACCTATATAGATTGACATTTAAAATAAATTTCAATTTGCTAACCGTAATAATGAACTACTTGTTTTTGAAACAAATCTAACATATTAATAATTTTGCATAAACTACTTTTACATGAACTTTTTTTTAATACAATTTTACATGAACTATCATTTTGCGTGTTTAGTGGTGCTGAAGTTTGTGTCTTTCTTAAATATTTACTTTTCCCCTTTTTATTGCTAAATAGATAATTTAGTTAGATACTTGATTTTTTTTTTTGAAGAATAGTTAAATATTTTGTTATCATCCTTTGATAGTTATTGCCTAATTAGTGTCATGTATGACAGAAATAAGTTAGATATTATTATGTTTTTATTCCCCTATTATGCCAATTGTCGATCTTTCTATTTCAGTGATATAATTACCATCAAACTAAAGATCTATACTTGAAAAAGGTATTTCATAAGGGGCTTGTGATATTAATTTATTATTATTATCATAGTGGGAAACCATGATTAACCCCCGAACCCAATTTAAATCGATTTTTGTTAATTAACAAATTGGGGAAAGAAAATTAATATTAAATTATTATTATTACCATAGCGGGAAACCATATCGTACAATATTATAATCGATTTTAATTTGAAAAATTGATTATTATTACCATAGTTGGAAACCAATATTAATCTGCAAACCCAATTTAAACCGATTTTGATGATTAATAAATTGGGGAAAGAGAATCAATATTAATTGATTATTACTACCATAGAGGGAAACCATATCGTGCAATGTAATCAATTTAAAATTGAAAAGGTGGTATATCAATCATTAATGTTCTGAGAATTGGATATTGATTGAGTTCGTCGGTATGTGTGAGTTGTATATGGTTGTGAAAATATTAATTAAAAATTATTTATTCTCATTTATTGTATTTTATCCATATTTTTTATAATAATCAATTTATTTATAGGTATTAAGGAGAAAATAATCAAATTTTCTAAGACAAAAGAAAATATTTAATGAATAAGTTAGTTAGATAAAAACGCTAAAAGAGAACTAAATAACGATGACAATATTGATTAATATAAAAGAAATATTTTTTATTTTTTATTACTTATTACTAAATATATAAAAAATTAAAATTCATGTCAATAGTGAAGGTATCAAATTTGAATTAACATAAAAATAATTTTATTTATTTATTATGTAATCTGGAGAAAAATCAATTTCAAATTAAGATCAAATAAAATTATTTCCTAAATTTGAATATTAAATTCAAATAAAGATAGAAGAGATCAAGATGAAATAGATATTCCTTTCAAAAAATATGAAAGATGTTATTTTTACTTATTTCATCTAATCTTAACCGTTACAATAAAATATTTTAAAATTTTAAAATTTTTCCTAAGCCTAAAAAAGATCAAATTCAAACTCATCAAATAAAAATTTGTCACCAAAACTCAAATCCACAAAATATAAAAAATTGTAATGACATCTTATATAATAAAAGGTAAACAAAAGACAACTCATATATACCAATATTATTATGCTATCAAATCAAAGAAAATAATATTTTTCATATTTTTTCTATTATTCCATACATTATTTCTGAAAGTGTATTGAGAAAAATACACTACTAAACTTCATGTCATTCATGACGCTTCTTGTTTGAGAGACAAAAATAATGTATCTGCATGAAATTAAAAAATAACCACAAATTAAAAATTAAAATATTAAAAAAATAAGCTACTAATTTTTTTTTCGTTTATGATGTTTTTTGTTTGTGAGACAAAAATAATATATCTGCTTAGAATTAAAAAAATAATCACAAATTAGAAATAAAGAACAAAAAACTTACCAACACAAAGTACAAAATCATTAATTCTAAATAACTAAAAGTTATTAATCAAAAAATAAAATAAAAAACTCACCTTAGAGAAGAAGTTTATGTTGATGAATAGAAAATTAGTTATGATCTTCGATAGAATCAAAACAAAAATCAAACATTATCAATAATTTAGAGACTGAGAAAATGATCAAAATATGGAGATCTCAAACATTGAATAAATAACAACTAAAAATGATTAATAAAAAAATAAAAAAATTCACCTTAGATGAGAAGTCAGTGTTGATTATTAGAAGAATAACAACGATACAAATAATATAATAAAATGAATAAATAAAATATATCAATACATGAAATTATTAAGATATAAGATTAAAAATACAAAAACTAACTTGAAGAGAAAGACTAAAAAGAAAACAAAAACTAACATTCAATCGAAAGTCTTGAATGATAGTCATCGCAATAAAAGAGTAGAATGAAGAAGAAAATATGTATGAAAAGAAAGAACAAAAAAGAGAGAAAAAAAATCATACCAGAGAATGAATAGTTGAAAAGACATGAAAGTTTGGACAGACACAGAAGACTGGAAGGGTTGGAAGAACTTCGCTATGACTTCGTGCTAATCAAATACTGCATAATGTTAATATAAATCTTGTTAAATAAAATTGGTGATCGTTTGCATTTTAGGAGGATGTGAAATAGGACAATCATATTTAAAAACAAAATTACTGAAATTAATCCTAATACCTGATTGAGATGAGCAACTTCAACCCAAATAGAGGACCAGCCACTAATGATTGCAAAGTGAGAGGACGGGTAAGTAGAGACACCGATTGGATGCAATATTTTTTGAAAATGAAAGGGGTAGAATGATGGGAAAGAAAATCAAATAAATGGACATGTGAGACAAAACAAAACACAATAACCTTCTGATTTTGTTTTCAAATTTATATTTAATGCTGATTTGGGAACAATAATATTTGATTAACTCTTATTTATATATTTTATTTTGAATTAAAAGATAATCATCCGGTTTCCACTTTTGTTTGCTTTTATAATAAATGCTGGGTAAAAATCCCTCAAATTGAACGTGGTATTGACACGTGTAAAATTTTCTTTTGAAAAATATTTTGCTTTATTATATATATAGATTAAATGAAGAAAGAGAATTGCGAATAAGGATGACTTTAATAATGAACAACTTGATTATATTTAAAATTAATTCTAAAAAGCATTTCATGCATCCTATTACATAAATGAGTTTAATAACTATGCACTCACAGCGTGAAAGTGATTTCACACAGACAACCATGCAATCATATCCCACCATGATGCCATTTCGTAATATTGTTTTTTTTTAATATCTGCATAAAATGTACATAATGATATGTGATTGAATGTTTATGTAAAATATTTTTACAATGTCAGTTCATACTAATTAAATTCTATATAAATATTTTCATTACTTTAAAAAGCATGTATTAGATGATTTTTATAATTTTTTATGTAATAAATATTATTTTCATTAAGTACTTTCACTAAGTGACCTTGGGTTATAAATGGCTTAGGAATTAATAATAATAGAGTATACAAATGAAATGACAATAGCTTTTTATAAATTACTCCCTTCATTTCAAAATAAGTGACATTTAAGAATTTTTTACAATGATTAAGAAAAAATAAATTATTTAATAAGTAAAACTATTTTACTAAATTATATTCTCTTTATTTTTATATAAATGTGCTATTGAGTAGTGCTAAAAATCATCACATTTATTTGGGACAAAGTTGGAATAAAAAATTTAATATTTCATTGAAAACCTAAAACATCACTTAATATGAAGTTTTATATACGTTAAAACGTCACTTATTTTGAAATAGAGAGAATGTAAATTTTAAATGATATATTTTTAGTTTATACCCACGATATGAATATCTCATGGGGAAAGGGGCCTCTGAGCTAATCTATATTCGGCAAAGAGGCAAGTAAAACTTAGTCACGGATTGTTCCGTCACCAAGAATTGAACTAGAATACGAGTCGAGTCTGTCCCCTAGACGGAGTGTATTAACCACTTGCGACCAAACTCATGGTTAAATTTTAAATGATATATTAATACTTTTTTATTTTTAAACTAATTCCCTTTGGGTAGTCATTGGGAAGACCAGCATTTTCTGTTCTTGTTTGGTTAATTAATGCCATAAATACACTCATTAGTAAAAATTAATGTATGATTTACGTCGACTCAAATATTTAATGTATGATTTACGTCGACTCAAATTAAAAATTATTTTAATTACCAATTGGGGTCGTCGTCCACTCCCCAACTCTTACTCCTATATATTTTGTTTTTGTCAGTAAAACATTTATATTATTCTGGTTTTGATTTAGTTCTAAAAAATGATTTCTATGGAAAACCTACTTCTCATAGGCCTCTTTGCCATGGTCATTTTGATCTTCTGTGAGGTGGAAGCCAGGGACTTGGATAAGACTTCCTCAATCTCTAGAATGGGTTAGTTTGCATTTTGCTTTCAATTGTTAATGAAATATATAAGCTTTAGATCTAACGAAATGTATAAAGTCTATATGTTCAATCATACATTGCTATTTTCATAGAAAATGTGATGACAGTATGACACATTATTTGATTTTTTTTCATGATTCATGTATTTGCAATCGAGGTTGTTAAAGAGCATAATGATGCGAGTGATGCCATGTATAACAAAAATACAAGAGTAGCAGACAATGGTGGTGTTTATCATAAATATGACGTTGGCGGTGGATATGGTGGTGGTGGTGGAGGCATGACTCCTGGGATGCCTGGGTTGCACCCACCTGGCTCTGGCGGTGGCGACACACCTGGGATGCCTGCACCTGGTGGTGGCATGACGCCTGGGATGCCTGGTGGTTGTTACGGCGGAGGACCTGGTGGACCTCGAACAAAGGGTTTTCCCAATAGCCATAGCTAGAGTTCATGTGCTCGGAAAATGTATATGTTGATTATCTCATTATGTACTATATTAATCTTTTGAACACAAGTAGTGATATATTCACCTAAAAAAATCGTGTCTTACTTTAGCTTTGAGAGTCGCATTGCTAATAAGCCTATTATTTTTATGTTGTTTCTTGCCTATGTTCTTTTACTCTATTTAACAAACTGAATAATATTTTTAAAAGGTATAATACTCATAAACAGCAATAAATAAA
Organism: Glycyrrhiza uralensis; assembly: GCA_030159175.1. Taxonomy (NCBI): domain Eukaryota; kingdom Viridiplantae; phylum Streptophyta; class Magnoliopsida; order Fabales; family Fabaceae; genus Glycyrrhiza; species Glycyrrhiza uralensis. The sequence goes on from BRZY01000006.1 coordinate 4,393,644, forward strand.
TATGAAATTAAAAATGTTAACAAAAATACATAAATGCCATATATAAAAAGACATTTATCTAGTGTTATTATATTTTTTATTAGCTATATAAATAGCACAGCATAAATCATGCCATAGTCCAGCACCCAAAAATGTGATACAAAATGTCCCAACCATGGGTAATCAATGCATAACCCCATAATAACAATTTAACAATATTAATATAAAATATTTCACACCAGGGGTACAAAATATTTCACATCTGTGGTCGGTGCTGACTTGGGGACGCCCACTATGTCTGATTGTTTTCTACCCGGGCTGTAACAAATATCATAGCTGTGAATGATTCTGGCTGGGGGTAGTATTACTCTGCTGATCGATGATCTCATAATGCAATTCTCAGGAGGCTTTGGGTTTTCTAAATTTCGGCCCTGCTTAGGTTCATCTGGGCCTACGTCTTATCATATTTGGGCTTATGTACACTATCCTCTTTTTTGTATGCTTCTATTTGTATCTTCTTTGGGCTCACTTTTTGGACACTCCTTGTGTTCAGAATTTGTTGCTGTTTGTTGACAAAAATAAAAAGAAATTGTTACTGTTTTATAAATAATTTTTTTCTATAAATAATTTTTTGAATGATAAAAAACTAAACACTAATATAAAACAACTGCAGAACCGCGAAAATCAGAAAAGTAGAGCGTCCAACAGGCCGAACCCGAAGAAGTAAACATCAACTGCATCGGTGGATTTGACTAGTCAATTTGATTAGTGTATAACAAATTAAAAAATCAGAGATATTTGATAACAAATAGTTTATAATATTTTGTATAGTAACTTATATTGTTTTTTCATATGCTATTCAAGTAGTGTTTGAGTTTATAATTTATACGTATTATTTTTTCTCTCATTCTTATCCTCGTTATTTTTATTAAATTCATTCAATATGATCTGTTAAATAAAATAAAAAATTTGATTTCTACCCTATCAGTGTCCCTTCTCACACTTGATACTTACTCTCACATGTTCAATTGTTTTCTCTTCTAAATATAATTCTTGTTTATAGGATTTGTAATTCTTGTCATTTGTTTAAGATATTGCTTATATATGTTAGATATATATATATAATAAGGCAATTTCTATGGTTCCGTTGTAAAAACAACGGTTTCAGTTCCGTTGGCGAAAATGTTTTGCACTTTAGTCCCTAAATTTTAGATTTATTTTTATTTCAAATTTTGTTTTAAAATTACAGATAAACTGACGGATTCTCATATTCTCTCTTACGAAATCCACCTCTCTCTCGAAGCACGGAGCACGGCAAAACTCAATGTATTTCCTATCTCTCCCATGTGTCCTTGGAAAGTGCAATCTACGAACCGAAGTGTGCCCCCTGACGACATACCACCAGTGGTGTGAACTAATTTTAATTTCACACCCCGGGTGTAGGGTTCTCTGTCCCTGAAAGGTACAATCCTTATCCACCAATCAGACTGTGCCCCTGACGAAATCCCACCGTTGGAGTGAAAAAAATTTCGTTTCACACCCCCGGTGTAAAGTCCTCTGTCCTTAGAAGGTGCAATCTACGAACCGAAGTGTGCCCCTGAAGATATCCCACCGGTGGTGTGAAATAATTTTAACTTCACACCCCGGGTGTAAGGTCCTCTGTCCTTGGAAGGTACAATTCACGACCAACTGGGCTCCCTAGCGACATCCCACCGGTGGTTTGAAAAACTTTTCGGTTCACACCCCAGGTGTAAGGTCGACTGTTCATGTAAAAAATACTTTAGTGGTTATTTCTTTTTATAGATTTTGGTCAGAAGTAGAATTTAATTTGTGTTTTTTATAATTCTAAAAATATTTTTTAAAAAGTTATTTCATATAACTTCTCATTTTAATCAATTTTTAGATTTTTTTTAATTTTTGAATATTTTTAAAATATGTAACAAATACGTAAAAAAACTCTTAATAATAATTATTTTTGAAAAAAGAGTGATTTTTATAATAAAAAAAACTATAACAAACAGACCCTTAATCTAAGGTAGTGTAAAGAATTAAAAATATCAAATAATTGTTGTTTATCTATACATCTTCTATACATATGTATACATATAATAAAGGAGATATTCCATTTTATTAATACACGAAACATAGATAAATGGAGAAAATACCATTTTTTTTTCTTTTTCCCTTTCAGGGTAAAAGAAGCAGCTCTTCTATAAAAATCAAATTATAAAGCATAATGAGATAACATCCACAACTTAAATTTCAACTTACTTAGTTATATATCATTCCAAGAGACCATTGAAAATTTCAATTATTATTTTTTCCCTCATAAGAAAAAACCGATTATCCCAAAAAACTCATAAATATTCCGGTGCTCAACCTAAATATTACGAAGAAAAAGCTCAAATGCATTCAGATGCTTATTCTGGAACAGAAACATCTGGAAACACAAAATAATATTAAAAACCTCAAACAGTGAAAATCAAAAGTGTAACTTAGAGTCACTGCTGTTAGAGAGAGAGAGAGAGAGGTGAACCTGTAGTTGGAGGGACCTCGAAAGTTGGCGTTGGAGAGAGCTTCGGTGGCATCGGCATGGCGTTGGTCGTCATCAAGAGTACTGCCGTACTCGGTCTTGATGGACCATGAGTCAACGGCGATGGAGCGGTCGTCGTCGGAGACCAGATCGGCGAAAGAGAGGGCAACCTTCGTCGGTGGTTGATCGGAGGCCATAAGGAACAGAATATCAGGCATGGAGGATCACCGATCATAAAATTGAAACAAGAGAGGGAAAAACAGGACTTTCACCTACAGACATAACTCTTTTTCACACTGACAAATTTGTAAAATAAAAAAGATTAAGAACTACAATATAATATAAAAAAATTATAGTCCTTAAAAATAATAATTTGACATGGCAAAACTCTCGTTTATCATTGATTAATAAAACAACGGTTCCAAAAACGGGACCCTAGAAGCCCCCATATAATAATGTGCAAATTAATAAGACTAATTAAAATGGCAATTTCTATGGTCCGTTGTAAAAACAACGGTTTCGGTCCTGTTGGTGAAAATATTTTGCAATTCAGTCCCTAAGTTTTAGATTTATTTTTATTTCAAATTTTATTTTAAAATTACGGGTGAACTGACGGATTCTCGTATTCATTCAATATGAAAGGCAATCGAACTGAACCTGAAAATAAAATCCACAAAAAACCCCAAAAATTAAGAAAAAGTAAATCCTCAACAATTTGAGAATTCAAACTATAGCAATTCAAGTACATAAGCAGAGTTTTGTCACAACAATATACACAACCACAGTACAAAAATGGGAAAAAAATAGAAAGAGAGAGGAAAATTTACCGGTACTGCTGCGTTCTAATGAAGCAAATGTCTGTAATTTCATTCCATATTCCATACAAGTGAAGCTTCCCTTTCTTCGAAATGCTCCCTAAAGTACTCAAATCGTGATGCATCCAGAATAAGCAAAGCATCAAATCGAAGAGATAAACCGTTTCGAGCCCTAAGCGCAAATAGTTCCGTCCCTGGAAAAACAGAACTTTCACCTACAGACATATGTCTTTTCCATATGGACAAATTTGTAAAATAAAAAAAATTAAAAACTACAATATAATATAAAAAAATTATAATCCTTAAAAATAATAATTTGAAAACTCTCGTTTATCATTGGCAACGGGACCGTAGAAGCCCCCAATTAAAATAGGTGCGTGTCATAATTTGTAGTAGTGCTCATGAATTTCTTTGACCGTGCAGTGTTCCACGTACGTATTTACAATGTGGGCTCACAGGCTCATGAAATTAAGGGAATTATATCGCCAACCTCATCACCTTATAACTTGACCACATTTTACTCAGATCCCTCTTTTCTGTGTCCTCTCCTTCTCTCCCCTCTCTTTCTTCTTCAATAACATTAAAGTAACGAGAAACGCTTATGCGGAAGACATGCCGGGAGGTGCATATGCACAGAGACGATCGAGATGAGCTTTTCTTTCTTTCTTTCGTGAACACGCGTAGTCGAGGTGGCACACCAACATGAAATTCTGCCTTATATTCTTCATCAACAATAGAGAACAAAGCTTAATTCAAACTGAGAATTGATGCTTACATAAATGTCGAAATGAAGACGCAAAAGAAAGAAACAGCCAAAAAGTATCAATTAAGAAGACAGCTAGCCCCTTTAGGTACTCTTCCTTCAATTCTTCACTATAAATATGGGTCTCGTAGAACCATTTGTTTTCATCTTTCTCAAGTATTATTGTTGTGTTTCATTAACAACATGATGAAGTTTAAGCCCTTTATTCTCCTCTGTATTCTCTCTGGGGTGGTTCTTATCTCTGCCGTGGTGGCCGATGAATCATCTGAACATGTGATAGAAGGTATGGACCGCAACCATTCATTCCCACATGCACTCACAGCATGCACACACAGTGAGTGAAAGCTTTGGGTTTGGGGAAATTAATTAATGGGACTGCCATTCTATTTGATTTTCAATTTAATTTGTTAAAGAATTCAGTGAAACATGTGCATGGAATTGGTTGAAGTTTTTAGAATTAATGACTCAATTCTCTGCGTGCATGTATATAATTGCCATATAGTTAACGTTATAGCTCATGTAATTAAGTTACATTGTTGATGAAGCAGCAGAAGAAAATGGACTTGGATGTGATGATAAGCAGGAAAAGGGTGAGTTTCATTTCTTCTTTTCGTGTTTTCTTTTAACGGGATCAAGAGCAAATCATGGTGATTTGAGTCAATATTTATGTGATATATGCAGTTGTTGGTGGTAGGAAGTTGACCATAGAGCCAAATCATGGAGGAAAATGTAAAGGAGGAGGTGGCTCTGGAGGTGGAGGTTATGGTGGTGGTGGAAGTGGAGGTGGAGGAGGTGGTAGTGGTGGTGGAGGAAGCGGTGGTGGAAGTGGAAGTGGAGGAGGTGGTGGTGCAGGCGGTGGAAGTGGTGGAAGCGGAGGAGGAGGCTATGGTGGCGGAGGAAGTGGTGGCGGAAGCGGAGGTGGTGGTGGTAGTGGCGGAGGCGGTAGCAGTGGAGGTGGTGGAAGTGGAGGTGGTGGAAGTGGTAGTGGAGGAAGTGGTGGTGGTAGCAGTGGAGGTGGCGGAGGTTATGGTGGTGGTGGAAGTGGAAGTGGAGGAAGCGGTGGCGGTAGTAGTGGTGGTGGTGGTGGAAGTGGAGGAAGCGGTGGCGGTAGCAGTGGAGGTGGTGGAAGTGGAAGTGGAGGAAGTGGTGGCGGTAGTAGTGGAGGTGGTGGAGGTTACGGTGGTGGTGGAAGTGGAGGAGGAGGTGGTAGCAGTGGAGGTGGTGGAAGTGGAGGAAGTGGTGGCGGTAGTAGTGGAGGCGGTGGAGGTTACGGTGGTGGTGGAAGTGGAGGAGGAGGTGGTGGAGGATATTGAGGTGGCTGTAAAAGATGTCATCACATTGGGAATAAAGGAAAATAATGTGTTGGTGGATATGAAATCAAAGTCTAAACATAGAGATGTTGTAATTAGTTCTTTGCTGGATTGGGATGTAGCTTTACCTGCAACAAAAGTATTGAAATGAAATTATTACTGGGTTTCAGTGTCCTATTTCCATATATAAACTTAATTTACCTTAATAGTTGAATGAGAAATCGATACAACAACTATTCTTGAACACCCATTTATTTCGTACGATCCTATCTAATACACGACTCTCTTTCTATATATATATCTTATTATCACATCACCCATCAATCACATCTATCACTCTTTTTCATTCTATTTTTATCTCTCCAAGTGTTGGAAGGCATATGGGTGATCAAAAAACATTTTTCAAATTGATAAGACCTATGTGCCATACATAAATAAAAGTTGATTCTTAGACACTCCAATCTCTATTTTACACCAAGAGAGAGATAAGTGATAGATATAATAAATGAATGATTAAACAAAAAGAGAGAAATAAAAAAAAGTATTAGATGGTGGGTAAAAAATATTCACATAATGCTCTTGTTAAAAGGATAATTCGCTTACCATGTTACCTCTAAGTCCATATATATTAGATATATATAAATAATTTAAAATAATTTTTGAAAAAATAAGAATGATATGTGTGTTACTCTTTAGGAGAGAATACACTGAGAATTAATTAAACTTTTTTTAATACATTGAGAATTAATTAAATTACCATTTAAAAATACAAACGAATATAGACATCAATTAGAGACCATGTATGATTGACTTGAGAGAAAGTTTGAATGGTTTATTTTGTTTTGTTTATTATTTTTATTTTTATTGATGATTAATAAGTCGTTATAATAGACTTTAATTTATTTCTTATATTTAAAATTTATGGAGATAATCGTTTTAAAAATGTTTTGATATTTTAGAGGATGGAAGTATGGGTGAAGGCTATGGTGGTTACATAGAGGTGAAAATAGGTCACACTGCTCGATAGGGTCTATGAACTAGTCTACATTAGACTCAGGCCAAATCAAGTTTTTTTTCATGAAATAAATCATATCAATATTTTTTAAAAGTCTTTTTAGCTAAAAAGGTCAAGCTTCAGAAATTTTAATAATAGATCAGCCTGTTTAAGAATACATAGATAATAATCTTTTTGATAGAATTATTATTATGTTATATTTTTTACGTTACTTTATGTCGTTTGACTCAACCAAATGAGCCATTTTGACAATCTATTTCCACCTCTAGTACTGGTACACCTTGTACCAGACCATCCAGACGTTATACGTAATTTTGTTATTGATCTAAGATCCTTTTTTTCTGAAATTACAAACATGCTTGGTTCTTTTACTTCCTTTGTATCTTTTTTTTTTGGTCAAGTACTTCCTTTGTATCTGTCCTCACAAAAGGGGTTGCAGTTATAGGTGTGGAATTTGTGGTCGGTGCCAATGGCCCAATAGAAAGGCCGAAGCCCTGATTAAGATCCTATTGTAATGACTTGTAATACTTGAACCGGTTTTACTTTAATGGATAGGTAATATGGGAATATATTTGCGGGGACATTGTGGCTTAATCGTTTCTGGGTTGGGCCTGTAAAGGCTTTTTATGTACGGATGGGTCTACATAGGGTTCTATGTGCTAATTGTAATTCAATGGTAATCCACTGACTTGATATCGCAGAATCTCTCTCGTAGATGAAAGAAGAAGTCGCCGTTGGCATCGGAGCTTTTCCGTCAAATCCAAACTCATCCACTCCCACAGTTCCACCAAGCCACCATGGCCATCCATGATCTCTGGCTCCTTCTGTGTCTCTGTCGACTCGCGATGGTGGTGCTGAGTAGCTCGTGGAGGATCGAAGAGTGGAGGACGGGGTTGCAGAGCCGAATCTGTCGGTTGTGGGGTAGAGGAGGAAGAAGCGGTGCCCGATCCTCTCTCTCAGGAGCTGGGAGGAGTAACGCCATAGAGGTTTTTGGCTGAACGGTCCCCTCGCGCGTTTTTGAGTTTCTTCTGGTTAGGCTGAAGAACCGCAATGGCGAGGAGTTGGACGAGATGCTACCTAGTCCGGGTTGTGCTATTTGTTTCTTTCCAGTTTAGAGGCTCAGGTGCGTTGTTTGTGGGTGTGTTGTTTGTGTTGTTGGCTGTGGTCATTTTGCTCTGTCTCTTGGGTTCTCTGCTTCTTCGATCTGCCGCCGCCAGAACTGCCGGGGGTGGTCCTATCCAAGCTACTATGGTAATTGGGACGCTGGTGTAAAGCCTCTTGTTCACCTTTTTGGATGGGAGCTCTTAAAAGAGACATGTGGTTTGTATGTGTGGAGGAAGGTTACTAGGTGTCCCAAATGGGCTTTTTCCAACCCACCTCATAAAGTTTCTAGTTAATTAAATATCTAGTTACATTTATCTTTTTTGGTGTTTGTATCCTTTTTTGTGTGCTTGGTTTTATTCTATGTGTTCTTTTGTGGCGGCAGCAACTTGGTTTTTTTCAGTGTGTTATTTTCCTTGTCTTTGTTTGGTTCAACAGCGTATTTTGGTTTGTATTGTAATATTTGGTGTGACACTTCGTATGTTGTTTTTCTTTGCGTAGATACCGTATGACGGGGTTGTTTTCCCCTTGTTATGAACTTGTTCTTATTGACCAATGGTAATCCCTTTGATTTGTTGTTTCATGATTGTTAGTTAATATGTTTAATTTAGAGTATATGTACTGTCTGATTTGTATTGTTTGTGTGTTGTACGCTACTTTAACACTCTCTTTTAGCATTCTGTAAGTGTCGTTGTGCTTTTATATTATATAATCTTTGCCAAAATAATTGTAATAAATAGTTAGACATTTCTTATATATTACTAGAAAAAATTGAGTTGCCAACAAGAATTAGTGACAAAAAAATAAAATTAGTCTCTAATTTTTAGCGTATCTAACACTTAGAGACGAAAATAAAGACATATTTTATTTTTTCCATCTCTAATTTCCATCAATATTTCATTGTTTTTCTGATAATATATGCTATGTTGTTTATTTTAATGAATCTTTGCTTATATATAAAAAAACTGTCCTTTTATTTTTGTTCAATGCATCATTAATTTTTTCTCAATTTTTGTGCATGGACGAAATGTAACGTTAAGAATAAATGGTGCAATAACTAATATTGTATTTATAAAAATTCAAAAAGAGAATAAAGTATAATTAAGGACAATTTAGTAAAATTGTTCTATTTGTTAACTCATTATTACTCTTCCTAATCTTTGTGAAAAATCTTAAATGACACTTAATATGAAATGGAGTTATAGTACTTTTCCAGTTTTCTTGTGCATTTAAGGGCTCTCTCCATACAGATTGAGCTAGGAATCGAACCTTTGATCGCATACTTAAAAGACTCGAGCTGCTTCGAATCACACCTGTTTGGTAAATGTTGGTATAATATTCTAGTGTTAAATATATTCTTTGTCTCAAAAAAAACATTTGCTTTAATTATAGTCATTCATTTTTAAAAATGTTCTATTTTAATTGGCCTCATATTTTTTAAAATAGACCACCTGTAGTCGTTAATATAATTTCAAACATAGTGACATAATTTTAACATGCAGCTAATGTGACCAGGTTCTTCAACTCTCTCGTTTGACACCTCAACGTACAAGTGGACATTTACAAATTGAGGGACCAAAAGATGATATTTTAAAAGGAATGACTATAAGCAAAATATTTTTTCATTTACCGGAACTTAAAAGAGGTGTTTGCTTAAAGCTTATCGAACTAGTTTATAGTATTTTTGGAAAAGCCATTTAAAGTAATTTTTGAGCTTATAACTTATATTATTATTTTTTCTTTAGTTTTTATCATTACTATTTCAATGAAATTCTTCTTTTACTCTCTTACAAATTAAAAATAAAAGAGAAACCATTAACCTCTCTCTCACTTACTGCATGCAACATTGTATCTCTTGACCAAAACTTAATTTCGTTGATATGAAATAGAGTAAATAATATTTAAAAATAATATTTAGTTTGTGAATTACAAAATATTTATATATGGATTTATAAATAATTTTTCAAATCAAAAATTTTAAAAATTAATTTAATTAACAAAACATATTTTTAATGATTAATTTCGCAAAATAAATATATATTTAGATAAAAATAACACAAAATATATTTTTATCTATAAAATAATAAAATTATATTAAAATTGAACAATGTAATTTTTTTATGTCATCTCATTCCATTTAACAAAAGTACTTAAAAATATGAATACAATAACGATTATTGTTTTAATTTTTAAGATGATAAATAATTTCAAATAAATTAAAATATTAAAACTGACAACTATTTAAAAAATAATATATATATATATATATAATAGAATTTATAAAAAAAATCATGTAAACATGTCTTTTTATGTATTTTATATTTATTAGCTAGTTTATCAATTAATTTTATCAAATAATTAAATTCAAAGCTAGCTTATCAACTATCATTTTTTTTACAATATATTGGTAAGTATGTATATATCCTGTAATTGCACATGTTACTGTAAATTTAAGTAAAATTTAAAATTATAAATTACAGTAAAAAAAATTAATGCTTAAGAGGAAAAACTTTTGAAATTATACATAATACGTAATTTTTTCAAATAAATTAAATAGGGGAAGAGATTTCTCTCTTTCGTGAACACGCGTAGAGGTGGCACTTCAACATTTATCTTCAATGAACAATAAATAAAGAAGAAATTAAGCTTCAAACTTGAAGTGGCGGAAAACAAGGAATAAAACTGAATTCAACCAAGTAGGTAGCTTACTTAAGGTGGCGTTTAGTATGGACCTCCAAATTGATTGGTCCATATGGACCAGTTAGGGTGTGGACCATGGATATAATGAATATTATATTCAACGGTGTAGACGATGGATGGACAACCTGATGGTCTGGTAACTTAATTAATGAAAACTTATTTGCTGTTAAGGGCCTACACGAATAGAAATATTAACATGTATAATGCCATATTTACCCCAAGTTATGGAAATTAATAGAAATGTTGACCACTGTGGTAAATGTTAAGTTGTTACTGTTTGACCTTAGTTTTTAACCGTGCATTATTTTTACAATTTTTTTATATTGTGCTGCACAGAGTGAGTGAGCACGTTTATTGTAATTGGTGAAACAATCCAAAAAAATACAGAGGAGTCGCCGCCAAAGTTTATTTATTGGAAAAACGTTGGAAAAACCCGTTTAAGAGAAAATGGCCTTTGGAACCAGATTTTGGGTTCGAGAGTCGATTACGCGTAGGGAAGGTATTAACACCCCACAACGTCCGCTAAAAAGCAGTTACTTCTAATTAAATGTGCAAATTTTGTTAGCTTTTAAAATCACTTATTTTACCCCAAAAAGGAATTATTTACTTATTTATTTTACAACAAAGAAAGGAGAAAAATTATGAAAATTTATTTTTTGCGCTAGACAGGGAAGGTCCCTGCTCCTACGTATTCTCATGTGCAATGAGAAAATCAAAGCTACGTAGTTCTTTATAGAAAATAAATGTGTGTTGACTTGTTTAAATTATCGTAATAATTTATTTTAACAATACGGTCTCATAATAACCAAATAGGAAGAGGATCCAAAATGGTTATCAATGTTGACCGACAAAAACAGAGAAGTCTTTAGTAATAGCCAAATAGAAAGAGGATCTGAAATGACCATCACTAATTACTTCATTTTAAAATTGTTTTCGCAATAATCAAATAGGAAGAAGATCCAAAATGACTATCACTAATTAATTAGTTAATTACAAACATAGTGTTCGCAATAGCCAAATAAAAAGAGAATCCGAAATGGCTATCGCTAACTATCAATTTTTAAATTGTACTACAAAATAAAATATTTATGTTTTACTTTTGTTTATTTGTTTCCCACGTTTTTTAACATATATATGTTAGTTTCGCTAAATAAAGTCTGCCGTTTCATAATCCAAAAGAAATTTAAAAAACCAAATATCTATCTAACACTTTGGTCAATGTTACACCGCTAATAATTCTTTAGCGGATAATTATATTCTAAAACACACCGTTAGATTAAAAGTTATTATCATATAGATCATTCCTGTAAAATTTCACATCAATCTAAAATTGTTTGATGTGTCATTGAGATATGTCAAAATTCATACACTTTAAAAGACATTAATCTTGACGAGTTAACTGTCATTTTAGTCCCTGAAATTGTGAAACAGTCTCACTTAGGTCCCTGAAACTAATTAAAAGGCAATTTAGTCCCTGAAATTGTAAAACGTTGGTCAAGTTAGTCCCTAAAATTGTAAAACGACGGTCAAGTTAGTCCGTCGTTTTACAATTTTAGGGACTAATTTGACCGACGTTTTACAATTTCAGGGACTAAATTGCCTTTTCGTTAGTTTCAGGGACCTAAATGAAATCGTATTACAGTTTCAGGGACCAAAATGACAGTTAACTCTAATATTGACGTATCTCAATGACACATCAAATGATTTTAGATTGATGTGAAATTTTATAAGAATGATCTACATGATAGTATCTTTTAATCCAACGATGAGTTTTAGAATATAATTATCCGGTGAATAGTTATTAGCGGTATAACATCGTCCAAGAATTACACCGGTGTAATTTGATCCCTCCTCGTAATATAAAGTGAAGTAAGGAAAAACAAAATGGGGACTGAGACGCGCAGAAATACCAAAAGTAACACCGTACAACGAAGACCCACGGGAGACGGCGGTGTCATACAGCGGCTGGCGGTGAAAGTCCGGCAAAGAGAGAAAGTTAACGGCAAGACGCCAGTGGTCCGTTGAGGCACTTGTGACGGAGGAACGACCGTGGTGCACTGTGCTTCGTTAGAGAACGACCTCGGCAGCCTGTGACGATGGCAGTGGACGGCTGACGAGGTGATGGTGGTTGGATGTGGTTCTGTTTGCTGCTAGTGGTTCTGAGAAATGGATGATAAGCTTCCGATAGTGGTGTTTATGGTGGTGAAAAGTGAGTGAAGATGGAAGGAGGAAGATAGTGGTAGAAAAATGGTTGGGGGTGTTCTTGTGCGTGGAAGGAGATGGGTGGCTTGGGGTTTGTTTGGGATTTTTATTAATGGACTTAGGTGCTTGTTGATGGGGGTTTTGGTGAAGGTTCTTTTTATCATGGTGGATGAGTGTGGTGGAGGGAGTTGGACGATGAGCTCTCCATATTGATGTTTATAGTGGGAATCAAGAGTGGTGAAAATGATGGAAAAAGAAAATGGTAGATAATGTAGTGGAGTGAAAGAGAATAGAGAAGAATGGGGGAGTGGAGGAGAAGATGGTGATGGAGGTTGGATGGAAGAAATGGAAAAAAATGGAAGACCCCCCTTTCCTTCACGTTCTGCCCCCTTGTATATGAAGAAACCAAATGCAACATATGGTGCCAAAAATGTCTCTGTGGATTGCAGACCTGTGTTCCTTTGATGCAGAGGACAGCTTGCTATCTTGTAAGGAAATGGAATCATAGAGGGTATCAAGGAGAAAGACCCATTGACTCACACTAGAAATGGAAAGAGCCAGTAGGCGCATGCTCTGCTGTTGCTGCTGTGCTGTGCGTGAGGGTGCACGATAGGGCTGCGGTGAGGACGCGGAGGAGTCCTTCTTCTTTCTTTAGGAGCGCTGCTAGCGTGTGATAGGGTGCACAGAGCCTTATGGTGGGGACCCGGAGTTGCGCATGTGACGTGCGGACTTGGGTTTCCTCTCTTTGGGGCCACGCTAGGGTGTAGCGCCGCGCATGGACCTTATGGTGGAATCTCGATATCCACACTTCACTTTTCCGTTCTTCTTCCGTTTTTCTTTTTCTTTTTTTTTGTTGTCTTTTTTCACTTCTTTTTTTTTTTGTATTTTTTGAAAGTAATTAAAAACCCAGACAAAATTGGGTGTCTACAATTGGATTTTGCAATTTGGGCACATTAATATCCTCTAGTATACAACCAGGGACAGAAGCAGAAAAAAATGTTAGGGGTGCAAGAATTTAATATATAAAAGTAAAATAAATAATGACTAACTTTTACTATTAATAATTGAAATTAAAAGTCATTCAGTCAAATAAAAAATGAAACTAAATGCTAAATATATATAATTAAAGTATTATTATCACTAATAATTTATTTTCTTAAAAAATGTATCCAATTAATAAGTCAAACAGGAACAAGTTTAATTTTAACTCGTTTAATATTTGGTAGTTCACATTTGATCTATGTTTGAAAAAAGATTTCTTATATTCTGACTCACTGAACTAAATTAAGTCTATGTTTAACATGGAATAGTAGACAATTCTTGAAGGAACCTACCACTTAGTTTGTTCAGTATTTATTGAACAGTTCCTTGAATTTTTATTACCTTGGGGGTGCGACTGCCCCTGTTTAGGGCAACCTAGTTCCATCCCTGTATACGATAATGTAAAAATAAAAACTATCAGATTAAAGTGATATATGAAAACTCGAACGATTCATTCAAAAATAAATAGATTCGTTGGAAAAGGAACAGCTTCTGCGTTAGGGGGGGTTGTTCTTTAACAATAGAGCAAAGGTGGAAATAGAAGGTTTTATTCAGACAAAAATAAATGGGGCAACATTAAATTCAAAAATAAAATAAAATTACAGTTGGTGCTAAATTGAGATATATATTGTGAATCTTTTTGGATATCCTACTATTACTTGAAACTACTGGGGTTTTTCTGTAATCGCTATAAACCGGATGTGGGGTTTTTCTAGCACTAATTGGGTTAATAAATATTTAACAATTAAATATTAATTTAATTAACAACTTAATCACAATCTTAAACCAACTACTAATATTTAATTCATTAAAAAAATATTAAATGAATATTTTATTCAAAAGAATGCTACTTTGGTACATAAAAAAAAAAGAGTGTTAGTTTGATAAATAAAAAAAATATTAGTGCTAGAGGAAAAAAAGCCGAAAGGGTATTTTAGGAAGTGGCCTATATGGACCGATCTATTCGATGGTCCATGCTAAAAGCGACCCTTACCTAATACCACAATGTCTCGCTTCAAATACTCCCTCCGTCCCTAATTATAAGAGATTTTTACCTAATTCTCTTCCACCAAGGAAATTAATTAATATAGTTTATAACATTAAATATATCAATAATTTACATTGTATTTCCCAAATTGTCCTTAATAATAGTACCTCTCTCTTCTCACTTTTTATCTCTCATTTAATTAATGCATTTCTACCTCTCTCTTCTAATAAATAAGGATAGTTTGGATAAAAATTAATTAATGCATGACACATTTTCAAAAGTCTCTTATAAAAAGGGACAAACAAACTTACAAAAAACCTCTTATAATTAGGTACGGAGGGAGTACTTACCTGTCTAAATGAAAAGGGCCAGAAATTTCGCAAAGAAGGAGACAAAATCCAGTTCAGAAGTAGGCCTCTCTCAATTTATAGCATGTAACTTTCTAATGCTCTTCTTGCACTATAAATAAGGGTCTAAAACTACCTTCACTTTCATCTTTCTCGAGTATTGTTGTGTTTTACTAATAACATGATGAAGTTTTAGCCTTTTATTTTTCTTTGTATTCTCTCTGGGGTGGTTCTTATTTCTGCAGTGGTGGCTGATGAACCATCTCAAGATGCGATAAAAGGTATGAACCTTGAAATCCATTCCCACATGCATGCACACACAGTTATGAATGAAAGCTCCGGGTTGGGTGATTTTCAATTTTGTTAAAGAATTTAGTTACACGTGTGTTTTATTTCTTATTATTGTGTTTTCTTTTAATGGGGGTGATAAAAAAAGATGTTACAGAAAATTTGATTAAATTCCTTCCATGTTATCTATTAAATAATATAAAAAATTTGATCCCTACCCTATCACTCTCACTTCTCACAATTGATACTCTCACACTCTCACATGTTCTTTTTTTCTCTTCTAATAATTCTTGTTTATAGGATTTGTAATTCTTGTCATTTGTTTAAGATATTTCTTATATATGTTACATATAATAATAATAATAATAATAATAGTAATGTACAAATTTATAAGACTAATTAAAATAGGTGCATGTCATAATTCGTAGTGCTCAATAATTTCTTCTACCGAGAGCAGTGTTCCACGTATTTACAATGCGGAAATGACCCATGGACCACCACTCCACACACACCCCGGCCCTCACTTTATTGGAATCAGGTGTGGGATGGGTGGTGGCGTGTCCACCTATGAAATTAAGGGAATTATATTGCCAACCCTCGTCACCTTAATTTGATCACTTTTTACTGATCAGATCCCTCTTTTCTGTGTCCTCTCCTTCTCTCCCTCTCTAACGAGAAACGCTTATGCGGAAGACATGCCGGCAGGTGCATACGCACACAGAGACGATCGAGATAAGCTTTTCTTTCTTTCTTTCTTTCTTTCTTTCGTGAACACGCGCAGTCGAGGTGGCACACCAACATGAAATTCTGGCTAATATTCTTCATCAACAATTAAAGAACAAAGCTTAATTCAAACTGAGAAGCTTACATTACATAAATGTCGAAATGAAGACGGACGGCCCCAAAATACGCGAAAGAAAGAAACAGCCAAAATGTATCAATTAAGAAGACAGCCCCTCTAAGTTCTTCCTTCTTCGCTATAAATATGGGTCTCGTAGAACCATTTGTTTTCATCTTTCTCAAGTATTATTGTTGTGTTTCATTAACAACATGATGAAGTTTAAGCCCTTTATTCTCCTCTGTATTCTCTCTGCGGTGGTTCTTATCTCTGCCGTGGTGGCCGATGAACCATCTCAACATGTGATAGAAGGTATGGACCGCAAAACCCATATTAATTCCCACATGCACTCACAGCATATGCACACACATGAGTGAGTTGGGTTTGGGGAAAATTAACGGGACTGCCATTCTATTTGATTTTCAATTTAATTTGTTAAAGAATTTAGTGAAACATGTGCATGGAATTGGTTGAAGTTTTTAGAATTAATGACTCAATTCTCTGCGTGCATGTATATAATTGTCATATATAGTTAACATTATGGCTAGCTAGCTCATGTAATTAAGTTATACATTGTTGACGAAGCAGCAGAAGAAAATGGACTTGGATGTGATGACAAGCAGGAAAAGGGTGAGTTTCATTTCTTCCTTTCGTGTTTTCTTTTAACAGGATCTAGAGCAAATCATGGTGATTTGAGACAATATTTATGTGATATTATATGCAGTTGTTGGTGGTAGGAAGTTGACCATAGAGCCAAATCATGGTGGAAAATGTAAAGGAGGTGGTGTCTCTGGTGGCGGAGGATTTGGGAGTGGTGGTGGAAGCGGAGGAGGAGGTTATGGTGGTGGTGGAAGTGGAGGAGGCGGTGGAAGTGGTGGAAGCGGAGGAGGAGGCTATGGTGGCGGAGGAAGTGGTGGCGAAAGCAGAGGTGGTGGTAGTGGAGGAGGCGGTAGCAGTGGAGGTGGTGGAAGTGGAAGTGGAGGAAGTGGCGGCGGTAGCAGTGGAGGTGGTGGAAGTGGAAGTGGAGGAAGCGGTGGCGGTAGCAGTGGAAGTGGAGGAGGAGGTGGTGGAAGTGGAAGTGGAGGAAGCGGTGGCAGTAGCAATGGTGGCGGTAGTAGTGGAGGTGGCGGAGGTTACGGTGGTGGTGGAAGTGGAGGAGGAGGTGGTAGCAGTGGAGGTGGTGGCGGTAGTAGTGGAGGCGGTGGAGGTTACGGTGGTGGTGGAGGATATTGACGTGGCTGTAAAAGATGTAATCACATTGGGAATAGGGTCCGTTTAGCATAGGTCAATTGGTTTTTGACCCAAGATGGGAAAAAGGTTACCAACTTGCTATTCCCTGTTACTGGCCTGTTTTTCTGAAATTGGAAAAGCTCCCCAATAGAACATATAATTCAAACACACCCTACAAAGAATTGGAAATTATAGATTGAGCAAAAAATTAAATAGAGAAATCGAAGTAGGTGGTGAACATTCGGGTCTTGCACAGCAAATTAAATGTCTTGCTCACCTGAAGAGCATTGAACAGCCTTAATTGCTCCACCACTGATGGAACCCATTCGGTACAATGCCAACCATCGACCCCCATTATCTTTTCATTTCTTTTGGGTATTACTAGCCAAATCAATCACACTAAAGCAGAGCACCCAAATCGCTAACTGATCAACGAGGAACTGATCAGAGGCGAAGTGGCGAACTGATCAACGAGGAAGAGGGCGGATTTCTGTTCTGCCCAAATCGCTAACTTTGCCAAGTCGTGAGGGTGTTGAGCACATTCGTTTGTTGTCAGAAGTTTGTCGTCGTCGAAGGTTGTCTTCTTCATTCGGTGAGTGTATTTAATGCTATTTTCAGTAGTATTTTCATCAAAAATTGGTTTAGGATTTGACTGTTATGTTATCGAAAAATAGGATTTGACTATTATAGGATGATATTATTTGATGATTTGCCTTCCCTTTGCGTGTTCTGTGATGTATAAAATTTAAATTTTCAAGATCTGAGGCATAAGCATAAAGACTTTAAGCGACAATGGATGCTCGTGGTTCAGAACGCGAGGCGATTGAGGAGGTACGATTTATATATGTTACAGAAATACTGAGTTCTCTGTTGTAATGGAACCCTTAATTTTGTATTTGGTTGTGATTATTTATGTGAAGGAACTGTAGTTGTTAACATATATTACAATAAATATCAATATATCAAAAAAAATATTACAATAAATATTAGGGACGGGAAGAAATCTCCTTGAAAAAGAAAAATGGAAGTGACTCAATTCAACCTCTGGTCATGCTAGGTAACTACAACTTAACTAATTCAACTTTAAGTGCTTCATACACATCAACCAAGTGACTCAATTAACCTAATAACAATATTCCTATCTACTCCATAATTAAAATTCTCACAAACCATATTATAAACCATATTTTACCATTATGTAATCGACGTACAACAACGTAGTCATGAAGTTCTTAAACACGAGCACTTCATGTAATAATAATTAACTATAATTTTTATTTGCATTTTCATACCTACACCCCATCAATATTAAATGCATTAATAACAATTATTTAATTCCATAATTTTTTTTGTAATTTTTATAAATATTTATCAAATAATGTCAATAACAAACTTTAGGAGCCCCTTATTGCAATATTTTAAAAATATTTTGGATGAGAGAGACAATAGGTTGCCCTTCTCAGATCTCAACCGTTGCAATAGTTTAATATTAAATTTAACGACACATATTGACCGACCCTTTGTGGGAAAGTTTTAGACTTTCCCATGCTAAATGAACCCTTGGGAATAAAGGAAAATAATGTGGTGGTGGATATGAAACCAAAGTCTAAACATAGAGATCTTGTAATTAGTTCTTTGCTGGATTGGGATGTAGCTTTGGCTGCAACAAAAGTATTGAAATGAAATTATTACTGGGTTTCAGTGTCCCATTTCCATTTATAAACTTTACCTTAAGATGGATTTTACAATGAACAAACTTTTCTTTTTGTACATGTGCACAAGTGAATCACAAAACGTCAATTTCTGTACTTTTTAATCCGATGGTGGATATTAGAGAAGGGCTACCTCTTGAAGCGGTCATGTGCAAGTTTTATAAATATTTGTGGATTGCTGTTTAAAGAAGACATTAATTACTAAAAAAGCTAACATCTTATAAAAAATAATTTTTTACCCACAGATTTGAAATTTTAATTTTTTGGCCTACGTATTTAAAAAAATGATATTTACTGATTTTTTTTATTTGTCAAGATATTTTGTGATTAAGTTATTTGGAAAATTAGTTTATAGATAATGGATTATTATTATTATTATTATTATTTTGCTTAGAAAAAAATACTCAATTTTTTTTATACAAAAAAATACTTAATTTGGTTGGGTTATTCTTGTGATATTGTATGTCCCGATTGTCACAAAAAAAAATAAACAGATTTAAAATAGTACAAAGATTACATTTATATAACATAACATAATTAGTGATAGAGACAATATTAACACCCACAGGTGGTTGCATAATGATATTGTATGGCTAGGGGAGGGTGGGAGGGAGGGAGAGAGAGGGATAGAGAAAGGAAGGAGAGAGAGAGAGAATGGATTTCTTCACATAAAAAGACAAATAAGAGAAAAACATTGGGGTCAAAAATTAATCTGGAGTCAATTAGTGAACACGAAAATATTTAAATTTCTAATCTGGGGTCAAAAAGTAATAAAATAAATCTTGGGCCAATAGATAGATTATTACTTCTATTGTGGGTCAAAACTAAAATATATATAACACCAATCAAACCCTCTATTACCGGTTTTTGATTCAGTTGTGCACATGCACAAAAAGAAGCGTTTGTTCATTGTAAAATCCACCTTACCTTAATAGTTGAATGAAAAATCGATACAACAACTATTCTTGAACACCCATTTATTTCGTACGAACCTATCTAATACACGACTCTCTTTCTATATATCTCTTATTAATTATCACATCACCAATCAATCACATCTATCACTCTTTTTTATTCTATTTTTATCTCTCTAAGTGTTGGAAGGCATATGGGTGATCAAAAAATATTTTTCAAATTGATAAGACCTATGTGGCATATATACATAAATTAATAAAGAATGATTCTTAGACACCCCAGTCTCCATTTTACACCAAGAGATAGATAAACAATAGATATGATATATGAGTGATTCAACAAGAATAGAGAAATAAAAAAGGTATTAGATGGAAGTTAAAAAAAATACCGAGTAGTTCACATAATGCTCTTGTTAAAAGGATAAATATTCGCTTACCATGTTACCTCTAATTAGTCCATATATATTAGAAGTATATATAAATAATTTAAAAGAATTTTTGAAAAAATAAGAATGGTATATGTGTTACTCTTTAGGAGAGAATACACTGAGAATTAATTAATTTTTTTTTGATACATTGAGAATTAATTAAATTACCATTTAAAACTACAAACCAATATAGACATCACGTGATAATAGACTTGAGAGAGAGTTTAAATGGTTTATTTTGTTTAGTTTATTATTTTTATTAATGATTAATAAGTCGTTATAATAGACTTCAATTTATTTCTTATATTTAAAATTTATGGAGAAAATCGTTTTAAAAATGCTTTGATATTTTAGAGGATGGAAGTGTGGGTGAAGGCTATGGTGGTTACATATGGGTGAGAATAGGCCGCACTGCTCGATAGGGTTTATGAACTAGTCTACATCAAACCTAGGCTATATCAGATTTTTTCATGAAATAAATCAGACCAATACTTTTTAAAAGTCTTTTTAGCTTAAAAGGTCAAACTTAAGACCTTCTAAAATTTTTTTAACCTAATACATCTTAAGCAGACATAGATAATAATCTTTTTGATAGAATTATTATCACGTTATATTTTTACGCCACCTTAAGTCACTTGACTCAACCAAATAAGTCACTTAGACAATCTATTTCCACCTCTAATACTAGTACACCATGTACCAGACCGTCCAGACGTTATAGGTAATTTTGTTATTGATTTGAGATCCTTTTTTTGTGAAGTTACAAACATGCTCGGTTCTTTTACTTCCTTTGTATCTGTCCTCACAAAAGGGGTTGCAGTTATAGGTGTGGAAGTTGTGGTCGGTGCCAATAGCAAAGCCGAAGCCCTGATTAAGATCCTATTGTAATGACTTGTAATACTTATGTCATTTTTTGGGCCAACCGGTTTTACTTTAATGGATAGGTAACTGGGACAGACCTAGAAATTTATGGTAGTGGGGGCTAATTTTTTTTAATAATAATTGTTAATTAAATATTAAATCATAATAATTAAATATAAAGTGATTTATAATGATTTTAAATTTGTATCCAATAAAACTGAACTAAAAAAACAATTTTATCATATTTTCATAAAATCTACAATTAAATTTCTCTCATTGAGTATCAAGTGTAACAATAAATAAATTCATATGATAATATTATTCAACTAAATTAACATAATAATATATATGTGTTTGAGACGAACAGAATCAATAATTATAATACTAATATGTCTATTATCAAAAGAGAAAATGATGTTAGTTAATATATTATATATACTAGAAATTGAAAAGCCACCCATTTGATATTATATATATATATATACAATTTTAGAAGTTGTGTGGGGTGCTTGGATCTGTGCCTGATAGGTAATAAGGGAATATATTTGCGAGGACATTGTGGCTTATTCGTTTCTGGGTTGGGTCTACATAGGGTTCTATGTGCAGATTGTAATTCAATGGTAATCCTTTTGATTTGTTGTTTCAGGATTTATAATTTAGAGTATATATGTGTCTGATTTGTTATCATTTATGTGTTGTACGCTACAGGAATACTCTCTGTTAGCATTCTGTAAGTGTCATTGGGCTTTTACATTATACTAGTATTTTCACCCGTGCAACGTACGGGCTAGATAATTGTATTTATAAGCAAATACTCAAGTTATGTAATTACATTAATGAGTATAAATTGTTCCATATTAATTGAGAACATAACAGTCATATAATAAAAATTTAAATTTAAATCCAGAGACATTTGCAACCGTGAAACAATTCACACCCACAGTGTGGAAGAGTTTGGGCTATCCATGTAAATGCACTGTTCTAATTCCAGAATCATTCACAATAATGGAAAGATTCACACCACCAGCGTGAGCACAACAACTTATCCACGGAATATAGTTAGAGTTATAACATTCCAGAGCTATTGATAGTTGTCAAAACTTTCACCCCGGTGGCGTGAAAGTGTCAGGCCTGTCCAGCAGAATGCAGTGTTCTAATTATAGAATTCCAGAATCATTCACAACGTGAAAATATTCACACCATCAGTGTGAAAACGTCAAATTATCCACCAAATGTAGTTATAAGATCCCAGAACTGTTCACAGCTGTAAAAACTTCCACACCACAGGTGTGAAAGCGTCAGGCCTATCCATGAGATGGTATCATTCTCAACTTATGCACGAAATGTTCAGGACTATTCACAACTGTAAAAACTTTCACACTGGTGGTGTGAAATCGTCAGCCCTGTTCAGCAGAATGCAGTGTTCTAATTCCAGAATCATTCACAACTGTGGAAATATTCACACCACCAGTGTGAAAACGTCAACTTATGCACGAAATGTAGTTATAAGATCCCAGGACTATTCACAACTGTGAAAACCTTCACACCGGTGGTGTGAAATTGTCAGGCCTTTCCAGCAGAATGCAGTGATCTAATTCCGGAATTCCAGAATCATTCACAACTGTGGAAATATTCACACCACCAGTGTGAAAACGTCAACTTATCCACGAAATATAGTTATAAGATTCTAGAACTGTTCACAGCTGTAAAAACTTTCACACCACTGGTGTGAAAGTGTCAGGACTATCCATGACAATGTAGTCATGTAATTCCAGAATCATTCACAACCGTTGAAAGATTCAGACCACCCATGTGAAAAACTCAACTTATGCACGAAATGTACTTATAAGATCCTAGGAATATTCACAACTGTGACAATTTTCACCCCTATGGTGTGAAAGCGTCAATCGTATCCAGCGGAATGCAACTTATAATTCCAGAATTCCAGAATACAGAATCATTCACAACAGTGAAAAAATACACACCACCAGTGTGAAAACCTCAACTTCTCCACGAATGTAATCTAACAACAATACACCCATAACTTACCAACCAAATAATCTTGATCAAAATTTGGCCCAGTGATTTGAGAAATTGGTACAAACTGATAACCATCACCTATTACACGACCATTGTCCATTAACTGAACCTTAGAAAAAAATTGAAAAACCAACTTGAAAGCATGGTGGCAAGTTTTAAACTGCTCAACATTTGCAGCAACTGTCAAATACTTAAATGAATAAACATTTCCCTCTTTGAGTTGGTTCACAAACTTGTAGACTAATGTCCTTTTCATAGAAGCATGGATCCTCTGGCCCTGAAACAATAAAAATGCATTTCATTGATACTGTTGAGCAAGGTTATTTCTAATAAGAAATAAGATAAAACATATTAATATAACCATAACCAATAATAAATATCAGGGCAATAACCTGTTCATTCATAAGTACCATCTCAACAGAGAATGGTATTTTGTTCTTGTTGATATCAGACACCACCCAAAGTCGAATAACTTTGGCCAAGATTAACCAAGACTCATTCGAAGCAGAAATTTCAGAAATAGGAGTAAAGATCATAGCCATTTTAGAAAGCAGTTTGTTATCAACAAAGTTTTACTTCAAATTCGTGATTCTTCTGTGTTTTAACTTGAAAAACTTCAACCCCTACAACATAATTTATAGCCAGGCAATAGAACACGTGGTTATTTTAGTGTCAAAAATAAAAATAAAATGAAAATGGTTAATGATCATCTTAATTGATAACTTCAATTGATTGTGTATCATTTCGTCACCTTTATTATGGTATCTGTCTAAATTCTATTCTAAACTCTACATTCTTAATTTTAAATTATAAACCCTAAATTCTAAATGTAATTCTAAATTTTAAATATAAAAATGCAATTGATAATTGAAACTGATAATATTGATAATTGAAAAATATAAATATAATTCTTAATTTTAAATTATAAACCCTAAATTCTAAATGTAATTCTAAATTCTAAATATAAAAAATCCTAAATATAAAAATGCATAATAAAGTTTTGGGAACCCAAATTCCAGAAATGTGTAAGAATGAGAGATAAGTTGTTCTCGGTGGAATAGAAATACAAAAAGATGAAAGAAAATGAGCATTCTCAGAGTCCCAATGTTGTGTTGAGTGTTTGTCTCCTCCATCTAGTATCAAAATGGCGTGTTGCTGCAACCATAGCAACTAGCGAAAAGACATGTCAACACAATGAACTTCCTTTGACGATGATGGAAGGGGAACCCATTGCATTTTGTCGGGGACCAAAACAGGTCGCGCATGGCATCTAAGGGACTTTGTGAGACAATAGGAAGGAAAATGACGATGGACAATGGGAAGCAGCATGAGGAGTACAATCTTTTCTCTCAATTTGTTTCCTTGTGCAGACAAATCCGCCGAAATGACGATGGGCTTCTCCCTCTCTGTAGTTGCATTAAATGCTAAGTGGTGGATATATGCCATCTGGCCTCCTATAACCTTGTCCACGTTTTTTGCTCCCGTTGTCATGCTCCTCCAACAACCTTCACTTCTCTCCAGTCGTTAGATGCAAGGCAGGCTACTCATAAGCACAATTTGAAATTCATCATGCACACTTTAAATACAAAGCTGTACTATACTTTATCTATTTTGAATAAAGCATGTATCATCACTGAAATATGAAGCATATATATCATCACTGAAATATATCACTGGCCAAGGTATAAAGTAGAAACTTTCGATTCTTCTAATGAAGCATGTATCAAAACCGAAATCTGTCACTGCAAAGAAGTGAAGGAAACAATTACTCAATATTCTCATGCTTTGTTGCAGACAAAAACATAGTGAAGGAAACAAACAACAACACATTAAAAGTCGATATGAAATTGTCATCACAGTGATTATGATATACCTTATTAATTAATTGGGTTAAAACCCAAGTCCCATCAAGCTTGGGGTGTTTTCAGCATCTTATTAACAATTAACAATTAAAGCCAAAGCTTCATTAAATCAAATGATCAAAGATCTTAAAATCTGAAAATTAGACATTAGGCTTGAAAAAATAATGACAGGGCAATTTTTTAAGATAAAACAGTTTGACAGAGCAATGCAAAGACAACACATTTTGATTCAACTTGAAAATCCAAGTAATAAGACGAAGATAAAAAACTGTAAGCTGGGAACATAACTAATTTACCTCTTTCATTTGACGAAGCATGAATCGATGGATTATATTATATATATATATTGCTTATTGCTTATTTTGCTGCATTTTTGCAAATAGGGGAAAAACCATTGCACAAATGAATCAGATCAGCATATATAATTTTTAGATGAAAGGAATTCAAATATTGAAAGGCAACGTAATCAAATAAGTGAGATTGTCAAAGTAGATTAAAGCAACATTTGAGAAGCATCAGGTGGCATAGTAAAAATGCATTAAAACAGCCAACCAAGTGCAGGCAGGAAGGAATAAAGATTGTCCATTGTGCAACACATGTTTCGTCCAAATACACGTTCACACCTTATACCACAAAAGCTCGAGTGAAGAAGAGATGAGTCAGCTAAAATTCATTCTAATTTACTTGTCCAAGAAATCACAAATAATTGGATCAGAAAAAAACTCAAATGATAGCAATCAAACTCAAATAATCAGATATTATAAATACATGTGCTATGTTAGCAGTCTATCAAATGAACAAAGGGGTGGCAAAATTATACCAGAAAAAAATTGGATGAAAATAAAGGAACAGAAGGTTCACCTTTTCTAGTTCAACAATCTGCTCCAAGCATTTGTCTCTACTCCTCTCTGTTTCTCGAACTGCAGCCCCCTATTTCTATTTAAATGTTTTATCTAAAGTCACTTTTTCATCTACTTTCTATTTGGAAAGAACTCAAACCCAAATAGTGAACACAGTGAACTAACCTCCAAGCCTACAATGAAAACAGAAGAGGTTTATATGAAATTATATAGTAATGCTACCAGTATGACCTTATGAAAGGAAAAACACATACCTATGTAAAATTCAATTCAGCCACTCCTATCTGCCAAATAAAACCAAACATATTAGATGACACCTAGAAAACAAAAAATAATAAAAATAATCTACTAAATATATATGTAACTTTAAAAAAGAAATCACATAATTATCTCATTTATTTGATGAAGCAAATATGAACCCCAATACTATCCCTGTTAATAGACCACATACAAATTCAGATAAGTATGGTAAAATGGACACTCACAAAAACCCAACACTAAAACACACAAAAAACCCAAGCAAAAACTTTTAAAAAGCAAAAAAAAAAAACAACAACCACACAATCTATTGATCAAAACTTGACAGCAATGAACCACAAAATCACCAACATTCTGGATTAACCCAAAGCAACGTCTTAAGCACTCTTTGCTCTTCCATCTTTGCTGCTCATCGTGAAGAAAGAGGAAGAGGAAGCACGCGTGGTTAACAATCTTCTGCCGTGTGTTCCTGCTGGTCGGAGAGACGGAGACAGAGAGGGAGGGGGAGGAGAAAGATAAGAGATGAGAATCAAGAGACTGAAAGACGAAGAGGAGAGAGAGAAAAATGGGGGGACCAGGGGGATGTGTGACAGAGGAGGTTACGGGAGATGAAGAGAAAGAGAGATGACAGTGACTGGGGTTGTGTGAGTGTTTGAAATTTGAATTTGAATTTGAAATGTAAAAGCAAAGACACGGAGAGAGTTTATATGTTTAAAGCTTTGTTATTTGCATGACCCAAAAAAAAGCTTTGTTATTTGCTTTTTTTTTTGGTCCAGGCTTTGTTATTTGCTAAGTGCATGTTTGGATTGGTTTATGCAGAGCTTATGAACACAGCTTATGACTGATTCATAAGCTGTTTTGGACTTATTTTTCATAAGCTACCCAGGATAGCTTATCAAAACAGCTGATGACTTATATAAAATAAGTTTCACTATAATTTTTCTTCGATTATAAAAGTAGCTTATACAGCTTATGCCATAAGCAGTAGATAAACTTGTTATCCACACAGGGCCTAAATGTCCATTTTAGGATAAAAAGGACCCAAAGTGTGTTAAGGAAACTACTCAATTAGAAGATGTCACCTGTAAAAAATTGCCTAAACAGTGTTCTATAGGTGTATAGGTGTATAGTATAAAGATAAAGACGATCTTTGCCAAAATAATTGTAATATATAGTTAGTCATTTCTTATATATTACTAGAAAAAGTTTAATTGACAACAATAATTAGTGATGAAAGAATAAAATTGGTCTCTAATTTTTAGCGTATCTAACACTTAGAGATGAAAATAAAGACATATTTTATTTTTTTCATCTCTAATTTCTATCAATAATTTAATTTTTTCCAATAATATATGTTATGTTGTTTATTTTAATGAATCTTTGCTTATATATATATATATAAAAAGCTGTCCTTTTATTTTTGTTCAATGCATCATTAATTTTTCTCAATTTTTGTGCATGGACGAAATGTAACGTTAATAATAAATGGTGCAATAATTAATATTGTATTTATAAAAATTCAAAAAAGAGAATAAAATAAAATTAAGGACAATTTAGTAACATTGTTTTATTCGTTAACTCGTTATTACTTTTCTTAATCTTTGTGAAAAAATCTTAAATGACACTTAATATGAAATGGAGGTATAGTACTTTTCCGGTTTTCCAGTGCATTTAAGGGCTCTCTCCATACAAATTGAGCCAGGAATCAAACATTTGATGGCATACTTAAAGGACTCGAGCTGCTTACCACTCGAATCACCACCAGTTTGATAAATGTAGGTATAATATTCTAGTGTTAAATATATTTTTTGTCCCAAAAAAAAATATTTACTTTAATTATAGTCCTTCATTTGTAAAATGTTATATTTTAATTGGTCTCACATTTTTTAAAATAGACCACCTACTTAGTTAAATGAGGAGGTGTCAAACATAGTGACATAATTTAAACATGCAGCTAATGTGACAAGATTCTTCAACTCTCTCTTTTGACACCTCGACATTTCACAAATTGAGGGACCAAAAGATGACATTTTAAAAGGAATGACTATAAGTAAAATATTTTTCTATCTACGGGGACTTAAAAGAGGTGTTTGTTAAACAAGCTTATCGAACTAGTTTATACTATTTTTGGAAAAACTATTTAAAGTAATTTTTGAGCTTATAACTTATATATTATTATTTTTTCTTTAGTTTTTATCATTACTATTTCAATTAAATTCTTCTTTTACTCTGTTACAAATTAAAAATAAAAGAAAAACCATTAACCACTTTCTCACTTACAGCTCCATGCAACATTGTCTCTTGACCAAAACTTAATTTCATTGATATGAAATAGAGTAAATAATATTTAAAAAAAATATTTAGTCTGTGAATTATAAAATATTTATATACGGATTTATAAATAATTTTTCACATAAAAAATTTTAAAAATTAATTTAATTAACAAAACATATTTTTAATGATTAATTTCACAAAATAGATATATATTTAGAATAAAAATAACACAAAATATATTTTTATCTATAAAATAATGAATTTTATTAAAAAACATAGGAACAATGTAATTTTTTTTATATCATCTCATTCCATTTAACAAAAGTACTTAAAAATATGAATACAATAAAAATTATTATTTTAATTTTTAAGATGATAGATAATTTCAAATAAATTAAAATACTAAAACTGACAACTATTTAAAAAACCATATATATATATATAATAGATTTATAAAAAAAAATTGTAAACATGTCTTTTATGTATTTTATATCTAGTTTATCAATCAATTTTTATCAAATACTTCAAATTCAACTAGCTAGCTAACTTATCCAACTATCAACTAAATTATTAGCTATTTTTATCAAACATTATCACCTCATTTTTTTTACAATTAATATATTGGTAAGTATATTTCCTATTGGTTAGTATGTATCCTGTAATTGCACATGTAACTGTATATTTAAGTAAAATTATATATTACAGAAAAAAAATACTTAAAGAGGAAAAACTTTTGAAATTATACAAAATACATAATTTTTTCAAATAAATTAAATAGGTGAAGAGATTTCTCTCTTTCGTGAACACGCGTACTCGAGGTGGCACAGCAACATGAGATCCTGGCTTATCTTCAATGAACAATAAAGAAGAAATTAATCTTCAAACTTGAAGTGGCGGAAAACAAGGAATAAAACTGAATTCAACCAAGTAGCTTACTTAATACCACAACGTCTCGCTTCAAATACTTACCTGTCGAAATGAAAACGGCCAGAAATTACGCAAAGAAGGAGCCAAAATCCAGTTCAGAAGTAGGCCCCTCTCACTTATAGCATGTAACTTTCTAATGCTCTTCTTGCACTATAAATAAGGGTCTAGAATTTCTTTCACTTTCATCTTTCTCAAGTATTGTTGTGTTTTACTAATAACATGATGAATTTTAAGCCCTTTATTTTTCTTTGTATTCTCTCTGGGGTGGTTCTTGTTTCTGCAGTGGTGGCTGATGAACCATCTCAAGATGCGATAAAAGGTATGTATGAACCTCGAAATCCATTCCCACATGCATGCATGCACACACAGTTATGAATGAAAGCTTCGGGTTGGGGGAAATTAACGAGATTGTTACTTTATTTGATTTTCAAATTTGTTGAAGAATTTAGTGACACGTGTGTGTTTTATTTCTTATTCTTGTGTTTTCTTTTAATGAGGGGTGATAAAAAAAGATGTTACAAAATCGTGGTAATTTGAACTAATTACGTGATATTATTATATGCATGCAGTTGTTGGTGGTAGAAAGTTGATTATAGAGCCAAATAATGAGGGAGTCGGCGGATACGGTGGTGGTGGATCTGGTAGCGGTGGAAGCGGAGGAGGAGGTTATGGGGGTGGAGGAAGCGGCGGTGGAAGTGGAAGCGGAGGAGGCGGTGGGGAAGGTGGTGGTGCAGGAAGTGGTGGAAGCGGAGGAGGAGGCTGTGGTGGCGGTGGAAGCGGAGGAGGCGGTGGTGAAGGTGGCGGAGGTGAAGGTGGTGGCAGTGGAGGAAGTGGTGGTGGTGGTGGCGGTAGCAGTGGAGGTGGTGGAGGTTACGGTGGTGGTGGGAGTGGATCAGGTGGTGGTAGTGCAGGTGGAGGAGGTTACGGTGGTGGAGGATATTAAAATGGCAGTAAAAGAGGCTATCACATTGGGAATAAAGGAAAATAACATGCGGTGAAACCAAGGTCTAATTTGCAGAGATCTTGTATGTAATTAGTTTTGTGTTGGACTGAATTGTAGCTTTGGATGGAGTCAAAATATTGAAATGAAACACTTACTTGGTTTCAATGTCCTACTTCCATATATATTACTTTAATTTTTGAATAAAAAATTGATAAGACCTACAATACACAGGGCCTAGCTCCCAACTTATTTAGATGCCTAAAGCAAAATTTAAAGTGAGACTTTTTGAAAAATATTATTATTAAAACTATTATATTTTTGTTTAAATTTTTGTGTGTGCTTTTTAAGGTCCAAAATCATTTATTAAAAGGCTGAAACTAATAGCAATTAACCAACCCAGTAGATAATAGGCAATAGATTTTAATTTTCAAATAAAAGTAATAAAACTTAAAACATAAATATAAAAACAGACAGAGAAAGTGACCCAATCCATATTCCTAATCTTCAATCTTCATTGTTTTTTTTTTGGTCAAATCAATTCATTGTTTTTTTTTTTGTCTGAATCAATCTTCATTGTTTCAATGCTATAAAAATGACCGAAAACAATTGCATGCATCACAAAAACAGTGCTGTGGGCTCGTGACATAAAGGTAAAAGGTTTTTCTGTTGGCAAATACACGAATTACTTCTCACACATACACTAAATTTTATTTTTTAAATCCCAAAACACCTTTTTGAATAAAATCCCAAATCCCCTTCACTTTCACTTTCTTCTTCCCCCTCCACAGTCACCCAGCTGAGAAGCCCTTCTTCTCCTCCCCCATTATTGTTGAAATTTTCTCTCCTCTATTCTCCCCGCCTCTCCAAGTAGTCTTTATAAATGCTTAATTTCTCACAAGAGGTGTAGTTTGCCATATTTTGTAGAGCAATTGATTTTACTTTCATTCTTCATGTGAATTAAAATTGAAAATAACACAGTAAAGAAATAGTAAAGAGACGTGAACTACAATGGTATAGAGACCTGAAATAAAATTGAACATAGTAAAAAAATATTAATTGATAATTTTATTTTATTATATAAGAGTTTATGTGTAAATTTTATTACTACTTATTTATTTATTTATTTATTTATTTATTAAAAATATTAAAAAATAGATATTATAAATGATAAAAACATATTTAATAATAGTAAATATAAAATATTTTTTAATGTAAGGATTTAATTATTTATCAACAATTATAATTTACTTGACTTTATTTATTTATTATATAAGAGTTTATGTGTAAATTTTATTACTACTTACTTATTTATTTATTCAATATATTAAAAAATAGATATTATAAATGATAAAAAACATATTTAATAATAGTAAATATAAAATATTTTCTAATGTAAGGATTTAATTATTTATCAACAATTATAATTTACTTGACTTTATTTATTTATTAAGTCTTTTATTATAACTATTACTCATTCAAAAATTCTAAATTTGAATTACTAAAAGATATTTGTACATTATATTTTATATCTGAAAACAATCAACTTAATTAAATAAATCGCATAACAACAAACATATTATGTTCAACCACTATTCAAATTATAAATTATAATCACAAAAAAACTTTAGAGAATATATTTTAAATTATAAAAAATACATTATTTTTCTCAAATAAATAAATAAGTAACACGCGAAGCATAGGGAAAAAAACAACATCTTAATGTAAAAACAAAAAATATAAAAAATAATTGAAGAAGATAAGCAGTTAATTTTTAATTTAAAAAAAAAGATAGTTTCAATGTAAAAAAATTTAGAATAGTCATTTTCAGAGAATTACAATTTGAGGAAAAGGAAAATATTTAATGT
Organism: Glycyrrhiza uralensis; assembly: GCA_030159175.1. Taxonomy (NCBI): domain Eukaryota; kingdom Viridiplantae; phylum Streptophyta; class Magnoliopsida; order Fabales; family Fabaceae; genus Glycyrrhiza; species Glycyrrhiza uralensis. Next base: position 4,425,738 of record BRZY01000006.1, read on the forward strand.
AAAAGTGAAATTGCAAAGTAATTAACAATTTTAGAATTGCCTTTTTAAAAAATATTAAATAATGGCAAAGACACTTGAATTAAAGTGTAAAAAAAGTGGGAAATATGTATAAAAAAAAGTGGGAAATAACATAATAAAAATTATTAAGTGAGAGTTTTATTTTATTATATAAGAATTTATGTGTATTCCTATTTATTTCTTTATGCAATATTATAAAAATATATTTTATAAATGATACACATATTTGATATTATTAAACCTAAATTAATTTTTAATATATGGATTTAGTTATTTGTTAATAATTGTAAATAATTTTACTTTTATTTATTTATTCAACTCTTTTATTATTACTCTCGTATTCAACCACTATTAAAATTATAATTAAATCATTAAATTATTAATTATTAATTAATAATCTATATGGTGAAATTGACATGAACAGTTTATTATATATATAAATACATATAGAAGAACGAGGGATTCATTTACTACAGGAGTAACTCTGGTTAGAGTTATTCCGCTTAATAACTCATCAAAGATATTAAACTTTATCAATCCAACTGTCAAATTAAAAGTTCTTATCAAGTAAATTAAGTTTGCTAATTTTTATAAAATTTGAACAATATTTGATACTTCATCCATTAGCCAATATTTTACTTGTATTTTAAAATGAATATTACACATTGAACTGAACTTAATAGATGAAGTATCAAATACTATTTAAATTTTATGAAAATTTGTGGACTTGATCTACTCTATAAGAATTTTAAATTTGACAGTTGGATTAACAAAGTTTAATAACTATGATGAATTATATATTAAGCAGAATAACTCTAACCAGAGTTACTCCTGGAGTAAACAGGCCCCTCCTCATATATATATACACACACTAGTGTAGTAACCCGTGCTATGCACGAGATATATAATGTGCATTAATTATTTATAAACTTTAAATAGGAATATAAAAAAATAAATTATGGTTAAAGTAATAAAACAGTCTAAATTATTGTTGTGAGTGAGCATATCAAAAACTCAAATCCACATGCACTCACCTGCACCATGGGCAACTTTGACAGGGATTCATGTCAAGTTTGGGTTTTTCTTGTTTTGCAAAGGCGGAGACATTGAAAGTGATGTTGCACCCGGCCACGCTCAAATCCACCCTACTATTTAAAATGTTATATTAATTTAAAAAATAAGAAAATTGTGGGGCTTGATTTTCGGTCTTAGGTTCGTTATAGAAGTTTGCATCTTTTAGAAATTATTGTTGAGCTTAATTATCAAATTGTTTCTAACTGGGTTCTTATATTATAGGTCAAACTTTAAACCAATTTGTTCAAAGCATGCTGTAGGAGGGTTTTCAATTCATTATCGAGAGGAAAATCGTTGTGAGGACCTTTTTGCAAACATATTCAAGTTCACTCATGCAATATTCTCCCCTTAGTTTGATGTTTAAAGATAATGTAGCGTGTTTTTTTCACGTGTTCTATTTGTTAGTCTGTATTTTAACACTCAACTATTACATCACAATTTTTTTAAAAGTATTTTGATATATATAGTGTAATTACACATGTAATTGTAAATTAAATTAAAACTTGAAATTATAATATACAAGAAATAATGTAAGAGAGAATATTTAAAATTATAAAAAATAAATTAATTTTTCAAATAAATAAATAGGTAAAGAAACTTAGAAAAAATAACATCTTAATATAAAACTAAAAAATTGAAAAACAAATAGTTTAAGAGTATACGAAGATAAATTTCCAATTGAAAAAAAAGAAGATAGTTTTAATGTAAAAAAATTAAAATATTCATTTTCTAAGAATTAGGATTCGAAGAAAAAGAAAAAATTTAATGTAAAAAAATTGCAAAGTAAATAACAAATATTTGAGAATGTATTTGATAATATTAAATATAAAATAGTTTTATACGAGATAGAAAATTTATTTGATAATATTAAATATCAAATATTTTATAATTTAAGTATTTAATTATTTATTAATAATTATAAATAATTTTACTTTTATTTATTCATTCAACTCTTTTATTATTACTTTTATTCATTAAAAAATTCTAAACATAAATTGCTAATTAGTATATTTTGTATAACTTTAATATCTGAAAACATTAATCTTAGTTACTCCCTCCGTTTCAAAACTATAGCTCTTCTAGCCTTTTATTTTTGTTTCAAAACTATTGCAATTTTACAATTCCAAAGTATCATTAATTATTTTTTTCCATCCATACCCTTATTTAATAACTACTAGTGGGAGTAGTTGACATTAATAATATAGAGATTTGTAGATAATTTGTCATAAATATTCTTTCATTAAATAAGGGTATTTTAGTCTATCTATAACTATATTTTACTTCTATTAAATATTTCTTAATCTGTGTGCATTAACCTTAAAAAGCTATAGTTTTGAAACGGAGGGAGTATATAAAACACATAAATTCTATTCAACCACGATTTAATTATAATTAAACTATTAAATTATGAATTAATAATCAATACTGTAATTAAATTGACGTGAATAGTAATATTGTATGAATTAAATACAATATTTAAAGTATAAAAAGAAATATCAATTATAATTCATTTACTATGTGAAATTACTATTATATTACATGTAATAAAAAACAATTTATGATAATTCATTGTATTTCGTTAAATGTTATTCATTGAATAAATTTAGCTTGATACTTTCTAATGCTCTTCCCGGCACTATAAATAAGGGTATGGAGGAACCATTTGTTTTCATATCTTTCTCAAGTTGTATTTTACTAATAACATGATGAAGTTCAAGCCCATTATTCTCTTATGTATTCTCTATGGGGTGGTTCTGATCTCATTCGTGGTGGCCGATAAACCATCTCAATATGTGATAAAAGGTATGGATCTAGAAAAATCCACACTAGCAACCTCGTTCCCATAGGCGCACACACATACACTCAGTGAACATGTGTATGAAATTGACAAAAGTTTTTAGAAATGACATTTTATACAATGAATTGTACTAAATATTAATATTAATTCTCTGAACGAATATTTATAATTGACAAATAGTTAACCTTTATATATGTTGTTGATGAAGCAGCAGAAGCAAACGGACTTACGGGATGTGACAGCAAACAGGCAAAGGGTAAGTCTTTCATTTCATGTGCTCGTGTTTTCTTAGACATTACAAACGATAGTAATTTGAGCCAATTACGTGATATCATGCAGTTGTCGGTGGTAGGAAGTTGATCATAGAGCCAAATCATGGTGTAAAATGTAAGGAAGCCGATGAATATGGCGGTGGTGGAAGTGGAGGAGGAAGTTATGGTGGCGGTAGTGGAATTGGAAGTGGAAGTGGAGGAGAAGGTGGTGGTAGTGGTGGTGGAAGTGGAAGCGGAGGAGGAGGCAATGGAAGTGGAGGAGGTGGGGGTGAAAGTGGAGAAGGTGGAGGAGGTTATGGTGGTGGTGGAAGTGGAGGCACTGGCAGTGGCAGTGGAGCTGGTGGTGGGAGTGGATCAAGTGGTGGTGGTAGCGAAGGAAGCGGAGGAGGCGGTGGAAGCGGAGGAAGCGGAGCAAGTGGTAGTGGAAGTGGAGGGAGTGGCGGTAGCAGTGGAAGTGGCGGGAGTAGCAGTGGAAGTGGAGGTGGTGGAAGTGGATCAAGTGGTGGTGGTAGCGAAGGAGGAGGAAGTGGTGGTGGCGGTAGCAGTGGAGGTGGTGGGAGTGGATCAAGTGGTGGTGGTAGCGAAGGAGGAGGAAGTGGTGGAGGAGGAAGCGGAAGTGGGGCTGCAGGCGGAGGAAGCGGAGTAGGTGGTGGCAGTGGAGGAGGAGGAGGTTATGGTGGTGGTGGAAGTGGAGGGAGTGGAGGTGGTGGGAGTGGATCAAGTGGTGGTGGTAGCGAAGGAGGAGGAAGTGGTGGAGGAAGCGGAGCAAGTGGTGGCAGTGGAGGAGGAGGTTATGGTGGTGGTGGAAGTGGAGGGAGTGGCGGTAGCAGTGGAAGTGGATCAAGTGGTGGTGGTAGCGAAGGAGGAGGAAGTGGTGGTGGCGGTAGCAGTGGAGGTGGTGGGAGTGGATCAAGTGGTGGTGGTAGCGAAGGAGGAGGAAGTGGTGGAGGAGGAAGCGGAAGTGGGGCTACAGGCGGAGGAAGCGGAGCAGGTGGTGGCAGCGGAGGAGGAGGAGATTATGGTGGTGGTGCAAGTGGAGGGAGTGGCGGCAGCAGTGGAGGTGGTGGGAGTGGATCAAGTGCTGGTGGTAGCGAAGGAGGAGGAAGTGGTGGAGGAGGTTATGGTGGTGGCGGTGGGGGATATTGAAGTGGCAATACAAAAAGGGCTATCACATTGGGAATGAAGGGAAACAACATGGTTGGATATGAATCCAAAATCTGAATTGAGAGATCTTGTAATTATAGTTCTTCGCTGGACTACAATGTAGCTTCAGATGTCTACAATGTAGCTTTGGATGCAATAAAAATATTGAAATGAAACTATTATTTGGTTTCAATGTTCCATTTCCAAATATATTATCCTTCAATCCTTGAATATATAATTGATAAAACATATGTAACATACATATATTTCTAATCTGGTGTTAATTGGTTTGAGGTGACATAATAAGCAAATTATAGCATTCAAACTTTATATATATATATATATATATATATATATATATATATATATATATATATATATTAAAATAGCATCCTACTCGGTAACCAATAATTTTTTCAAAGATAAATCAATAACTAATTTGTATATTACAAGTATATTTTAAATTATAAAAAAATAATGTGCGCATTGAAAATTCATGTGAAATATCAAAATTATATATAAGAAGTATATATAAATAATTTAAATGAAGTTTTAGAAAAATAAAAATGATGCGTTACTCTTTAGGAGAGAATAACACTAAGAAATTAAATTACTCTTTAAAAATATAATCCAATTTAATATATAGAGGTTAATTATTAGAAAGTAATTGACTTAGGAAATTTTTTGAATGGTTTGGTTTATTCACTAAAAATCATTAGATAGCGCTATCTAAAGATGCGCTATAATAGTGTTGGATAGTTTATATAACACTTCGAAAGCACTATTTAATGTGATAATAAGTGTTTCTTCAAAAAAGCGCAAACTGAAGTTGACATCACAAAACTCTTTTATTATTCACAAAATGCTATTTGAAGCCAACTTCATTTAGTGATTTCTTAAAGCTGTGTGTTATCTCATATATGTTGTTAGCAGATAGTGCTTTTCTCAAGAAAGCGCTAAAGAGAGATACATGAAATAACACGTTCATGAAAAGCACTATCTGATTTTTTTTTTCATTTTATCATATTTACATCCTTCAAATCACAGAAATGGAATCCAAAGCAGTGACTCTCATATTAACAGTTAGATGCAAACAACCACAAAATTAACGGTGATGGCAAAACAATACATCACAAAACATGAATAGGTCAATTAGCTCTAACTCGTCAATTATGTTGGTAGTTTCGATAAGCTTACAACAGCAAATGAAACCACAAAAATATAAGTTGCAGTCACAGTACAGCTTCTATAAGTGCTTTTGAAACTGCTTTTGTTGTTGTAGCAAGCTTGCTCCACATCACCACGTTGTCAAGCCCCCTATAATATGTTGTACAAAACCTGATCAAGCCCAAATTCAATTAAATAAAAAATAAGACTAAACTCAACTTAGATCAAACACAATTAGAATAGACCACAACCAAACTCAGTGAAATAAAATCAAAATTATCCAAACAAATTGAATCTAACCAAACAAATTGATTGAAATAAGGATTAAATAAGTTTTAGTCCATATAAGTAGGAAAATGTTCGCTATTAATCCTCTAATTTTAAAATATTTCATTTTGGTCTTCCATTTTTCGAAATTAATAGGCCACATGTAGTCCCTATTGAGGGTATTTTGAGGGACTACGTGAGACCTATTGAGGAGGGAGGGAGTGATGGAGGAGGTTACATGGATATTATAATGGATGTTATGATTCGACCCCTGGACGCAGAGTATCAGTCACGCACTGGACTCTCAAACATCGGACGCAGATATCGGACGCAGATATCAGACGCAGATATCGGACACAGATATTGGACGCACGAGTTGATCAAGAATGGCGGCGAAAAGAATGAAACTAAGAGATAAGGGATCAAGAAAGATGAACACAGAGAATTATCGTGGTTCAGAGCTTTTCTCCTACGTCCACACTGAGGCGAGCACACATCCACTATCTCAAGATCACAACCAGTACAAGAAGTTTCCAGGTAAGTCACACACCTCACTTGCACTCACTTAGCAATCTATACAAGCGAATAACTCGATTCTTCTGTTCTCTCTCTCTGTTATGATTTTATCTAGCTATGACAACTTATATATGAGAACCTAATCCCCCAATCTGTTACAATTCAGTTACATTGATTCCCCCAACTAACTAATAACAGAAAATAGGATAAGATTACATATCACATAGCTAACTAACATAAGACATATCCTAACAACCAAGTGATGAGCCAACTGATTCTACAAATCTCCACCTTGGATCTTCACTTGCTTCAGAACACAACAGCTTGGATATGTCTTCAGTCTCGAGCTGAGACTTCACTTCCTTGCAGCTCCAATGTTCACCAAGTCCAGACAGTGAGCAAACTTGGATCCAGGAACTACTTTTGTAAGCATGTCTGCAGGGTTATCCTCTCCTGCAACCTTCTTCACTGCTACCAATCCTTGAGCTATGATGTCCCTTATAAAGTGTAGTCTTACATCAATGTGTTTGGTTCTTTCATGGAACACTTGGTTCTTAGAAAGACACACTGCACTTTGGCTGTCACACCACACAGTGCCAGGAACCTCCTCTCCTTCAAGTTCACTTACGAAACCCTTCAGCCATATTGCTTCCTTTATAGCTTCAGTGAGAGCAATATACTCAGCTTCAGTAGTTGACAAAGCTACAATCGATTGCAGATTTGCTTTCCAACTCACCACATTTCCATACAAAGTGAACAAGTAACCTGTCAAGGACCTTCTTTTATCCACATCACCAGCAAAGTCTGCATCCACAAATCCTTCAAGTTTTCCATTTTCTGACCTTGTCTTGCCAAAAATCAAGCCTATAGATTTGGTCCCTATTAGATACCTGAATATCCACTTGACTGCCAACCAATGCTCCTTTCCTGGATTGCCCATGAACCTACTCACCATGCTTGCAGCATAGGCTAAATCTGGTCTTGAGCACACCATAACATACATAAGGCTTCCTGTTGCATTGGAATAGGGAATGTTTCTCATGTGTTCAAGTTCCTCATCAGTGTTAGGTGACTGGCTGACAGATAGCTTGAAGTGACCAACTATAGGTGTGGTCACAATCTTAGCATCTTGCATGTTAAACCTTTTCAGGACCTTTTCAATGTAGCTGGTCTGATGCAGAAAGAGTAACCTCTGGGATCTCTTCCTTTCAATTTCCATGCCCAAGATCCTTTTTGCAGCACCTAAGTCTTTCATTTCGAACTCTGAACTTAACAGACTTTTAAGCTTGTTAATCTCACTTAAATCAGCACTTGCAATTAACATATCATCAACATATAATAAAAGATAAATGAATTGACCAGATTCAGTTCTATTATAATAGACACAACTATCATATGAACTTCTTTTATAACCATTTGAAATAATAAAGGAATCAAACCTGAGATACCATTGTCTTGGTGATTGCTTGAGGCCATATAGAGATCTCTTCAGCAGACACACCATTTGTTCCTTACCACTTGCTTCAAATCCTTCTGGCTGATTCATATAAATCTTCTCATCCACCTGACCATGCAAAAATGCTGTTTTAACATCCATTTGTTCAAGCTCTAAGTCCTTCGCAGCAACAAGAGATAGTATTACTCTTATGCTAGTATGTTTCACCACTGGAGAAAAGATTTCATTGAAGTCCACTCCTTCTCTTTGGGTGAAACCTCTAGCTACAAGCCTTGCCTTGTATCTGGCTTTCTCGACTCCAGGAACTTCTGGTTTTCTCTTGAAAATCCATTTGCAGCCAACGATCCTTTGCTTTGCAGGCCTTTCCACTAGTTCCCATGTGTTGTTCTTCATCAAAGAATCAATTTCATCCTTCATGGCAGCTTCCCATTTTTCTTTGTCATTTCCAGTTATAGCTTCCTTGTAACTACCCGGGTCTGAACTTTGATCATCAATCTCCACACTCAAAGCATGAGCAATTAAGTCTGCATAACTAAACCTTTGAGGTGCTCTGATCTGTCTTCTTTCCCTATCTCTTACAAGGTTGTAGTGTGAGCTGGATGCTTCAAGTTGACAGGTTTCTGTAACAGACTGTGATACACTTTCAGAATTTTCTGGAATAGAACCCTCCACCTCCAATTGAACTCTCTGATCAGATTCAATGGAAGTTTGAGTTTGGTCAGGTTGTCGTTCACTGTTTCCAAGCATTTTATCTTCCTGAAACACAACATCCCTGCTTATGACTGCCTTTCCTCCATTTGGACTAATTAGCCAAACTTTGTAACCTTTCACACCTTCAGGGTATCCCAAAAAAATGGCCTTCTTTGATCTTGGCGCAAGCTTACCTTCATTGACATGAATGTAAGCAGTGCAACCAAACACTCTGAGATTTTCATAGCTTGGAGCCTTACCATTCCATAGTTCTTCAGGAGTCTTAAAACTGATTGCAGCAGATGGTGATCTATTGATCAAGTAACATGTTGTATGGACTGCTTCCCCCCAGAAATTTTTGCCAAGGTTTGCATTAGATAACATACATCTAACCCTCTCCAAGATGGTTCTATTCATCCTTTCTGCTAGACCATTTTGTTGAGGAGTTAGCCTTACAGTTCTATGTCTTGCAATGCCATGATCCTTGCAAAAATCAGTGAACTCTTCACTCAGGTACTCGAGCCCATTATCTGTTCTTAAGACCTTCACCTGCCTGCCAGTTTGGTTCTCAACCAGTGCCTTCCATTGCTTAAAACACTTGAATGCCTGATTCTTATGTTTCAGCAAATAGACTCATACCTTTCTAGACCAGTCATCTATAAAAGTTATGAAATATCTGGCTCCTCCAAGAGATGGAACCCTTGATGGTCCCCAAATGTCAGAATGAACATAATCAACAATACCCTTTGTGGTGTGCGTGGCAGTGTTGAACTTAACCCTTTTCTGTTTTCCAAAAATGCAGTGTTCACAAAAATCTAATTTTTCAAAATCATTATTTCCTATCAACCCTTGCTTATACAGTTCTTCTAAACCCCTTTCACTGATATGAGCTAGCCTATGATGCCATAATTTTGTTGAACAGATTTTAGAGACTGAAACTAGACTAGCAGGGTTTAAAACAGTCATACCTAGCAGCCTATACAGGCCGTTCTTCCTTACTCCTTTCATGATCTGCAGTGAGCCTTTGGTAATCTTCAAAACTCCACCTTCTCCTTTGAAAGAGCAGCCAGCTTGATCCAGCATGCCTAGAGAAATAAGATTTCTCTTCAAATCAGGAACATGCCTTACTTCTGTCAGGGTTTTTGTTGATCCATCAGCTAACTTGATCTTCACATTTCCAGTCCCAATCACCTTACAAGCAATATTGTTTCCCATTAGGACCTTTCCATCATCTATCTTCGAGTAGGAATCAAACCATTCTTGATTTGGGGTCATGTGAAATGAGCAACCCGAATCTAGAATCCATTCCTCACTGCAGGCTTCATCAGTGACTGAAAGAACATCAGAACTTTCATAGCCATCAGCTACAACTGCTATATCATCTAAATCAGAATGCTTGCCATTGTTTTTCTTTCTTTCTGGACAATTCTTTCTGAAATGTTCCTCTTTGTGACAGTGGTAGCAGGTTTTCTTGAACTTGTTCTTTGACTTTGATCTATGCTTCTCTTTTCCTCTTCCTTCCCTTTTCTCTGATCTCCCTCTAGCAAACAGACCTTCAGCATCTCCACCATCACTCTTATTCTCAGTAATCTTTTTCTTCATCTCTCGAGAATTCAAAGTTGCCTTGACTTCTTCCAGAGTGAGGGTATCCCTTCCAAACAACATGGTGTCAACCAGATTCTCATAAGATGGGGAAAGGGAGCACAGCAACATCACAGCTTGGTCTTCTTCATCAATCTTGACATCAATGCTCTTCAAGTCCAAAATTGTCTTTGTGAATTGAGAGACATGTTCTTTGATTGAAGCACCTTCCTCCATCTTCAACTGATGCAGCTTCTTCTTCAAATACAGCTTGTTGGTTAATGACTTGGTCATGTAAAGACTCTCCAATTTCAACCAAACCGCAGCTGCAGTCGTTTCTTGAGCCACTTCTCTGAGAACCTCATCACCAAGTGATAGAATTATTGTGCTATGGGCTTTGCTGAGTAAATATTTCTTTTCTTTTTCGGACAAAGTTGCTGGCAGTTTCGCAGCTCCTTGCAGTGCTTCATCAAGACCTTGATGAACAAGAAGGGCATTCATCTTGATCCTCCAGAGGCTGAAATCGTTCTCACCAGTGAATTTGTCAATGTCAAATTTCGTGGTGGCCATCGCGGAAACGTTGATCAGAACCAGGCTCAGATGCCACTTGTTATGATTCGACCCCTGGACACAGAGTATCAGTCACGCACTGGACTCTCAAACATCGGACGCAGATATCGGACGCAGATATCAGACGCAGATATCAGACGCAGATATTGGACGCACGAGTTGATCAAGAATGGCGGCGAAAAGAATGAAACTAAGAGATAAGGGATCAAGAAAGATGAACACAGAGAATTATCGTGGTTCGGAGCTTTTCTCCTACGTCCACACTGAGGCGAGCACACATCCACTATCTCAAGATCACAACCAGTACAAAAAGTTTCCAGGTAAGTCACACACCTCACTTGCACTCACTTAGCAATCTATACAAGTGAATAACTCGATTCTTCTGTTCTCTTTCTCTGTTCTGATTTTATCTAGCTATGACAACTTATATATGAGAACCTAATCCCCCAATCTGTTACAATTCAGTTACATTGATTCCCCCAACTAACTAATAACAGAAAATAGGATAAGATTACATATCACATAGCTAACTAACATAAGACATATCCTAACAACCAAGTGATGAGCCAACTGATTCTACAATGGAGGAGATTAAACTGCTATCGCGGAGGTGGTTACAAACTGCAGTAGTGGACTTCAAATACCCGCTGACTAGTTGGATCATGAATCTGACATCATGTCTCGGTTTGCATATGGTGGTAGGAGTGGGCTGGCCTTTCTTGATCAAGGTGAGGTTGAGTTAACAGTTATGGTTAAATTGGCAGGGGAAAGGTATGGGAGAAGTTTCTGTGTGCCATTGACCAGGTTTGTGAAGAAAAATTATGCAGAGTTCGGAATAATAGTTTCCTTCTGTGTTAGGCTGCTATTTGCTTCCTTATTATGGGTTCTGGTCAGTCTAGAGGATGTGATTCAAGGTTGGTGTTTAACTCAGCTAATGGATATAATTATAAACATTGTGCAATTGCTAGAGAAGTGGCCAAGAGCCAGTACGTATAACATCCGGGGTGGGAAACCTATCACGGTTGTGGTAAACTTGGCCTGAAGGGTGACATTTGCTGTAGTCAGAAACAGAACGATTCACATATATGGTGTGAAACAGTTCACAGGTGTGGTTACATCTGCTGCAGAATTCTGCAGGATTCGGGATACTGTCAGTATATCTCACACCTTTGGTGTGATATATTCCACAGGTGTGTCTATTTCTGGTTAAGTGGCTGTTCACGGCTATTGTCAAAACTAGGAGTTAACCACACCCAGGGTATGAAAACATACACAGGTGTGGTCCATTCTGAGAAAATGCATGGTAAGATTATCTTGATGATCGATCGCTGCTCTATGGTGGAAGGATGGAAGAACGATTCTCGATCCAGTTATGGAACTGGTTTTGACTGGGGGATCGAGTTAAGGACGTCTGAGACTGATTGTTAATGCTGCGTTGGAGTTGGTTTTGTGAGGTTTTGGAAGCATGACAGATCATGATTGATGTACTTGCTGTTGTATGTGGGTATCATTGCATTGCACTTAGCACAGACTTTGTGTCAGGTTATAAAATGTAAATACTTTTCATCTAATATTTGTGTAAAGGGTTAGTTAATTTTGGGAAGGTTGTCTTCATCTTTACCTCAGGTGTACTTATTCTTATCTAAGTGAGTATTCCTTGTGCTTCACTTAGTTTTCATTAATAAAATCTTTGGCTCATTTTTTTCTTAAAAAGATAACAAAATTATGTCATTTGTATGTCATCATTTTCTAATTTAAGACAATTTAAAAATTTTATCCTAACATTGGTAATGCAAATATCAAATCCTTGTGGAAACTAGAAAATAAAAGAAAACTAGCCCTTTAAGCGGTGGAAGGTATAACATAGGTGAAGATGTGGTGTCGATGTCTCACTCGCCGATGATTTGGCTGCCAAGTATGTGGCCTCAGTACAGTGAAGAGGCCAACGCCCTTAGGGCTTGAAGGGGAGACAGTCCAGTGATCCAAGTAATTGGAGAGACCACATGACTCAATACTCGAAGAGCAATGTGTTGTGTTGCTTGGCCCATTGACGCAGGTTTCCTGTTGTGGAATCCCCGGAACTCCCTACATATAACTATGTATGTTAATACATTTAAAGAAATTAATATGATATGGCAATATGGTGAACACATACATGAAACAAACTTGTCGTAGTTATTAAACTCTCTATACTACCAGTTTGCAAATTCTATAAGTAACTACTGCCAGTTGCCATCGTCCGATAAACTTGCTTACCTCAGTTATACACACGCGTCCAAGTTTAACCCTTGAATGGTTCAATCGGTGTTGATAAGGATAATTGACCCCCCATTATGCTCGCAATCATCCAAACAACATCCTTTATCTAACCAAGAGACAAATCGTAATTTAAGGAAATGCATTAAATGACTAGTATCATTTACTTGAACTCTCTTTGTTCCTTCTTTCATTTATCTTCTCCCATGATCACTATAAATAGATGTCGAGAGCAACACCCTTCATACTTCACAACAACTCTTTAAGTCTTAAAACCAAAGTAGCAAAGATGAATACCAAGCCCTTTTTCTTCTTGTGCTTCCTCTGCGCTCTGCTTCTCATCTCTGCTGTGGCTACTGAGCCATCCAAAGATGAGAAACAAGGTATATATATAAATATATTGCAATCTTTTTTTTTGATCATATATTGATTTGTTTTTATATAATTATTTGGGATTAATTATCGATACAGTGAACTTATACGATGTCTACTATACTGAAGCCTTAAGTGCCAATGTACCATAAATATATACCTTTCTACAATTGCACTATTAGCAATGCCATTCAGTTTTACTTTCAATGCACATGTTTCAATTCGTATCCATGCACCTATTCAGAATTACGTTTCCCCTCCCTTTATTGCCAAATTATTATATCCAAAAATATGGTATGTGACATTATATTCTATAGTTCTGAAAAATGTATCTATCTATATATATATATATTGCACTATTCTGTTCTCTTTTGTTACAGAGACAATTGTACTTTTCTATATGTAAACATACCCACCCGTTTTTTAGGATGAGTTATGATTTTTGAACACCTATCAATTTTCAATACCTTTATTTTTTCTTATCACACCACTTATTTATCACATCACTTCTCTCTTCTGTTCCGATATCTCTCTGGGTGTAAAATAGAGATTGGGTGTCAAAAAATCGTTTTTCTTCTTCAATAAAAAGGGCAAGCTGTTGTTATTGAGCTACCACTTTGGCTGAGACTAGAGAAGGGTTTAGACTCATTTTGAATTTATTGTACCCTTATTTGATATTATGTAAGAGGTTTATTGTAGCATTGTTATGACTCCTTCCAGGCTTCCACCCCTTTCACACATTATACACACACATATACGAGTTTTGCCATTAATAGTGGCGTAATTTTCACCTTAATGGTTAATTGATATGATATTAAAAAAGTGTTTATGATCTCTCTGTGCAGCTAGTGCAACAGGAGAATCGAAGACCGACGTTGGATTAGATGGGTGGAGAGGAGGTGGTGGAGGCTGGGGACATGGGGGAGGCTGGGGACACGGAGGAGGAGGACATGGCGGCGGAGGTTGGGGACACGGAGGAGGAGGACACGGCGGCGGAGGATGGGGACACGGCGGGCGTGGTGGAGGCTGGGGACATGGTGGGCGCAGGGGAGGAAAGGGTGGCGGCAGAGACTAGACACACATTATGTATACGTACGTGTAATGTATCCTATGTAGTAACGTAAACTAATATTGTAAGAAATGTGAAATAAAAGCATGGACTAGCTCTATGTATACTCCATGCGCCTGGTCTTAATTTCATAGGTTAACAGTATTCCGTCAAACATATATACCTCACGCATATCTTTTGATTGTACCACTTATCTATCATCAAATGTTATACGTGAATGACAAGTACCGACGGTTTCAAGTCATATTATTTAGTTTAAATGGTTGTTATTTCAATTATTCTGTCAAGTTATATATGTCACTCATTCGTTATTAAATTAAGGAAAATGCTGAAAGTTACGACAAATATAAGCACGAAAAGGATATGAATGAACGTGGTGTAATGTCATCAAATATCACCCTCCGTGTTTTCTGCCAAGCATCGACGTAGTTGATTAGAGCGTCCACAATGGAGCATCTCACTTTGGTGTACTTAAGTGGATCTTACTAGTATATATTACCTATTTTTTTTTTGGAATTTAAGCATCTCATAAGTATTCAACCTCTCCAATCCAACTCTTCAAAAAAAAATCTTAAATGGGTCCTACCAATACCTCATATCACTACATTTCACCAATAGCAATTTTTTTATTTTTTAATTTGACTTTTTTAATCCATAAAACAATACATGACCCACTATGTATTTAATGGAGGGGTGCTTAGGAGAAGTGCTTAACTAAGCACCTATGCTTAATAAGCACTCCAAGAAAAATATTCTCCAATACATAATTTTTAATAATCATTTATATTTATTTGGTAAAATACTTAATAAACACTCCATTGGAAATGCTCTTAGTTATCCTTCCCTAAAATTCATGCGCAATCATTTTTGAGCTAAATAGCACTGCTGTTAAATTAAACAATAATACTTTTTGGCAAGACAGCTTGTCTAATGAATTGAACGAATCCATTTAAGGCCGTACGATTGATTTGTTTCCTTCCCTGATTTTCTCATTCTCTCTCTTACCTGTGTTTTGATTGGTTGATTTTTGATTCGTGTCCTTTCGGTTTCACGCCGTATAGCACTGCTCTAAATTAAATTCGTGACAAAAATGCAAATGAGTTTGATGATCAGACTACTGATGATCTCTTCATAAAAAAAAAAAGACTACTGATGATCAAGAGTACGACAAAAAGGAAAAATATATTTGATGGAAACTATTTATTATATTAAGAATACAAAAATTATTTAATAATTACTTTTTTGTAAATGATAAAAGTTTTTAATTAATATGAAGTACTTTTTTTTTTTTGGTCTGAATTAATATGAAGTACTAAATGCTCCTTAAATTAGTTTTTGTATATAGCTGCATCCAATCATGTATTTTTTTTTGGGTCCAATCCAATCATGCAAGTTTTTTTTTTTGGTCAATCATGCAAGTTGAATCAAAACAGGTGCCTCCAGGGCCGATGATGGCTGGGCAACTGGACTGATGCATCATGCATGGCCCAACCTGTATGGATTCTATATTTTTTTAATATTTTTTATATTACTATTTCGGGTTCGAGAATATTTCCAGCACAAAGAAAAGCAGCCAATTAAAGAAAAGAGATCAACGACACATCATGGATGACAATAAAAGCTGCATTATGGGAATATGCAAACCCCGACCCAGCTATATTTATCGGATAAAGATACGCTGAAAGGCCATGCCTTCACAAACCTTAAGAATAAAGGCGTGAAAATAGTAACATGGGCCACCCATCGTTATCAAAAAAAAAACATGGGTCACCCATCGAATAAGCAAGAAGCAGGTTTCACCAATGATATGACCCCACTTTTCCCCCAACGTATCACAAAGACACAAAACCACACAGCTAATGGCCACTGCTTTTTCTTCCTTCATTTTCTCATCTTCACACGTTCCGGTCCACTTTCCATAGCATTCTGGCATTCACCTATTGGATGACACCATTTTGAATCTCACACATGAATTGTCCTTCCTTCCCTTTCTCACCGTCACTAGAAGTGGGATAATCTCGATGCATCGCCAGAATAAAAAGAAAGGTAGGTAGAATCTCTAATAATATTTTCTTTGTAAAAGCAGGAAATTAAAGCCATTCCAAAATTGACATATATTTCACTTTGCAGCTTTGCATCTTTACTTCCCCCCGCCCCTTTTTTTTTTTAACTTTTTGCTTCTAATTCGATTTCCAACACCAACCTATAACTAGTAATGACTAGAAACTAAATGGGTGACCATTGAGAGTTTATGCTTATTACAGCATATTTTATGGGAGTTATTTATATTAGTTGATTTTATTGTTGAAGGGCATGTAGTTGGCATATCACATGTAAAAAACTCTCATTGTGTAAGCAATTTATTATTGGAGTGAAATTTAGTGGGCACCTTTAAATCCTATGCGGCATTTAGTGTTTTGGAAATAAGGGAAGACACAACCCATGTAATAGTGAAAGCAAACATGCATAATTATAGGACACACTAAAAGTGAGTTAAGCAACTCTCATGAAAAATTCTCCTTTGAGATGTTTTTATAAGACAAACAATTAAAAAGAAAATATTGCATAGACACTCAAGGGGTATACACACCTAGGGAGATAAAGAGAGAGATGAGAGATAAGTGATAAATGTGATATGTGATATGATGTGACAAGAAAAGAGATATTGAAAAAGATAAGAGGTGTTAGATGGGTGTAGAAATTTATTAAGTGTCCAAATATCATCACCCAATTAAAAATTAATCATTATGTGATCTTTCAAAAATGTCAACTTTTTTTATACACCCAAAAAAAAATCATTTGACCAAAAAAAGAATCATCAATTTCCTTTTACTTGGTCCAGCTCCCTATATATACCTTTTTGACCAAACGGTTTCTAGCTTCAAATCAAAGCACCTAGAAAGCTCCAACTTAAAGAACACATATCTGAAACAGAGCTTCTGCAAAACACAGAGTCTCTCATTCCCAGTTCCCACCCACTTGTTCCAGTTCCACTAACACTAACTAATAGAGTACTTCGATCCCATTATGGCCAGATACAGTAATAACTACTACGACTTCTGGGAGTACTTCTCTTTCCCAACCCACCTCTGTTTCTTCATGTTCATCCTTTTCTTCGTGTTAGCATTTTCGTGGTACATAAACTACGAGTCCGTGTATGAGGACTTGATTACACAGGTGAAGATCTTGCTCGCCCTTGTTCCACTGATGTTGTTGCTGGTCGTTCACTGTCTCTCAAGTGGAGGGTCGTTTCCGATACCGTTGCCAGAGGAAAGGGAGTCTCTGCACAGAGCTGGTGGGTCTCCATGGGGTGTTGCACTCTTGCTTGTGTTCCTCTTGTTCATGATGGCTTATCAGTCTTCTTTCCACGAACGTTGGTTTCCCTTGGCTACCAGATGATCACGATGAACGATCTGATCAAAGTATAATTAAATACTCCATCAGTTGCAGGCTAGTGAGTGTGTACTTTGTTTCTGTAATATTTGTCATAGAGTAAGGTTAGTTTTATTTTTTGGTATAGAAAGTATATGCTATGTGTTTTAAAAAAAAAAATTCCTTTTTTTTAAGAGTGATTTCTTTTGTCTAGTTTTTTTTTATAAACTAACATTAGTAATTAGTATGTTATGTTAGTCGAAAAATTTGAAACCCTAACCTTTTTATTACTCTAATCCCTATTTTCCATTCCCAAATCACTAAAGCATCTTCTATGTCTATTGTCAAGTGATTTAGAACTAGTAGTGTAGTAGGTTAGTTTTACAAATATAGGGAACGGTTATGCTTAGCTATATATGACCGTATTACAGATTAAAGTTTCACTCATGCTCACCATATATCGGTTTACTTGGAGCTCAGCTAAGTTTTGATGAGGTGAAAGCTAGCTTGTTATAGTAGAGTAAAATGGAAAGGAGAATTACCTGATGGCTCATGTATAAGACTAACCGGGCCATCTTTTTATTTTCTTATGATTTGTTTCAATTTGGAAATTGTTACTGCATAACTCCAACTGTAGATCTTCGTCTTTCTTTTCCACCTATATGGCTATATGTGTTATAAGAGAAGTGATATATGGTACGAAGCATATAGCACGACACTGACACGAATTAAAAGTAGACCAATCAGTATTAAATCGATATATATATAAAACAAAGGTAAACAGAGAGAGAAAACCAATCACAATCAATGGTTGCAATTGATTCGTGCTTTTTTTGTGCTAAAATCACTCGTGCTATATTGATCTTTTCCCATGTTGTAATTAAGCACAATGCTTGTAATGTGAATCATCTGCATGAAACATTTACGAATACACTTGACATGCTTTCTGTCAGAATAGAGTACTATTTTTTTTAATTCTTAATTAATATCTATTTCTTACAAGGGACTTCTATGGTGTCATTGATGAAATAATGGTTTTGGAACCGTTGTTTTATTATCCAATGATAAAATAGAGTTTTGTTATGTCAAATTATTTCTTTTAAGGACTGTAATTATTTTATATTACACCCTAATTCTTAATGTCTTTCATTTTATAGCTACTACTTATGATCTTGCAGACTTTAGAAATCACCCTCATCATCACCGCCATTGCTCCCAACCATCACCAACATCGCTCTTCGTCAACACTATAAGATCTTGTTTATTCACAAATTGTTCATCTTTTTTTCTTCTTTTTCTCATATATGTGAATTTAATACCTTTTCTTTTTTTTTTCTCGCCCATTTCACGTTGGAACACTTTGATCTTTTCTTGCACTTCTTCTCCATTTTTCTTTGTCAAAGCTCCCTTTTTCTTTATAACCATTAATCGTTCGTTGACTTGCCCATGCTCAAGCGGGATTTGGCCATTGGGACATTTGGCATACAATAAAAAAAAATTGAAACGGAGGGGGATAAAAGGAAATAGGTTTAGTAGCCTTTCCCCCACTTGCTGCATCATCCAAAAAAAGGAAGAAATAGATGAACATCGCTGAACTGAAGGTTCCTGAAAGAAAATCCGATAATCTTTTCACAATTCACTTACTCATAATTTTAAATTTTAAATAAAATTCTGAAAATAAAATTTAAATAGGAAATGAATAACAAATTCTTTTTACAAAAACCTTGATTAACGGTACCAAAATCGTTAATTTCATAATGGGGCAAATGATAGACAACCACATATGAATTCGTTTCTTTTATGCTATCTGCTATTCGTATTAGCACAGCTCTATAATTAGTTCTAGCTTGAATTTGTTATAAGTCTTCAAATCTAGAAAATGATGGATATTAACATGTAGTGGAAATTAAAGCAGGAGGGCCTCTAGTAATAATGGTGATAAAAGGATAAGAGCTTAGTCACTGTTTTTGGCTGTTCGTTCTATTTTTCCTTCTTTCATGTCTCACTCTTTATTCCATCTTGTTTAGTTTCCTTTTATTCAATTATTCACAATTCACATACTGCTAGCCTTTTTTTTTTTGGTCAAAGCATACTGCTAGCCTTGGAGGATAGAATTCATCCGTCGACAAGGGTGATATAGGCAATAGGGACAAAGAACTGGACTGGGCCAGAAGGCCCATAATCTTCCAAATAATTGTTTAATGGATCTACATATTGTTTATCGGCCATGAGGCCTCTTTTTTATTTATTGGATCCGTCAATGTGAGCGGGGACATCGATGGTTAATGGTAGGGAATTAGTAAAAACACCCCACACTTTTATCTATACACCTCACATTAATGTTAAAATTTCAAAAATACCCTCAAATTTTGCATTATTTTCAAAAACTGGAGTTTCTGGAATACAAATTGTATGGAGACTGGAGTTTTCGGAATACACTTTTGTATTCCGGAAACTGGAGTTTCCAGAATACAAATTTGACTGGAGTTCCCAGAATACAAATTTACATTCCGGAAACTAGTTTCCAGAATACAAATCCAGAATAAAAAAATTGCATTCCGGAAACTGGACCCGGAATTGACGCGATTTTATGGGGTGTATGGCCCAAAACGTGATATTAACAAGGGATAATTTTAGAATTTTACTATTTAAGTGGGGCGTATGGCAAATTATGGTGGTGTTTTACCAAAATCCTTAATGGTAGGGGACACATTTTGAGATACGATCAATTCACTACAAGAAAAACCTTCATTACCGACGACTTTTACCAATGGAAAATAGGGTTGTCGGTAAATCTGGCATTACCGACGGATTTTTTCCGTCGGTAAAAAAGCGTGCCTGTCGGTAAATGGTCATTTAATACCGTTGACTGCTTTTTGATTTATTATTTATTTTTTATCATTACCGACGGACTATTTCCGTTGGAAAAATAAAGACGATGAAATTACCGACAGAAATTTTTCGTCGGTAAAGTTTTCGACGGAAAGTTTCCGTCGATAATGGCGCAGTTTTT
Organism: Glycyrrhiza uralensis; assembly: GCA_030159175.1. Taxonomy (NCBI): domain Eukaryota; kingdom Viridiplantae; phylum Streptophyta; class Magnoliopsida; order Fabales; family Fabaceae; genus Glycyrrhiza; species Glycyrrhiza uralensis. Next base: position 4,446,372 of record BRZY01000006.1, read on the forward strand.
AAAAAAATTTAAAATTTGAATTACCGACGGAATTTTCGTCGGAAAAAACAATTATAATCCTCTTCTCTCTCCATTTTTGGATTTCTTCTCCATTTTCTCATATCTTCTTCTTCAACTCTCTCATTTCTTCTCCTCCGCGCTGTCCATCTCTCTCCTTACCTCCACTGCGCCGCCGAACGCCACCCTCCCCTCCATCGCGCCGCCGAAAGCCGCCGTCCTCAGCACCAAACGGCACCGTCCCCTCCACCGAACGCAGCCACCCCTCCACCGAACACCACCGCCACCGAACGCAGCCACCACCGCCAAAACGTATCAAAATGCTATTTTGCTATGTGATATTAATTGATATACCTACCTGTATTTCTGTTGTAGCTACTAGACAAAGGGTGGTGGTGGTAAGCATAAGGCAACAATGTGGCATTTGGGGAGGAGTTCTTCTTGTCAAGTACTGAGAAATTAGGAGTCTCAGCAGGTTTTGAAGGAGAAGAGAAGCTGAGCATCATTTGCTGTTGCTGTTGGTGGTGATGGGAATCAGAGAAGAGAGTGGCATTAGATCTCAAAAGCATGGCTTTGGAGGTAGAAATGTCACCATTATCAGCTTCACTAGTCTTTGCAAGTTTGGAGCTTCTCAAGTCATCATCTTCAGATCTCTCTTGCTTAAGGAACCCAGATAATTTTTTTTTTAAATTTTCGTGTGGTTATTCCGTCGGTAACATATAATTTTTCGACGGATTATTTCCAGCGGTACGGTAATTATCGACGAAAAATTCCGTCGATAACCGTCGGTAATTACTGATGGCTCATTTAAAAATTCCGTCGATAATAATTACCGATGAACGAATTACAGATGAGCTTCTTCCGTCGAAAATCATTCGTTACCGATGATTTTTCTACGTTATCGACTGTTTTTTTCCGTCGGCAACGCTCGATTTTCTTGTAGTGATTATCAACTACTTCAATTATATTTACTATATAATAAAATAAGTATTGCCTACAATACATGTCATCTTTTAGATTAAAACACGTTTATCTCTTACACTAGAACACGTGCAACCTCTTAAACTTTTTTAAAAGTGTTAAAAATAGCGCCATTATACTTAATTCGACAAGTTTTTAGGTGAATATTTACTTAGGTGACTTCGAGTTACATATTTGTTTGTTATGGGAGGAGGGGGGGGGGGGGGGGTGGTAATTAATTACCCCACAGAAACCGTAAGCTGAACTCGATCTTCATTCGAATGATAACTATAAAGACCCGACGGAGTTCCAATAAATTATAAATTATATTGTTGTAACATTTTATCAATATTCAATCACGCAATTATATCTTATTGAACTTCTCTACATAATAAGATCATCGCACGACAAAATGCTTTAAAAAAAAGGTTGAGAAAATAAGAAAATCTTACTAGGTCAAATTCGACTTAAAAAATATCTGATATATAGCTGTAATTAGATATGAAAATGTCCATAACAACACCTCTAAACTGTTAAAAAAAAATCACTTTGGAGCGGTTTCATTCTGGAGAATTGTTGTGATATGATACACTTTAGTTAGTGACTCTTAAAACATTATTACTCTAAGTTCCACATCTATAGTGACTCAATACAAAATCATTAACCAAAGTGAGATTGGATATCAATGTTTGACCCTACTGAATCTACCCCTTATTAATGGTTAAAACCGCCTACACTTATAATTTTTTTATAGACAAATGTTAGGAAGGGAGGTTTGAACTCATGACTACCGATATATGAACACAGAACTGCTATCTTTATACTTTTCTTTCACCATATGTATGTAAAATGGTAGCACAATCACGTCAAAATTGATGGTAATGGCATCACTTGAATGTAAGGGTATCATGAGAAGCATAGTGAGTAGTAGTCTCACACTAATTATTTTGCTCACTCAATTATTGACATTGCATGTCTCAAGCAACACGCGATAAGATCGAATCAGCCAGTCCCCCTCAAGCGAAGAGTATTTACAGTACACTCCGCCAAGACCACCCCTGTTGCTGAAAACAATATCAATCTACCACTCACTCCAAATATTCATATTCATATTCATATTTTACACATTTTGAGGTTGTTGTACCCGGCAATGGAGGGACAGGCCCTGTGCATGATTAATAAAAACGGTTCTAGAGACAAGTGTCACATAATACTGTCAAATATAAAAGCCCCAGTAGGTTGAATCGATCCATATATTGCTAATAATTTATACACACATGACATATATTTGTTTAAGTTTTTTTAATTAAAAATGATTATTTTCTTAATAATAAATATATACATATGATCAATTTTTCAATATTTTTTTAGTAAACCATTTTGGAGGTACATTGTTCCCTACCAGAAGGTACACAGCTAGAAGATCGAATGGAAACGGTAGAGACAATATAAAAATAAATAAATTGAGTGTTTGGTCATATTTCATTCATTCTTATATGCGAAATGATTAACTGACCGCTACAGTACACCCCACACATACCTCCACTGTTCATTTTATTCATTGTTGGTGGGTGTATTGTAGCGGTATGGGTGTTCACGTATCACCGTTCTTCTTATATAGAGGGTTTGAGGGATTCAGATTTTTTATAGTCAAAATTTTCACGCATTTACGCAGTCAGTCAATTGGGATCATTGGATTAAGATCAGATAGATATGATCTTAGCTCATATTTTAAATCCGATTTTATTCCAAAAATCACGTGTCATCTGATCTTGATCCAACGGTCCAGATCACTGACTGCATGATTGCGTGAGTGCATCGTATCCATTTCCGGGTTTGAGCTAAAACCATTGACTGCAGTATTGAGGGAGGGAAGACAAAGGGAACCACCCCAACGTGTGAAACAAAAATGCCTTCTTTACTGGCCCCACAGCAAAGAAAATGAAGACACCCCATGAAAACAACATCAACGGGAAATGCTCGTCATCTTCTTCTTGGGAACAACCTTCTTCTATTCTACCTTTCTCTCTCTCTCTCCCTACCTAGTTTTCTCTCTGTCGTCTCACTGACTCTTATTACACAAAACAAAGTGTGATGTGATACCCTTTTTGTGTTACTGTTTTTTTTCCAACACTTTGGTTCTGTTTGGAGCCAAATATATGGTTTAACTGTTTTAGTTCTGTAAGCATCGAGAAACAGATGGTCATGGACAAGAAGAAGAGGAAGAAGAAATTCAAATATGGCACTCCTTGGGAGAAAAATGTCATTGCAATTCGTGTGCTCTGCAGAGATTCATTTTCGACCGTTTGATGATGATGTTTTTTTTTTGGTTAAGTTGGGTACGATGGTTACTTTTGATGAGGACGAGGATCTCAATATTTCTGGTGGAGAATTCACCAGTGGATCAAAGATTAGCGGCGTACATGGGAAGGCCAGGCATTTCTTCACCTTCACTTGTTATTTAATTTCTATAAGTGTCGTAGTTTTTTTTTAAAAAAAAAATATGTCGAAGTTCACTCTTTCTTATATATATGTTGGATTAATTAATTGTGGGGTTAATTAGAGAGATTATAGCCAGGAATTAATAGTAATTACAGGAAGACATTTGTAAACGGCTTTTAATTAGGATATGATCTTCAAATTAAAGCAGTGAAATAAAATTGTGGCTGGTTTTCCTAGTCCCCTTCTTCATTTTTGCATGTTGCTCTCTCTCTCTCTCTCTCACACACACACACACACACACACACACAAATCAGATTTCTTGTGTGTCCAAATTATAGATTAAGCATAATACATGGGAGCAAGTTATTTCTGTCTTTCGTTTCAGATTTGAATGATAAGAATGAAAAAATTTGGTGAGATTTTTTTTTTAATTTTCTCTTGTTTGAAGATCAAAAAGGATTATAAGAATAATATTCTGACCCCATTTGCAAGTCTATTTGAGGAAAATTCTTCATGTTTAGAAGTAGGCAAAGCTTACCTGTTTCTACTTAAAGTCTAAACTTCGTTTTCATGATGTGCTTCTTAATTTTCCTGCATTAGTTTGTAGGTAACACGGCAAATCATGTGACACTAATTTCTCGTATCTTGATTATTTATTCATCACATATTATTTAATTTCAAAACCCACCTAACCATAGTCTATTCTTTGTATCTGTAGGAACAAGACACTTTAACCTAATGAGATTTGGAGTAGTAATTAAAGAGATGATATATGTTGTGCTAATTACTCGGATTTTAGGCCAGCACTTTAAAGAACTTATACTCCTCAATGCACTATATATATAGCATGTTGATTGGGTTGCATTGATCCGATTAGCTCGATTAATATTAATCAAACTTCATCCAATTAAATTGATTTGTAATTCACCAAAAAAGCCAATTAAATTTATTTAAATAATTAGTTCATTTTGCTTGATTTAGTACTAGAGGCTCAAACCCTGCCCTCAATTAAATATTAATCAATTTGTTTATATTTTCTAAGCTAGCTTTCAAAGTTGTGTACTCTTTGATATGAACAAAGTTGTGTGTTTTAGAGATTACTTAGTTAGACACATTTCATCTTGTCATGTATCTTCCTCGTATACCTTAACACTTTATACTATTTCTAAGCATTTTTAGAGGTGGTTTTTTAAAACCAAATAGTGGCCTTTGTTTTTTTTTTTTTTTTGAGTCTCCTAGAGCTTAATGTATTGCTCAAACTGTCTAGTTTCGAATTCAGGAGTGATTAGTGCTTTGATTAGGATTTTACTTAAACATAAATCTTGACTCAGAAAATTAGTTTCTCAATATATAAAACGTCTGAAAAAGAAGATATTGTAATTTTCTTTCATAAATATATATATGTATATATATTAGGTAGAGTTATCAAACTTGTCGAATTGACACGTACGGGAATCAGACACAAAAATCTCAATGATTATTACGCGTTATTAGTTCTCTAATCTAAAAAGATAAAAGTTCATGCTACCTCATTATAGAATTTGGTGGGGTTACATCTTTGATATTTGACATCAGAACTACTATGTTCCTCTTACCAAACTTAATTTCTTTTAACATTTAACCTTCATCTTTCTCTTTTATAGATCTTTTATGGATGTGTCTTACAATCTTAACGGCGTTAGAATATTTCCTTTTTTTTCATCTTAATTTTGTCTTTGATAGGATTTTTTTTATAATCAAAAGTGTATTAATATGGAACTGATAGCACGAGATATGTCTAACCCAAAAGTCAAGTCAATACAGTATACGTGGTTAATCTCCTATTCTCCACAAAGGGATGAACCCTCACCCACAGTAGGAACAAACCATCCAAAAACAAACCAACACCCCAACAAGTGTTATCTAATGAAAACAGTATTTCCCAGTAACCTACATGGTCTTTGATTGGATATATTTACAAATATAATTTTGAGACTAATAATTACTTTTGAGTCTGTATAATTAAATAGAGTCTTACTGAAATGGCAATTCTAGACCTTTAACATTGCAAGTAAAATTTATTTGGGATTACAGTCGTGTTTTTGAGCTATGTAGACGAGATTTTTTTTTTTTTGATAAATGAAATGAAACGAGATGTGAATTAGAATAGAGTCAAATTAAATAAATTTATTATTCGGCTGTTTGAGTACTTTGAATAGGATTACCTCGATGATTAAAAAAGGAAAAAGAAAGAATAGGATTACCTCCTATACATGAAGGCTACCTACGGAAAACCAGAAGGAAAAAAAAACTAAGCTCTTCAATTTTTTTATAAGAAAAAATGAATTAATTCGAGACAAAAGCACAAGAAGTATCCGATCCAAAATAATTATGATGCAAAAAGTCAGGCGGGCATACTCCCCACCAAAGAGCATACCCCACCCAGCTGCAAAAACCAGCACCAGAAGTCACCCATAACTATTACAAGAGATCACTGCAAACAGATGAACCTACACCACAACATGTCCAGGTAGAACACCCAACACTTCCTATCAATACATCAAGAAAAGAAAATGTTTAAATATTTCCTAAATTATTGTGCTGTAGTAGTTTGGTAACCTATATTTCCTAAATTCCCTTTAATTTGCCTATAAAAAAATTTACTATAGCATATCACACCATCAACAGTAATCAATGTTGCATTAGGTTTATAAATTCTTGTTCTTGGTGGAAGGCGTGGAACCCTTTTCAAAATTATACGGCATACATTACGCCCGAGGAAGTTGTTGACTCTGTTGATATTCTTATAGTCTTGCTTTTGCATGCTACACCTGCTTTCCTTTTTTTTTTTTTATGAGCACACCTGTTTTCCTTTTAGTTTCATTTTTTTTCTTCTATTTTTTTCATTCTACTGAGGGTTTTATTCTTTGTTTAAAATCTTCAAGTCATTCTAAAATTGTTAATGGGATCAACTAGTAATTAATTGAAACTTTGAAACGCAAACATCTTTTTTAATATATGTTGCGCTCGTTTGTTTGCACGAATATATATTCGTTTTTGTAATGCAATTAGATATTCCAGCCTTCGTAGTTTATATAAATACTAATGATAATCTAAATGTGATTGAAATGTACATGCCATATTATTTTAAACTTGCTTTAATTTGTCTTAAGTTTTGAGGATTTGGGGATTGGGGATATATATAAGACTTTGGACATTGAACGACAGAGATGCCTGGGATTTTGTACGCGATTAAAGCTTGTCAAACTGGGTTTTGTTTAACTTTGACATTGTGTTCCATCCCTTTCACACATGGATGGGATTTTAATAGTTTAATTTGTCTCTATATGTCTCTCTGACTGTGTGCACGTGTGTGGTTGTTTCTTGAATTCAGGGGTAATTGACTTGATGATCTTAGTTTTTCGAATCCAAAGTGAGTGAGTGAGGGATGCATGCCTCTTTTCTTTAAAAAGTTTGACTGATTCAAACAAGACTTAATTAAGAAAACATTGAGTACTGTTCTCACGGTAATGTAACTGAACACAAGATGAACAGGTTTTGTCCCAGGTTGGTTGTGTTGCGGTCTCTTGTAATATTTGACATTATTAAGGACCAAAATCATTTTTTTTTGTCAACAAACGAAGAAGCCAAATCTACGGACCCGGATTGCCTGCTGTAGCAATCTGGTGCTGTTCCTGCTGTTGATGCCATTTTAACCATTGATGTTGCATAATTTTAAATCTTGACCACTAATTCAATTTGGCCCAAAAAAATAAATAAAAAATACAAATAGAGAGAGAAAGACATATGCTACAGCAGAGAATCGAATTCCCAAATCTACACGTAGAATTTAGACAAATCCAGTTCATAATCTGTTCTGGATGGAGCTTGGGCCTCATTACAGTCCAGGTTAATATGCCAAGACAAGCCCAAACCACAAAACACATCACAGTTACAACTGCCTCAACCAGGGAACCTATATTTTGACCAAAAAAAAACCAAGGAACCTATATAACTATATCGGATAACACTCAAAATACATACATTTCATTGGGTCCCTAGCTCTGCTAGGGTTTGTAAGGCCGCCGCTTTGGGCGATTGTTGGGTCCCTAGCTCTGCTAGGGTGTTGGTCTGGCCGCCGCCGTCACGGCGGACTCTCGGTGGTGTCTCCACTGCGATGTCCTCCGCTTGGGTTGTGGATCTGTGTGTTTTGTCCTCCATTGTCGCCCCCACCTTCGTCCTTTGTCCTTCGACCTTCAACCTTCCTCCATCTCGTCTGGCCTCTCTGCCGTCGGCCATCCCTTTCCTCGCCATTGTCCCTTTTCTTTTTCCCTTTTGTTCTCTTGCTATGTTGTTGGCTTCGTTTGGTTCTGCGCTGATCTCCTTCGTCCTGAGCTCTGACGCCACCACCACCCTTGACATCGACCCACCCCACCCCTCCCCTCCATCCTCTGGCTGCCGACGCCACATCGCCTTGGTGATAGTAGGAGCTCTTCTCGAAGCGGTTTTAGCATGTCAGACCGTCGTCTTCCACTGTCGGAGTTGCCATTTGTAGTTCTGCTCCATGCTACTAAGGTAATCTCTGGAACACTGTTAAACCAACACCTGGCTCACCTCCTCCGACGCCCCCTGTATCTCCAGTCTCCCTGACAAGTTCTGTTTCAGGGTCCCTGGCTGTTGTGCCATCACCTGTGTGCTTCACCTTCCTTGTCCTGCTTGGAGATACAAATGTGTGCTTTTCTGGGTCTTCCTGTGAGGTTGTTGGCCTGTTTTCTAATGGGCCAGGCCTGGTCCATATGAGGTTGTGGGCTTTTTCTCTGACATCTGGGCAAATTGGTGAGGCAGAAGGTATTGGGTGCCCCAAATGGGCCAAACCCAACCCAACTCAAATATTTTTTGACGTCATGGGTGTGCTAGGTGTTGTTTTGATCTGTGTTACTTTGGTTACTTGTGTTGTTTGGTTGTGGCTCTAGTTGTCTTATGTTCTCTTTAGTTTTCAGTGTGTAGGTCTTGTGTTTGTTCAGGTTTTGCTGTTTTTCTTTTTTTTTTTCTTTAAGTTATTTGCTTTGCGTTTATGTTTTAGTTGGGAGTTGGTAGTTTCCATTTAGCTTGGTTTATTGCTGTTTCGGCCAGAGCTTAGCTGCTGTTAGGGGTTTATCTTTGCTTATCTGGTTGTGGGCTTATGTTAGCCTGGCCTGTTGGCCTGTTGTAGTTCGTGGGCTTGGCCCGTGTTTAATACATCTTCAATCTTTGACCCAAAAAAAAATACATACATTTCTATTACTGACCAAAAAAAAATACATTCATTTCTATAAGTACACTTTTCCTCTCTAGAAAAATACTTACATGAGTGTTACCCTATGTTTGGTTGTGAGAAGAAATAGAGAAGAGAGAAAGAGATGAGAAAGAGTATGAAAGAGAGAAAGAGGTGAGAAATAGAGTAGATTTAGTGTATTGTTTGGTATAAGAGAAAGAGAGAAGAAATGGAAGAGAAAGAAGTGTAAGTTCTCTCTCTCTCTTTGTTTGGTTGGATAGAAAGTGAGAAGAGAGAAATGCTATTTTTTTTACAAATGGACAAAAATATCCCTATTATTTTTCACACTTTAAAAATAATTCTTTATTTTGTTCTCTCTCTCTCTCACTCACTTTTCAATGACAAGTTGGGGTATAATGAGAAAACAAAAAAAAACACAACTCTCTCTGTCCAATTTCTTCGCAGATCAGGAGAGATTGGATTTTGCGTGGGACCCACTGAGTTTTAGTCTCTCTCCCCTATTTCTCTCCTATACCAATCAAATAACTTTCACTATTTCTTCTCAACTTCTCTCTCTCCTAACTCTTTCGTTTCTATTTCTACCATAACAAACAGACCGTTAGAGTGTTTGTAGGTGGCCATCATTGTCACGTGCCATCAAAGTACACCGCATCACCCCACATCGCTTGAATTCATATCTCTAGTTCTTTCCCTGACTAATTTCATCATTTTCAAGTAAAATCATGTGTTTATAGAATACTCATATTATAAATACTTATACAATAAAATATCAAAATTAATTGTGAATACTTGGCTACTTTATGATTCCTTTTGCAACTTATTGATGTTGTTAAGACTTAAGAGTTCTATAAAAAGAATAAAGATGGGTAGACACCCCTTGAGGTGTATACCACTGAAGAGTGATAGAGTGAGGTGAGAGAAAAGTGATAAAATGATGTGATATATGATGTGATAGTTAAAGAGATATAGAGAGAAATAAGAGGTGTTGGATGGATAGATTAATTTTTGGGGTATATGAGTATCATTACTCCTATAAAAAAGAAGGTTTTTTTTTACTTAGCTAAGTTTGTAATTCCTCACTTTTCATTTTCATGTCAAAGGATGAGAATATTATATTCCTATAGGAATAGAAATAGTTTTAATCTGGGCAAAATTACTCTTTTGGTCCTATAACTTTTTATTTGTTTCAATTTAGTCTTATAATTTTTTTTGTCAAGTTAGTCCCTTAACTTCGTAAGTGTTTGATGATGATTTTTAGTGTACACATCTCTCTGTGTGCTTATTGAAATGTTGTATTCATTGTTTCATATGAAAGTAGACAAGAAATATTTCAATTTAGACTTCGGAATGACCTAATTTGGACATGTATTGGATTAGAACTTGTTCTCTCAAGTTAGATATGTACACTTTTTCAGAAGGCTGTTAGTCCTAGTAAAACAAGGACTTCATATCAGAAATTTATTCTTCATCCGAAGCTTGAGAGAACAATTTCTAATTCAATACATGTTCAAATTAGGTCATTCCAAAACCTAAATTGAAATACTTTTTATCTACTTTCATATGAAACAAATAACACAACATTTCAATAAGCACACAGAGATATATGTACACTAAAAATCATCATCAAACACTCGCGAAGTTAAGGAACCAACTTGACACAAAAGAAAGTTATAGGACCAAATTAAAACAAATAAATAAGTTATAGGACCAAAAGAACAGTTTTGCCTTTAATCTGTTAACTATAACTTCCCACTCATACTTCATTCTACTATATTTTTTGAATTTTTTATTTTTAAATTAAATAAATTTTAAAAATATTTCCTAAAAATATTGAATAACAACCAAATTCATCGTGAATTATATCTGGGAATAGTATTCTTGATACTAGTCCATGAGAATATAATTGATATTAATTTATTGAGAATATCTATTACCATATTCTATAATTTATTATCACTCCTCTCCATTTAAAAAAAAAAAATTTATCGAGCAAATGAGTCAAATTGATAATATATCGTTATTTATATATTTATTTAATTTTTAAGTATTACAATAAATTTTTATATTAAACATTCTCAATTACTCTATTAACTTTTTATATTCAATGTTCATTTTTTTTCGATAGAACTATATTCAATGTACATTAAACCTAAAATGGTAACTCATTTATATTTTAAAATAATCAAAATTTATTTGTCAATGTATTATTATTGTCAATTTTCACACATTTCTTTAAAAACCAGCTCTATAAAATATTACAAATATAAAACCTAAACAAACTATATACAACACACAGACATTATCTCATTAAAAATATGTCATCTAACTCAATAAAAAAATTATTTTTTAATAAAATCATTTATAAAACATAATAAATATATTATATTATCTTGACCATCACAATATCCAAATATATTATATTATACCTAAATGGCATTTAATTGCAAAATACACTGTATGTTTTATTTTATGCCATTTTTTTAATTCTTTCTGTTTCAGTCTAATCCCCACACCACCCAGTTCATTGTTTTTGCCAGAATGGGTAGGCACGTGTTGAATTCGACGACGGAGCATAGCGTGTTTCCTTCGACGACAGTCCTGCGTATGTAACCCATTCCTCCCCTTCACTTCAGTTTCAGTTTCAATTTCATCTTCTTCTCTTATTGCTGCGCAATCCCTCCCTTTTTTCTCTTCAATTGTTCCTTCTCGCTCTCGCGTTATTACCCTCTTCAATGGAACACTTGGTTTCTCTCAAGTCTCCCTCTCAGGCCTTCCCTTCCTTCTCTTCCAAACCCAGAGCCTGGAATGTTCCTCCAACCCAAGTGAATGTCTATATTAAAAAACCCCTTTTCACTTTTTCTGTTCGAGCACAGGTGAATTTTTTTACAAATTTTCAATCTTTTCTGTAACCCTTTATTGTTCATTAATCTGGGTCTCTCTATCTGTCTGAGTTGAGTTAGTTGGGGTTCACTGATATAGGTGTTCAATTGGAGTGTGTCGATGCAAATTTTTATTTTTTTTAATTTTTTTTACTTCTGAGAAGCCCCTGTTGATTTTTGTCATGTGTTTTTTTTTTGTGTGTGGATTTTGTGGTGTTTTTTATTAGGTGGAGTCTAATGATGGTTCAGCTGTAGTAGCCACATCTGGTGAATCTGTGGTTGATGCTCTCAAAGTTAAGGAGTGGGAGGTAGGAATGTTCCACAATGAGGTTGCTGCTACCCAAGGGATAAAAATAAGGAGAAGGCCACCAACTGGACCCCCTTTGCATTATGTAGGACCCTTTCAATTCAGGTTGCAGAATGAGGGCAATACACCCCGTAACATCTTGGAAGAGATTGTGTGGAACAAGGACAAAGAAGTTGCACAAGTACTATGACTCACTTGCTTTGTTGTGCTCTATTTTTTTTCTCTCTTGATGTGTATATTGTGTTTTTCATGTAAATAGATTGATTGCCTGTGATAATGGGAACTATATTTGATTTTCAGCTTAAAGAGAGAAAACCCCTCATTGTGCTTAAGAAAGCCCTCGATAATGCCCCTCCTGCTAGGGATTTTATTGGTGCTTTAAGGGAAGCCAATGAACGAACCGGACTGCCAGGACTGATAGCTGAAGTGAAGAAGGCTTCACCAAGTAGAGGCATCTTGAGAGAAGATTTCGATCCGGTAAGTCTCGCTATGATATTTTACAGATGGAACTGTTATCTTTCTACTTTATTTGTAATCAAGGTTTTGAATTGGGTTGTGGTCACGGATGCGCCTATGTCTCAATCCTTGATATTGCGGAAAAAAAAAAGCGGACAAATGCGACTGATGCTATTGCAATTGCAACCAAGTAGAGGCATCTTAATAACTGATATCATGTGGAAAATGTTTGTGTTGGCTCCAACTTGGTGGCACCCCATTGAATCTTGTTGATCAAAGTCAGACTAGACTATTCGAGTTTTTTTTTTTGGCTTCCCTGATATCCTTGTATTTTTGTATCACTTCACCTAGCAAACCCTTCAAGCAACTTATCCAACACTGTTGTCAGTTTGTATTTCTTCTCTTCATGGTGTATGCCACTATTTTAAAGGTTCTCTCTTGTAGGTTGAAATTGCTCAAGCTTATGAGAAAGGTGGAGCAGCTTGTCTAAGTGTTTTGACAGATGAAAAGTATTTTAAGGTGAACCAACTAACTTTGAATTTGTTAGAAGCTCCTTACAAATTGAGCACTGCTAGATGATAATATTCGGTTGGTTGAGAACTAGGTAATACTTCAGATAAATGATAACTCACTCTAACTTGATCTTGGTTTTCTTTATTCAGGGAAGCTTTGAAAATCTTGAGGCAATAAGAAATGCTGGAGTAAAGGTTTGCTTAGTGAATTGCATTAATCTTTGAAATAGGATTTATTCTACCATCTAATGCTTTATAGAGGCCATGTTGATGATACTGGAAAAAATTATGCAGTGCCCTTTGTTGTGCAAAGAATTCATCATAGATGCATGGCAACTCTACTACGCTCGAAGTAAAGGTGCAGATGCAGTCCTTCTAATTGCTGCTGTTTTGCCTGATCTTGACATCAAATACATGATTAAGATATGCAAATTACTTGGACTGACCGCACTTGTTGAGGTGAGGTCAATGCTTCTTTATTTGTTTACCAAATGTGAGCATCTTAGTGTCTTGATTCTGTGCTTGAAACTTGAAAGCAATAATTAAAGCCTATTAGGTTTACAAGTATAAAATCTGTAGATAGACCAAACATATGTTGGAACCAGACCAATACCAAATTAGCTTTAATTGAAACCTTGAATTGTTATGACTGATTTGATGATTGTGATACCTGTACTGTAGCCTGTACTCATATTAAGATACAGAAATCATCAATATAATTTGCTTAGATCTCTCAATCTGTATGGTATGTTTATGCTTACCTCATGATCCGACTAGATCTACTGTGCATCTTTACTTCATGATGGCCAAGAGGATTTATATCTTTCTTTTGGAAATTTTATATTGTTTTAACATAGGTGCACGATGAGAGGGAATTTGATCGTGTTCTTGGAATAGAGGGGATTGAGCTTATTGGCATTAACAACCGTAATCTTGGTATGCCTCATCACTCCTCTCTCTCCTCCCATCCCCACTCTTTTCTTTCTTCTTGTTTTTGATGAAATGGTATGCTTTTCTTTTGCATCTACTTAAAATAGGATTAGTAAGTAAATTATGCAAGTTGGCTTTCACTTTGCACTTCAAATTAAATTCTGTTGATGTTTTGTATCTGCCTTTTTCCAGTACCTCCAATTGTGTGTATTTTTAATTTCTACTTTTGCTTTCATTTTCTGTGTATGTTCCCAATTCCCTTCATTTTTCTTCTGTCTTTCTTTTCCTTCTACACGGAAGGATTATAACTTCAGAGATCCTTTTCTTGCCTTATTACAACAATATTTTTGGGGAAAAAAATGAGTTATGCAATTACTTTTATCTGCATACTGTGCTTCTACTAGCAAGTTTTTTCTGTTACTTTCTCTTCCATCTCTCTGTCTCTCTCTCTCTCTCTCTCTCTCTCTGTGTGTGTGTGTTGTGTACACATTGTTGTAACATATTAGTATTGTGAATATGGAGAATAAATCTTTCAGGTTCGAAGTATATGTTTGACCGTTTGAGAATACTAATAATTTTTTACTTTGCTTTCTATTCTTTTGTGTCAATGTCTGAATATTGAAAGGATCTGACTCATCAATTGTGGCTTTTCTTTTTCTGGGGTTGCAGAAACATTTGAGGTGGATATCGGCATCACAAAAAGGCTTCTTGAAGGAGAGCGAGGCAAAATAATCCGCGAGAAAAACATAATTGTACATGGCCTTTCCTTTGTTTATTTGATCTTACTTCAAAGAAATGTTATTTTATTTTTAACTTGAAAAAAATGTTATTTTAAACTGATGCTTGTATGGTTTGTTTAGATGGTAGGGGAATCTGGTCTGTTCACTCCTGCAGATATTGCTTATGTACAAGAAGCAGGAGTTAAAGCTGTAAGTATTGGGAACTGTCTAACATTTGTTACTTGTTGATTATATTTATTTATTAAATTTTTCCAACTTGTATGGTAAACCAACATTCAACCATTGTACTGTACCCTTATGATACAATAGCAACTCCCATATAATGTCACCATTTTATTTTTCTGCAGGTTTTGGTTGGAGAGTCTATTGTGAAACAAAGTGATCCTGGGAAGGGAATCGGCAATCTCTTTGGCAAAGATATCTCTTTGAATTAGATATCTCTTTGGGAAGGGAATCAGCAATCAACAGTTTTATAGTATTACATAACAGATTATTATAAGGTCCTTCATCTGGTGCCTTCTACATTTGCTTGTACCATATTAATAAAACCTTGTCAGCAGCAAACATGTACCAAAATATATTATGCATATTTTTAGATGCTTTATTACAACTAAATTATATCATTTTTGCGAGACGTTGGATTATTTGGCGACAGATTGTGTGTCGTTACTCGTTAGCTTTGCATTGAATATCAATTATACATCATTTGAAGTGCTATAACCCACAAGTTGTTGGACTTAGGTATGGGTTCTGATATTAGACAATTATAATTTATTATAATAATCTCATTCTAGCCAACATATATCACTTCACATCAAATTTAGTTTTCACTGATCTATTTTGTAAAACAAAGATATCTAATATCTAATTTCTTTGGCAACCTGAAAAAGTGAGCAACATTCTTCTCATGTGTATTATTGACATCTTTTGTAGAAGAGGGTAAATCTTAACTACACAACTATACATGAAAAGTCAACATTCTCCTTGAGCGTATTTATAGGAGGAATAAGAGTAAATATAAACCATACAACCATAAATAATATATACCAATCAATATCGACCATACGACCATTGGTATTTTATCCATTCTTGTATGGTTGATATACACTCTATTGGTAATCTCAAAATCTTTGTGGGAGGAGTCAGGGTTAGGGCCTCAGATAGCAAGTTGTTGGACTTAGATCTGGGTTATGATATTAAGCAATTAGAGTTCTTGATAATAATCTTATATTCTATCTAAACATAATTCATTTCACATCAAATATACTTTTCACTAAAATCTACTTTGCAAAACCAAGATATCTAAATTCAAGTTTGCAAGCCTTTTTGCCCAAACACACACACGCACACTTAGTATCTAATATCTTTGGCAACCTCAAAAAAGTGAGCAACATTCTCCTCAGGCGTTCCTACTACAATGCCATGACCAAGATTCAAGATATGTTTTCCCCTACCTGCTTTTCTCACAGTATCGTTTATTCTCTGAGTGATGAACTCTTTTGAACCGAAAAGAACACCGGGATCCACGTTACCCTGGAGTACTACATTTGGTCCCAGCCTCCTCCTACCATCCGCCATGTCGACCGTCCAATCCAAGCTAATTACGTCCACGCCCGATGAAGTTAGCAGCTCAAGCAATCCCCCTGACCCACTTGCATAAAGGATTAAAGGGAGTTGTGGATGTGTTTTCTTCACAATATTTACAATCTGCTTCAAGTAAGGCAAACTGAATTCTTCAAAATCCACTGGACTAAGCTCTGTTGCCCATGAGTCAAAGATCTGAACAGCCTGAGCTCCATTGTCAGCTTGGTATTGAATGTATCTTGCCATTGACTTTGTAAACTTTTTTAGTAATGAGTGGAGGACCTGTGGATGAATTATAGTTCCATAAAAATAAGCAAGGAAAAAATCAATATTCAATCAAAGACATAGGTTCTGTTTGGGTTCAGAAGCCCAACTTATAACTTATGAAGAAGTTAGCTCTGCATTGCATTCTTATTTTTCTCATATGGAAAAAAGGAAAAATTGTTAAATAGTCAATAGGTGCCTATTGAGAAGTTAAAAAAAGAGAACTTTTGAAAAAATTGAAATGCAAAAGCTGATTTCAACTTATATTAGAAGCTATTAGTTCAAAAACTCAGATTATAAGTACTTATAGAAAAAATTATCCAAACAAGCTCATAGACTTTTCAAGTGAAAATAATCAGTTCCAACCCTTAATGGGACACCTAGATAGAGAAGTTTCAATCTGTCCTACATCGATCCTACTAAACATTCTAACAAGCGTGCCTTAATATTCTATATTAGAACTAATTTGAAAAGGATCAAGCGTTATTCATTCTAGCCATCACAAGAGAGCTGAAAACTTCTAAACATCATAGCAAAGTAACTATTGATAGGACAGACAGGGAAGCATGTTTACCTTGGGTTCAGAGAAAGCCAATTTCTTTATTTTTGAGAAGTGTTTTGATGAACCACCTTCAACCACATACGATGCCAGGGTGAATGGAGCCCCGACAAAACCAAGGACTGCAGCTTTATTATCCACCTGCAATCAATATTCATTATTCAATACTACATCTTTTATAATCAATTAGATAGATAATAATAAGAACACAAGGGAATGATGAATTAATTTGGACATCCAGTAACAATAAAGAAACAAGTATTCAACACCATGAGACATACACATCAAATCATATTATCATAAAAGCCATATGCAGGAAATGATGGATGGTTTGAAAGAATGAAAAAGGCCTTCAATCACTTTTTCCATGTCATTCATTACAACCCTCTCCACCTGTGATACACAGCCAGTGGCCATCCATAAAATGCACAGTGTGCCTTTTAAATCAAATAAACAAATAAGTGGCACTTGGCCACATTGAAAGGCTATTGCCATAAAAGGAATTTTGGTGTGTGAAATAACAACAGCAGAAATTCAATGGTAAAAAGCCTAAAAAGGACATAGGATCATTCAGACCTCTTTCCTCAAAATTGTCAGTGCTTCACCAACATATGGAACTGAATCTTCAGGAACAAACTCCCTCACTTTATCAACCTGGGCAGCTGTGCTAATAGGATCAAATATGATAGGACCTTTACCCTTCACAATATCAAAGGGTATATTCATTCCAGAAAGTGGGGTAAGAATATCTGAGAATAAAATCACCTGTCACAGAATTAATACCAAGCAAACAATTAATGCAATGAAACCAGAACCATTAACACAAAAAGTAGACTAACAAAAAATGTCCCAAGATGGAACAAATGTATAAATGAGTGCAAGAGTGTTATCTTACCCCATCAGGCTTGAAAACTTTCCATGGTTGCAGTGAAATTTCCACTACAAGATCAACATTTTCAGATCTCACACGAAATGAAGGATATTTCTCATAGATGACTTGGTAACTCTGGTTAATAAGGGTTAGCGAATTAGATCTATTTTCAGTAAAGAAAAAATACTCATATCAAAGTCAAGAGTACTGCATATTATAGCCAAAAAATTGCAAGCCACGAGAATCTCAAAGCAACAAATACGATGCCACCAGTAATTCATGCAGGATGAAAATCCAACCAATTTGGCAGAGCAAAGCTGTGCTTGATGATGTCAAGTGGCATTAAAAGCAGGCATGAACAATGAACTTTGTTACATATGACAACAGTCATTTAAATTTAAAAATCACCAAGAAACAAAGCTAAAGCAACCAGGCATGGGTTCAAATAAATACTTATGCTAAAAGTTCAGTCCAGAAAACTTTCTCAAATGGAGATATATCCGGAAAATGGTAACACACACCATAAGCCTTAGTTTCAGGCAAAGGGGAAAACTGATTCCAAAAAAAAAAAAAAGGCTAACCAACACAACAACATTTTCGTTATACAATATGTGAAATAAAGCAAATTCTGGCACACTGTTCTTTCATTTTGGCAAAAGAGCAAGTAAGTCTATCCAAAAAAAGAAAGAAAAGAAACAAGAGCAATGGATTTGCAGACATAATTTCTAAAGAATCTAAGAAAATTCAGAAGTCCAAGTACTTAAACCCCGAAGTTCTAACTAAAATTACAACTATGTTTTCCTCATTTCCAACTATGTACTAATTCCCCAAATATTGTAGACTGTGAGCACAAGCAGAAAGAACTATTAATTAGCTGCATAAACCTGCCTTCATGTACCTCCCTGCTTGCCTCATGAGCCAAACTGGGGGTCTTTCAACATCTTTCCCGCGAACCGCGTTAAGAAATAGAGGTTCTGCAGCAGCAGCACTTGTCTTTGGTTCAGCAACTATTCCTGCACGTGATTTTTCCACAACTCATAAATCCCCTCAATACTTTGTGAAGAACAAAACAAAAACAGACAACACAAGAATGGCCGTTTGCTAAGACCAGAAAACGACAGCTAAAAAACAAAAACATAGGATACTACAAAAATAATATGGCCAAAAACCACTCCCATTAGTAATTGGCACGCTTCGAAGGAGGAAGCATTATTGGGAATTAAGAAAAATGAAAGATTACCCCCAATGGAACAAGTAATTGGGTCCCTTGATTTGGAGGAAAAATTGAAACTTGATGATCTGGGGTTAGAGGGTAGAATGGAGCTGAGGCTAGTGTTGTTGATACACGACATATTTCTACTTCGATGTTTGTTATGTTACGCTGTCGTTTGTGGCTTTTTTCTTCATCTTCCCCCTTAAAAGGAAGTTAGTTCGGTTCCATTGGTTGGGGGACAAAGGAAAGATAAGGAGGAAATCAACAATCTAATCCATCCAATCCTTACAACAATCCAGTAGTCACTCACTTTCTCCATCGCCATGTCAGCACTAGTAGTTCCATGAAAATGAAATGAAAATTACCCAACAACTTTGAGATGCCATGTGTTATGTGTATGTTACTTTCTTTTTGTTTAAAAAAATGAAATAAATTGCATCAAGCAAAAATTCCTTTATTTTTTTTTTATATGAGGGAGGCCAAAATTCATTTATTTTATGACTTTGGATGATATATTCGCATTTAATTAGATTTTGACATGGAGGCTGCTTGGATGATTTTGACCCGGCTTCTGGATTTCTTGAGATGTAGGCTGGCCAAACTTCTCTAGAATATCTTTGAATTGATAATTTCATTTTTGGTCACATAAGATTTTGATTTTTTGTTTCTTTGAAAAAAAAGGGTTAAACTCTCCTTTTAGTTTTTAATTTTTTTATTTCTCATAAAAATTACTGCGATTCAGTTTTCTTTTAATTTCTTCAAATTTCTATTAAATTTTAAAACTATAAATCTTTCAAATTATTCCCTATATAAGTCATAAATCTTTGACCATTCTGAGTATGCGAGACACCATAGCCTTCACCAACATGTTCTGCACAGTCCGCCTTCACTCTTTTCATCAGGCAACATACTTGTATTCAGATTACATAATGAAATATTTACACGGGCAAAATGCAAATAAATGTGGACTAACATTCCACCAAAAAAATATGAACTAATCTTATCAGCATCCTCTATCTTAAAACATGTCAGCAAAATGAACCCGGAACTGTATTCTTCAACAATCTCCATGAATTGATGAAAGTGAGACATTCACTAGTACAAAACTACAAATTCCAGACCACCATGATTCCTGTACAACTGCCAAAACAACTTGCCTTTTAGACACTCCAAGCAATTAAATTTTCCATCATTGCTAATATAATGGTCTCAGTAAACACCACATTCAATAAAAAAACTTGGAGCAAGAGAAATTAAGTGTCCAGGTTTATGAAGAATCCTCTTTATGTGTCCATGATTCCAATATCAAAATTTCAAAGTTTATAATGTGGTGAGGCCTAGGGAATGATTGTTCAATGCACCAGGAAATACTTAGAAGATTATAAGCACATGAGAGAGAGCCAGGGGTGTTTTTGAAATTAAAAAAAAAGATTAATAGAATGAGTTGAAACGCATTATTAAATAATAAGTTAAAATTTTAAAAAGAAAAAAAATCAGACATGAGGAGAATGGGATGAAGATACCGTCATTTGACAACTAGTCATACTTAAAAGGCAGATTATTCTTCCGAGTCCTCTGAAGATTCTACATAGTAGATCCATTGGGACTGCAAACCATTCAAAAGCCATAATTGAAAACTATTTTTGTGTAAATGTAACTACTTAAGCAGATTGCAATAATTGGAATATCCATTGAGACTTAGTAGAGGCAAACCTTATCAACCTTCCCAGCCATTGCTGAATCAGCTCCATCATTCACCTAAACAAATCACCTTGTTGTCAGAGATAAACAGGAATCTCATATTTGGAAGAATGAACTCAATTTTATTTTAAGAAGGGATGGGGTGAGGGTCACAATATAAGACAATGGTGTGAACAAAATGCAGTGCACAAACCAGGCTCCATTGACACCTCTTCCCCTCATCCTTGCTTATTTTAATACTACCTTCATCAAGAAGTGGTGTGTTGATGTAATATTGTGCGAGTCAGAAAAATGAGATGCTCTGCAATTCTTGCTCTTAACATCTCATAAATAGTCAAACCAGATAACATTAATGCTAAGTATGCAAACAAAAAATGAATTACATGTGAATCTAAGAAACTGATGACTAACAAAGCTCTTGTTTGAATGTATTAGCAAAAGCAACAATTTGGTTCGATCTGTACCCATAATTACAATGTAAGTGTGAAACTGTACAAGTGTATCTCGAGACCCCATATATAACAATTTTGAAACTTCAATGGATAATTTCTTAGGGCCTAAACTAGGCAAGCAAGCCAGGATAAAAACTTAAAGGGAATGAATTTCAATATTGACATATACCAAAAAGAAAAAATATCAACATTGCCATTGTCCAGTTACCTTTATGATCTTATTAGCCTCCTGATTCAAAGCTTCTTGGTGCCTATAGTCCAATTCTCGAGCCTGGGAAACATATGGTTGCTTCTCCTGAAGAGACAGGGAAATTATACTCCAAAGGGAAGACAAATTTCACATTAAAGAAATAATAATGGAGTAAGTTTTTACCTCCTTGGACATGTTTTTCCACTTTTCAAATCCCATCCTATCCATTTCAATATAATTTTCCATCTCATAACCCTTCATGAAGCTTTCCCTGAGAAAGAAAGACAAATCAATGGAAAATGCAAACTTTTCATAGAAGTCACATGAAACTTTTTTACATGGGACTCACTATCTATGCTCATGTATTCCCTCACTTTAGTAACAAAATTATTCTTACAAAATAACATTGTTGCCAATCAATATAACATGACTTTTACCATATAAACCAAACATGAAAACCTCCATTGAATTGTGAATACAGAGAAGGAACGACATTACATATCAAAGATCATAGTATCTTTAAAAGGAAAACATGGCTACGCAGAGCAGAATCTCAACTGAGATCAAGTTTGAACAGGAATCATGTCACATTTATAAAAAACAATACTGCAAAATACAACTCTCCATAAATAACATATAGGATGTGTACAAAAACAAAAAATTGAAAAGACATGCACATATCTTCAGTAAGGGATGCTATAAAAGATTGAAATTTCATCAGTACTAGCTGATGGATCCAACCCTTACAAAGTACAGGTATGTGACATATGTCCTAGCTAGGAAAAGTGACATGTATCCCACTTAGACCTACTTTTCTTATGTAATAGTAATAGTAATAGTAATTGATTACATTAACCAAACAATATGGGGTTAAAAAAATTAAATGAATAAATAAGGATTAAGGGTGAGAAAGTTGGGGGGATGTGTTACATAAACAAACGGTAAGGCGAAATGGGTTGGTCCCTTAATTGTTGATTGTTTTGTGGGAGAAGTCGCATTGGCATGCCATGTATTCCCTTGAACCTCTTGGCTTCCATCTTGCCTTCGCAATGGTGCATATCAGCCAAGGCAACAGCCACCGACACCCCACATGTCCCACTACAACACACAATCAAAATCAAATGTACACACATAATTATAATTATAAGCACAAAACAATCAAATAACTGAAACATGTGAAAGGCATGAACAAGAACCTCCCAAGTAGGAAACAAACATATAAATAGGGGAAAAGAAAAGCATTACATTAATGGTTTTCATTATTCATATATATGGTTGAGCCCCACATTGGAAAGGAAGAAGGAGCATATATATGACATACCATTTCTGATAGGCACTTCCATCTGAAGCGCGACGAATGGCGAACACCCTCTTCATAATTATAACTCTCCCTCGGTTAGAGGCAGAGTTGCTCTGCAGGCAGATGAAGTGTTGACTGAACTAGGTTGTCGTTTCTACAACCTTCCAACTCGTGCACTCGATGATCATCGTCAGCATTTGTTGAATGCTGATAGAAAAAACAACTAGTGTGCCTTCAAATGTTGTAGAGCCGAAACGGTTCGGTTCGGTTCACAAATTGCCGCCTGTGGCTATAAAATTTTCACCTCCATCGCCGCCAGGCGCCAGCTTCTAAATTTGCTTTTCATCCCAAATTTTTCTTTTAAGAATAAAAAAAAAAGTGTACAAACTTTTCCCGCGGGAACCCAAATCACGGGGCAAGGCCTTCTGTTGTGTTCGCTAATCTCGGGGCAGATCATGATGGAGCAGGAGCACATATATTATTATTCATTATTTATTTATTTGTTTTAAAAAATTGAGTAAGTGCGTGGTTTTGATTAATTTTTTTAAGAGAACAAAATGTATTCATTGTTAAATTTGTTAAAAAATATAATTTTAATTGTAACCTACTTGAATACAAAATTAATATAAGAGCAATGATAGGCTAATACCTATCCTACCATGCAACACCCATGTGGTATGAGTAAAACTCAAAATTTGGGTGTTGCATGGTGGTCCATGTAATATTATGCTTAATATAAACAAGTCCTAAAACAATTGCTTCCGATGCAGGAAGTAGTATAAAAAATATATAATGCATTAAGCATATACTGATAAATAAAGGACAACAGTTTTTAAAATTTGTATTTTATAAGAAAAATTATCATGTTTTAGGATGAAAAAACTTTTTACTTTATATCATTAAATAAATAATACATCAATTACAATATTAAAAATATAATTAATGTAACAAAGAATAGTAAGTTGTATAATCAAAGTAGTACCTGTTTAAATATAGATTACGAGATATTTTTTACTCCTCATCCGCTTAATGTTTTATTTTGGACTTAAATATATTTTTGCATAGAATAAAACAAAAAATAAACATATTTACAAAAAATATATATATATATATATATATATTTAAACCTTAATTGGAATCTCTTGAAGACGACCAAGAATAAAATTTTTGTAAATGTGATAAACATTTAACAAGCATAAAATATAATAAAGGAACAATATGATCAATCACACTCAGCTCGTCAATATTAACATGAATATATAATAAAAGAACTTGGAAATAACAAATCAAAATACTTCAAGTTGAACTCATTAATCCCATCGGAAAGGTGGCAGAACCCAGAAAGGAGGTGGCATCCGCTTGAAGGAGGGATTGTATGGGTAATGATGACCAAAGCTTCCATCCTTTACATTGTAGATCCCTAGATCGAATGGCCCACGTGGATAAGGAATTGGTGAGTCCTCATTATAATCATCAGCATAATATATCGAATCCTCCTGTAGAGAGAAATAAGAAGCTGACACAGAGATGGAATCATTATCTCCCACGAATAGAACATTGTCTCCTAGACTTTCAAGTTTTGACATTTGTCGAATCTTCCCACTTTGAGTATCGAGTTCCAACTTATACACTTGGAAACTTTGGGTACCCTTGTTGCAATACCTATAAATATGTTCACCATCCTCAAAAGCCAAAAACCTTCTTACCATCCACGAGTCTCCCTCCAATGACTTCACAAGATAAGCACGGTGGCAATAAGTTTCATTGTAGCTTCCTTGTAAAACTACATCAGGAATCATCTCCTCCCTATAGGGGTCATTATGTAAATAACAAAGATTGAAGGACACAATATCATTCCATCGACTCACAGCATATACTAGATCATCATGGAACATAAGGTCGGTGAAGCAAAAATAGTCATCAGTGTCTATGTAAGTCCAAAATGTTTGGCCTGCTCCTATAGAAGCAAGACAACAACGCATGCTGTGAAGTGCCGCAACCACATAATCATTTGGGCTTGTCATGGGATCTTTTGACAAAGTAACCTTGCGTATGTTGCATTCAAAATTCACATGTGTTGATACGAGATCGAGGGGTGGAAGACTAATGGGAGCTACATTATTCTTAAAAGGGTTCAATAAAGTTATGACATTTTTAGCATCCACGGTTGCAAGCCATCCATGGGTAGAGCCACAACACCTCTTACCATAAGGAACTGGTAATTGAAAGGGATTATACACTTTCTTGCCTGGAATGCCATACAAACTCCTCTTTGTCCTGCCCTTCCTTTTCGTGGGGATCATTAGCATGGGCGACACATGAGTCCTGAAGTGTTGGTTTTGATGGTTAAGCTTTGCAACTAATCGCCAACTCTTGCACACGGCACCAAACCAAACATGGTCTATTCGTTCTTCCAATTTGTCAAGAACCAAACTAAGTGTGAGTGCTTGTAAATTTGCCCAATCCGGCTCCATGGGGTGAATGAGAAAGAACTAATAAAAAGAGGGATATGGGAGAAACTACGAAACCTAATTAAGCTAATGTATGCACACATATATATATAGTATTCAAATCAGATTCAAAATCAAGACAAATTAGAATTCTATTTGATATATAATTCCGTGCTGGTTTGTTGTAATTAGAAGATTTTCAAGAAAGTTTAAAAGAAAAAAAATCTATGCATTAGTTAAATTTGAAAATATCTTAAAACAAGCTAGAATTTTAAAGAGATTCTATTCAAAATACAAATCTTATCTAATTTTTTAAATTCGTGAACGGCATCTTTGAATAATGATATTTTTTTTGGGTAAAAAGTGGTAGAATGGGATTAAAATTTAAACCCATCTAAGACATGATTGACCATATATCTATACCAACTTACATTGGTTTTAACTGATAATATTAAATTTTAAAAACGAAATGGTATGAGATAAACCAATTACAAAATTTGAATTAATCCAAGTTCTTTTGAGCTAATCAATCATATTTTTTTCATTTTAAAGATGTTTACTATATATAATTTTCTTTTTGGTATTAAGGGGACCAAAACCCCAAGAAAAATTATTACAAAGGTACAAACCTTGGGGTAGACATACCCAATGTTTACTTTTAATCTATATTAGTTAAATTATACGTAAATTAATTAAATCTATTCCTTTTATTAGTCAAAATAATTACAGACTTTTTATTATCAGTTAGAATCTAGAATTTATATCGATCATTGTTTCAGTTATCAATAAATTTCGGGTAAACTATACTCCCCTCACTTCAGAGATAGTTGAATTACACTCCCCTCTCTCGTATGTTAAAATATACATTTTTCTTCCATGAGAAATAAATATGTATTACACTTAAGTCTATTTTAACATGAACAAAGTTTTTTATGGTGGTGAATGACTTTGAACAATCAATCTACAAAAATATTTATAATCTTTAATATCATGTATCATAAACTATTCTTGAGTACTTTATTATTGATTTTATAACTTTAAAAGATAAAATAAAGTTTTAAATATCCTTTTATTGGCTTCAGAACTTAATTTGACCTTTGCCAAAAAAAAACTTAATTTGACCAAAATCTTTATTTTTTTCTTTTATTTTGCCATATAGTTGATAGTAGTGATTCAAAACTATATATATGTTAATAATCAAAAGTAGAGAAAAAAATATGCAAAAGAAGCTTGATCATATTAAATTAGACTAAAGTGTATTATATGTTTATTATTTCTCATGCGAGAAGAGTATATATTTTAACGTAAGAGGAGAGCATAGTGTAATTTACTAAAAAAAAATTATATTGTCAACTAAAATTTGAAACGGTTAGGGTCCGTTTGAGACACAGGATAAGACAGACACAATACGATGGATCTGACTCTTCTAAAGTGAGCAAATCACTTTAGAGTGTAAAATAATTAATCTCAATCATTGGTGAAAAAATTAATGATTGATATTATAAGTACATGTATAACAAATCACCCTTGATTTTCTTATTAATGGTTAAGATTATTTACTTTACGCTTTACTCACTTTGGAGGATAATTTATCATATTGGGATAAACTATCATGTCCTGTCTAAATCCAGTATTTGGTGAGCCAGTAGAATAGAACAAGTCAATCTTGTCACATTATCCTATCCTGTCTTCCAGTTATAATTTTATCCTGTGGTAGGAGCTGGGTTAGAAACCAATATGATAGGATAAGGTTAGGATCAACTTATCATCTAAAATAAAAAATTAATAATTTTTTTTAATTACGACAAATAATTTTAAATATAAAAAATATCTAAATTAAAAATTATAAAACTAATAATATAAATTAAAAAATAATTTAAATTAATAAAAATAAAAAAAGTCCATCAAAAAATGAAAATTAAAAATGAAAATATAATAAAAAATTCAAAATTTTAAAATAAAAAATATTCAAATTAATTTGAATTGGTAATAATCTAAAAAATATTAAAATTAATTTTAAAAATTATATAGAATTTTATGATTTTATATAATTTATACCCTATCATATTATTATTTAATTTGGTCTATCTCAAACATAATGAAGAGATAATATAAGACTATCATGCTTGTTGTATCATGTAGGCATTAAACATAAGATAGTTTTGTAATTTAAAACACCCTTATTAATTAATATTATATATACTAGCGGATAGACGAGCACTGCTGTGCCTGTGTCCTCTTTTTCTATTTTTGTTTAATATGAAAATCATATATTGATGTGTAAATATGATTGGTTATTATATACTTATTCATATAATATGTTAATAATAATATGTTATACATAACTTACGTGATATGTAGGAAAAAATGTGTTAGACATGCTATTAACACTTCTTTTAAGAAGCCTTTTATTGCAATTAACTTTCGTATCGATAGCACTAAAATAATTTTTAAAATTATGTGAATAATCTTACCCTTTTGTTTGGCAGAAGTCCTTCTCTACAATTAATTTTCATATCGATAGACAGCTCAACGACTTAGAATTTTACTTATTTTATATTCTATCTCAATCGTTGGATGCAAATAACTAACTCTATGTGTTTAAATTTAAAGTTAAATATTGAATGACAAAAATGAAAAGAAATGAAGGCACAAAAAATTGGGTCCATTTAATTTGGGAAAGGCAAAAAGTTTCCCAGCAATGAGAAAGTGATCTTTGTACCATTGATTTGGATGACTTTTACATCAACGACTGAGATGCATTACCCGTCACCTAATCAGTCAATTACACATATTTTATATTATTTGCTAAAAGGGGTCTTAAGAATAACAATATTTAAAATAAACCGACATATTAAAAAAATTAATATAATAATAAAATTTTCAAATCTATAATCTGTAATAAAAACAATGAAACAGTTATATTTTTCCATATTAATAAAAAAAGGCATCAGATTTGGAAGTAAATAGTGGAATAAAATCTACTGATAGTTGCTCATCAGATTTGATAGTGATTTTGCTGCCAGATAGAGCCTATAATTGATGTCAAAAAAAAATCACATGTAAAAAAAAATTAGAATTAGTGAATTTTGGAATCGAATCTAATATTTTACTCACCTGATAGAATGACTTATTTGCTCCTTTCTCCTGATAATCAATTTGCTACCTGTGTGCGTGATTGTGTGCAACACGTGGTGGTGTTTGATAAGCCTTGTAAATTTTGTTGGATAAGATTTGTCATCTCATCCATGTATTTAGGCTACTTTCTTTCATTTTTAATAAATTTTGAAACCAAAAGATAACTTCTTTTAGAGATTCCCCAACACAAATTTTATTTATTATAATTAAAAAAATAGAGGAAAGCAAATTTAGAACGCCACGTAGACCTACAAATCGTTCTATAAACGACACCCGTAAAAGTAAGGGTTCATAAATATATATATTATAGATGTTGCATTATAAAAGATGTAGAGTTAGTGCTTACGCCAAACCAAGCAAATATCTGTTTTATATTGGTTTTAATACGGGAAACTTTTTTTTTTCTTAATATAATCTTTAATTTAATATGGGAAACTTGTTTGTCTGCATGGCTTCTGGGTCTGGCGATGATAGAAGAGACTTTGACCACATGTGCCATGAGTGTGGTTCACAATTTGGTGACAACAAAGGCCTTGAAGATCATATGAAGAGCCTGCACAAAGGCAAATACAAATGCTTTAAATGTAAACGTGTCTTTACAACGAAGGAGAAAAGAGTCGAGCACTTGATCAAGAATGGGAAGTGCAGCAAAAAATATTGATGTTCCTGTTTTCTATATTATATTTTAAAGTTGTTTAGGGTTATATTGATGTTATATGATATATTGATGTTACTGTTTTCTTTTCTTTTTTTATTCCTAGTTTATAATATAATAAAATAATAAAATTTACAGTATAGCTCATCCAACGTTGAAATCATGTACAAGCAATTAATATATATATGAAGGGGCACATATATTATTTATTACTCCCTCTAGTCCTTTTTATAAGAAATATAAGACAAAATCATTAAGATCAAAGAAGTGCATTGAAATTGATTAATTATAATTAATGATGCTATAAATTTTCAAGAGTACCCTTTGTAGGATTTGTGTCTTTCCATGTTCTTTTTGTGGGTCTCATAATAAATAAAGGTAAAGTTAGAAATGAACAATTAATATTGTTAAAAATAAGGCATTGTTTCTTATAAAAAGAACAATAGAAATGACTCTCTTTGTTTTTTATAAAAAAAACCAGAAGGAGTATTTAATTAATTAGTTATTTGTTTAAAAAATTTGAGTTAGTGGTGTTTTGATTAATTTTTGAGTAAAATACATTCTCCTACTCTTAGAGTATCAATATTACACTTCTTTCTCTCTTATTTGAAAATACACACTTCCTTCCCTTTACATTTTATTTCATAAATTTGTTTTTTATTATTTAATTAATTGGAAAAATAAATATGAGTCAACATACCCACGTGGAGGCCACGTCGTCTAAAATGTCCAGCTGGCATGTGCTGATGTGGACTTTCGCCTGCACATCAGCAGTTAACAAACCCAATTTAATGGCACGGACCATTTCTATAAATGAGGAGAGAAAAAAAAAAAGGGACCAAACTTGGGAACAAAATTAGGTGAATACTATGGTACCCATGTGAATTTTTGGGGTATTGGTACCCATCTGATGTGGACCAATTAAAAGTTTCCATTTGTATTTCACTGACCAGGTCATTAAATGAAAGATAATTGCAAATAAATCCCCTCTTTTATTTATTTTCATTTCCACCCCAGTTTCTCTCTCCTGCGTAACCCTAGTCCCTAGCAACACCCATCTGCTCAATCTCCATCCCCTCAATTCCTGGATCTCAAAACCGCCGACCTCACCTCTCCGTCGTCACCACCAAGCTCGTCTCATCTCTCACCTCAACCTTTCCCCCAGCATGGCCACTGTCACCTTCCTCGTCCTCGGCAACGGCTCCCCCAACGTCTTCTCATCCCTCGTCACCCTCTGCGCCGGCCAATACCGAGCTGGCTTCGGCGCCAACCTCTCTGCTGGTGCCTTCGTCTCCGCCCTCGTAGTCAGCTTCGTTGCGATCTACGCCGCCCTCGAAAAAATCAAAAACGCAAAAGAGAGAGTAATGAAAGGGCGATCCTTAGATCTTGAGGTTTCAGCGAGTTTGGTTGGGAGGTTGGACTCCTCGAATCCATCGACAGTGCCAGCGCTTGCTGATGTGGCACCACTCCAGGAGAGTGGCTTGGTGGGGCTGGCCCAGGTGGAGTTGGGGTTTGGCAGCATGCCTCGGAACAGACCTGGAGCATCGCAAAAGATGAAGTCTCAGCGGCTGGCTATTACTGATGATCGTTCAAAAGTAAAATTAGAACTTTCAGCAGACTCGTTTCTTTATCAGACAACCAAGACTGTTATTCATCAAAGGGGCCGGGTAAGTGTTTTGATTGATTTTGAGTGTCTTATAAGCGATTGATAAGATGCTTTAGCGAGCACCATTCTTTGTTTTTTTTCTGGGTAAAAGTTGTTGGATGGAGGTGATTTTAACGGAGGAGGAGGCAGCTGAGTGGGTTTACAGAGGCGAAGGAGTTGTTAATCTTGTTCTCGCTTACACCGGATCATTCCCTACATTTGTGTGTTCTTCCTCTTCCTCAATTTCTCTCTTATTAATCGCATTGTTTTCGAAGCTCAATGTAGTAATGCGTAATCGCATTGTTTTCGAAGTCTCTAAGGAATGGCACACAGGCTATTGCTACGAGGAGCCCTTCTTCTTTGACTGTGCATGAACGTCTCCTCCGGAAAGATGTAGAACTCATTTCATCTTCAAACAATGAAATTGCAAGCCAACTATTTGTCTGCCACGTTATGAAACCATTGCTTGGTTGCAAATATGTTGATGCTGGGGTACGTGTTGTGTTGTCAAGAACCCATTAACTATGAGTGTTTGATTGTTTCAGCCATTAAATTGGTTGCGAGAGGAGGAAAAAAAAAAGGAAAATGTACTTGCTGGATTGGGATATTGATTTTGGTTTTGTTGGTAGGGCTCTACAAATGGAAATAAATAAAATGGTAGATTTGTTTGCAATTATTTTTTATTTAATGACATGGTTAGTGAAATACATATGGAAACTTTTAATTGGTCCAAATGGGTACCAGTACCCCAAAAATTCACATGGGTACCAAAGAATCTACCATAAAATTATGTAGCAAAAAAATGCATATTTATAGGGATCACAAACATATTTAACCATTTTTTTTGACTTAATATTTAACCATTTTTTAAAATATAATTATAAGTGCA
The DNA here is from genome assembly GCA_030159175.1 of Glycyrrhiza uralensis. Taxonomy (NCBI): domain Eukaryota; kingdom Viridiplantae; phylum Streptophyta; class Magnoliopsida; order Fabales; family Fabaceae; genus Glycyrrhiza; species Glycyrrhiza uralensis. Next base: position 4,477,760 of record BRZY01000006.1, read on the forward strand.
ACCCTGCTTGAATACCGAATTAACAAACTAATATAAACAAGTCCTAAAACAATTGCTTCCGTTACACATTTGAAACGTTTACTTGACCTAGCCGCCTCTCTCTCTCTCAACTTTCCCTCTACTCCTCTCTTCCTTCTTCTTCATCCACCGGAGGGGTTGGTTTTTGGCCATTTTTTGGTGGGGAGTCACTCATCTACTTCATTTTTTCTCTCCTTTTATCTAAACAAGTGGCTTTTTCCATATAGATCTGGTTTTCTTTTGTGTTTTTTCTGTGTTTTCGTCGTCTGCGTGCGACGATGTTTTGATCGTCGTCTTGGTGCGGCGTCGTTTGGTTTCCCGTCTTGTTGCAATGTTCATTTGATTTAGATTGACAGATCAGCTTCGATCCATTACATATTCAATCAAGACTTGGGCATCAACGTTACAGATCCGGAGACATGGGTATTCCGGTCACTTTGATTTTGTCACATTTGTAGGCATTTTGTCGGGTTATGCTATTAACTTGGGTGTTGTGAATTTGTTTGCAGATTCATCCTTTTCAGTTTTTAGCGATGTTAAATTTGTATTGTTATCGATGTATTTTACTAATTTGAATGAATGGGCATCTTTTTTAGTAAAAAAAAAACAATTGCTTCCGATGCAGGAAGTAGTATAAAAAAAATATATGTAATGCATTAAGCATATATTAATAAATAAAGGACAACAGTTTTTCAAATTCGTATTTTATTAGAAAAATTAGCATGTTTTAGAATAAAAAAACCTTTTACTTTATATCATTAAACAATTAATACATCAATTACAATATTAAAAATATAATTAATGTAAGAAAGAATATAATTTTTTATTTCCATTTTACCCTTATTTAAAAAAAGAAAGACTTTCTTATAGAACTAAAATATATACTAGATTATAATATAATAAAATATAAAAGAAAAAGAAAAAAAATCAAATATTAATTATTCACAATAATCAATAATTTATTTTTATTTTTAACATACAAGTAATTCATTCATTATCAATAATCAATAATTAATAATTTATCTCTAATAACCTACAAGTAATTTCTTCATAACTATAAGTCTATAACTATATAGATACATCACAACATCGAATACGGAAACTAATGAACCAGAAGTAGGCTTGACAATTGGGCCCAAACCCGTGGGTACCCATCCGAACCCGTCCCGACTTTGACGGGGAAAACCCGTTTTGACCGGGGTCGGGGACGGGTTTGGGTTTTTCCCGCATTTAAAAGTCGGGGTTGGGGTCGGGGTTGGGGAAACTAATACCCACCCTGAACCCGCCCCAAACCCGCCCCGTACATTTATTACACTTATAATATAATATTTAATGCATTAATATCATAAAAAATTACATTTTTAATTTTTTATTTCTTCATTATTATTTGTCTAACAAAATATATTAAAAAAATGTCTTAAAAAATAGAGTATTAAATTTCTTTAATTCTATCAAAATTAAAATTCTAAAATAAAAATTTGGATTCTAAAATACTAGGTGCCAGTGCGGGGGCGGGGCGGAGAAACCCGACACCCGCCGGGCACGGGGATGGGTGTTGATTTTTCAACCCCGACCAAGATCGAAGGCAGGAACGGGGAATGTAAAACCCGCCCCCGCCCCACCCCGCCCCGTTCCGTTGCCATGCCTAACCAGAAGTTAGAATAATCCGGTAAAGGCAATTTGAATTTTGAAGCAGGGGATAAAAAACTTGGGAATTAGAGATATATATCTTTCACTGTTCTTCCTTTCTTTTTGGGTAAAAAGTATGTAAGGCCAATTCAATAAAAAAAATATGTAAGGCAGTGCAATTTTTCTATCGATAGTATTCTCTGGTTGATTCAGCGGTGCTGTGCCTCTGTCCCCAATCTTCTTCAAAGTCTCCAACAGTGACCGGAACTCTGATGCACAGTCACGGTGAATGGAAGCAATTGGGAGAAAAATGTTTCAATTTTCAGATCTCACGAGACACAGGGATAAATTAGTATTTTTCAATTTTTAAAAATGATTCCATCCTATACCTCCCAAATTGAAAGGGAAGAAAAATGAGAGGAGATGTTGGAATGAGATGGAATAGATGTCACTAGGTTCCATTTCATTCTATCCATTTTTTAAAAATCCAAACAGTGAAACCCCATTCTATGCCACTCTATTCCATTCCATCCCACTTCATTCTATCAATCCAAACAAACCCTTAATGCTTATATTTTAGGATTAAATATATTTACAATCCTTACAAATTTTTTTAGTTTAGTTTATAAAAAAAATTTGTTTGTATCCTTAAAATCATATGATAGATGTGCGTTCAATTCCATTCTACCACTTTTTACCACAAGAAAATCATGTGAGTGCTACCGATTCACTTTTCAATACACTATTTATGATTAGTTGAAATTCATGTGGATACCATTAAATAACGTGGATTCATATCCTATCTAGTGGGACCCATTTTCAAAGTGATAAACCCACATTGATTTTAAGTTTTTAACCAATCACATAGAGTGTGTTAAAAAATATTCAATAATCATTATTTAAAGAGGTCATTCATGAATTTCAAAAATTAGATAAGATTTTTAGTTTGAAAAGAATCTCTTTAAAATTCTAATTTTAAGATATTTTGAAATTTAATACCAACATTCAAATGCATAGATTTTTTTTTTCTTTTAAACTTTCTTGAAAATCTTCTAATTACAACAAACCAGCACAAGCGAATATATATCAATTAGAATTCTAATTTATCTTGACTTTGAATCTGAATTGAATACTATATATATGCATAAATTAGCTTAATTAGGTTTCGTAGTTTCTCTCATATCCCTCTTTTTAGTTCTTTCTCACTCACCCCATGGAGCCAGATTGGGCAAATTTAGAAGCACTTGCACTTAGTTTGGTTCTCGACAAATTGGAAGAACGAATTGACCGTGTTTGGTTTGGTGCCGTGTGCAAGAATTGGCGATCAATTGCAAAGCTAAACCATCAAAACCAACACTTCAGGACTCGCGTGTTGCCCATGCTAATGATCCCCACGAAAAGGAAGAGCAGGACAAAGAGGAGTTTGTATGACATTCGAGGCAAGAAAGTGTATCCCTTTCAATTACCAGTTCGTTATAGTAAGAGGTGTTGTGGCTCTACCCATGGATGGCTTGCAACCGTGGATGCTAAAAATGTCATAACTTTATTGAACCCTTTTAAGAATAATGTAGCTCCCATTACTCTTCCACCCCTCTTTATTGAATCACCACGTGTGAATTTTGAATACAACATTCGCAAGGTTACTTTGTCAAAAGATCCTATGACAAGCCCAAATGATTATGTGGTTGCAGCAATTTACAGCATGAGTTGTTGTCTTGCTTTTATAAGAGCAGGCCAAACATTTTGGACTTACATAGATGACATTTACTATTTTTGCTTCACCGACCTTATATTCCATAATGATCTAGTATATGTGAGTCGATGGAATGGTATTGTGTCCTACAGTCTTTGTTATTATTTAGATAATGACCCTTCTGGGAGTGGTAGGGAGGAGATGATGATTCCCAATAATCTAGTTTTACAAGGAACCTACAATGAAACTTATTGCCACCGTGCTTATCTTGTGAAGTCATTGGAGGGAGACTTGTGGATGGTAAGAAGGTTTTTGGCTTTTGAGGATGGTGAACATATTTATAGGTATTGCAACAAGGGTACCCAAAGTTTCCAAGTGTATAAGTTGGAACTCGATATTCAAAGTGGGAAGGTTCGACAAATGTCAAAACTTGAGAGTCTCGGAGACAATGTTCTATTCGTGGGAGATAATGATTCAATCTCTGTGTCAGGTTCTTATTTCTCTTTTCAAGAGGATTCAATATATTATGCTGATGATTATAATGAGGACTCACCAATTCCTTATCCACGTGGGCCATTTGATCTAGGGATCTACAATGTAAAGAATGGAAGCTTTAATCATCATTACCCATACAACCCTTCCTTCAAGCGGATGCCACCTCCTTTCTGGGTTCTACCACCTTTCCAATGGGATTAATGAGTTCAACTTGCAGTATTTTGATTTGTTATTCTTTGTTATTCTTAATTACAAGTTTTTCATGTTCTTTTATTATATTCATACTAACATTGACAAGTGTGATTGATCATATTGTTCCTTTATTATATATGCTTGTTAAATGAATATCACTTCTACAAATTTTTTATTCTTGGTCGTCTTCACAAGATCCCAACTACGATTTTTTTAAGTCATAAGCCATTAATATATAATGTGATTTCTTTAGGTTGTCTATATCTATAAAAATAATAGCATTTGAGTAACACATTTCACATTTGATGTCCTGTATTACTCTTCACCCAATATGTATAACTCACTTGGCAACACACGCTAATTTTGTGGGTGGAAGAACTAAAGTTTAATTTCCACACAACACTCTCTTGGGGAGAAGTGAAGAGTTTTAAGTGTGGCTAAGAGCCTGTTTGGATTGGCTTATGCAGAGCTTATGAACACAGTTTATGACTGATTCATAAGCTGTTTTGGGCTTATTTTTCATAAATTACCCAAGATAGCTTATCAAAACAGCTTATGGCTTATATAAAATAAATTTCACTATAATTTTTTTTCGATTATAAAAGTAGCTTATATAGCTTATGTCATAAGCAGTAGATAAGCTTGTTATCCAAACAGGGCCTAAGTCTCGAATCGAAGATTAGCCATGGGAATACGGTGGTTTGAAAAAAAAAACTGCAAATCATCGATTCAAATATTTTAGGAAAAGAATGTGATTAGAAATATAAGACACTGTTGTGCGAATGAAATATCAAAGTTTTTTATATTTTCAGTTGCATCAGAACAAAACTGCAAAATTCCATTACAAGGAATTCATATGTAAATGCCAAACAACATTAAAAAAGACATACAACTCCCATGTTCCAAGCTAGCATACACAACAAGATGTCCGAAGTGTTGGGGGGTTCAAAAGAGTCCAAAAGCAAGGGCATCTATGGCAAGGGACCCAACAGATCGCAACTAGTAAACATTACACCATATTTTCACCAAAAACCTTATTAGGTTTATAGACTTGTTCTCTTATATTATCTTCCTAAAGCCCATTGTTAACCAACAATATGGGAATCTAAACCCACTTGAATCCCAACATTCTCTCCCTCAAGTGTGAACAAACACAACACCATATTTCCATCCAAAACGTTAAGGCGTTAAGTATATGATCAGCATGTTCTCTTAAATTATTAGTCCATTATTGACCAATACAGGACTCCAAACTCACTTGAATTCCCAATAGGATAGGGGGTTATCCATTCTAATAACCAACGACAACAGTGAAATCAACTAGCGCTGCCAAAAGCTAAGCTAGTTGTGTAATGTAAGCCAATCCCTTAGAAAAAACATATCTTACAAAATCAGACACTGCCACAAACTTCTACATGGCTAACAAAAAAACTGACAACATAAGAAACAATAAAGAATGGCAAGAGATTGATGCATGAGCTGTGGCTATTCGTCCATGCATAAGCTTTGGGAGTAAATAAATTCATGCCCTTTTATTATTTCGCTTACCCAAGGGGAATGATATTCGGATGAATCCAAACCCCTTCCTCTCTGCTATGAACTGCTTTTGATCGCGCTCATCTTTCTGATCCTGTCGTGTTGGAAGAGTTGTCGAATCTTCCCTCAACGCTCGAAGCATTTGACTCAATGCTACCTTTGTTTCAGTGTGCTCTTCCATCTCCTTTGTTGAAGGATATTCTTCAGGAACTTGCTTTCTGCTGAGTACATCCCTCATTGAAACTGAGGACCTTACGGGAGGCTTCAGATCTTGACAATTTCCAGCTTGATTGAACTTGTTGTGCTTAATCGGGTTAAACACTGCCCGTCCCTTTAGATCATTTTCCGGTATCCATCGCCGGAGAGCCTCTTCAGCAGCATGTTGCTTTCTGTTTGCAGTTTCAATACTGTTTAAAGCTTCTGTCAAGACTTGTTTGCTTCGCAGAACTTCTTCATTTGCTTCCTCCAATTTTCTTAGAATAGTCAGTTTAGAATTACTTATTTCATCAATTTGGAACTTGGAATCTGTTACCTCCTTTAAGGTAGACTCTTCAGGTATTTGAACTTCGAGATCCCTTAATGCAGAAGTCACTTTCTGATGTTCTGGCAGAGGAAACCCTGATGATGATATATCAGCACTAGATAGAGTCTTGATTTCAGCAAGAGCAACAGCTTCTGCGGCCATTGCGGCTTCTTCCATCTTTTTAGCTGCAAACCACCTCATCTCCGCAGTCTTAATACTAAATCCAATATTCTCTCCATACTCAGGCCCTTGCTTTGAAACTTCAGAGCTTCTTATTTCAGCCATTCCATTGTAGTGTCCAGCATCAAATTCGAAACTCCTCACAACGTTTTGGGAATCGTGACAAGTACAATTTGTTGTTTCTACAGGGGCTTCTGGTGGCTTTGACCTTGCTTCTTTTTGGGCCACATTTTGAGCAGAGATAGCTGCAAGCTTTGATGCTAAATTCTCACGTGTCCTCTCAAGAAAAAGTCTCTCCTTCTTCATCTTCTTATTCAAAGTTTCAACAGAAGATTGTATCGCCCCAAGATCATTTATAGTTTTACCAAGGTTCATTTTAGCTTGTTTTAACTCCATTAAGAATGCATCAGGCGATGACGTAGGGCAGGGGCTTGGACTTTGCAATATCTGTTCTTGATTGTTGACAATATTTACACACTTTGTAACAGAAGCTCCAACCTGTTCATACGAATTCACATCTGGGGCTGCAGAACATTTCAATGCTTCAGTTTGTAGTTGTTGCTTTAATTCCTCCATAATCTTTTTGGTAGCTCCCAGTTCTTCAAGCACATCAAGTGTTTCGAGTTCTTTCATTATCAAATCCTTTTCCAGCTTTGCTGCTTGTGCCTCCATTTTCTTTATGTCAAAGTCTTCAGTACCGTTCTGCTAATGACAATCTTCAACATCAGAGTGCAAATTACATTGGTTTGAACAAAGAATGAACTATGTTATGTTAGACAAAATAAATTGGCAGAACAAGTAGGTGAAAATCACAAGGATTTCCAAAAGCAAATGAAAATGGATTCCATCTTCACAGTAATTTGGGCCAATATTGTCGGTACTCATTTTGTAATAGCACATAAGAGAAATAAGCATAATACTGCTACACCAAAGTCAGCACCCAAAACAGCATTTCTAAAAGGTATATTATTTGAATCATTACATATTATGTCTTCTACTACCCTCCAATATAGTCTGAAATTATTATAGTTGTAAAATCACCAAATCAAAACTAAACCAGAAAAAATGTAACTGAGTAATATCAAAGCCCATAAGTTCATGAAATAAGATTTCATTGTCAGTGATGCTTAGACTCAGCCTAGACATTAAGGCACAAACTATAAGAGGTAAGTAAAACAGCTCCATTATTGCACTAAGCAACCAAATTCATTCAAATCAATGAATGAACTTGAAATAAAAAGGAAAAAAAAAGAACACTCTGCAGTCTGCATTGAATATGAACCCTTAAAAACCACATTATTTATAACTCTAAAAGAAGAAAAATAAACAGTGAGGTGAAAAAAACTTACATAAGCCTCACCAAGCTTGTAAAGGGGCACCCAAGGCCCGCTTCCTCCAAAACGGGTCACCGCCTCCTTAACCGACCCAAACGGCGGCGACGTATCGATTTCAGCCCTCGAACCTACCCTTCTTATCCATTGACCCGGATCCCCACCCGACCCGGTTTCCGTCTCGGGTCTCACTTCCCTCTCATCCATCGCCAAAAGAGTGCAAACTGAACGTGGGATTCAGAGAAGCGTCCAGCACAGGTGAAGTTACATAAAGGTTCGAGCTTTGACTTTTCTGACGCACACCCATTTCTGGGATTTATGGCAGTACCGAGGATCATGAATGGGAGAAAGGGGTTGGGTGATGATGATGGTGTCGCGGGGCCGAGTCACGAACTCGGTCGAAAAGCGATGGCGGGTCAGTGAACTCGGGTCCACGCTACGCTACTGCATCGACGGGTGAAACGGGAAAGCAGAAAATTAAAGAGAAAAGAGGGAACAGCAGTGGAAAGCGCTTCTGCGGGGGTGCTTTTCGCGGTTAATGCTAGTTGGTGGAGGGAAAAGTCAAAGGTAGTGGTTGCAAGGTCATGAAATTCAGCCAATGAAGACCAGCCACGTCATCAATTTTGGTGAAGTGAAGGTGAGTTTGTCGTGTTCATAAGATTCATTTTCCTTGATTTGGAGCGTGATTTGCGGATTGTGGTTCAAGGGAAAACTGCGCTCTGTGGAAACGACGGCGTATAACACGCCCCTGGCTGGAAGTATAAAACCTTTGCCATAGTCCACACGATACAACCAGGACCAGCTTTCTCTCCCTTTAAATCAAAAGCTGACTGAAAAATTAAATGGAAATATGTAAATTATTTAAAGCAAAAGAAATCTTTTTTTTTTTAAAAAAGCAAAAGTAATCTTTAAACATTGGAATAATACTACTCGAGAAGGAAAAGTACTTAATGCAAAAATGATATACTTGAACAATTAAAGAAAATGAACAAGCAATGCCCTTCGAGAAGGTTAAATTTAGACATATTTTGTGCTCTTATTTTGTTAATATCTTCATTTTTTAATAAACCATTTTGTTTATCCAAAAAAAAACTAACAAATAGAGTGTGCATATCTGAATAAATACTTAAATTTTTAGTGTACTTGCATTCCATGCTTTATCTGAAGTTGAATTCAATAATTGTCAAAGGACGACGATGCTAAGAACCAAAAAGAAATACCAAAAATAAAAACAAAAATCATTAATATAAATATTAATTACTAGCAAGGCATTGCAATGGAATATATATTGGTGAAGACTCAAGTACAATCATAAGTAGAGAATGAAAAAGTGAACTGTGGCTGCACTCTGTTAATTTGGCATTTGATGGGATCGATTGGCTTTATTCCAATGGTTGTGTTCTGTTATCATTCCCGTTCACCGGTTTTTGCTACAAATGCCTTTTTGTGGTTCTATGAGATTGAATATTTGAAGCCTCACTTTATGTTGCTGTGGAGCATTGGATGTGGTGATTACAATCAATTCTGCATTAAATTAACATGATTTATTTGTGAAATGCAACAGATTTCTAAAGTTTTCATGTGGCTCTGTTTGGTTCAGTTATATTTATTTTCTGGAGGTCTTGGGGTGGTTATTTAGCCTTGCTTGTATTATTTATGATATGATGTATTCAGGTTCACCTTGTTGGATTTTGGGTGTTTTGTTGGCTGCTTGAGTTACTTTTCGGTTAAACATTGCAGGCCAGGCTTATTGTATCTGGACTTTGTTGTGCTAATCTTCTAGCATATCCTATGTTTATGATTACATATCCTATGTTTATGATTATAGCTCTCATTTTAATATACTTTTTTAGCATATAAAAAAATAGTTTATAACTTATGAAAATAATTTAATCTCAATTTCGTTTCAATTATAAAAATAACTTATTCATAAACGCTTATATGATAAATACTTATTCAATTATAAATGCTTAATTAAGTTGTTTATCTTTGCATACTCTTATTACTACTCTAATTATAAGAGATTTTTGACAAATTTGTTTGTCCTTTTTTATAAGAAGCTTTTGAAAATATGTCATGTATTAATTATTTTTTATCCAAATTACTCTTATTTATTATGAACACTAATTTTTGTCTCTCTTTTATGATAAGTGGAGAAGAGATAGATAATGCATTAATTAAATATGAGAGAATAATTGGAAAGAGAGAATACTACTAAGGATAATTTTGAAAATACAATATAAATTAATGACAAATTTAATGCCATAAACTATACTCATCAACTAACTTCTTTATAAGAGAGAATTAAGTAAAACTCTTTTATAATTAAATACTAGAGGTAGTACTAAACAACCCGTTTAAATTTTGAGTAGATATATAGTTAATGCTTGTCGTGGTTTAATATTTTATCATTTCACCATTTAATGCATTTGACCTCTGAACTGAAATATAAAAAAAAAATACATGTATTTGGACCAATAGTATATATATTTGGACCAAATATAATTTAAATATATGTATTTTTTTTGTATATTTCAGTCCAGAAAGAACAAAGGAGAAGAAGAAGTTGCTGCATCAAATTCCTTTTCTCAGCTTTGGACCAGTAGCACTGGCTCTGCAGGTTGTTGGCGGCTCGATCAGTGCAACGAATTATAATATGGCAATGTATAGTAACACACATACAACACCTGTTTCTAGAAATGGGCCATTGCATAGTTATTCTCTTATATCAAACCACAAAATGACAAAATATCTAATTAGTATTTAGTAAGGTTGTTGATAATAATTAACAAGATTTTTCTTAGCATAGAATTACATTATCTGTTTTTCTTTTATAAGAAGCATAGAATTACATTATCATTACTTAGATGCCATTTAAAGCGAATGTGCGGGTCTAAATTAAATCAGCAAATGTGAGAACTGGGAAGTTGGAACCGTGCGAAACGTGTATGAATCACAAACCAAAGCTATCAATGCATAGAAGCAATTCTCCAATGAAAAAGCAGAAGAGGACTTTTCTGATCACACAGCTCTTGCCATATATGACATTTCATATTGCTAATTATAAATAAAAATACCTTTCACTCCGTAATGTCTCTATCTGTGATGCCTTGAGTAGGTGACCATATTCATTTATTTTTTTCCTGCTATTTAATTAGGATGAATTGTTTTAGCATCCAAATATATATCCAAGATCCAATTGCTTTGGCGTTAACCTCATAAAGTTGTGTAGGAGGAGGTAATTAATGGTTCAAAATTCAGCCCTTTGCCCCTTTCAACTACCTATAGGCAGCTAACACAAAAACAGATAATTAATTAGACATGTTTATTTATTTATATAGTTGGTTTAGAAGAGACAAAACATTGCCAATCGGATGATATTTCACGTGGCATTGATTAATCTGTGGTGTATTTGTTGTCATTCGATTCCTTGATCATGCAAAACTTATATGACCAAGATGAGAATAGACTTTTAAGACATTTCAGACCAACGGTGTCGGTGCGACAGGATTTGTTTCTCGAATAACATGGAAACATTAGATTAATGGTAGATGACAATAAGATGGTGTAATTGTCTGAAAGAAATTGTGTATAAATAGCTTAGGATATGATGATAAGTTGTTTTTAGCATATTTTTATGAATTCTTCGAAAATAACTTATAGAATACTATTAATGTTAGACAGACATCCAATACACACCCACATTTCCCACTTTACTCATTGGCATCAGGTGGTGTGTGGGTGTATGAGTGTCTGTGTATAATGACCCCTTATTAGGGATAGCAAAACGGGTCAGCCCGCGCCTGCCGAAAAATGGGCTGGCCCGCCCCGCCTCGCCAAGCAAAACGAGCCCAGAAAATATACCCCACCCCGTTTTAAGGGTGAGTCGGCGGGCTGGTCCGCCAAAATAATAATAAAAAATTTATTATTTTTCAAAAAAAATTGGAAAAAATAATAATTGGCCCGACAGGCCAGCCTGTCGGCTTTTGCGGGCTCAAAATCCTATTCCGCCCTGCCAAAAAATGAAGGGCTGGAAGGCCGGCCCGCACGGGCCAGACCAAACCCGTTTTGACACCCTACCCCTTATAGAAATAGCTCGTACGGAATTTATGCCAACTTTGCCCAAATTTCTATTCAAAAACAGAAATTGCTTATACATAAATTCTCATATGATAATTCACGGAGTATGAACAAGTTTTAGACTTTCATATGAAAGCAATTATGCACTGTGCATTTCGACAAATAACACCTCTTCGTTCAAGGAATGATCATGGACCAGAGTGCTGTTTCATTTATTACAGTTGTTCACCCGTAACCAATTTCCATTTGTCCTCAACTGATTTATTTTACCACCAATGATTTAGAATTATTCATGATTTATAAAGGAACCATCAATAAACTAGTACGTCAGTCTCTTAAACGGTCCAGATTCTTCCAAAAATAATTGAGCAGCTACCCCTAGATATCAATTAATTTTATAGCTTCAGGCATTAAATTCCGCCACAATAAAATTGGTGCGCTAGCTTGAAAACAATCCCTATTAGTATTAAATTGATCAAACAACCCTTTTTCTTGATTAAATCTATGCTCAAATGAATTCCCATATCTAGAAGCAACTAAAGCCAATTCTTTAAGTAATTTATAAGAACATGCTCCATTTGTTATATTTATATATATATGTTTTAACTTTAATGGTACCAAGTACGGGAAGCCATAAAACATGGATTTGTATTAAGTGCAGTCGTGTAGTCATGCAATCAGTGATCGAGACCGTTGATTGAGATTAGACGGATGAGAGTTTTAAGGATAAACCAAGTTTAAAATACAAATTGAAATTGTGAACTATCCAATCTCAATCCAACAATCACGATTATTTGACTGCACGACTGTACCAAAATGGTGACCGCAGCCAATCCGGATCCATAAAATATTGCTCACGAGAGTGATCAGGACTACAGGGCAAAGAATTAAAAGAGTGTATATATACTTTATTGTTATATACTTATATATAGTTCCATTTTCCGTTAAGGCATACTTTGGATCATAGTATAGAGCAGAGCAGTGTGGCAAAAATCATAGACTTTATAAAACCCAAAACGATGAGTGATGATGCCAATCATGTCTTAATTGAGAAGTCCTTCAGAATAAAGCAGGATGATAGATTCTTCTCCAAGATAATAACCAAGGAAGAAACTTCTGGGGCCAACTCTTCTTCAAGGGTGTTCTATTATGGAGAAACATCAGTTGCAATACCCTTTGTGTGGGAGGCACAACCAGGCATTCCTAAGCACCCTTTGTCTGAGAACTTTCTGCCTCCAGTACTTACACCCCCACCTTCTTATTATTCCAATTTTTCCAAGTCTAACACTAACAAGAGAAGAGAATCATCAAAAGCCAATATATTTTCATGCATTTTGCCAAGGTTTGTAGCATGCTCAAGGAGGAAGACTCATGTATCAACACCATCATCATCTCCGTCATCTTTCCCATCCTCCTCTCCGTCGTCGTCGTGGTCATTAGTATCTCCATTGTACTCACACTCCATGAGAGACAAAAATCAGGGAAGCTTCTCTTTCTCACGCTCAACAACAATTGTTAGATCCTTTTTGAAACATAAAAGCTTCAAATGGAGTTAGAGGGTGCTGTATATCCTTTTGGAACATATTGTATAAGTCATGGAGCATGGCTGGCTAGTTAATGAAGGTAACTTTGTTAGAAATTAATTAGATTTGCCTACATATGGTTTACAAATATTTAAAAATTTAGTTGTTTGATTGGTTACTGTGGTGAGTTTAAATGCGTCGGACATTACTGATTTCATATGTCATCATCGTGGCCAAGATTAACAATGTACATGCTTTATATTGGAATCTTTTATTTCTTTCCCTAATTTTATCACGTGCCTTCTTTAGTATCATGTATCTTCTGGTTAGTCAATTATATCACATCTAGATATATTCAAGAGGCTACTTTATAGATGCGCCTAATGGGAGTTATAACGATATAAAGTTCATACTTAGAGATGAGAGTTGTTTTCTTCATATAAGGAAAGTTAAAATTAGAAAAAACTAACTAGTGTGGAGATCGTCTACTATCTCTGTAGCCCAGCAGAGATCTCGGCCGTTGGATCCAACAGCCGAGGATATAACACTCTCAACCGTTGGACTCCATAGGATGCGAGACTATTAGTACGTATCAACTAAGATAATTTTATTTTGGACTCACAAATTGAGATAATTTTTATTCCCTAATGGGAGAGGTGCCCATGTTTAATATCATTGTACCTCGAACAAGATTGCCTCCGGTGGATGATACATGTGGGAATCTAAAAGAAAAAAACTAATCATTATATTTTTTTCCTTAAAAAATTAAGTCCATATCTTACACTTGCTCATCTTAGCAAAAGCTTAAAAGCCAGAGAATCTACATTAACAAGGTTATGCAACAAATCAAATCATAATAACCAATCAATTGACACCACATTATATTTGTTGGTATGTAAAGAGAAAAAAAAAATGGATATGTTTACTGGACTTCAGGCTTGGTATTGAAAACAGTTAATTAAAGGAGAGTAGCACAAGTATTTGGCCAACCCTGAAGCAGTTGAAATATGGTGATGGTGGGTTTCTGGGATTTGGTGCTCTCGTATAGAAGAAATTAAGAAATTGAAGCTTTGAAGTATATATATTGGGAAGTTAATTAGGTTGGGGATGAGAGGACAATGGGGCAACTCGTAAGCCTTAAAATAAGGGTCAAACAAGAACAGATTGTACCAGTACTCCCTTAGAGTGTAAGCATTCCCTTTTACTCAGTTTAATACAAACCCCCTCAAATACACTCCTACTCTGTCACCATTCCCTCTCTTTCACCACCCACTTTGACAGAACACTCCTCAAAATCTTAGCCAAAAAAAGGAAAAAAATAGTCATTGGTAGTCCATAATATATATTCATTCCTGAGAATAAAATTGAATTCGGTTGTACTAATCTATGCATAACCTAGTTAAGGTTCAACTAATCATTCCTTGATGAAGCACATATTGAAGTTCTGCTAGGTGGATCCATGTTTTTAAATTGTGGTATATGCTACAACAAAATGGTTTTTTTATTAAGTCTCTAACCGTAATGTGACATCAATTGTGGCCGGATCAACTGCATTTACGTGCAATCTTTTATAATATCAATGATGCTTCAACCACAGTTTCAAAAGTTGTTTTCAAAAGTTTCAACTTTCAGGCTACAGTGTTTATGGATTTTATATTCTGGACCAGTATGCAGTTGAAGGGAGATCTTCTGTTTTCTTCATACCATTGAACTGCTACAAAGAAAAATAATGAAATTTGTAGTTAAAAAGTTAACTGTGTCTTGGTCCTTTACAAGGAATTATAATATGAAATCAGAGTTGTTGAAATCAAGTAACTGTGACATATAACATATTGTTAAATGTCAAATGATTTTCTAATATATATCAAAGCTAGCTTGGGTGAGATATCTCAAATCATTATCCCTCCATCCCTCGATTATCCATCCATCACATAACAAAAGTCATTTTCTGCTAAAGATTGGCAACTTATCTTGAAAGGTGTCCAACCTTTCCCCATTGCAGTGACTTACAATATTAATTGAGAGTCCTTTTCAACTGGCTCAAATAAAAGTTTCTAAGCAATTTCTTAATCATGAAAGGCCATTAACGAATATGCGCCTGTTGATTTCTCAATAGAATTGATTGATTATATGTTAACCTTTTTTAGCTAACCTTAAATTACGCTGAATGGTGGTTAGGTAGTTGTGAGTGTCAAAAGAACTAATTCAGTTGAAGGTTGAAATTGAATATTGGTTTTTCTATCTTTGGCACACCTGTCACAGAGTATATATTTTGAAGAAAAAACACTTTTCCTATCTAATTGAGAGCAGCAAAGAAGGAATTGAAACCATTGCACATACAAAATGGCTAGCTAGATACGAGACAACAAACAAAAGATCAATATGTTATAAATCATTATTAAGGAAAGGTGAAGATGTTGAGGACTACTCTTATGGATTCAGTGACTAATTAGTTTAGGGTCTTCATTCATATCAATTATTAAAGGTCACCTTGATGTTCCTGCAGTGTAACTAGATACATACTATGATGTAATTCTTCCACGAAAGCTAGACATCAATCAGATATAGCCTTCCAAGTTACAAGATACTAAAATTCTATTTGAAGTACTGGAATGGAAATACAATCAATTTGTGGTTGTTTAACTACTAGGAACATGATGGATATTTTATTTTCTTTTTTGCTTTCATTACTGATATCAACACACAGACATGATCAATTTTATAAGTACAAAAGGACTGCCAATTGTATAGACATGCCCTCAATAAGAAGCAAGAACCACATGTATGGCGGCAATGGAATCACAAAGTTGATTTAAGAAAGTCAAAACACATTTAATAACTCACACGTGAGCAAGCAGTCATAGTCAAAAACCCTGGCATTTATACAACATAAATATATTCTCCTCTCTCTCTCTCTCTCTCTCTCAATTTCAGCTCCATGAACAATTGAACATCTCACACAGCTGCAACTTTCCTGGTAATTAACCATAATTATTCTTGAAATCCTCTAATACCAGAGAGGTTCAATTCAAACAGTAGCCTTAAATGCATTTCTTTTCCCCCGTCATCCTTTCTTTCTATCTCTATACAATATGGCAATGTTTTCTATTTCTTTGAAATTAAATATAGCTGGAGTGCTGGTTTGTCCTTGAGTACCTTGCCTTTTAAGCACACTAATTTTCTACCATATTTTCATTCTTCTATACCCTTTTGGGATCTCTGGCGTTTCTTTGTCTATTCTCTCTATAAGTTCCTACTTACATATTATAAGAAAGCATGCCTGAATGTCCAGAGAAAGGTAAGAGAAATCTCACTGCCTTAGCAACTTCTCCCATCATTTGAACCTAATTTTTTTTTTTTCAAACAACACAGTAGATTCTATGACAAAATTTTTAACTTGTACTTTGTGAATTAATATCTAGTGGAGCCAAGATCCTCTGCTGCAGTGCAGTCTCTGCTACAGAGATCTCGGCCATTGGATTAATTCAAGCCGAGAATATAAAACTCTCAGCTTGGATTACTCCAATACGCACTGAGATCTTTGCTGGAAAGGCTGCAAAGGCTGCACTGCAACAAAGGATCTGATTCTATATGGTGACCAAAGTTCAACAGCCTAGTGATATCTTAAAAAGTAATTTTTGAAAAATTTTCTTCTAAATTTCATGCTTACACTATATAGGGAGAGATTTGACGAGGTAGGCAAGAAGATCACTACTCACTTGTTCTTCTAAAAAGGGAAGAAGACATATGTTAGGCCCTCCTGGAACGCTAAATAGCACTACCCCTTGTGCTGCATGTAAGCTGTTGAGAAGAAGGTGTGCACAAGAATGCCCCTTTTCTCCATATTTCTCTCCCCACGAGCCAGAGAAGTTTGCTTCTGTTCACAAAGTCTTTGGTGCCAGCAACGTCTCAAAGATGCTAATGGTATACACATAACAAAACCTTAGTTGATTAGTTGTATATATCTGAATTACATATGCATTTCCATTTGATTGCAAAACACGGGTAAATTTTAGAGTGAATCATCAACAATTTAATCTTTGAAATTGTATGGCCATGTCAATTTAGTTCTTGTAATTATTCATATTCCAAATTAGTATTTGAAATTGAAAATCTTCGATTATATAATTTCAAAGACTAAATTGATGGATCCAAAAGGATTAATGTGATCAAGAATTTTCAATTTCAGGAACTAATTTGATGGTGCCTTACTCCCTCCGGTCTCAAATATAAGAAAAAAAGTACATGCATCTGGTATATGGTCCAGATGTATGTACTTTTTTTCTTATATTTGAGATCGGAGGGAGTACAATTTAAGGGACTATTTTGGTGATTCACTCTTAAATTTTGTGCATGTATTACAAAAAATAAAAATTGACATTTCTGCTATGGTGGTGTGTTTTAGGAGGTACCGGAGAGTCAGAGAGCGGATGCTGCAAATAGTCTAGCTTATGAGGCTAATGTAAGGCTTAGGGACCCAGTTTATGGATGCATGGGTGCAATTTCTTCTTTGCAACAGCAAGTTCAATCTTTGCTAGCTGAACTTAATGCAGTAAGGGAAGAAATACTTAAATACAAACTGATCGGGGAAGCTAATATGATCATGCCCTCTTCCTCTCATGTTTTGCTTCCTTCATCCGAAGCTGTATCAATTGCTGCTCCTCCACCTCCAACACTACCACCATTGCATCCTCTTCCTACAACTTCTTCAATTTACACACAACAGGCGACTGATTCTACCAATTATAGCACGAGTTCAAGTGATCATTTTTCCTATTTTGGTTAAATTTGAAAACAGAATCATATCAATAGTAATTCCATTTATTTCTTTCAAAGATGCCTCCTCCCCGGAGGAATAATTTAAGAAAAGGAGATTTGATGCCTTAGATAATTCCATTTATTTCTTATTGTGTTTTAAATCAAATTTATTGAGATTGGAATATCAGTTGTTTGATTTTTATCTAATGACTCCGATTTACTGACTTGCAATAAATGTGTCATTTGTTGACTGCAACAAATTTGGAAGGTTCAAACTCTATACCTCAAGGTTGACACGTGATGTGCTAACCATTGAGCCGAGATCATTACTAATAAATGATTTTAGTTTTACATATAGTAATACTAAACAAAATTTTGTTAGTGGGCCTAAAACAAGGTTTGGGCTGTCTCACCCTTGAGTCATCCCTGAAATCAAGTTTTATGGGATGTATGCTACGTTTTTGTTTAGTGTCATGATTGATGCATGTCCAAAATTTTCTCCAAATATATGGTTGGAATACAGTTGGTTAAATGTTAGTTTCTTCTACTCCTTTCACAAAGTGATTTACTTCTTGATGATCCTGTGATTTGCTGCCTGAGAAAAGGAATGGATCAATGAGTAAAACTGAATTTGGAATACTAGTATTTCCAAGTGGAATGGATTCATCATAAGTTGAGTAAGATTTCACTGTATCATTTAGTAGTATTCTCTCTTTTTTTTTTGTTTGATGTTATTTAGTACTATTCTCTAGTTCTCTCGAGCTTATAATCAATGCATGTGAGAGAGGGGATTCCAATATTCAAGCGATTCGTACAGCATGCATGCTTGGATATCACTCATCTCTTCTTGCAATTGCCGACATGATATAAAAACTAATAATAAAATACATTGATTTTATCAACGGGTTGGAGTTATCACATGGGGCATTGCCCTCTGTATTTTTTTTTGGTCGAAATTGCCCTCTGTATTTAAGAAAAACAAAATCATATTATGGACTCAATAACAAGCGCCGAAGAATTTGGGCTGAACAAAGTTCGTTCCCAATCAAACCATTCATTATGTCTTCTGGGCTAGACTTTGGATCCCAAATAGACCTTGACCCAAAAAATTGAAAAATAAAACAAACAGATCTTTTTGACCAAAAAAAAACCAGATCTTATATGTTTTCGACCAAAAAATAAATCTTAGATGCAATTGACAAAAAAAAAACAGATGTTCATGTCGGGAGTGTGATTGTCTTGTAGGCTTCGTGGGTTTTTGTTGTTTTGTTCTTTGTTCTTTGTTACTCGGTTGGTGTTGTTTTATCAGTGCGGGTTGAGGGGTTTAGTTATTGTATCTGTAGCGACTTTGCATAGTTGATATTGCCCTTTGGGCCTTTGTACTATTGGTCTGTTGGCTTTGCCTTCAGGCTTTTTAATCTAAGTATATTTCGACCAAAAAAATAATAATAATAAAATATTTGAAATCTTGAAAAAGATATACATGAATTTAAATTTAAAATTGTATGTATGCAGCCAATTGTTCAGGACAGCTCCTGCTTGCTAATAGGTTGGGAGTTTCTACTCCTTATAGTATTATTTTACATTTTTTGTTCCCTTGGGCTTTGGCGCCGTGTTAATCCAAAAAAAATGAAAATTTTATAGTTATGAAAAACTTTGACATTAATGACTGAAAAATCTATAGTTAACTAAATTTAAAGAATAATATTCATTATTTAATAATTTAAAAAATAAAAAATGAAATCCTTATGTAGAAAAAGTCATGTACACCATCAAGAGGATGAGTAAAGGAAAATCTCTCTCGAGTAAAAATATATATATTTATTTTCAAAAACAAAGACTTAAATTTAATATATAAGGGTTGAATTAGTACCTTGAAGTGCAAGTCATGGTGGTAAGTTATCATTGGATTTTTATTTTGTTCCTATATGTATTTTGAGAATAATATATGCAACGTCCTCAATTTTTGTATATTGACGTACGCAGTCAATCCTTCAACTCTGCAACTATATGTGTTAGTAGAGTCAACAACTACCTCACCTAATCAAGGCCTTTACTTCGTTGCTCATATAATTGCCTAGTACATTTGATCTAGAACCTATCCCCAACAGAAAAATATTAGCAGGCAATTAGACTTTGGAAGAAGAAAAAAACTTGATGTCCCAATTTCAGTTCAAGAAAAATGCTACTATATTCTCATGCTCTTTCTAACATACCAATTTTTTTTTATTACATCTAACATACCAATTTTGACTATTAAGTGAATATTTTATACAAATTCTACTAAAAAGAAAGTTAATTCAAGTTTTTAAATTAATGTGATGATTCATTAATGGATGACTACCCTCTCAAGTCAAGTACATGAAAATGTTTTATGTTTTACCAATTGAGCTATATCACATGAGGTGGTATATATTCTTATGAGTGACAGATTAGTAGTACAAGAGTAGGTCATGGCCTCATGGGTCAAGTCCTTATGGGAGGTAAAAGAAAAATACCACATAGGTGGTAGATATTCCAATAAGTGACAGATTGATAGCACGAGAAGGTCATTCGTTATTGTTCAATTCACATAAAATTTACTCAACAATAAGATAAATTAAAAAAACATTGTATAGCATTATTGTGTTTTGGTTTATCAAAGTTTCAATCTTACATCAACCAATCTTTTATATTTATGAGGATTTGAATTCCCTACATCTGTAAAATAGTCGCAGAAGATAAAGTTAACTAACTGTTCAGTATGACATTTAAATTAGTCCCCATTAATTCGTGTTACTTAATGTTTTTGTAGCTTTATAAAATATGTAGAGAAAATGAAAGACAAAAACGAACTTCACATTATTAAATCAACCTTACAAACTTCATATCAAATCAATCTTCATAAAGCTTTTTCTCCCTTCAACATTAATTCGCACTTGGAAGCAATAAAATCACGAGACAGGGGACAGACACGATAAGTACTTAATTGGAAGCAACACAACCACCAAAAGAGAAGCAAAATTCGTTTAACAAAGACACAGTAACATACATATATATATGTGTCTACATATATATAGTACTCTTTTTAATTGAAGCTAGTTAATTAGTTAATTGATCCTCCTGCAATTCTTTCTGATCTCTCCATTGGAACCAGTGAGGGGAGTGATGTCTCCCATCTTGATCATGGCAGTGACAAAATCAGAGGAAAAAGAGGTGGGGTTGGTGCTGTATCCTTGCACTATGGAGTCAGTGGGTCCCCCATTGTTGCTGAAGAGCTGCTGGTCAGAGTGGAGGAGCCCTTTGTTGGAGACCAGGTTTTTGAAGTAGTGGTTGTCGAAGGATGTTGGTGTCTGGAGATCAAGGGGTGCCAGGTTGTTGTCCCCTGACCCTGATGCCCTGGGGCACCCTGATTTCCTCGTTCCAGCAAAGGAGGTTTCTATGTTGTTGGTCTCGTTGTAGATTCTGGCTCTGAAGTTTGTGCACCTTGCTTGCCCAATTGTGTGACCCCCTACAATTTGGAAAACCAATATACTATCACCAAATATCAATGAAATAAATATGAACAAATATTGGGATCTGGATCTCCTGCAGTAGAAAAAAAACATGCAATTACTGCAATCAAGCATCTCAAACTGTTGGATTGAGATCAGATCGATAGTTCACTTTGTGAGTTTGAATTTTATATCCATTTTATAAAGTACAAACGTGAGTTTTCCAATCTCAGTTGAACGATCCAAGATGCTTGACTGTCACATCTATACTCCTTTTTTATTAAAAAGGACTAAAGCCTACAAACAAAACAACTAAACACAACTAAAAAATACTGTGGAAGAGGCATCCGCCATTAAAACAGAGAATTTTAATTTTTTTTAAATAGGAAATTAATTTTAAGGGAATGTTATATTTTAATGGAAAAGATAAAAGAGGTGAATTTTAATATCTTAAGAAAAGTTATAAAGTACAATTGTGTAGCACTTTTAGTCAAGGTTACATACAAGACAATGCTTTGTAGTACAACACACACAATTCTTGTTCTCTTTTCAAGTAGCTAAATTTGGTCATAATTTGTGATCTGATTTAGTTTTTTTTTTTAATGATACTTTTTGCTTATCTAAAAAAACATACCAGACAATGCGACCAAGTCCTTGGTGGAAAGTCCAAGAGCACTGAATCTGGAGATGAGTTGGTTGAGGTTTGAAGTGGGTGCTGGGATACCCCTGTTTGAAGCAGATTTACTAGCCGTTCTAGCGTCTCTCCTTCCAAGTTTCACATCCCATGTTGGGCCTCCAAGCTGCATCACCAATTAAATCAATCAATGCACACAACACAACATATAGTATATTTTATTGACCCAAAAAAAACATATAGTATATTTTATGATTCATGTGTCTACTCTACTCTATATACATATCTATATTATAATGTGACTATTGTGATATGAATTAGGTCCTCTTTGGTCTTAATAAGTTATTTTTATAATCGAAGAAAAAATATGGTAAAATTTATTTCATATAAATTATAAACTGTTTTGATAAGCTATTTTAGGTAGTTTATAAAAAATAAACTTAAAACAGCTTATGAATCAATCATAAATTGTGTTCATAAACTCTGCATAAATCAATCCAATCATGCCCTTAATTAATTGATTGCTTACGATGTGAACGGAGTCTCTGGCAGCGATGGCAAGGATATCGGCGCAGGAGACAACACCTGGGCACACTTGCTCCACCGCTGACTTGATTTTGTCGATCACTTCGAATCCACGGGCTGAGTTCCTGTTGGGATTTGCGTTCTTCTCTCCGGTGAACCTTGATGTGTCATCAAGTAGAATCGAACCATCGCATCCCTGTATTGTATATTATCAATTTATTTATTAGTTATTCCATTTTAATGTGAACTAATGTATTTCGTCCCTCCTTCATGTGTCAACAAATTTGAAATTTGAATAGAAGTAACCAATTTATTGGCTTTACCTTAGGCGTTTCCTGGAAAAGTATAAAAATTTCGCCTATAATTAATTCCATTACTACACCACTTTGTTATATAAATTTTTATACTTATCATTTCGAAAAATAAAATATACAGAAATAAAATAAGAATGTATTAATGCCTACTATTAGATAAGAATCTTAAGATGATAAATTAAGGATCCTCAGCAATTTTAAAGGTTGCCACTTAATTAATTAGTTAACCCCTTTTAAGTCACTAAATGAAGTCCTTATCACATAGCTAGCTAGAGGCCTTACATAAGCATTAATAAGCAGTATTTAGAAATGAGGAAATCATTATATAAAATAATGTATGAAGTATGAACCGAAGCCGGAGAATTAGGGGGATTCAAGTCAAGATGGGACCATCAATAGGTGGTGAAAAATTATTTGGATATCTGTAGCTACTTTCGGTAATGTTATTTGTATGTGCATATATATTAAAATATTCCTACGTTTTTTTAATACACCCACAGTATCTAGGTTCTTGACTAATCTGTGTTCGGGCGATAGATAAGTAAAGTCTGATTACGGATTGTTCCATTACCGGAGATCAAACTCGATACTCTAGTCGAGTCCGTCCCTTAGACGGAAACTCAACCTCGTGGTTAAATATTCCTATGTTTTTAGATCAGTTAAAGATTGATAATTGCATAAATTAATTCCCATGATAATAACCAGATAAATATAACCCGTTTGTGTGTGTGATAGGAAGAAATTAAGCTATAGAGAGAGGAAATAAGAAAGTACATTAACAAAGCAATCGTGAAAGAACAAACGAAGGAGAGAAGCACCCATGCGGGACTCCTTTGATATGGCGGATTCCACAGTGCATTTCACAGTGTCGAAGAGTTTTGGGCAAGATCTATAGTAGAAGTTTGTGGAAAGTGTAGCATTGGTAGTACTCCCAAACAGTACGAGGACCAAACTAAGTATCATTAAGCTAGAACAAAACGAAGCCATAGCTAAAACCAACACAAGTACACAACAAGTATAATATGCACTCTATATGTTTGTTTTTTTGTCAGCGCTATATAGCTTGAGAAGGTGTTGTGACAGGAAACTGTGGAAGTGCATGCCACATATATATAGGTCCTGTGGCCAAGTTTGTCAACTTAAGATATTAATCTCAAGGTGCTTTGTCTCTCCCGTCGCTAACCTAACACGTAGACTAATCTAAGTCATCAGTGCTTGCGGGTGTTTACTCGGTTTGATTTGATTAATCAATTGAAAATTATAAAAGTGAACCTGTTTTGTTTTTATTTGAATCAATCAATTAATTACTAACGCTTCCGGAAGGTCGTGATTTGTCAGTGTTTGAATGTAGTGGGTAAACTTTTTTTTTTCCTTCGTAATTAAGCTTCCACTATATATAACCAACGATTTGGTGTGTGGTACTTTCATGCGATCAAATTTGTACAACTGGATTTTTTGACTTGTTAGTGTCAGGCATGGGGTATATATATAAAAAAAATACCTATTTATTTCTATCATCTATCTAATACCTCTTTCTCTTTTTATCTTTTTTTTTTCTTTTCACATTACTCATCTATCATATATATCACTACTCGATCTTATTTCTTATTTCTTTCTCTCTCTGGGTGTTTCAACGGTTTTGGGTGTCCAAATATCTTTTTTGGGTACATAATATTTGCAACTTCAAGTAAGACGTACGATGTAATTTATAAGAGAATGATTTATATCTTACAACTTTTATCTTTGATTTAGATAAAACTTTTATCTTGAAAAAATAAGTTTATAACGAAACTTATTAAATTATCAACTTGATACAAAAATTACATTTCACTTTTAGTCTACATGCTTTAAAAGTTAATTTGTATTTAAGACAATCAAACATCATTTTTTAACACAAAATCATGTTTGGTGGTCTCAAATCCCTAGTTCCCCTTTTATATCACGGCTAGCTGGATATAGTAGACTTCTATGAGCATGCCTCATGTTCTCCTATATTTATATATATACTTTTCCAAATTAAAGAAACTAGCATGCTGGTCGATCGTTAGCAGTCTATATGTCTTTTGGGGAATTAGGAAATCTAGGTTTAGAGTTGTTTGGTTTTTAATTACTATTGTGATTGGCTTTAATTTGCTTGTCTTTTTGACCCATTAGAAAGCGAAAGTTCATGCATGCTAGAAAATCTACTCATTTTGGAATTTGAAGTTTGATAGCTCTAGTATGTAACGAATCTTCCTAGTCTCAACCAGTTTTTAATCAAGATAATCATCAAGTCCTTTCGTACCTTATCACTTTAGCCTAACTAATACCATTTACTAATTTCATGGAGTGATTTGACACATAATTCCGATCCGAGAAAGATTTTATTTGGACCAATTATTGGAGATTATGGCTCCCAGCTACTGGTGCCTTTTATTCTCAATTTAATATGAACATCATAAACTTTACTCCATCCGTTCCTTAATACTTTTATATGAGTTGGGATCTTTTCCATTTTTTTCTCTCTATTTCCTTCATTACTATGCTTTTGGGGAAATAAATGACATAAATGTGTCATTTATTTTATTTATTCCCCCAAAAGCATAGTAATAGAGAAAATTGAGAGAAAAACAAATAGAGATGATTCTAACTCCTTTTATATCTGTAACATTGTTTTACATTAATCAATGAATTATTTAATTAATAATTTTTTTCTATTATATTCTCGTCTTTTTACTATCCCAATGTATACATCTATTCTTTCTATAGTGTATGAAAAATGTGTAAAACAATTTATTATAAAAAAATGTATAAAACAATTAATAGTGATAAGGATATAATTGACAAAAAATAACCTTAAATTATCGAAATAATAGATGATAGATAAACAGGGGTAGCCAAGAGGATGCGACCGCCCCGGGGACCAGATTTATAGGGGCACCAAAAACTTTTTGTTACTTCATATATATACTAAACAATTGGCTCACTTAATAGAAGATTTGAACAGTATAACATATATGAGGAGGTTTTTTTATTTGTGTTTAGTATTGAAAAACTTGAATCATTCTCTGATCAGGAGTTGAAATTATGTTGCAAACATCTTATCTAGAACATGATAATTCTTATGATTTTGATGGTGAAATTCTATTTGTAAAATTTAAAGTCATTAGAGAAATATTAACAGTTGAGTCAAAATCAAGCTTTATGATATTGAGTTCTTTGAAGATATTTAATTGTTTTCCTATTGTATATATAGCTTATAGAATAATATATATTAACTATCATTGTTATTGCTTATCCAAAAAAAACTATTGTTGTTATGGTTGCACCTGCTGAAAGAAGTTTTTCTAAATTGAAATTGTCAAAATCTTTTTTGCGATCTACTGTCACAATGTAAATTAAACAGTCTTATTTTGATTTCCATTGAAATTGATATTTCATAGAACCTTAATTATGAACGAATTATTAATGATTTCACAACAAAAAAATGCAAAAAAGACAATATTCAAACTATTATTATAAAGACATTATTTTCTCAGTTTATCCAAGACACCTAAAATATCAGGACTGACCCATAGGAACAAAATTATTCTTAAAAATAGATAATTAAAAATGAACTGAGGGAATATTTTTATTCAAGAATGTTTACTTTACTTATTACCTAATTGTTTACTCCAAGTCTCAAAGGATCTCAACTTTTTTATTGGGTTCACATTGTTATTGCTTGAATTGTCAAAGTTCATACCACGATCCCGCTGTATACTGACAAGGAAAATTTCCTCACAACATAAAATCAAAGAAAGTCAAAAAAGAAATATACTAACTCTCGCATTAATTTCTAGGTGAACTTACTACTTGTTTGTATTGGAACTCATTAATTTCTTACACCGCTTTATTGTTTGCTTTATGTTTTTCCGCGTTGACGATGAATTAGGATGATCTCACTCAATCAATTAGGAATACAATTAAGATATATGGTTCCCAAGTGAAAATGACCTCAGCCAGTCAGCAGCCTAACATATATACAGGGGGGGGGGGGGGGATTTTGTTTTTCAGTTCGTTATGGGAGAGATAGATTCAAATATCTTCCGGTCAAACCAACATGAGGTGATATTTTTCTTTGAATATCTACCTAGAATTTAGACGGAAAGTAAATAAATATCTTCCCCCCAAACTCTCGTTATAATTCGAGTCAAATTGGCTGAACTCGTATAAGAGAATATATAAGAGAATAATGTCACCCACAATATTAATGGATAATGTTTTTCCAGTGTATATCAATCAATTCTTATATAAAAAATATTTCTTCTGTTTTTTTTTTGGTTTTAGCTTTTTTATTTTATCCTAAAACTTTGGTTATTTTAAGATATATTTTATCACTTTTCCAATTATTAATGAGTTTTGAGTAAAATAATAATTAGAATAGTTGAGAATAGTAAAAAATATAAAAACTTGTAAATAATAAATAGAGATATTTTAATCTAAAATTTACTCAATTAATTATTTCTTAACCTGTATACCAATACTTTAAACCACCAAAGAAAAATGACGGAGAGAGTAGGTCTTTGACTAGAACAGATGTGGCCTCCCTTTTTTTATATTTTCACAAAAATTATTTCATTTGTTGTAGTTTTTACTATTTATATTAGAAAAACACTTGTGCTTTGTGCTTATAAATTTTTATTTCGTAAAAATTATTCAAATATGGTAGAGATTGTTTAGACTTATTGTTTAACTTAACTACGTACACAATCTGAGTTTGTCTTTAATTTATGTAGTGGTGAATTTTCCTTTTTTTAAGTTATATATTTTACAATGTCAAGATTTAATAATTTAGATTTTCAAATGAGATAAATGCATGAATGATATATTTTGAAAATATTCAAAAAAGACATTTATGTAAATAATTGAAGAGATAATATTATATAAAAAATCTGGAAAAGAATTTCTAGAATGATGATATATAAAGATACTAAAAAGAGGTATTTGATCAAGAAATCACTTAAATCGTTAAGAAGCTAGAGTACCACTACTAGAATTTTGTGTTTTTCGTGCGGATTTAAATCTGCAGGAAATGCATAGTAAACTTTAATTTTTGCAGCGGATTTTGCTGTAAATTTAGATTAGCAGGAACTTCCTGCTAATTTAGATTTATAAAAACATTTGCAAGAAAATTTATGTTAGATAAATATTTCATTTTCAAGAGTGAAATTTCTTTTTTTTTTTATAACATCAAGAGTGAAATTTCTAATCTAATATATATATATAACATAAAATATATATTTTCAGTTAATGTCTATGGTTATTAAATTTGTGGCTAAAATACATTTTGGGATCCTGAAATTTGACCATGGAATCATTTTTGTTTTTAAAGAATTATTTTAGCAAATCAATGAGTTCAATTTCATTCATAATTATTTTAGAAAAATGATAGATAGGGTTGGGAATAGGCCAGACTAGGCTTTGTAAGACCTGGGTCTGGCCTACTTTGAAATTTTAAGGCCTGAGTCTGACATACTAGTTTGATATAGGCCTATTTTTAAAGCCTGATCTGGCCTATTTTAAAGCTTAGTCTGGCCTACAAGCCTGTTTAAAGACATACATTTCAATAAGACTTTTAAATAGGCCTCCACCTATTAGGCATTTACTTGCAAATATGCATGTAGGTCTCTAATGATAAAAAGGTTAATAGGCCTACGCTGATAAATAAGCCTCTAGGCTTTCACAAATAAATAAACAAATAAACACATTGTTTATTATATTATATTATTATTCTATATTTTTATTATTATTATATATATAGGCCAGCCTGCTAGGCCTAATAGGTTTTTTTATAAGCCTAAATCTGACATATTTAACTAAATAGGTTTTTTAAAAAGTTCGAGTCTAGCCTTTTTAATAAACAAGCCTTGCCAGACCAGACTTTAGATAGACCAAGTCATAGGCCCCTGTCGAGCGACTTGGTCTATTTCCACCCCTAATGATAGAATTTAATTTGTCAATGATATGGAATTGATTTATCTGTTCATTTACTCACTCTCCTGTCAAATTAGCTAGTTCAAGTTTCATTCTTATAATTGCCAATGTGTGTTAAGTTTCATTCACTCACTCTCCCTTTTTTTAAATCTTGCGTATCTCTTTTTTTTTTCTGGCCCAAAAATCTTGAGTATCTCTTAAAGGGAATTTCTATTCGTATATATATAGTTTTTTATATGCACATACATGTCTAGTTCAGCGGGTTTTTTTTTCAACACACACATGGCCGCGAAAATATTAGTTTCGCAGGTTGTAATTCTCTGCAGAACTATTAGTTCCGCGGGTTGTAGTTCAACACATACATGCCTGCGAAACTAATAGTTCCGCAGACATGTGTGTGTTGAAAAAAAATAAACCCACAAAACTAATAATTCCGAAGATATATATATATAAATAGAAAATTATGTATGTGCAGATAGAAATTGTCTCTCTTAAAACATTGTTGAACGCCCATGCCTATCCTTTTGTTTCCATAGAAAAAAAAATCAGTTTTACATGGGCCATACCCGTGAACTCCTTTATTTTGGTTACCTTTGAAGTATAAAGTTTGGGCTGGACCAAGATAAATTGGGCTTCAATATTATTCACTTCACGGTTATGGATCAAAGCCTACATGAAACTTTTCAAAGGCCAATCCATAAAATGTAGAATTATTCCCTCTCGCAACCCTATATCCCTGTAACTTGTTAATATTTTAATCAAGAGTTAATCAACACACTCATGTTTCGTTATGCATATCAACCATTGATTTATTTATCAACGATTAAAATTACTTACTTTACACTTTGAAGTGAATTTTTCACTTTTGAGGAGCCAAATTTTTTTCTAAAAAATAAATGTGTGTCCATTAGCAAATCTTTATTTATATTTATTTGTTTTTAGTTAAGCCATGAGTTATTTATTGTTAGATTCATAAGCATAAGTAGCTGATTTTTCTAAATGTCGCAACTTTGTGCTAAGCTGTAAGTCACCGACTCACCAATTAAGCCAATCAACCCGTAAGATGGATGACAAGATCAACAAGACGTCAAAATCCTCCACAGTTTTTGCGTTGTTGCTTCCGACAAATATTGACCTTTTCTACACGGGACATATTCTGCTTTGATATCTAATAATTGCAACAAGATTAAGCAACTGATCACAAAGGTAGGTAGCTAATTGGTAGCTGATTAATTTGATGTTTTCTGTAATTAATTATTAATTGTGGTGCTTTCTTCCAGTATGATATGTAAATTGTAATCTAATTTTTTTTTTAAGGTTCGTCCCTATCCCAGGATGTAATTAACACTTTCATCTGGAGGACCCTTGGTGGCACAAAACAAGCGATTGAGCATAGCGAAACAATCATGGGACACCCTTTTGGACGCGCGAAACTGATAAATCGTGTCGTTACTTACCGTAAGCCAATAATTGTCCCCTTCAACTATAGAGTGGCTATTTATATGCTGAATTTTGAGTCATTTTAATCAACTCCAATGCGCTGCTTAATAGGTGCTTATTAAGCATCCCATTGTAGAGAGAGAGAGAGAGAGAGAGAGAGAGAGAGAGAGAGAGAATGTGTTTAACGGGAGGGGACGTGATTGCATAATCACTCTTTCTCTCCTCTCTCTCAGTGAATCCCATATATATTTGTGGATTTTAATTGGATGTGGAGTTATTGATGGATGGATGTGGAGTTATTGATGTGACCCATTTAGTAATTTTTTTAGAGTTGCTGGGTTAGAGCTTGGAGGAGTTAGGTGCTTATTGAGTACTTATATTGAAAAATATAAAAATAAAAAATGTGTACATATAAGACCTATTTAAGCATCCAAAAGTGGGTGCTACATTGGAGATGGTCTTGCAAGGATTTCTCTTAAATTTCTCTCTCTTTGTTAATGTGTTCTATCTGATTTCTTTGACATTAGTTTTTTTTTTGGTCTAGACCAGGGTATCCCCGTACGCGTGCGGGGATTAATCCCTTCGAGCCGGGTAGGACCCTAAAGGCGGCAAAGCCGGATACTCCCTCGATCTATTTTTTTTCTATAAAAAAAATAATGTGTTCTGACCAAATTTTATTGTCGTAGTAATCAGAAAAACTTAATTGATGTATTGTAAATTAAAATACCAATAAATAAGAGTAGTATTAAAAAAATACTTTATTAATATTGTAAAGTGATAAATGATTTGAAACAAAGAAATATTCTAAACAGAACGTGTTTTCATCAGGCACTGCTTTTACAATCGTCTGATATAATAACTTATAATTAACATAAATCAATTTAATTTGCAAAATTAAGATGATCGGAAATTCTTGCAGACACTATCTCAAACACACAGTTAATGTTTTGTCCTTTTACCCTTGAACACTTTGTTCAATTAACTAACCAATTTACTCCAACCTGTGACAGATATATCACATATAAGAGAGTGCACCAGCAATATGGTTTTTGTGTCCTGTATATTCAGATGGCTTCTTACTACTTCCTCTTGCTTCTTCTTGTTGTTTTTGCCACTGCTAGAGTTTCAGGGGCATTTGCCAAAGAGACACTATCTCCTGACTTTTACTCCTGCAGCTGCCCAAAACTGTTACCCATTGTGAAGAAAGGAGTCATCAAAGCCGTTCAAAATGAAGCACGCATGGGAGCTTCCTTACTCCGATTGCATTTCCATGACTGCTTTGTAAACGTGAGTGTATATATATATATATATATATAATACATTAGAGTTTAGTACCTTTGTGCCACTCAGGCAAACACTCCAATTTCCCTTTATAAATTTTTCTTTTTCTTCTAACCCATGGTAATTAAAGCCTTCTGTTACCCAGTGGGTGTCCAAAGTATTACCATAAGCTTCGACTCTTTGAGCCGGCTATAGGACTAAACTCCCGTTCGAGACTTAATTAGTAATACTTAAATCTCCTCATCCTTCCCCAAATATGTGTTCTACAGGATTCTAATGTATATGAGTCTTCCCCCACATGCTCAGCGTGTGATTGTCAACTGAGCCACATACATTGATCTCGTTTCATAAATCTTAACACAATAATATTGATATCAGGGCTGTGATGCATCAATACTATTGGATGATACGAGCAACTTTATAGGAGAGCAAAGTGCAGCACCTAACACAAAATCAGCTAGAGGATTCAACGTGATTGATGATATTAAAGCCAATGTGGAGAAAGAATGTCCTCGGGTGGTGTCCTGTGCTGATATTCTTGCTCTGGCCGCTCGAGACTCTGTTGTTTATGTAATAATATATAATATATATGCTATGCTATCCCAATAATTAACAACTGTCAATTATGGCACTTATTGAAAGCTTGAATAATTAGTACTTACTATTTTTTTTTTATTATGAAAATTTGCAGCTAGGGGGCCCTTGTTGGGAAGTAGGGCTGGGAAGAAGAGATTCTACTACTGCAAGCAGAAGTGATGCTAATAAGTTCATTCCAGGGCCTTCACTCAGTCTAACTGCTCTCATAAATAATTTTGCTAACCATGGTCTCTCAGTTACAGACTTGGTAGCTCTTTCAGGTAGGGTAATATAATTGATGAAATGTCTTAGATCAGCTAAATTAAATGCTATATTTTATCACCTTGAGTTTGGGTTCCAAACTTGTGCTTATATGGACTAATGAAAATGAGTATGTTGAATAATTGTGATGACGTGTGAAGTTTCTTCCCTTGGTAATTAAATTTACGAAAATAATCTCTGGATAGATAGTATCTTCACTAGATGAATCCTTGGTAGAAAGTGAGGAAACTGTTGATTGTTGTTCTTCCCTTTCATTTGAAAATTAAGCTATATTAGAGTAATGGAAAGGAATGAAATGAAATGAAAGATATATAATGAAACATATTGACATTTGTTGTCATTGTTAGATTTTTTTTTTAAATAAATAAGGTGGAATGAATAGAACTTAACGGTACCTATTCCATCTCATTTTATTCAATATTTTTTGTTTTTCTTTCTCCTAATTTAGGGTTATGAGAAAATCTAATCATTTCTACTAATCTTCTTACTTTTTTTATTAATCTTCTTACAACTTTGTTAAGTATACAAACAACGGAAAGAATGCTTTCCTACGCTTCATCATAGAATATCTAAATAATGGGATGGTAATTTTGTTTTGTTTCATCTCATCTTTTTTTTTTCTTCATTTCATTCCATTCATAATTAGATATCTAAACATATTAGTATATGTGTTTTTATTTTATTTATTCATGTCACTTTGGGTTTGCCATGTCCACGAAGTGTTTCAATTCATTCTAGTAACTTTGAATAACAGGGGGACATACCATTGGTCTGGCCGCATGCAGAAACTTCCGAGGACACATCTACAATGACTTCAACATTGATGCCTCCTACGCCAAGTTCCTGCAAGGAAAGTGCCCCAGAAGTGGAAATGACAATAAACTCGAACCCCTTGACCACCAAACTCCGATCCATTTCGATAATCTATACTTCAAGAATTTGGTGACCAAAAAGGTTCTTCTTCACTCCGACCAGGAGCTATTTAATGGCAGTTCTACTAACAACCTGGTAAAAACGTACGCTACTAATTCAGCTGCATTCTTTAAAGACTTTTCCAAGGCCATGGTCAAAATGAGCAACATCAAGCCTCTCACTGGATCCAAGGGGCAGATCAGAATCAATTGTGGCAAAGTCAATTAAGCATCAGCTAGTGATGTCTGTATTTTATGTATATTCAATTTCCCACTTTTTAATTATGTCGAATAATTTGACCCTCCCATCGTCAAGCCTGACTGATTTTATATCAGCATCTTGTTAAGTCTGTTATCTAGCTATGTATACAGAAATTTTATTTCTCTTTACATTGGCACAATGAGCGTTTAAAAGAATCATTAGTGTAAAAGAAATTAAGGCATTCAAAATCACGAATTTATGAATTGTATGAATACTGCCATACTCCAACTAGTAATTTACAAGTGAAACAAGAAAGAATTTCATAAGGACAATTATTGTGGATGTGTTAAACAATTTTAACTATTTCCCATTAGCCTCTTACAAATATTAGCAAGAACTTGGATTTATATATTTGGTCAGAGGGTGGCACTGAGGTAGTAATTCATTGTGAAACAATTATATCACAACTTTACAACCTACCACTACAAAGAAGTTCCAAGCAACTATTTATACATACATTACATCTTTTCTACTTAATCAAGTTCATCACTAGATTCAACCTCCTCCTCTGGCAGTTTATATTCATCAATCATTTTAAAGTAAGCTTTCTGTTGTTCGATAAAATCTTGCAGCTGGGGGTCCTTGAACAGATCTTGTTCAGATGACACAGCACGCCGCTTCTGAAAATTCAGCAAAAAAGGATCAAACATTTGCAAAATATATATTGCGACGTGATTGAACTTATATTTGGGAAACAAGTATTCAAATATATGGCCTCCTTTATGGAAATATGAGTATGAATAGCAAGAATTTACCTATATAAATGTGTGTGTTATATGTGCAGGAGGAAACAGAAGTGTATGAAACTAAATAGTACCAGGAAATGGCATACTCTACTTCCACCCAGCAACTATTTCAAAGATTTTACTACGCCAATGAATTCTGAATAATAGGCAATCACAATAACTGTCTGATATTGAAATTTGATCAACTTTCACCAATTAAACGATTTCAAATGCTATAAAAAGGGGCTCAGTGCACAAGGCTCCCACTATTGTGGGGTTTGGAGAGAGTCAAATGTATGTGGCAGCTTTACCCCCAAAAGATGGATAGGTTGAGTCAGTGGCTTGAACCCATGACAAGAAGATTCAAGATTGTATCAAGGCTCAACCTTTACACTAATTAAAATCCTACCAATAGTGAAAATTCCCTTTATATTTTAAATATGACTATATTACATAGATCTACCTTATTCTAAAATTGTCTCTGTAATTTCATTAAAATGTCAAGGGAAGGAAGGTTTACATACTATTGTCTAATGTATACACAACACATTTAAAAATCAATCATGCCATAGAGATTTGCATACACACTAGACAAGCAGGAATACTCATCTTAAACAGTAACCATAGAATTCATGGAAAATGCATTTTGTAACATTCTCAACACTGAAAACTTCATAAAACATCAAGTTCTCGTTGAACAAACAAATTAACATCCATAGATTCAGAGGAGTTTGAAGTTCCAAATAAAATGGCAGACACTCAGGAACTTAATAGTAAATTTATGTACCTTTCTACAAGGAACTGTCAATGCCTTGGCCTTGGGTAGACTCGCAACTTCAACCCCATCATTTTCTTCTCTGTATTTCATGAGAAAGGAACATATTTGACAAGTAATTATATGGTAACCTTCAAGGAAAGAGACAATAGACAGCAACAATCAAACATGATTCCCTCGATTAAGACCAGAGATATTATGGGTCTATCCAACTATAACATAGATATCAACAAAGGAATGAAGGAATCATGAATTCCAACACGGCATGAAAGCATTGTAATGGCAAACAAAAAGGGATAAATTCTGAATCAGTAATCTATTCAGGAAAGGTTCACATGACTTCAATAAACGAAACATACGCATAGACTTTTCACGTGTTCAATCAAGATCCACACGCCTAATACAGCCAGTTCACAGAGCACACAATGCCCATCAGAATATTTCAGAGAATTCCTTTCAAGAACTGAAATTTTACAACACCGGATCCATCACAAGGTTAGCATTCTTTCCCTGAATTTTAAACAGCCCTGTCCAATTTTCCCTTAACCATTGTTCCTTAAACTTAATACAACTTCCAAATCAACACTATCTTCTGCCACTATATGTTAAAGAGAGGGGATATTACCTACTATTAGAGACCTTCAAAATGGGTGTGCAGCTACTTACAGGAGCGGCCACTTCCTTCCCTTTATCCTTCCTTTTATTCGAAGACCGTGTTCGGCTGTAGACTGTAGAAATAGGCTTAGAAGCTTCAAGGTCAACAATCCCTGAAGTAATTAAAAAACAATGTAGAAATTATAAGCTGATTAACACATTAAGGAAAATAAGAAATGAACTGCCGAATGCTGATCTTAGCTAGTAACCACTATTAGCAAATCAAAATCTATTGCTCTAGGAACCATGACACAGTTAACGGATGCAAAGCTAAACAAGCACGCACGCGCGCACTAAAATAGTAACTACTAGCACTCTTGTTTGGATTGGCTTATGCAGAACTTATCTACTGATATAAGCACTTGTGAGTTGTGACAGCGTTTGACAGAGTTTATGATTGGCTCATAAGTTGTTGTGGACTTATTTTCATAAGCTCTCCATAATAGCTTATCAAAACAGCTTAGAGCTTATATGAAATCATTTTCATCACATTTCTCCTTCAATTATAGAAATAGTTTATGCATAAGCGCTTATAAATAAGTTGTTTATCCAAACAGGCCCTAATAAACAAATCAAAATCAATTGCTCTAGGAACTATGATACAGTTAACGGATGCAAAGCTAAAAACACGCGCGCGCGTGGATTTCGGGCAGAAAAACTAAAATCGCTCTCTAGTATGCAAAAATCAGGACCGCAAGCTAAATCATTCACAGGAAAAAAAATTCGGGATTCAAATCAGAAAACCCTTTTGACAAATCGAACAGTTAATAATTCAAAGTTACCGTGGGAAGGAGTGGTGGGTGGAGGAGAGCTAGGGTTAAAGAGAGCATCAAAGAGCTTCGCAGCAGTGTTGGTAGCAGAGGTGCATTTGGTGCTAGGTTTATTGGGTGTAGCAGTAGCAGAAGAAGAAGGGTTAGGGTTAGGATTGGGTTTGGGTTTGGTAGGGTTGAGGGGAATAGAGGAAGAGGAGGAAGTGTTGGTGCAATCGGAAAGGGGCTTTCTGCGTGTGAGCTTCGGTGTTCGGTTAGTTTCCATTGTTACCTATGGGAATGGGTATTATGGCTTCCCATTTCAGTTTATGTTGGATTTGAATGCGTTGGGTGATTGTGAAGAAGAACAACAAGGGTGCGTGGAAACTGGACCTTGAACTGCAAGTGCAAGATTGCAGAAGAAGCTTCTTCTTCTTTCTGTGTTGTTCCGTCCTTTTTACTCAATAGCGGGAATTTTCGGTTAGCGAGAATATGAAGATTTTTTTTTTTGGGTAAAGATAATCAAGCAAGCAACAAGGCCCAAAATGGCCCACTACAAGCAATACAACAGAACCCCAAATTAGACCACAGGTTGACGAAGTTTGTTGCTTTGTTGTGTTCTAGTTTGTTTAGGTTTCTGTTTGGTTTCTGTTTTTCTCTGCTTTGTGTAGATTTTAGTTTACTGCTGTGTTTAATGTTTTCTGTATGTCAGCTGCAAGTTCTTGGGTTATAGTTTTTTATTATTTGCGACTTTACATGTAGTTTGACTTTGACTAATTTGTTGCTGGGTCATTTGTACTGCTCTTTGAGCTTAAGGCTTTGTCTGTTTTCAATGAATCCTTCTTCGACAAAAAAAAAAGACCACAGGTTAACCAAAAGAAAAATTAGACCACAGAATTACGTTAGAAAAAAAAGGCAAAATAATCATAATAGAAATGATAGTCGAGAAATTAAAATAATTTTCATAGAATTAAAATTTATTTATTTTTGGTCGTGAAAAGGAAGCCCCATTAAATTCCTTTTTCTGATTTTTTTTGGGTCAACTTTTTCTGATTAAATTAAATTATTTATTATGTGTATGCCCATATTCATAGATGGGCCTCGTTAAATCCAATACCTAGGCTTGGGCTGACCCTTCCTCTTTTAACATCCTCATAGATGGGCCCAACGTTTTAGTTTCCCTTGGGCTTTTATTTTGACAAAAAAAAGGAGAATATATTTTTGTAGGCGGGTTTTTTTAGTTTTCTGTTTTAGTTTATGTTCTCCTTCTCTGTATTTTTTCTTTATGTCTTTGGATTGATGTAAAAATATTTTTTTATCATAGATGTTATAATGCATTGAAATACTGCTTTAAGTTTGACTTTAGCCATTTTAAAAAGGAAATATAAGATATGATGTGTTGAAAAAAAAAAGACAAATAAATTAAAGCATAAATTAGTTAGATTATAAAAAATAGTTAAATCGACAAATGGCAAATGCCGCTCGATTCAATTGCAAAATGTGATTGAAATCCAACACTATCCAAGCCAGCCATGGGTTCAATTTTAGTTGACAAAACTCAAAAGCAGGCAATGACAGAGTGACACGCAGATTTCTCTGCAAACAAAACCAGCGTAATTAAGCCTCCTGTTTAACCCTTCCCGTGTTTCATCAAAACAGGGGGAAACCCACACTCCCTGAACCAGAGGCGGACTTTTTCAGTGCGGGTGGGGTCACGGCTCCCTGAGGAAAAAAAAAAACTTTTTTTAGAATATATTTTATTTTTTAGTCACCCCAAAAGAGAATTTGGGGACGAAGGAGAGTACGGGAAGTAAGTTAGATGTGTGTGTGGGACTCTTGTGAGAGTGAGAATCTTTGGGGGAATTACTTTTGCATTAATATGTTGGTTTGTTGCCCTCTAAACGTTTGATTATTTGTGTTTGGTATACAGTACTCTTGTTGGTTGCTACATAGATGCTCTGTTTTATCCCATCTTTGGTTTCATCTTGCTGTGATGCAGACATTCCCAGTGATGGCTAAAAACACTGCATCGTTGTCCAATAGCTAGAGCATGGATATAGTGCATGTTACTCTTTATATGTCTTTAGTATCCCTAATACTCTATCTAATACATCTTTTGGCTTATAAAAAATATATATATAATGTATATGAGTTTTAATTATATTATTTTAATTATTTTAATTACTAACTAATTTGTGACTCCTCTCAAAATTTTAGTCAAGGTCCGCCACTGTCCTAGACCAACCACAAACAAAATACGCCCACGTTTCAACCTCAACCTCTCCCACTTCATCTATAAAATAAATACCCATCCTCACTCTCCCTTGACCTTTCATCACACTCCTCATCTTTACCACTAGTACCAATTAGAGAGCAACAAAAAGAATACTAATCAACATGGAGGCAATTCAATCGTGGGTTTCAAAACACAAGCTCGCCACAGTTGGTACGTTCGTTATAACTTTAATGTTTTGGTTATAATGTTTTTATTACCAAATTAATTAATATTGATGAAGTTGAATTTGATTATTAAAGGGGGACTATGGGCATTTGGAATTGGAGAAACACTTTTAACTTATTCACGTACAAGTTCTCCAATGAAGCCAAGTCTTAGGCTTATCCATGCTAGGTACGTACCCCCCACAAAATGTTTTTTTTTTTTTATGAATCAAAATGTTTGTTGTTTGAGGTTGCAGTTTTCCCTTTTCATTTTTTTTCCATTTAAATTAATTTCCTGTTACTATATGAAGTGGTGTAATGGGATTAATTATTACTGGATTGGTTTACAGAATGCACGCACTGGCAGTGCTGTCTGGTTGTGCGGCTTATTGCTACTATAAGAATCGTGCGAGTGAGCTAAAACCACAGGCGGAGACTCCTACAGTTTCACCGAGTGTGGCTCAGAAGGTTGAGTGGGAGCTCCTCAGTCCTTTTTGAAATTGGAAAGGAAAAAGAAAAAAATGCAATCTTTTTTTTATGATTTTTATTATTATTAGAAAGACTTTTGTCAATATATATATATATTAGAAAGAGTCGGGAACAAAGGGGGGGAAGAAAAAGGAAAGCTACTAGACCACTTGCTATCTCTAATTCTCTATGGATCTGAGTTTCTAGTGGGAGACGTTCTGAGCTCTATATATATTGATTAATCGTCGATGGTGTTGAAAAAGCTTGGAATTGAATTGTATAAGCCCATAGAAATCACCCCCCCCCCCCCCCCTGCTTCACATAGGACCGGATCTGCTGTAGTACTAACACAGAACAAGGGTGATTGTAATCAATATCATTGGTCAAAAGCTTTTTTTTTTGGTCAACAGATCATAATATTGAAAAGGCTAGCCCAGAAACAAGCATATGCAGTATCAATTAAAACCATAACACTTTCAAGACCTTTGATACGCTGCTCTGATACATAATACATAAAACCAAGCGAAAGAGGAATAAAAAGGCATTGGGAACTACTCCCTTCGCTCTAAAATATAAGCAACATAGTACAAAAATACACAGACCAAAGAATACTTTGAAAATGTGATAATCGTAATTAATACTCACTAGTTTCAATTTTTTTTCCAAAAATATCCCTTTTGGTGTCTCTTGTAAATATAAATATTGCATTAAATGAATGGTATAATTAAAAAATTAGCATTTAATTTATTTGAAATTGGTAAATGTTACTTATATTTTAGACAAAAAAAAAGTGTCTTTGTTGCTTATATTTTGGACCGGAGGCGGTACAAGAGACTCAACTACCTAGAGGCATACCAATAAATGACACGCCAAGCTCCAGGTGTAGTAAAAGACAAGCTCAACCACCACTTAAGCTTCAATTCACCCTCTCCACTTGTCTGTACCATCTCCAGCCTCAATCTTCGAAGGAAAAGAAAGAACCAACGCCCCTCCGCAACAACCCAAAGAACAAACATAAATAGGATCCTTTGAAAATCAAAAAAATAGAACCGGATTGATGAAGCAAACAGGGGAGTTACTTCGTTCTTTCCTGAAGAAAACCCCGAGAAATGAGGGGCACCACCAAGTCAGACTGGCCAAATTCAAAGGCCAAAAACCTCCATCCCCTTAGAAATGAGCTATAGAAAACCAATTTGGCCTGCGCAGACCAATAAACTCCTTATCTTTCTCAATTTGTTTCTTAACCACCAAAGGTTGATTGAAAAACCAGTTGGGAGGGAGAAGATCTCTACTTGCCAATGCTGCAACCATGTGAGCCAAGGTGTTTCCCTCCCGAGCAGTCCAAGTAAAGCCATTGGTCAAAAGCTGAAAGGCCACCATCGAATCAGGGTCCACAAAAAAAGTCTTCTGAAGCCTCGACTCCGTGCAAATTTAATTCCATGCAAAAACTGTCCATAACTCGGCAGAAGTTATACTACAGACACCCAGATGGTAAGTGTAAGCAAAAATACTGCGTGGATCCTCTGCAGCGCTGCAGAGACTGCAGAGGGATCCACTCTCTCTGTCTCTCTCCTCAACTTGCTCTCTCCCTCATTTTTTTTCTCTTTCCTCCACACTCACAAGCCCCTGCTGCAGAGGTAGAGGATCTGAATCCGCAAAAATAACTCCTTCTGATGATCTCTGAGACCATGCCAAATGAGCCCACCGCCCCATCTTTAGGTAGGCAATACACGTTTTTGGGCTTTGGTGCTGGGTTGGTCCTTTCAGCTCATGTACGGGGTTTACTCCAGGGTGTAATCGCTTTGTTTGGGGCCAGGCCCAATACAAAATAAATATAGCTAATTTGAGTTACGCTGTGTCTTTGTTTTTTCATTTTTGTTTGTTATTTTTTGTTCATTGTGTTTTTTTTTTACCGTTAGTTAGACAGTTAAAAGTTGATTAAACTCATCTCGAGCATAACTTGAGTTTATTTTATATAGATTAGTTATAATATATCTATTCTAAGCCTATATATTCAGAGTCTCTTATGTGTAATATTTGAATTTTGTCCTTTTTTAATATATCACAACTTTGACAAAAAAAATAGTTAATTTGAGTAAATGAGCTTTCTTTACGTTTTTTTCCACAATATTTTTTCTCTATTTTTTTATTTTTCATCCGATGACTCAACACGTGTCAATTTTTTCCTTCTTTTCTATCTCTCTCCTCCCTAATGGAGTGTATAATCTCAAAAAGGTGCCAATATAACAATCTTTATGCGTGTAGTTTTTAGCGCTTGTTTTGGTGGATAAAATTAAATAAAAATAGATAAGATAACTAAGAGAGTTAAATAATAGTAATTAAATTAAATTAAAATATAATACAAACCTGATAAGTATTTGAGGTAGACTAGATAATAGGATCATATAATATAAATTATATAAAAATGACAAAATTATCTTTCTATCCAATATAAAAGATGGTTGTAGAGAAGAGAGTGTTAAGCAAGGACAATGGCAATAATAGAGTGTGCCGGTGGTAGAGGTGCTAGGATAACATCCCCCTATTATAGAGGTGCTATATTGCTTCCTAGCACCTCTACCACCTATACACTCTATTATAGCGGCGAAATAGGATAACATCCCCCTGCTTTGTTTATATTATTATTATTATTATTATTATTATTATATTATATGTAGTACAAATCTGGGTCGATTTTGTACATCAAATAAATTTTGTTCTATTTTTAAGTAGTTAAATTTAAACATAACTTATGATATGTTTTAGTTTTTTAATAATATTTTTAATTTATAAAAAAATATCATATTATATTATTAGATTATTAGAAACTCCCTAATTTATGGTTGTAAACCCAATGAGGAACTCCCACATAATAAGACCCGAGAATGGCCGATAAGTTCTGTAACAGAGTTCAATGCATGTCCTTTTTTTTGGGTCAACAATTCAATGCATGTTAGAGCTTCATAATTTGCTTAAATATAT
The DNA here is from genome assembly GCA_030159175.1 of Glycyrrhiza uralensis. Taxonomy (NCBI): domain Eukaryota; kingdom Viridiplantae; phylum Streptophyta; class Magnoliopsida; order Fabales; family Fabaceae; genus Glycyrrhiza; species Glycyrrhiza uralensis. Next base: position 4,520,163 of record BRZY01000006.1, read on the forward strand.
ACCGGATCCTGAATTATCCATCTACATTTTTTTCAAACACGAGGGGCAAGGACTGGTGTGAGTTTGTGCTTTTTCTAGAAGAAGTATATGATCTGTTTGCTAATTCCAGATCTATATAATTAACCCACCAACTATTTTTTTGTAAAGAGCATATGGGTCAAATTTACCCATCCCGCAACCATGGGCCTGCTATAACCTGCACTGAGACCTATAGCTCCACCCTGGTACATTGCATGTGATCGATCTTCATTTGTCCCTGTTTTTCCTAATCATCAACAACTATAGTATGGAAAATAAGAAATGAATACTGCTGAATGCTGATCATAGCTAGTAACTACTATTAGCACTGTTAAGCCACCACAAATCAAAATTTATTGCTCTAGGAACCATGGCACAGTTAACGGATGCAAAGCTAAAAACACGCGCACGTGGATTTAAGGCAGGAAAAACTAGAGCTAGCAAACGGGCCTACCTAGCGGGCTTTGGGCCAGGCCAAAAAAGCATAGATTAAAAACAGGTTATAATTTAGTTGTCGAAACCCGGTCCATATAGTGCCGGACCACATCGGGTTCGGGCTTTTATTTTGTTATTTTCGGGTCGGCCCGCATCGGGCTTGGGCTAAAAATGCCCTGATTGAAAACAGATTCAAATTTGTGTGCCCAAACCTGACATTTTTTCTGGCGGGCTTGGCTCGGCTTGGCGGGCTAAACCCATTTTGCCAGCTCTAGAAAAAACTATTGGCCCGTTTGGTTTTGTATTTCCTGTTTTCATTTTCTATTTTTATTTTCAATTAATTATAAAATTGTTATCTTGTTTTTAATCCGTTTTCTATTTTTACATATTTTCACATGAATCAGTGAAAACAATCATTTTTTGTTTTTATTATTTTCTCTACAAATATTTAAAAGTAGAAAACATATTAAAAATAATATGTCAATTTTGTAACTAATTAAAAATAAAAATAAAAAAACAAAAACAGGAAACGAGTCTCAAACCAAAAGAGTCCTAAAATCACACTCTAATTTGCAAAAATCAGGACAGCAAACTAATCATTCAGAGGAAAATTCGGAATTCAAATCAGAAAACCCTTTCGACAAATCAAACAATTAATAATTCAAAGCACCATTGGGAAGAGTGGTGGGTGGAGGAGAGCTAGGGTTAAAGACAGCATCAAAGAGAATCGCAGCAGTGTCAGTAGCAGAGGTGCATTTGGTGCTAGGTTTATTGAGTGTAGCAGCAGAATAAGAAGGGTTAGGGTCAGGATTGGGTGTTGTTCCGTCTTTTACTCTCACTTTTTTTTTTGTCAAAACATCATTAATAATAAAAGCCCAGCGACACCTACACAATAGCGGGAATTTTCGGTTGAGTGAGAATACAGATATTTTTAATTTTTTTGCTCAAGCAAGCAACAAGGCCCATAATGGCCCACTACAAGCAATACAACAGTATCCCCAATTAGACCACTATAATTACCAAAAATAAGAACTACCAACAAAAAAACAAAAAATGCATCAAAAGAAGCAAAATAATCATTGTCATAGAAATGATAGTCAATTTGACCAAAAAAATGATAGTTAAGAAATTAAAATAATTTTTATAGAATTAAAATTTATTTATTTTTGGTCTGAGAAAGGAAGCCCCATTAAATTCCTTTTTTCTGATTAAATTAAATTGTTTATTATAGTTGTCAAAACAAATTGTTTATTATGTGTATGTATAATTGTGTATGCCCACATTCATGTATACCCATATTCATAGATGGGCCACGTTAAATCTAATACCTAGGCTTGGGCTGACCCTTCATCTTTACTTCATTCCAACTTTAGTTTGAAAACAGAACAAAACACTTGGACAAAAAAAAACAGAACAAAACACCATCTTACTCCGCTTGAAGAAAATATAGAATCACCAAAATTCAAACAATACTACTTATGTAATTGCGCAAAATATTTAAAGTTTGAGATGTTAAGATAATACTAAAACCAATTATTAAATAAGTAACTTTTTTCTCTACAAAAAAATAAGTGTAACCTTTTAAAAAGAAATTGAAAAATGATGATATTGGTAACGATAGACCGAGAAATTAAACATACTTAATAAGAATATAAAATTTTGAGACAAAAATAAAATGCTAAAACCTACAAAATTTTGAACAAGACGAAATACGTATGTTACTTAAAGAAAAAGTTAATTCTAATTATTTGATTTCCTTTCTACTTCTTAAACCTTAAATACTCGCATGACCTGTATTAAATGAGAATCCTAATTTTATACGAGTACACGTAAAAAAAAATAAAATAAAATTATTAATAAGTAGGCATTAAAATTCATAGAAAAATAAAATTTTCACAACTACAATCGATTCAATTGCAAAAGGTCAATAAATCCAAGCAATGGGTTTATTTGGTTGACAAAACACAAAAGCAACTAAGCAAGCAGTGACACGCAGATTCATTTGCAACAAAACCAGCGTAATGCAGCCTCCAGTTTAACCCTTCCCGTGTTCCAACAAAACAGGGGGAAACCCCACCCTGTGAACAAATAAACCCAGGGGCCACAAACAAAATACGCCCACCTTTCAACCTCAACCTTTCTCCCAATTCATCTATAAAATAAATACCCATCCTCACTCTCCCTTTACCTTTCATCACACTCCTCATCTTTACTACTAGTACCAATTAGAGAGCAACAAAAAGAATACTAATCAACATGGAGGCAATTCAATTGTGGGTTTCGAAACACAAGCTCGCCACAGTTGGTACGTTGTACTAGATCAACAACATGATTCACTCTAATGTCACAACTTTTATTATTTTAAAATTTTGGTTACGATGTTTTTACCAAATTAATTGGGGTTGAATTTGATTAAAGGGGGACTATGGGCCTCTGGAATTGGAGCAACACTTGTAGCTTATTCACGTACAAGTTCTCCATTGAAGCCAAGTCTTAGGCTTATCCATGCTAGGTACGTAACCCCACAAAATGTTTGTTATTTGACCACATTAAGGTTGCAATTTTCCCTTTTCATTTTTTAATTTTTTTCCATTTAAATTAATTTTCATTTCCTATATGAAGTGGTGTGTAATGGGATTATATTATATTTTCTGGGTTGGTTTACAGAATGCACGCGCAGGCTTTAACACTGGCAGTGCTGTCTGGTGCTGCGGCTTATCGCTACTATGAGAATCGCGCTGGTGAACCAAAACCACAGGCGGAGACTCCTGCAGTTGCACCGAGTGTGGCCCAGATGGTTGAGTGGGAGCTCCTCAGTCCTTTTTGAAATTGGGGAAAAAAATTTCGACCAAAAAAAAAGAAATTGGGGAAAAAAATATGCAATCTTTTTTTTTATTTTATGATTTTTAATATTAGTAGAATTAGAAGGACTCGAGAAAAGCTACCATTGTTATCTCTATTGATCTGTGATTGATCGTTGATCGTCTTGAAAAAGCTTGCGATTGAATTGTATCAGCCCATAGAAAAGAGAAATGGAATTAAATAACATTGGATGTTTTTTTGGTGAATAAATAACATTGAATTTTTTATAACAAATAACATTGAATGTTAGTAACTTTTAGTATGATTTAATTTTATTTCTTTGTGATCCAGAAATCGGGTTATTATTTGATCACTTTTTCGGGAACATTTTTTTTGGTCAACGGATCTTGAATTAAAAAACAAGGCCAAAGCCCAAAGATACAAACATACAAAAGCCTAGACAGATAGCAAAAGCCAGTCCCATGCACCGCATTGAACAACAGAGTTGAACGGAGAAATAAGGGAATTTACTCAAAACAGAGAATATGTATGATTTTTTTGAGGGAGAGAATATATATATGATAGTGATTGAGTTCTGTCCATTATAATTTGCATGTGCGAGCTTCATTTGCATATTTTTAATAGGCGGAACAAATTATTTCATATTTGAATACAAGTCGTACTCTAATCAAAGCTGAATTACATAGATTTTCATAGTACTGTCAAACCTATCCGGGGAAATAGCACAGTTGCACTACATTATTAGAAAGGGACTTCTATGGTACCGTTGATAAAATATAGTTTTGGAATCGTTATTTTATTAACTAATAATAAAATAGAGTTTTATTTAGTAATGCCACGACAGATTATTTCTCTTAAAGAATGTAATTCTTTTATATTATATCCGAGTCCCTAATATCCTTCATATTCTATCAAGAGGGAGAGGTATCTTTTGAGTTTTGTCGTGCTCCGAGGGGGAAGTGGGTTTTATGAGAGAGAATCCGATAATCTTTTAACAATGCAGTTATTCGTAATTTTAAATAAAATAATTATAATTTTAAATGAAAAATTGAAAATTGAAAATAGATTTTAAATATTTAGGAACTGAATTGCAAAATTTGTTTACAAAAATCAGGGGTGGCCTTGAGGGTGGGCAAGAGGGGCGACCGCTGAGGGCCCCATTTTCAGAGGGGCACCAAAATTTTTTATTACTAATATATATTAAGCAATTGACTCACTTAATAGAAGATTTGAGCAGTATAACACATATGATATTTTTAAATTTTTATTTAATATTGAAAGACTTAAATCATTATCTAATCAGGATTTTAAATTATGTTACAAACATCTTGAAATTTATCTAAAACATGATAATTCTTATGATCTGAATGGTGAAATTCTATTTGAAGAATTAAAAATCATTAGAGAAATTTTAACAGTTGAATCAAAATAAAACTTTATGATATTGGGTTCTTTGAAAACATTTTATTGTTTTCCTAATGCATATAGAATAATATTAACTATCCCTATTACAATTGCACCTGTTGAAAGAAATTTTTCTAAATTGAAATAGTTAAAATCTTATTTGCGATCTACTATGTCACAGAGTAGATTAAATAGTTTTACTTCGATTTCTATTGAAAATAATTTTCTAAAAAATCTTGATTATAAATGTATTATTAATGATTTTGCAACAAAAAAATATAAAAAAGATAATATTCAAATGATTATATTAAGCCATCATTTTCTTAGTTCGCCCAGGGCACCAAAAATCTCAGGGCCGACCCTGACAAAAATATTGGTTACAAAACTAATGATATCAAAACCGTTACTTTTACATCGGAAGCGTAAAAAATGCCTTATTGGAAAACCCTTCCCTAATTTATGGTTGTGAACTCAATGTAGAACTCCCCTACATAAGACCCCATCGAGAATGCCCGAGAAGTTCTGTAACAGAGTTCAATGCTTGTTGGAGTGTAATTCATTTGCTTATAAAATACCTGAATCATCCATCTACAAAACTTTTTCACACACAAGGGACAAGGACTAGAGCTAGGTATATGGGCCAAGGGCCGTGGACTGTCCGTTTAACTCGTGGCTCAGTGAGCTACGGACGATGAAAATGAAAGACCATTTAATTGTGGGTTTTTTTAACCCAGTCCGTATAAACCGTAAATTAAACAAATTTTAGCCGCAGACTTGCAGATTGGCTTGCGAGCCTTTTCTTAAAAATAAGATTTGTTAAATTTTGTAAATAAACCTATTTAATTTGTAAAACTTGAGATATTTTGGCAAATTTATCCCTTTTATTATATTTTGGTTATTGCTTTGGAATTCAAATGAACATAATTTTATGATTAAAAATGTCATATGTTTTGTTGAAGTCACCTCATTTTTATGATACAACATATTTGACGTAATCACACCCAAGGTATAAATTTCCCCTCAAGTGTGAACGAATCTATCTTTGGAAGAAGTACTGACACATTCACACCAGGGGTGTGAAATTTCCCCCAGGTGTAAACAAATCTGTATTATTTTTTTCTTTTTTAATTTTTTTTAATCACCGGTCACGGTCCGACCTGTGCAGTGCGGGGACGGACTTATATATTTCAACCCATTTATTTTGCAGTTTAAACTGACTCGTCCTGTTCATATTGTAGGCTTTTGTAAGCCAATCCTAAATGGGCGAACTGACCCACACACCCACCTCTAACAAGGACTGCTGTGAGTTTGAGCTTTTCCTAGAAGAAGTCTACAGCTAGCTAAATGTTAAATTAAATCATATATGATCTGTTTGCTAATTCCAGATCTATATAACCCACCATGGTGGCACTTAGCATACACAAATCATAAGATTTGTGTATGTGCACAAATCAGATGTAGACCATTGATATATTATAAATCAATTGTAACGGTTTGGATTGATTGATGGTTAACTGCTGGTCAGGTTTCTAGAGATGAAAAAAATAATTGCACAATAGATGCTTTACTTTTATGTTATTTATGTAAAAATAATTCCATTAAAACCCCAATATTTCAATATAATTAAATTTTGGCCCAATAAATGTCATTATTTGAAAACAGTTAGAAAAGGTCAAAATTTGTAAATTTTTGGCCCAATGATTGATGGTTCTCTCTCCTCTCTCTCGCTCTCCTTATCTCTCGCTCCCTCCCCCTCTCTCCTTCTCTCTCTCTCTTCCCCTCTCTCACACTATGAAAACCTCTCCCTCGCTCTATCTACCCCTCTTACTCTCTCTTTGAAAAATCTCTCCCTTGCCCTCTCTCCCTCTCCCTCTCTCGCTCTATGAAAAATCTCTCCCTCTCCCTCTCTCTCCCTCACTCTCTCTCGCTTTCTCTCCACCTCTCTCGGTCGCTCTCTGTATCTCGCTCCCCTTTCTCTATCGCTCTCTCTCTTTCTCCATCTCTTGCTCTCTCGTACCCTATCTCTCACTCTCCCCCCTCTCTCTTGCTCTCTCTCCCTCCCTCTCGCTCCCCTCTCTAGCAAGAGACAGTGAGAGAGCGACAGAGAAAGAGAGACCAAAAGCAAGAGCGAGAGAGGGGGAAGAGCACGAGGGGGAGAGAATGAGAGGGAGAGGGAGTGAGAGAGAGGGAGGGAGAGAAAGCGAAAGAGAGAGTGAGAGAGATGGGGAGAGACAGAGAGCGAGAGAGGCGGAGCAAAAGAATAAGAGAGGGAAGGGGGAGAGAGAAAGTGTGTGAGAGAACTAGAGAGAGGGGGAAAGAGCGAGAGAGAAATATAGAGAGAGTGAGCGGGGGAGTTGAGGGAGGGAGGGAGAGAGGGAGAGAATGAGAGAGAACGGGGAGAGTGAGGGAGAGAGGGGGAGAGAATGAGAGTAGGGATCAAGAGCGACAGAGAAAGGGGGAGAGGAGAGCGAGGGAGAGAGTAAGAGATATGGAGGGAGATAGGGAGAAAGAGTGAGAGAGGGGAGAGAGAGAGATTGAGAGTGAGAGGGAGGGAGAGAAAGCGGGAGAGAGGGACTTAGAGCGAGGGAGGGAGGCGAAGAGAATGAGAAAGTGTGTGAGGGAGAGGGAGGGAGAGAATGAGATGGGAGAGAGAGGGCGAGAGAGACCGAAGCGAGAGAGAGAGGGAGCGGGAGAGGGAGAGTCTTCATATCAATTTTTAATATCAATTTTTAAAATGATAATTTTTATATTTAGTGGGGTATTTTCATAATTAACATAAATTCAATGAAATCGACATTTGGGCTTTAAATTGATAATATTCATATTTGATAGGGTCATTTCATAAATAATCAAAAAATTAACAACACCTGCTATTACAGGTCAAACCCAATTTGTGCACATGCACAAATCTTACCATTTGTGCATACTAAGTGGCACCCACATCACCATTACTAACTATTTATTGTAAAGAGCATATGGTGAAATTTACCCATCCCCGCGGATGTGGCTTGCACTGACACACCAGTAGTCAGAACTGGCAATTCCACCGCAACCACAATGGGCCTGCTATAACCTGCACTGAGACCTATACATCTCCACCCTGGTACATTGCATGTGATCTTCACCTGTCCTTTTTTTTCCTCCTAATCACCAACAACTACAGATCGATGGATAAATGTCACTTTTATTGTTCTTTTTTATTTTTAACTAAAATTATTTATTTATTAATTTTTTTTACCTATACTTTATACAGGTTCGATCCATCAACTAATAATGCCTAAACTCAAGTTTTACAGCATCACTTTTAGTCTCATTTGATTATACTAATTTTGATCCTAGCAAGATCAATAGTTTCGGATGAAAGCACGTGCAGGAATATTTGAAGAATTTATATATTTGGTAATTGATTAATTAATGATATATTGCATAATATGAATATTATATATGCTAGCTAAGTTGGTAGCGATTAGTATCTATAGTCATCACCTGAGTTCGAATCCCCACTCTCCCAGTAAAAAAATGAATTTTATATATATGCTGGATCTATGTGTAAATTTGATCAAACCCTCTCTTTTTTTTGGTTGTAAATCTTTGGTATTCAGAAATTACATTGAACTGACTAACTGGAGTGTGAACTTATGTAAGAGAGTAAAACTTTTTTAGTGCCTATTTTGTTTGTTTTCCTTCACAACACTCAAACTCAAGATTTTTTTTAAAGAGAACTAAGCTCCAGCCACTTATGCCCAACAGACACTTGGTACTCAATATCTTACTAGATTTTTTACTGTCGGCATATTCTCATTTTAAAAATTGCAGATCAGAAGTAAAAGACTTGGAAGCCATATATATTACGCGAAGCTTGATTCCTTAATGAACAATTTGCCCGTTAGCCAAAAAATGAAACAAGAAAAGAAAGAAAAAAACAAAAGGAGGCTCAATATTATATATTAAATTATATATTAAACTTGATCATCGGCACTTTCGCTCCAGTTCTTGATTGCTTGTCCCACCGCCTGTTTCACAGCTTGTGCATCAATAGTCTCACCTTCTTCATTCTACAAATGTCACACAATGTCAGAACCTCTATTAATATATTTATTTTTATAAAAAAACCACACAATGCCAGAAAATATTCGTTATTGATAAACTTTGCTAGCTTCATTACGTGGTTGAGACAATTAATGAAGACTCTTGATTAATTAGGTAGCTAACTCACTTAGTTGAGTCCAGGGATATAAAGTAAGCTGGAGTTTGGGGGTTCAAACCCCTCCCTTCTAACAACTAACTCACTATTTAGTGATTAGTTGGCCTATAAAAAAAATGAAGGCTCTATTATTATTAGGGTTAAGATTTAGCATCATACAAGCATGGCCATCATGACTGTACAGCAACTCGGCCTCTTTTATCTCGCGTCCCCCAATAAGGAAACGTTTTTGACAAAAGGGACAAAACATGTGACACACAAAAGTATTGATAAGTACTGAATTGAAGGAAGAAGAGAGATATCAATGACACGCATGTTGAACACTATTAATTTTGTAATATTATTGTAATAATTTTGTGTTCACCATGTGTGTGTACATTATTTTTTTTATAGGCTAATTTGTTAGTTTTTCTATAAGCAAAATTGAATTAAAACGGGACTAAAAACACAAAATGTGTCCAACTCTAAAGAATAATACAAAAGGTCAAGCTAACATCCTTCCCAACAAACGGCAAGAAAAACCAAACCACCCAACGGAGAACATATAATGTCACTCCCCCTCTGCTGCATTGCAACACACATATTACAAGAATTAGCTACGCAACAGATAAACCCCCTCCAGAACCTATTCAACTACAAAACCAGCAACTCCAGTCTATACAACAACTTGAAATAATAGATAGTAATTTTAATAAGTAATTCCCCAATAACCTATATGATCTCAAAAGGATATCTGAACAATTCTCCAGTAATCAATCAATCTCAAAGGGGTACTCAAAGAGTATTAGTGTAGTTGTTAAAAGGAATGGGGAGGGGTTTGAACCCCGAACTGTAACTTTACGCCACCTTATGTAGCTTGATTTAACCAAATGAGCCACCTAAACGGGAGGGGTGTGTGTGTACATTAATATATAGTTATATATATTACTTACTTCTCCTCCAACTGCTTGAAATCGGAAAGTGTCTGTACAAGAAACCCTAGCTTCCAGCACTGTAAGTCTCATCTCTTCAATGGCCTCCAATATGGAAACAAGCATTCCTGGGCAGCTTTTTGCGGAATAAACATTTATAAGAAATCCCTTTTCTAGGGGGTCCACTGTAACCTGCACAAATCCATCCAAAAAAGTTCTACACCAATCAAATTGCTATTGATCAGCATATATTGGAGTTGTAGAATATATATCTATATAGAGAGGAGATACAATTCTGATTGGTTTTCATGTTTTGATTATAATTATATATATATATATATATATAGCAAGTTGGAAATATATAGCCTTTGTAATTTCTTAATAAAACACTTTGGCTTACAAAAAAAATGGAATATAGAGGAGCTGTTAACTTTTCTCAATTAAGAAAATTACCATTGGCAAGGGATTGTGGACACTTGAACTTTCTGCTGAGGTTATTTCTTCATTCAGTCTTTCTACCTTTTGCTTTAGATTTTCAATATACCTTGATGCGTCAATTATGATCGAGGTATTGTTTAACTGCCATCAACCATGCATAAAAAGCAGAAGAATTATTAAATAACTCAAATAAGCTCCACATATATAATTGATGGGTTGGTTAACAAGATAAATGATATTAAATTAAGGTGAATATCAATCACTATTTTCAATATTAAAATACAATAATACAGCTAATATATATATTCATCATAAATCAACTATATTTGATTTGTGCTTGAGTTTTTAGCTTGCCCAGATATATGGAAATCAGAGCATAGAATTAGACAATGGAAGATAAAGAAAAAGAATGGACATGGATTTGATCAATAAGGAAGAAGGAAATTATAGAACTTTAGAGGGTTCAAATAATGGGAAAATAGCAAAGAAGAACCATGATTCCATTAATAAAAAATGGAATCAAATTCGGAAGAGGATAACAATACTGTCTTAATTACTGAAATATTCTTTTAGGGAATTGGCTGAGATTTCATTGAGAAAGAATAATCATATTGGAGAAATCCAATGAAAAAGAAAAGATATATATATCAGAAGATAATGCAGCAGGGAATTACAGCATGAGAGTTCGTAATAGAGCGAAGAAGTTGCAGCTTCTCATGCAGTGCTGCTCTCTTTTGCTCCCTAGAAACCATTTTTATGTGCTTTATTTTCTCTCTCTCTCTCTCTCTTCTTTTATGATCGTTTTCTGGCTTTCTTTCTCTCTTTTAATTTGATATATATCAACTCTGCCGAGTTCTGTGGTCATTTAAAAGAAGGGGATATATGATCTCATGTGTTTTCTTCCCACATGACTGTCCCAGTTTACTCATAGAGAAATACTATATAGATTTTGGTTGAACTTACAAATGTACCCTTCCATTTACCCCCATTTTAATTAGCAGATTAGCATTTTTTTCTCTTTGTGCTTCAATCCCATTTTAATACATTTTGTCTTTTCAAAAAAAAAAAAGAGTTAACTTATTGATCATTGTTTTGGCCTAGTTAACTTACTGCTGATCATTAAATTAATGTGGCATTACACAGCAGATGAATAAAGATGAGCTCTTATAAATCATATTTATTTTACCATTTTATTAAATATAATACAAATCTATATTATGATACTATATTATTGAATCAGTTCTTTTAAAAAAAAATAATTAATGGTATTAATGTTTTCAATTTAATTATTATGCACTCATAATGTAAAAAGATTTTACACAGACATCTAATTATATCTTACAATATAGATATTAGTATAGATATTTTAGAAAATAATGTTACAATGTGATTGTAATATGGTAAAATATGATTTGATGTTAGTGTAAAATCTTTTTACACTTTACATAGTTATTAAACTCAAAAGTTTTTATCCGCATACATGTTGATAAAACTTTTGGCAGCAATTTTAATTATCACTAAAAGCAGTGTTTATTACCACTTTGTTGTGTAATAGACAGAAAATGTATAGTATAAAAAAAATTATTAAGTGATATGTATCTGAAAGAATTTTTAATTCGAATCTAAGTCGTCTGAATACCTAAGATAGTTTAGTTTATAGGATTAGGTATACATACATTTCTAATTTACTTATAAAGATGTAGGCCAGAAAATATGGACCACTAATTATTTAATTAGTCTTAATTGAACCAAGGGAATTAAATAGTTATATATATGCACATACAGCACAGGGATATATGTTGGGAAAAAAATGGAATATATATACCTGGCATTAATAAGTTTTGAGTTGGAGGGAATGGGAGAAGTTAGAGGAATCATAAACTCGTGATAGGGTCGAAATGGCCATCGAAAGAAGTGAAGGAGAAGCAACAAAAGGATGTATAGTTGTGATTTTGGGATGCCTCCAAACACTCCTCACGGGGGGTTTTTTAGCCTCTCCTCCACTCTCTCTCCAACCAGCAATCAAACTTTTGTCCCCATTTTCACCCCTTAATTCTCTCTCCACACGTGCCATCATATAGTACCCTTCTCATCGTATCAGACACTCAATCTGATTTTCGTTTCTATTTCCCAATTGAAAGCGAAATCATAATGTTATTGTTAGCTAGGACTTATACTTTCTCTCTTTCGTACATGTTAATGTTTAGGGTTGAGGAACCACATTACGTTTTAGATATATACAAAATTTAAAATTTAAACTATTTTAAAATAAAAATGTTCATTTCCTTTAAAAAAAACTACTTTAAAATAAATGTAAAAAAAATACATGTATTTAAAAATTTTAGTTTTAAAACATCTCAAAAATAATAAATCATTAATGTTTTACGGATGACTTGCAAATAAATATTCTAAAGGGCTGAGTGTCTTTAATCTATTGTTTGGGTGGTTTATATATGTTTTTTTTGTTGTTTATAGCTCACTAACTTTTGTTGTATTTTGGACTTGGATAAATTTGAGCACATCTTGTGCTCCTATTTAGTTAAGCTCTTCTTTTAATATATTGTATTGTTTATCCAAAAAAAAATACTACCTCTAGTCCTTATTATAAGAAAATATTAGGTTATTTTCTTGGTCCAAAATATAAAAAACATAGACCTACTTTTAAATGCATTAATTGCTAAAATTTCTTTTATACCCCTATTTTATTATGAGATTTATATTCCCCATGCAAGTGGGTATAACCATTTTAACCATTTAATAAGGGTATTTTTAGAATAAAATTTAAATTAATTAAAATTAACTAATTTAATTACTTCTCTTTGGTTCTGATGAATTAGTGATTTGTCTCTTATAATAGGGATCGGAAGTAGTATATTGTAAATAGTGTTGACTGACGAAGAATGTGTATTGATTATTATTTTTTTGAAAAGAAAACAATTTTTTTAAATAAATGACTAACTATAAATTAAAAAATATTGATTTAATATATATATAATCTAAAAAGGCCATATATATGTTACGAAATGAGAATGACATGTAATTACATGAAGGTGATTATTTATAGGAGTTAGTTATCCCACTTAAATTTTTATTATTTTATTAATTTATTACATAATATATTTTATAATATTCAAAATATATATTTAATCATGACTAATTCAACCATCATCCAACATAGTGTTAAACTAATGAACCGTAAATTAAATCGGTGCTTGTTTATTTTTAGAATATTATAATCAAATTCACATATATAATTTAATTAATAAATTTCATATGCATTTTATTCCATATAATAATTTATTACAAAGGTATATTATCACCATTTCTTTGTATCGAATGTTGAATAGAAATTTGATATGTTCACATGATGATATGGATTTATGCATATAACTTAATTTGTGGTATTCAAAATCACACTGATACTGAAAAGACTGAATTCACATTTTTCTAGTTGTTGTTATTAAACCCCACGAATCACAATATTACTTATTCTTGGATTTACTTCATTGAAAAAGGCATCTGATCTAGTTCCTGAGGAAGCTAGCACTTTTTTTTTTGTTTTTACATTTATCCTATGTTTTGTTTTTTCTTTTTCTTTTACTTTATCTCTTAATTTTTATCACAAATATATAGGTGGATGTAGGGACAAGCGTACAAAAAAGTGATTGAAAGAAACCTTTTACTTCTTGATAATTTATTATTTCAAAATTAAAGAGAGACAACGTTTTCATGGGTGAAATAGTTCTCAAATTAAATATGTAACAAGTTCCATGAAATTAACAGAAATTTCCATTTTTTAATAAGCAAGATTTATTAAAGCAAGTACAGGAGATCTCATAATCAAATTCAAGTATGTTTATCACACATCCGACAAACTGCAAGACCATGCAAAACACTTGTAAACAAGTTCCATGAAATAAGGGGAAATGATATTGACCCTCAAACTCAAACCTTATAATTACTAACGTAATAAGTATAATAATATAGAGTTTATAAGCAGTATTACTGTGTGGTTAATTTGGATGGCAAGAAATGCAAACATTTTTCAATCAGCAAACTTGGATAGTTGCAGTAGATTTTAGGAAACTATCATATTTAAATCTTGGTCTTGGATTTTAATTTTTTCTATTTCTCAAATTCATACCAAGGTTTTAAATTGCTACAACCATAATTGTGGCCACAAATTACAGACCACAATATCAAGGTTTTTGGAGTCTCCGAAACCGCATCGCGACTGCAATTGTGACTATATTGGCCACATTTGTCTACAATTTCTCGTAATGTTAAGGATTGCGATGTAAACGCAACCGCGACCATAATCACAATTTAGAACCTTGATCCAAATGTTTGCCTAAACTCTGTTTAACATATGCTTTTTCTGCGCTGTTGCTTTGCTCTTCTGCGTACTGTGCCCGTGGATTATCAGCTGAATGCAAATTTACTCTGGTTGGTGTACCTTTTCTCTGCTCTGCTGGTTGTATCTTTTCTGGCCTGGAGTGCAGGTGGCGTAAGAAATTCAGAAGAAGGGGGCGGTCCCATGAATTTCTGCAGCAACAACACTTCATTTCTGATGGGATATTTCTGGGGTCTGTTATCATGTAGGATATTTTTTTCGGGTTGTTTATAACTTTTATTTTGTTCCAACTGTTTGTATCTTTTTCTCAGTGAGCATTTCTTGTGCTTCACTGAATATTAATATATCTTTAGCTTATAAAAAAAATGAGTTATATATGTTCACATAAATTAGAATTAAGGAATCAGTACTTTTTTTTAATTTGACAGCAAGGATAGTTTCATGTACTTCGAACAGGAGTAGTCTCACATTAAAACAAAGTGTAGGAGATCCAGATAAAGAAATAAAAAAAAAAATCTTTTTTAACTCTTGATAATAATTCTACATAAAATAGTTTCTTTTACAAATATATGTAATTTGCACCTTTTTTAAACTTTGTGGCTTTTTCCATGGTTCCATCTTCAAGTTCAATGGATATTTGTTCTGTTGAAAAACAGAACACATTCGTAATACGGTGTTGGCAGGATGAAAGGAGTGGAATAGTGCTTTAATTGATGGTCAATTTTTACTTTGTCATTTTTACTTCTGCCAAACACAAACTTAACAAAACAACAACATAGGATCTTAATTCAAGCTATTTCAATTATTTGACACAACAATTAATATTACCATTACCCAATAAGTGTGGTTCAATACACACACAAAACAGAGTTTGTAGGGAGGATTCATGTTCAATTTCCACAGAACACATATTTGAAGAGGGACGAAGAGCGTTTAAGTGTGACTAAGCCCCGTAATTACTGTGTATTTCAATAGAGCTTATCCCTAGAGATAAGTCGATTAGTCCATATAGGAATGAATATACATAGAGATGATCAGATGCATACACAAACATACAATGACACGGATCATTTCATATATCATATGATATATATTTAGAGCTGTTGCTTCTTGTTGCTTCCGCATTCCAGTATTGTCACCATTCCACAATGACAAATCACGTACCCACCTCTATTCACATGCGTGCCCATTAATCATCACAACAAAACAACACCCTCCATACACATATCCCTGCTCCTACCCTTGTCTCTTGCCTTCCATAAAAGTATACCTGTTGCTCTCTGAACTCTCCTATAGATAGTCTTTTAGATTCCGTTAGTGCTCATCTAGTTTTTTTCCCCCTGTTCCCTCCACAATCTCGAGCATAATGCTTTCTTGGAGCCTTATATATGGACCATAGTTTACCGTATACTTGATTTATCTATATATCTATCTGGATTCCTCTATCTTTTATTAATTTATTCAATATTATTCTTATTATTATTATTATTCTCCTGCTCATGATGATCACGAATTGAAGGCCAGAATCTCAATTTTAAGATAATATATCAATATTAAGGTCCACATCAGAGAAGTATTGTAGATGAAAAAAATAATTTTTGAACTTCTGCTACCTAACTCCTAAACTTTTAAGATTATTAATTAGTTCGCCATATGATACTATGGAAATTTAAATTCAAGTTTGATCCCCCCACAAGTCTCAAAGGGGGCACCTAAATAGTTGGATATTTCATTTTGTATGTCTCTATTAAGGTTTAAATTAGAGATAAAAGTGGTGACTGAACAATCCATAACTAAGCTTTATTTAACACAGATTAGTTTAGGTACCTGTGATACAACTGTGGGTGCAAACCAAAAAAAATAGAGGTAAGAGTTTTAGAAATTTTCGTCATATTTTTTGGTATCAATTTGACTGATGTATAACAGAGGTAAATGCTAGTTAGTTCCATATCGGAATATTTCAAGTAAAGAGCACAAAAGATAATTTGCTTAAGAGATAGATTTTGCTTCAAAACAGATCTCATTTTTTTTTCACATGCCATTTTTGGCAAAGCTGTTATATGCTGGTTGGGAAGGGTAACTTCAATTCTGTCTGGTTATGGACAATCTCATTTCTAGTCACATATTGGTTTGACAAGGAAATTTGGAAGCTTATTTGGTTATCTGCTGTGTGGTCACTTGCATAGGTTATTTTTCAAAGCTACTATTCTGAATTGAGAAGAAGTTACTGAGATGATTAAATTAACGCTGTATTTGAAAATATATCAATGATCCTACGTCCATTCTGTGACTCTCAATGATATCCTTTGTCTATTTTACAAAGAATTGTTCAAGAACTCAACTCTCAGTTTCCTCAAAGTGAAACAACCCTCACACTCAAGTACACCACTTTTCTCTTAGCACGTCAACTTATAATAAAATAAAAGTTTAAATACTTTTTTCGTCCCTGCAAAATGACTGAGTTTCATTTTTCGTCTCTGTAAAAAATTTTGTTTGTTTGTGATCCCTGTAAAACAAAAAGTTTTATTTTTAGTCCCTGCAAAATTGTTTTAGTCCTTGTAAAATTTAGATCATGTTGAATTAGTCCCTGTAATATGTGAACAATTTTGTTTTTAGTCCCTATTAAATTTATTTTACAAGGACTACTTTGGCAATTATCTAAATATTACAGGGACTAATTCAACATGATCTAAATTTTACAGGGACTAAAACAATTTTGCAGGGACTAAAAATAAAACTTTTTGATTTACAGGGATCACAAACAAACAAAATTTTTTACAGGGACGAAAAATGAAACTCGGTCATTTTACAGGGACGAAAAAGATATTTAACTTATAAAGTATTTCATCACTAAGCTACATGGTATCAAAGGGGAATCAGATCATATGCAGAGGTATTTCTACAATAACTCATCAGTCTCAAAGGAGTGCATTTAAAAACACTATCCACAAACTCAACTCTCTCTCTCTCGTGTTGAGACTTGTGTATCAACTTCAAGTTGTACTCCAATGTTAATATATATATCCAAAAAAAAGCAAATGAAGGTGTGTACTGGCACACATATCACCATAAAATCGACAATTACAAAAAATATTTGGTTGAGTGAATGTGACTACGTCATTATCTATTTGATTTAAAGGTATATCGTAAAAAATGTGGCACAAAATACAAAATCATACAGGTGAGTAGTTTGTCTTGATACAAAGGAGTTTGTCCTGTTATAATTATCATCCCATAAATCATAAACACATACGTAATCATCGAGTGGGATCATTTCAATCAAAATCATATTTGCCATAAGCAATAATTGGGGCGGGAACAACCATTATATATGGTCTATGGTGAACTAAGAAATTTAACATAGATTTACATAATCCATAGCAAACAATTTGTGTACACCAACTAATTATATAGCAAATTGTACAGTGATCTACCATGAACCATATAAAGTGATGGTCTATGTTATAATTCACTCAATAAGTGAGTAGGTACACTTACAACTAAACTAAAAGAGAAACTGCATGCGCATATTTGGTGAGATACATGGGCAGTTTCAATTTTTTAGCTACATGAGCAATTTTATTAATCGAGTTCAATTATTAAGATCCAAGACTCAATTTGTGCTGTCTTTTTTAAAATGTAAGGAAATAGAAGGGAACTTATTTTTTTTAGATATATAATTTGGTTTTTATATCTTCTTACACATTCATTTATGGTACATCTAGTTCAAGTGACACTGGGCTCAGATTCCTTATGCAATGTCTCTGATTTGAGTCTTGTAGATGGAAAAAATGTAATTGAGAGGAGAGATCCCACTAAAGGTGGTCAGCCAAGTTTCTCGGTAGAAATTAATTATCGATAAAGCCAGTGAATACTTCACACCAATAACATGGTTAAAAAAATCATTTACGGCACAAATAAACGAATTAAAAGGCTGATCAAATATAAGTATTGAGGCGATTTAATTATAAAAAAAATATATGAAGATAAGGGTCACAGTATTTTTTTATACTATTTTAATAAAATTTAATTTCTTATAAAATATATGAAGAGAACAGATCAGAACAAAATGCCTGCAGCCCTCCCCTAAGTGTTTTTTTATACTCTTCCTTCATATGTCTCGTTAATAATGGAGCCTAAGCCCTTTATAGCTGGAGACTGGGCGAGACGTAGTGATGACCTTGGAGACTAGGAGGAATAGTTCGTTGCAATAAAGTTGGAGAATTGAGAATTTGAGAATATTCTAGTTTGGATTTGATTGTTTTTACTTACGCATGTTCCATCCACACGATCGATGAATATGATATGTACGGTGGAATGCTTTTTTTTTTTTTGATAAGACGGTGGAATGCTTTTTATTATATGATTGGAATTATGCATCTATGTATATAATATATGCTGAATGATTACCACACCATGCTACTTAATTAATTGCATAAATTAAAGTGACGCTGTTATATTTCGTAAATTATATTAAATTAGTAAGTGATATGATATCATGAAATCGAGCGATACCCAATATTATATGTGTTGCTGATCTGTACGCGTTTTGGTGTCCATTTGTATAATATGATCATGTGACCAAATTATGAGGCCAGAATAAAACCAAAAACAGAAACAATTTTAGGGTCCAATTATGCAGGGAATTTTATCGCTCAATTCAGTAAAGTTTCTCGTGACATTCCAAATTATTTTAAAAAATGAATCTGAAATAATGTTTGTCTCTATGTATATATGAAAATGAAACCGATAGCAGGTTCACACATTTTACAGATCCCCTCTAATTAATTTATCTAAGTTACGAATTGCAAAATGACAATATATACGTCTCTGTGTGTGTGTGATGGGATATGCATAATCCGAAGGATAAAATGAATTATCGTCGTGACTGCCAATATTTATCGGTTTGTATTAATCACGGGTGTGTTTGTGTTCTTGCGTTTGATTTTCTTTAGCTATTTACCTTCCTTTTCTAGTTGCTAAATAATGTTTTGTGTTTGAAATGTGATATACTTATATTTATATTTAGGATTATTGGTACATGCGGATAGCAAAACTCACGTGAGATGCACTTCGGAAAAGTACATTCACATGCTAATGTGTGACAATGGAAACAAAAATTAATAAAAGTATAAAGTTGAAAGACAAGTGCTTCTGTTCTCAAGGACAGGGGAGAAAGAGAAATATGTTGCATTCGCCACAATGCAAGATCAATCAATCAATCAATATATAAACAACGAAGCCAAAAACTTTGCTGGCGGTATGCATGTAAAAACATCATGTGACGAGTCTTGGGTTGAATATATTCAGAAGTAAATACGCATTTACATTTTAATCTATTTTAGTATAATTAAGTTTTTTATAGATATGTTTTCTCTATTTACATATGATCCTCAATTGATAAAAAAAATATATGATCCTCATCTGTCATCATCATTAACATAGGATTTGACCCCTCTAAAACGAGGAGAAAGCTGGTAAAGTAAATAATTTCAACTATTATAATAAGAAAATTAAGGGTTAATATTCCAATATTTATATAATTTGTTATGCATGTGCTTGACTACTAGAAAAGAATGAATTAGCTAACGATCAAAATTAGAAATAAAAAAAATAAAATCTATCACTAATAAAGGCATCACAGATTTTAGTGATGAGATTAGATACAGATTTCATATTTTTACTTGTTAATTTTTTGTCATTAATTTAATTTATTTTAATAGTATATCATCTATCAATTTATTTATCAATTGTTAAGATTGTTTACTTTATATTTTAATTAAAGTGAGTTGCTCACTTTAAAAGTTGGATCTACTAACCTATAGATTTGATCCAACCATAATTAACTATGTACAATCAATGATAAAACAAATATTTTGAACACAATATTTAAAATTTTATCTTATCTTCTAAAACTTTAAATTTTAAAATAAATAACAAAGTGTTTAAAATTAGTTGACAATATAATGTTAAAAGTTAAAGAAAAAAAATTGTTTGAAGAGTACTCATTCATATATGGTTCATTTATATATGTTAAAATATAAAAAAGTATAATACATGTTTATTTTTCCTGAGAAAAAAGTATTGTAAATTTTAACATAAAAAGGAAAAGAGAGTATATAATTCAAGTTTTTTTAAGGGCAGGAGAGTGCAACTTACCATTATTATTGTTGTTATTGTATTATTAATTTTCTTTTTTGAGATATAATATATGCCTCCCGGGTTTTCACCGTCAAATCCGCTTATAATTTGTTATTGGGTCTGCAAAATTTTGTTTAGGATCAACTTTTGTACAAAGCAAATAAGTTGCCTTGGAAGTAGAGTTGGCAAAACGGGCTATCCGGCCCTGCATTGGGCCGGGCTGATTGGATTTAGGTTTTATCGGGCTGGGTCAAAGGGCACAGATTGAAAACGGACTCAAATTTAATTATCTAAGCCCAGTCTGCATAGGGCCAAACCGCACTGGGTTCAGGTTTTTACATTATTTTTTTCGGATCGGTCCGGTTGGACTGGGTCATTTTGGCCAGACTAAAAACAAACTCAAATTTATGTGTCTAAACTTTTTATTTTTTGGACTGGGCCAGGCCCGTGTCTAAACCCTTTGTTTTTTAGACTAGATCAATCGAGCTCGGTCCATTTTGTCAACTTTACTTGAAAGTGTGATGTGCCATCAAAAGTTTCTGTTTTTGTATGGAGGCTACTTCACGACAGATTACCAACCAGGGAATTATTATTGCGTAGCTAGAGTGCTAATCAAAGTAAGTCATGTGTATTCTGTTTCAAGTTCTGTGAAAGTAGTAATTAACCATCTGTTTTTCACTTGTATTTCTCTTCTCATATCTGGATAGCTGTCAATGCTTGGATGGGAGTAGCTAGCAGGTCCATTTCAAAACAAAGAATTGTCTTATTTTTTTCGAATTTGACTCCATTGAAGTGACTAAAGAGTAAATTAAGTAATTTTAATTATTAATAAAAATCAAAAAATAATATTTAAATACGTCCATGATTTGTTGTGTATATTTTTAATATTAATCTTTGATTTTCTCATCAATAGTTAAGAATAATTACTTTATTCTTTAAAGTAAATTATTCACTTTAAAGAAGTCAGATCTATTTTTTTGCAGTTTGGAGATGTTTTAATTGGGAAGAGGTATTGTAAGGTTAGTCATATTATATGGATGTGTAGCAAATTTTACTCATGTAAAATCCCAAACTAAGATGATGGTTTGTTAATATAATGGGTAGGAAATATATAGGGGCTGTATATTTAGATTGAGTAGAGCTTGAAGGAGATGTTTTCTATGATGTAAGGGTTGAAGTATCCCTTGTATTTACTCCCTTTAATTCCATTTTGCTTATAAAAAATCAAATTAATTTCTTATACATATTTTTTCTCTATTTTTGATTTTTCAATGTCATTAATCTATATTTTTGAATCCATACTATTAACTATATAACAATGAAAGATAAAATAAATATTTTGGTCAAAGCTCCAAAATTAGTAATGGTATTTAAAATGGATGTCTACCGTGCGCGACTTTCCTGGGATGTGCATGGTGCGCGACTTCAATGTGTGGAGGCACACCGTAGACCATCATCATCTGTTACCGTTAATATGCGTTTGTGGAAATTAACGACTAAGACTCAAGACCCATCAAACCTGCTAACTAAATTTGTCAAATTTATTAAACTCGTCCCTGGATTGGAGGACAAAAATTCACGCCCGTTTTTTTTTGTCAAAGAAACTTTCATTAACGACAGGCTAAAAGCCCAAGAACAGTACAAATAATCCATCCAAATCTGAAACAACCGCAAGGCAATTTCTCAAACCAATAAACATTAACTCACTGGAACCGCTACCTTTAAGACCAAAACCCACCCACACAACTCACACAACTACCCAGGCACAAAGAATAACAACACAAAAGAACTCCAACAGCCCGAGTTCAACAGCAAAACAAAGGAAAAGACCCATCACCTTTCCCACAAAAACGCAGCAACATAACCTCCAAATACCAAAAAGGAAACACTCCTCCAGAGAACACCCAAAGGAACTGGACCAACCTCACACCAAACTGAAGATCACACAAAAAAAAAACGAGGAAAGGTAGCAGATTATTATTCCTTCACAAATACCAACTTATATTTGGGCTTAAATTTATCATTACCAACCGATGCGTCACTTGGGCCACGAACAAAAATATGGGTCAGCACTGTTTCACTGTTCATCGTCTTCTTTACCCAGCAATGTGTCACTGTTCATCGTCATCCCAACGCCTATTGTGACAATCAGAAAAACGCTTCTACAGTCTTTGTCGCAATATGATATGGGATCTGACCCATTTAATGTTGTGATATTGTTCCCTATTTCCTTATTTTTGTTTTTCCTATTTCTTTTCTAGTTTCCTGTTTTTCTATATTTAATTAGGATTGTAATAAATCTGCATCAGTATCGGATTGATATCTGATCAGATATTAGGAGTTTATTTTCCTTGTAATCAGGCATATTGCTTTCCCTAAATAGGACCAATTCTGCCTTTATATTTGTTGCTGTACCTATCGATCATAATTAGAGAAATAGAATATTTTTCCCTCTCTGTTCTCTACACTTTTATGGCATCAGAGCTCTAGGGCTCTAAACCTTGTCATCTCCAATGGTCAAAACAGCAATGACTGGAGCTAGCACAAAGTCCTCCACAAGCGAGGAACATCACAGGGAGACTGAGGAGACTGTCCTGCCGAAGAATGACAAAGCGGAGTCCCAACCCTGTGCGATAGATAATCTATCCCAGACACTGAACCTCCAACTTACAGTGCACAAACTTAATGGTAAAAATTACCTTGAGTGGGCGCAATCTGTAAAATTGACAATGGAAGGAAGGAGCAGACTGGGCTATTTAACTGGCGAAATTAAGCAACCAGAAAAAACTGACCCCTTATGGCAGAAGTGGAAGGCTGAGAATTCTCTCATCATGTCATGGATGATTAACTCCATGGAACCTTCAATTGGAAAACCCTACCTTTTCTTATCCACTGCTCAAGAAGTCTGGGAAGCAATGAAAGATTGCTACTCAGATTTGGAAAATTCATCTCAGATTTATGATCTGAAAACCCGCCTGTGGCAGTCCAAGCAAGGCGGCCAGGATGTCACCACCTATTACAATCTGCTGCTCACCTTGTGGCAAGAGCTTGATCAATGTTATGAAGAAGATTGGGAGAACCCCAAAGACGCTGCGCGATTCAAAAAAAGGGAGGAAAATGACCGAGTCTATATGTTCCTCGCTGGCCTGGATCGAAACTTGGATGAAGTCAGGGGTAGAATCCTTGCTCGCAGGCCCCTACCTTCAATCCGAGAGGTGTTTTTAAGGCATGAGGAGGCCAGAAGAAGGGTTATGCTACATGCTCCGGAACCATCACCCACACCACCAATGGAAGGATCAGCCCTTGCTACTAGGGGATTTGATTCTGATGGCGATAAGAAAAAGAAACCACCATGGTGTGAACATTGCAAAAAGCTATGGCATACCAAAGACACTTGCTGGAAAATTCACGGTAGACCAGCAAACTTCAAAAAGAAGTCCAACAGAGAGGGAAGCGCTTTTCAAACCACTACTGAGGAGGTCAAAGAGTCTTCACCTTCGGCTGAGACATCCCCTTTCACTAAGGAACAATTGGAGCACCTACACAGGCTTCTTTCTCCCAAAGTGACAACTAATCCTTCTTGTTCTTTGGCCCAAAAAGGTACTCATCCTATTGCTACCCTCTGTCATATAGAAAATACCTTAAAACCTCTTTGGATCATTGATTCTGGGGCTACTGACCATATGACAGATTGTTCAAAATTCTTCTCCGCCTATAGTCCTTGTGCAGGTAACAAGAAAATCAAGGTTGCAGATGGTTCTTTCTCTGCAATTGCTGGCATAGCATCCATCCCTTTGTCATCATCCCTCACCTTACATAATGTCCTTCATGTGCCAAATTTGTCTTGCAATTTACTTTCCGTGAGCAAAATCACTCATGATTTAAATTGTTGTGCCATATTTGATTCTTCTAATTGTAAATTTCAGGAATTGAATTCAAGGAGGATGATTGGCAATGCTAGAGAAATCGATGGACTCTATTTGTTTGAAGATGACACGGACTTGGGAAGACAACGTCAAAGCTCTTGTCTCTATTCTAGCCTTATTTCTAAAGAACACGAAGTTATGTTATGGCACTATAGGTTAGGCCATCCCAGTTTCAATTATATGAAACATTTGTTTCCTAGTTTTTTCAATAATAAGAATATGTCTTCTTTTACTTGTGAAACATGTCAATTGGCTAAGCATCACCGTTCTCCTTATCTCTCTCAACCTTACAAATCATCCAGTCCCTTCTCAATCATCCATAGTGATGTTTGGGGCCCTAGTAGGCATCCAACCCCTTCGGGAAAAAAGTGGTTTGTCACCTTTATTGATGACCACACTAGGACTACATGGGTATATTTGATGAGAGATAAATCTAAAGTTGAGTCTATTGTAAAGGTTTTTTTTCAAATGGTGACAACACAATTTCACATGAGGGTTCAAATATTTCGAAGTGATAATGGAAAAGAATTTTTTAATAAGACCCTAAACCATTTTTTATTAGAAAATGGTGTTGTCCACCAAAGTTCTTGTGTAAACACCCCCCCCAACAAAATGGGGTGGCTGAAAGAAAAAATAAACATTTGTTGGAAGTGGCTCGGTCTCTTCTTTTTCAAAATTCTGTTCCTAAATACCTTTGGGGCGAAGCTGTCCTTACAGCTGCATATTTAATTAACCGCATGCCAAGCAAAGTTTTGCGTTTTAAGACTCCTATGGAAGTTTTTTTGGAAAATTTTCCTAACAATAGGCTGCTGTCCACTCTTCCCCTAAAGGTATTCGGGTGTACTGTTTTTGTTCATAACAATGAACCCAACCAAAGCAAATTAAGTTCCCGAGCCAAGAAATGTGTTTGTATTGGGTATTCTCCCACACAAAAAGGATACAAATGTTTAGACCCAAGTTCTAATAAAATTTTTGTCACCATGGATGCAACCTTTTTTGAATCACATCCTTTCTTTAAGACTCATCTTCAGGGGGGGGACTATAGGTGAAGATTCGACTCAATTTTTTCAAATCGTTGCTACCCCAATTGACTGTATTTTGTCTGAAAATGATGCCTTGGCTGAAAATAATGACTGTGAAAATTCAATATTTGAAAGTGGGAACCAAGGAGATGAGGCCAACAATGATTCTCCTAGTAATGACCATGAAACCGACTGCTGTCATGAAAAAAGTTGTGAAGACAGCATTGGACAAGATGAAGAAAACAATGATTCTTTAGAACAGGCAGAATGGAGAAAGTAGCATCTTACAAAGGCATAAAGCCCTTTGATATTGTCTTCTCAAGAAGAAAAAAGGACAAAAAAACTGAGTCCCAAGAACAACTCTTGCATTGCCAAGAACCTGATGATCCACAAGGTAAAATAATTCCTGAAATTATAGATAACTCTGAAACTGTTGATGATTCTTATCTTCCCATTGCCATTCGAAAGGGTGTAAGGTCATGTACTAAACATCCTTTGTCTAACTTTGTGTCTTATGAAAAACTCTCACCCTCTTTTCAAGCCTTTACCTCATAGTTGTCGTGCAGGGAGATTCCTAACAACATACAGGATGCTCTAAAGGTTCCCGAGTGGAAGGGGGCTGTTTTAAAAGAAATGAAGGCTCTTGAAAAAAATCAAACGTGGGAGATGGTACAACTACCAAAGGGGAAGAAAACAGTGGGATGCAAGTGGGTATTCACTATTAAGTATAACTCTGATGGCACCCTGGAAAGATATAAGGCTCGGCTGGTTGCCAAGGGCTACACCCAAACTCATGGGATTGACTACTCTGAAACCTTCGCACCGGTGGCAAAACTCAACACCATTAGAGTTCTCCTCTCTCTAGCTGCAAACCTTGACTGGCCCTTACAACAGCTAGACGTGAAGAATGCATTCCTAAATGGGAACTTGGAAGAAGAAGTTTATATGGATGCACCACCTGGTTTTGAAGAAAGGTGCTATCCAAAGGTATGTAAGTTAAAAAGGGCCCTGTATGGACTAAAACAGTCCCCAAAGGCCTGGTTTGAGAGGTTCGCTTAGTTTATGAAGGGGCAAGGTTACTCCCAAGGACAAACAGATCATACCATGTTTGTGAAAAAATCAAATGAAGGAAAGATTGCAGTTCTTATTGTCTATGTGGATGACATTATCCTTACCGGGGATGACCTGCAAGAGATGAAGAAGCTCAAAGATACTCTATCTGCAGAATTTGAAATAAAAGATTTGGGGGCATTAAGATATTTCCTTGGAATGGAGGTAGCAAGGTCAAGAAAAGGGATTGTACTCTCTCAAAGAAAATATATCCTGGATCTCTTGAAGGAGACTGGCATGAGTGGGTGTAGGCCAGCCGAGACACCCATAGATCCAAATAAAAAACTTGGAGATGGCAAGGAAAGGGATCCTGTGGACACTACACGCTACCAAAGACTGGTTGGGAAACTTATCTACTTGTCTCATACAAGGCCAGATATTGCATTCTCAGTAAGTCTTGTAAGTCAATTTATGCACTCTCCTTATGAAGAACATCTTGATGTTGTTTATCGAATCCTAAGGTACCTAAAGAGTACTCCAGGGAAGGGGCTGTTGTTCAGAAAAACTAATCAACAATCTATTGAAGCATACACTGATGCTGATTGGGCTGGCTCAATCACGGATAGGAGATCAACATCAGGGTACTGTACCTTTGTATGGGGTAATCTTGTTACTTGGCGAAGCAAAAAACAAAATGTGGTTGCTAGAAGCAGTGCAGAAGCGGAGTATAGGTCAATGGCACAAGGTATTTGTGAAATGGTGTGGTTAAAAAGTGTCCTTGAGGAGCTAGGAATGACTATCACTCTTCCAATGAAGTTGTATTGTGATAACAAGGCTGCAATCAACATTGCACAAAATCCAGTACAACACGATAGAACCAAGCACATGGAGATTGATCGACATTTCATTAAAGAAAGGATAGAAAATGGAACAATTTGCATGCCATTTGTCCCTACCTCTCAGCAAGTGGCAGATACTCTTACTAAAGGGCTGTTTAGGAACAACTTTGAATTCCTTGTAAGCAAGTTGGGCATGATAGATATCTATGCACCAACTTGAGGGGGGTGTCGCAATATGATATGGGATCTGACCCATTTAATGTTGTGATATTGTTCCCTATTTCCTTATTTTTGTTTTTCCTATTTCTTTCCTAATTTCCTATTTTTCTATATTTAATTAGGATTGTAATAAATCTGCATCAGTATCGGATTGATATCTGATCAGATATTAGGAGTTTATTTTCCTTGTAATCAGGCATATTGCTTTCCCTAAATAGGACCAATTCTGCCTTTATATTTGCTGTTGTACCTATCGATCATAATCAGAGAAATAGAATATTTTTCCCTCTCTGTTCTCTACACTTTTAGTCTTCAATGTAAAACATACTTTAAATCATTTTTTTAGCTTGCAAACACACAACCGTTAACCACTCTTACTAAATTTTTCTAAGGAACAGATCTGACTGATTCCACCTTAACCCACACAACACGTTTAACGTACAAACAACATTTAACAGGTAACACAGTGTACACATCTCACGAATTCAATGGGGTATAAATACACATTTGGGAAAAATACTCTTCGCCGCTGATCCAGAACCACCGACGTCCGACCTTGACAAGCTTCGATCTTGATCCCCTCATCTTCTAAATGGCAACACCTTCTCCACTGTAATTTGACTATTCATTTAAGGACAAAAACTTAATTATTGTCTCCATTCTACTCAGTCGGTTACGGGTCTTGACTCTTAGCCGTTGATTTCGACTAACGCATATTAACGGAAACAGATGATGATGGTCTACGGTGTGCCTTCGCACATTGAAGTCACGCACCGTGCGCGTCCCAGGAAAGTTGCACACTATAGACGGAGCCATTTAAAATTTTATTTTATCTTTTAAAGTCATATAATTAATAATAACGTGTTCAAAATTAGTTACCCGTAACATTGAAACTTGTAAATAAATGTTTTCCCTCTTTCTTTCTGAATATCCCACTCCTTTTGTCCTATACATTAGAGCTGTCAAAATGAGATGTGGCTTGCGAACCAGCTCGGCTCGTTGGCTAAAAGGATTACTAAATAGTTGGCTCATTTAATTTTGGGTCGATTTGGCTCGGCTCATTTAACCCACGAGCTGAAGAGGGTTAGCTTGTCACAAGCCGAGTTGACTCGCGAACCACACTAAAAAATAAAAAAAATAAAAATTAATCATTTTAAATATATATTTTTTAGTTATTTTTTTATTTTCTAGCATTTTAAATATTTTTTTTAGTAATTTAGCCCGCGAGCCTGTGGTGGGCTGAGCCGAGCTATGCATTTTCTGGCCTTTAAAAAAATCTGAGCCAGCTCGGCTCGGCTCGTTTACCTCTCAGCTAGTGGCGAGTTAGCTCGTGTGGTAGGGGTGTTCGCGGCTCGGTTCGGTTCAATTTTGAGACAAAAAACCATCTAATCCAAAGTTTAAAAGAACATGCGATTCGGTTCGGTTTGTTTCCTCAAAAAAAATCCGATCCGATCCAAAGTAATGCGATTTAGATTTGATCGATTTTTGGTTTTTGTAGTTGTAATTTTTTAAAAAAATAAATATCAACTACAATGTTATTGCTTACGTTTTACTTCTAATATATTATCAAATACCAATCAATGACTTTCGTTTTAATAATTTTTGTTGGGTTACCATTTCTAAAGCTAATATTTAAACACACAAAGGTCATTTCTAAAAAAACGGTTTTAAAAAACAATACTTTCAAAAGATAATTATTAACGAAATGAGATAAAAAATGTGAAATAATATTTAACACACACACAAAGGCCGTTATGAATTAATATTTAACACACATAATACTTGCAAAAGCAAATTCGCACACAAAGAATTAATTAATAGCATATGTTGGACAACAATTTACAATTAAAAATATATTCAAATAAGTTCAAAAGGAATAACGTTATAAATTGCGGTTCGGTTTGGATCGGTTCGGTTTTAGTAAAGAGATCCGAAATCTGCGCGATTCGGTTCGGTTTAACAAAAGGCTCATCCGAAAGACATAAAAAAAAAACAATTTTTGTCGGTTTTTAGTTTTTTTAAATTGATTTGCGGTTAATTTTTTGGATCAGTTCAATTTTAAACAGTTTTATCATATGGACCGATCCGACTCGCATTGACAGTTCTACCATAGCTTGCAAGGTCCTAAGTCCTAACTGAATGCAGCAGAGCAACCAACACATTGTCGCGCTGAGTGGCAAAGGCAGAGCAGCAAGTTTTTTTTTTGTTCCCTCTTTCTCTCCTTCACCGGCATTTGAACCCAGAATGCAGTGGAATTGTCTTAGGACAATTATCATGCAGACCAGGAATGCCAGTGGCAGAGCAGCAAGTTGATGCTACTATTTTGTATATTTTCATCTTCTTTTATTTTTTTATTGTCATTGTTATTTGTATTATTTATTTATTTATTCATTTTTTTTTGCATTCTTCTATTTCTGCATTTTTGTTTTATACAATTTATTATTAAGATGAATATGGTGAGTAATTGGGCTATGTTTGGATTTTGAGAAATGGATCCCCTGTTTCTATTTTGATTTTTTTAAGGTTCTTCCTTTTTTCTTTTATACCTTATGTTTTATTTTTTTTTAACAAAATAAAATAAAAAAGATAGACAAAATATGGCATTCACATACATTATTCATGCGTAATATCCATTTCTTCCGTATTGACCATATCTTACCATCAATTTTTTTCCTTCACCATAAGAAGCTTATATTTTCCTAGAATTCATCACTTTTTCGTAAGGGTTAGCTTTTTGGCATCACTCATTTCTCACACATACATGTAATAGAATCATAAACGCAAAAAAGAGCTTAGGAGTATCTCCAATGCTAGAATCACTTTTATATTTTTAAAATTGGACTAAAGATGCCACATAAAATTTAAGAATTTTTACTTCAATTGTAGAACCCAACTTAGGTTCTTAAGTTCCTTTTAGTGGTCCCACAATTACTTTATACTTTGCAAAGAAATTAATTTTAAAAATAGAAGAATCGGTTCTTATATATAAAAATTATTTTTACATGTGATAACCATTTCATTGAGCTTCAATGGTATAAAAAATAAGAATAAATTTTTATGTACAAAAACACATATAAGACCAAAGGGGGAAAGGGAGTAAAAAATACTAGAAAGTGTATAATTTTTTTTGATAATATAATTTTATATTCTAGTCATGAGTATTTCACAAGAGATAATATGAGAGAAATTACAAATTTGAAATATATCAACAGACTATTGTGAAAAATAGGATAAACGAGTTTAGATTATAATTTTCAAATGTAACAAAAGATAACAAGAAAGCTTAAATATGATTTTAGTCTTTTAAGTTTGAAAAATTGTTACTTTAGTCTCTCAAATTTAAACGTGTGTTTTTTGTCTCTCATTTTTAAAAGTGTCATTTTTAGTCCATGGGCCATATTTTAAATTTCAAAAGTATTTTTTAAATTTAAGAGTGGTCAAAATATAAATTTAAAAAATCCTTAAAAGTTAGAGAAAAGGTTTAAAAAATACTTTTTAAATTGAAAAATGGCCTTAAGGACTAAAAGTGATACGTTTTTAAAAATGAAACACTAAAAATACACATTTTAAATTTTAAAAACTAAAAACAACAGTGTGCCAAACTTAAGGGATTAAAAACATATTTAAATCGAAAAAGAAATAGATAAGACTTGCAGTTAAATCATGAAAAAAACGATAGTCAATAGCTAAGTGCTTTATGCAAGAATAAAAAGTTTGATTAGCATAAAGTCATAGTACCAGTATTATTGAAAGGTGACTTTTAAGGTGGTGAACCACATTGACTTCAACACATGGTGAAGTGGACTCGTAACCTGTAATAGTAAGTATTGCCTGTTTTAGTAATAATTATATATCTATCCCCAAAACTATAGACAATACAAAATACAACCCAAATAAAAGTTTATTGCAAAAAATGTCCTTATATTTAGGAAAAAATATTTTTTTTTCCAAATCTTAATGCTAGGCAGCACAATACGCATTACACTCGCAGCGCAGCAAACCCAGACCTCACAATTTAAAATATAGTTTTGGGTGAATATACTAAGTGTTATTGTTAATGTAGTAAAATACATTTATTTAATAATATTTTTTGTTTACATTGTTGGTATCACAATTTATAAGAAATAATAAAGGCCAAAGGACGAAGGTTTCCGTTATTGTATCCAATTTCATATCCCTTTCAAGTCCCATGGAATAGATTACCATCCTTCAAACGTGGACATGCCCCGCAACTGAAGAACGAAGACGCCGACGATGGCATATGTCCCTGGAATATATGCATAAGAATGGCAATGGTTTGTCGATCCTCGTTTGAGGTTTCAGAAGCAAAAAAAATTTTATTTTAATAATAAAATTTTAAAAAAATAATTTTTTTAAACCATAGTAATTAAGGGACTTTGACCCAATGACATCATAATATTGTAAAACAAAATTTTTATTTGGTAATAGTATTATTATTGTACTTCCAGATTTTGTTAAAAATGATTATTTTATACAAATAGGCCAATTTGGTGATTTGTAATAGATCAGGGCATCTTTTTAATATACAAAAATAAATGGTAAATTTCATATTTCAGTAAATCACTATACCCACTTTAGCAATTAAACTAAAGTTCTTGGGTAACCTGCTGTCCAGTTAACCCATTTTGCATCTCATCCATTGAACTATTTTATTATTATATCTAAGGCCTGTATTATTTTTGGGCCCACTTCACCATCATAGTAAAGTCAATATGCTTCACCACCTTAAATGCCACCTTATTGAAAAGGATGGTGGTAGATTTAGTGAGTGAACCCAAATTCTTCCCATAGGTGTTGGAACCATAGAATCTAAGCTATGTTTGAAGCAATAGTGTGATACTCAACTTTTGTAGAGGAACACGTGACTGTTGATTATTTCTTATTGGACAATGAAATTGCATTAGGCCCATGATAGACAACATAAACACCTGCGGACTTTCCCAAAAAAAAAAACACGTGTGGATTTCTTATCAACATTTTTATATAAATATAATATATGTTGTCACTTAAAAAAAATAGTTGTCTATGGTTTTTTATCTACATAAAAAAAATCACTCGTCCTTTATTGATGGTTTTTTTATTAAATATTTCATTCATTAGTAATATATGTAGAAATTTTCAATTATATACTTTTTATGATAATTTCAAATAAAACTAGATTTTCTATAAAAATATTTTATTAAACAATTTTTAACTTAAAATAGCTTTTATAGAAAAGTAAAAATCACCAAATAATTTTAAGTTGATTTTTAAAATTATTATTTTTTAACTTTAAAGTTGTTTTTATTAAGGCGAAAAAAAGAGTGAAAAAAGAAAAGAAAAACTTCTCCAACACAAAACTCTTTCACAGTTCTGCTGCCGCCTCTTATACTGAAAAAAACCTAACGAGGCACAAAGCGTGTGAGAGAGAGAATGGTTTCAGGTTCAGGAGTATGCGCGAAGCGCGTAGTGGTGGACGCTCGCCACCACATGCTGGGTCGGTTGGCGTCGATCGTGGCGAAGGAGCTTCTGAACGGCCAGAAGGTGGTGGTGGTTAGGTGCGAGGAGATCTGCATCTCCGGCGGCCTCGTCAGACAGAAGATGAAGTACATGAGGTTCCTCCGTAAGCGCATGAATACCAAACCCTCTCACGGCCCCATCCATTTTCGTGCCCCTTCGAAAATCTTCTGGCGCACCGTCCGTGGGTCAGTGTTCACTCTCTCTCACTTTTTTTTCGAACTTGTTATCAATGTTTTAAATTACATATCTAACTGCAATTGTGGCTACAACATTAAGATTTTGATATTTTATTTACAATTTTTCGTAATATTACAGATATTAACCGCCACGGCAATTTAAAACATTAGTTAGTTGTTACATTTGTAATTGGCTTGGTATCTGTTGCTGATGTATACTTAGGTTCTGTTTGGATTCAGAAGCTTAGTTTCTATCTCATGGAAAACTAACTTTGTTTTTGCATTCTTATTTATATCATACATGTATAATTATTAAACAATCACTTTTAAATAGATAGGTGCTTATGAAGAAGTTAAATTAAACGAGATAACTTCTGTAAAAAAAATTGAAATATAGAAGTTGATTTTGACTTATATGAGAAGCTATTAGTTAGAAACTCATTATAAGTGCTTAAAGAAAAAAAATTATCCAAACACGCTCTAAGGAAACTAGGAAAGGATGAATGCTTCTATTTTATTTTATAGAATTACCAATGTGCTATTGAAAGTGTTAGATTAGAGTGTTGTGTTCTTTTCTTTGTGAAAAAGATGTTTATGTTTTTGTAGAATGATACCACACAAGACAAAGCGTGGGGAAGCTGCTCTTTCTCGCTTGAAGGTTTATGAGGGCATTCCTCCTCCGTATGACAAGATTAAGAGGATGGTTGTCCCTGATGCTCTCAAGTATGTTCCTGTCTTGCTTTATTTTTTTCAGTCTACAGTTTTAGGTTTAAATTGTGTTTGCCTTATGAGTACTGGATGAGTGAATGAATTTTTAGGGTGTTGAGGCTTCAAAAGGGGCACAAATATTGCCTGCTGGGGAAATTGTCATCTGAGGTTGGATGGAACTACTATGATACCATCAGGGTGAGTTCTTGTTATCATTGGAATTGGAACTTCTCTCTCTCTTTTTGTACTCTCTGTTTGAATTCCTAATTATTCTCTTGCTGATACAGGAGCTGGAAAAGAAGAGGAAGGAAAGAGCACATTTGGCTTATGAGAGAAAGAAGCAGCTCAGCAAATTAAGGGTGAAAGCTGAGAAGATTGCTGAGGAGAAGATTGGCCCCCAACTTGAAATCCTTGCTCCCGTCAAGTACTGAGTGGTAGTCTTTGTTAGCATTTTAAAGTTTTGTCTTTGAGGCATATCAAATTGAACTCCGTTTCAGTTTAACTGGTAGTTCTATGTGTTGTTGGACCTGAGTTATGACAATATTGGAAGTAAAGGTTGAAGTTTGTTTTCGTCAAGCACTGATTAAGTGATGTGAACACCACCTTGCATAGTCCTTCCTCTTTACTTTACACACATCAATTACTCATACTTTTTTTGGGCTTCTTGATGTTCTCTGATGCGTTTTGGTTACTGAATGCTGATTCTTCAGTGAGTTTAGCCCATAAAAACTGATTGTGATCTATTTTTCATTTATTTATAAAATCTTTGGATTGATATGTTTGCTTTTGGAATAATCACCAATGAATATTGTTTTGCCTTTCTCTGCATGATGTATTTTCTGTCTAACGTGTTTTGCTTTTGTAACTAATCCTCTATGAATATCAGTGTAAATGTAGAGTACATACCGTGGTCTTTACCACTGATTTAGATTAGATTTTTCACTTCTGCTCGATTGTCGTGGTTTGATTATTACTAATTATTTTGGATTTCTGATCCAAACTGATTACTAATTTTGTATTTACCACTGGTTTAGCTTCAATAGGGTATTCTATTTCTTTTATTGTTTGTGTGAATTTGATCCTTCCATTGCGTTCTATATACTATGTAAAATTTAATTTATTTGAGTATTTTAGTATACACCATGAGCAGAATAAGAACCATGCTTGTGGGAGGGATTGGGTGGATAATTTATAATTCACATTAATTTTTCGCCACAAGTGAATGATCACAGGAATAACCCTTCCACTGTCAATTTCCCTAAAAATAGGACTCGACTTTGTATTACCCTACCCATGGTTTTCCAAAACTATAGAAGCTACAATGACATGAACATGGCCAATTGTTGAGTCTAGCCCTTTTTTAGTTTCTTGAAACTTTTAATTTTTGGGATCATAGCTTTTGTGAAGAGTCAATGTGTTTCATTTCTCACTTCAAACGCACTTCACAAATAGGTAAGGATGAGTCTTTTACTGGACAAGGAAGTGTCTGCATAACCAAGGAGATTGGGTTGTTAGGAATTTAGATAAAAGCCTTAGAATAAATTTTTAGTAAAATTTGATTAGCAAAATGCAATCAACCACTTCATTGTAAGTTATAATAACAGGGACCTATACGCTTTCATGGTACTAGCTCGTTGAGGAATCTCAGAAATGTTCTTTATTTCTTTTTCAATATAAAACTAGATAGTGTGCTATTAGAAATTACCTTCTGTAGAACAAATAAAAGACCTTTTGAGGAAGAACTGTTTGCTTGCATAATACAAGACAGGCTTTAAATTAAAAGCACATTTACCTTCTACACCCAAAAAATCTAAAATCGTTTTTGGAAGTAAAAAGTGCATTTTATAATGCTAACTAAACATAATTTAATTTCTACTTTTTATAAAATTTGTAAAAAAACAAATCTCATTTTTATGCAATTTCAAAATCATTTTCTAATAGTTAAACATTGAGCTCTTACTTCAATTTAGTGCTCTTGACTGAGATTTAAGGTGCCGGTAATGTGCAGTTTATGAAACGAATTAAGTTGGGTGATGTTTGTCTTTCATATGATCTTAAATTGGGTCAAATTTTTAAATCCGGAAAAATTTTATGACATATAGATTTAATTAAAATCGAGTTTAAGAAGAATGGAATTGGATTGACTCAAAACTAAGCTAAATAAAATTATATGCTAATCATAGATTAATATTTAAAAAAATAATTTGTGCAATTAGTAACGTATGCATTAAAATTTCTGTCGATATAAATAGTTTTTTATTTCATTAAAATTTTATTATATTGTTAAAAATAATAATATATCATCTTACGTGTAAAATATCTTTTTAAATAAATTAAAATATGAAGTAATTTAAAATTAAAAGTTACATGGTCATGCGAATACAACAGCCTTAAAACTCGCGTGATAGAGTTTTGCCGCCTATAGGGTCTTATTCGGCTCGAAAGGATTAGTCCCTGCACTTGGGCGGAGGATACCCTGATCTAGACAAAAAAATTAAAAGTTACACATGAGTTAAGTTAACTCGAACAACCACGTTATTGGACACAAGGGGTTAATTTGTTCCGTTTAAGGGACGAACTCGGCTAGTACCCGAGTTCAATTATTGATGACAGAACAATCCGTGACTAGATTTTATTTATTTCCCGAAAAAGAGATATATATATATATATATATATAATTTTTTTTGATACAAAAGGAGATTATATTTTAGGGTCGATTTAGAATGGACCAATGAATAAATTGGTCCACCAAATCCCAGTAAGTTTTTACCTGATATAGGAGGTAAATCTGGTTTTTCAGTATTTACAAAAATGCCCAGAATAATTATATAATTATAAATTGAGATTTATGAAATAGACCACAAAAAAATATAAAATTACAAAAATTTACCAATTTTTGAAATAATAAAAAAGATGGCAATCACAAGTTTATTATATTATTATTATTATTATTATTATTAAATTCATTTATTTGTTGCTCTCTCTCCGTCTCTCCCCTCTCTCTTGCTCTCTCCCTTTCTCTCTCTCTCTCTCCCTCTCCCTCTCTCTTGGTCTCTCCTCCCTATCTCTCTCGCTCACTCACGCCCCCTCTCTCTCTCGCTCTCTCTCCCTTTCTCTCTCGCTCACTCACTCTCCCTCTCCCCCTCTATCTCCCTCTCATTCTCTCCCTCCCCCTCTCTCCCTTTCTCTCTCGCTCACTCACTCTCTCACCCGCTCTCTCCCTTTCTCTCTCTCTCTCTCCCTATCTCTCGGTCTCTCTCTCTCCCTTTCTCACTCACTCACTCTCCTTCTCTCCCCCTCTCCCCCTTATCTCTCTCCCTCTCCCTCTCTCTCGGTCTCTCCTCCCTATCTCTCTCACTCACTCACGCCCCCCCTCTCTCTCTCCCTTTCTCTCTCGCTCACTCACTCCCCCCCTCTCGTGCGCTTTCTCTCTCCCTTTCTCTCTCGCTCACTCACTCTCTCACCCGCTCTCTCCCTTTCTCTCTCTCCCCACTCTCGGTCTCTCTCTCCCTTTCTCACTCTCCCTCTCTCCCCCCTCTCCCCCTCTATCTTCTCTCTCATTCTCTCCCTTCCCCTCTCTCCCTCGTTCTCTCCCCCTTTCTTTGCCACTCCCTCCCCTCTCTAGCAAGAGAGAGAAAGCAAGGAGAGAGAGCAATAGCAAGAGAGAGGGAAAGGGAGACAGAAAGGGGGAGAGAGAGAGCAAGGGAGAGAGAGGGGGAGAGAATGAGGTAGAGAGGGGGAGGGAGAGAACGAGAGAGGGAAATAGAGGGGGAGAGCGAGAGATAGGACAAGAGTGAGCGAGAGATAGGGAGAGAGAGGAGAGAGGGAGTGAGAGAGCGTGAGAGAAAGGGAGAGAGGGGGAGAAAGGGAGAGGGAG
This sequence comes from Glycyrrhiza uralensis, assembly GCA_030159175.1. Classification (NCBI taxonomy): domain Eukaryota; kingdom Viridiplantae; phylum Streptophyta; class Magnoliopsida; order Fabales; family Fabaceae; genus Glycyrrhiza; species Glycyrrhiza uralensis. The sequence goes on from BRZY01000006.1 coordinate 4,558,228, forward strand.
AGGTTTTGCAAAGAGAGAGGAAGATAGTTATCATCAATTATCATTTTTTAATTATGAAAATTATTAGGGTAAAAGTTTAAATTCATGTAATTATGTGGTTCATTTCTCAATTATTGGAGTTTATTTATATATTCTAGAGACCCCTATCTGCAATTACATAAAATATTTACAATTACCAACTCACCCGGTAACCCCCCTTAAATCCTGACCATACACTTAAAATATTATTATATCAATGGCTGAAAAGTCATTGGGGTTTGGTGGACCAATTTATTATTGGTCCATAAAAACCGATTGTGAATGATTTGAGTTGGAATGGGTCACTGGTCGATGCTCAATGATTTGAGTTGAACTGGGTTATGGACTGAACCGGGTAGTGTGATTGTGTTCGCCTCTAGTACAGAGGCTGAGTAACGATTAAGGGGAATAAAATATCAAATTGGGCCAGGCCACGTATTTTGGGCTGGACTTGTGATGCCCATTTATTGGAGCCATGGATGATGCTTCGGCTCTGCATAACAAAATAACAAGTGGAGTAACAACGACAACATAACCTTCTTGTTATGTTCTGCCGCCACCAGTGATTGTTGCTGAACTGAAAACCCTTGTCGTCTGTGAAATCGAGCGCATAACGTAGTGTTGGAGAATGGGGAAGAAAGCTAAAGGGTCAAGGAAGGGGAAGAAGGCATGGAGGTCTAACATAAGCACCGAAGACATCGAAGATTTCTTTGAGAAATCAACAAAGGATGCTCTTTCTGGTGGCTCTCTCCAAGCTGTTTCCAGCGACTCCCTCTTTTACGAAGACAAGTCCAAAGGTACCTTCTTCCTTTCTTATTTTTCATTATGTTTTTATTTTTAGTTATTAGTAGCTTCTGGGTAAATTATAATTATTTTTGTGTTGCCTTGAATTTCTAAGCTTGAAAATAAAAAGGTTTATAATTTTAATTTATGTGGAAGATGACCAATTATGATTATTTATGGTTTTAGTTTCTGCTTGACTTTTTTCTTTTTGGATGTGGAAGATGAATAATTATAATTACCTTGACAATGTGACTGAACTTAATCTAATTTGACTGTGACTAGATCTTGGAGTGAAGAAGAAGATTGAAAAGCACAGGGAAAAAGTGCTCCGTTGTGATAGTGTGCTCCAGAAAAACCAGTTTGTTATTCCAGTGCCATCTTCCACTCTGAAGAAGTGCTCTAAAAACCGTAAAGTTGTCTCCAAAACTTTAGGGGCCAATCAAGATGGTCACAAGGTGAGTCAGTTGTTCATTAATGCAGCAAGGCTGAAGTAGTAGCAGTAGCAGTAGACGTAGTAGGAGTTGCTCATGTTTGCCTGAACAATTTGCCCAGCTGCAATAATATGGAGCAGTTACTCCTTTTTCCCTTTTTCATACAAACCCCGTTTAAAAATTGTTTTATTGACTTTTGTTCGGTCTCTAATGATTTATGTCAGGATGATTCCATGTTAGATTCTGGAGTGTTTGATATATGGGGTGATAAAGGTACTTATTTTGAAGTATTAGTTTACTTTTTTGTTATAATAGTAGGATGTTAAGCTTAAGCATATGATTCTTTTATATCCTCATGCAGGTGAGGACGACAAGAAGGTGAAAAAGGTACACATTACAACCTTGTAGATTCTATTTGGTGAATTTCTTAGTTCATTTTTCATCACTGCAATTTCAGTTTTTATGTTGATAATATGGTTGCTGCTTGTTTCACAGGTGTCAAAGCCTTCTATTATTCCAGCAGTTGAGGTTGATCCCCCAGGATGCTCATTCAATCCCTCACATGAAAGTCATCAGGTAGTTTCTTGAGGAATTTATATGTTTCCCTGCTGTTTGGGATCTCTGTCTTGTTATGAATCATGATGAAGCATGTTAAGAACTTTATTGTTAAATCAGGATACATTGGCTTCTGCTGTTGCGGAAGAAATGCAAAAAATTTACAAAAATGAATTGGGCCCTGAACCAGTGCCTTTGACTGTTCCTGGAGAAGCTGTTACTGAAGAAGAAGTGAGTCTCATTGTTTTCATTTATGTAATTACTGTAATTATGAAACATTTGCCACATTTATGTCTTATGAAGCTTTAGATACGTGAATTTATTTATGCGGCTTGAGTCTTAGTCCCCGCTTATTCAGTAACCTTGCTTTTTGGTCAGAGGTATTTTCTTGATGTGGATGATGGGAGTGATGATGATGAAAGTAATCTCGAAAATGAGGGTGAAAATGGAGATGCTGCGTCAGAGAAAAAGTAAGCTATCATAAGTTTAATTACCCACACTCAGTTTATGTATAACATTATATATAACATTGTTCCATTGTTTTCTTTTTCTCTTCTGCTCAAGCTTTGCGTGTACAATTTGAATTTTGTCGTGCGAATGCATGTTGATTGCTATTATGGTCCTTCAGTCCTTCCTAACATTTAATTGAAGTTTCTCCTGCTAATCTTAATTAAACTTCTTTGGTGCACAAAGTTTTTTTTTATTTACTGAAACCATATTGTTGATATTTTTTTAAATGAAAAAGTATGTAAATGTTAATTTTCATTTTGATTTCGTGCATAATTTCCTTATGAACACTGGAAAATATCTACACATGATATATTGTTACCAATATAATTGTGTAGCATATTATTTCCTAAACTCAATAATTTATAAACATCTGATGTATCGATATTGTTTGAATCAATATGGGACAGGCCTATCAAAACAAAGAAAGTGACTAGAGTTGAGTTGAATAAGAGAGTTCGACGCAAAGAACAATTAAGAAAAGAAGCCAAAGCAAAGAAGATAAAGGAATTATCAAAAGAAATTGATAGGTAATATGATCGTTCTCCCTCCCTCCCTCCCTTTTCTTCTACAATAAATGATGATGTTTAACCGTCTTTGGTTCTTCTTGATGCAGCATACCTGAAATTATTGAGGAAATTAAGAAAGAAGACGAGCAAAAAAAGAAGAGACATCTGAGGCGACTTGTTGCTAAACAAGAGAGGTTAAAGGCATGTCCACCTCGATTAGGAAAGCACAAGTAAGCAGTCTTTTGTGTTTATCTTAATTTGCTTCCCTTATCATACCTACTGGGAATGGTGCAGTTGTTATGTGTACTTGAATGTATTAATGAATTCCGTAGCCGTGTATCTTTGTGGAGTTTCTCTGTTACCTGAGCCTATAAATAGAATTCCATAGCTATAATTTTCTTAATGCATGTGTATCTACCAACTCCATTCCTTTAACAGGTTTGAGCCTGCTCCTGTTCAAGTTCTATTAAGTGAAGAGATTACCGGATCCATCCGAAAGCTTAAGGTAGGCTTTTTTTAGTCCGATTTTGATTATTTTGGTGTCTGTTTTTGTAAACATGCAATTAAGTTTTCCTTCTCGTGTTTGTACATGCTTAGGGTTGTTGCACCCTTATAAAGGATCGATATAAAAGCCTAGAGAAAAGAGGATTGATTGTTCCAAAACCCAAGAGAAGGTTAGTTCAAAGTGCTATATTATTATTATTATTATTATTATTATTATTATTATTATTATTGTATCAAACAGATTTGGCAGAGGGTCTAAATCTTTTCAGATGAAAATTGCTGCAATATTTGTGTACTTCAGGATTTGTGTTGTCTTTCATTTGGAATTTGATTACAATGGATGATGAGTTAACTAGTGCTTTCCCTTCGATATTGTTGTATGAATTAACTAACTTAAGTCACTCCAAATTCAGGGGTTGATATGTGGCAAGAAGACAAGTGACGGATGGAAGACTAAACCAGTTTTTTTTTTTAAATGAAAATTTTGTTTGTCTTGTTTTGGCTCAATTTTCACATTGAAGTTGTTGTGTAAGAACCCCAATATCTTATGTATTTTTATTTGATATTTTGTTTACAATTTTTGTTGCAAAGCATAATGCTTATGCATATAAAGACTTTTTTTCTGCATTGCTAGATTACTGTAGAATTTATTCAGTTTTACATTTACATTTTTATACATATTACTATGCATGTCAATAGTTTTACGTATCCATATAGCGTTATTGTTCTTTGAGAGAATGTAGAAGATGGGGTGAATGGTTACGGGTTTTTTTTGTCTCCAGCAACATTATTTTATTTACCATTTGCGTTGGAAAAGCAAAAGGAATGTGGAAGAATAGAAATGCTTGGAATACTGCCTATGTGAAGAAAAATAGAACACAAGCATTATAAAAAATTACCTCGTCTATTTCATTTCATTTGTGTGCCAAATATTTTCTTGTATTTTTAAATTTTCTTCTCTCATTGTCTTGAAAAAAAGTTAAAAATGTGATTATAAAAAATGACTTTCTCTGCTCTATAGAAATTGCTTTTTAGAGTTGTTAAAGTGAGGGAATTCATTCAATTCTTAGAAAAAAACGGATGACATGGTCTAGAGAAAAGGAACCAATACATTTAGGTGAATAAATATACTTCATTGTTGTCCATAAGTTATCTTTAACCGTGACGGTGTATTTTTTTGGTTACGATCTACATTTGATACTCTTTATGAGAACAAATCCTTGCTTGGACCATTTGATTGCTTGTAAAATATGAACTTCATATTTACGGCTAGTAAAGGTTGTTGACTTTGTTCTTCAAATTCACGTACATCGAATTTCAAGTTCAAAACCGATCTATGGGCGATTGATCTTCTTTATGGTATCTTCAATAATTTTTTGCACCAGTTTTTCATTCCTATTCTTCAGTCAATATGTTGGGATGTCTGAACTTTGAAGATGAAGAATTTCTAGAAAATTTTAACATGTGTTTGAATCAAGATTTTAAAAAGTAATTTTCTTAGAAGTATTATTTTACAATCGAATAATCTCAAGAAGGGAGAATTCGAATGAACTAGCACTCCTTAACCAATCGAATAATCTCAAAAATTTTGTAGATACTTTATTTTCATCTGAATTATTGAGATTGAGGAATTTCACAAGTTAGGTGGTGATGACTAGAATATTCAAGATCCGGTCAGTAATGATTCACTCCTCCCAGATTCTATTGTTTTCATCCATTTGCAAATATTTGCTTCATTTGATCTTGTCGTGCCCTTCATTAATCAGTGAAAACAAAAGGAACAAGATTAGTATACTACACACATGCAACAGTGAATAACAAATTACAGAAAAAGAAGCGTCAAAATCAAAATACGGCGTTCAGAGTCGTTACCCTGCTTCAGGTCTTAGAGCTGACTAAGCATTACGGAAAAGTCATTTTGAACCGCTGAAGTTAAAAATAAAACAAAAAGAAAAAAAATTAAGTAATAAATTGAATTCAAAAATTTAAATTGCAAGCAAATGCCACTGATGTCACAATTGCGATTAAAGCAATCACATTTGCGATTACATTGCAATCAAACAAATACGACTAATGAGGCTGCAATAGCAATCGTGATGCGAACACAACATAATCTTCAAAAATCTTTACATTATAATTGCAATTGTGATTGTGGATCTCAATTTAAATCCATGATTGCAATGACAATGTGGTTATAAAGACTACAAAAACCTTGATGTTGCTTCCGTCGTCACATTTTAAAAGCATATGTAAGGTAGAAGACAATGTTCTTCTTTTGGTAATAAGTAATAAATAACAAAGTGATCAAGGAATTAAGTAAAACAATGCTACCTAAACCTTTTCTTACTTTGCAGCCGCATTAGACCCAGTAATTCAAGGACCACGAAATGTGACAGTGCCGCTTGAAATCTCATTATATTAAGAATATTTCTGCACTTCAAATCCTAAACAAAGCTTCTTTCTATAAACTCTGTTTTCTGAAGTTCCTTTAGACATTTTAACTAATGGAGACCAGCGCTCCTGAATTGGCATTGGCATCATCGTCACATGGGTTTCCCATGATCGATGTTGTTGGGGATAGCTTCTGTGTCCCTTACCCAACTGAAATAACCGTCAAGAAGAAATACCACGGGTTCTTCTTAAACCAACGATACGAGGTTCTAGATGCTAACGGTAATGTCTTGCTTCAAGTTGATGGCTCAAGCTTAAACATGCAGAAGAAGAGGATTATGCGTGACGCTGCTGGTTCCCCCATCCTCACCATGCGTGAGAAGGTAATCTGATGATCTATTTGTGTTGAGTATAGTGTATACCAAAAGAAGAGTGTGTTAATAATGAACAATTTTTGTGTAGCTCAATTGGCTATCATACGATCTTAGAATTTTGGAAACTTAACCAAAAAGCTTGTGTTGGGGAGCTCGGGTCATCTGTAGGCATTTCTGATGCCTGAAGTTGGATCTTGGTAATTAGATTGATTCAACGGTTATTTGAGTTAATCCCTCAACCGTTGAATTAATCCAACGACCAAGATCCTACTCCAGACGGCAGGACGCTGCGGAGGATCCAAGTCCGGTTTTGAGAAGTGAGAATTGCTATTATAAGAATTACTTTAATCATATTTTTAGTTGATGTGGGATCTCAACAAACAACTAGTACTCCATCGATCTGTCTCATATTATTTGTCATTTAATGCATACGTCGTAAAAAATTGTCAATTATGTTCACTAATTACTATGATAAATAACCTTCTTTTTTTTTTACTAAAATTACCTTGTTAAAAGTGTTAGAGTTCACTTATAAATGAAAAGTATTAATTCATATGTGTTTGATTGAAATTCAAGATTAATGTTGATGGTTCTCATGGGGATGGAAAAGTATAACTAAGATTGCAATCTGCGTGCTTATTTTTTTTCATCAAACTATATGGAGGCATATATAAGATACACACATATGCACTACAATATTAATAAGAAATTGACTGTGTGACACATAATATTGATATGAAGGTTAAGCTGCTAACACTGCGGCATCGGTGGATGGTTCATCGAGGCAGAAGCTCAGAGCAGAAGGATTTTATTTTTGGGGTTCAACGATCACACCCTCTGGACATGACACCGAGGCTTGATGTGTTCATGGCGAGCAATATTAATGTCAATGGAGATATCAGCAGCAGCTTTCAACTTGTTGGGAGCCACATTGACAATTCCTGCAAAGTTTACAATAGCGACACCATGATTGCTGAGGTGCCAGATTTTAGCATTATTTGTGCAGATTTCAATCATTTTATTCAGTCATTTCAAGAAACAAAATAAAAGAGAATAAAATACAGTCTTTTTATTCAATTCTATTTTAAACATGCAAATCTCGTGTAAATTTTAAAAAATCTTAAACGATCTTTAACTAAAATGAAAGAAAATCACACAAGATTTGTAATAAGATCACTCTAAGTCGTAGTTGTTATAGTAATAATTATAAATTAATCAATTGAAAATATAAATTTGAATTGCTTCTCTATTTTTTTAATTTTTTTTTTCCAGACAAATAGAGAGGCCGTTTACACAGCTTCAAAGAAATTAAACATCATGTGTGCAGTGCAGGTGGTTAATGTATTCCCCAGGAGCAACTTCAGCAAATGGAAAGAAATCTTTAGAGTCAAAATTAATGCGGGGGTGGATTATGCTTTCATCGTTGCGTTACTTGTAATACTCACCGTAAATGACTATATTTAACTGAGATTTCCCTCCTGGGCAAGGCCTACATCTATATATATAAAAAAAACCATCAATCATAAGATATATTAGTTTGTTATAACTAGTGTTATAACGTTATGTGTTTTTGCTTGCGTTTGAGTTTACCTCTATATAGGTGGAATTTGGAAAGGGTGGAATCTCGGAACTGAATTCTTAGGTTGCAATTATCATTATGCTCAATTTGGAGATCAAAAAACAAATTTGAAGAACTATTTTCCATCACTATATCCTCAATTTTGAACATACGAAGAATTACCTCCCATCACTATCCTAATTACTACTTTAAATCCAACACTCTGGTTAAAGTACGTTCATTGGTTTTTTTTTGGTCTAGTAGGAATGGTAAATACACACACAAGTGCCCCAACCGGGGATTGAACCATGTCCAATCTAGCAACGGAGACGTTCATTGTTTAAATTAAAGAAATTACAGTGATAATTTTTTTATACTTTATAAAATATGACTTTGAAATTTGTAAAATGAAGTGAGCAGTGATACAAGGTAAATTGGTAAAATCTATCTATTATACGCTAAGTTAAGGAACATATATAAAATCGAAATAGCTAGCCACTACGAGCAGCACGCCCCACATTAATAATGTGACATTATTAATATTTATTAAGATACAAACAAATAACTAGCTAGGGTAGACCTGGGCTAACAAGGATCATATATATGCATGTTATTTTTTTAGACCAATTCGAGTTTGTGAAGTTGACCCGTCTTCTCGGAGAAAAAAAAAAGGAATAAATTAAAAGAATTGATCATAGACCATATGACAACACATACAATGAATAATGCATATATCCATTGACCAGTGAGTAGGTCTGTGATATCTGCTCGCATTAATGAGTACCAATACGTTAACAACCAACATCTATATAATCACATTGCACAATTGGGATTTTTGCATGACATGGTGGCCAAACTTTGTCACCCTTCAATCATAAATTGTGATCTCATATTATATGCGTGCTTAATATTTTACATTTCAAATTAAATAGCTATTCTGTTCAGGATCTATAAATTTTACAACAAAAAAATAATAATGGCATCTAAAACAACCCTGGAAACACAAGCGCCTCACTCAACTATCAGATGCCTAGGCCTCCAGAATTCTCTCTCTCTCTCCCTTTTCTCTGATCAAAATTTCTAAATACGGAGGCAAAATTTTTTTTTTAAAAAAAAGGAAAGAAAAATGGATACAAATTTATAAGCTGCTACTAAAAAAGATTATATATGTTGGTGGAGATGGCAATGGAACTTGTTACCACAGCTAGTACAACCATAACCAGTGCTATAATTTTGTCCCTTCTTGTTGATACACCATGAAAATCCCTGTCATTTTTTGAAGGAGAAAATTAGAAAAAATTATATTAGACAAAGCCTGGTTTAATTTACTTATTTACTACGTATCTTTTTCTAATATAAATAGTAAAAATTCCAACAAATAAAATAATTTTAGCGAAAAGTATAAAAAACTTGGGAAGTGATCAACATATATCTTGGCATGAGAGAAGTGACATGTGTCTCAATCAGGACCTAATTTTTGATATAGTAATTGGTTTTTTTTTGCGACGGTCAAAGGAATGGAATGAGATGAATTACCTTAGGACAATAGAAGCAGGGAAGACAAAGGCAAGGCACACAGCAGATGTTGATCCCATGAACTGAAAGATGTACCAAATATCTGGGATTGCTATAGCAGCAATGTAGCTGAAGACAAGCAACACAAGAGTGAGGATCACAAATCTCTTGCTATCTGTAGCAAGCAGAGGCTTCTTTGGGAAGAAGAATTCGTCTATATTGGCTCTCAAAGAGAAATTGAGGAGAGGGAATGCCAGCATGACGTGGAAAGCATAGCTTAAACGGACCAAAGTGTTGAGTAAAGAACCAACTGCAGAAGCAGCATTCTGGTCAAAATTGACCAGAATGTCTGATTGGGTTGAATCCCCAAACAAGAGGTACCCAAATAGGCCTATTGAGAAGTATATGATAGCACAAAGCACTAGTGCTATTCTAACTGCTGTTGTCATGTCTGATGGCTTTGCAAGCTCAAACCCAATTGGATGCACTGCAAGTAAAACCAATTATGATCAGCAAACATTAATCTTCTAAAATTCTAGCAAGGGTGCGTCAAAGCCACTAATGCAACTAACTAAATTAATGAATTCAATTACTATATATATTATTTCAGTAAATTCTATCAAAATCTAAAATAAAAACAATAATGATCCATAGATATCACAATATTAGAGATGGTGAGCAAGAAGAAAATGTAATCAAAACTAATCATATTAGCGGTGCATTACGAAAATAGAACAAATGATGACCTTTTAGTAAAAAAAAAATGAAAATTTCGGAAAACTTCTAACAACGTTCGTCATGAGTCCGGGTTTTACAAAACTCGAACCAATGTGCGCTTCTGTGATCCCTCTCACACCTTGACCCAGTTGCCCAAAACCCCTCTCTCTTCACACTCACACACGCTAGCCTGATTGCAGTATGCGCATGGTGTAATTATATCAGGAAGAAAGTGCAACGAAGTATGAGAAAGGGATACACACGAGGGAGAGGGTGGGTTTCGTGAGAGAGAATCCAAAATATTTAGGGACTAAATTGCAAAATATTTTTACAACGGGACCGAAACTGTTACTTTCATAATGAGACCATAAAAATTGCCTATATATATAAGAAAAGTAGTTTTTTCATTGAGACATGTATCACAAGTCACAACCCGGGAGGTAATAGATATCTCTCAAGTTAGGACATGTGTCCTCTATTATTTTATTTTTTTATTTCTTGCAATTCATTTGTTCCATTTTTTTATCATGTATCTTAGTAAAAAAACTCGTAATTTATACGAATTTATTGGCTAGTTACCATTGAAATGAAATGTGTAGGCAGTGACTATGACCGGGACTGCGGTAAAAAGATCGAAGAATGAGGTATGGTGGTCCAAACGAGGAAACATTCTCGGGGTCTGTGTTTTTCCTTCCGCAAGAGCAACAATTGCCAACACAGAACATATTGTAACGAATGCTACAGCAAGAAGAGTTGATACTGCAGAACTAAACTTCAAGGACTCTGTAAATGGCACAAAGCAAATAGCATGGTACAACAAAATAGAATGTTAGTTGAATCTCTCCAACTTGAAATGCGATAATAAAACTAAAAACATGTGATGGGCATGCACTCAAATCTCTTAACAGTAACCAAAATTGCAGGGAAAATAAATACTAAGGATTTAATTACCCTGATCTACAGGGTAGTTACATATTAGCCAAATCACTATAAAAATTTGACTATTGCAACCATAATCTAAAAAATATTAACTTTTTTAATGACCCTGAATAAGATCAAACTTAAACTCAAATGTTAATTAATTATATTATATTCAAAAGTACTAGGCACTGACCTACACGACGGTACAAGACCAATGGAAGCAAAATGAGGACTAAGGTGATGAACAGAGCAAATTCTCGTGAATTCCACCATTGAATCCCAAACCACTGTTGCAAAACACCCAAATGCACTTCTTCCCCTTCAGGTTGATTCCCCGAAAGTACATCCGCTGCAGAATGCATAAAAAAAACAATACACAAAACGTTACAAATCATATATAATCCAAAATGGGAATTTCATAATTAGCACAAGTAACCAAAATTAAAATAATCATATATATTTCTCCGTTTTATTTTTGTCGCTGTTTTTTTATGATTCAACTGCTGAAGAAAACCCATTAAAAAAATTGTATTTAGTTTCTTACCGATAATAATTAAGTACATAATTAAACACCCAAGATTAGTAATTACGACACAAAGTTGAGTTGCTACTGCTCCTAAGGGTCCAAATGATTCTCGCATGACCCCGGCATACGTCGTCGTTTCACCGGAATGCGTGAACCTCATGAGAAACTCCACCGATACTTCGGCCAGAAAAGCGATGACAATAATCAACACCAGCGCCGGAATCACACCCAGAACCTTCAGAGTCGCTGGAAGAGACATGATCCCAGCGCCAATTACGCTCGTGGCGACATTGAACACGGCTCCCGACACCGTCGCCGGCTCCGCCGTAACCTTTGATCCCGGCAAGAGTGGCACGTTCGCTCCGGCCACCGGCGACATCCCTGCGGCGAGTAGGAAGGTAATAAAAAAAAACAAAAGCAAAAATAGAGAAAGTTTTCACGCTTTATTCTTCAACGAACGTACGAGAAGTTCGTTTTATAAGTGCTTTGGTTTGAATTATTGAGGTTGTTGAATTACCGTAATGCCATCGGTGAATGCACCACTTCGATGAGTAAGAGGGGATAAGTGAGAAGGGTAATATTGTAAATTGAATAGTGGGATTTCTGGCATGTGATTATGTTGGGTATTATTATATTATGGTGTACGTGACAGGTTGGAAGACGATCATAAGGTTTCGTCGTCGTTCGTTGTATAGAGACAGTGAAACCGTGACGAATCCGAACACGAAATGAATATGGACGGAGAATTGGGTAATGTGATGATGTCTCTCATGCTGCCTTTCTCTCATTCGCCATATGTCCTTCTCTTTTACAAGGAAAAAAAGGATTAATATTCTTAGCAAACAAGAGTATTTGACCAATCGGCATTGTAAACTATATTAATCCATTTCCATTTAATTTTTTTATTTTATGATTTAATCGGTATGCATTTTCGGTGTAAAAAAGTTTTGCACAAACATATAATCAAGTTTTGTATAAACATCCAATCATATCTTACTATATAAATACTTATAAAGATATTTTACGAAATAATATTATGAGATAATACTGTAACGCAGAAATATGATTGGATATCTGTATTTTTTTTTACATTGTGAGTGCATAGTACTCTGTCCGTCCCATTTTGATTGACGTTTAAGATTGTGACACATAAACGAAGAAATGCAATTAATAGTTTGGAATTCATAAAAAATATTTTGTACTTTTCTAATATGTCCTTGTTGGAATTACGAATGTCATTAATTGCAAATGATTTGGGAAAGAGAAATGAGTAAAATTGAAAGAAACTACAACTACATCAATGCTTCAAGGGCATAATAGAAAAGAAGAATTTAATGATTCATTGATATAAGAAAATGACAATCAAAATGAGACAAATTATTTTGGCTAAAACGTCAAATAAAATAGGATGGATATAGTAATTAAACTCAAATCTTAATTGGTTTGTGCATCAACTCATTTTTTTCCCAATTGTATGTGGGAGGTGCAACGAACCTAAGGAGCTGAAACACACCTCACAGGGGAGCACCCACAAGCACAAGAAGTAAATTGTCACAATCGCAATAGATGTGGGACTAGAATTATGCAATCGAAACCCAGTGGAGCAAATTAAGTCACACAATCGTGATACTCGGGGAAACTAATCATGCAATTGAGGGACTAAAATCACTATGATATTTGTGGGGCCAAAAATATATTTAAGCCCACGATAAACCATATCCATATTTTTTCTCAGTTCAATCTAGTGTGATTTATTTAAAAATATTATTTATCTCAATTTAATAATATTATATATTTGAACAATATGTTATTATCATTACTCCAAGTGCCGTGGCTAGCCTTAGGCAAACAAGGCAATTGGCTTATGCCTGAGTTTTGTCCTTCACTATTATTACTTTTGAGAATTTGAGATTCAAAGTTAGCTGATAATTGTTTTAACAATTTTATATTTTATTGTACATTTATTTCACAAAATTTTAATACTTTTTCTTTTAATTTTCTTAGTTCTCTTATTTTTCATCTCTCTTCTTTCTTCTCTTAATATTTTTTTTGAAGTGACATCTCAAAAGTAGATAATCGATATCAAATTGTTAATTACAGTAGATAATATTGATATGCAATTATTTTTGTTTAAATTATTTGATTATAAAACTTAGATAAATAATTTTGCACTTAAAAAATTAAAAGAAAAATATAAACATTAATAATTTATTTTATACTAAATCTCTCTAATAATTTTGTCTAAACCCTCAGATTCTCTAGACACGACCCTGATTACTCCTACTTTAATATATTTATAATGTTATATGTCTTTTATTTTGTTATATTTCTCATATTTTTAATAATATGCACCGATTCAAAGGAACGATGTCTCGCGACGGGTGAAGGACTACGAAGAGATGCGGGCTATAAGATTGTAAAAAATCTTGACAAAAAAAAAGATTGTTTTTTTTGTTGAAAAAAAAAGGATTGTAAAAAAACAAAAAAAAATTAAAAAAAAAAAGAATAAGAGAATTCAAGGATTGGGGCGACTTATTGTTTGGATCCTCGTAGAACCACTGTTTTGGGGAGAACTGAATTAGGCTGCCCAGGAAATTGAAACTATTCGGTGCAGTATATGATTTATGGTTGGTCACCACCGGAACCATACAAGTTTGTCCATATAGCAACTCCGCTTGTTCCAACAGCCAAAACAATCACCACTATTGCCATGACTCGATCTTTCGTCGTTGATATGCCATGCATATCCCTGTGCTCATAAAAAAAAAAGTTAGGGGTGTTAGGCATCGAATATTTCAAATATTTTATATATAAACTAGTATATGGATTCAACTGTGTCACAGTCTGAAAGGTTACCCGTATCACAACTCAGTAAGTTAGGATCTAATTTTCTTTATGTAGTACCAGTAGTAGACTAGCCGACAAATAAAATTGTTTTAGTGAGAAATAAAAGGAATTAAAGAGTGACATTTGTCGCAGACAAATTATTTTTATATAATAATAAATTGAATTGATTGATTGAGCAAATATATAGTGATGGTCAGAAATTGGGAAGATACCTTAGAATGATTGCAGCAGGGAAGATGAATGAGAGGCAAACAATGGTGGTGGATCCCAAGAACTGGAAAAAATACCAAACGTTTGGGATGGCCACAGCCACCAAGTATGTGAAAGCTAGCAAAGTAAGAGTGAGTGACACAAATCTTGATGTGTCTAACGCCAGGGGAGGTCTATTTTTCTTTGAGAACAATAGTTCATCAATGTTGGCCCTCAAGGAATAGTTCATGATGGGGAACACGAGTGCAAGGTGGAGTGCATAGCTTAATCGAACGACGTCGTTTAGCAATCGACCAACACTACTTGAATTGAAGTTCTGGTCAAAGTTCACCAACACATCGGGCATGATGGAGTCCCCAAACAATAGGTACCCAGAGAAGCCAATTGCAAAGTAAATGGCCACGCAGATTAACAACGAAATCCGCACAGCTAAACTCATGTCTCTAGGTTTTCCAAGCTCTGCTCTAATTGGATGAACTGCAATAAATCATATGGAAGTTAATAATTATAAAGAAAAAGTGTGTTATGAGCATAAGTAAGAGAGAGTACATCCCAAAAGACTAATCCATTGGATAGGAGAATCCTAGACTTCCCAGACTTATAAGCCCTACTTTTTAGGAACTCATATATACCACCATCCGAGAGTACACGAGCATAAGTCAAAAGGGAGAACTCATCTCAAAAGACTAGTCCATTGGGTGAGAGAATTTTCTAGACTTATAAACCCCACTTTTTAAGTAAGACTCTCCACGTGGGACTCATAATGATAACAATGTGTTATCATTGTACACTCTCTTTAAGAAAAAAAATTCACCAAAAAAAAACTGTACACTCTCTTTTCAACTAACTTATATGGATCCGACTCGTATAAAGTAATGTCTTTTTCTAACAAAAACAATAAAAAAAGAACTCGTACATAGAAATATAAATAGCTGAAGAGGTAACATGTGTTACAATTTGAGAGAACTGGGGCTCAATTTAATTTCTTAAACAGTCAAGTAATGATTAATTGAAATCTCATGGTGACCCACTAATAAAAGATGGATATGTGTTGTTAAAAGAAATTGTTGCATTCTCTAGTTATAAGTCATTTTGATTGAGTACAAATGTACAATTATAGTTATAGTTATTTGAATTGATTTGTGTTGGTTAATTAATTGCTCAATTGATGTTAAAATGGCACATGCTATAATCCTTAAACTAATTACCGTTGACATGGAATCCGAAGCCTGTGACAAACACTGGGACAGTGGTGAAAAGGTCAAGGGCAGTGACTTGAGAGAAATCAGGCAGTATCCTTATTGAATGAGTTTTGCCAGACCACAATGCATGTAACGCCATTGAGGAGCATATTGCAATAAAAACCAGTGCTAGTAGAATTGACAATGCAGAGCTATACCGGAGTGAATCTGTTTATATAATCATGGGAACCAAAACAAAAGAGGAAGAAGCGGTGCTTCATTAGCCAAGTGTAAGTGCAATTGAATAAAATGAAGGTTTTAATTTGAGTAAGAAAAAAATAACTGCTTGTGCTTTTGGTAGTAGTAGTAGTAGAAATACCAACACGCCGTAGCATAACCAGAGGAAGCATTATGAATAGCGCAACTATGAGAAGAGCAAAAGCACGGCAGGTCCACCAGTGGATGCCAAACCATTTTTGTAGAATACCCAAATGGGTGGTTCCTTTGAACTCATTTCCACATAGCAAGTCTCCTACAAAAGCAAAGTCACTCAGTTCAGTCAAATTTATATTCAAGAATTAAATTTCACTACTATATATATATATTAACTTAAAATTAAACATGTTAGCTTTTGAAAAAATACATGAATTTCACTTAATCATAATATGTATTAAAAAGAGTATATTAAAAAATGTATGCATGGTATATCTTTTTTTTTTGTCATTGGGGGAGGGATTGGAGAGGGTTGGGGAGGGGAGAGGGGGGGGGGGGGGGGGGATTTTGAACGTATCACCCCAAGCTCTAACCACTTGAGCTACCAGTGGGGGATATGCGTGGTATATCTTAAAGCCAACTCGAGAACCATCTTGTAGGATGGAGCACATTTTGCAAATAAAAAAGTATCAGAGATTTGGGCTTCAAGAATTTATGCGTAGCATATGAGGCTTTCTTAATGAAGCTTGCTTGGTCTGTCTCTTTTTGGGGGTCGTCTCTTGGTCTGTATTTTTTTTGGGTCATGTCTTGGTCTGTATTTTAAACAACCCATGTGAACTCTGGGCGAATATTGACCGATGAAAAAGGACACAGAACCCTCTTATTGGGCCAAGAAAAAAAGCCTATATTATTCTTTGTTGTGGAAGGCTATTGCCAAGTCGTGGCCCATGATGCTCAACAATTTATGTTCTATTAAAATACTATAGTTTTCCCTTTGCTATCCTATTTTCATTTTTTTTTCAAATGTATCTTTCATAAATACATTATTTTGTATATCAAGTAGTTCCTCCATTGATACTTGTACACATGTCATAAAAACAAAGAAATTACCATTTGTTGGATAAATTTTTTTATGGAAGATTCGTTTGAAATTTGTGATATATTTTTTAAAGAGAAAAAAAATATAATTAACAATGAGTAGTAAACAATGAAATGTAATACTAGAGAGACCATTTGATAAGCGGATTTGGCTCCTCTAAAGTGAGAAAATATAATTTATGAAGAATTGTTGACAAAAAAATAAGGTGATTTATGAAGAACTAGTGCGAAAAAGAAATTGAAAACTGGAGACCAAATAAAAAACATCACAATATCTTTAGATTCTAATAAACATTATGAAGAGATAACTCATGAGCTGTCCTCACATATAGGGGATTGCTGAAACACACTTGTGTGGTAATCGCTAGTCAAATTTCAATGCTGCGAGTGTAACCTTCTAATCCAAATTATACAACCATTAGATATCCAGAAGTAGAATAGCTGAGGTTCAGCCCACACTACCTAAATAGAGAAAATCATGTTCTGTATAATTAACAATTTTTTCTCTAAATCAGGATATTCTCGCACACCTACGAGAACTAATTCCTTCGAGTCGTGTAGGATTCTATAAGTGACAAAGCTCTATCGCGAGATTTAATAATTTAAAAGTGATTTTTAATTAAATACATATTTTACTTATATTTTTATTCCAAAAAAATGTGTCTATATATTTTAATAATTATTATTTCTGTTATTATATAATAAATAGTACATTCTTTGTCAATATATGCAATTATTATAAATGAATTATTTTTTTCTTGGTGAATTATAAATGAGTTATATAATTGATAAATCCGATGGATCTGTGGCCCCACCCCCACCATTCCACCTATTATGCCCGACCAAACCAGCGAATTTTCAGACAAAAACAAAATTGCCACACAAAAAAAATTATATGTCATCAAGGCCTCAAGGGTGTGTTTGGATAAACAGATAATTACAATAAGTACTATTTTTATAATTGGAAAAAAATGTGATGAAACTAATAATAGTATTATATAAGTTATAAGCTGTTTTGATAAGCTATCTAGAATAACTTATAAAAATAAGTCAAAAATAACTTATAAACTAAGCTCTGTCAAACACACTAACAAATACTTATAATAATAAATAAATGCTAATAAGCTCTACATAACTCAATTCAAACAAATAACCAAATTTTGAAACTATTATCATTAGATATTATTCTCTGAAGCGTATCCAGTGATCAGTCACTAATTCACTAACTAGGGTCTAGGGTGGCAAAAGTAAAGTATGTGAATTAGCAAGTAAAAATGTAAAATGTGAGCTGCAAAGCAATAAAGTTTTATATTTGCTGCGAGAAAACAATAGCTAGGAACAAATAATTGGGACGAACTTTGTGGCAATTTAATAATTTAGATTATTGAAGGTGGAAGAAGAAGCGTAGCGAGAATAATGAAATAGATGATAAGGACACCAAGATTGGTTATGATGACACAAATCTTAACGGCAAGGGATCCAATGGAACCGAAAGACTCGCCCACCATAGTGGCGTAGGTAGTGGAATACTTACCGGAGCTTGTGCACCTTAACATAAACTCCACGGTGACGTCGGTTATGAGTGCCACCAACACGATCACCACGAACCCCGGGATTATGCCAAGCACCTTCATGGTCGCCGGAATCGACATGATTCCGGCACCAACCATGGTGGTCGATATGTTGAACACTGCTCCGGAAATGGATCCATTTTGTGGATTCGGATTCGGATCCTTTGACGGTAAGAGAGGGGCAAGAATTGGGGTTGTGTTAGTGTTAGACATAGGAGAGGGAGGTATGAGTCATGAATAATGAATGTTGTCGATGGAGACACATGTATCTGGTGATCTTTATCCTTTGTCAGACATGGGGTTCATACATTTATTGATAAAATTAGTTGGCATCCTAATCACTTGCTGAAAAAATATTTTAAAAATGAAATGGGAACAAACGAGTGGTAAAGATGTTTATTTGTGATTTACTATTTTAATAATTAAATTGTATCAATATCTGTGTTTGTTGAATATTTATAATTTATAATACATGAAAGTAATTAAAAGTTTAAATTAATATAAAATGATTATATTATATATCTTGTAAGAATAAAGAATTATTATAGAATGTTATAAAAAAAGAATTATGATAGAAAATAAATTGTAATAACATGTTAGATACAATGTCAATTGCATTGGTTTGTTTATATTAAGTTCTTATGACATCCACTAATATGGTGTGACATTAGCGGTAGATATCTTAGTATTTTAAGGTCCTGTTTGGTATAACAGCTTATTCTATAGTGAAATTTATTTCATATAAGCTATAAGCTGTTTTAATAAACTATCATTGGTAGTTTATGAAAAATAAGCCCAAAATAGTTTATGAATCAGTCATAAACTATGTCCATAAGCTCTGCATAAGCCAATTCGAACAAGCCCTAAGTATAATATTGAGGGTTGATTCGAATCCCTGTCATGTGTATGAAAAAAACATTTGTAGGTCAATCCCTTCAATTGATCTTAGTATTCGAGTTCACCAAAATGAAAAAGTTCTTATGACACGCACTCATGAGAGTTAATAAAAGTTCTTTAATTTGGTGGCTTTAATATAAGTTTTTTTGCACATATCTTAATTAACTAAGTTTCATATTTTTCATTTCTAAAATTTATGTTTGTAACTTAACATTGAGTCCTTATGTAACTAAAAATATATATATTGATTGAACTGAAAAAATTAAAAAATAGTTGAGCAAAAAAAATTAAAAATATATATTTCTCATACGTTTTTATTTTATTAATTTTGAATTCATTTGACCAATTTTTTAACCGTTGTCATTGATTATGTGATTAACTAATATTTGTTGGATGGATGGAACACTTTCTAACTCTTGATTTTATTGTCAAACCAGCTTCTTCAGTTTGACTTTTTAACTAATGCTTCTCAATTCTCAATCTCATTTGCTTCCTCTTCTTTTCCTTTCCTTCTATTAAAAATTTTCCTTTTTTTTTTGATGAGAATTTTTCTTTTTTTTTGGTCAAGTTAAAATCCTTTCTTTCTCGGTTTCTCGTCTCTTCTCTTCTTTTGAAGGTCAACTTCTCTTCTTTTGAACTAAACATTCCCCTACGGGTTTCCTGAGTTTGTTTGCACACTAATTGGGCCGAACAAGCCCAATAAGTGGAGCCCAGTGAAAGCACATTCCTGACAGCAAAAATTGATAACTCAGTTTCATTGAGCGTTTGGACCAAAAAAAATAATGTTTCATTGAGCGTGAAAGAGAAACCAAATTTTCCGTTTTGTTTCTGTTGCGCCCTGTGTTTTCTGTTCTTCCGGTTTGGTGGTGAATACTATCTATCTCTAACCATCTCTCTCTGTGTAAAATATCAATCATTCAATCAATCTAGTTTGCATGAAAGAGAGGGAAATTGAATTGATCGATTCCATTTGTTGAGAAAAAAAACATGGGAGATCAATTGGCGAGAGCGGAGGATTTCGAGAGCAAGGCAGAGAAGAAGCTGAGTGGTTGGGGTTTGTTTGGATCCAAATATGAAGACGCTGCTGATCTCTTCGATAAATCCGCCAATTCCTACAAGCTCGCCAAATCATGTAACCTTAGTGCTCTGTTCTTTAATTCATTACATTGCATCTTGCTGCTTAATGTTAAATTAATTTATTGTGATACAATCGTAGCATGTTGTTAGATGAGGTTGCTCTCGTCACCGGAATATATTTTAACCAAGGAAGCATAGTGCCGTTGTCGTTTCTTACTCGTGTCGTGTCGTACACTTTATGTCATGTCAGATATGTTTTTAATTGTATTTTTTTAACATTGTTACATCAATATAGATGAAAATTCGTAGATGATTGATATTTTATTATACAATGATTTATATCAACTTTTAGAATATTTATTTTTTAATTGTACATCAACTTTTGATATTATTTTATACAATGATTGATATTGGCGACGGTAAAGTTGTTGTCTTGTGACCTGAGAGTCACGAGTTCGAATCTAAAAATAGCTTATTCGCTTGCGGGGGTAAGATTGTATATATCTATCCTCCCTGTGCTGTCCTTTTTAATATGTATTGTGTTGAAAATTATATTTATGTCGTGTGTTATCATTTTTAATATTTGTCCTGTGTCCACATGTTGTATCGTATTTTTGTCGTGCTTTCTAGTTGTTAACGTTTTAGGTTTAGTAAAATCAGGGCTGACATAATTCTGGGTTGTGTGGTGGTGATGACATTTCAGGGGACAAAGCAGGATCCACCTACATCAAGTTGGCAAATTGCCATTTGAAGGTAACTCGGTTCAGTTTACTTTAGAGTTACTTTGTTTCTCTCTCTCTCAACACTGTAATGATCCATGTTGTCTTCTGATTCTAGTTGGAAAGCAAGCATGAAGCTGCCCAAGCTTATGTTGATGCTGCACATTGCTATAAGAAAACCAATATAACAGGTATGTATGCATGTGAGTATGTGGCTTACATACACTAGGATTTTTTTCTGGTTGATAATGAATAGTGTATTTGAATTTCAATTTAAAAGAGCTCAAACTTACGTTTAAGTTTGAAGTCTTTCAAACCAAAATCCAAGCACACTAGAAGTCATTCTATGTTCACCCTATTGACCAATGCCTGTTTCAACTTCATACTATGTTAAAATCCTATGCACATAGAATCTTGCTGTGCCTATCTTAGCAGAAAAAAAAAATCAAAATCAATACTATTGGCATTGCTCATCTGCCATGTACTTAGATTTATATTTATATATTATGGATGCTGTGAATTTATAATATTAATTATTTTCGCGCCAGCTATGTCCTATTACTTGTTTAAGAATTCGGATTACTGCTCTAAATGGTGATAGTGCCTCCTTGCAGCAAGATGAATTCCTTTTAGCCTCAGTATTTTACTTTATGCATCAGTTAGAACCTAATTTGTATGCCTTTGTCCATGGTCAGATTGTATTAAAAATCATTTTCTATCTTGTTATTCAAGCTTTCTGTCTTTAAAAAATCAAATATTTGGCTTCATCATACCTTTACATGGTTTTAATTAGATATTAAAGTTAGAGTTGTGCTTTTTAGTATGAGATGAATTGCGCAGAAGTGTAAGAAGAGAGAAAGTAACAAATTCCTTTACAAATAAAGCATTCAAGCAAATATTACGAATTGTTTTTCATATCAATGAGCATTATCCTTAAAATTAAGTAGTATATGTTATGCATTGAAGACAATGACACTTTTGATATCAAGCCTCTTTTTCTCTCTTTAAATGCAGAGACCGTATCTTGCTTAGACCATGCTGTAAATATTTTCTGTGAAATTGGAAGAATTTCTATGGCTGCTAGATATTTGAAGGTATATATTACTCTAACTTCAGTATTTTTTTCTTTAGTGTGGTCATTTAAATTTAATTTCTCGGAATGCATATTTAGTCATATATGGTATTCTTCTTCTTGGCTATCCATTTTTTGGCCTTCTGACAGGAATCACCATAAACATGTCATAGTTGGGTTTTACTTATTTTTTTGGATAAATAATTGGGTTTTACTTTTATGTACACAGGAAATTGCTGAACTATATGAGTCTGAACATAATATTGAGCAGGCTGTTGTTTACTATGAAAAATCAGCAGATTTTTATGAAAGCGAAGAAGTGACAACTTCTGCAAACCAGTGCAAGCAAAAAGTTGCTCAATTTTCTGCTCAGCTAGAACAGTAAGATTTTCTGTTTTCTGCTTATTTTATCTTTTTCATTACTGAGAAGGCCTCAATAATAATGTTTGAACACGGTTTACTTCTGTCATTCTATGTTGGTTGCTTACTACATTTTTTCATTAGTAAGCTGGCTTTCCTTTGTATCACCTGCTATTATGCTTTGGCATCCTCTCTCCCCCCTAGTACCTCCTCCCTGGTTGAGATCTGCTCAGGTTTAAAAATTTTCCAGTTTGATATATAATCTTAACAGAATTCCAGCAGCTTATATGGTGTTAGCAAATATTAGTCCATTGCTGCATTTGATCTTATTCATAAGTTGATGTGTATGATATTTTTGAATTAGAGCAGGAACGGCTAGAATAATGTGAAGAAAGCAATATTTATCATGAAAGGAACTTTATCGTAGCCTTCTCGTTATATTTACTTTTCAACATTTTTGATAATTCTCCAGATATCAGAGGTCAATTGAAATTTATGAAGAGATAGCTCGCCAGTCTCTCAGCAATAATTTGCTAAAGTATGGAGTTAAAGGACATCTTCTTAATGCTGGCATTTGTCAACTTTGTAAAGGGGATGTTATTGCTATTACCAATGCATTAGAGAGATATCAGGTCTAATATCTTTCAAGAATTTACATCTTGAGACTGTGAATATCACCAGTTGCTAAATTCTTTTGATGTGTATTTGTTTTTGCAGGAATTGGATCCAACATTTTCAGGAACGCGTGAATATAGACTTTTGGCGGTATGTTGCTAGTTGTGGAATTTCATTTTAAATTTCGATCACCCAGTAAATTAATTAGATCACAACTTTTCAACAACTGCCCCCTCTATTATTAGGTTTATATTAATGTTTGGTATTTTATTATCATATAATTACTGCGTTCACTGATTCTGTACTCAGGTATTTGCCAGATGAAGTGCTAACTTCCGTTTTTATTTTTCAAAAAAAATTGGGCAGGATGTTGCTGCTGCAATTGATGAAGAAGATGTTGGAAAGTTTACTGAAGTTATCAAGGAATTTGATAGCATGACTCCTCTGGTAAGCTCAGAGTTATTTATAGACGAGACAATTTTTAGATGTATATTCTTATAGCAGAATAAACATCATAATTGAATTGCCCAATTTTACAGCAATATAATAAATATGTTTTGACTAATTTGCATCTTCTTGTTTCCCCCGGAAATTGATTCACATGTACTCGTTATATTTAACTTTTAAATTTAAATTTAAATTTAACTACTAAAAGAGATAGGTAGCACGACACGACATTGCTTGTCTGCACTACTTCAAAACTCTCCTCTTACTCTCCACTTTTCATCATATTCTACAAATTATGAAATATTTAGTGATTGTGAAATATGGGTAAGACACTTATTAGTTAAGACATTTCATCAAATTCTACAGTTTTAAATGAGAAAGAAATCAAGGAAAATGGATTATCAGTGTTTTTGTCTGTGTAACTATGGTCAACTGAATTATGAACTGTTATTGACTTAAACTCCTTGTTCCATTTAATCCTCTTTTGCGTTCCATAAATAGCTCTACTCTCAGTGATTCATCAACATTGTCTCTTTGCATGAATATTGTGCAGGATTCTTGGAAGACAACACTTCTTCTGAGGGTGAAGGAAAAGCTGAAAGCCAAAGAACTAGAGGAGGATGATCTTACTTGAATTGCCATCTAGTCTTCTTTCTGTTGGACTTCATGTTTGATGATTTGTCTTGTGTTATGCTTGTCTGTGTAGTTGTTCATCTTACATATTACTAATATAAAGTGTACTTGCTTTGGGTTTTGATTGGAGTGGTCTGCTTGAATTCTTGAAAAGAGTTTGTGGTGAGGTTGTTAGAGTCCGACCTGGTCCATAGAGAGGACGTTGTCATCATAGAGAGATGTTGCTATAGGAACATGTTTGGATGGATGAAAAATCTCCAGCATTGATGGATCATAGAACTTCTCACACTCCTGTTCCCATGCCATTTTGATCTTTCTGAATAATGGCATATGTGGAAGCGAGAGAGCTATTTTTCTTTGTTGATTTTTTTAGTATTAATATTAGTATTATAATAAACGTATTAATTTATGGAAGTCACTATAATATGAGTAATGACTAATGAGTTTGAGAAACTATTTATTACCCACACAAATATGGATCTGGGCATTTTTTTTTAATTATGAGAATGAATACTGAAATACTCTTTCAAGTGGTAAATATTTCCCAATTTCGTTTACCAAGAAATAAACTAAAACGAATTTTCTATTTTATTGAAAAAATTAAAGTCAAGTTGATGCATGAGCTAATTCACCTAATTTGAAAAAAGAAGTTATTATATATATAGGTAGCCAGCGGACAACAATTGATACTCAAAACTATAGCTAGATATTTCTATATAATAAAGTTATTTTAATGAGACAGAGACACTAAATAAACAATGTCAAATAATTCCTCAAAGTGATATCATCTCAAACAATATTTAATTAAAATACCGGTCAGTCATTGCATGGTCAATAATGTGCACCTCACGTAAGCTTCCAGATATAAGATAGAATAAAATATTGATGCTACAAAGAAAACAAATAAATTGGACAGTTTAAACATATGATTTATGAGTTAAATTTTAAGAGTCGCTTATATAGTAAATCTCTGATAAAATATTCAATTATATTTTGAAAATTTAGTCAAAATAAAAAAAGCACAAAATATTAATTACTACTTTTAGAATATTAGTTAGTAAAGTACTTATTTTTAAGTAATTAAATGTATTTAATAAAATATGTCAAAGAATATTGTTAATAAATATGTTTAAAGATATTAATTAATTAATTAATATGTAGTACATTTTATTAATTATTTTAACAAATACATATTAAATAATTTTGTATTTTAAATATAAAAATATTTTTTCATTAATTTTTTTTGAACTAATGTTCTGAAATGAAAACGTGTACACAAAAACGGCAGATGCCAGATGGTGTCCGGTAGGACCCGTCTTTCTCTTCTACAGTGACAAGATTCTCTCTCTTCTAGATAAGAGTTAAATTTTTAATTTTCCTTGTTTTTCATTGAACTATTGTCTTCGTTTGTTGCTGAAAAAAGAAATAGATATTTTATTTCATCCACCCCTCAAATTATTTTTGTATCTGTTCTTCCCTTTGTTCCTTTTCTTTTTCTGACAAGTGGAATTAAGCAATCTGTTTGACCATGTCCATGTGCTAAAGCCTGTGAATTACAAGTACGAGGAGCCGTTCATGTTGTTTCGCCAACACCAACTGTTTACATGCGATTGTTTTGTTTTACATTGTATAGTTCGGACAGTTTAGATTCCATTTGTTGATAACTTGATTGTGAGTTGTGCCCAGAATATAACTCTTTACTTGGATTCAACGCCTTCTTCCTTTTTGTCAGCTTATAGGTACGTTAATTTCTACTTAACACCAACCCCTTCATCTCTCTAGCTTTATTCCACAACCACTTATGCCTCCAAAATTTGATTTTGTTTTCTGGGTTTTGTTTTTCTTTCTCTTATCAGCTTATTTGGTTACCTGGGTTTTCTCAGGATCTCTGTCGTGCATATTTGAGGGTGCCTTCGTTTTCTTTTTAGCTGTTTCATGATATGAATCTGTTGGTATTATTAGATTTAGGTTTTGGGTTTTTGACTTTTGAGTTTTATGTTCTAATTTCTAGTCTGTGAATTGGGAATTTTAATTAGTAAAAAAATTATAAAGATCTGTTTACTGGGTCATCATCACATATATCAAATCTGTTTCTATTTATTTATTTATTTATTTATTTTGTGTGGCTTCTTTGTTTTATGGATTCACATGAAATTTGCTTTGGATTTGAATACTTAGCACAATTGTTATTTTTTGTCCTTGCAGTATTTGTGCTATACCCTTTACCATTGATTTGTAAGGTTCTGATTTTGATTGAGAAAGCTCAGCCCTCATATCAGAATGGTTTCAGTTGAGGATGGTAAAGATGAAATTCAGGAATCTAATGGAAGTAAAGCAAAGGAATTTGCTTCCATAGATATTTCAACTTCTCGGAGAACATTGCTGAGCAGTGAAAATCCTGGGAGAAAGTTCCAGGGCACCTTGAGTGCCATTCCTAATAGGATCAAGCTCTTGAAATTTGGTTCTGCATCTGCCAAATTCAAGCGTCTTGCCACTGAGAGGGACCAGTTTTCGCAATCCGTGCCTTCTCCCAGTTCACATAGCTTAAGGGAACGCTTCAGTGGCATGTTTGCTAAGAAACTTGACTGGGCTTCGATCAAGAAGATGTGCATAGAATGGATTAGGAACCCGATGAACATGGCCCTTTTCGCATGGATCTTCTGCGTTGCGGTTTCAGGTGCAATTCTGTTCCTTGTCATGACTGGCATGTTGAATGGTGTGATGCCAAACAAGTCCCAGAGGAACGCATGGTTTGAAGTAAACAATCAAATACTCAATGCACTGTTTACACTGATGTGTTTGTACCAGCATCCGAAGAGGTTCTACCACCTTGTACTTTTGTGCAGATGGAGTCCAAAAGATATCTCAAGACTTCGAAAGGTGTACTGCAAGAATGGAACTTATAAGCCCCATGAATGGGCACACATGATGGTTGTGGTCATTCTCCACCATGTGAACTGTTTCGCTCAATATGCACTTTGTGGTCTAAACTTGGGATATAAAAGATCTCAGCGCCCAGCGATAGGAGTCGGAATATGTATATCTTTCGCAATTGGTGCACCTGCAATTGCTGGTTTGTATACCATTCTTAGTCCACTAGGTAGAGATTATGATTCCGAGATGGATGAAGAAGCACAGGTTCAAGTTTCTGTTGCTCAAAAGCAAGAACAGATGAGAGTGAAATCATTTGAGAAGAAGTATTCATTTGCATCCAGAAACCAACAAAGGATTACTGAAAATAGACCACAGTGGAGTGGAGGAATACTTGACATTTGGGACGATATCTCTCAAGCATATCTATCGCTTTTCTGTACTTTTTGCGTCTTTGGTTGGAATATGGAGAGACTTGGTTTTGGAAACATGTATGTTCACATTGCCACTTTTATGCTGTTCTGTATGGCACCCTTCTGGATTTTTATCTTGGCTGCTGTTAATATTGAGGATGACACTGTTAGACAAGCTCTAGTAGCTACTGGGGTCATTCTATGCTTTCTTGGAATGCTGTATGGTGGCTTTTGGAGGATCCAGATGAGAAAGAGGTTCAATTTGCCAGCTTATGACTTCTGTTGTGGCAAGCCTTCGGTTTCCGATTGCACGCTTTGGCTATGCTGTTGCTGGTGCTCTCTTGCTCAAGAGGTACGGACCGGGAATGCCTATGATATCGTAGAAGACAAACTCTTGAGGAGAGAAAGTTATGCTGGTGGTGACCAACCTCCAATCTCACCTTTGCGTCGGGAAGATATGGCATCAACCAAATCAGGCACAAGTTCTTCTCCAGGTATTAACTCTTCTCCTTCAGTAATCAAACCATCTAGTCCTCTAGGTTCTACCAGTTTCTTGAAGGAACATTATAGTCCAGAGAATAGGCCACTATCCACAGTACAAGAAGAGCTTTCTGAAAGAGAGAAAGAAGGAACAATGAACCCACCAATTCCACCATTAATACAAAGAGAATCTCCTTAGTCCCTGTGAAGATAAAAGCTTGGGGTCCTTTCTTCTTGCTATTTATACATGACATCATATGGGATGGTCCATAAAATTTTTGGTTCAGTGAATCCTAAGCCATGGTTTTACCCTTTCAGCTCGCTCGTACTCGTTTATATCGTCGACCATGTATTTTAGAAATCAGATTTTAGTTGTTGATTTATCAGCTACATTTATGTAATTGATTTAGTAGATGTCTGTGTGAAACCAAGTTCCTTTCTTGTTTGAGGTTTTCTTTAGATGTTCCTCTCTCATGTATATGAAATGCATTTAAACGACAGACATGAAATGGTTGTAGAGAGCATTGTACATCACATTCTTAACGCGTGTTCCTTCTAATGTGAGTAAAATTCATGATTGTGGATACGCAACCCGGTTACGTTTCCAACTTCTCTAGCAAATGACTTGTTGAAATGCTTGTATGTACCGTTTTCCTAGTTCTGTCCAAGAAACAAGGCACGTTGTTTGTTGTTTGTATTTTCCTTTCTAACTCACCTTACTTTGGCTACCCAGTGAGTGCACTAGATATTCCTGTAAGCTTTGATTTAAACCGGTTATGGAGCAAATTCTTGATTCGGAGTTTAGTTATACTTAAAGTTCATCGCTTTATTATTTGTAATATCTTTAAGAATGATACATGCACAAATTTGTTGATTTGCTGAGATATTATCAATCCCAACAAGTAGCATCGCCTAGTTTATGGCAAGTTAGGAAATCGTTCAATATTTACATAATCTAGTGAGGGAATTAGAGGTCCAAAATAATTTGTGCACGTTTAAAACATGCACTACAGCCATAGTCTGACTTTTTTATATGGATTCTGAAATGCGCTTGTGCGTGTGTGTGTTTGTTTTTTTGGGAAAATAGAAACATATGTTTTGATAAAAACGAAAAAAAAAAATGCTTCGAGTTGTGATTGTCATGTTCTTTTGAGTCCCACTGTCTATTGACCAAAAACAGAAGTCCCAGTCTTGTCCTAAGAGAGGGGTAGGGTCGGTTCTTGTCCAAACCAAAAGCCACTCTAAATACGAATTGATAATAATGTAATTACATATTTTTTAAGAATAATTATATGAGTATTTAGTACATTTGAAAAGTTTAAACTATGATTGGACAAAAACTTATAATGTATTTTGCCGAGTTTTATGATAGCTATCCAATATTCGGGAGATTATTTTCCTAAACCCATATACATTTCAGTAGATTTTGTTGTAACGAATTTGTCTGATATACGTGCCCATATTTGTCCACCCCGGCGGACACATCTCTTTTAACTTTTGGACAGATTGTGATTTTGGAAAAAAGAAATTAGTACCTTTTTTTGTCAAAAGAAAAAAACATGTATTGGTTATTTTCCTATGTCAAGTTAAGGCTATGTTTGGTAAAAACTAGCGGATAGTAAACAAGTTTATACTTGGTATGGATAGTAAATAAAATAATTGTTTGAATTTAAAATGTTTTTTATATAAATAAATATAAAATATTTTGTAAAATTAGTGATTAAATTAATTGATAAATATAAGATAACATGTTTATATTTCAATATAAATTCCATTTTTATATATATTATTTGTTTTAAAATAATTATCCCTTTTACTACTTTATTTTTTTTAAATCATTTATCATCTTAAAACTTCGAATATTAGTTTTTGATGTTATTTTTATACTTAAATGTTATTATTAAATAAAAGGAGATAGTGTAAATAAAAAGACATATTTATATGATTTTTTTAATAAATTTCTACCAGTCATAGCAAATATATTAAAAAAAAATATTAGAGAGTACATTTCTGGTCTTTATCAATGATAAATTGCAGTAAAAAAGGAAAAGTTAAAAGGTCTTCAGATAATAGGGTCCATTTAGCATGGAAAAGTTAAAAGTATTTCCACAAAAGGTCAATCAATATGAATCACTAATTTTAATATTAAAATATTTCAATGGTAGAGTTTTGAGAATGGCAACTTATTGTCTCTCTCATCCAAAGTATGTTTTAGTTATTACAATATAGGACTCGTAAAGTTGTATATTCACACGTTTGGATAAATATGTATATAAATTACAAAAAGATTTTTATTTATATATAAATCGAAATAGGTAGAATTTTTTTAATTTTAAAATTAAATTATTGTTTTATTACTTTATTGTATCCATATATTACCACTGAAAATTCATATAAAAGACCCCTAAACAAGATGGGATGTTTGACTTGTTGAGAAAAGTGGGCTAAGTAATGCAACTCGTTCCGTTTAAGAGTGAATTGGCATGTTAACTCGTTTTTTGGCGGGTTGGCTCGCCATAACCTATTCAAAAAAAAAAAAAAATGCATTAAAATATTTTTTTTAATATAGAAAATTGTTTATCAACCTGATAGGTCATCCCGCCCCACCTTGACGGGTTAAATGTGGTGGACCAAAGTGGATTAGTCAGTTAGAGGACCTTCAACTGCCTTGCCAAAAAGGCGAGTTGACCCATCGAGCCTAATCCATTTTACCACCCTTATCGGTTGGATACTTAAGTACCCACATCCATACCTGTTATCCACACTTTCTCTATGGAAAATAAGCATTTAATTTCTCAAATGTAACAAATAATATTATGTCTGAAAATTAAGTAAATTTTACAACGCATAATTGTAGGTAACAAGATAAAACACAAGAAGGGGGGGTTGAATTGTGTTTCTAAGCTTTTAAAACTTTTCGCAAAAGATGGACTCTGGCTGTTAAAAACGTTGGACGCACAACTTAGTTCAAATATTGGACGCACAGAGTGCTAAAACACTGGACGCACAGAGTCTTTATAAAAACTGGACGCACAGGTTTTCTAAAGATTGGACGCACAGAATGCTTCCCTTTTGGTTTGAAAAACTTGTTTGAATAAAAACAATTTCAATCCCCTTTGTTAGTAATAAACACAGATATAAAAGGAGTTAAGGGAAAGAAGAAATAACACAAGTTTTTATACTGGTTCACCCTTTCCTAAGAGCTACGTCCAGTCCCCTCAAACTAGAGAGATTTCACTATCAAACCAGATAGGTACAAGTATTCTTTGCACACAGCCTCTTCAGGCTAAATCCCAAGTATTCTTTGCACACAGCCTCTCCAGGCTAAAACCCAAGTATTCTTTGGACGCAGCCTCTTCAGGCTAAACCCCAAGTATTCTTTGAACACAGCCTCTTCAGGCTAAACAACTCAGCAGAGTTTTGATTCAAGTGTTGTCTAACTCACACAAGTGAGGATATGAAATCTAAAGCACTTTGAGAGTTAAGCAAACTCTCTTTTACAAGAAGATAGAAAAAATACAAGACTTTCAACACAGAGTTTAACAAATTGCACAGCGTTTTTGCTCTTTCTTTTTCGTTTTCAGTCTCTAGTATTCTTCTTCTTGTTTCTCGGTATTTATAAGAGTAGTGAAGCTTCAGACTTGTTCTTCAGTTGCTCAACTTCAGCTCTCATAAAAGTTACCGTTCTCTAATAGCATTTAATGCTATTTCCCCGTTGCTCTGAGGAGATCTACTTCATTGTGCATGTCTGCGTTTCTTTCTCCTAAATTAGAAGCAACCTGTACTCAAAGTCTCAATTGTACAGTGGTTAATAATAATATCTTATTGAGACAGAGAGAATACACTGTGTAAAGCAGAAAGATGTGTTCAGAGATATATAGAGTAGTTAAAAGTACATTCTCTCTCTTAGTACACTTTCCACAGTACTTTATGCTTTTCAGAAGTACATTCACACACGTTGACAAAGATGTACAGAAAAGCATTGTGTACAGCTATTTATCTCAAATCATTTGCTCAATAAATATGTTCCATATTAAATGCATGAGCAGTAAATAGCAAGTTTATGGATTCTGCGTATTGGACGCAGCATGTAGAAATCATTGGACTTTCAGTCCTTTTAACAAATGGACGCATACCTTTGCTTACCATTTGCATATGATATTCATTCAATCATTGGACGCATCCTGATGCTTATCATTTTGTTCCATTGGATGCAAGGCAGTATTGAACTTATTGCCTCATGCTGATTATTGGACTTATGCTCCATTGGACGCAGAAGCAGTTGATTGTTGTACTTTTGTTCTTCTGCTTCATTGGACGTATGACACTTGATTGTTGTCCTTCTTATGTATTGGACGCAGAACAGTACCTTTGTCACTCTGATTTCATTGGACGCAGAGCAGTTCTTTTGTTTGTTCAGTTTCATTGGACGCAGAGTTGCACTCTTGCTCATGCTGAACATTGGACTTTTATCCTTCATCTGCATTTGACGCTCACTGAATCTGTTCCTTTGAAAATCATTGGACTCTTACTGCAATTCTGCTTCTCATAAAAACATTGGACTTATAAGCATTCTTGAACATTGGACTTATGTCTTCAATGCCTTCTCATGAATCATTGGACGTATGAAATTGTCCTTGTGCCTTGTACTGAATTATTGGACGCACAACATTACTTGCCTTTGCTCAAACATTGGACGCAAAATTCTTCCTTCTGCTAAAACATTGGACGCAGAACTCTTCCTTCTGCTCAAACATTGGACGCAGAACTCTTGTGTCCATTTCAGTGCCAACATTGTGATGAGCTAGCTTATTGGACGCAGAACTGCTTTGCCTCTTATATCAGTAACTTCCTTCTGCCAAAATCACTGGACGCAGAACTCTTGGTATTTATGTTTCAGTGCCAACATTGGACGCAAGGCTCACTTTGAATGCCAGCCAATGTCATGAAGAACTGATTGGACGCAGACTGCAATAAGCTTAGTTAGGCAGCATTGTTACACATTGTGCAAGTTTAATACATATTGATTATCCTTTGTAAAAACCTTAATACATTTTGTTATCATCAAAACCATAAAATCACTTAGGGAGTTTTTGTATTAAAAACACTTTTAACCAATTTGGTTCCAACAATAATAAGGTTCTAAAATACAACACATAAAATCATATTTGAACATAAAATTTGTTTTGATTATTTAGGTGCTTCTCCTGTTCCAAAAAAAATTGTTTTCGAATTTACAATTTTGAATTCTTTTGAGGTTGTGTTTTAATATTAATTTCTTTGGGGTTAAAATTCTAATTATACAAAAATTGGTTAGTGACAAGAAATAACAGGTGCATGAGCGTTTTCCCATCTTAGGTCAAAAATCAATTGACCCATGCCGAATGGACCCCAGATAATAATGTGAAAGAATGTTTTTTTGGGGAAACGGATTTATTTTATTATTGTTTCTGCTATACTTGCTTCCGTGTTGCTATTCTAGCGCCCCAGGAATTTGCTGAGCCAAAGATGGAAACCTCGAAAAGGAAGAAATGGCGGATACCCCTCTCCTACATGGTCGCCGACTGTGCCAAAGCGACGGTTCTGAGTCACGCTTCTTGTTTGCCAAATGTATTACAGTGCTTATGCTTATAGCCTTATGAGGTCTCAATAGATCCTCTAAAAGCTCTAACTTTTACTAATTCTATATTGTGTCATATCATCAAAATTATAGAGGGTATACATCTTAGCAGTTTCTGAATATACTGTTACCAACTTGGTTTAAAGGGCATGCTTGGTTTAGTAAAGCTTTCTGAATATATGTTTTATGTATTGATATATTGCGGCATTACAGGTCCTAATTGATCTTCAGATTCATATGATGTGAAGAACAAATCTAAATTGTGTAGGGTTAATGATTAGATTTCATCAGTGCTCCGTTTTTTTTAATTATTATTTTATTTCAATTCTGTAATATGTACTATATGATATGTTTTAGTTATTATCACTAATCTTTTTTTTTCTGTGAATACTTATTATCACTAATCTAGTGCTTATTTAAGCATGAAAATAGTGAGTTCCAGATCTTGTTTGCTGACCACTGTTGTTCTACTTTCGGTTGTCGCCTTATCAATTCTAAGTGAAGGTGT
Organism: Glycyrrhiza uralensis; assembly: GCA_030159175.1. Lineage (NCBI taxonomy): Eukaryota > Viridiplantae > Streptophyta > Magnoliopsida > Fabales > Fabaceae > Glycyrrhiza > Glycyrrhiza uralensis. The sequence goes on from BRZY01000006.1 coordinate 4,592,369, forward strand.
TCTGCTGTTCATTTTCAGGAATGTGTGAGTAACTTAAAATGTCAAATGCATCTTTTTTTTTTTGTTTCGCTTATGTATGCCTCAAGAGTATTGTTGTTCCTTTTTAATAAAGCAACAAATCGATGTTTAATTTACAAAATTGTGATAGCATTTGGTAATCAGACAACAATGAATGAAACAGACTATCCCGTATCAAATGTTTGGAACATGGAAGGATGAAATCAAAATGTATTACTTTTTTAAATCTCATGTTCTGTTCCTTTGAACAAAACACGTGTGTGTGTGTGTGTGTGTGTGTTATGTTTTGTTCCATTTTAACCTGTATGTTAAATGCTACCTATGTGTTAATCTTGCCACTTGCACCTTGAGAACATCTTGTAATGACGCTTTCATCTAATCCTCCTCGATTCTATGAGAGATCATAGCTAGAAATGTTAATCATTGACTCTGGATTCTAACTAGCAGGTACAGTATTGTTTTGTGCTCTAATTGCAAAACTGACGATGCAATTGTATATGTTGTCTTAAATGTTGTGGACTTATAAAAGTCATTTTTTGTGATCTTTTATTGTGTTTTATACATGATTAAATAATAGTTGAGTTAGACATATAAGAGTATAAGACATTTAGCAAAGAAGCCAGCTGCCTCACATCCTGTGAATTTATGATCCAACTCCAACATACACTGATAGTTTTTCTCAGATTAGTTAACTTTATGATCCAAGTAAAAATAAATCTAATAAGCTCACAGATGCTTAATATACATGTAGTTGGTTACAACAATGATACATTAACATTGAATGAAGGACCTTTTATTTGAGGCTTCCCATAGAATTTACTGATTAAGCTTAATTTTCATTTGGCACTCTGGTAATTCAGCTGGGGTGATTTTAGGCAATGCTAATTAGCTTCTCTCCTGTCCTTCCTCCATTCCCATGGCTGTTCAGGATGTTTTGCAGCCCATAGTCCAACTCGCTTTGCTCTGGCTTGTTTTTCCCACTAGTATAAGAATAAGATTAAAGTTAGGATATATAGCTTTGGAAAATAAAGGAAACCTGAACAAGAGTAAGTACTTACTGATTCCAGTTCTGGTCGTTTGTCATAGGCTGAGTAGTGCCATGCTAAACCCTTCTTTAGCATCATTTCCTTATCATGAAAGAAAAGCAACATGAGAAAACTTTTACAGTCGTAAGATGTAGAGAGTTAAAATAATCAAATGTATGAAATGAATACCTGTACAAAAATGCCATTACAATAGATATCAGCTACAGAACGACCATAGCGATCTTCTCCATAAACAAGGACCCTCAAAGACTTTCCTTGAACGATATTGGTCAGTTCCGTTTTAGCTTCTTTTCCGTATGGCATTTTACTTTCTGGTGCATCAATTCCCCTGTTTTGTTTATAGAGTTCATTAATGGCTTCCACAACATTTCGAAACACTCATTCTAATACACTCTTTATTGGTTGAATAAGTTTCATCAAATAAGAAATGAAACTCATGATTTAAGTGAGACTTACATGAATTTCACTTAATCATAAAAAAAACGTGTTGGAAAGAGTGTGTTAAATAGTATCTTGTTAGTGTTTCTCTTGAAATAATTCTAGAATAAGCACAGTATCTTAAGTAGACCATTAAGGAAACTTTAGCACAGACTTTGATATGTTTTTTACTATTATGTTAATGTTTTTTGATATTTTCATTGATTGTGGCTATAGGACTCGTATGCAAGAATTGTACAATACTAGTGTCTGTTTGATAATTACCTTAGTCGGATCCTATACTTTCTAGCTAGGATTTCCTCATTTTGAAAAGGAATCACCCTGAACAAGAAAACAATTACAAGTAAGATATATGTAGAATTTGAACCTAGAAGCATAGACATTTGGGAATTGGTAAACTACAAACCAACCGGTATCCTGAATCAGTAATCTGTTTGTGAAGTGCATCTGCCTCTGCATAGTTCCTTCGGGCACGGGCATCTGATCTTTGCACGGCTGCTGCATGCACGTTGTTAGGGACAAATGATGATTCCCTGGGATCTGCTGTGCTAACATACACTGTTATAGTATCACCATCTGCCACTGCTTTTGCATCAACCTAGTCCCATTAAGATAATGATCATGAATCATGTCAACTACCACACATCTTCAGCATAATTATGCTTGTGAGTTGTGTCTTAAAGGTTTAATGGACTTGATATAGAAATGTTATTCTTACTGGCAAGGTGTGCATTTCATATTGCACCCCATTGGGCAAGGATGTAGGGGGTTGAACAGCTACTTCAACTAGGGTGTGTGGCAGAGGAAGACCATAGAAAGTCAACAATCCCTATAAATTAAGCAGCATAAATTTGATTTGTAAAATGAGATCTTTTTTTTTTTGTTATGTCAACACAGTGTCATTAAGTTTGGAAGTACATGAAAACCTCAACATCTGCTTTCTGATGTCTTTTCAAGGTCTGAATGATAAGTCTAGCTGCTTCTTCAGGCGTTCTAGGAGGGGGCTTTGCTTCTTTCCAAGCATCTATTAACTTTCTATACCTTCAAAATGTTTAACAAACATAAAGGGTATGAATAGTTTCCTGTGCATGTTTGGATTAAAGTTTCAAACTTAAGTTTGCATCAGCTTCAATTTGCAAACTGAGATTGCAAAAGCAACCCTCCCCTTGCTTCCATTTCAAACTGAGTTTGAAGACAAAAGTTGGGTTTGTAAATGTCTCGAATTGAAAACCAAACAAGAGCTATATTCAATTTTCCTGTGCTTGGGAATCCGAGACACCCCCCCCCCCCCAGTGAAAACCAAACATGCCCTTATCGGTAAACATTTCTGAAATATTTACAGCAATCAATTTAGTATGAATAATAATGTGGTGACTTGTGAGTACCAGTTAGCTTGAGCCTTCTTAGAAGACACAACATGTGTGCTCAGTCCTTCAGGGACCTAAAAAGGAAAACATAGATATCTCACATAATTAATCCGGGGTTTGAAAAAAAAGGGCACATGAATTTCAATTTGTGCCAAATTAGCTGAAAAAACACAATTAAGACAAAAGGGTTAGCTAGTTAGTTCCTAATTAATTGCAGAAGATCTTTAAGGTATACCTGGGAGGTGATTTCAAAGTGAAAGAGGTCACAGGCAAGTGCTGAAAGACCGACGGTGGAAGAGGACACACCGTGTGGTCCAAGTGATGATTCATAATCACCAGCTGCTGTGGGCTTCAAGCAATGGCTGTAGAGGAATCTGAGGGCGTTTCCCATGGTTGTGAATTGTGGCAAAAAGGTTCAAACTTTGGAGGAAAGGAGAGAGAAATCAAAGAGGGAGAATCAGAAAATCTAGGAGTGGCAACCAATCTGGGATTGTATTGGGATCGCGTGGAGCGGGAAATTTACCCAAGAAGTATAAAAATCCAGAATGACAGGTGGCAAGTTTTTATTGGCTGTCCCGGGTTTTACCGTGCAGAAACTAACTTTTATTTATGCGAATAATTTTATTGAGGGGTGAAAGTTGAAACTGCGACAGATCTTCGTCAACGGCTTAACGTAAATTGTGGGTAACTCTTTTGCGCGTCAACAAAGAACACGAAGCAACACCAACAAAACAAGCAACCTTTTTTTTTTTTTACAAAACAAGTAACCTTTTTTTGTTATTTGTGTGGCAAATAATCTTCGTACTGTCGTACATGATGAGAATTGAGATATTATTCATTTGGCTAATGTGGATCTTATTTAACGTTAATAAATATTTAATTTAATATCACATGCGCATGAAATATTTATAACTCCCAAGTCCCAACAGATAAATTTTTATGTTTTTAATAAACTCGTCTTATCGTTTAAGGTTTTAGCACACAATTTTGAGGTTCAAGTTTTTATTTAATGTGTGGTTAAGGGTATGTGGCTATGTGCCTATCATCATTAGATGTGTATTTAGCATTTTTGTTAATTAACATAGTAGGCAATTGTCACAAATCTAATGAAACTAAAGGAGTTAGGGGGGCATTTGGAGTGCTTAATTGAGCTAATTTCATTACATAGTCCTAAACACATGTTACTTAGTGTTTAGATACACATCTAAGAATAACCTATGACATGTTCATAAATTATTTTTGACTTATTTCAATAGAATCTTAAAATAACTTATTAAATATTCATTGATTCTTAATTAAATTGTTTATCGAACGCCCACTTTAATTAATTTCTTGCTTGTTTCTTCTGCATCTTTTATATTCTCTTGTTTTCTGGCCAAACCCAGCAGGAACATGACATGTACATCGTGGTGGTTGCCAACCTTACTGAATGAGTGGAGGCCAGTTCCTCCCAAGTCAACAGTAAGGAATAATCTTTCACCTTTTATTATTCACAGAAAGTAGAAGATTCCATCTTTCTAGTACAGAATCCAATTCCCTCTTCATTGGTGCATGCGGTGTTGCTTATTTATACAAATATTGTGTTCTCTTTTCCTCCTACTTGATCCTCACCTGTTCAAGGCAGGGTTGTAACTGCATAGAAGCATTTTTTGCCAATTCTCCATTCATATTTTCACTCCTGCCCTGCTTTTCCACATTTATAATAGTAGTCAATCAAAATGACGAATGTAAGAGGCAATCATAAACCCACTAGCTATTTGATCTTTTTGTTTTCAGCCATTTGGGAGTGATCAAAGTTGTATTCTTGTTGTGTGTCATCAGGTGGTGGAGGTGAAGGTTGGTTTACACTGTGACGAGTGTATCAAGAAAATTCTCAAGGCCATCAAGAAGATTGAAGGTAATTTAACTAACTAATTTTCAAAGCCAAAACACAATTGAGATAATTTGTTACCTCTTTGCTATATATACTGTTCACGGCTGGAATATGAGCAATCCCCGCCAGAATGTTTTCTATTCCCTCGTGGTATTATGTGTCCCTTTTTATATTGCTCGCCCAATAATGTCGGGAGGTAATCAAGGAATATGATTTTTTATCATAAAGGTATAATATAACATTGATTGCAGTAATTTCGCGGGTCATCATGACTCATTAATGAGTTATTAAATACTTCTGATGTACCGATTATGTGTTGATTCAGTTGGGACGACTCCAAACCTGAAAGGCAATGGGGCTCGATAAATAATTGCTGAGTCAGGATGTCATCGGAATGACACTTATAGCATGTTGTTTTTTGCTTTACAAATATAAAACTTTTTTGTTTCCTTGAATAATTTTTGATACGTGGCCTTGCTTGCAGATATTGAGACGTATAACGTGGACAAACAGCAGAGCAAGGTCATCGTTACGGGCAATGTCACCACAGAAGAAGTGATTAGAGTTCTTCACAAGGTTGGCAGGAATGCAACCGCGTGGGAAGATGCTGTGCAATGCGCCTGAAATTATCACAATTTTCATTAGAAATTAACTACACAGCCTTTCAAGTTTATCTTTACCTCAAGAAACATATATATGGATGGAACCACGCATGATGTGAAATTCTATCATCTATGTAAAAGAGTGTGCAGTTTTGTAATTGTTGACCTTTGAATAAAACACATATGATAGGGAGCCATAATAGATGAGATGCTACTTGCATCAAAAACACCTTTGGCTCACCTTGATTTGCATCCATCATGCACTGATTGAGGAAGTATATATATTGATGATCGTAGCTGTGATTTGGGAATGACATTGAGATTTTAGAAAGGCATGGATCCTTACTTATTAATGTGCTTCACTAATTGGTCCTTACTTATTTTAGAGAGGCATTAATCCTGTGACTTATTATATATGCTTTCAAAGGGGAGGTGTTAACTCACCTCGATTTGCTGTCATATGCTTTAATTGAGGGTGTGTTGATGAGCGTATATTCCTTTGATTTGGTAATCACGACGAGATTCTAAGGAGGCATTGACCATTTCTTGTTGATGCTTCACCATGGTTGATAGTTGAGGCATTTATTGTAAATTGTTCCTTTCTAGTTGTGATCAATCCTCTTCACTGTGAAGTTGTGCTTCAGTTGAGGGTAACTCATCCATGTACCATTGTAGACTTGTAGTGGCCAACTAGGTGATTGCTTGGCCAGAATGGTACACAAAATTCGAGCTTTTAATCTTTAAAGGTGATGGAACTTGCTAAGATATATGGTTGGCTAAAGAGCTTGCCCAGAAGAGTATAAACTAATGTCTTGGATTATCATTAGACGTCCCTTATATAAATCCAATATGTTCAAAGAAAATCTAGGCCTCACCAACTCACATTGATTATACATATGCAAATTTTAAGACAAGAACAAAGTGTTCTCTCTATTTTGTTGTTTTTTTTGGGGGGGGTGGGGGTGTTGCGCATAAAGGTTTACTGTTGAGTCTGTGAGAACAAGTGAATAACCGAAGAAGGTTTTTCCATTACAAACAAAATAGCTTTCGGTGTTGAATTGGATGAGATAGTTTCAATTAAAAAAAAAACTACGTCCAAATTAATTGTGATGTTAAAATTCCATGACTAATGTACAATTGCTATATTTATATTCATTTAGTCTCTATATTTTAAAAGATAAACACAATGTCCAAACAAGTGCAGTGTCAACTTTTTATGTGCATCTCACTTTATAATTTTGTAATCACAAAATTTAGATCGAGAACACACAATTTTCATGCATATCATCATATGTAAATTTCTGTTTCACACACCTACTAGAGTCTAATCCCTATCCTGACCTGTGTTATTTAGCTTAAGCATCACTGCAGCAGAGACATTCTAGAACCATTATTCACTCATCAGATTATTCCTGCTCTACTGCTTCCGCACAACAAATCACTTCACTATTACAACAAATTCTTTGGCATCTTAGTAAAATTTTAAGCCTCAGGAAGCGGACACAAATAAGTCAACAGAGTAATAGTGGAAAAAAAAATGTCACATTGAGAGAAATTGAGTTTGTGGAACAAGAACAACTGAACAAAGTCAACAACAATAGGAAAATGAAAATGAAAAATCATAAGAAAGCTCTGAACATTACAAGTCATAGTGTACTAACTACTACCACTCTTCTTTTTTCTTGTTTTTGTTTTTATTTTTGGTCAAGCGAGAGAAGCCACTCTTGTTCTTGTTCTTCTTCTATGTACATCAAAGCAAACTGCGTTCCTTGGTTGCAGCAGCACAGTCTATCTGGGCTGGTGAATAGCCCGTGGGCTCACTTTGGGCCTAACAATCTTGGGGGCCTTTTCCGCGTACCTCGGTACTTCGGCCCACCCTCCACCTCTTCGCCATTTCAGCGATCCCAGTGACACCAATTCCTTCCCTTCTCCTCCTTCCTCTTCATGTTCTGCATCCATCGATCTAGATTAAATTAGATCCACAAGAAGAACATAACCATAAACAATAACAAGTAACACGAATAATAAGTAGAAATAAGTAAATATTATTATTATTATTCACTTACGGGGCTGAAGTTGATGATGGAGATGGAAGAGGGCATCTTCGTCCAACTCAAAATCGAAAGCGTCGTCGTTTTGGTTTTGGGATTGGGGATCTTGGAAGCGCTCGCGGAGCCAGTAGTCACGGAACCAAGGGGAGGAATGGACGAGGGCCCACCACTCGTCGGAGAAATCATCCACCGTACGATAAGCCAGAGGCACGAACATCGGAGCGTTGGGATTCAAGGTCGACGACGATGATGAAGAAGAACCAGAAATCACTTCCATTGTGACAAGGATGATGAAGTGTGTGCTAGACTGGTAGCAGAACAAGTACAGGGTAGTACAACAAGATAAGGATGAAGTAAAGTTTTGATGCTTATCAACAAAACGGTGGGTCTCAATTTATAGACAAGGTGATGTTATAAAAAAATATCTAAAAATTTAATTAATACATTATTATACTATTATTATTATTATTATCAGGACACAAAAGTTTTTTTTGGTCATGATCAGGACACAAAAGTTGAATGTTATTACAGGCGTGACATGCGTGCGCTGTGGGTAGAGCCCAAGCTCGTGGTTTTTGGATTCACACACCGCTTTGCACTTTTACGGGCCTAGATAGATGGACCAGACCTTAACGTTTTTTTTTTTTTGATAAAAACCAGACCGTAACGTTTATAGTAGAGTGATCATGATGGTTGATGGCCACGTCATCATTCTTATCCTCATACATTGATTGATTTCTGCATACAAAGTCACACGTCATTTTTTGTCTGTTTCTCAGTTCTCACTCCTCCGTTTGTTATGGTATTGGTCGGTGACCTTCTGATGCGGTTACTGTATGATTAATTATGTAGCCTATCCCAGTTCGACAAGCAAGCTTTTTCCTTCTCCTATATCTTTTTGGAAGCTGTGCTCTTATGAGTGAAGACTGGATAAAAAACAAAAACAAAAATGTCATCATCTACCAACGTTCCATTTTGGTTTAGTTTTCACCAAACTGGTATAATTTTATTTAAAAATTATCAATTTGGTGTAAATTTTAAAAAAATTATTAAATTAGGATAAGTTGTATGTTTGGTTCATGATTTTTTTTTTTTTGAAGTCGTAATCCTTTGATATGACTTCTAAAATTTATATATTTTTTAAAAAAATTCACTGAAGTCGTAGGTCTAACGCGCGACTTTGCATGATTGTTGTCCTTTTCCTGCATGTTAAAGCAAAGTCGTATGATACATATACGACTTGGTTTTATTTTATTTTTTTTAAATACTGAAGTCGTATGTCTTAAAAATAACTTTAGTAGTGTTTAAATTTTTTTTAAATAAAATATATAAAATCAAGAATTAAACATACGACTTCGATATTTTTTATTATTTTTTTAGAAATGATGCACCTAGAGTACGACTTCAATTTCCTTTGTGAACATTTAAGATTAATCTAATAATTAGATAATATGTTTTGTGATCTTAGAATATCACTTTCAGTTTTCATGAGCCGCTGTCAATAAAATAATTTTTAATTATTTTCTTTGCAGGGGATACTTATTTGTGCTTTTCAGAGACATCTAATGGCATTGTTTGTGGATGCCAAGAATTTTATTCTCTCATATTAGTTGCGTTTTCTTGGACCTCAACGCATGGCGATGGCTGCAAAGTTTACTTGAAATACTCTCATATTTGTTCTCTCTTTTTTTTTTTAATTGAAATACTCAGAACATTGAAGTCGTACTCTAGGTATCCGACTTCTAAAAAAAATAATAAAAAATATCAAAGTTGTATCCTCGATGCTCGACTTCATATATTTTATTAAAAAAAATTTAAACAGTACCAAAGTCATTTTTAAGACATACGACTTTAGTATTTTTTTTAAAATAAATAAATAAATAAAACCAAAGTCGTATACGTATCATACGACTTTGCTTTAACGTGCAGGAAAATGACAACAGTCATGCAAAGTCGCGCGTTAGACCTACGACTTCACCGAAATTTTTTTAAAAAAATATAAATTTTAGAAGTCGTATTGGAGGATTACGATTTCAGAAAAAAAAAAAAATAAAGTCGTGGACCGGGCATACGACTTACCCTAATTTGGTAATTTTTTTCAAATCTACACCAAACTGGTAATTTCTAAATGAAATTATACCAGTTTGGTGAAAAAACCTTCCATTTTAGTTTAAATTGTTAATCGTTAATTATTTTTGTTGTTGTTCAACATACCTGAAAGAATTATATTTAGCTTTATTTGTTCAGATTTCTTTCTTTCCAAAATCAATTCTAGGAAAGGAAGAAGAGCTTTTGAGAAAAGTGACTCGCAACTATTTTATTCATTTTTGCTGTGACTGTATTTTTATATTTATATAATTAATTTTAATTATTTAATTATAATTCCTTATAATTATATCACTTTTATATAGTGCCAAATTGGGCGAAGCACCTTGCTGTCAAAATAATAATAATAATTTGAGTGAAGCACCTTATGAATACCACGAGTCAAACCGGTAGACATAACAATAAATACTATGTATCAAAAAAATTTGTTTGATGATATTAATGTAAAAAAGTTCTAATACTTAAAATTAATTACTCACTCTCGTTTAAAACTTTTGTGGTTTAGGGTTTAAAACTTAAAATTACTCACTCTCATTTGACACACAGATTAAAAAATAATTAATTGAATAAATTTTAAATTAAAATATTTCTATTTATTATTTATTATTTTCAACATCCTAATTACTCCACTCAAAATCATTAATTATACCAAGCGTATAGTTTTAAAAAAAATAGTAAATTATCTCTTGAAATCTTAGAGTAATCAAAGTTTTAGAATAAAAATAAAAAACTAAAACTACTAAATATTTGAACCAGATGGAGTTTTTGATAAGCTCTTCTCTTATTAGTTTTCAAGATATTAAATATATTTATTTTTTATTTAATATTTACTTTATAAAATAGTAGGATTAGTATATATGATGATTTAACATTCTCCTATATTAAAATTGTTTGATAATTCTGTGACTCGTTTCATTTGTTCTTTCTGGGAATAAAAAACACAAAATAAAGCAACAAAAATCTGTTGTCGAATTTTTATTTTTTAAAACAATAAAACAACAATGGTTTTAGAAAACAATTTCACAAAACATTTATATCAAACAACTTTTTAAGTATATTTTTATTTTTAAAAAGAAAAAAACTATTTTACAAAACAGTAATGAAATAACAGATATGCCCTTTTTTCTCTACTATTTACGTGGAACCTCTAAAATGTCTGGACTACAGTCCACCTCATTTTGTCCACAAAATAGTCTCTTTATGTTACGACCAAAAAAATGTTGGGACGAAATAAGACCAAACAGTAGATTACTGCTCTGATTCCCAGTTCCTTCCCTACCTCCCTCCATTCGCCGCCGAAAGTTAGTTAGAGTGATCCTTTCATTCATACACTGTTTTTTCCTTTTTCCCTCTTTCTTTTGCCAATCATGTCAGCTTCACCATCATCTTCTTCTTCTTCAACTCTGAAAATTGGCATTGTTGGGTTTGGTTCCTTTGGCCAATTTCTGGCGAAGACTATGATCAAACAAGGCCACACTCTTCGTGCAACTTCTCGAACCGATTACTCCCACTTATGCCTCCAATTGGGCATCCGATTCTTCAGGTAAAGCACCTTTTTTTTTCTTCCTTCTTTTATTTGTTTGTTATAGAAAATGAGAACCTTAATTCATGTTGCATACACGCACACGCTGCAGGGATGTTATTGCATTCGTTGAGGCTGACAACGATGTCATACTGATATGCACATCCATTCTGTCCCTTTCGGAGGTTCTGAGGTCTATGCCACTCTCTCGTCTCAAGCGACCGACACTCTTTGTTGATGTCCTTTCCGTCAAAGAGCACCCAAGAGACCTTCTACTTCGGGTAGTACTTTCATATTTTTAATTAATAATTGCTTCCTTTGGGGACCCGGATTTGATAACAATGAAAAAAAAAATGTTTGAGAATACTTATAACGCATATTTATGTGAGTGCCTAAACATGCTGAAGGCGACTACCGTACTGATTTAGGTCTCGTTTGGATTGACTTATGTAGATTTTATAGCTTATCTATTGATATAAGCACTTGTCAGTATGTTTGACAGAACTTATAAAAATAGCTTATGAAGTCATAAACAGTTTTGTGCTTATTTTCATAAGCTCTCCATGATAGCTTATCAAAACAGCTTAGAGTTTATATATATAAAATCAGTTACACCACATTCTCTCTTTAATTATAAAAATAGCTTATACATAAGCGTTTATGTTATAAGTGCTTAAATAAGTTGTTTATCCAAACAGGACAAGTCTATTTCTTAGTAAGCCAGTTTTTTAGGCTTAAATTTTTGTATAGATAAGCTATAATCAAAATAGCTTTATGCATAACCAACACTGCGTTGGTTTGAGTGGCACTGGGCTCGGATCATTTAAGCAAGGTCTCGGGTTTGAGCCTTGTGGATGGAAAAAACGTGGTTGACTCCACTAAATATGGACAGTCAGATTCCCTGACGGAAATTAGTCATCAACAAAGCCGGTAGATATTTCGCACCAATAACATGAGTATCAAAAGCAGCTTTATGCATTAAAAAAACATATTAAATAAAAAATATATATATAATCCAGTATACTTTTATGTAGTGCTTTATAATCATAAGTGGCTATAGTTAAAAAGTAACAAACCTATCAAACCAGTTCCACATAGAGCAAGGCCCCTCATAAATATATTAAAAAATGGCTTGGCTAAAATTATAATTTAGTATTTGAATTTAAAAAATGTTTAGGAATATATTTCTTGTTTTTGTTTTTATTTCATCTTACAGTATTTGGACAGTTGTTATAAAAAAAAAACAGTATTTGGACAGTTAACATGATTGTTTGCAAACATGTTAATAAACGTCCATGTTATCATAACAGGTACTGCCAGAGGACTCAGACATACTCTGCACACACCCAATGTTTGGGCCAGAAAGTGGGAAGGATGGGTGGAAAGATCTAACTTTCGTGTATGATAAAGTTCGAATACGAGATGAAGCTATCTGCTCTAATTTCCTCCATATTTTTGCAAGTGAGGTAATTTAATTGCCTTACTCATTTGTGCAGCCAATGAAAAATGAGGGGAAAAATGTGTCAAGTTAGTTAGCCCCCCAACATAAAAAGGTTTCGAACCAGCTTCTGATATAATATCATTTCAATATTAGTATATTCTAAAATATTTTAATGGAGAAGAATAAATCACAATTCAGAACAATTGATAGGAAAATGGCACAAGGAATTTGTGACTCTCACATTTATCCAAGGTGATTGTCCATTTCACTCTCCTTTATTTTTTAACAGGGTTGTAGGATGCTTCAAATGTCCTGTGAGGAACATGATAAAGTAGCTGCCAAGAGCCAATTTATCACACACACTATAGGCAGGTATGCTGCATTCTAAACATCATCAACCATGGACAAACCACATACACTGATATACATGGCTCACTAGGGACAACTTTTGGGTTTTTTTTTTTTATTAGGACATTGGAAGAAATGAATATTGAGTCCACACCCATCGATACAAAGGGCTTTCAGACACTTGTTCAATTGGTACACCCTCAATCATTTTGCTTTCAAACTTTCCCCGATGCATGGTATAATCAATATGCAATTAATTGACATATCACAACTTAATTGCAGAAGGACACAACCATGAGAGATAGTTTTGATCTGTATAGTGGATTATTTATACATAACAGATTCGCTAAACAAGAGGTATGGAACTGCCAGCCAGATTACTATTTCCAAAAGTATATTATTCAAAACTGTTTATTTGTATTAGGAAAAAATAATCATTCACTTTCTTGAAACATGAAAATAAGTATATGAAGATAGACTCATTGAGTTATGTCAAATATACAGCTGGAAAACCTTGAACACGCCTTGCACAATGTCAAAGAGATGCTGGTTCAAAAGATGAATGAAGATGGGTCCAGAAAAGACTGAATGTTGATGCATAATAATCTTGCTGACCATATTTGATCATAAAATATGTTTATCATTTTCCTTTCCCAGACTCTGAGCTAAAAATCCACGGTGCTTTCAGTATCAGCCATTACTGGATCAAGCCATTCAGATATCTCAGAGGGACAAAAGGTTGGAGTTTCAACAAGAACATTAATGCTTATCATTTGTAATAAGTTCCAACATTTTTGCTTCCAGCATTTACTGGAATATTAAAGCTTGAAAAACTACCGACAAAGGTCCAACATAGTTGGCAGATAGCTAGGTTCTTTAGGCATGGTGTCCTCGATTTGATCTCGGCAATGTGTATGAAAAAGGTCTCATTGGAAAAGGTAAAGTCCACTTCGGTGATCTCTACACCTTGGGGAGGATTAATCTCTTGTTGTCTATTGAGAATACCTTTTGGGTGATTCGTCATTCACCTGAGAACAAAGCTTGAAAAACTGACATTTGAGTCACTGAGATTAGTCCAAAACCATTTTAACCCCAACCACAGCCTCTCTAGCCATGTTATATTATTAATATGGAGTATATTACATTTAACCAATACTAAAAGAATTTTGCCAATAAGAACCTTTAAAGAATCAAGAAATGAAAATCTTTTATTGAAAGGTGCAGCATTTATTGCACCAACAACATTAAATTTCATACTTTTCAATACTTTTTTGGGTTAAATATGTTTAGTCCCTCTAAATAGAGTAAAATTCATTTTTGGTTCATTTTTTGTCTCTCAATTTTAAAATGTCTTGTTTCGGTCCCACATTTTTTTTAAATAAACTACATTAGTCTATATTAAAGATATTTTGAAGGATTATATGTGACCTATTAAAGAACTACATATGTTCTATTTAAAAAAAATAAGGGACCAATATAAAATATTTTGAGATTAGGGGACCAAAAGTAAATTTTTTCTTATTTAGAGGAATTAAAAACATTTAACCCATTTTATTGATTCCTTAACCAGTGAGTTTAGGCACCGATTAACATTTACCATACTTGAAACACTCTATATTTCCTATTATGAAGTACATTTTATGGGTTAAGCTGAACAGAGTGCACTTAAATTGTTTATTGAGAGCCATATAAAATTTCCTCAACAATAGAGAATATGTCAATAGACAATAATGTCTGCCAATTGGCTCTGGGGCATGCCTGTGGTAAAAACCACATCATCAGACACACCCGGAGAACTAAGATAATGTCATGCTCATATATTTGTCCCTTCCTCTTCTCGAAAGAGGCGGGACCGGTTGAGTTCATAAAGCTCTTCACATTCATTTGTATCCTTCTGTTGGATGTGAAGTTGCTTCTAATGGTTCATCATTAAAATGAAATCAATTTATTATCATGACTTTCACAATCTGCCCACTGCATTTATGAATTAGGACTCTGCCCACTTTCACATTCTGCAGCCATGATGGATTGTTTCAGGTAGGGACAGGCATGGTTTTAAAATTAACTGGACTGAACTGTGAACCACACCCAAACTGCACGAAAAAGAACCAAACTATTGCAACAATTCAATAACCTGATACACTTAAAAAAATGGTTCAGTTAACTGAAACTGTATTAAAACCATATTCGGTGAACATGTGAACTGTGAACTGATTCTGTGACTCACTTCTTTTCATTTCGTCAGATAAACAGTCGCCAGAAACATTATTAAAATGCAAGTAAATATATATTTTGTGAACCACCGTAAGTCCACACACTTCTATTTTGCGTTGGTTTATTCATTTATTCAATTTTTATTTGCAACATTTGGTTTTGTGAATCGTTGCAGAATAATTAGTTTCTGAATCGCGTTTTTCTGTTTTCGTAGCTCACAGAATCTCTTTGGACTTGTTATGTGTTTTTTTTTTTTCGAGTCTGTCTTTCAGCTTCTTACTTGATTCATTTTTTCAATGTTGGAAAAACTAACACCAGTAACAAAACGCAAAAACGTGTGCACGCTCCTAACCGAGACCTTCCTCTGCTGAATGAGTAATTCGTTCTGGATTTTGAGCAAATGCAGAGCCAGTTCGAAACTTCTAAAATCAGTGCACTGGATCAACCAATCTGTTCAGTTCAGTTTGGGATAAGTAGTAAACAGCTCAGTTCAATTTGACCAAACTTTTTTTCAGTTTGGTTTAGTTCAGTTCAGTTTTTTTCATTAACTGCACCATGCCCATCCCTAGTTTCAGGGATAGGTGCAAATATGTGTCAGCTCTGGTATGGCATGCACATGTTTATTTATGTGCTCCAACATCATTCTGTCTACATTTTAGAACCTTATGGAGTAATACAACTTTTGCCCGGGCAACATAATTTCCTTTTCAATAAATGCTAGCAAATAGTAATGCGAGCATATTGTTTCGAATCTAGTGCAAATATCTCCAAGCAAGTTGAACGCATATTTGGGGCACCAAAGGATGCAAGCAAGCAGGCAAACTCAGCAACTAGTGCTTCCATTCTTTTACTATCAGAAATGGTACTTTTATTTGTATCAAAAAAAAAAAAGAAAAGAAATGGTACTTTTGAAGTTGCCTTTGGCTTGCCTCCCTGAGTCCCTTCTCCAATAAATAATAATAAACTTGAAATAGCTAATCCAATACAATTTCATGCAACTAGTATACCAAATATGGTCTTCAAGAAGGGACCCCTTGCCCAATATAAAAAGCACAAATCAATGTTTCTGAATCTATTGCTAAAACTTTTCGTGAACCTGCCTATAAACTATTTGCTGCAAAATACAAAGAATAACTGGGCCGTAAAATGAATTTGCATCTCAGCTACCGAACAAATTAATGCCAGATGAGTATCAACAATAGGACAGGCTAGCTCACTTGATATTATGGAAAGATGGTAAGACAGCAATAAGAGGGTCTCCATAACCAACAGCCTCTGTGAACAGTAAAAAGCAAAAGAAGTTAGAAACTCATCACAACGACATATGTCCCCAGACTGACCCATCAATCAAAGTACAAGAACAATAAATGTGAACTGTATATCATCAAAGTGCCACAATAAGTTAAAAATTTATAATATTGCTTGAGTGTTGACAATGAGCAGTAACTACTACAACTGGACAGAACACAGAAAATCATGATGAACCATACTCAGAGTAACAGAAATTTAAATCAACACGACATGGGACAGCAAGACCAGAAGCTTTCAATTAGTCAATAAATAGAAAGAGTCTAGGCATTTGGTACACCCACTTTTTTGCACTAGTGTGTAAGATACATTAGTATCTTCCATGTGAAGTAATTCAAGATCTTAATGGATATCCTATGACTTCTCATCATTCAACAAATGCAAGCCCAGGATGCAGACAACCGGTGAAATGAAGTTAGGCATTTGGTACACCGGTAAGTTTACTGCAGTACATGAAAAATGCTGGTATCTTTGATTCTGAGGAATCCAAGATACCCTGGTTTGGTTGGACAGTTTTTTGGGTACTAGGGCCTGAGGATCCCCACTAGAGGGGCCAGGGAGAGGAGGAGAGGGAAGGGGTTGTTCAATCAAGGGAGTTGAAACCCTTACAACAAACTTTCAAGTTAATTCCGAGCCAAGTGAGCTAGGCTCACAGAATTGGCAGGACAATTAAAATTCTTTCTATTTATACATAGAATATGCAAGGAAGAAAGTCCTGGCCTTTCAACAAAGCATTTTTCTCCAGTCTTAGGCTATCACTTTTACCACAATTAATTACTTGAAGCACACTGACACTATTCTTATTTGCGAAAACCCATATTTCTTGAGTCCCATATCAAACAATTCGATGCATTTTATTTTATTAAAGGGCGGTCATAGACATTATACCTCCATCCTGAAAGAGTAGCTTCAACACTTCTCCGGCCACATCTGACTGCGAGATTTCAAAATAAAATCAGTCAGGAGGAGTGGATATTTAGGAGAGACCCATAATTAAAGAAACTGGCAAAGATCACCTTAACAGGAAGTGAAGTGCCAAACTGATCCAAATACCCTATAACTTGCCCTTCCTTGATTACATCACCCTGTGGATTTTAAAATTGAAAACAGACAATTGAGTTTATGCAGAAATACGACAAAAGAAATAGGACATCCACAAACAACCAGACATGCATTTGAAAGATACAACGTAAAATTACCTTAGTAGAAAAATATAGGTCAACCTAAATTGGAGCACCCAAGATAAAATATCTAATTTGCATTTTCATGGATAAATTTGTGTAAAATGCCTATACCTATTTGATAGAACATATTGGGATTCTGTCCGATTAAGTGCATATGCAAAGGCAAAGGGACTATTGAATTATGTGATCTACATCATAACAAGCTGATGACTTAAGAAACACCACGATAGAGAATAGACAATGGGACATGTTAAATACCTCTTTACAGATAGGAGGTTGCTTCTTCCCTTTCACTGTTCTACCTCTTCTGAATGAACCAACCTGGAAACAGAGAGAGAGTAGTGATTGCAAACTCTACATAGCTCATGTCAAAGATAGTAAAGTGAAAGCAAAACTCATGTATATGTTTATATATAGCATACCGTAGGAGATGATACCAAGACATAATTTTTGGTACCAAAAGCCTCCAATGCTGCCAACTTTGGTGACTTGTCATGGGAAACATTTACAAATGGATTGGTCTTTTCTGGAGATGATTTTGATGGTGATGGTGGTAGGGTAGAAGGTGCAGATTCAACCATAGGTTTAGTCGGAATAGGTAGTGGTGTAGTTGGTGAAATGTTGGACATCAGAGCTTTTGTTGCTCCTATGTTTCGCTTCATATTCATCTCAAACTCTCCAACCTATCACAACAAAATCAAATAAGATCATTCACTAGATCTGCATATACAATAAGCTAAAAATGTGTTTCTTTTGATAAGTCAGGTACAAATAAAAGATGTATAATCATATCTCTAAGTTGTTACATACAATGTTTTATCGATATCTATACATTTGTTTATTATCAAAATTCAAATTTCCCAAAAAAAAAAAAGAAAAGATATTATATATTTGATATGATGCTAGGCCCCAAACCACCACTATCTCAGGCTTGAATTACAATGTGCTAAAATGGGCAAAAGCACCATTATCATTACTCCACATTTGCTATGACATATCTAGAGCATATTTATTGCATTCACTAAAGTTGCATCACATACAGCATATTAGAGGGCTATATACATGTGGGCAACATCTTTTTGAAAAATTCAATTAGATTACATATATTCAGATCAGATGGAGGGTAATCAATAGTAAGAGGTAAAGGGAGACCAAGAAAAACTATAGATCAAACAATTGAAAGACTTGCATTTAAATGGTTTGTCCTTAGACATGGTTTACTACAGGACACTATGACATCATTTGATCCACATAGCTGACAGTTGGAAAAAGCTTTTATTGTTATTCTTGTTGTATTACATATTATCAATTTGCTTTTCAAAAAAACATATTATCAATTGGAACCAAATACACACACACAAAAAGGAAATGCAGAAACCATACCATCTCTATAGCCTCATGCTTATATGCATACACTTAAGTTTCTTTTCATCCTTTGAATTATACTTAAAAGTGTATTTTAAATTTTACGGAAGCAAAAAACAAGAGACTATAAGGTCACCTTTACTTTCAGTTCAGCGATTTGAGTCTCATCACATACCTCCAATAGCAAAGCCTGATCATAAGCAAACCATTGTCCAAGTCAGGAGAAAGAGTTCAAAAGATAATTATCAATAGTAAGTACGATCATTGTCATACAGAAGGTTTTTAAGATGTAGGCAATATAAGTTTGGCCGATAGAATGGTAAAGAGTCAATATTATGGCCCAAGCATGTTTATACTTCATAGTACTAAAAATTTGTAGGGGATTATCATAGATTCAAATTCACATTGGAAAATGGCTGTTAATAAATGCAATTCTGTAGTCTTGAACAAAAGGCAGCAATACGAGTAGAAAATATTTTGATTTGTGGGCATACTTTTGCTAATTACCACAGAAGTGTGTCATTTATCAATAATAAGAATATGATGTTTCGGGTAAATATAAGGATCAAGGAAGGATAGCTACAGACCTCAAATCCATTAGGAAATGTAGCAGTTTGCAAAGGTTTTTTCTTCAAGGATTCTTTTGGAAAGCTATCCATAGAAGCTGCAACATTATAACATAATTATCAGGTCTTAAGGAGTAAGGATGTTAGTTGAAAAAACTATCCTAACAGCCAACTTCTTCGGAGTTTGAAGAATGACAAAGTACTAGCATGTGACCTCCAAACTGCATTTCTTCTCAATTAGCAAAAATAATGCTCATCAGAAACAGAAATGGAATTTTGCCTAATTTTAAGCATCTGAGTAAATAAATAATTATTTAAAAAGAAGCAAAGAAACAACAAGAAATGACACCTACCATTATAAGTCAACTTATTTACATACTAATATGGTCATAATAATCACTAGCATTGATAGAAGTTAAGATTTTCAAATTCAATAACAATAGTCGGGGAAAATAAAAATCTTGGATTATATATTATGTATACAAATATAGAATTGCTGACCAAGACTTCTATAATGATTAATGTATTTCAAAACTTTATAAAACCACTGTTATAAAAGTTAGAAATCAAATAACGATACAATAATATAGAATAAGGTTTACCTCATTTAACCAACAGCCACAAAGAACAAAACTATAAGTACATAATTTACCTAGAAAACAAAACAACCCACCCTCAGGCTTGGTAGTGTCAATAGCTTCTGCTGTTTTTGCACATGATACTAGTGATCGATTCCATTTGTTGTGAGGATTAATGTGCTTATCACTAATTGCCAAGCTCTGGAAGAAAATCGTACTTTGAGAGTTCCATCCAACATTTTGGATGGAAATTACACCTGGTTTCTGAAGTGAGGATTGCATATGGGACATAAAGCGTGTGGGATCTGAAGTCAAAAAGTAAGTATTAAGCATCTGATTGCAATGGTTTTCATTATGATCATTAAGCATATGGTGATAACAATGAAATGCATGAATAAGTGCACATGCACATGTCTGTGTCTAACGTCTATGTTACAACAGAGAAACAAACACGTAAAAATGATAGTAATTTAACAAAGAATAAATTCAGGAAATTAGACAGAATGGAAACAAAGAAATAAATAATTTATTCTGATAACTTTGAAAGGTATTCTCAAAACTGAAATGATAGGCAATTGGGCAGTTAGCTATTTTACATGCTACAATGGGAAGTGAATACTGGTCCCTACACGAGTTATGTTTTTAAATCGGCTCCTATACATTCTCAATTCAGCCCATGCCTTTGCGTATAGGCAGTGAATACTGATCCCTATACACTCTCAATTATGGTCCCTATACGTGACTATAAGGACTAAATTGAGAACAATTTCACGTATGGGATCACTTTCAAAACTTTTTTCGTCCAAGGACCAAATTGAAGATATCACAAAGAATGGAAACAGCCTATTTCAATAAAAGAGTCATTTTTCAATGTAACATATGTAGATTGCAAAATGAATAAAGTCAGTAATTCGATGTGTTTTTTTTTTTTTACTGGATTATGTGATTATTTACTCTTCAACTCATTCTCTTGTTTTTTTATTAAATAGAGTAAGAGTATGTTAATTTAAATTCTGTATTATATAACAACAATAACGAATCACTCAATCAAGCTAAGACAACTAGTTACTTTGGGAAGAAACATTTCAAAGGTATGCGTGTAAGACTAAAACAATAAACCTGTGATGTTACAAACAACAAAACGAAACACAGGTCATTAACAAATGCGGAAAACAGGATCTGAATATACCTCCCGCCATTGCCATGAACGAGCTACTTTGTTTTGGTTCTTCCAAGCTCTCACTCTCTCTCTGTAGATGGTGTATCAGACGAAAATGAAAGTTGTGAGCTCAGGGACCAAACACATGCTATATATAGGCATTCTACCATCAAGAATGCACTAAGTAGCCATTACCACTCCATTGATGTCATTCAATATTTGGCCTTTCAACTCCAAAACTGATGGAACATTTCAGCCAAAGATGACCTTCCAAGTTCAAAACGTACAGACCACCATTAAGGAGTTAATCACAGCTTTTAATAAAAACTTATTACATTCTCCCACTTGGTCCAAACGTTTTGACTATTTGACTAAAATAAGCCAATACACAATCCTTAAGAAATGAACATGTGAATCATAGCGATAGTTCCTCTTATAACAAGTAATATCATCCATGTATTACAACATGCTCAATTTCCCAAGTAGTATACTTAATGTGGTAATAAAACTTAATGAATAAACCCAATGTTTATTCTTGGTCCAAACTATAAATTTTCTCAAATAAATTAATGTGCACCTGAATATGAGAAAATACTGCAATATAAGAGTTTCAGCACAAACCTTAATGTATACAATCATAAAGTGCAACCAAGTCCCATTCTCTCTACATGATCCTTGAACTTAAATGGTGGCATGCCCTTAGTCAAAGGATCAGCGATCATCAACTCAGTGCTTATATGCTCAATGACCACTTTCTTGTCTTTTACTCTTTCTCTAATGGCTAAGTACTTAATGTCGATGTGCTTACTTCGACTTCCACTTTTGTTATTCTTAGCCATAAAGACAGCAGCTGAGTTGTCGCAGAAAATTCTCAAAGGCCTTGAAATAGTATCAACTATCTTCAGCCCAGAAATGAAACTCTTAAGCCATACACCATGTGATGTAGCCTCAAAACAGGAGACAAACTCAGCTTCCATGGTAGAAGTAGCAGTCAAAGTCTGCTTAACGCTCCTCCATGAAATAGCTCCACCAGCCATCATGAAAATGTACCCAGATGTTGATTTACGAGAATCAACACAGCCAGCAAAGTCTGAGTCTGAATAACCAATCACATCTAGATTGTCCGTCTGTCTATACATAAGCATGTAACCTTTGGTCCCTTGAAGGTACCTCATCACTTTCTTTGCAGCTCTCCAGTGGTCAATACCTGGATTACTCTGATATCTTCCCAACATTCCAACAGCAAATGCAATGTCAGGCCTTGTGCATACTTGAGCATACATGAGGCTTCCAACAACTGAAGCATAAGGAATGTTTTTCATCTGTTCCCTCTCAAAGTCATTCTTTGGGCATTGGTTCAAATTAAACCTATCACCCTTCACAATGGGAGCAACACTTGGTGAACAATCTTTCATCCGAAATCTCTCTAAAATTTTGTTAATATAGGTTTCCTGTGATAGTCCTAAAATACCTCGAGGTCTATCTCTATGAATCTTAATGCCAATGACATAAGATGCATCACCCATATCCTTCATGTCAAAATTCTTAGAGAGAAATTGTTTCACCTCATGTAGCAAATCCCTATCATTGGCTGCAAGCAAAATATCATCTACATATAAAACAAGAAAACATATTTTACTCCCACTGACCTTGTGGTATATGCATTGATCCATGGGGTTTTCATCAAAACCAAATGAAGAAATTATCCCGTGAAACTTAAGGTACCACTGACGGGAGGCTTGTTTTAAACCATATATAGATTTCTTAAGCTTGCAAACCAAATGCTCACCTCCGCTAGAAGAGAAACCTTCAGGTTGTTTCATATAAACCTCCTCCTCTAAATCACCATTAAGAAAGGCTGTTTTCACATCCATTTGTTGCAACTCAAGGTCAAAATGAGCAACTAATGCCAAGATAATACGAAGAGAATCTTTCTTAGATACAGGAGAAAAAGTCTCTGTGTAGTCGATTCCTTCTTTTTGAGTAAATCCCTTAGCAACGAGTCTTGCCTTGTATCTCTCAATGTTGCCTAATGAATCCTTCTTGGTCTTAAAGACCCATTTACAGCCAATAGCCTTTGCTCCATTAGGCAACTCTACAAGGTTCCAAACTCCGTTACTCTGCATGGAATTCATCTCATCCTTCATGGCATCATACCATAAATTTGACTCTTTGCAACTCATGGCTTGATCAAAAGTTTCTGGATCATTTTCAGCTCCAATGTTATAGTCAGATTCCTGCAAATATACAATATAATCACTAGGAATTGCTGATTTCCTTACTCTAGTAGATCTCCTTAATGCTGCATCAACATTTTCTTGTGGATCATGTTGTTCAGCTGGTTGTTCATTATTTTCAGGAATTTGATGATCAATTTGATCTACTGGATTATCAGCAACAGGTTGTGGAATTTCAGTCATTGGTTGTTCTTCATCCCTTTGAACTTGAGGGGTATGAATTACAACCAATCTTTCACTTGATGTAGAAGGTTGAGACTCTATATGATCAATTTCAGAACCTAAGTCCCTCAATTGATCGCTCCCACTAATCAAGTGATTTTCAAGAAACTTGGCATTTCTCGACTCCACCATCCTAGTAATATGAGATGGACAATAAAACCTATAACCTTTAGACTTTTCGGCATATCCAATGAAATACCCACTAATAGTCCTCGGGTCAAGTTTCTTCTCTTGTGGGTTATATATCCTCACCTCAGACGGACAACCCCAAACACGCATATGTTTCAAACTCGGTTTCCAACCTTTTAACAACTCAAAAGGTGTCTTTGGGACAGCCTTGGTTGGAACACGGTTTAATATATACACAGCTGTCTTTAGTGCTTCAGCCCACAAGGATTTAGGAAGAGTAGAGTTGCTAAGCATACTTCGTACCATGTCCAATAATGTTCGGTTCCTTCTTTCTGCAACACCATTCTGATTTGGAGAACCAGGCATAGTGTACTGGGCAACAATCCCATGTTCTTGAAGAAACTTCGCAAAGGGACCAGGTGCTTGTCCATTCTCAGTATATCTGCCATAATATTCTCCACCTCTATCTGATCTCACTATTTTTATTCGCTTGCCACATTGGTTCTCAACTTCAGCCTTAAAGACTTTGAAGGCATCCAATGCTTCATTTTTGTTATGAAGCAAATAAACATTCATATATCGTGAATAATCATCTATAAAGGTAATAAAATATTTCTGACCACGTGCATCCATATCTGGACAACAAATATCAGTATGAATTATTTCTAATATGTTTGAACTCCTAGTAGCACCTTTCTTAGACATGTTGGTCTGCTTACCCTTAATACAGTCCACACAAGTCTCAAAGTCAGCAAAATCTAGAGTATTGAGTACCCCATCTTTCACTAACCTTTTAATTCTCTCAATGGAGATATGTCCTAATCTCCGGTGCCATAACATAGAGGAATTCTCATTAATATTACACCTCTTAATACCAGTTTGAACATGCATTGAACTATAAGTGGCATCATTTTGTAAACTAAGAAGGTAAAGACCATCAGACAAGATACCATTCCCAACACATTCAGAATTATAAAATAACTCAAAAGATGTGTCCTTAAAATTAAAGGAATATCCAAAAGGTACGAGTCTGGAAATAGAAATCAAGTTTCGAGAAAAACTTGGCACATAGAAGGTCCTTTCCAATTTCAAAATAAAGTCACTACTTAAAGTTAAAATGCAAGTTCCAATAGCCTCCACATGTGAGCCTAGCTTATTGCCTGATAAAATGCTTTGCTCACTTCCCACTGGTTTCCTTAGGTTTTGCATACCCTGTAAAGAGTTTGCAATATGGATTGTAGATCCAGAATCAATCCACCAGGTGTTAATATTAACACTAGCCATATTAGATTCATAACATACTAATGAGATTGATTTACCTTTCTTCTCAAGCCATTTCTGGAATCTGGGGCAATTCTTCTTCATGTGTCCTTTCTTTTTACAGAAGAAACACTTTGTCACCTTCTTAATATCAGCCTGAGGTGGTATTCTGCCACTCCCCTTCTGATTAGCTTGAGACTTAACAGCTTTGTTCTTCCCACAAGCAGTTGTCAGCAGTGCACTATCACCCATCTCCATTACAAGCCTTTCTTCTTCCTGAACACACATCGTCATTAATTCATTGATAGACCATTTGTCCTTATGTGTGTTGTAGGAAATCTTAAACGGGCCATATTCCGGTGGAAGGGTGTTCAGAATGAAGTGCACCAGGAAGGACTCAGACATATCAACCTCCAGTTTCTTAAGTTGAGCTGAAATATCTCGCATTTTCATTATATACTCACGCACACCTTTCACACTGGTGAGCCGGAGAGAGGAGAACTTCATGATCAGGGTGCTTGCTAAAGCCTTATCTGAAGTGATGAACTGGTCATCAATAGCTTTAAGCAAGTCTCGAACCTTTTCATGTTGGTCGACAGAACCACGTATCCCAGCCGAGATTTTGGTCTTAATGAACATCACGCTGAGCCGGTTGGATCGCTCCCACCGCTCATATAGCGCAACAGCAGCTGGGCTACTTTCATTAGTGATTGCGGGTGGTTCATCTTTCCTTATAGCATAGTCTATGTCCATCCACCCCAACTGCAGAAGAATCCTCTCCTTCCATATTTTATAGTTATCTCCTTTGAGTTCGGGAACATCACATTGGATATCAGAAAAACTAACAGTTTGAGAAGCTGCAAAATCCAAATGCTTATGTCAAAATTTAAGGCACACTAATCTTAATTGTATGTTTTACCAATGTAAACATACCAGAAATTGAATCTCGTGACATAAAAATTGCCTGTGGGCTAAATTTTTAACTCAATAAGATCAATTTGAAACTTTATGATAGAATAATCAAATTACATAATTAAATTCATGCTTTATGGGTACAACATGAAAATAATTCGATTTTCTATCGCAAATATTTACTTTATGATAAAACTGCCAAATTATGCAATACCTCATGATCCCTGTGGGTAAATCATGAAAAATAATGTGACATTTTATCCTAATAATCATACAAATATAATAAAAATTCCTGTGGGATAAAATTTATCATATAAAGTACAATTAATCACAATATTATGTCTAATACCTTATGTGATCTTTAAACAACTTAATATATAATTTTAATCAAATTATAGATGCTGTGGCTAATCCATAATCAATCAAAATTATAAAGATCACTTAGACATATATAACTTAATTATATGAGAATAAATCATATTATGCACTTCAAGATCAAGATATAATAATGAATAAAACTCTCATATAAATACAATTGCATAATTAAAACATAATATTATGCATAAATAAATCATACAAGCAAATTGCACAAACAGAACAAACATGCGCAGAAGCATATAAGAGGAAGTCAAACGAACAGTTATCACAACAGGGAAGCCAGCTCAGTGGTCAGGTGCTCTTGTAGAGAGAACAGGTCCTGTGTTCAAAACCCAGGCAGCGCAAAGATGTTCGGATTTTGCCTCTTTTTTTTTTTTTTTTTTTTTTCCGAAAAACAGAAGACAGAAAGAATACTGTTCATCGTCTTCAACCTCCAGCGGGTCGGTTCGACCCGTTTTCGGACCCGATCAGTTCTCACTCATTTGAGCACCGTTTTAATCGATTCAAAGCCCAGAAAACATAGAAATCAACCAAATAAACGATTTCTAATCTTACTTTTAACAAACGAGGCTCCAAGAACCAAAACGAAATTTAAATCGGAAAATACCGTAAACCGAAAATGGAGCAAGGCAGAGGCAAATGATGGCTCTGATACCAAATGTAAGACTAAAACAATAAACCTGTGATGTTACAAACAACAAAACGAAACACAGGTCATTAACAAATGCGGAAAACAGGATCTGAATATACCTCCCGCCATTGCCATGAACGAGCTACTTTGTTTTGGTTCTTCCAAGCTCTCACTCTCTCTCTGTAGATGGTGTATCAGACGAAAATGAAAGTTGTGAGCTCAGGGACCAAACACATGCTATATATAGGCATTCTACCATCAAGAATGCACTAAGTAGCCATTACCACTCCATTGATGTCATTCAATATTTGGCCTTTCAACTCCAAAACTGATGGAACATTTCAGCCAAAGATGACCTTCCAAGTTCAAAACGTACAGACCACCATTAAGGAGTTAATCACAGCTTTTAATAAAAACTTATTACAATGCGCACATCAAGCAAGTATCTACATTTCTTGGCAATAATAATTATTTTTATTTTTCACGAAGAAGTAAGAAATCAGCAGAACCAAAAAAGTCAAGCACTTAAATCCAAAATTGATGTACATTCATATATCACGAGGTTTCGCACAAATACATAATAACGCAAAAAGAGCATAAATGCAGCTATGAAATATGTCAGTGATTCAGAGACATTCAAAGCAGGAAGCCTTTACGCGTTGGGAGAAAACAGAGTAGCAACGAAATTTGCAAAAAAAAAAAGTACACGTCCCACTTAATCTAAAACATTTTCGTTCCTCGAAGATAAAAAACCAAACAGGAAAAGGCAACACACGGAGATCAGAGATAAAAAAAACAAAAAAAACACACACAGAAGCAGAGCTCGCATTCACCTAAACACAGTATTCACAATTCAAACGCAAATAGAGAGAGAGAGAGAGAGAGAGGTAGTGTACAGTGAGAAGATCGAATGACGGCGGAGGAATCCATGGAACGAATGGGAATTTGCAGAGAATGGGAAAAGCGTGAGCAACTTATTATAGTGTTGACGCTGTTGCAACTTGCAATGCTTCGAAATGTTCGCCTTCTCTCTTCGCTTTCTTCGGTCTGCTTCCGTGGCTTCTTCTCGCTAACATGCACCGGGTTCTAATATTAGGGAATTAGAAATATTTAGTGAAATTAATGGTTTAATTAAATGGTAAATATTAGGGAAAATTGTATTCATTTTCCTAAAAATTTGCTTAAATCACATACATATCCCTATATTTTTAAACAAACACATATCTCTATTTGTTTAGTCAAATGATACATTGTTCCTCTAGTCAACAATCTGGGACACAGTAAGAGTGAGGGTGAGAGTCTTTTCTAAACTAAGAACAGATAAGAATTTTTTTTATTAAAATATGATAAGGGAAAAAAAAAAATATATATATATATATAAACCCAAACACTACTTTAAACAATGATAAAAAACTATAGATTATAAAAATAAATTTATTTATCAAGTGCATTTTTTGTCGCAAAAAATTTTCATGTCCATTCTCATCAAACATTAATATATAAGAATTGTCACAAACAAATTATGTGATTATTTTTTGTATCAAAGTTTTTTTTTAAAGTTTAACTTTTTTTTATTAACTTAAAAATGTTTAAATTAACGTCGATGGTGCTTAAATTCGTATCTGAATAGTTAATTACTTTGTAATCGTCATTTTTTTTTGTAATCATCATGATCCAACAGCTATATGGTACATGGGAAAAATAAAACAAAACCACTCATTTTATTTCATTATCATAATTTTGTTTACAATTACTTGTTTATATAATATTCATTTGTAAAAAAAACCAAGAAACTAAACTGGTATGGTCCGAGTGATAAACGGTTCAGATCCTTTAATCATGCAGTCCAAATTCTCGAAAGAATTAATCTTCGTTGCATCTAAAGGATACCACGAGAAACCATAAAAAAAAAATGACCAAGACAGGTCCATTTTCACCACCATGCACAAGTGGGGAAGCTATAGAAGTAATAGAATTTTTTTTTTCGTAACTACTAAGCTAAGTAATATTGAGGTGGACAATTTCCCTGAACTCCAACCTCCTAGTTTCATGGTAGAATGTCTTATACTTATTAGGCCAATACGTCAACCATATCCAACCCCTTATCTCCCACTCCATTGTTTTCCCCAAAGCACCTTTATCTACTTTCCAGCACACACTTTCTCCATATTCATCACCCGCAAAAATAACCCCTCCTTGCCTTGTGAAAGGACGATAAGCACTTGAGTACCTATCTCTGAACCATGACTTTGGGTTAATGAGTTCAAACTTTGAAGGCTTTGATGAGAACACTTCCTTGCCATCCACGCTATCGTGAAGAAACCAATTCAGATTTGCACTATACCCATAAACAGATTCCTCGAATTTCCAAGGCTTTAAGCTCACGGTTGTGGATTCCCCAGCTGATACATTGAGTCCCAAGTATGGATTAGGTGGCTCGAATGAGGCTTCTATGCTTTTCTCCACGCCAATTTCAATTCTTGGGTTCTCTGAGGATTTGCCTACGGACACACTCAACACTTGGTGTTGGAGCATTGGGGTAAGTTGCAACGATATTCTTGAGGGAAAATGTTTCTCAGCTGCACCAGCTCCTCGTTCTCTCATAAGGGTGTCATCTACCAGTTTGCAAACATCACACCTGTCCACACAAAATGTAAATATTAAATTAATTGAACTTGATAAAAAAAATAAAACTTTTTTTAGATATATGGTCTCAATTTAATCCAAGTCGAATCAGGTGGACCCATATAAGGGAGCAAAACTCTCTTAGCGCCTATTTTTTCCATTCACAAGACTCAAACTGTCGAGACCTTGTTTAAACAAACCAGGTTTCTTGCCACTTGAACCAACCATGATTGGTAAAAAAAATAAAACTAAAACAAAATTAAAATAAAAGTCACTTATGGCAGAAATAAAATAATAAGTAGATATGCCATTCGGCTATAATAAAAAAACCTTAAGTGGTGTAACAATTTCACATCCAACAGAGATGAACTTAGAGAAAGACACTCATTAATTTAATGCCTTGTGCCAATGAACAAAAAATTAAAGCAAATTATATATGGAAGCCTTTTCTCTTTTGTTCTCCTAGATTTCTGATAACAACCTACATATGTTAATGACTAAATAATTGTTTTGCCTTTGCTTAAGATGCTTAATTAGATAATATTCTTGATTACCTTATGTTGTCAATGTTCACCATGATTTCGACCCACTTCTCCTTGACAATGACTTTGTAATTGAATTGAAGAACACCTTCAAGTTGTTGATATCTAAGAGAGAATTGAAGCCTCTCATCAGCTGGATGGTTGTTTGCATTCACCATATCCATGTTTATGACAGGACAGTACAACTGAACCTTCCACAACCCAATTAGTGTTGAGAATGAATAAGAAAATAGAGGAGATGGTGTTCTGATCAAGGTGCTGTGATGATATTGTGCTTGTTGGAGTTCCACAATCCAATTTGTGATTGCAAGGTTCACAGAACGCATCCACTGCTCCTCCAAGTTAGACCCCAACAGTTTCATCAGCAACTTTAATGCTTGTCTTGATTGACAATTTGCCAATTGGTCTTTTATAGTGTTAAGACATCCAGAACGAAGATCAGCAGGGGCTTCATATATGCAAACTAAGAAAAAAAGAGTGAGGAAAGCAAGGTTGAAGATTTCAGGAAAGTTGTGAATAGATTCAAGTTTTGGGAATTTGATGAATAAGGAGCTATTCTTCTTATTGGAGCTATAATGAAGGACATCTTGTATGAAATTAACAAAGAGATTGCAAATGGTTTCTTCATCTGCTAACTTATTCTTGGTTTTAGTACTTTTAGTACTGCTATGTTTGAGTGGTTTAGAGGTCCAAAGAAAGATGGGGATATTGAAGTCTGCAACAATGGCAAAAGAGAGTTTATTTGGGGATTGGTGGTTGTTTTTTGATATGGTAAGGTTAAGTGATGGTTGGGATGATGAGTTTGTTACAGAACATAAACTCAAGGACATAGAACCTGTTTTCCATTCTGATATTGGTGGAAGGTTCTGAATCCAGGAATACACATCAAGGGATCTGCAATAAGCCATGGTAGAAAAGCAATCTATTATAACTTCAACTCGCTCTATTGATGCTATATATAGTGATCGAGGTTTCACATATTTAATGTATGTAATGCAAAAGCAAAGATTCTGATTAGGCAAGAAAAGTCAAAAGTAGTGCATGTGATTAGTATGACGATTAGCACCAGCTGATAAGAATTAGTAAAGATGGATGATACAAGAAGATAACTGGTTTTTTGCGTTTAATGACATGTACTATTACTAATAATGCATGACTTTTGCATAACCCCATAAGGCAGTGATAAAAACAATATTAAAGGGGTAATTAATTTATACGGTTTATGTAATATGACCTTCATTGACTTTTATGATTTGAGTGGGTTGTCTGTCTCCTACAAATGTCTCAAGTCCTAACATAATTTATTAACGGGGTCTCATTAGTTGCAAAATAAAAATACTTAAAGAGATTTAAGGTATAAAATACTTTAACTTTGAAAAAAAATAGACAGAGAAAACCTAGTCCAATTATATTAAGGGGTATTTATTCCACTAATGAACCAATATTAGGTGAAGCCTAAAATAACTAGCCTTGGAGCTTTCAAGACATTGCCGCTGGCTAGGTAAGAACTACTCCCTCCGGACTGAAATATAAGCAAAAAAGTACATACATCTGGATTAAATATGGTCTAGATACATGTACTTTTTTGCTTATATTTCAGTCCAAAGAGAGTAAGAAGAATCAGATGCTCTGTATATTGTTGACTTATATTTCTAAGTAACTTCTATCATTTGCCTCAAAAAAATATATGCTTCGACTTTTGCTTTGTTGCCTAATCCAACAAGTTTCAGCATATTTATTATATCGGGAAACCTAATGTGTGAATATATTCCTACTTTGAAAATATATGTAACTTTTGATTGGAAAAGAAGAGGTAATTGTTGTAGGGTATACACAAAGAACTACTTTGTGACGGTATACTACCTGGCTAGCTAGCTAGGCTAGTTGACATATTGACGTTATACCGTCTCATTTTTTTAGCATTTTTTTTAATTCTAAAATTTTGGTTGTTTTAAGTTTTTAAGATATTAGTAATCACATTTTTTTAATTATATCTTTGGTATAATTAATAAATTTTGAATGGTGTAATAGTTAAAATAGTTTAGAATAAAAAAACATAAAAGTTTGTAAAATAATAAATAGAAGTAATTTGGTTTAAAATTTATTCAATTAACTATTTTTTAACCTAGGTGTCAAAATCTTAAACCACATCTAAAGATATAGGATGGAGGTACAAATCTTTGATTTCAGGCCAAATGGATATTGTGTGTGTTTAGATTAGTCTTTCTTTAAACAGTTTTTGTGAGTATTTTTTTAAATGATTGAAACAATAAAATTTATTTGATCCTGAAATATAATATTTAAAAAATGAATTTTATATGTTTAAACAGTTTTTCTATGAATGAACAAGACTTTTAATAAAGCAAAAACCTAGTATCAAATAACAATATAAAATTACTCACTCTCGTAAAAAAATATATCATAACAAATTACTTATTTAAAAATACAATTTGGTAACGTACACCAACTTAATTTTTTGAATGAGTACTATATTAGCAAGTTATTACACCTTTAGGTTATTTGACAAATTTTAGGTTATAACTTAATTATTAAGGTATTTCTTCTAAAAAATAAGTGAGTGTACATTAACAAATCCTATAAGTATTTGTTAACGTCCCACTTACTTTTTAGAATGAGTATTTTAACAAATTACACCTTTAGTTATATTTAACCGAATTTATATTGTGATTTGCTACCATATTTTTTTTAAAAATTAAGTAACTGTACGTTAACAAATCATTTAAAAATTATTTTTAAATGTCCAAACAAGCTTAGACTCGAATACACAAGTTGCTAAAATAATTGGCCAACGTACGAGGCCTTATGGAATTGGTTGCACGAAACAGCACGAAATGGAAAACTATACTAGATTAGATAATTAGATAGTATTTACTTTGTCAATGTGTTATGGACGCATGCACCTAACATTACTAATAACTAATTTTTTTATTATTCTCACTTATCTTAATCCTAAGTGGTTTAATAGGTGTTTGTTTTCGCATTTCAAACATAGAAGCTATCTCTAATATCTTTAGAAAGGATGCGCATCGTAGGAAGATTGGCTTCGAATCCAAACATTGTTAAATGTTTGTGGATGTTGGTAAGAGGGTTTATAAAAAACAATACGCCATGTGTTTGGATAGACATTCAGATTTCGTTGGCACTTTTTCCAAAGCTATGTTAGTGAGAAGGAAGAAATTATTGTTTTGGCTCTAAACTGAATTCTAATGGTTCTAAACGGAAAAACAAACACCCATGTAACTATTAAGAATAGAAAAAACACTAAAAAAAATAAAATATGAATCATTAAAGAGTTTTAGAGATAAATAATTTATTTTAAAACTTAAAAAATTGTAATGTTATCCGCTTTGTTGTTATTATTATTGTCGTATGATAGTATCATAATCTAACCGAAAAGACAATATTTATTTAATTTTACTTTATTATGCAAGATACACCCATCTTGCATTGTATTTGTCAAGGGTATCTAAATCCGAAAATGGAATCAATCCCAACTTCATAAAGGCAGGAGGATTAGTTTGGACCAATGGATCTACTAAACCTTACATACTTGGCCCAATCATTTGGGATACGCAATATTGTTCTGAGCGCTGATCTCCTAGCACAAGGGAATTGATAAATACACCTAAGTTTTTTGTCATACACCTCATATTTATTCAGGAAATTACTATTATATCTTCATTGTTTGAGTTTTTTTTCTTTTTGATTTTGCTTCTTTTCCGGAAACTGGCCATACACCCCCAGTTTTCAGAATACAGATTTGTATTCCGGAAACTCCAGTTTCCGGAATGTAAATTTTTCCTAGAGTTTCCGGAATACAAAAATACATTCCGGAAACTGGATTTTCCTGGAGTTTCCGGAATGTAAATTTACATTCCGGAAACTGGAGTTTCCGGAATGTAAATTTTTCCTGGAGTTTCTGGAATGCAAAAATGAATTCCGGAAACTAAGTTTCCGGTAACAACGCGAAATTGAAAAAAAAATAAACAAATCAACCAGGGTATAATGGTATTTTTCTTTTTAAATATGGGGTGCATGTCCAAAAATATTGGTGTATTTACCAATTCCCCTAGCACAACTTAAAAACTGTGTTAACCAAAAAAAAAAAACTAAAAAACTATGTTATGGATAGTCCATAGGTATTGTATTTAAAGTAAACTCTATAATACATCCATGCTACGTATAAAATAAATTTTATATTAAGAATTTTATATTTATATATAATTTATATTGAAATATTCATCCATAATAAGTTAGATATAGTAATATTATATTATGTCTAAACTCTATTTGCAAATAAAAAATAAAAAAAACCAAATTCTATACTCCAACTATGCATATAAAAAAATATAAATTTTAAATTAAAAAAATTATATGATTGTGTAATTTTTGTTAAAATTTTCACACATAATAAGTTATAAAAGAGTATTTCCTCTACCAAAAATATAAGTTATAAAAGAGTATTTTTTTTTTTGAGTTGCAACGGGGCTAACAAGCCCAAAAGAAAAAGCAACTAAACAGCAATACGGCGAGGGAAGGAGATCCCTCTAGCATCATCAGCTAACAATTGTCCTATTTGATTAGGAGGCCCCTCACAAAAAATCATTAACCCATTACGGTCACATCCAAGATTTGCTAACCCATCAGCTACTCTATTGGCCTCCCTAAACACATGCAAGAACTTAACTTCCCAGTCCAAGCAAAGAAGCCTCTTAATGTTACGAAGGAGAGTCCATCCTACAGTGCTTCCAATACCACTACCAGTAATGCTTCCCACCACCACCAAAGAATCTAGTTGGACCTCAAGAAAACGAACTCTCAGGTCATGAGCCAGTTTCAACCCCTCATACACCTCTCATAGTTCCGCGACATACGCCGAAGTGTTACCTAGACAACGGGCATATCCACGGATCCACTCACCATGCTCGCCTCAGAGGAGCCCACCACACCCAGCCAAGTTAGAGGAAGACTTAGATGAACCATCAGAATTTAAGCACACCCACCCTGGCGTCGGTGGGTTCCATTTGATGTCCTTCCAAGCCCTACAATCTTCGCTGGGGCTCTCAATGATCGAATTTGGTTGTTGGCAAAAGTGGACATGTTCCAGAATGACATCCCAAGGCCTAAAAGGCGTTACGAAATGGGGATCATGCACCCGTTTATTTCTCCATTTCCAGATCATTGCACAACCCGTGGCCCACACCACCACCCACTCCAAATCACTTTGGCCAAGAGCGGTATACAAGTTGAGGTATAACCACTCCTCTAGATTCCCTTGAAAGAAACGACCTCGGTCTCCAACCTTCACCAAATGATGCCAAACTTCAGAGGCAAGAGGACAGTCTCTCAGCACATGGATAGTGGATTCCTCCATGCCCGGGCAACGAGCACAGTGGGCACTACCAAGACCCCATCGGGCTTTGCGAGCATTGGTCATGAGACGGTCATGAAGCACCTGCCAGAGAAAAACTCGGACCCGCTCAGGAGCTCTCAATTTCCACGCCACCCGCCATTTCCTATCTTCCTGTTGAGAGTGAAATCCCTTAAGAAGGGAATAGGCACTGGCCACTGTAAAACGGCCCAAGCGGTTACTAGGCCAAACGTAGACATCATCAACATCCGGTTGCGGAGGGAGCATCGCTGGGAAGAGTTGAATTACCTCACGTGGTAAGACATCCTGAATAACATTCATCTTCCAGCTTCCGTTTTCATCTACAAGGTCACTCACCCACCAGTATTTCAGATCATCAGGAAGATTAGGAGCATAATCACACAATCTCATGTAAGGGTTAATCCACTTATCCTGCCATGCATGAATACTATGCCCGTTGCCAATAACCAAACTCTGGTGTTCCTCAATCTTTGGCCAGAGCCTCACGATAGATTTCCAAAAGTTAGAATCTGCGGGGCCCTCAATAAGCACACCTACATCCCACCCTTCACACCCATATTTGCCTTTAAGCACTTGGCTCCAAAGGCTCGGGGTGTTATAGCGAAGCCCCCGCGCACTCTTCATGAGGCAAGCTTTATTCATAGTATATAGGTCCCGCATAGCTAACCCTCCCATAGATTTTGGCAGTTGGAGAGTGTGTCAATTGATCAAATGAGCTTTCCTAGTACTACCGTGGCTGCCCCATATAAAAGAGCGTTGGAGCCGCTGGATATCCTAAAGACAAGCTTTGGGGATCATAATAGACATCATTGGGTAGGTGGGGATTGCCTCGATAACTGATTTGGCTAAGGTGATACGGCCTACGAGAGACAACTGATTAGTCTTCCATCCGGATAGCTTGGCCGCAACCATGTCCATAAGGTACTGGAAATCTTGTCTCTTTGGAGCTCTACCAAGTGCAGGCACCCCAAGGTAACGACCCAAAGAAATTGCCTTCTTGAAACCAGATTGAGTCAATAGCTCCCTTTGGATTTGGGGGGACACGTTCTTTAATTTGTGTATTTATATTTATTTTAAAAAAAATTCCACTTTATTACATTACCATACGTTCTCTTCTCTAAATAGATTCATCCCATCCCATATTAACCCACCAAAAAAATCCCATCCCATATTGGAAACGTTATTTTTGAGCATATATTATTTTATTTTTTATTTTACTTACTAATTGACTTTCCCCACTCAACGCCTCTTATTCCCAAGCAAAAACCCAAAAGGCCCAACCAACGAACGAGTCTCCATTGCCCCTCTCTCTATTGGTTCATCCATAGTCAAGCGCGGCAATCGGAGATTCACGCGCCACCATGGCTTCCCCACCTACACTCCCAATTTCCACTTCCCAATCCAACACCGGCGGCAACTCCGGCTCCCAGTCCCAGCCTCCGATCGCGACGCCTGCCTTCCGATCCTTCATTTCGCGCGTCTCCTCCTCCCTCCGCCACGGCTTCTCCCAGCGCCGCCCTTGGTCGGAGCTCGTCGACCGTTCCAACATGTCGAAACCGGAGAATCTCACCGAAGCGTACTCTCGGATCCGGAAGAACTTCTCCTACTTCCGTGTCAACTACTTAACCCTAATCGCTTTCGCACTCGCCGTTTCCCTCGTGACGCATCCATTCTCGCTCCTCGTACTCCTCGGCCTCCTCGGATCGTGGTGCTTCCTCTACCTGTTCCGTCCCTCTGATCAGCCGGTCGTTCTCTTTGGACGCACTTTCGCCGATCGAGAAACCCTAGGGATCCTTGTGGTGCTCACAGTGTTCGTCGTTTTCCTCACAAGCGTTGGATCGCTGTTGATCTCCGCTCTGATGGTTGGATTGGCGATCACGTGTGCGCACGGCGCGTTTCGCGTACCGGAGGACTTGTTTCTCGACGATCAGGAGGTGACCAGTTCCGGATTCCTCTCGTTCCTCGGTGGCGCCGCCGCCTCCGCCGCACCGGCCGTCGCGCGCGTGTAAGCGACGGGATCTGTGTCCGGTGGAACGTTCTGAGGTTGGTTCAAGTTCAAACTATCTTGTGTTGTATTTTGCTGAATTGAAAATTGAAATTGTTGCGAGATTGTTTTTGGCTTAGATCCAAAGCAAATTGCTTAGGGTTTAGTTTCTGTTCCATTTTTTGTATGCAAACAGATTATTGTGCTCTCAGTTAATGCAGTTTAGTCAGTTTTTTTTCAGATCTGAAACTGCTTATCATTTTTTATATACTTGCATGGTGCTTTTTTAAATTTCATGTTCACAATGGCACTTTTTATTGTTGGTCTAGGATATGAGAGATTCAGAGAATGGGACAGGCTATTCAATGTTTTGTGAATGATGGACTCGTGCGAAACGTGCCCTGTTTTGTTGTCAATTGTAGTCACATAGAGTTCTTGTTATAATTGACATGTCCAGAAGCATATTCAAGTAATCAAGTTTCTGGAAACCTTCTTTGGTGTTGATTGTAATTTAGGTAAATTGGGGTTAGAAAGATGAGGCTTTCGGTTGTAAGAAGCAATTCTGACATCTTTCTGGATTAGAACTTTTAAGTGTATGCAAACGAGGAAATTTAAGTGGCTTCCTGTGTGTATAATTGTATATAGGTTTTACTTCTTAGTGAAGGGGTTCTATTGGATACAATGGCTGGGATAGGTTTGGTGCATTAATTAATTATCGGGTTGGGTGGGGGCAGCTTGGCCTAGTTTTGGATGGATTTTCAATGATGTTAACAGAATCGAAAATGGTTCTCTGTTTTTGCCTGCCTGTCTGTATAGAGTCTAATTATGGTGTCTGCCTGTAGCCACCGACGTAATGTTACAGGAAAATGGGAGTTGGGAAATCAGGTTGTGGGACCTTTTTGGATTCGAAGTAAATTACCAGTAGACTTGTATTGTCGTGCAGCGCCCGAAGCCCAGGTTAGAGGTGCTGTTTTGGGTGAGGGAGATATCTCCCTCACAAGAGTACCAACGTTCACTCACCATTAGATGTTGTTCAGTTTCAGAGAGAAGTGGAAAGGGAGAGAAAGAGAGAGAAACGAGAAACCAAACTCTGATTGTATTCATAATGAAAACTCACCGATTACATAACACATGGTTTTGATATTTATAGTAACACTGTGAGCTAGCTAAGCCTAACTAACTCTTAACCTTCTAACTAACTATTAACAAACATAATCAATTTTACTAATTACATCACATGGGTTGTTACCCGAGTAATACATATACTCCTATAGCCCCCTTGCAAGATCAAGGTGGGGGAGAAAAGGACCGCACATTGAGCTTGTCACGCATGATGCTAAACTGAGAAGATGAGAGCGGTTTGGTTAGCACATCAGCTATCTGACTGGAAGCAGGCACATGTACAACAGATAGAGCATTGGAGACCACCTTCTCCCTAACAAAGTGAATGTCTAGCTCCATATGCTTTGTTCTAGCATGCAAGATGGGATTGTGGGAAAGCAACACAGCACTTAGATTGTCACAATACAAACATGGCTTAGAAAAGGGAACATTCAGCTCACTTAACAATGATTGGATCCATAACAACTCAGAGGTGGCATGTGCCATGCTACGATACTCCGCCTCAGCAGTGGACCGTGCCACAAGAGCTTGCTTCTTTGAACACCATGAAACTAAGTTGGGCCCAAAAAATATGCAGTAACCGGAAGTAGAACGACGGTCATCCGGATCACTAGCCCAATCAGCATCACAATATGCAGTAAGGGGGAAACTAGAGGTAACCTTGTCTGCAGGTTTCAGCTCCAAACCATGAGTAATGGTACCCTTAAGATACCTTAAGATGCGTTTGACCACCTTCCAATGAGTGTCAAGGGGATGAGCCATGAACTGGCACACTTTATTTACACTGTAGGCAATTTCTGGTCTAGTGATGGTTGCATATTGCAAGGCACCCACCACTGACCTGTAGAGCTGAGGGTCTGAGAGAGCATCAGTGCCAAACTTTGAGAGTTTACAGCTGCTCATCATAGGGGAGTTGATAGGATTTGCATCTAACAGATTGGCCTTGGCTAGTAGTTCACGAATATACTTCCCTTGAGAGAGTAGTAGTGATCCCGTGGTGGTTCTTTTTACCTCAATACCTAGGAAATAATCCAGGTCCCCTAGTTGCTTAAGAGCAAACTTTGCATTCAGCTTCGTTATTAGACTTGAGATCAAAGCAGAAGAAGAACCAGTGATAATGATGTCATCAACATAGATTAAGACATACAAGTGTGAGCTGCCTTGAGTAAACGTAAACAGGGAGGGGTCACACCTACTAGCCTTAAATCCAAACTGAATCAGAACTGAAGTGAGTCGTTCATACCATGCACGAGGCGCCTGTTTCAGGCCATAGAGAGCACGTTGT
This sequence comes from Glycyrrhiza uralensis, assembly GCA_030159175.1. NCBI lineage: Eukaryota > Viridiplantae > Streptophyta > Magnoliopsida > Fabales > Fabaceae > Glycyrrhiza > Glycyrrhiza uralensis. The sequence goes on from BRZY01000006.1 coordinate 4,632,295, forward strand.
AACTTGCAAACAAGCTTTTTGTTGGAAGCTTCAAACCCAGGTGGCTGTTGCATATAAATTTCTTCACTTAGCAGACCATTCAAGAAGGCATTATTCACATCAATCTGCTGAATATGCCATCTATAAGTAAGAGCAAGAGTCAGAATCAACCGGATTGTGACAGGCTTTACCACTGGTGAGAAAGTTTCATTGAAATCAAACCCCTGCTGTTGATGAAAACCTTTGGCTACCAAACGAGCTTTGTACTTGTTAATGGAGCCATCAGGATTCTCTTTTATGCGATAAACCCACTTGCATCCTATCGCTTTTCTGTTGGTAGGAAGTTCCACCAGCGACCAAGTCTGATTCTTCATCAAAGCATCATACTCATCCTTCATAGCAGCTAGCCATTCTGGACTAGCAAGAGCCTGCTTAACAGTGTGAGGCTCACAATGGGCAAGTAATATTCTGGGCTTGAGACTGCCAGTTTTAGCCCGAGTAACCATTGGGTGAGTATTAGTAGAGGGTGGAATGAGAGGGACATGTGCAGGTTCGGGTGGGACATGTTCATGTGCAGATTCAAGTGAGGAAGTTTGAGATGGAGGAGTGGTAGTGGGACTTGACTCAACAGGGTCTGAAGATACATTGGGACCTTGATTTGAATTAATAGGACAATTAGTGGGATTAGGTGAAGGACTAGTAGTGGGTGTAGGACTTGAAGACACATTGAGACTTTGATTTGAGGTGGTAGGACCCGAGGACTGACTTGAAGCATCAGACAAAGGACTTGCTACATTACTAGAGTCCAACAACTGAGAAGTGAGAGGAATAACCGAGGGGTATTGAGCAACAGTACTTGGACTTGATACATTGGACAAAAAGAGATGCTCATAAGGGAAACGTGTTTCATTGAATTGCACATCTTTTGAGATATACACTCTTCCATCAACTGCTAAACATTTATGGCCTTTGTGATGTGGGGACAAGCCAAGGTACACACATTCACTGGACCTATATTCCATCTTGTGTCTATTATAGGGGCGAAGAAAAGGAAAGCATGAGCACCCAAAGGTCCTTAAACTGTGGTAATCTGGAAGTCTATTATATAAAGCGTGATAAGGTGAGGTGAAATTCTTTAAAGCAGTAGTAGGTAGGCGATTTATTAAATGGACAGAGGTGGTGAAACTATGGTCCCAGTAGGTGTAAGGAAGCTGGGCTTGACTCAACAAAGCTAGTCCCATTTCTACAATCTGACGGTGTTTCCTTTCAACAGTACCATTTTGGTGGGAAGTGTGTGGACAGGTTAACCTGTGAATAATTCCTTTTTCAGTTAGGTGCTTTGTGAACACACGGTATTCACCCCCCCAGTCTGTTTGTACAGCTTTAAGATTAGCTTGAAATTGGGTAGTTATAAGAGCATGAAATTGTTTAAAAGCTGTGAATGTGTCAGACTTGTTTTTGAGAAAATAAATCCAAGTAAACCGTGTGAAGGCATCAACAAAAGTGACATAGTATGAAAAACCACCAGTAGATTGGTAGGGTGCAGGCCCCCAAAGATCACTAAAAATTAATTCAAAAGGTGCATGATACTCAGTTTTGGAAGGGGGTGCATATAGGCGATGTGCCTTTGCCAAGCAACAAGAATTACAAAAATCTGATACACTTTTATTTTGATATCCAATATTGCATAAACTGAGTATAGTTTTTACAGCTTCACTATGAGCATGACCAAGGCGTCTATGCCAAACCGAAAATGTGGAAAAAGAATTACAAGAATTTGACAATGAATTACAAGAGTGTGACAAACTAGTATTATTTGACAAAGTATCAGATGACACAGTAGTAGTAGCAACTATAGGACTTGACTGAGATCGAAACTGAGCACCACATGATGAACCTTGAAGGAATTTCAGTGGCTGGAAACAGTACAGACCATCTGGACCTAAAGTACCTTGAAGAAGTACTTTATTGGACACCTGAGATTTAACAAAGCAACACTTAGGATGAAATTCAAAATATACATGATTATCTTGAGCAAACTTTGACACAGAAACAAGGTTTTTGGTAATATTAGGAACATGCAACAAATTATTTAATGACAAGGTGATATGTGGGTGGAGAGGTGAAGTAAAACTAGATGAGCCAATAGAAGAAATAGTTAAACCTTGTCCATTTCCCATGAGCACTTGGTCTGATCCATTGAATGGCACACTTTGAGTGAGGTGTTGTGAATCTGCTGTCACATGGTGTGAAGCACCAGAGTCTGGATACCAGACTTGAGAGTCAAACATGCGAGGAACTTGCACTTCTTGAGTAGTGGCAGCATACACACGAGGTGCTTGACTCTGTGAATTTGCCTGCTGATTAGCCTGCTGGTTTGATCCTTGAGACTGATTCTGATTCAGATTTTGAGCAATTTCAGGTGGTGGATCTGGTTGTACATAATCCTGATCAAATCTGTTCCAGCATCTAAAAGCATCGTGGCCATATCGAAAACAAATTTGACAGGTTGGACGTGGACCATTGCCATATCGTCCACCTCTTCCTCTGCCATTTCTACCACCACCTCTATTGTTTCTACCACCACCTCTATTGTTTCTACCACCACCTCTATTTGAATTGAAATTCTGTTCATCAGCAGACTCACGGTTACCAGGTCCTTGAGCAACATTGATGGAAACAGAACCTGTAGACAACTCACTTTTGTACTTTTCAAACTGTGCCTCTTGCACAAGCAGTAAGCTCTCAACATCAGCAACAGAAGGACAATCACTTCTACCATACATCATCATGATAAAAGGACCATAATCCTCAGGCAAACCATCCAGAATCGCATCCACTTGATCTTGCTCAGAGATCGGTTCACCAATAGCAATTAAGGAATCAGAAATTGCTTTGATTCGTAAAACATACTCACTAATAGATCTTGTGCCTTTCTTTGTGGTCTTTAACTCCGATCTGAGAGACCTCACCTTCGCCTTCAGCTGTGTGTAAAAGTGTTTATGCACCTTGTCCCACACCTGCCAAGAGTGCTTACAGCCAATTACACGAGGGAGGATTGAATCTGACAAAGAGGAGAGGAGCCACGTGAACAGCATCTGATCTTGCACAAACCAGCGCTGGTACTCCTCAGTCTCAATGTCTAGGGTTCGATCCATCTCATTTGCATACCGCAATGGAATGTTAGGGTTCACAACGAACCGATGAAGTTTATGCGCAGCAATCACCGCCTCCACCTGCTGGTTCCAGAGCAAGAAATTCTTGTCATCCAGCTTCAACGAGAGCGAATGAGTGAAGGAGTGAGGCGCTGGAGAGGACGGTTGAACAGGGGAAATCGAATCAGCCATGGCAGCAACAACACACGTTGCAGAAGAACACGCAGAAAGCACAGCGAATCAGAGAGGAAAGCACAGCGAAGCTAGGCCCCCAAAATGGAAGCTCTAGATACCATGTTCAGTTTCAGAGAGAAGTGGAAAGGGAGAGAAAGAGAGAGAAACGAGAAACCAAACTCTGATTGTATTCATAATGAAAACTCACCGATTACATAACACATGGTTTTGATATTTATAGTAACACTGTGAGCTAGCTAAGCCTAACTAACTCTTAACCTTCTAACTAACTATTAACAAACATAATCAGTTTTACTAATTACATCACATGGGTTGTTACCCGAGTAATACATATACTCCTATAGATGTATAAATAAATAAGTAAAATATTAAAAATGTGTGATTTATTGGCACGTTTACAGTCAAATAAAACATTAAAAGATGTGATTTCCTAACACATCTACGGTCAAATTTACTTGCACACGGGTGAGGGATTTGATTTACTCTCTTACCCCTAGAACCCACCCATGTTAGAAATGGTCATTTTATTTGATGTCTTCCTCCATAACATATCTTATACTCTTCTATCATGTTGTTTTCCATTGAGAAGGTCTCAAATCGCATTTGAGCAAAAGCTATTAGAGAGTAGCTTTTGTCTAAGAGCGGTTTGAAGACCGAAGTTTTAAAACCTTATTGTCCGTGATATGTTCTGTGACTTCTGTCCTCAATAATAGAGATTTCTAGTTAGAGGATAAATAACAGCTAGTAACAGAAGTGTGCTTTCGGAAGAAGGGATAGTTTTCTATTTAATATTAAACAATACTTGTTAGCTATTAATTTCTTTTGCTTTCTTGTTTTTTGGTGCTGGTAACTAGAAAGTAACCGAAGAAATCATAGTTAGCATTAGAAATACAGGGTATGAATTGCAGCCAGTGGGAAGGAATTAGCTACTTGTTGGTCAAATATATGAAGATATGCCTTTTACAATTTTTTCCATTGTTTGATAGGCTTAAATCAATATATCTTAATTCTTATGATTAACTTTGTTCTTAACTCGTTCTTTCTGAGTGAAAAATCATTTATAAAGTTCTGTTGTACTTGGTAGATAAAGAGATCAGGGTTGTATTTGATTAATGTTATTTTTTATTTGAAGTTGAATCTCCAAAGAAATTACAGAGTTGCTTTGGGAGTTTACGTTATTCAACAAAGCAAATATAACACTAAATTCTGACAATTCCCCTTTGGGCCTTAGTTGTGCATGCTGGTATGCTAGTCATAGCAAGCACGATCATTCATGATCAAATGCATCTCATGTTCTTGCTGCCGAACCCTGGGCTTTTCGAAGAATGTGCTACAATTGGATGTCCTGTTTTTCTTCTTGTATTCATGACATTAGAGTGAATTACCAATTTAGTCTTTAAAATATTAGGATTTGGGCACTTTGGGACAATTTTAAAACTAAATTGACTGTTCCAAAATGACTAATATCTTTTGAAATTTTGTTAATTTTACAATTTCAAAGACTTCAAGGGTGATTTACACCTACTTATTTTCAACCCTTAGGTTGATGACAGCAGGTTTCAATGGATGAAATGACTAAGGTCTTAAAACGGAAAGGAAACAAGGAAATCACTATGTTTACGTCTTGTTTATTTTATTTTGTTAAAGTGGGGTTGGCTTGGTGAATTTACGGACTCTTCATTTTCTTTTGACAGTAGCTACTGGAGATTTTGTAGTTGACTATAACTATTCTGCGGACGTGAGTTGAGTTGCTTTGAATGAGAATTTCTCCACTCTGTTCGTACAAGGTAGGGAAGACCAGCCTTCACACAAAAAGAAAGGTAGAACTAGATTTAAATTCAAGAGGCGCTGGACAAAATCGGGCACTTGCCTTGTGAAAGTTATTTATTGATTTGGAATTGGACTGTAAATCCTGATACAAGATGATCATATAGAAGTAATGTCTTCATAAGGCTCAAGGATCACCTTTTTGTCGCTAGTGATTAATCATTTTTAATTAAACGGTGGTATATTAACATGTTCAATTTGGCCACGTATCAATTTATTGATTGATAATTGAAATTGAAAACTTTTTTTTTTTTGTGAAAACTCGGTACTAAAGTAATTTGCAGAATGTTGCTTCAATCATATATGTAACGTACAAAATGACTACTAATCTTTACTTGGACATATTATGTTAACATATTAGACTTTTTATCAATGGATCATCAAAATCAAAACCAATACTACACTTATAAAGCGGGTTGAGCTCTTACTTAAGCCCTCAAAAAATATTTCTATTTATTCATATATAAATATAATATAATATTCTAAAAAATTTATATAAAAAAGTAATTAATTAATAAATAACGATAAAAATAATCAAATGTTTTCTCCTAAGTCCTAACATCAGAGCAGAGTCCCATTTGTTGATCACCCTCTCTTTCTGTAAATACTGATTAGCGATTTTATATTCCAAAAAATCATTAAAATAATTTTAAGTAAACTTTTATATTAATTTTGAAAAGTTATATTCTTTATTTATTTTTGATAAATTATATTCTTTATGTCTGAGTGAGTATATGTTGGTGGGCTCTGGAAACTTAAAATTATGTTGGGTCGGTATATGGAAACTAACCACACACACAGACTGGACCAAAAAAAAAAAAAAGTACACACACACAGGCACACACTATTTACACAGGTCGGAGAATGAACGGCATTGTTCTCCATTCCATCTATAGGAAACGACAAGAAAGAGGTGTCAAAGGAAAGGACAGAGGCCGTGGTAATGTGCTTTATGCAAACGCGTTGTGGACCAATAGCCATGAATGAATGAATGAATGAATGAACCTGTATAACATGAACATGATGAGTGATACTGATGACGGTAACTCTTCCCTCCCATGTACCATCACTTCACTCTATCATATGAACCGCGACTACCTTGATCGTCTTCCCAACTGAGCTTCTCATTTAGTGCTCACAACAATATCACCTTTTTTCTTTTTTTTTTTTTTGAATTCTAATGTGCCCTTTTTTTTATATTTGATAAAATAAAATATCCATTCTCCGTTCAACTTAATTTTGTTTTTAACAAAACGAGAAACACTACTAATATATTCTGTTTGAGGGAAATCGATGTGGATTCCATCTTTTTATAAAATGAGTCTCACTAAGTAAAAAAAAAAAATACTTAAATAGGATACACCTGAATTAGTGAAGGCATGAATTTCATTCAATAATATACTCACTCCGTCTTTAATTATAAGAGGTTTTTACCTAATTATCTTTTACCAAGAAAGTTAGTTAATATAGTTTATAACATTAAATATGTCAATAATTTGTATTTCCAAAATTATCATTAATAATAGTATCTCTCTCTTCTCATTTTCTATCTCTCATTTAATTAATGCATTACTATCTCTTTCTTCCAATAAATTAGGGTAATTTGGGTAAAAATTAATTAATGCATGACATATTTTCAAAAGTCTCTTATAAAAAAGGACAAACAAGCTTACAAATTTTTTTTTATAATTAAGAACGGAGGGAGTAATATATAATGCATCTAAAGGTATGTTGCTTGCTAGGGTTGCCCTTAAACATGACACCACGTCAACTTTTCAACTATAAATTGGCAGGGGTAGCTGAGTCATTTCGTTGCATTTTGTAATTTTGCGGTCTGGAGCTGAATAATGCAGGAGTGGGATGGACCTACACTGTAGATGAAGATAGAGAAGAAGAACTAGCCGTTGGGACTTTGGGGTGCGGACATGCAATAAAAGGAAAGAGTTTTTCTAACCTTCTTTCTAACCTCGTCATCATTGAAACAGAAGAATAAATAAAAGGAAAAAATAAAAGAAAATGTGCATAGTTTAGTTGTAAGGAAGGAAAAACTAGCCGTTTGTGTTTGTAATAAGAAAAACTAGGAAGCAACAAGAGGAGGGTTGTACTTGTACCACCCCACCTGACAAATTGTCTCCAGTTTCTGCTCTCTCTTCCCAACACAAGATTCCTCAACGCGCGCGCCCCACTCACACAATCTCTTATGACCATCACGTGCTTCTTCTCAGTTTGTTTACTCTCTCTCACTCTCTCTCTTCCCATTCCCATTCCCTCTCCCTTCAAAATAAAATCCTCCTCCAACAACCCCCTTTGTTCTCCTGTTTCATTTAATTTCTATGATCTATTTTCACCTTCACACGCTTCTCCTCCTCCACTCTCTTCTCTGACAAATACAAAACACAGTGTCTTATGGACACTACTAGAGAGAAGAAGAAGAAGAAGAAGAAGAAAACTGATCAAGTAAATCAATCACCTTAACTCAAAAATCTCCTATGTTTTTACTCTTGTTCTTAGTTCATTGATTGTTCTTCTGTTATTCATCTTATTGTAAATGGAGACCAAGGGTCTGAATCTGACTTCAAAATGTATTTTTTTACCATGACCCATGTCAGATTTTGCAACTTGGGATGAGAAATGCAGCAGATTGGCACGACCCACTTCATTTTTTCAGGTTGTTTCTCTGCTGCTTCTTCTGGGTACACTGTTTGTGGTTTCTTCTGCTGCTGCTACCAGTGAAGCCCGTTTTGGGGGAAGAGCGTTGGGATGGGGTGGTTGTGACACAGACAAACTTCTTGGCACTTCAAGCATTCAAGCAAGAGTTGGTTGATCCCAAAGGGTTCTTGAGAAGCTGGAATGACAGTGGCTATGGAGCTTGTTCTGGAGCTTGGGTTGGGATCAAGTGTGCTCAGGGACAGGTCATTGTGATCCAGCTTCCATGGAAGGGGTTGAAGGGGCGCATCACTGAGAGGATTGGACAACTTCAAGGGCTTAGAAAGCTTAGTCTTCATGATAACCAAATTGGTGGTTCAATCCCTTCATCATTGGGACTTCTCCTCAATCTAAGAGGGGTTCAGCTGTTCAATAACCGGTTAACTGGGTCAATTCCTCTTTCATTAGGTTCCTGTACATTGCTTCAGTCTGTAGACCTCAGCAACAATTTGCTCACAGGGACAATCCCTGATACCCTTGGGAATTCCACTAAGCTTTATTGGCTTAACTTGAGCCTCAATTCCTTCTCTGGTCCAATACCAGCTACCCTAACTCGCTTAACTTCTCTCACCTTCATATCTCTCCAACACAATAACCTCTCAGGTTCTATTCCTAGCTCATGGGGTGGTAGCTTGAGGAATGGCTTCTTTCGGCTTCAAAATCTGATCTTGGATCATAACTTGTTGACCGGAAGCATTCCTGCTTCTTTGGGCAGCTTAAGAGAACTCAGAGAGATTTCTCTTAGTCATAACCAGTTTAGTGGAGCTATACCAAATGAAATTGGAAGCCTTTCTAGGCTTAAGACAGTAGATTTGTCTAATAATGCCTTGAATGGAAGCTTGCCTTCCACCCTCTCAAATTTATCCTCACTCACCCTCTTGAATGTAGAGAACAACCACTTTGAAAATCAAATCCCAGAAGCTTTAGGCAGATTACATAATCTTTCTGTTCTAGTATTGGGCAGAAACCAATTTAGTGGCCACATTCCTCAAAGTATTGGAAACATTTCAAAGCTTAATCAGCTTGATTTGTCGCTGAATAATCTAAGTGGAGAAATTCCAGACTCCTTTGGCAATCTAAGTAGTCTTAAATTCTTCAATGTTTCTCATAATAACCTCTCTGGTCCTGTTCCGACCTTACTTGCCCAGAAATTCAACTCAAGCTCATTTGTGGGAAATATTCAACTATGTGGGTACAACCCTTCAACCCCATGTCCCTCACCAGCTCCTTCTGAGGGACAAAGAGTCCCTGCTGCACCTTCTGAAACATCAAAACCCCACCATCACAAGAAACTAGGCACCAAGGACATAATTCTCATAGTAGCAGGAGTGCTCCTTGCAGTCCTGATAACAATCTGCTGCATCCTGCTCTTCTGCCTGATCAGAAAAAGGGCAACATCAAATGCAGAGGGTGGCCAGGCCACAGGGAGAGGAGCTGCTGCTGCTGCCAGGACAGAAAAAGGAGTCCCCGTCACCGGAGAAGCTGAAGCGGGTGGCGAGAATGGAGGTAAACTGGTCCATTTTGATGGACCACTGGCATTTACGGCTGATGATCTCTTGTGTGCAACCGCGGAGATAATGGGAAAGAGCACCTATGGAACTGTGTATAAGGCAACATTAGAGGATGGTAGTCAAGCTGCAGTGAAAAGATTGAGGGAAAAGATCACTAAGAATCAGAGAGAATTTGAATCAGAAGTTAGTGTTCTAGGGAGAATTAGACACCCAAATCTTTTGGCACTGAGAGCCTATTACTTGGGACCTAAAGGAGAAAAGCTTCTGGTTTTTGATTACATACCTAAAGGAAGTCTTGCTTCTTTCTTACATGGTAAGTCTAGGTAGTTTGATGCAAAAACTTTGCCATGATCATGGTTTTTCATTTTTGTTTCTTTCTTGGGGTTACAGTGTTTGTTTATTTATTAACTCTAGTGTTTTCCAATTTTATGCAGCTCGTGGACCTGAAACAACAATTGATTGGCCAACAAGGATGAATATAGCACAGGGCATGGCTCGTGGCTTGTTTTACCTTCATTCCCATGACAACATTATACATGGGAACCTTACATCCAGCAATGTCTTGCTTGATGAGAACACGAATGCTAAAATAGCAGATTTTGGTCTTTCAAGGTTGATGACAACTGCTGCTAATTCCAACGTGATTGCTACTGCTGGGGCATTAGGATACCGAGCACCTGAGCTATCAAAGCTTAAGAAAGCCAACACAAAAACTGATGTATACAGTCTTGGTGTGATCTTGTTAGAACTCCTAACGGGGAAGCCACCTGGTGAGGCTATGAATGGAGTGGATTTACCTCAGTGGGTTGCCTCTATTGTCAAAGAGGAGTGGACGAATGAGGTTTTCGATGTTGAGTTGATGAGAGATGCATCAACATATGGTGATGAGTTGCTAAACACGTTGAAGCTTGCTTTGCACTGTGTTGATCCTTCTCCATCAGCACGGCCAGAAGTTCAGCAAGTCCTCCAGCAGCTAGAAGAGATTAGACCACAGATATCAGCAAGTGCTTCTGGTGATGAAGGAGCCATCCCTTCCACCAGTGAATAAATTGGGTGTCAAGCATCATCATGTGTGACAATTTTTGCATTATTTATGTTTCTCTTTAGTGCTAGACATAATCGGTAGAACAGTAGTTTATCTCATTCTTTCATTCTTATATTAATTTTTGCCTGTTTGAGTGCTTGTGGTCCGTACATACTGCTGTGTTTTAATGTAGTAAGTGTTTCCTCTTTAACACTTCATTTCATAATGGAAGAGTTATCGTCCAACTTGCTCCTCTCCTCCAATTTGTTATCGTCCCTTGATCTGTTTTCTTCCCGGTTTGTGTTAAATGCTATTTGTTCACATGCACACAAACGATGCAATCATTGCTGAAGGGAAACCAAGACATTCTCTTTACATAAAAAATAGGAGGCTAAAATGAGTTTTCAGACTAGTCCAAATTACATGAGTCTAGAAGGTGTCAATTGAGTCCACGACAAAAAAAAAATTCCATCAACTTATTACAAAGTTCGAAATTCCCTCCAATTGAGAAAGGAAGTTTAGCTTGCAGTAAATTTTAGCTTGCAGTAAATTTTATAGAAAGTAGAAACTATCATGAGGAACAAAATTTGATGAGTGCAGTAAATTGATGGATACAAACCCGACCATTATGAGGAACAAAATTAGTCAAAACATTTCCACATTGAAATTTAGAATGTCAGACAATAAGCTGCATATACAACTCTGGTTAGTTAAAACTAAGTTTGCCGAATGTTCAAAGTATTTCTATACTACATAAGCTTAAAATTAATTAATGAAACCAAAAATTTACAGCCAAGTACATTTTAGCTGCTGTCTCTTGAGTATGTAGCTGTTTCTTCTGCAAGCTTCTCCCACACGGCAGCCATCTTCTCCGCATAGCCTGCCTGTAAAATGCATGAGGTAGAATAATTACTGTTCTGAATCATAAATAGCCAAGCCATCTAAGAGAAAAGAAAGGATAAGCGGGGGGTTACTTGATTGACAACAAACCCACGCAGCATGCTTTGGAAGTCGTTATGCCTCTCCCTGTCAATTCTTTCAAGCTCACTCCTATTGTTTTCCTGCAAAGTTTCCACATTCACACTTCATATTATTGACATACTATTCCATGGTTCCATAAATTTTAATCAATTTTTTTTAATAGAAATATAAATTTGAATTAATATGAACAAAAATAGAAAAAGATAAGACCATCCAGCATGAGTTCCAACTCCCAGAACTCAACAAAAATGTAATTTGGAAAGTGAAAATTACTCCTCTCCTCCTCCTCCTCCACAGTCCTCTCACGTCATGTGATTTTCATAATTCCCCCTTAGCTCCATTGAAGCAACCCCAAAAGTCCCTTGTGATTGCATTATCGACCGCCAAGAAGAATAGAGATTCAAAATCCACCGTAAGTGAATAAAAGAAGATATGGTGGTATATGGAGAAAACTGTAGTATTTTGGCTTTCGGGGAAAGTCAATCAAGCCCTATAGAATCTACTCTGCCACTGAGATATAGTGTCAAGATTTCTCCCTAGGCTAATGTAACTGAACACATGAAAACAAAGCAAACAAAGACAATAATCTTCAGAATATGGCGAATATGGATTATGGAGGCATGAATTGTATGGTGTGCTAAAGGAAAAAAAAATAGAGATCTCAGTTCTAAAAATGAAAATATGTTAATATGTGGGGGGTGGGAGAGTTCAAAGTTGCAAGAATACAGCTGAATCTGAGATGCTAAGGGAGGATCCAAAAATTACCTTGATTCGTTCATACTCTCTATCTGCACAAGTTTTAGCATTCTCAGTTACTCTAACGGCTTCTTTCAACTCTTCAATTTTCCGCATCCTAGACTTGTCTCCACCAAATATTTTGGATGAAGCAACTTCGAGCTTCTCAATCCGTGAATGTAAAGAAGCCAACTCCGATGAGAGTGTTTGAACCGTCAACAATGCACTTGATCGGTCAGAAAATGCATTGTTGATGGCTAGCATTGTCCCAAGGTATTCATGTAGTTTATCCTGAAACATACAGAAAATATTACTCATCAACAACAGGAAAGAGTTGGGGATTATACTAGGAGGCTACCACATAGTTTCCGTCATAGGTTTATATATATGCTAAAAAGTTCTATCATAAGTAATTAGAACTTGCACTTACCAAATGTTTGATTGTTTGCGTATTCAGCTCTCTATATAACCTGCTTGCTTTAACAGCTGCAGTTGCTACATTTCTCATGTCGGCAGCTCGTACTCTCTGAGATTCAAATACTGCTTCTTCTGTCTCAAATTTAGTAAGTTTCACAAAAGCCAACCCCAGTTCACCCATTGTTTCACCCATGTCTTGCTGAAACTTGACAAGGGATTCAGCCTGCAAAATCAAGCCAAGCAATCAGGAAAAAAACACCACCATTCCAATACAACTCATTCAATTCCACATGACAAAAATGGTAATGCAATTCCAAAAAGGAGAATAATCTGAACAAAACCCCATAAAACACAGTGACACTAGAATAGGAACGTTTCTAAATTCAACCAACTATTATATCATGTTTGGTAAAGAAACTCAAATAGAAGGAAGACTTGACACAACAGTTAAGAGTTCCTACCAACTAAGTGCATGCATTGCATGTTTGGGTTTCAATTTGAAAAAGCTCAAGCGTAAATCCACATTTGATTCATTCCCAACTGAAATCCAACTACACTATAAGAGGTCACGAGGACTATCTAGAATAAACCCACAATGAATCCAACCCTCACCGGACTCCACTACAATGGGAGCTTTGCAGCATGAAGTGCATGTTTGGTTCAGTTGGAAGATTGCAAAAATACATTTGAATTCAAGTAACTATGGAGTTCCTTTTGGACAATCGTAATCAAGTGTACATTTGCAACTAAAAACCAAACATGCACTCAAACAAAATAATGGGTTTTGTTCTATTTAAAAAAAATAAATCAAAAGCTCTATATGAGAAAACTATGATAAACCTGCTGAGAAACAGAGCTGAGTTGTTGTTCAAACTCCATCAACTTCTCCTTCTTCTCCATGAAGTCCTTATCTTCCTCAACAACCAAGGGTTTAGCAGCACCCCAATCAATTGCAACAGACTGCTTCAACTCCTTGAAGATCCTAAACAAGTCCCTCCCACTCCTAGCAGGCTGAGCCACATCACTCACCTCCACAGCCACATGCTCCGCCCCACCGAACAGCTGCCGGGGGAGCTTCACCGCCCCGTCAAGCATCCTCGACGCGACATCGGTGCTCCTCGGCAGCGGCAACTTCCCCTTAACCTCCAAAAACAACCTCAATTCCTCACTCTTCCCAATCACAGGGTGTGACCCCAATTTCCTAAGGTACCTCTCCAAAGCCACCCTCCTTTGCTCCACAAACTCACCTTTCTGCATCACCTGCCTCTCCACCGTGCTCTTCTCCGGCCTCACCGGAATCACGTAACCGCGATAAACCTCCGATAACCGCTCCGAAAGCGTAACAACCTCCCGGAACCTTCTCCGGACGCTGAATTCGGAACCCGCGCCGCCGAATTCGGGCTTGTTGGTCCTCGTCGTGATGAGGTACGTGTGGTAGGTGGTGCCGCCGGGGACGAGGGAGTTCGTGAGCTCTTGCTCCTCCTGCGGATCGGAGACGGAGATATGGAGGTAATCGGATCCGGATCGGGTCGATATTTCTAGGGTTTGGTCGTTGTTGTGGCAGTTGTTGGAATCGAACGAGGTGAAGATTGCATCGGCGTAGGAGGGAGGGTCGAGGAACGAGTTGAACGGGGAGTTAGGACTCTGCGGCGTTTGACGGTGGCCGGAGGAGGAGGAGTCGCCGTCGTCGAGGACCAGAGATTCCATCTCATCGTCTTGGGAAGCGCGAAGAACATCGTGAGGTTGTTGTTGTTGTTGTTCGTAGTGATCTTCTTCGTTCATCATTGTTTTTTTTTTCGTATTATTATTATTATTCGATTGAAATTAGGAGCTTTTGGTTTGATCGGAGATGGGTTTGCGGTGGTGATTCATCGTTGGAGAAGAAGACGGAGACTGAGAACGAGCGAGTGGGTTGTGAGTTTGTGGCTCGGGGTGTTTCTGTTGAGTCAACTCAGAAACAGCCAAAGCTGTGGCTTCGGGTACTTCAATGTTCAATCGCATGCGTGGGTGCCACCTGATAACTTGAGAAACCCGTTTTTTCTTATGTGTCACGAGTTACGACCCGGGAAGCGGAAATAATAAAAAAAAGTGCTTTTTTTTTATTCAATTCAATCTGTGAATTTGGTAAAACTAGGGGCAGAATGCAAATGCCAAATGGGTTTAATTAGTTCTACAAAATTTGAACTGGATTAGTGACTGATTCTTTCCCTGTTATGCAAATTCTCTTAGGTTCTTTTATTTTTGGCCAAGAATTCTCTTAGGTTCTCTAGCTTGTGTTATGATGGTTATTACTTTGAGTTTTGCAATTGAATCTTTGATTTCTATCTGGCTTCTTTTCCAAAGAATAATCCAATTCTAGCATGGCTTTGTTTTTATTTTCACGGCTATTATTATTATTATTATTATTATTTCAAGCACCCATCATTATTACATAAAATAATCATTTTTAACTTTAATTCCTTTACTTACTAAGTTGCCTAATTTTTTAAAATATGATTGGAACTAAAGATGTAGTCAAGAAAAAATGAGGTTAAATTAGAAACAATAATTATATTTAAACACCTACTTATTTTTAACACTCATCCAACACTATATCTCTTTTTATTTCTCTCTTCTTATTACATCACTCATTTATCATATCTATCATTTTTATCTCTCTTATTCCTATCTCTCTCAAGTGGTAGAATGACATATGGGTGTCCAATGATTATTTTTGAATTAAAAATTCAATTGAATAATGCCTAACAATAACTCCAAGATTCTTTTATTATTATCTTCCACGTTTTAATGTTTTTATTGTGCCTCTCAAGGTCGATATGTCAAATAAGAAAAATGTGCTAGGATTTATGTCATATAAAAATTGAGTTTAATTTTCATGTACTGTCAGTACAAATTTTTTTTACACATGTATTCAATTATATCTCACTCTAGTGCAATTTTGCAACAATATTTTCTAAAATATCTATATAAATATCTACATGGTGAGATCTGATTGGTTGTCTGTGTAAAAAAAATTTACACTGTCAGTACATATCAATTAAATTCATAAAAATTTATTTCATTATAGATGTGATGTGGCATTTTTTATTTTTTTAATCTATTGCCTCAATTATTTTTCTTGGACATTCTGCTACAGCCTGAACAAAACAAAAATTGTTGCACAACCTGCTTAATTCAATGCACGGGGAATAACAATAATTGTTGCATCATGCATCAATAATTATTAATTACCAGTACTGCATTGCTGTGATTTATTCTTAGTGTTCAAACTAGTATGTCAAGACTTTTTTTTTTGGTCAATTAGTATGTCAAGACTTTAATTGATATGCCCGCAATCAATTGGCGTAGTGGGCCTGAATGATCTTTTGTCATTCAAAATAATTCAGCTTATTGACCAAAAAATTAATAATTCAGCTTGTGCTAAAGAAAACACTTATTGATGGACTTTTATTTGTTAATCAAGTGGTCACACTGATCATATGAGTCATATGACAAATAGTAAATTGGCTTTTCTCATATAGGCCCTGTTTGGCATAACAATTTATTCTATAGTTTATGACATAAGTTGTATAACCTATTTTTATAATCAAAGAAAAAATACGGTAAAACTTATTTCATATAAGTCATAAGCTGTTTTGATAAGTTATCCTGAGTAGCTTATTAAAAATAAGCTCAAAACAGCTCATGAACCAGTCATAAGCTGTGTTTGTAAGCTCTACATAAATCAATCCAAACAAACCCATAATTTCTATAAGCTAAAAGCTTTTTATGCTTGTTAGAAGCAAAATGTAACATGCCAGACTCAGTAAAGGTCTCTGTGACAATAGGTGAGCAAAAATGATGGCCCTGCTATATATTAAGATGCAATCATGCAAATCCGTTGTTAATCAGGCCAATTTAGAGGGAGAGATTTACAATGAGAGTGATAGTGATGGACTTTTCTTACGTAGGCTAAGACTTATTAGGAAGCTAGTTATTTTATTTTATGTATGTTACCATATGAGTAGATAGTTTGAGCTTGTTTGGAAACAAAAACTCTAGTTTTTGACTTATGAAAAAATTAGTTTTATTTTGTATCTTATTTTTTTTCATATATACACAAGAGAAAAAGTTATTAAATAGTCATTTATAAATAGATAAGTATTTTTAGAGAAGTTAAAAAAGATAGTTTTTAAAAAATGTGAAGAGCAAAAGTTAATTTTAGTTTATATGAGAAATTGTTAGTTAAAAAATACATGTTAAATGTGCTTATGGAGAAGTTTATCAAAACTGTGTCTTAATTTGTTTAAGTAAATAAACCCATTCTGGTTTACAATCCTGGATTCTGCCAAAGAATGGGTAGAAAACCAAGTTTACACACTCAATGTATTTTGTACATATAAGTATGTTTTACAATCAATGAAATCAGATTTTGGTCTTTTGGCCCAACAAAGTGGTATGAAGAGTTCTATTGATCTTAAGGATCGTGTGAGTAAAAGAAAACCAATATGGAATCCTCTAAACAAACAAACCAAAAATACCAGAATGGTATCCAACAATAACTCAATTACCTCCACCTCATATATATATATTTGCAGGGAAAAATTATGATTTGTGAGATGTGAAAATTAAAGCTTATCTAAGAGTATTATCCCCATTCTGGTTTCTATTGTATTGTTTTAGTCTTCTTTTAAAGGCTCTTATACTCCTTTAGACTACAACAGATTTGAGATGCCATTAGGAAGTTGGATTGTTGTGTGCAAAAGGCCTCAAATTATATTTCAACCATTTAATTCTATATTTGAAAATTGCCACAGAAGTTAAAAAAAATATTTACTTAATTGCATATTAGCACTTAGTAGTTTGCTAATCTCACTTAATGCTCCCTCCTCCCTTTGGTTTCCCTCCCTCTCTGCCTTCTATATACCACTTTGTGTTATGCAAATTGTGAGAGTAGCTTCTGATAGAGTAGTATTTTGGAATTACCTTACACCACCAAATATGAAATCATCTCATACTCCCACTTTAAATCTGAGACAATATGGTGCATTGTCATATTTCTCTATCAGTCTATCTTTCTAAATTTATGTTAGTGTATGTAGAAAAACTCCTGTATCTCTGTGAAGATTGAGTTTTAATTACTTCTTCTATGTTTTCCACTTCTATTCTTTCATTCATTATCCATACATAAAGTATTTCAACAATCTACTTTAACTCTGTTTAAGGAATCTCCCATTTGTTATTCTTTTCATCAATATAGAATAAGCTATTCTTTTCCATCAATTCTTAAACGTTGACGGCGGAATTAAATTAAAAATTGCCCAAGTTCGCACCCACTTATAACTAACCATGAAAACGAAAACCCAAGAAATCAAACAAAAGATGGGGAATAATTATTTTACCAGAAAAAAAAAATGAAAAAGCTTTAGAGAGAGAGACCAAGTATCTGCAAAATTTGACAAGGAATTGAATTGGTTTCTGCTCTTGTGTCATTTCTCAGCTTTCTCAATCTAATTTTTTTCCCCACATTATGTATGACCACTTTTGTTTGAAGCACTTTTTATTTTTCATTTCTTAAGAGTGAGAAAGTCAGTAACAAACTCAACCAACTTTTATGTCTCTTTCTATATTTCTTGTTCACCTATCGAGTCCTAGCCATTTAGTTGCTCTATCTCTTGTGTGTGTTAATCTTTTGTCACACTCATGACCTTCAGTTTGACACGCTTTCGTTCTCAGTGTCTAACGGTTTTGTGACAAAACAAAATAAATGGTCTTTGGGGACTTGGCTAGATGTTGTTATCAACTTAATTAGATGTAGCCATCATCAATCCTTCGTTATGGCACTAATCTGACAAGGCAATAGGAAAAGATCTTCCCATAAAGATATATAGCAGAGGAGAAACACTCCATCTTACTTGTGATTTAAGATTTATAAGTTGTACGAATTTTCATATTAAGACTTGTCCAAGCGTTAGTTTTCATGTCCTTTTCGATGTCAAAGCATAAATGTATAGAAGATCCTCATCCTCACAAGGGTTCAGATACCTAAATTAACAATGCAAGTATGCAAATATCGGTGTGTTTGGATTTCTATTAGAAAAAATGATCTAATGTATGTTTGATGAAGACTTAATTGCACTTTTAGTCTCCCATTTATTATGATTGTGTAGTTTTGGTTCTAGATTTTAATTGCGCGATTTTGGTTCCTCAGGTATTCCAGCTGTTATAATCAGGTTTATCCGTCACTGCGTCATTCAATTTTCAACACCAATAATCTACACAGCATACATGAGACTGATTTGAAGCTGTCGGGCCACCTTAGAAGCGTATTGTCAAAAAGATTCTCAAAGCAAGCCAAGTAATACACGTGATGCAGTACATATTGTTGAAAATCTCTGAATGAATTGGGTCCCCCAATTATCTCAAGTGTTGCAATTAAATCCATTTGACACTATATCGTCCAATTCTTAACATCTAGAGCCTACATAACACAAATGGGATTGATTAATTAACAATGAGTTAGGCCACCTTAGCACTGATGCCATGACAAGTATATACCCTCACAAGTAAAAAAAATTAAACAACATGCGTGTATCACATGTATTGCTGATTTGCTTTTAAAATTTTTCTGGCAACCTGTACCATATCAAAGTGACCTGATTTAGTGTCAAATTTGATCAATCCAACGTATGCCACATGGATGTCTCCGGATGTTAAAAATTGGGCGGCATACTGACGAAGGAAACTGATTACAACATTTGGAAAACTTGGGAATTCAATTAGTTCAACTGGAAAATAGGGGACCAAAACTGCACAATAACAAAAATTGGAGGACCAAAAATATAATTAAACCTTTTTTATAAGCAAAAATATATTAATATCGTAGCTAGATAAAAACACAAATTAAATGTGCATTAACCATACAAAAGAAAGAATCCTAAGAGCAATACATGAGACTCTAATTAATTCCTTATGATAGGTCATTTTATTAATTTGAAGTTTTCATTAACGGTGTCGGTGAACAGATCGATCCCAATTTTTTTTTTCTTTTCAAATTCATACCATTGATTTGTATTTTTTTATTTTAAAAATAAAAAGTATACTAAGGATACAATTCATTATTAATAAGTTAATGCATGGTTAGCGGAGACCTATTGTAATAATTAATAAATTAAAGGATTAATTGAAATGATCATGGAAGTTATAAGTGTTTATTCATAGAAGGCATAAAATTTATGGTGGTTCTAATTTTTCAAAATGAATAACATTTGGAGAATCAAACAAACAGACCAGTGGTCGAAACCTTATGCTGTGACATTTTAGTTTAACATATGTGTCGCTATTAATTGGGATCCCCCAATGTTCGTCAAACCGCGTTCAAAGTACGTATCTATGAGAATGACTGGTTTTTGGGTGTCATATTGATCATCCATGTTTGAATATTTTGGGAGACAGGCCACCTAATTGAATACTCTTAAGTTACATTTTTCATAAGTATCCCTAACTAAATTCTTGTTGGAACCAATCGAATCACTTCAATTCAACGCACTATATTTTATTACCCCTTTTCACATTTTAATATGTTAGTTACTTCCCTATCAATAGACACTGAAATACAAATCCATTTGCCTCTAGTTAGTATACGTACGCGTTAATTTTGAATTACTATAGCCACTTAAAGGAGAAGAAAAGAGCCTAACATATATCCAATCCTCCTCGGCAAGAAATTAATAGCCTTTCTAACTTTAAACTAGATCAATTAATATATCATGGCAATGTTTAATTACTTAAACGATTACCGGGTTTTTTAAGGAGCGGTCTATTTTCTCCAACCACCGAAACAAAGAAAAAGTCAAATTGGACTAAACGCAAAATTAATTTGCACTCTTTACACGTTCGAAACTTATAAGGTTTATAATTAGATTATACTCAAATCCCAAATGACAAGAATAACTAGAATAAAAAGGAAAGCGTGTTATATAGTTTGACGGCGGCAAGGTTACTTATGAATCATTCTACAGGTAAACCATCCGATGCCATATGGTAATTATTGATTTTGACTACAAAAAGAAAGATAAAAAAGGTAAATTCAAAAGTACAAGACATTTATTGAGAATTTTAAAACCTATTATTTTGGTCCCCATTTTTTGGAATACAGGTCTCGTATAGTTTTCTATTGAGGGTATTGTGAGGGAATGTGACATGCATGAGAGACTACATGTATGATAGAGTACATGTGACATATTTCAAAAAAAATTTAAATTAGTCATTTTAAAATTAATTGAAAGACTAAAAATGAATTTTATTCTATTTAAAAAAACTAAAAATATATTTAACCTATTTTTTTAGCCGGTGTCTATGAGACGCAGTGTACTCCTCTCCACCAGATAAAAAAAAAACTTTGTGCTTTGGTTTAAGCACCTATCAAATGTCATGCTTACATGAGAAAGAGGATGAGATTGCACCGCGTGATGAATGCTAATTAAAAATAGGATCAGTATAATAAAGCTCGTCTTATTCCCTTGACAAATTAAAGTGTCAAAATAATTATGCTTTGCGAAAAAAATCAACCTCTAAATGAAGACTTGTGAAGCAAGCATTCGTACGTGAAGATAATTAACTAGTGGGTGCAACAACTTTTTATAGGGTTGAACTAAGTTTTTCTTGAGGTATATCTCACCACTTAATTTTGCCGTAATAGAACCTAATCAGCCAACCTAAACGACTCTATAATCAATCTCCACTATAAAAAGCAATCCTCTCCCACTCTTACTTCCATTGCAATTTGCAATTCCTTACAACCATCATTGACACACACACACACACACACACACAGGTGATTATTGCTATACTCTAAACGATGGAAGCTCTCAACACCATTTCCACCAATGGAAAATACCCCATCATCTTAACCATTTTTGTTCTCTTGGCTTCAATATTAATGTCTTTAGCTAATGCCAAAATTCAGGAGCACGAGTTTGTTGTACGCTCTCTTTCTCTTTCTCTTTCTTAAAGCCCTTTTCTTATTAATTGCTAGCTAGCTATTTTTGTTTTCCTTTTTCTTCACTTAGTAAGATTAAATACTTTTGCCATGTGTATGGAGACAGGTTCAAGCAACTCCAGTGAAGAGGCTGTGCAACACACACAGCACCATCACGGTGAATGGACAGTTCCCGGGCCCAACATTGGAAGTCAACAATGGAGACACTTTGGTCGTCAAAGTCACTAACAAAGCTCGTTACAATGTGACCATTCACTGGTAATTAAACTATCATGCTACCACTTTTGGCTTCACTTCCACCCACAATTAAGGAAAAACCTTTTTCTTTTCTCATTATTAAGCAAAGAGAGTAGTATTAAGAAGAAGAGTACTACTCATTGGAGAAATTAACAAGACTTTCAAACATCAAGTAAATCTAGGATATTAATATACCATTCAGAAAATAAAGGCTGGAAAAACATTTTATTTTTCAATTTTGTTTGCACTTGTGAGAATTGAATGCAAGACACATTTTGCATTTTCATAAAAAAAATTACAAATGAATGATTATGATTAATTAGTTGAGTGTAGGCAATTGGGGATATATGTAATTGGTTTAATTTTAAAATAATTTTTAGATGGCTTATTTTTGTTGATAATTGGTTTAGGCATGGGGTTCGCCAAATCAGAACTGGGTGGGCTGATGGGCCAGAATTTATAACCCAATGTCCCATTCGTCCTGGAGAAAGCTACACCTATCGGTTTACGATTCAGGGACAAGAAGGCACACTTTGGTGGCACGCTCATAGCTCATGGCTAAGAGCCACCGTTTATGGAGCTCTAATCATTCATCCAAGGGAAGGAGAGGCCTATCCTTTCCCTAAGCCAAAGCGTGAAACACCCATTCTTTTAGGTAATGATTGTATTTCACATATAAATGTAAATATATACAACTAAGTAATTATTAATCAATGATGACATTGACGAAAACACGGAGGGAAAGATTAAAAAATTGTTTCCTTTTTCTTTTTGGACTATTAAGATTATATTCATGATTAAGATGTTTTAGCGGTGGAATTAATTAATGATGATGATATTATTACAGGGGAATGGTGGGACGCAAACCCTATTGATGTTCTGAGACAGGCTCTGCAAACAGGAGCATCGCCGAATATATCTGATGCATACACCATTAATGGTCAACCTGGTGATCTTTACAAGTGCTCTAGCCAAGGTTTGAATAATTTCTTTGTTGATTTTGAGTCAACTCATCAACATGTCACATGTTTTGGTTAAGTAATTAATTACTAAAAAAAAAATAAGGCTTAAATATGTTTTTGGTCTTTCATATTTGTCTCTCAAATTTTAAAAATATTTTATTAGTCCTCAATTTTATGAAAATATGTCACATTTAGTCCATGACTGGACTCTGTTAAGTTTATAATTGTTTACGTGGCAAACGACGTTACACGTAAGCACTTACTATGTATCTCACTTATCGTATAACTGGCATTCTAAGTGGGTTCAATTGGCAATAAAATAATATAATGCAGGCACCAACATTGTTCCAATAGATTCAGGAGAGACCAACCTTCTTCGGGTCATCAACGCTGCACTCAACCAACCCCTCTTCTTCACAGTTGCCAACCACAGACTCACAGTGGTGGGTGCTGATGCCTCCTACATGAAGCCCTTTACCACCACAGTCCTCATGCTAGGACCAGGCCAAACCACCGATGTCCTCATCACAGGTGACCAACCCCCATCACGTTACTACATGGCCGCACGTGCCTACCAATCTGCCCAAAACGCCCCCTTTGACAACACCACAACAACTGCTATCCTTCAATACAAATCAGCCCCATGCCCTGCCAAGGGTACTTTGGGAAATTCAATTAAGCCAGTTATGCCTTCTCTCCCTGCTTATAATGACACAAACACTGTCACTGCCTTCAGCAAAAGCTTCAGAAGCCCAAGGAAAGTTGAGGTGCCCGCAGAAATAGATGAAGATCTCTTCTTTACCATTGGGTTAGGACTCAACAGTTGTCCACCGAATTTTAGTGCAAAACAATGCCAGGGACCCAATGGGACACGTTTCACTTCTAGCATGAACAATGTCTCTTTTGTCCTCCCAAGTACCTTCTCCATTTTGCAGGCTCATCACCTTGGGGTACAAGGGGTCTTCACCACTGATTTTCCTGCGAGGCCTCCGGTGACATTTGACTACACTGGCAACGTGAGCCGTTCATTGTGGCAACCTATTCAGGGGACTAAAGTGACGAAGCTGAAGTTTGGGTCGAGGGTACAGATTGTGTTGCAGGACACGAGCATTGTCACCCCTGAGAACCACCCCATTCATCTTCATGGGTATGATTTCTACATCGTGGCAGAGGGGTTTGGGAATTTTGACCCCAAGAAAGATGCTTCAAAATTCAACCTTGTTGATCCACCCATGAGGAACACGGTGGCTGTACCTGCTAATGGATGGGCAGTTATAAGATTTGTTGCTGACAACCCAGGTAAATTTACCTCAATTCCAATTTTGCATTATCTTAAAAACAAAGAGTTTAATAATAACCAATTAATGAGTCTCTTCTTGATAAAAACAGTAAATAAACTAATAAACAAAACAACTTTAATTAGGAATAAAAAGAGTTGAGGAAATGACATACGTCACAACTCACAGTCTGGGATGTTATATGTATCACAATTTGAGAAATCAGTACCTACTTTCTCATATATAGAAATAGATAGACCGCAGAGTTTTACATAAATATCCAATCATATTTCACCATCACATCTACTATAAAAATAAAATGAAATATGATTAAATTACTATGTAAAATGGTAAAATCCATTTGCAATGTAGGTGCATAGTAATTAAAATCATAAAATAAATGACTCAATGAATTATTTGATGTCTGATGTTATCATATAATTTGGCTGATGTGATGTGTGTAGGTGCCTGGATTATGCATTGTCACTTGGATGTTCACATTGGATGGGGTTTGGCCACTGTGCTACTGGTAGAGAATGGAGTAGGGCTGTTGCAATCCATAGAATCCCCTCCAGAGGACCTGCCTCTCTGTTAGGATAATCATAATTACCAATTTATCATCAAAATTGTTACCCCAGTTATCAGGGTCGTAATTTTTCTTATTATATAGTTTGGAAGTTCATTCTTTGTTTCCCTCCCTGCATTGGGGTTTTTTTTAATTTTGCTCTTTTGCTCTGTTTCATTTTTCTTTTCACATAGAGATAAGATAAATTGGGTTTAGAAAAGATGGTGATGTGATTTCAACACAATTGCCATCTGATATATTCTCACAAGCCCGATTGATTAAATTGATATATTAGATATTTTGTTATTTCTCCTTGTGATATTATGTTATAACCAGAAGATAGATTTTGATTATGGTTGTTCCTCTCTTTCCTAATCTCTGAGGTATATATTTTTGTGGGTGAAGGGCTAAGCATAATGGAGTACAACATTAAAAAAAAAAATCACAAGTCACTCAATATCAAATATGAAATCACAAATTACCATCAAATATCGAAAACTACAGAGCCTAGTAGCCCACTAACCATTTTCTTTTATGAACAATAAACTACTAGCAGGGTAGGACTTTGATCATTTATTTCCAAAATGACGTTGGAAATTTAAAATGATGAACACTGGAGAAAGAAGAATATGTAAATTAGTATTACAAAATCTAGCACAATATAACTTAAACTAACAACCTTAATTAAGTGCATCATAGAAAGTCTAGTTAAGTGTTTATTCACAAATTATTCTGATGAGCTTATTAATATAAGGGTCTGGTTGGATAAACAGTTTATTTAAGCATTTATGACATAAACACTTATATGTATAAGCCATTTTTATAATTGAAGAGAAAATGTAGTGAAACTAGTTTCATATAAGCTATAAGCTATTTTGATAAACTATCATGGGAAACTTATGAACTAGTCATAAGCTGTTTTTATAAGCTCTGTCAAACACGCTGACAAGTGTTTATGTCAGTAAATAAGCTCTGCATAAACCAATCCAAATAAGGTCTAAGTTGAAAACAATTTATGGACATGTTGCTTTTATAAGTGTATCCAATCCAAAGACTAATATAAATACTTATGTCATAAGATAAATTCAAATAAGCTCTAAATAATCTCTCTTAAATGCCCCTAAATCATTTTGGTAAATTACAGTACACGGCAAATTGTTGAACTTGGACTGGATATGGTGTTACCATCATATCAATTTTACAAAATAATAATAATAATAATAATAATAATAATAATAATAGTGCACAGAATAATTTCAAGTTGATGGATTAATTAAAGAGCCAATGTTTTTCTGTGTTAGATGACCAAAAATACTAATACCGGTTTGACTAGGTTGAGGAATTAAAGAGATATTGAGGGGTAAGCAGCTACCATACCATGTCATTCTTCTTCTTTTTTTTTGGATAACAAGCTACCATACCATGTCATTCTGATGATGCATACAAAACTAGTATATATATAATCTCGATAATCACACAAGTTACTTTGAAAACATGCATAGAGAATGCTAGCTTCTTCGGACAATTTTAGGAAAACATATTGTCAAATTGTAATGTTCAATTACAATTAAGTAAAGGTCAATGTGGATACAACGGCGATAGTGGACACGTTACATGTTACATAAGAAGTCAATCTATACAAGAAATCTGAGGACTAATGCCCCCCAAAGACAAAATACTCTGGCCTCCAACTCTTTACTTTTGCGAACAAAACCAAGAATTGAGATAAAGACAGAAAGTAATTAGATTAATGTCTGTGTTTTCTGTTGAAGTCAACGTGTACTATTTTGGCAAGGCAATGCAAGCAGAATTTTTATTACACAAGTTAAACTAGAGACGGTACAAGTTTCAGGGTATCAGGCATTAATAGTCCCTTTAACTAGAGTGAATCACCAAATTGGTACTTGAAATTATATGGCATTATTAACAAGGTCCTTGAAATTATTAATACATTAAAATAGTCTTTGAAATTGAGAATTCTCAATTACATTAGTCATTTTGGGTCAGTCAACTTAGAGCATGTTTGGATTGCAGTTTGGCCTCCTTAAAGGTACTTTTAGATTGCCAAACCCAGTTTGTATCAGTTTTTATGATATTTGATTTTCAGTTTCAAAACTCAGTTTGGCCCCAAACCCAGTTTGAAGTAAAAGGGACAATAGAGTTACTTCTCATTTTTACTTTTCCGTTTGGATCATTAATAAGAAATAATTACACATTTAGAAGTGCTTTTAATCAATATCATCTAAACAAAATTCACTGTCTAGCATACTTTTAAGACAAAAGTATACAAACATAAATCAAGTTAGAGTAAACTTATTTTTAATCAAGCTTGGTTTGCAAACTGAGTTTGCTCCAAACTTACTTTTACCAACTTTAATCCAAACACACATAGTCTCTAAAATTGTCCAATAAAGACTAATTTGATCGAAAATTTTCAATTTTAGGGAATAATTTCAAATATTAATAATTTTAAATACTAAATTGACAACACCCTACAATTTCAATGACCGAATTAGGGATTCACTCTTCCTAAAAACCTTGTCAATGTCTGAAATACAGAATATTAACATAACTAGTAGGTAGTAAAAATAAGACCATTTATGTATTTTTACCTAGGAAGGCATGGAATAGAAAACGGCCCAAGAGA
This sequence comes from Glycyrrhiza uralensis, assembly GCA_030159175.1. NCBI lineage: Eukaryota > Viridiplantae > Streptophyta > Magnoliopsida > Fabales > Fabaceae > Glycyrrhiza > Glycyrrhiza uralensis. Next base: position 4,659,493 of record BRZY01000006.1, read on the forward strand.
ATTTTACTTTGTCTATTCTATTTTATATAACATATTGAAGTGTATGGTTTTCATGAGAATGAGATTTGCATGTAGAACAGCGGAAGCATCATAATCAGGTAGACTATTGTATATGTTCTTTTTATTTTTTTTGGTCTCAGACTATTGTATATGTTTTCGGATGCTGAGAGCTGCTAATGTATTCCAGTGTTGAAAGTTGAAAACAGACAGTTATAACAAAATCAGTTTTTTTTTTGGTCAATAACAAAATCAGTTATGTTAATGCTTATGCCTTGACCACAACAAAAGCAACCCCCACCCTTGAACATATCACCCCAAACTCTAACAGCTACCAGTAGGGGATAAGAGATTCTTTACCCCCTCTTTTGTTTTGTTTTCCTGGTGAGATAAGATAAATGAGCCCACATATATATTTAGCCCAATGCTGTAGTGAGGGATTTTGCAAAATTTGTGTTTATGGTCCATAGGCTTTTTTTTTGTCAAAGGTCCATAGGCTCAAAACCCATCAAAATGATAATTCTTGGAGCGGTATTTTTGGGTTGGGAATTGGTAAATACACCCCAGTTTTTTGCCATACACCCCATATTTATTCAGGAAATTACTATTATACCCTCATTGTTTGGGTTTTTTTTTCTTCTGATTTTGCTTCTTTTCCGGAAACTGGCCATACACCCCCAGTTTCCGGAACACAGATTTGCATTCCGGAAACTGGAGTTTCCGGAATGTAAATTTTTCCTGGAGTTTCCGGAATACAAATTTGCATTCCGAAAACTGGAATAAATTTTTCCTGGAGTTTCCGGAATGCAAAAATACATTCCGGAAACTAGATTTTCCTGGAGTTTCCGGAATGTAAATTTTTCTGGAGTTTCCGGAATGCAAATTTACATTCCGGAAACTCCTCCGGAATGTAAATTTTTCCTGGAGTTTCCGGAATGCATTGCATTCCGGAAACCGGTAACAACGCGAAATTGAAAAAAAAAAAAACAAATCAACGAGAATATAATGGTATTTTCCTTTTTAAATGTGGGGTGTATGTCTAAAAAAATTAGTGTATTTACCAATTCCCTTTTGGGTTTATGTAGAACAAATACCCCGTCCTTCTTTCCAAATGGACTAGCTCGATTTTAAGTGACTTTTTTTTTATCAATGTATGCTATTCATAACCGAATTTATGCTTCAAATATTGTGGGTTCTAGGCCATATTTCTAACTTTTTGGGCCTATGCTTGGGCTTCTGTTTGTTGTTGCTGTGTTCTGTTTTGGACCAAAAGAAGGATTTTTCTAAGCGCACATACCACCTTTTCTAACCACACATACACTAAATTTAAAATGTCCAAAATACCCTCATCGTGTCTGTTATTTTTTTTTCATTTTTTCGTTATTGTGCAGAACTATTAGTTTCATACTATAAATAACACATGCGGAACTATTAATTCCGCATCCACATGTGTTATTTGTAGCACATACACATACAAACACATGCGGATGCAGAACTATTAGTTCCGCATGTGTTATTTGTATATGCATTTGCTACAAATAACACATGTGGAACTATTAGTTCCACATCCACACGTGTTATTTGTAGCACATGCACATACAAATAACACGTGCAGAACTATTAATTCCGCAACGATAACGAAACAATAAAAAAAGTAACAGACGCGATGAGGGCATTTTTGACATTTGACCTATTATGTATGTATAGTTAGAAAAGTATGTATGTGCCTTTAGAAATTGCCCAAAAGAAAAACATATTCAAAAAAGGTCCAAAATATAAACCTTGATCTTTTTCTTTTATCATTTTTAAAAATGTTCATCAATTTAATATTTAGTAATAATGTGTATCCTAAAAAGATGAAATAAAAACATAAAGTGATAGAATGTATAAGAATTGTTTTAGGCAAATGAAATTGTAATTTCATGCAATATAAATTATTATTTATATTTATTTTGTTATGATATTTGTTAGTGAAAATTTTGTTATTATATAAAAACAGCATGCACAATTATACACAACAGGGCCAATGGGGATGCCCTTTCGCTAGCTAGGCATTCCATTTGGTTTTCAAGTCATTGTGTTTTTTCTACTTTCCCTGTGTGTAACTCTGTTTCTGGTGGTTTAATAAGTTTGTTCCCTTAAAAAAACGAGCTAAATAATTTATGAATAGTTTAATTCATTTATAAACTCCTACTCAATCTCTTACCTCCTCTAATCCTGTAAGACCTACTAAAGTACATGCTTATTCAACAATTTAGACACAGAGACTATACTATTTATTTCGGTAACTAATTGCAAAACTTGTATGTCCTGGTATATGTATATAGAGTTGTTAAAGTGTTTATTCATAAACACGGTATATGTGAAAAATCATGAATTATAGTTATGTTTCGAAGATTGACTACGTGGGCAGAATCATCCAAAGGAAGCAAGAGTGGGTAAGAAGGTTCCCAAATCTTGGGCCATGTCTATCTTCACATAAACGCGCAATGCTAAGATAAGGTTCTACTCATCTCATCAAAGATCAAAGATGGGCCTCACTGGCTTAATAACACCCAAGTTGTTTGCGTCAGCGACTACGTTTTTATTTTTATTTTTTGACAAAAATAGTATTATGTATATTTATGACTGATGACCAATTATTGACCATTTCCCCCACCCCACATCTGGTTCCTCAAGACGCAACAGGAACAGCCAACTGTCCCTTTCTTTCACTTTATTATTTAGCTACTCTCTCTAGTCACTCTGTGCAGTACAACACGATCTGAGAATTTGGACTTATAATTTAACTCTATAAAATTGGTACGGGTGAGCACGGGTCTGGGTCACTCGCGAATTCGGCTCCGCCCGAAATCGAACCAATCCGTTTTTTTTTTTAATTTTTGAGGATAATCGAGTAAGAACCAAACCGAGAGAACCCGGTCTGGTTTGGTTCGGTTCACAGGTTTCACTTTCTGAACCCGTGAATCCGAACAGGTGACGTGACACACATTAATAAAATATTATTTTTCTTACGTTACACTGCCTCAGCCTAAGAGTGAGAGTTTGAGTTTCTACTTTCTAATTCTGAACCCTAGCACAGCTTCATCCTAACCCAGTACCCTTCTCCCTTCATCTTCATCGCAGCCACCCAACCATCACTAGCTCTGCAGCACAGCACCGAAGCGTGTCGTGCCTCCCGCCATCGATCTCCTCTGTCTCTCTTCTCCAACCAAGAAAAATCACAGTCCCTGAAGCGTCTCTCGATCTCTTCTCTCTTTTCCTATTACTTGGTCGAGGTTTGAGCACTGCATCACGAGCTCGACGAAGAGCAACCTTGTGGTGCGGCCAAGGAGACGGTGACCCGCCGTGGCCGCAATCGGTGACAGGTTCGAGCGTTTGAGCATGGTGAATGCGGAGGAGCATTCTTGCGAGCCTGTTTCCAAACACAACACCAGATCCGCCCATCACCTGAACTCCCTCCCCCTGAACGTCGGCACCCCCCTCTTCAGTCTTCTCTCTACTGTTTCAGTGAAGATTAGTGTTGCAATGAGACCCTAATTCACCCCTTCCTCTATTTTTAATTTTTTGTTGTTTTTGGTTTTTTTTATCAGATGACAGATTGGTAGAGCTGGCAAACGGGCCTACTCGACGGGCTTCGAGCTGGGCCAAAAAAGCCCAGATTAAAAACGGGCTCTAAGTTAGTTGTCCAAGCCTGGCCCGCATAGTGCCAGGCCACACCGAGCTCGAGCTTTTACTTTGTTATTTTTGGGCCGGCCTGCATCAGGAGGCTAAAATGGCCCGGATTGAAAACGGGCTCGGATTTATATGCCCAAGCCTGGCATTTTTTCGGGCGGGCTCGGCTTGGCATGATAGGCTAAGCTCATTTTGCCAGCTCTACAGATTGGGCTCAAGTTGTTTTTTTTGTTGTTGTTAATGAGCTGTTTTGAAAGCAAGATAAAAATCCCTTTGGTTTGTTATTTTTTGTTTCTTTTTATTTTTCTGCTTATTTTTTTATCAATTTAAAAACATTTTTCCAAGCTTGGACCCGTTTGATCCAAACCGATCCAACCCGTTCAGCTTCGGTTTGGTTTGGTTCGGATTTAGAGAGCAAAAAACACAAAATCCAAACCAATCTAACCCGTGCAATTTTGATCGGTTTGGATAACGAATTTGGTCAAATTCGATCCAAACCGGCCCGTGCTCACCCCTAAAAATCGGTTTGTGAGGTGATCAATGATTGTCTATGTTTTATAAAGACTACATTGGTCATATCTCTAGTTAATGTGGGACTCTCGATACCCCTCACATGACTGGGCTCAATAAAGCTTAATTAAACTCCACAAAATCGGCTCTGTGAGGTGATGAGGACCGCCTATGCCTTATAAATACTACATTGGTCATATAAAAACTCTCAACACACCCGCTCAAGTGGCCCGACCCAATAACAACACCATCACGCCTAGGATTGGACATTTAGAACGTGTACAAACATGGGTCAATAATGGATCTAGCATAAGCTCTGATACCATCTTAAAATTTGGGTTTAACTTTATAATCTAACTCAAACACACAAAACTGACTTATGAAATGATGACTATTCATACCTTATAAAAACTACATTGATCATATCTCTATTCGATACGAGAATCTCAACTCTCAACACACTGAAATCATACGAGTAATTAGATAACCACCACCATTCATCCACTAGGGGTTGGGTAAATTAGGTTCGTAGTAGTAGATGTAGTAATACCGCATACCGTCAAAATAACGTGTCGCAATCTCCTCGCGTAAAAGTGGCGCATTACTATCGAGGCACGTGTCCCACGTGCGTGCATGCAATTTTACGCGTCTGTTGTGCATAGGGCCCGGGAGCCCACTCCCACACACGTATGTTATTTACGTGCCACTTATCCATTCGAATCACAATATTTTGAACAGTATATATTATTGTTTGGTTTATTTCACTTCTCTTCTTTATTTCCCTTCTTCTCAATGAAGCCAATAGCCCAATATTTATCGCTTCAAATTCCAAAAACATGGTTCGGTAATCGGTAACCGATTTCGTCATATTTTTTCTTTTTCCTTTTTCTGAATGAAACGGTATTTTGTTTTCAAGTTATATATTTAGTTTGAGAGAAAATTAAAGAAAAAAAGATAAAACTTTTCTCTTCTTATTTGATTGAGTAATGAGAGAAAATTAAAGAACATTTGTGAAATAATCAAATAACACAATTAAGTACTGAATATATATGATACAAAAGAAATTAATAGAGAGGGACACAACACAGTCTTCTCTTTTGCTTCTTTTGCATTTTCTCACCAACAAGTGGTGCATGATTTCTGAATCTAATCTCTAGCCCGCCATACGTTCTTCTCTTCTTCGCATTTTCAACAGTGGTCCAAACAATGGAAGACATCGTTTTTCCCACCATTTTCAATCCTTTTGTCTTTCCATTCGCGTTTTTTCACACAAAGCGATTGCCTGTCAACTCTGTTTCACACTAACATATGCAATATTATTTAGCAATGTGTTAATTGAGCAAAATATATATACTAGTATTCTTAGGCGTTGGTTAAGATTTTAAAAATAGTAAATATTTATTGAAATTTATAACTTTTTAAATAATCAATGTGTTTAACGTCATATTTTCAATAAATAATTTTTATGTTTATTTTTAGGCTTAATTGCATTTTTGGCCCCTCAGTTTTCACATTTGCGCGAATTAGGTCCTTCAGTTTTTAATTGCGCGAATTGGGTCCCTCAGTTTCAATAACTGTTGCAATTGGGTCCCCCCAGTGAACTGACGGAGCACTAACGGAGGGACCCAATTGCAACAGTTAATGAAACTGGGGGACCTAATTCGCGTAATTAAAAACTGGGGGACCTAATTTGCGCAAATGTGAAAACTGGGGGGCCAAAAATACAATTAAGCCAAAATAATAATAAAATTTAGTAATTCATTAACTAGTGTTTTTAGGACATTACAAAAACCCTTACTACTAGTAGGATTCTTAAATAAAATATGGGCTTGGGTTTTTTAAACAATGTGATTTTAGATTCGGTTTTTTAAATTCAAGGTTCAATGTCCTTAGAGTACAGCTAAAGGAATCAAGATTTAGAAAATTTTATTGGTACTAGCGTATTCACCTGTGCTATACACGAGACATATAATGTGTATTAATTATTTAATTAGTTCTAAACTTTAAAGTAGAATATAATGTAAAAAATATATTAATTATGCATGAAATAGTAAAATAATTTAAATAGTTATTGTGAGTAAACATGTCAAAAATACAAATGAACATGAATTCACCCGAACTGACCCAAACTTGACGGGGACAACTTGCTTTGATGGGTTTCGTGGTCGAGTTTGGATTTTTTACTATTTTTCAAAGCCAGACATTGGCGGAGATATTGAATTGCCCTCAAACTCACCCTGATATTTAAAATATTAATTTAAAAATAATAGAATTCTGGGACCTGGTTTATGGTCTTAGGTTAGTTATAGAAGTTTGCACCTTTAGAAAATTATTGTTGAGCTTGATTTTTAAATTGTTTCAAACACATTCCAATTATAAGACGTAGCATGCCCACGGGAAGCAAGAGCATCGATGCAACGATTATTTTAATGTAGATATAGATCAACTTTCATGTAAAATATTCATTTAAGTGTATTATATTTTAACTTAATTAATTTGTCATATTTTTATCTTTAATTACTTGCATGTCTTAGTTGCTCTATATTTGTACTCATATAAAAATGTTTTATTATATATATCTGTATCAAATTTTTTTGTCTTATATTTATAATTTTAATCCCCATGAGATAATACTCACCAATATAAACATTTAGTATTTTGATATTAGTGATTATACGTATAGATATTAGTGTTTAAAAAAAATTCTAATTTGTTTATATAAAATAAAATCCACAATAAATTATGTGAAAAAAATAATAAATAGGATAGAAACTAAATCTAAATTTTATCTATTGTATTATATTTTTATATTTTGTTTACTAATCACTTTACATATGATATTAACATTCAAAAGAAAATTCTAATTTGCTTACATATATTTTTAATAAGTTTGTTGATAGATGTGAATTCAATCTATATTTTTTTGAAAGATATTTTCATTAGTCTCTTTATCTATATAGATTAACATTTAAAACAAATTTTAATTTGCTAGCCGTAATAATGAACCACTTGTTTTTAAAATCAATATAACATAATAATAATAATTTTGCATAAACTACTTTTAAATGAACTATTTTTTAGATACAATTTTACATGAATTATCATTTTACTTGTATAGTGGTGCTGAAGTTTGTGTCTTTCTTAAATATTTAGTATATTCACTTTTTATTGTTGAATAGATAATTTAGTCAGATACTTTATTTTTTTTTGACAAATAGTTAAATATTTGATTATTATCCTTTCATAATTATTGCCTTATTGGTGTCATGTTATGATAGAAGTAGGTTGGATGTTATTCAATTTTTATTCTCTTGTTATGTCAATTGTGAATTATTCTATTCCAGTGATATAATTACCATCAAACTAAAGACTTATACTTGAAAAAGGTATTTCATAATAGGCTTGTGATATTAATTTATTATTATTACCACAGTGGTAAACCAATATTAATCCGCGAACCCAATTTAAATGAATTTTTGCTAATTAACAAATTGGGAAAAGAAAACAAATATTAATTTATTATTATCACCATAACGGGAAACCACATCGTACATTGTAATCAATTTAAATTTAAATAGTTTATTATTATTACCATAATTTGAAACCAATATTAACCTGCAAACTCAATTTAAACCAATTTTGACGACTAATAAATTGGGAAAAGAAAATCAATATTAATTGATTATTACTATCATAGAGGAAAACTATATCGTGCAATGTAATCAATTTAAAATTTAAAATTTGGTATATTAATCATTAAATGTCTGAGAACATGATATTAATTGAGTTCGTTGGTATGTGAGTTATATATGGTTGTGAAAATATTGATTAAAAACTATTTATTCTCATTTATTGTGTTTTATCCATATTTTTAATAATAATCAATTTATTTATAGGTATTAAGGAGAAAATAATCAAATTTTATAGGACAAAAGAAAATATTTAATGAATAAATTAGCTAGGTAAAAACTTTAAATGAGAAATAAATAATGATAACAATATTGATTAATATAAAATAAATATTTTTTATTTTTTATTACATGTTCCTAAATATAAAAAAATAAAATTCATACTAATACCGATGATATCAAATTTGAGTTAACATAAAAAAATATTTTATTTATTTTTTTAATCTTGAGAAAAATCAATTTCAAATTAAGATCAAATAAAATTATTTCCTAAATCTGAACATCAAATTCAAATCAAAATAAAAGAAATCAGGATTAAAGAGATATTCCTTTAAAAAAAAGATGAAAGAGATCCTTTTATTTATTTCATCTAATATAAAACTCTTACAATAAAAAAATTAAAATTTTAAAAATTTTCCGAAAGCCTAAAAAAATCAAATTCAAATTCATCAAAAAAAATTTGCCACATAAACTCAAATCTGCAAAATTTAAAAATTATTATGACATCTTGTATAAATAAAAGGAAAATAAAAGACAACACATCTACCAGTATCATTATGCAATCGAATCAAAGAAAATAATATTTTTAATATTTTTTCTATTATTCTATTCATAATTTCTTGAAAAATATTGAGAAAGATAGGCTACTAAATTTCGTGTCATTTATGATGCTTATTGTTTGAGAGGCAATAATAATGCATCTGCATAAAATCAAAAAATAATCACAAATTATAAATATTGAGAAAAATAAGCTACTAATTTTTGTTTCGTTCATGATGCATATTACTTGTAAGGCAAAAAAATGTATTTGTTTAGAATTAAAAAAAATCACAAATTAGAAACAAAAAACTAAATTCTTATCAACATAAAGTTTAGAAACATTAATTCTAAATAACTAAAAGTGATTAATAAAAAAAATCTCGCCTTAAAGAAGAAGTTTAGGATAATGAATAAAAAAATAGTGATGATCTTCGATAGAATCAAAACAAAAATTTAAACAATATCAATAATTTGGAGACTATGAGTAAATGATCAAAATATGGAGATCTCAAACATTGAAAAAATAACAACTAAAAATGATTAATAATAAAATAAAAAACTCACCTTAGATGAGAAGTCAATGTTGATTATTAGAAGAATAAAAATGATACAAATAATAGAATAAAATAAATAAATAAAATATATCAATACATGAAACTATTAAGATATATGATTAAAAATATAAAAACTAACATGTAATCGAGAGAGAGAGGAAAGACTAAAAAGAAAATAAAAACAAACTTGAATTGAAAGTCTTGAGTGATAACATCACAATGAAAGAGTAGAACGAAGAAGAAAATATATATGAAAGGAAAGAAAAAAAGAGAAAAAAACAAAAAAAATATCATACTAGAGAATGAATAGTTGAAGAGACATAAAATTTTGGACACACGAAAAACTGAAAAGGCTGAAAGTGTTTCGCTATGACTTTGAGGCTATTGTGCATGTCATGGATGCTAATCAAATACTGCATAATGTTCATATAAAATTTGTTAAATAAAACCGATGATTATGAGTATTTTAGGATGAGGTGAAATAAAACAATCATATTTAAAAACAAAATTACTAAAATTAATCCAAATATCTGAATCAAGGTGAGCTACTTCAACTCAAAGAGAGGACCAACCACTAATGATGACAAAGTGAGAGGACGGGTCAGTAGAGACGGTGGATGCATTTTTTAAAATGAAAGAATAATGGGAAAGAAAATCAAATCAAATAAATAGACATGTGAGAGAAATACTATTATTTGATTTTCAAATTTACATTTAATGCTGATTCGAATACAATATTATTTGATTAATCATAATTTGCATATTCCATTTTAAATTGAAAGAGAATCATTTGGTTTCCATTTGTGTTAGCCTTTAGAATAAATACTGAGTAAAATTTTCTTAAATTGAACATAGTATTGACACGTGTAAAATTTTTTTTTTATAAATATTTTGCTTTATTATATACTAGTATATGTGACCCGTGCAATGCACGGGTTAGATACTTTTTTTTGTACGTGAATGAGAAATGAATAAAATGTTTTCATGTGAAGTAATAATCAGAATCACATTAACCTTAATAAATAAATAAATTACTACATATGAATTAATAATTAATAAAGAGAAACACAATATATTTTGGACACAATGTACTCCCCTCGTCCCATAAATATAGATACTTTTGCGCAAAATGAAAATTAAATTTTCTTAGATTAAAAAATTATTTAATAAATTAGTTGGTGATAAAATAAAAAATAATAAAAATGTATTTATATTAAAATTATCATAAAGTATAATAGAAAAGTATTTAAATTATATTATACAGTTTAATTCTTTAAGTGATTCACATCGATAAGATTTCATGTAAAATATTTGACACAATGATATAGTTTCAAATAAAATGTTTAAATGCATGTTATATTTTATTTTTAATTGTTACATTAATCAATTTACAGATATTAATTCATAAAAACTCTAAATTTTCTCAACAATATAAAATGATCAATAAATTAGTTAGATGGTAATATAAAAAATAAAGAAATATCTATTCTCATTTTTTGTATTTTATTCATACTTTCTATTTTATCAATTTATTTTTAGACATTAATGGGAGAAAATTCAATTTTATTTGGACAAAAGAGAATATTTAATGAATTTATTAGGTAAAAATGTTAAATGAAAAAGAAATAATGATTATAACATTGAATAATATGAAAAAAATATTATATCTTTTATTACTTGTTCCTATATATCAAAATAAAAATAAAAATTTAAAATTCATACTAATTTTGAAGAGATAAATTTTTTTATGACCCTATTAGTGCAAAGTATGCATCACATTGTATCAAAAAAATATCCACCACATTCTTTTATTTATTAAATCATATAATCTTGACAAAAATCAAATTCAAATGAAGATAAAATAAAATTAATTTCAAATTTTTAAATCAAAATCAAATCAAGATTGAAGAGCTATCATTTTGATTATTTATATAATTTTAAACATTTTTTCACATCCTAAAATCAAATGTTAAACTTTTTTTAACATCCTAAGATTATTATATAATCATAAACGTTAAAAATCAAATCTTTTTAAATTTAAATTTTTTAATCATAAAATGATCAAATTTGAACTCATCAAATATTTTTTTACCCTATAAAAAACTCAATACTTGTGTCGCCTTCAGAGCATAGACATAGGTATCATCGTATGATTTATGTCTGTCCATTTTTTTACACATCACATTCTCACTTGCTCAACAACTTCAACGTCAAGAAAGGAATCAATTAATCAATTAATATGTTTAATTTACATACTTCTTTTCATTTCAAAATATTCATTGCATGCCTAACAAAATCGAAAATAGAATAAACAAACCAAAAATATAAAGGAATCAATTAATGTGTTTAATCTACATTCTATTTTTTATTTTCAAATATTTATTGTATGTCTAATAAAACCAATAAAGGAAATCAATCAATTGCGATTCTTCAAAATACTCATTGCAAGCCTAATAAAATCGATAAAAGATTTGAATCAATTGATGTGTTTAATTGCGTGTGATTCTAATTGCACAATTCTCTTTCCAATTTAAGCAAATCATTTTAATGTTCCATTCCTCTATTGCCTTTTTTCCTTCATGTTTCTCTTTGTAAATTTTTATTTCCATTATTTTCAGCATATCGCTTATGACATAGTCATCATTTTGAATTCCACATTCTATGTTTCTATAAATTAAAATTCTTTCCTTTTTTTCATTTGTTTGTTATAATGTTGTTATATTTGATTTACTATTACAAATGATTTGCTTGATACACAATTACAAATTAAGAACAAGCAATTTATATCAAACTAAATTTACTAAAATAGAAACATTGAATGGAAAATTTAAATAATTTATATGTATTTGTAATTAAAACAACTAATAAAGTATTACACATATTTTCTAAAATAAACATAGTAATATATATAAATTATAATTATTGTTATCCCGTACTTTTTTTTTGACTGAATTGTTATCCCGTACATAACTTTTTGAAAAATATTAAAAAATAAATAACTAAATGTTTGTGATCTGTGATGTTTCCCCTTATTTGATAAAGAAGAATAATGTATCTGCAAAAAATAAAAAAAAATTAACTATAAAAGAAAATAAAAAATAAAAAAACTTAATAACACAAAATATAGAAACATTAATTATAAAAAATAATCAATAACTAAAAATGATTAATATAAATATATTCGCCATACAGGAAAAGTTTGACTTGATGAATATATAGAATAGTAACGATAGTTTTCGAAAAAATCAAAACAAAAACCTAACAACATCAAGAAAATGAATAAATATTAAAAAGTAATAAGTAAAAATGATTAATAGTAAAATAGAAAAAAATAGCAATAATTATGAACTCAACTTAGATGAGAAAGTGTTGATGAAATGACAATAATACAAATGATAAAACAAACTGAACAAATAAAAATATCAATACATACATATATATATATATACACACTAAGATCTAAGATTAAAAAGACAAAATAAAAAAGTAAAATAAATCGAAGTCACACTCACCAACCAAGTAATCACAATCATATTCTCTTTTCAAAAAAGTAGCTGGCTCAGTAAAAGAGAATTCATTCCCTCGAATGACAGCAGTAGTCACCAATTTTATCGTTGAATCGATGGAAAAACGTAACTTATACAAACGATGTGTTGTTCGATAGCTCCTATCATTCACATCCACTTTAAAAGTGGACATAGTATAGACAGAATTTTTCTTCAAACCGTTGCCAATCTTATATATCAATTCCCGCTTCATAGTCACGTGGATCTTGTCACCCTTTTCAAAGAAACAAAAAAAGTATTATTTAGGTTATTACACTCAAACAAATTAAAAGAGAGTTAACAATACCTTGTCATCCATAAGGATCATCTCTTGGGAGTAGGGCAACTTGATTTTTCCAAAACTCGGTACGCTCCATAGCCGGACAATCCTAACCAACAAATATCAAAAATAGAATTATATCTTGCAGCCATTGGTAACAGAAGAGTCAACAATTTAGTAAGCAATGAACAAAATAATGAGTCGTATTAATTTGAAATAGAATCACGACCTTATAAGAATCCTTCCTGCCCCATGATTTATAGATGCTGACATAGGGTGATTAGAATCCAAAATTTCAGTTGGTTGAGGTTAATCACTGGAATAAAAGAGGAAAAGGAAGAATCGAGTTTTTTTTGTAGAAACAAAAATGGATGTAATCACAATGGTTTGATTGAAAGAGAAAGAATCACAAAGGGGTAAAATAAAGAGAGAATCGTTGTTTAAATAAAAGAGGAAGGAAGAATCAGGATTTTATTAATTATTGAAATTATTGAAATGGGTAAAAAATGGGTGTAATCATTTTTCTATGGTGATATTGAAATCCCATTTGATTTATTATTATTATTATTGTTATTTTAATTCGTATTTCAAATAAGTTGATTTGAAATTGATTATAAATTATTTGAAATTGTATTTTAAATAGGTTGATTTCATATTTCAAATTATTTGAATCGATGCAATGAAAGAGGAAAAGAAGAATTAAGATTTTATTAATTTATTAATTATTGAAATGGGTGTGAAAATGGATATAATCCTTTTTCTATGGTGATTTTATGGTGATATTGAAATATCATTTTATTTATTATTATTATTATTAATTATTATTAGTGTTATTTTAAATCGTATTTCAAAAAATTTGATTTGAATCGATAATAAATTGTTTGAAATCCTATTCAAATCATTTTAACAATAAATGCATAAAAAATCAAATTTTAATTATGATCATCAGAAATGAGAAAAAAGTATAGTAGATTATTTGCAAAAAATAGATTAGCAAAAACATAGTAACTACACTATTATTTTTACATATGGCTGAGCCCTGAAGATTCAAATAATTGTTAATTTTTTATGAGAAAAAAGCATAGTAACTTAGTATTTTTCATTTTTTGTAAATATCATTTTAACAACAATTTTATTTTAAATCATATTTTGAAACATTTGATTTGAATTGGTAATAAATTAATTGAAATCCTATTCAAATCATTTTAACAATAATTGTGCAAAAAATCAAATTTTAATGGATAAATCTAAATGCAATATTAAATTATACAAATCAATCAATAAACCTATTCAAATCCAATCAGTCAAATTGAGCCTTGAAATGCTCTCAAAGTGACACGTGTAAAAATGGGTCTTGAGAGGGTTCATCTTTATATATATTATGGATTATAGATATAGATCGATATAGATTAATTATAAAAGCTATATTCTTGAACAAACTTTTTCTATTTTTGGTTTCCTAATATAAAAATACCGATTAACATTTATCTTGAATTTATTTGTACGGAAAAGACATAGTTGAAAAAGATTTTCATCTCTAATAATAATAAAGGAGAGAAAAAAAACATTTTCGTCTTTCGCACCTGTTACACTCTAGAATATTAATCTTATACGGCGACTAATACTACGAGATAGGAAAAAACTCAAAAAAGTAACATTGGCACTATTTCTTTTTTTTTTGGTCGAAGACACTATTTCTATATATATATATTTATATATATATATAAGCACCATTTTTTTTGTCAAAAAACACTATTTCCTCTTTTTGTCAAAAAAAACACTATTTCTAATTTCTATATTAAAAGGGTAACAGGCAGATCTCGCACGATTGGGCTAGGGGCCCAGTCTCATTGTGACAAGGCCCACTTTCCAGATTTTGCAAGCCGAAGGAAGCTGCCACCTGCTGCAACTATTCCGCTCGATAATTTAATAATAATAATTCACATCACTATTCACTAGATATTATCCAGTAATAATAATATTAATAAAAAATAAAACAAAAATAAATCACGAGAGATATTTAGCGTTTCTAGCGATGGCATAATTGATAATATTGGCAAAAGAGCAGGACCTATCGGAGAAAAGACGAAAACAAAAAGAGAGCAATACCAGAGACTGAGAGGAAGGAAAGCGAAGCGAGCGTTGGAGTGGCTCGGGAAGGTTCGAGGTACACGTGCCACAAGGTTCGGGAGTCCGAAGCATCGTAAAGCGGCTAAGGAAGCGCCACGTCACCCAGTAGGAGTGTGCAATAAAAAAATATCAGAAATATCTAGAGAAAGGCTATAAATAGGGATTCCAGGGTGCCAAACCGAAGATTTTCTGAATCCGCTATAGCCATAGTCATTGTTAAACAGACAGAGCAAAAAAAATACACTATCTTCCGCCAAACCAAACAAATCTGAATCTAACGCTTCAAACAACAACACTACACTGCGAAAAAGGGAAAAAGCAAAAACCCTAGCTTCTCTCACAAGGTTAGTTACATTTCATCGATCCCTCTCTTTCTGATTCGTTTACTCTTTGTTCCTGCTTGATGATTTTCCCTTTTTCTGTGATTACTGATTAGAACGGTTTTTTATATTTTATTATTTTTTATTTGGTTTCTGCTTCTAGTTTATTTCTCAAATCAGTGTTGTATTTTGTACTTTGTAGTAATTTTTAAAAAAAGAAAAAACAAAACTTGCCCACCAAGTATTTGATTTTTTTCCTCTCTATCAATTACTTGGTGGTTAAGGAAATTCCATTCTTGGTTTAATTTATTATTATTAAATACTAATTAATAAGCGTATATAGGGAAATCCTACTTAACTTTCCCCCCTTTTTTGTCTGTGTTTTGCGCTTTTGTTGTTTGGGAGTTTTCTGAAGAGTGTTCTTATCTTTCATTTTTTGTTCTGATAGCAGATTGTGAATTGGAACACTGTTTATTTACTTGGAAGGTGGTTGCTGTTGAAGAACAGTATTGAAATCTGTTGTATCGGACTGTGTGGACATGGGTGCTGCTTATGATCAAGGTTGTAATAAGCTTTCTCTTGTGCCCTTGGATTCTTCTAGAAAGAGGAAAAGTAGGAGCAGAGGTAATAGGGCTAATTCCGTGGCTGAGACTCTTGCCAAGTGGAAGGAATACAATGAGCATCTTAATTCTGGGAAAGAGGGTGGTAAACCAACTCGCAAAGCCCCGGCTAAGGGTTCAAAGAAAGGGTGTATGAAAGGGAAAGGAGGACCCCAAAACACTCTGTGCAACTACAGAGGTGTTAGACAGAGAACATGGGGTAAATGGGTAGGTGAGATTAGGGAGCCAAATAGAGGGAGTAGGCTTTGGTTGGGTACTTTTCCTACTGCCCAAGAAGCTGCTCTTGCTTATGATGAAGCTGCTAGGGCCATGTATGGTCCTTGTGCACGCGTCAACTTCCCTCACATCACAGATTATAGTTTTATCAAGGAATCGTTGAAGGGATCTTCCTCTGCTGCTACAGCAGCTGCAAGCTGTTCTTGTTCTTCTGCGGCAACTCCTGCAACCTCTGACACAACTACTCTATCCAGTCATTCGGAGGTTTGTGCAGTTGAGGATGTTAAGGAGAAACCCCTATCTGTCAATGTAAACAATATGGTTAATGCTTGCTGTGAACCTTCCTCTCCAACTAGCAAAATGAAGCAAGTGCTGAAGGAAGAGCCTGTGGATTTCGCAGACCCTGGTGGTGGGGAAATCCAAGATGTCAAATCAGAAGGAAGACATGATGTTGGGCAAGCTGGCGGCGAGGATGTATGTAACAATCAGATGGATTTCTCATGGATTAATGATGGCTTTGATTTCAGTTCTGATGATTACTTGAAGAGTTTTTCCATGGATGAGTTATTTCAGGTGGATGAGCTTCTGGGGCATATAGACAGTAATCCAATTGATGACTCTGGGTTGATGCAAGGTTTGGATTTTGGACAAATGGATTTTCCTGGGGACAGTGATCCTATTCCTCAGATTGAGACGCCATCAAGCTTTTTTTATGAATTGCAAAACCTAGATGCCAAGCTGTTGGGAAGTTTGCCCCATATGAACCAGACACCATCTGGAGTTGATGATGGATTAGATTTCTTAAAAACAGAAGGGCCAGGGGACTGTAATGGTGGAGGCGAAGAGCCACGGTTTCTTAATTTGGATTATGATCTGAACCATGATTCAAAGGGAATGCAAGCAAGGAAGGATGAGTAGAGAAGGATACGTGCACAAGTCTTTTTCAGTGAGGATGTTTGGAGGTGCGAACCTGGGTCTGCCTCACGGTGTCAACTGGCTGGAGCATCAGCTTGTAATTTTGCCTCTTGGGTTTGTTGCCCCTTCAGCTTTATATAGGTGCATAAAACGAATACGACAGATGTGTCTTCTTTATGTTCTTTTTGGTTTTTTTGAATATGCTAATTCTCTATAGGGTTTTTAAAAATGGAGAATTTAGCTGACTACATTTGTTCATTTTTTCTACTTTGTTTTCTCGGTTCAAACTGGCCTATAATCCCATGTATAGTCGTTTGTGGGTCTAATAAGTAAGTACCTTGAGCACCGATCTTGAACTTAGTTTTCATGTCACATGCGAGGGACAACTCGTATATCTCTGGTCTCTACTATGGTGAGACATTTGTGTGTAAAAACAAAACAAGCAACAATGTATATATTGGAAACATTCTGAATTTTATCACTGTTTTATTGTGCTTGTGTTCTCTACTTATGATTATACTGGCTGTTGTCCATGGTCTTCAAATGAATGTGGCGAGTCCAAGAGATGGACACAGTAGATATGTTTTTTTTGGGAATTGGTATATACACTATCAAAATTGTCCATACACTCCATTTTAAAGATGAAATTCTAAAACTATCCCTTTTTAATATCACGTTTTGGGTCATACATCCCATAATTTCGTGTATATTCCCGGAATGTAATTTTGTATCCAGAATGCAATTTTTTGAATTCTGGATTGTATTGGAATGCAAATTTGCATTCCAGAAACTCCAGTCAAATTTGTATTCCGGAAACGTCAGATTTGTATTCTGAAAACTTCAGTTTCCGGAATACAAAATTATATTCCGGAAACTCCAGATTTGTATTCCGAAAACTCCAGTTTCTGGAATATACGTAAAATTTGAGGGTACTTTTAGAATTTCCATATTAATGTGGGGTGTATGGTCAAAAAATTGGGGTGTATTTACCAATTCTTTTTTTTTTTGGGTCAAAGTAGATATTTTTTTGTCAAAAAAAAGTATGTATGGTTTTTTTTTGGTCAAAGTGATATGGTTATGACCGAAAAATAGATCACGCTTTTGGACCCTGCTCTATCGGGCTTTCTTTTGGATCCTTGTGTGTACTGCTATCTCCTAACTTGGTTGCCGACACTTAGAAATAATTCATTGATGTTGACCAAAAAAGAAATAATTCATTGATGATTCACTATATGGTTCTTATGTTTTCTCAAAGGGATTTTCACGGATCGACAGAAGAGAAAAAAGAGATTTTCACGGCTAGTTGCTTGGTTCTTGGCCCTTGTGAAAATGGACTTTGATATCCAATAAGGAAAAATTAAAATTATAAAATAACTTGAATTTTTAAATACATGGGTGATTTTCAAAACGTTTTTGGAACATGAACTAAAATAAGCTCACACTTGGTTGATATTTTAATAAATTTATAATTTATTATCATGTGTGTGTGTGTAATATTAACGGTATTGAAACTTTATTTTTTAAAGTGACTGTGCAATCTAAAGAATCTAAACCTTTTAAGCAGCATAGTCAAATTTTAACGTGATTTTTTACTAAATCATTTGAGCTGTTTTCACACCGTTTTTGGAAGATTAGCAAATTATTTTATGTTATTTTTGAGTTTGTAATTCTAACACTCGCGCAACACATGAGGATTGGGGAGCTAAGGATGTTTCACAACATCTCCAAAGGAGATAAGAACCTCCTTTGTCCTTGTCCGTTTGCGTTTGAGATAATATGAAACAAGCATGTTCTTAAAAACAACATGGGAAAAGTGAACATAGTAGAACAAGATGAAGATATGGAGGTCCTATTCGTTCGTGAACCACAGTGCGGATTCTGTGGCTAATTCTCAGCCTTCGACAGGAATCTGGAAAGAAATGGGATAATCACTGCGTAAAGAGTGTTACTTTTCCCCAAACTAATTTGGAGGTGGGAAGAAAATAAAAAAAATGGGTGGAACAAATTAAAAAAAATGTTTTGTATGTTGTTTAGACTTTAGATTGTCAAGAAATTGAGTCTATGGTACATTTGATTGAATTAAAGGACATAAAATGGCATAAAGTTAGAGTTTTGAGTTTAAACTCCCTTTTTTCCTTTAACAATTAACACACTAATTACATTCTCTTCACGTATTTGTATTAACGATTTGTATCCAGTTTCATGGCTGACATAATTATTCTTTTATTTTACACATTTTGAAATATAATCTTTTTTTGTCGATTAAAAAAAATCCTCGAAACAAATTGAGAAAACACTAAATTAATATTAATTGAGGGAAATTAAGTGAAAAAAATACTTTAAAAGTTAATAACACATAAAAGTAAAGTAGGTAATTGATCCAAAAGTTTATTATTTCCGATTAAATAACTATTTATGTATGAATCCTGCATAAAAGAAACTCGAGCTGCAACAAAAAAGGAGAAGCCTTCAACTTGCAGGAAATGGATGAATCTAGATTCACTCTCATGCACAAGGCAGTCATGCAGTGTCAACAAATAAATTTGCTAAAATTAATTAATTATCACAGTTGTTGATTTTTTTATTTAAAAAATATAAGTGGGGAGAGAAATAAATGAGAAATGTTATATTCTCTTATAAATTATCCTATATATCTTTTTACTACTTTATAAAGTAAAAAAAATATAATTAATATCTTAAAAACATAAAAAATATTTAATATTTTCTCTATTTAATAATTAAAAAAATTTATAAAAATAAAAACTAAAAAGATTTAAAATTATTCAAAAGAAATAGTCGATTGTAACTAATCTCCATCCGAAATGTATTCGCCTTAGACTGCAATCATGTAGTCGCGCAATCAGCTATTGGAATCATTATATTAGGATTTGATGGTTATGATTTCAGAGATACAATGGGGTTTAAAGTATGATTTGATATCGGGAGTCGTTTAATTTGCAATCCAACGATTTTCGTCTCTTGATTGTATAAATGCGGAGAATTGGATACCGTACATAAGAAAAATGTTATATCTTGCGATAAATTAATACATATTCTTTTACTACTACGACCTCTGGTTCTATATATAAAAAAATTTAGAGTTATTTTTTTGTTTAAATTATAAAAAATATAAATTTATTTTAAATATATTAATTGTATAAAAAAAATTTATATTTAATGGAGAGAGAATAATATATTTAAGAATTATGAGTGATTTAACGTCATTAAATGTATAAGCCATAATTTTAATCATTTACTATGAATGGTAATCTTAAAATAAAATTTATATTAATTACAACTAAGTCATTTAACTATTGTTTATTGGTATTTATGAATTAGATATTTATCTCTTATATATAGGACCAAAAATAGTATTTAATAAAATAAAAAATATATAACTAATATATTGAAAACATAAAAAAAATATTTAATATTTTTTTATTTATTAATTAAAAAAATTGATAGAAATAAAAGATAAAAATATTTAAAATTATTTCCGTAAATAATTGTGGTCCTCAAATTGCACCAGAGGCCAAGAAATCGGAGTCCGGAATTGAATACCCCAGAAACCCCACCACTTTGTCTCGGCCGTCTGAAAAACCATTTTTTAGTTTTTTTCTCAAATCAATGCCAGCCTTTTCTAGTTTTCTTAACCGGTGATATTCTTGGTCAACTCAAATCATGCTTTATGTTCCCGATAAATATTTGTCTAAATTTAATGTAATTAAATTTTACATTAAATTTTAGATTAATTATGCTATTAATGAAAAATAATTAGTATATAATTATAGATATCAATTTTTTGATAGCAATTATTGATACTAGCGGATAGATGGACAGTTTTTTCTATTTTTATATCTAATTTTTTATTATAATACTTTATTCAGTCCTAAATATAAGAAATAAGTTACTTTTTTGATTCATTGAATAACTTATGTATCTGGCCTATATTATAGACTAGATATACGAGTTATTCAATGAATCAAAAAAGTAACTTGTTTCTTATATTTAGGACCAGAGGGAGTAGAAGATATTTAAATTAAAATATAAGAGAAAAAATTTTAATACCCCATGGCAAATATACAAATGTATAGTGAGAAATTATTTAAAAAAAATAGTTAAAGGGGGAATAATTAAATGACTGGGTAGTTATTAGAAGTTTAGGGATAAAATAGGAAAAAAATGTGTACACCAAAAAGGGATATCCCCTTTATTATATATTATATATATATAGAATATAGATATAGATATATAGATGTAGGGGGCATATCAAGTGAGAGGGGTGTTTTATTGTGAGAGATGAGAGGATTAAATGATAACCCTTAGATCAAAATAAAGGGTCCAGATTTTCCTTCTCATTAAAAGCAACACGTGCCTCTCTTTTCTATTCCCACGCGCGCACATCTGTATCCCAACTCTCTCTCTTCTCTTACGCGAACTCTTTTCTTCTTTCCCTATCCCTTTCTTCCTCCTCCTATTTACGCAGAACCGAGTTGAAGAAGCATGAGCACCCACCAAAAAAAAAAGTTGAAGAAGCATGATGAATAATGTTAAAATCAAATAAAGATGAGAAAAAAGTGAAGGATAGACTTGCAAAAATACAACAAGCTGACTGGATGCCATTAGCGCTGTTCTTTTGTTTGCAGGAATGTAACATTCTTTTCGTAGGATTGTTCCGTGTGTGTTGGGTTTTATTGTATATGCAAACTTTTCCTAGTCGTACAATTATTTTATTTATTTTAGTTTCATTTAAGTCAAGTATAGGACTGTATATGGAAGGAGAATAATGGTGGAGATTATCTTGTCTCTACATGCGTGGTATCCTGTTTTCTAAATTTTCAAGCTCTGAGAAGGTTTGGCATAAACAGCCGGAGGAAGAAGGGACATGGAAAGAAGAAAAGAGTCCGCGTGAGAGAAGAGAGAGAGTCGGGATACAGATGCGCGCGCGTGGGAATAGAAAAGAGAGGCACGTGTTGCTTTTAATGAGAAGGAAAATCTGGACCCTTTATTTTGATCCAAGGGTTATCATTTAATCCTCTCATCTCTCACAATAAAACACCCCTCTCACCTGATATGCTCCCTATAGATGTATAGATTATATGTATAGATATAGATAGATAATTGATATATAAATTAGTAGTATTTACTAAATATAAATTATTTAATATATTAAACAATAAAAGAGTACAAATATATTTCTTAAAAAAATTAGTTTTAAACTAATAACAAGTGCCTTATAAACACTACGAAAAAATGCATTAGGATTAGGAACATTGGTTATCACTTATTGTGTATTTATCTAATTGTTATAATTTTCTTAGCTTCTATTTTCTCATTTAGTTTTTTACATATGTTAATTTATTTATCTCTCTTTTACTTGTCACATTGCACATTACATTTTTTATATTTTCTTTTTCTTTTTGTCATAAAAAAATATTTTATTTTTCTTTCTCTCACATTGCATGAATATAAGAATATCATATCTTTTGGAATGAATGAAAAGTGAAGGAGTAAAAAAAGGAGCAAGAAGGAAAACAAATGAAAAGAGCATATGTTCTTCTATTTGGAAGCTTTCTTTAAAGTGGAAAAAAATTGGGACCTATTTACTTTAATAAAACACTTTCTTTTTTATTATTAATTATAAAATATCACATTATTTTCAAAGATTTGTGTAGGTAATAGTGAAAATATTTTTTATTTACTCTATTTTCTAAAAAATTCTTAAAAATAGGAAATAAATTAAAAATAATATGACAATTTTATAATTATAAGTTAAATAATGAGTACAAAAAATGAAATAAAAAAATAAATGGGCCTTTAATATGAGTCCCATGCATATCTTGCTTTCGAGTAGAAGAGGGATTGACCTTTTAAATAAAAAATATAAAAATCCCTGACATAATATTTTTTACTTTCTCATATTTCATTTTATTAGGATATTTATGTTATTTTATAAGTATGTATTTTTTTTATCACTTTTTACATGATCAAACGAAAAAAATATTTTTTATTTTCTTTTATACCTTTTCTACATTTTTTTCCCTAAACCAAACAAAGTTTATGCATGTTTGTTTATCTAATTTCAATATTTATCTCTATTTTTTTAATAAAGAAAATGTCAATATTTTTCTTCATGACTTTATGTGACATCATTTAGACATTTTAATTTTGCACTATAAAAAAACCCGTTATAAAACTTGTTTGGCTCCGGAGACTGGAATAGAGCCCAAGTAGCTGCTGGTAGCCTGGTACCTCGCTACCTGGTACCACCACTCTCTCTCTCTCTCATGCAACTGCACGAAATTCGATGCCTTTCTCCACTTCTGTGTCTGTGTCTGCTTTCTGTTCACACTTTTTCAACACCCCACTTTATTTTTCTCTCTCACTCTTTCTACACTTACTTCATGCTCAACTACTACATTTCCAGCACCATTATTACCTCATCTGTTTTCCCTGCTTCTTTTTCTCTTTCCTCTGAATGAATGATGCTGGAACCTGTGCTTTAGATTCTTCCCCCATGAAACTATACCCTGCTTTCTCTGTTTGGTAAGGATCCCCTCATCCCTTTGCTTCATCTGGTGTCTGGTTTTCCCAGAAAAATCTAAATGTTCCACATTAAGCATTGTTAAGTCAATCTAAAGCCTGATCATGTGGTTGATCGACCTAGTGAAGCATCAAAGTCTATATTTTTTCACTTTTTGTCTTAGGCTGTGTATTGGATTCTTTCAGGAGATCTGTTTTCCAAAAGCAATCATTTTTTTCCATGTGAAAAAGAATGCTTTTTTACCTTTTTTTATTCTTGGGGTACTGAAACTGAAATGTTGATCATTTTGTGTATATGCAAGTGGGTATCATGATGTCACAGACTCACAAATATTTATTTCTTCTTTTCCTTTGTCAGCATGTATGAATATGTGTCTGATTTCTGCTAACCAACACTGCATTTGGTTATTCAGGGGTCCTTTCCTTTGTTTGAAAGTCTGGTTTTTTTAGGGGGGGAATGAAACAGCTGAACAGAGTTTTGTTTATCTTCCAAGTCCACCTACCTATCCTGGGAGAAAAAAAAATTGACTTGTGAGTTGTGGCATACATGTGTGAAGTATGGCATTTTATCCTTAATTTTCCTTACATCTTTTGGAGGCATGCAGAAAAGAGCAGATATGAAATGAAGCACTTTAGTTTGTGCTTTTGGAAAGATATTTATAATGCCATGATCTATGTATATCTATTTGTATTGGTTTGCCAATTACTGATTAGTGTATGCTTGGTTTTCAGTTGAAAGATTGCAAAAGTACGTTTGAACCCAAAGTAACTATAGAATTTTTTCTATGCAAACGTACTTTTAGTACCCAAATCTAAAAGTTCGTTTGCAGCTAAAAGTTTGTGTGCCTAATCACCTGCTGCTGATTCTCATCTCACATACAACACCAGCAAATCAGTTAGCTGTTGCAACACAATGATGAACAGAAAAAGGCATCTCCATGAATCGAAGAATCCATTCCATTCTCACCGTAAGCCTTTCCTCTTCTATTTATCAATTGATCACTATGCATGAAAGAAAAAAGAAAATCAATGTACAGAATCAATACCAGCGAATTATGACTGATTCTACAATACTGAAAGGAATGTCAATGCCTTGATCAAGGTAAAAAGACTTAATAGTTCACAGGACAAACTTGATTGGCCAATTATTTTCTAACGCAGATACCAATAATTACCTACAATTTTCCCACAATCATACATTCACATTCTTTAGCAAAGCTCATTTTAACCAATTGGCTTCCTCAAAATTTTCTTTCTAACAGCCTTTGAAGCGGTTATCTTTGGCTCATGGCAAGCTGTGGAGTTCATAAAAATTAAGTCTGGAACTATGATCATACAGTTCGTAGGTAATCACCATATGGCTGTGGAGAAAGGCCCCTTGTCAGACATTCGAATAAGATCAAGGAAAGCTACTTTATCAGATTGCTCCTGTTTTTTACGTCCTGGAATTGACATATGTGTGCTATCAACCCCTCAACGTAAGGATAATTCAAATGATATTAGTATTGAGCCAGTAAGTGTTTCCCTTTAAGATTAATGAATTTTAAACTTGTTATGTTTTTATCTTTATGAACTTGTTAACATTTGCAACAGAATTTTCAAGTCATCTTTTGTTGGAGTGTACCTTAAGATAGCCTCAGCATGGCCAATGCAACCTCTCTGATTCATAGTCTTGAAGTTTCTTGATGAGATTGACTGAGCATGATGCATGCATAAACTAATGTGTTTACACAGTTGATAAATTCTAATCCCCCCCCCCCCTTTATTTTTACATTGTTTTAATACTTATTTGTTGAAACAAATATGTTGGAAAGGTACTTTGATTTAAAGATATCCTTATATGAGATGATAGCACAATAGAGCACATTTACATGGTCAATGTTTTTCTAATTTATTGATATGTGAAATTTGTGTTTGTATGCATTCACTTGGTGATTGTTATGTCTTTTCCCCTTTCTTGGTTTGTTTTCTTTCTCACATCACCTGGCCTGTGTTAAAGTTCTCTCCTCTGTTTTTTTTTTTGGCTTGGATCAAGCCCCCTCCTTTAATTCAAAGCTGTAGTTGCCAAAATGTAAAGTATGATTTACAGTTTTTTTTTTAATTATAGGTTTGGGCTGATGCTAGAATAAGTTCTATACAAAGAAAGCCTCATGAATCAGAGTGCGCGTGCCAGTTTTTTGTCAACTTCTATGTTAATCAAGGTTCACTTGGTGCAGAGATAAGAACTCTTAGAAAGGAGATTAAAGAAGTTGGAATCAATCAGATTTCCATCCTCCAAAGACTTGAACATAATCCTTGTGAAAATCAGCAATACCGGTGGGCTTCATCTGAGGATGTCTCATCATTACCACACACTAAATTGCTTTTGGGAAAATTTTTAACCGATCTTTCATGGTTAGTTGTTGCATCTGTTGTAAAGAAGGTTTCATTCTGTGCAAGATCTGCAGAAAACAAGCTCGTGTATCAAATTTTGGGAGGCGATACTATTAGCACTTCATCTAACACCGAGTCTCACATAGATGTTGTGAATTTAAGAGTAGACAATGGAGTATTAGTACCTATTGTGTCTCAAGTTGCTATTACTAACCCAAGAGGAGCTGAGCATGCACCTGAATCCCATGAGGATAAAGAGTCACCATCTTATGATGTTGAGGGTTTACGACGCTCCAAACGCCGTCATGTACAACCTGAGCGTTACCTTGGTTGCGAAGTTTCTAAGTTAGATGTTGGTTCTTTTAGAAACAGGCCACCGGTTAGGATAGATACGTCGAAAGACGATGAAATGTCATTGCCATTATCATGCCTGTTTGGTTTGCAACAAAAAAACTGTCCAGAAGAAGAGGATGCTGATGCCGTTGCTGACAATGGTCGAAAGGCCAACAAGGCAAATACCTGCAAGGAGCTTCTAGTGTACAATAGGAAGGCTAAAACCCAACAGGTAAAGAAATGTGGTGCTGATCAAGGTGTTGAACATCAACCTCAACCTCAACTTGCTATTATTCCTGTTCCTGATGAAGATGATGAACCAATAGCCATTGATCACGGTGAACTAAATGACAAGGTTACTAGGAGTTATGAACATGAATCTGCTGAAATTTCTTCGAAATATCGTCACCTGATTAATAGCCCTAAACTAAAGAGGAACAGCATTCATTTGTTAACTCTTGAGGCCTATAATCTGCCTGCAAAGTCAGATGATGCTGAAAAGAGTGATGATTTTTATTCAAGAAGTCATTATAGCTATGGAACCCCTAAGTCGCAGAGGAAGAGTTTATGTGGTCTGGATCATATGGGTCTTGGAAATAAATGGGAACGGATAAAGTCCAATAAAGGATCTCAAGAGAGAAAGTATCATTCAACATATTCAAGAAGTAGAAATCATGGCGAAGAAAGACATTACAATTATAAAGACAGAACCTTAAATGCCACTGCCTACAAGGAATTGATAAATTCATACTTAAAGAATATTAATGCAAGACCAGTCAAAGAAGAACTGCCTATTACTGACCAGTGGAAGCAATGCAACACCCCAAGCAGCTTTGGACAAAAGGGGGACACAGAGAAATCCGATGGAGAGGATGCGGAAGAAACATCTGAAATAGATATGTTGTGGAGAGAGATGGAAGTGTCATTAGCGTCATGTTATCTTGAAGACACAGAGGTGTCACCATTTGGCCATTGTTTACCCCTCTTTTTTCCGTTTGTTATTTGTTCTGTTTTTTTTTTTCTAAGGCTAATTCAGTTCCATTATTTAATCAGGGTTCAAATGCAACCGTTTCTGCTGAGACGATGGAAAAATCGAATAAAGTTTGTCAACATGATAATAGGTTGGATGAACAAATTGGAATATATTGCATTAGATGTGGCTTTGTGACCACCGAGATCAGAGATATTACACAGCCCTTTGTAAGTCAAGTTTAAAGTCTATTCTCTTATGTGGATTTGTATGCAATTCTCTTTCATTCTAGTATTTTGGTTTCTTTACATTGCATCTAGGTGGAGAAAATATGCACTAAAAGGGAGGCCCGATGCATGAGCCATGAGTCACAAGGCTGTTATCTCATAATTGCATCAAGGCTCACCATCTTTATGCATTATGCACTTGGATGATATTTCCCGTATGCAGAATCTATCAAAGAATAATACAAAGAAAAAAATATGATTTTAGAAGGAACATGTGTGCTCTTCCAAAATTTACATATCTGCAAACTAGTTCTGGATGTTAACAACAATCTTCTGTTTTGGTTAGATGATTTGTCTGTTTTCCCAGTCGGTATCTGATAACCTTGTTGGTATTGGCAGGTTCAACGTTCAGTGTGGCAGCAAGAGGAGAAGCAGTGTTCTGGAGAAGATAAAGATCCCAAGGCTGACGAAGATGACGATTTCCGGTTTTTCTCGACCGATGCCTCTCCTGATGAGCCTATAACTGAAGAAAATGATAACGTTTGGGCATTAATTCCTGAACTCAGAAATAAGTTGCATGTCCACCAAAAGAAAGCTTTCGAGTTTCTTTGGCAAAATATTGCAGGGTCTACAAATCCAGGACTTATGGAAGCAGAATCCAAAAAAAGAGGTGGCTGTGTGATATCTCATTCTCCTGGAGCTGGAAAAACTTTTCTCATTATTGCTTTTCTTGTTAGCTACTTGAAGTTATTCCCTGGGAAGAGACCTCTAGTCCTTGCTCCAAAAACAACACTCTACACTTGGTATAAAGAATTTATCAAGTGGGAGATTCCTATACCAGTGTATCTGATTCACGGTCGCAGAACCTACAGGGTATTCAAGCAGAAATCAATGATGGTTTTTCCTGGAATTCCCAAGCCCACTGAGGATGTCAAGCATGTTTTGGATTGCCTTGAGAAGATACAAAAATGGCATTCACAACCGAGTGTTCTAATCATGGGTTATACTTCATTTTTAACATTGATGCGAGAGGATTCAAAGTATGCACACAGAAAGTTTATGGCTAAAGTATTGAGGGAAAGTCCTGGAATCCTGGTACTGGATGAAGGGCACAACCCTAGAAGCACTAAATCAAGGTTGAGAAAAGTTTTGATGAAAGTACAGACAGAATTGAGGATATTACTTTCAGGCACTTTGTTTCAAAACAATTTCTGTGAGTACTTTAACACTCTCTGCTTGGCAAGACCACAATTTGCTCATGAAGTACTGAAAGCGTTAGACCCGAAATACAAGAGGAAGAGGAGGAAAGGGACAGAAAAAGCACGTAATTTAATAGAGTCACGGGCTAGAAAATTCTTCTTAGATACAATTGCTAAGAAAATTGACTCAAATGTTGGTGATGAGAGGTTGCAAGGTCTAAACATGTTGAGAAATGTGACAAATGGTTTTATCGATGTGTATGAAGGTGGGAGTTCCGATGGTCTGCCTGGTTTACAAATTTATACCTTGCTAATGAATACAACTGATATACAGCATGAGATTTTGCAGCAACTGCACAAGGAAATGGGCAGGTGCAATGGATACCCTTTGGAATTAGAGCTTTTGATAACTCTTGGATCGATACATCCTTGGTTGGTCAAAACTGCTGTATGTGCTGAAAAGTTTTTCACAAAGGATCAATTGAGGGAGCTAGAGAAGTGCAAGTTTGATTTGAAAATAGGGTCAAAAGTAAGATTTGTTTTGAGCCTTATCTATCGCGTTGTCAAGAAGGAGAAGGTTCTTATCTTTTGCCACAACATTGCACCTGTCAAGCTATTTCTAGAATATTTTGACAAGTACTTTGGATGGCAAAAAGGCCGGGAAGTTTTGGTTCTAACCGGAGAACTAGAGCTCTTCGAACGGGGGAGAGTAATGGACAAGTTTGAGGAGCCTGGTGGAGTATCAAAGATACTCCTTGCTTCAATTACAGCTTGTGCCGAAGGAATTAGTTTGACAGCGGCTTCTCGTGTGATTATGTTGGACTCGGAGTGGAACCCTTCGAAAACAAAGCAAGCTATTGCCCGTGCCTTTCGTCCTGGTCAACAAAAAGTGGTTTATGTGTATCAGCTCTTGGTGTCAGGTTCACTGGAGGAAGACAAGTACCGAAGAACCACTTGGAAAGAGTGGGTATCGAGCATGATTTTCAGTGAGGCCTTTGTGGAGGATCCTTCTCAATGGCAAGCTGAGAAGATTGAAGATGATATTCTGCGCGAAATGGTCGCAGAGGACCGGTCTAAATCATTCCATATGATAATGAAGAATGAAAAAACTTCAACAAACAAATGACAGGTAAATACTCTCTTTCCGACAAAAATGAAGCATCATTATCCATCCTACATTCTCCCTGAGTGACTGCAATATGTGTATTAAATCTCTTGCATATGCTTGTCTGCATGTATATAAAGTGTTGTTCAAAATTACTATTTAGGTATCTATGTTAAATTAAAATTTAGCATGAAATATGCATCATATTTGACCTACTTTTGTTATTCAACACAATATTCTTCAGCATATGGAACATTACCAAAATGTTCATTCCCCACAGACAGCTGGCCATAATCCAAATCTTAATGATTAATTATAATCTGATGTATCACTGTTTAGTAGCCTTTTAAATATGCAGTTCTCTGTATTCTGAAGGCCAATAATATGAACTTAAGATTTTCACTTCAAATGGTAGTCTCATAGTTTGTTCTTTTTGACTATGGGATGTGTTTGTTAAAAAGAGCATGCTTCTGTGTTAAGTATGGACTCGTTCCATTCTTGCCCCATGTTTTGTTCTCTTCTATGTCCTCCTTTTCTCGTACATATTATTTATTGATCATGCCATAAAAGATTTTAATGCAATTTGCTTCTCAGTCTCACATATGATACAACAAAGGCATCACTAGATCTTGGATTAAAAGTGATTCCCAAAAAGGTGAGCAAGTCCTTTCCTTGTCACTTTCAGATTGTATTGCTTTTGCATATATAACCATTGTCAGTTATGAACATTTTGAAGAAAAAAAATGGAAATTTTCTAGCAAGCCTTTATTTTTATTAACCTGTTGCCAAGTAATATAAATGCAGGCATTGTTGACTCTTATTGGTTGAAACTAATTTTTCACCCTTTCCTTACACAGCACAGGACCATCCGAAGCTTAACATTGCCGCAAAAGCATCAATAAAGAAGCCAAGCCCACTTCCTAACAAGCTTCTATCTATATGGAGAGCCCAATCTGTTTTTTTTTTTTAAAAGCTACTGGGTTTATTTGGGCACAATCTAGTTACGCAGTTGATCAATCAATCATCAATTACTATATAAGAAAAGTAAGTCTTCTTCTCTCAAGACATAACATGTGTCACATCCCAAATTGTGACACGTGCCACTTCTGTGACTCTTTTATTTCTAACTAAAATTGTTATTGTTTATTAGGGTGTTTTATCTATTTTTGTTAAAAAAAGAACTGTATTTTGTACGGAAAGTACATGGATTAATTATGATAAACGTCAGACATTTTCCCAATTTGGTACTTTGGAGGTTCACCTGAGGCCTGAGGGGATAACTTTTTAATCAAGGGATACCGAAAGGGCTGATGGTGCAAATAATGAAATATCATTTTTGGCCCATCTCGCTGCAGTTTAGATTCGTCCGGCGATTTTTTCTGTCTTGCACGGCCACGACACGAAGATAATTACTTAACTTTTCTCATCTTCTTAAATTTGAGACATTTATCCAAATTGATAATATTAACTCATTTGATAATAAAATTTGAGTAATTCATATTTGAGTAACTGTTATTTAATACGAATCGAATTGTATGAGTATACACACAAAATAAAAATATGAAGAGAAAAAATGACTAGAAAAAAAAAAAGAAAAATTTCTTTATAACTAATCCATCCATGTACAAATTACTTAATTACTTACTTTTCATGTCAAGAAATATTACTCTATGTACATGTATCTAAAATGCGAGTCATTTTCCACAAACCTCGTGCTGATTTTTACCGGGTTACCATACCTCCATTTGGTTTTTTTGGGCTCTGTTTGGTAAAAAGTAGCAGATAGTGAATAAGTTAGCTAATAGCAGATACTCTCTCCGTTTCAAAACTATAGCTTTTTAAGGTTAATGCACACAGATTAAGAAATATTTAATGGAAGTACAATATAATTATAGATAGACTAAAATACCCTTATTTAATAGAAGAGTATTTATGACAAATTATCTACAAATCTTTATATTATTAATGTCAATTACTCCCACTAATAGTTATTAAATAAGGGTATGGGTGGAAGAAAATAATTAATGATACTTTGGAATTGTAAAATTGCAATAGTTTTGAAACAAAAATAAAAAGCTAAAAGAGCTATAGTTTTGAAACGGAGGGAGTATCTTATATAGCGGATAGCGGATAAACTAGCCGAATGAATTTAAAGTGTTTGGTAAAATTAGCGGTTAAATTAGATAATAAATGTAAAATGATATAAATGGATTTTTTTTATTAATACTTGTATGTGTGTTTTTTGTTTACAAAACTGCTTACATTTTTTTAATGATTCTTATATTTCTTTAATCAATATAATAATAGACATATAACAATAATATTATAATTAAAATAAAAATAAAAATAAAATATATATATCATCTAGTATTTCACAATAAATTAGTGATATTATTATGAGTCATTAAAAGAGAAAACAAAAACCAATATGTGAAAAAGAGAAAAACATATGAAAGTGTCAAACGTGAGAATTGAGAGCGACAGAGTACAATTTAATTTATTTAATTTTGTTTAATAGAGGATATGGAAAGAACTTAATGAAAATAATGAGGATAAAAACGAGAAAAAAAATCATCTGCTATAAACTCAAATGCTACTTAAAGTAATATATGGAAAAACGCTATCAGCTATTAAAAAAATACTATTAACTACCTGTTACCAAATATTTCCATTTTTTTAATTCACTATTTGCTAGTCAAATTCACTATTCACCAACGGATAAAACTTACCAAACAAAGCATCAACTAGTTTTGTCTTGTTTGGGGCCAGTCCCCTGCTTGTACCCCAAAAATTGTAAAACATCTACGGTTGACATTAAGAATTAGAGAATTTGGACTATTTAACAATATTTTTATAATAATAATTATATTTGGATTTTATATGGTGAAGAAAGCTTCATAATAGTTTAAATGAGACTAAAATCAAGTCATTAATTTTTGTAGTCCATGGTGAACCACATGAGATGAAGTGGTTCAGAATAGAAGCCACCCAAGCAAATACTGTCATAAGATTTAAATCATTCGCATTTAAATATGTATGCCACCATTACCACTTGAACAACATCGCAACCAAGTTGTTGGTTGAGACGCCGGAGCTTCTGGACTGTTCTTCCAAATGTTATCCATTCCCAAAGATACCCTAGGAATGCATGCATGACTTTTACAAATTAAAAAATACTAGTATTAACAATAGAAAAAATAAAAATTTACACCGCAACGACCGGTGATAACTGGTAACCAAAGCGAAGTTGGTAGAATAAAAAAAAACTTATATTAACAAAAAAATATTAACAAGTTAACAAAAAATATTAATATATAAATGGCAAAGTTGCAGTTTGAGACAAAGAAAAGGGGATAATATTATAGTAATAGTAGTTGTTGATAAAACCAAGTCTCAAGTAAAGACGGTTGCAACTTGCAAGTTGAGGATCCACTTGCAAGCAAGCACCGCGCAAGGTCCCAAGCTACAATTCAATAGCAGCATAGTAGCAATTAATCAATCAATTATATCATTCACCATCTCTCTCTCTTTTTCCAACCTCACATAATACACACACTCCTCCTACTTTAAACCATAAAAGAACAAACAACAAGAAGAAAAATAGAAACTAGAAAGAGAACTCTATTGTCCCCAACTTGCTTTGCAAAAATATTAACCCCAAACCCAAACCTCACTCTCCCACACCACACCTTCCTCATATATACATGCTTTCTTATTCAACAAGCACATTACATGTATATATATATATATATATTACATATGTGTGTGAACCAGTAATCACTTTATCTTCACAAAACTAAAATCCTTGGTTTTGTGGAGAGAGTAGAGAAAGATAGTTATTAATTTTATTTTATTTCATTTTATTTTATTTTTTTTAATATATGCTAAAAATGCCTTCACCGATTCAGCTCCACCGATTCAACCCGAACACCGACGCAGCCACCGCCACCGCAACGGCAATCGCAAACGGCGTGAACTGTCCAAAGCAATCCCAAACACGCCGTTTCGCTCTTCCAACCGCCAAAGTAACCGTTCCGGAAACGGTTGCAAACCACCACGCGCACGTGGTGGGTCCCAACCAGTGCTGTTCCGCGGTGGTGCAGACCATCAACGCCCCCGTGTCCACCGTTTGGTCGGTGGTTCGGCGATTCGACAACCCGCAGGTCTACAAGCACTTTGTGAAGAGCTGCCACGTGGTCGCCGCCGGAGGCGGCATCGACGGCGACGGCATTCGCGTCGGCGCGCTCCGGGAGGTACGAGTGGTGTCGGGTCTCCCAGCCGTGTCGAGCACGGAGAGGCTAGAGATCCTCGACGACGAGCGACACGTCAGCGGGTTCAGCGTTGTCGGCGGGGACCATCGGCTGAGGAATTACCGGTCGGTGACGACGCTTCACGGCGACGGAAGCGGAGGGACAGTTGTCATCGAATCGTTCGTCGTTGACGTACCGCACGGTAACACGAGGGAAGAGACGTGCATTTTCGTTGACACTATCGTACGCTGCAATTTGCGGTCCCTGGCTCAGATAGCACAGAACATGGCCACGATTCAACACTCACAGTGAAAACTCTCTTCCATTTATTTTCTCTCAGTTCCTTACTTTCTTGTGTTTTCCGGGTTTTTTTGTTTCGAATACGGGTCGGGTTTTGTATCATGTATGTGATGTAATTATCCCATGGACATATAGATACGTGAGCTCGTATTGGAAATTGTTGGATGGGTAGACTACTTGGGTGTTTTTGGAAGACTCGAGAAGAAAACTGCAATGGTAGAATGAACATGGGTTATATAATAATGTTATATCATATGTTGATATAATGTTCATATATATGATGATATATGTAGTTCCATTTTTTCTTTTTTCTTTTAAATTTTCATCCCATCTTGCACCAAAATAAATATTCATCCTGCCATTCATTCCGATTGAGGATTACCGGCCGGTGCTTCATTTGAAGTTTTGAACCAGATCAGCGGTTCTTGTCTCCGTAGGCAAAGGGTTCATTTTGTTTGTGTATACAAGTTCTTTTTGATCTGCAGCAGAGTTTATTATTATATTTGAATTATCCTATTGATTTTATTTAAAAAAAATTGTAATTTTTTCGCTCTTATCTTATTCTACACTAAAAAAAATTAAGTATAATAAAAACTTACAGAAAGTCTCTCAAAATGGGGTGAGCAAATCGAGGTTCAATAATTTTATACGATTTAAAAAAAAAATCCATAAGCCATTTAGGTATTTCAAGTTGCAAACTTTTTTTTTTGATAAAAAGTTGCAAACTTATTTAACACACAGGTTTTGTACTTGGACAAGTAAAATGTTCATGAGCTAGCCAACTTTAATTGTTCATTTCTTTTTTGTTATAGAGTCTTTTTAATATTTAATAGTTTTTTTTATGTTAGATAAGATGTAGATGCATATATATAAGATAAATAACAACGTACGTTGGTCTGACTGACAATTGTAGTTGATCTTTATCTCAAGGTTTCGTGTTCGAGCATTGAGTTTGATAAAAAAATAGCACTAGGAGGGATAACTTTAATACAACCAAGGTCCCGAGGGTGATTAGTCTATGTGCTAGTAGTCGAAAGATACTCCAATCAATGCCATGGTAACAAAAAAAAAAAAAGATAAATAAGAAATGAGGGCGATACCAAACTGCGATTTTAAAGGTTTATGTTCAAGCTTTTTAATTGAAATATTTATGTCATGACGACTATAATTAAATTAAAATTTACATATTGACAAAAAAAATTAAAATTTACATATATACAAAATTCAAAATGTAATGAGAGAGATGTAAATACAGATCTAGTTGTCTTGGTGATCGCCATTGTATGGGTGTTGTGTATGAACAGTGTGTGCTAGCAGCTCTAAAGGTTTAAAGAAGTTTCTACTCTAGGGGTTGGGGTTGGGGTTGGCTCAGAGAGGTTTAAAAAAGTTTCCAACCTACAATGGTGGACTCATCAGAAATAGATCATGATGTGTGTGCAAGTATAAATAAATTTAAATTTCATTTATGATATTTTTTAACTTAATTGAAGGAGTGAATTATTAGTTGAAATATGTGTAAGTTAACAATGTTAAATTATTAAAAAAAGAAGTTTTAATAATGTGGAGTTATAGATATTTATGGTACGTATATACTACTAAGATACAAATATGACACTTAATTCCCAAAAAAATGACACTTTCACTTTTTTTTTTTACAACAAAGATATTCATTCATTTAAATTGGCAAAATACATCGATAATAATACAAATTCAACACCGTTAAAAATCAAAAGAGTAAATCTGCGAACAAACTTATAACACCCAGGTTAATAGTAAAACACGACAAAATGCTTACAGCAGCAAAGCATGGCAAAATGCCTACAAAAGTGACAAAATTATAATGGGCGCAGTACCCATGTCTCTGGGTCTGTAACGTTGACGATCAAATCATAGGTAAATCTGTACTGAAACGAAGCAGATCAACCACTCTGAAACAAACGAACACTGCACCAAGATGGGAAAACACACGCCGCACGAAGACGGAAAACACCGCCACACGCAGACGACAAAAACTCTGAAAAAACACAAAAGAAAAACTAGATCTATGTGAAAAAACTACTTATTTAAATAAAAAAAGCTAAAAAATGAAGTAGAAAGGTGGTTCTAAACCAAAAAATAATCCAAAATCACGCCTCCAGACGAAGAGAAAGACGAAGGAAGAAGAAAAACGAAAGACAGAAAATAGAGAGAGGGCGGAGCCTCTCTCTAAAGTGTCGGCTAGGTTATTCACTTGATATTTTAAAAATTCAAGCAGCCACTAAATGGTTTCGATTCAATAGTTTTACCGTGGTTGAATCAAAAGTATAATCAATAATTTATCAAAAAAAAAATAATAGTAGAATCAATAATACTTAAATATATATTGTTATTATCCATAACTATATATAATGCATGAAAATACAAACTTTTGGTAGAGTCTTTTTTTCTTTTCAATTTTATCCTTTTAGTTTAACTACTACTTTGGTACCAATTGAGGTTAGCGTGAATGGTTAAGATCTCTCGTCCTTTAACTAAGGTTTCGGGTTCAAGTCTTGGGTATAGAAAAAATTTCATCTAGGAGGGATGTCACCCATTAAAGGTGCCGAATAAACTCCCGCAGGAGATTAGTCTCTGTCGTGCAGGCGATAGGATACTCTTCGATGTAGAATCCAAAAAAAAACTACTACTTTGGTGTCATATTTTCTTTTCTATTATTACCCTTAAAAGTTTAAATTTAAATTTTAAAATAACTATGTATAATATGTTAATAACTATCACATAATCACAATTATTTTATCATCTAATTATACAACAAAATGGTAAAAATACAAAAAAAGAGAACAATACGTCAGACATTCATTCCTGGCTCCCCCTAGTATATATAATATTAATTAATATATTATAAAATATTTAAAAATCAAGACGAGTCTAATTTCAAATTTACATAAAATGATCATAATAAATGTCTCACGAGATAAAAATCAACAATGTAAGGATAAATAATAAAAACTCATGAATATGGTTTTTTATAATTTCTAATTGAATCTTTACTTAACTAAAATTAAAAACTATGTTTTCAGAATTTAATATAAAATGTTATCAAAAAAATTCATAAAAACTCAAATATGTAAGATTGATACAATCAAACCCAAGGCCCTTTACTTATGCCAGTAAATTGCAATAGGTAAACATTTCTCTTTTTATTTCCATCTCTCTCAAAAAATATACCAGCATATATAGGTGTCTAAGAATATCTTTTACAGGTAAACTATTAACCAAATATCGACCGAGTATTCCTTTTATGTATGTTATAGTCTTCCGTTAATGGCGAAAGCCGCATGAATTTCAATTTTTATTTTGTCCATTATCAGCGTGGGATTCGGAGACAGTGCAGGGCATTGGTATTTTTTACAAGTTTCTTTGAAGCTTCTATTAATTTTTTTCTGGCCCCAAAGCATAATACATGAATGAAGAATGCGTATTAGTCAAGAAAAGACATATAAATTTGAAACTTGGCGATATATAAATATGCATTACGACGTCACGTTAAGTTTTTCTATGGTGGATGTGAACCTCCGAATTGCAACTTGTCTTGGTTGGTTGAACTCAACTTGCACGTGTAAAAAAAAATCAAGTTGCCATTCTTTGCCTCCTCACTAATATTCTTTCTATTTTTTTGTTGTGTTCTTTTGATTTATTATTAATTATTATGAGCTGTAGGGGTTGGAAGCGATCTTTGAAATGGCAAGTTGGTTTGCAAGTGGGCATGAAAGGACTTCATTAATTTGATTATTCTTTTGTTTGTTTATACTTTATAATTATCATAATTAAAATCAGAAGAAAAGTGTCCCACGGGTCATTTTACAGCACAAGCCTTTTCCAAATCAACCGAGATTTTTCTTCACTATAGTAACTCAATTAACCCTTTCGGGGTTTTGGGGGGAGGGGGGGTGGGGGTGATGTTGGGGTTTACAATAGAGGTATCAGGTATACTAGTCTATGGATTCGAGTGGTACAACACACGGGTCTTTTTCTTATAAAAGTAATAAAAAAATTCAACAAATAAGATAATTTCAGTTACAAATAAAATAAAGAGAGCTGAGAGAGGTGACACGTGTCATAGTTTGGGAGGTAACACATATCATAGCCTGAAAGGTCATGACTTAGTTTTCTTATACAGTAATTAATATCTCTAGCTATCTAGAACTTAATAATTAATATATTGCTTGATTTAGGCAAGGCAAATAACGTTTAGAAGCAAATTACTCAAGCCTAAAAGTTTTTACTATATTTGAGCAAAAAAAAAAAAGTTTTTACTCTATACTCCCTCCGTTCCTTTTTATTTGTCGTTTAAGGTTGTTTCACCACAACCAAGGAATCAATTAATTGACAAATAGTTTCCTATTATACCCTTATTTATTCACTACTCTATTTGTTGGGAATAGTAATTAGTCTTTGAACTCTCAACTATGCATTAATTAATTTTATGGAAAATGTGAAGAACAGTTAATAGGATTAAGGTATAATTGTCAAAATATAACCTTAAACTATCAAAACGACCAATAAAAAAGAACAAATTTTTTCTCAAAATCCGACAGATAAAAAGGAAGGGAGGGAGTATTTTTATATAATTTGTTGTATTTCGGTGAAAGGCACTTCAAATTAATAATTAACTTTTATCAAAGTCTGAATTAAAATGCATGAGAGAAACTTTATTTCTTCTTGTCTTTACACCCACCGCCCCAAAAAAATGGCATGAGAAAAGCCGTCTCTACATGTGTGTTGTGGTGTTTCCTTATCAGCCACATCCTGGCTATAAGCACTCATCGGCAGTTATATTTCACTCTCCGTCGATATTTCTATTTGCAAAATTATATATACCACTAATTATAACATGAAATGCAGGTGCTCTCAGCAAACACAAAGATTTAAATAAGAATGAATCACATGCACAAAGATGAGGTTAATAGACGACAGAAATAATCTCCTACTCCCATTGAGTGGGGCAAAAGTAAAAGGAGAATTTTTTAATCCAACAAATTGATAAAGGAGGAATTAGCAAATATTCGATATCCTCCTTTTTTTAATTAAATATGAATATGAATTCATCATGGTATGTGATTTGATCCGGGTCCAGACTTTTGACCCGTAAGAATTAAATTGTGAGCGTGGACCGGGACAAAAAAATGGGTAGGACCCAAAGTGCCTAAAGAAAACTGGAAGATCAGCTAGAAATCATAACAATGCTCATGTTTATCAAACTAACCGGTGGACTCATGCATTTGTACGGGTTAGTGGGTTACATTAGTCTTTTTAAATAATATGAAATAACTTATTTTTATATTTATAATTTGATATATGATATAC
The DNA here is from genome assembly GCA_030159175.1 of Glycyrrhiza uralensis. Lineage (NCBI taxonomy): Eukaryota > Viridiplantae > Streptophyta > Magnoliopsida > Fabales > Fabaceae > Glycyrrhiza > Glycyrrhiza uralensis. Next base: position 4,699,349 of record BRZY01000006.1, read on the forward strand.
TCTAAATTTATAATAGTGCTACTTTTGTTTATCAAATAATAAACAATTTTAGATAAATAATCAAATATTTGCATCTCGCGATTAAAATGTTGAAAATATATTTTTATAAGAACATGGTTTAAGACTATGGGCATATATGTCATTTTAAAGTGGTCTATTTGGTTATAAGACTATGGGCATATATGTCATTAAAGACTATATATTGCGTAGACATCATAAGCAATAGAGCTAATTTCATGATGAGCCAACACAAAATAGATCGAAGACTCTTAGAGAAACTTCATTAGAAAAGGTGTTTAACAACACCATTTTAATTACGGAGCTGAAACAATATAAAAACTCTTAAAATTAGCTTTATTGAAAAATTCTCCCTTTGATAGCGCATTCCACTTAATGTTCTCCTAATTTTTAAACTCAAGATAAGTCACTAGCTATGAACCACTTAACATTGCTCTTGAGAAAGCTTCTCATTCATATGAGTCTAATTAAAAACAATATATAGGTAATTCAATGTAGAAAAAAAAGGTAATTCAATGTAGCAAAAAATATGTGCACATCATGCATGCTGGGGATAAAAAAACACTATCAAAATTTTGAATCTGGAATTTCAGCTATAGGAAAGGGGGAAAAAAAATCAATTCAATTTTCTCATATATTTCTTCTCCTTTTTGAACAGCTACTATTATTGCACACGGATCCTCTGTCTTTTGTTTGATTCTTCCTTGTTACCATATTGAATATCGCTTGCAAACAAAACAGGACTTCCCCATTTACAATTGAATGTGCCATATTGGAATGATTGAAGAGAATGATAGAGAGATCTCTTTTGTTTGAAACACTTTCAAGGATAAAACAACTTGGCAAATAGAAGTTCATTCCAAGTATCTTGAAGGCCAGGCAAACACCAATGCACACAATCAGCATAGCTTACAGGGTTGGCTAATTGCTCTGGGGTTAGTGGGTTCCATTGCTTCTTGTAGATTGAAGTGTGTGCATCTCTGCGGTAATTGGAGAGTTGGGTGATGTTGAGAAATGTAATGGGCACTTTGGTTTTACTCAACACTTCTCCAATCACTTGCATTACACTTTTCCTACAGTCAGAGCCCCAATATGTGGGATCATCAATAAGAGTTGTTTCATTGTAGCAGTTCCCTCCTGGTTCACCTCCCCAATCTATGCTCCTGTCATATATTTTGTTGAAATATTAGGACTGATGCATGGGATCAAGCAGAGTAAACCTTACACATGAAAAGAACATTGGAATTTGATCATCACAGGGTATTTTCTTAGCATAGAAAATTATGTTATAAGCTTATATATATTATAAAGAAATTCAATGAGAGGATTTTTTTAAAAAATTGAGATGCAAAGTCTAATTTTGGTAAACCACTGTAATTAGGGTTTTTGGCCCCCAATGTCACCCGGTATCCCCACGGCTTCGACCCTTTGGGTCAGCTATGGAACTAATCATCAGTTCGGAGATTAGTCACACTTAAAAGCTCTTTGCCAGTGTGTTTTTTGTGGGGATTGAACATTAGTTCTTCCATCCACAAATTCAACGTGTGTTGTTAACTGAGCCACACTCATTGGATATGCAAAGTCTAATTTCAACTTATATAAAAATTTAATATTTTAAAAAATTCATAGCTATTACAAAATTATTTTAAAAACTTGTGTGTCAAAAAGAAGAGGGCCATAGAGAAAAAGGACTATACTAACTTTCCATGAGAAGGAGACATGCTAGTGAAGAAGACCCTAGTTTTCTTTGGATCCATGTTCAGCTTCACCCATCGAAGCATACTTTTCATTCCCATACGATAAGCATCCTCTGTGGAGAGCTCGACAATCTCTTTTTCTTCATCATCGAATGATCCAAGCCTGAAAATTTGAGACAGGATGAGGTGGTCTTAATTTCAAAATGAAATGAAAGAGGAACAACGAGTGAATCACCAATTTAGTCCATGAAATTGTATGACACCGTCAATTTAGTCCCCAAATTAGTCCCTAAAATTGAAAATCTTTAATCAAATTAGTTTCTATTGGACAATTTCAGAGATTACATTAACTAACTCAAAAAGGCTAATATAATCGAAAATTTTTAATTTTAGAAACTAATTTGAAATGTTATAAAATTTAAGGACTAAGTTGACAGCATCCTAAAATTTCAGAGATGATTTTGGTGTTTCACTCGAGCTAATAGCAAATAGGCATATGTAGCTATTTGAACCAAAAGGAACATACAAAATCTTCATCTTCAAGCCGGTCATCCACCAAAGATAGGTGTTGAATACCAAAATGTCAACACCTTTCCAGTTCCGACCATGCTTATTGATTGAACCTTTTCTTACAATCCTATCAGATACCCTATGGATGACAGCATTGTCCGAGTTCGATTCAAGAAGAAAAGGTGCCCAATAGAACTCAATTGTCGCATTGTATTCCTGATTAAACACATCAAAATTAATGAACAAGGGAAAAAAAATAAAAAGGGGACACATAATAATAATTATTATGTGTAGCTACTACAACTATTGAATTAGAAGGTGCTTTTACCTTGGCTGTGAATACAGTGAGAGAATCAAAGGTTTCCATGGATTTGGCATCTTCAGGAATGAGTTGATGGAGAAGGCATACAAAAGAAACATATTGGCCACGGTTGAGGGAGTCTCCAACAAACATCATCCTCTTCCCACGAAGTGTCTCAAGCATCAAGCTGGCATTGAATCTGCATTATTGGTCACAAAAAGTATGTTTTTTTTTTGTCAACACAAAAAATATGTTTTTTTTTTGGTCAACACACAAAAAATTTGTTTATGTTTGTAATTCTGTACAATGAATCACTGCAACATTTACTTGTGACGAGAGCTTGTTGTAAAAATAGCAACTGAAAAAACAATCGGGACGAAAACTTGCAAGGCCCAATGTATCGTGGATCTAAACGGGCCGAGTCCACCGAATGGAATTTCTTGAGTCCTAAATAAAACCTTTCTTAACTTTTGTAATTCTTGACAAAAAAAAATCGTTTTTAATTACTTTTCTTTGAACTGTACTTTTTTAATTACTTTTTATCAACGCAACTTTTCATTAATGAGTGAAAATAATAATTTTATCAAATTAATCATATTATTTATATTTCTAAAAAACCAATACAATATTCTAAAAAATATTATTTTGAATATAGTTGAAAAAAATAATTAATACTTTATTGAAAGAAATAAAATAACAATTATTTTAAGATATTTTTACTTTGCTTAAATGACTATTATTATGAGACGGATGGAGTACCTATTAAAGAACAAAAATTGCATTTATTATACTTTCTTAAATTATTTTACATTTAGATTTTTTATATATTTATTGTTTTTAAAATATTAATTTTGTAGTTTTCATTTTATATTTTTATTTTAAAATTCTTAACATATGTTCATCTCTCAGTAATATTATAATTTAATTCAGATCGTTATGTGAGTAACACAGCATTATTTTTTATAGCTACTAGTAATTAATTTGAATATGAAGGGGAAGAAAAATTAAAAAGAGTTGTAGAGATGATGACTTACTTGGGAAGATCGCAACCGTGGGGTTGCCACCTCCAATACTGGTACTCCTTGTCGGGCCTCCCGTGTTCTTGGCAAGTCAACTGCGGCTGTATGTACGGACATTCCGATTCCTCGTACAGCGGCCGAGTCAACTCGTCCCTTACCCACCTCCCGCTGAAAATATCGCACGACCCTTCCTCTGTTTTCCCCACCGCAAACGGCACCTTCTGCCGCTTCATCACCCTCTCTTTTTTCAACCCCCCATCACAGCAACACGTACATTACCCAATTCAAATGAGAACACAACACGACACAACAACTTCAAATAAACAAAAAAAAAAAAAAAAGAACAAGAATATACAGAACATCGTGAAATTAAGATTTAAGGTTTTACTGTAAATATTGCAGCCTCCACGTTAAAGTTTTAGAGATCATCACAATTAGGATCACATTAGCCTTCATGACATAACCATTATCGTAACCAAGGTTTTAAATTTTGGTCGCGATTGCTGTTGTAATTATGATGCAATTCTTGATTGCAGAAAATTGTTGACAAGTGATTGCAATTGTGGTTTTGAAGACTTTGAAAATTATGATATTGTGGCTACAATCGCAATCACATACTGCAATTCAAAATCATAATTGTGACCATAATTTAATGATCTGTTTGGTTTGAGAAGTGATTTTCTGTTTTTATTTTTAATTAATTACAAAATTCAAAAATTGTTATATTATTTTCATAAAAACAAGAAATTAAAACAACAAAACAGCATCTCAAACCAAACGGGTTCAAATTTTTTTTATTTGTAAACCTTAATATTGTTGTGGCCTTAATTTATAAACAGTGATTATAGGAACATGTCCGAGTGGAGGTGAGTGAACTCACGGGTTGTGGAGAAGAGTCTGTCAGGGGAAGAGTAGTTTTGGAGCTGTTGACCGAAGATGCACATGAAGTCTTCGCCATAGAGGATGGAGACGAAGAGGATGAAAGCGAGGAGGGTGAAGAGGTAAGGGGAGAGTCTACCCTTGGTTCTCAGAAGGGAGGAGGAGGAAGAGGGTGAGAATGGTGGCTTCATTGTTTAATCTGCATGCATTCACACACCAAACCCCACCCCAACTGAACCAATCTGTTGCGTTCTGTTGGGATTATTTCACTTACCCTCTCTCTGCCTCCCACTTACTATTATTTACATTAATATAGCAAACTATTCTGCTCTGTAAGGCTACAGGGAACAAAAGAAAAAAATTGAAAAGAAACTAGAGGAGAAAGTGGAAGTTGATCATGAAAACGATTGAAGAGATTAATTTCTGTGGTATAAAGAAATATTGCATGATGTGTTACTTAACAAGGTTGGGATATTAATGGGAAAATGGGAATTATGAAGCATCGGCATCCGTACAGAATAAGAAATGACAATATATATTTGAATGTCGGCTCGATGAGTAAACAACATTAATGATATTTAGTACAAAAAATTACTACTAGTATTATAAAAGTGAGTTTCAAAAAGAATCGGGGGATATATGTTATTTACGCAAAAAATGTTTCGAAATTAGTTTAATACCTACTGATTTTCTACTCAGCCAAATCATATTCATTAAATTTGTATATCTTTTTATGGAAAATTTAATTTTTTGTACCAATTCAAGAAAAAGTTTTGAAACTTTTTCTCTGCAAACGATTATGCGATTAAAATAATTGAAGCTGATAAAACAGATTATGTGACGGAAAAAAATATGCATTAAGTTAGCATTTTTTAATGTGCAAATATATATATATATGATTGCAAAAAGTATTATTGGTTGTTCACTGAGACTAATGACTACTTGTTTAAGGGACTCGATCTCATCGCTACTCGGATCAATCACTTGTTGGTCATTAAGTTAGCATGTTTTATTTAACTTTGATTATTCAAACACCATCTTATTTTTATTCCGTTTACTGCTTTTAAATTTATGTTTACAAAAATATAACTATTTCTGTTTATCAAAAAAATATATATGACTATTTCCTTCACAAAACATTTATAAAATATAGAAATGATGTAATATTTTTGTAATTATTAAAAAATATATATCTACTCCTACAAATTTAAAAAATAAAACGAACATCCTTTCAAGTTTCAAACCTCTATTTTGGGTGATTCTAATCTCATGAGACATTTTGTGCAACAGCGTATAATACACATCATACATATTCATATCTTTATCTATCATAATACTAGTGATAATATTGGCATGCGCGTAGCACACTAACAAACTGAAAATAAAAGAAAGAGATAATTGCAACCGCTATGAAGTATGAACTAGAAGGGAGTGAGATGAAGAAATATGGTGGGTCATGGCGGGATTCAGATGGTGTGATACTGAAAGAGGAGCACTATGCCTTTGGAGCTTATAAATGTTGCTTGGCTTCAAAGCTAAGGGTCCGTGGAAGATTGCTAATCATAATCCATCACTTGACTTCCCCTTTTTCATATAAATGATTGTACTTGAATAAACAAATAGGTACAAGTCTGATCCCATTTTTTTAAATATGAATTTGGTTTTGGAAATTAGGTGGATGGGATTAGGTAATTAGGTCACATTTAGCTATCATTTGGAATGTACCTGCGTCGTTACTTTGATTCTCACCAAAACAAAGAAATTTCGGACGCTGCAGATATATATATTATGCAGCTGTTGCTTTTGTTGGATATTAAGAAAACGTTTACAATGACGGATCAACCAAAAACAAATAAACAAACTATATAGTATAGTATGTTCTAACTAATGATTCCTAATCCCCGTTCGACAAATTTTTTTTATTCCTAATCCTTTTTTTAAGAGTTTTTCAACGATAGATAAACCAATGATACATTGTGTCCAAGGTCGATTATGTTAATATTAAGAAAACTTTTTCTATTTTATTTTTCATATTTATTAATAGGCTTTAACATGTTTTTGATCCCTCTAAATATTAGCGTTTTGAATTTTGTCCCTCTAAAAAAAGTTAAAGTTTTTTTATCCCTCAAAAAATTAATTTTTTGATTTAGGTCCCTCTTTTGCTTTAACTGCTGACATGACATACTGAGGTCCCCGTAAAAAGCTGACGTGGTTTACATACATTGTCATATCAGCTGACACGTCATTTGTAAGAGAGACTAAAATCAAAACTTAATATATTTAGATGGACTAAAATCAAAATTTAATATATTTAAAAGGACCATGTGTGAGAGAGAGAGAGAGAGTGGTGGTGGTGGTGGTGGTGGTGGGGGGGGGCTATGGGGGGAGAGAGAGAGAGAGAAAACGAGAGAGAGAGTGGTGATGGTGGTCTGATTGATGTCACATGGTCCTTCTAAATATATTAAGTTTTGATTTTAGTCCCTCTTACAAATGATGTGTCAGCTGACATGGCAATGCATGTAAGCCATATCAGATGTATGTAAGCCACGTCAGCTTTTTACAGGGACCTCAGTGTGCCATATCAGTGGTCAACACAAAAGAGGGACCTAAATCAAAAAATTGATTTCTTGAGGGACTAAAAAACTTTGACTTTTTTCAAAGGGATTAAATTCAAAACGTCAATATTCAAAGGGACCAAAAATATATTAAAGCCTTATTAATAATTATAAAATAATACCGTATTTTTTCCTTTTAATTAAAATTTTCCATGCACATATTTTTTGGTAAAAAAAAACTCTGCATTGGTTATCATCCAAGCCCAAGCCCCAACTTATTATACAGATGACTTTTGCAAGCACAGACAATCGAGATTCAGAATGAAAGTCATGTTGGCATAAGAGAAGTTGATGGCATCACTCATAAGAAAATTGGTATATACACCACGAAAAATTAGCCATACACCCTACTTAACTGTGGAAATTTCTAAAATACCCTCTATTTTTACGTATATTTCGGAAACTAGAGTTTCCGGAATGCAATTTTGTATTCCGGAAACTCCAGTTTCCGGAATGCAAAATTTTTGAATTGTGGGGTGTATTCCGGAAACTAGTTTACGGAATGCAAATTTGTATTCTAGAAACTCCAGTCAAATTTGTATTCTGGAAACTCCAGTTTCCGGAATGCAAATTTGTATTTCGGAAACTCCAGTTTCCATACAATTTGTATTTCGGAAACTCCAGTTTCCGGAATACAATTTTGGATCCAGTTTTCGGAATGTAAAATTGCATTCCGGAAACTGGAGTTTCCGGAATGCACGCAAATTTTGAGGGTATTTTTGAAATTTTAGCATTAAGTGGGGTGTATGTCTAAAAAGTGTAGGGTGTATTTACCATTTCCCCATTCATAATGGCTCTACCGATTCTTACCATAGGCCCAAAGCCCACTTAGCGCAGCCCATCACATCATTATCAAGCTAAGCTTTTGACCAAAAAAACAAAAAAAGGTAAGCTAACCTCGACACTTAGACCCAAAAAAAGATGGATGTTGTCCAAAAAAAAGACCCAAAAATATTAACCAAAAAACAAACTAGCCTCGACAGTCATGGACTATTGCCTCTCTGCTGGCCTATGAACTGGAACAATGTCGTCTATATATAGGTCCAATGCAAGCGAGCAACAGAGTTTGTAGAATGCATTATGCAGACCCATCTCTTAGTCTACCAGACGAAAATTCACAAAATATGTTGGTGGCTGGCACTAGCAGGTTTCCTTCCCTTCCAAGGCAGGGGGTGTTTTTTTTTACCAAGATAGGTGTTCATCAAAAAAACACACACAGAGATTGTTGAAGTCCCACATTGGATGGCCAGGGGCCTGTGCTCATGCTTATCTAGCTAGGGTCGTACCATCCCCTCAACACGCTTTTGAGGGATTGGAGGTTCCCGATGCAAAATTTTAACATGGTATGGTGTGGAACCTAGGGGTCTGTGCTAGTACTTATATAGCTAGAGTCGTATCATCCCCTCAAGGCGCTTTTGAGAGATTGGAGGTTCCCGAAGCCGAATTTTAACAGAGATAAATGCATATGGGATGTGGTTGTGCAAAACCTTTCCTGTCATAATCTTATATAGACCTCCAGTATATACATGTGAAGGTACAAATAGTTTTTATACTTTTATCTATGACCATCATACTCATCTAACTTGAAATAGCTGTCAATACAATACGGCAGTCTAATTGAAAATTAGTTTACCTCTTTCTTAATCTAGTTCACACATGTAGTCTGTGACAAATGCAGGTGAAATCTGATGGCAAATTTTGCTTGGGGCTTTCTACTTGAGTTCACTTCCATTTAGCAGAGTAGTCCCAACATGTGAACACACAGAAAATGCCCGGATTAATACAATATAAATGACAGAAACATTTGACAGAAATCGATCCATGATTAATTTGTGCTATTGGTAGAAGCTCCTTGCAATGAATTGAGACCGAAAATGTATCTATGTTTCTGACTGTCGAGTTCCTTCTAGCACTTCTAGTCTCAAATGTTTTGGATATCCAAATCCTCAGTTTTACTATGGGACAAATTAATCTGAATTTGTACGAGTCTCTATATTATCAATTGGAGGTAAGCATTAGCCGTCCTATTATGGAAGTATCCATCTTAGTGATTTGGATTTGGCACACGCCATGCTTTTTTTCTTTTTTGGTCGAAGGCACACGCCATGCTTATATGCTGTAGTTAGGAATAAAACTTAGCTTAATTTGCTGCTTCCTAAGCCCATACTTTCCATACAAGTAACAGGGTCCAATAATTCGCTTGAGATCACTCAAATCTACTTGAACAGCGAAGCCCAGTGCTTTTAATTTTTTATTTTACTTATTTGTAGATTTAGTCTGAAAGTGTGTTTGCATTTTTTTTTGGAGATGAAAAACACTACTATCCTAGTATCCTGTATCCTAACATCTTTCAACTTTGTCTTATTATAGTATGCCACACGTCTAAAATTAGGGGACAGCATTAACAATGATTTTTCCAAAAGACTAGAAAACTGTAACTGTGACTGTCAAGGTTCAATGCTCCAAGCTGTGCAATGTTGAGCGTTTTGAATTTACAACAAAACGGCTTAATTTGTTGGTATATATGTACATGGCAGCGTGCAAAAATTAATATATTTATATATAGCTTTAAGTTCAATATGGTGTAGCCTTTTCTTTTGTACATAATGTTCTGTTGTTTGGTGTTGAAGCAAAGTGCTTGAAAACCTTACTCTGACTTAAAATAAGTGAAAGAACAAAGAGAAAAGAACTGAAAGATGGAGAGGGTTAGTGAGTGGAATCTAAATTCCAAAAGAAAACTTATTTTGGAAGTATTGTCCTCGAGCCCTCAAAAGAGAAATGAGGCTCCCACTATCACTTTCTGTGTCTCCACAAAAAGGCAGAATTATTTCAGATTAATGATGGTTATTATTTGTCATGTGATATGCATTTTTAACTTATTATAATTGACATTAATGGTCTATTCAACTGCTGTCATATAATTCAGCATCTTTTAAATCCCTAGATATTGTTGTCCATCTAATCTACTCCCTCTGGTCTCGAATATAAGAAACAAGTTACTTTTTTGGTTCATTGAATAACTCATGTATCTGGACTATATTATAGACCAAATACATGGGTTATTCAATGAACCAAAAAAGTAACTTGTTTCTTATATTCGAAACCGGAGGGAGTAATCCATGTTTCAAATTGAAAGAGCAAAACAGGATTGTCAGGTAGCAGAGCTGAAATTTTGCACTTCTCTGCCTTATGCAATCTTTGCACTGTGTGCGGCTTCCTGCAAGTTACCACCACCACATCAAGTGATGTATGACCAACAGGTTTTGGTTTCAAAACTACTTGTGCTTAGTTTAATTAACATGTCTCAGCTAAATATTTTGTTGCAATTAGTAGCTCAATCATCGAGTCACCATGCATAGTAGCCCTTTCCATCAAGTAATATAGTTGGTTTAATTAGCCTTTTTAAGGTTAGTTCGATTTTCTTTTTGCCCCTTTTCTTTCCTCCTAGGTACTCTTGGATTTTTGTTAGATTCCACTACTGTGCCTATGATTTCTGGTGTTAATTGTGGCCACAACTTTACCTAAATGGTACGGAAAAGTTAAGAGAAGGTGAAACGAAAGTGAATCCGTCAATTGCACGTTTTACATCTTCCTTGGTCATGCCATTCACTTTTTTTACTTGTTAATATATGGCATCATGAGTATTGAGTTAAGATATTAGGGAATCTTAGATCTTACAAGAAAAATAGTTTCAAATGTGAGAAAAGAGAAAAAGAAGTGATAATTACACGGAAAGAAAGCGATACTTACATGATATGAGTGCAAGATTAAAAATATTTTTGATTAATTTTTACATCATCACAACAATTATTTTGAAATATACATATACATAAAGGGTGGGGATCGCTACAAATATAGTCGCACGCCGGATTCTCTGTATTTGAAATTCACGCATTTAACACATTTATAAGATTGAAATCGTTAGATTGAGATTAGACAACTCATGTTTTTATTCATTAAAATGGATTTAAAATACATGTTTGAAATGTAAGTCATTTGATCTCTATCTAACAATTATGATCTCATAAATGCGTTAAATACGTGGTTTTTCAAATGCATGGAATCCAACGGCTATTTATTATTTTTTTTCTTCTCATCCGTTGTTTGTGTGCAAAACTTGTACTCATTTACAAAATACTTTTGTCAAACAAAAACTTTTGACAGAGGACCCTTAACTAATACATTATTTGCTAATGGTTGAGTTGGGCTCTAAATCTAAATTCTAAGAGTTTTTAATCATGCTTATAACAAAAAGCTCTTAAAATAATGAGAGCAAAAATGCAGGGTGGTCCTATAGTGTAAATAGGATACACAAATTGAACCCTCAGACGTTACTCTTATATTTCACTGTCCGCTTTGGCCACCATCATTCCAAATAAAAAATGAACTAATTGTTAAATTAAAAAGACTATAAATTAAAGTCAAACTAGCTAGGATATTTGAATTACCTTTTAAATGGATGTACCTATTGATCGATATTGAAGAAGACCATCAAGTCTTGCTTCAAATAAAAGGTGAATTGGGAAATGCTCCATTTTCATCAAATAAATTGGATGAAAAGATTCTTTCCAAATTTTATATAATGATTGGAATGTTTTCTTTGAATCTAATCTAACCAAGTCATCACCCTCTTAATGTGTTCCAACCCTTATCTTTAAAGAATTAACTTAGTTTAGTAAATGGCTTCTATACTTGTTTGGAAAATAATTGAACAGTTGGAAGTACTCCATGCATAACTGAAATCGTGACTTTTCATCCCCTGTATTCTACTAGTGTTGACATTGATGCATCTAACCATGTTGGAAGGATACTCATGCATGCATCCAGTATCTTGAGTCCCTTAATCCATGTATAGGCCAATTTTGCTTCCAATTGTTTCATGTCATAATAAATGAAGCAGTTGTCAAATTTTTGATAGGTAGTAGCTTAAGTGTGCGTAATTGAGTGAGCATTTAATGAAAGTAATTTTGAGTAAAATTGATTTTGTATAATTGATTTGGTTAAAGTTGAGTTTAACTTAGTAAAATGATTTATGTTTGAATATTTTCGTTCTGAAAACAAGTTTTGTGTAAAATTTAGTACAAAATTTTCAATTTAGAGCAAAAACTACTTTTTATCATTTCTAGTCAAATTGAGATTTGAAAGTAAAATCAATTTTGCCCGACAGTAACCAAACATCTATACTTTTACTAACATCACATTTGATAGAGAAAAAATCAATTCTGAGAGTTTTATTTCACTCTCAAGCATTTTCACTAGCGATGGTAGGATAGAGTGACCATACGGATAGATACAGACAAGAGCCAAGGAGGATTCGGTAGGGATGCCTAAAGATAAAGTTTGACTTTAAAAAATGCTTCCACACTGAACAAAACAAGAAAAAAAATATACTTCAACACAAGACAAAGCTGGGTGAGGAATCTTTATAGCCAGTTTTGAACATTTTTTTTATATTATTTTGAAGAACAGCCGGTTGTTACCTTTTTGGCGTTTCTGGTTTTTTCTCTAGCATTAAATTAATTTTTTATGTTTTAAAATTGATTGGAGAGATCGATGGATGTAGGAAACTTATCTCTACATAATAATGTATGTGCACTTCCCATAAATTGAGCACTTTCTTGCACAACCCCCCACGCGATAATCCTAGTGATCAATACGTTCTGTTTGAATTGGCTTATACAAAACTTGTTTGGGCTTATTTATTAATATAAATATTTATCAGCGTGTCTGACAGGGCTTTGGACTTGTTCATAAGCTATTTTGAGCTTATTTTTATAAGCTCTCTAAGATAACTTATCAAAACAACTTATATGAAATCAGTTTCACCACGTTCTCTATTCTATATTTTAATGTTTTATCATAATGTAAAGTGATATTATAGTGTTATAATTAGATAGTCAAATATAATTGGATGTCCATACAAAACTTGTTGACACTATGATGTATATAGTTAATAATTAGTTATACAATAAACTCTTAATTTATCTATCCTTTTTGCTTCAACTAAATTTAAGTAGCATAGATTCTGTTCTTTGGCGTGGCTCTACATTAGAACACATAAGGGATACCTATTGATGAAACCACCAACATCAACCACCTTAGTGCTAGCTCCCACGAACCGCAGGAATCCAAATTCTCTAGTGGCAATACGAAAGAATCCAAATTGATCTGTGCATGTTTATAAGACTGGATTCTGGAAGCTCATGCGCCAAGAATTAATGAAAGAAATTAATTAATATGTATACATTGATAAGATGTCAGTTTCACTAATTTCTTTCGTATTTAATTTTCACATCCAATAGCTCTTTGTTCTTTTAATTTTAATAGCACAATGTTGTATGCTCTCATTACGTTAAAAGAAACTTCTTCCACATAAATTTTCAAGTAACTGAAAATTATAGTTTGTAGTCCTCCCCACGATCATCAAGTAGACCATGCTAATTAAATTCAAGGCTTAAATGTGTTTATAGTCTCTATAATATAAAGGTATTTTGTTTTTAGTCCCTATTAAAAAGTCAAACGCTTTTAATTCTTATAATTATTTTTTTTGCTTTTAGTTCTATGAGTTGACCACTGATGTGTGTCATTTTGAACCTAGTCAGCACGCCTCTAAGTGACTAAAACAGTGACACATAAGTCGATACGTCAGCTCCTCTCTCTCTCTTCCCCCATTCTCTCTCCTCACACCACCCCCCACCTTCCCCCTCCGTCCACCCCCCTCCTCCCTCCAACCTCCACCCTCCTCCTTCCCCACCTTCTCCCAACCTCCAACCTCCTCCCTCCTCCCTCCTCCCTCCTCCCTCAACCCCCACCCCCACCCCCACCCCCTTCCCCCACCACCACCTCTCTCTCTCTTCCACCCCCATAAATGGACCTGAAACCAATTTAATCTAATGAAAAAAAAATGTTTTTGATTTTTTTAATTCAAACTTTCGCGATCTGTATTATATCACATCAGCTTATAAACACTTTACCTTTTAAGTTGAAGTGTAACTAGTCAAACAAATGCTTGGTCATGTTTGACCCACTACCTTAACAGCTTGGTGGGAATCGTGGGATATAATGGGAAGTGGATTCCACCAATGAGAAATGATAGAGAGAGATGGATTAGCAAACACGTACACCAGTGCGTGCCGTATATTATTGGCATGCTGACTGGTTTCAGATCCTTTTTGTTGCTGGATTATGGGGGTGGAAGAGAGAGAGAGTTGGTGGTGGGGTGGGGGTTGAGGGAGGAGGTTGGGAGAAGGTGGGGAAGGAGGAGGGAGGAGGGGGGTGGACGGAGGGGGAAGGTGGGGTGGAGGGAAGAGAGAGAATGGGGGAGGAGAGAGAGAGGAGTTGACGTGTCGCATTGCGTGTCACTGTTTTGGCCATATAGGTGTGCTGACTGGGTTCAAAATGAAATACATTAGCTGTTAACTCACTTAAAAAACTAAAAACAAAAAAAAAATTATAAAGACTAAAAATATTTGACTTTTTTAATAAAGATTAAAAGTAAAATATTCATATATCATAGAGATAAAAAATTTATGTAAGTCTAAATTCAATATTGGTCTTCTTCTGAAACAAGAGTAAATTAATTAATTAATGTTGTTTTGTGTATCGCGCGAACACAGAAAAAAATAGTGATTTGCATTTGAGAAATCGGATTTATGTTAATTTTTTATAAAAATTCACATCCTCAATGTGAAACCGTCACAGTCAATCCACAAAAATATAGACTTCTCAAAACAGATCCGTTCACATCTGTGGAAAAATTCTCACCCACGATGTTAATTATTTACTTTCGCTATAGAATAATTCTTAAAAAAAAAAATTTGATGGAAAGAATAATTCTTAAAATTTGAGTCAATTAGTTACATCATTCAAATTTTTTTTGAATAAAAGCGATCAATAATTTATTCTCAATTCAAAAAAAAAAATCTTTACCTTATCCTAGTGTACCCTTTTTGAGTTGGATGTGATCACAAATTGACACAAAACAAAAATTTACTCAAATATTGTAGTTGAATATGAGTGAATTTAATTTATATTAGTCTTAATTACTGAAATCACCTTTTTTCCCTTAATATTGAAGTTTTTAATATTTTTTTAACAGCTGTTTAATCTAGTATAAGCAATAGTAATAAAGCAGATTATCAATATAAAATCAATTCAATTTGTTTTTAATGTATATTTCAAAAAAACATAGAAGTTGATTCGTAAATCAGTTCAAATCTTTTTAATTAATACAGAAGTTTGATGAAAATTGATTTCAATTTGATTTCTCATCAAACAAACCAACTCTATTATTTACAGTAATTCCAAACACAGCTTACAATTCTTCATTTTTTTTTTCTTTATCTAGTTGGGGTTGAGTTAGAAAGCATGTCTAGAGTAGCAACTTCTGTGGAAAAAAAAACAAAGAATGGCATCACTCTCCATATATAAAAAGGGAGCATAAATTTCTACAACCTCCCTCTCACACCTCTTTTTGCATTTCATAATCCAGGCACATGTAACTAACAATTATGCAATCATGGCTTGAAATTTGTCTTTCTCAATAGTGAGAGAAAATGGTCATTCTATATAATTACCAGAATGTTTGCCATGCATTAACGTACAAGCACCCAATTAATTATTTGTTAATTTGTAACAAAAAAAAAACATATCTGTTTATAATAGGTTATTGATTCAGAAAACACAATATTACTTCATTGGTACTTAATCACATGCTAGAGTTGACCTTAGAATTCCCTTCCTATGTCTTCAAAAGTCAGAAAAATATAAAAAGTGCAGATAGAAACTTTTTCACACTTCATAGGAAGGGAATTTGTATGAATGAACTAATTAAAAAAAAAAAGGGAGGGCCATGGGCTAAGAAACCCAAAGCACGTGACCAAATAAATTAACTTCATTAATTCAAGAAACCATGTCATGTCCATAGATGCTTTCTCTCTTAAGAGAGTCATGAATTACATTGCTATTATTATTAGGAGATGCAAAATTGAGGTATTGAGAGAGGTCATCTTGGAGAAAGTAATTAGATTTCTGATCTGGGTTATTGATTTCTGGGGTTGGAACAACCACAGGCTCATGCTGCATCTGAATGCAGAGTATCTCTGCTTGAGCAACTGCAAGCTGCATTTGAAGCTCAGAAACCTGATTTTGAAGGTAGGATATGGCCCCAACACAACCATAAACTGGATCCCTCACTCTTGCATTTGCCTCATACACTAAACTGCTCACTGCATCTGCTCTCTGATGAACCGGAAGTTCCTGAATCATTGTATAAGAAAGAAAGAAACTCAAAAATAAGAAACTCAAAAAAGACAAATGGGCATTAAATACCAATTCCAAAAGTTTACATTTTTTTTCCTTTTATGTTTCTTTTTAAAAATGGTTTGGGTAGTGTCGAGTTCCAACTTTATGGATAGGAAAAAAATGGTTGAAAGGAGATCCACTAAAAATAGTCAATCAAATTCTCAAATTTTCAATAGATATTAATTATCGGCGAAATCGGTTAATATTTCGCATATATGTCATGGTAAAATAAACTAGAACCTAAAACATTACTAAAATTTCATGTCTTTTATGGCCTCTTTAATGGTTCTGCAAATGATTGATCAAATAACCAAAAAAGATTGTTTTTGTATTCCCCTTTTCATCATCAAAAAAGGAAAACAAATGGAACACAAACAAAAGGAGAGTACGAGATGTGTGGTACCTGCAACATTTTGCTAACGTTGCTAGCGCCAAAAACCTTGTGAACTATGGCGAACTTTTGGGGTTCATCAGAAGGAAAATAAGGAGCAAAGGTGCAATCTTTTGTGCATCGGCGTCTCAGAAGCTTGCATGAGGCACATGGGGAATTCCCACCCATTTTGTTTTTCTTTTTAAAAACAAAAAAAACAAAATTCAAAACAGAGCAAACTGAAGGAACCTAAAAACAGAGGAAGTTAATAGAACACAAAACAAAAGGAGCTGCGCATAATGAGAGTGAGTGAGAGTGGGAGTGTTTGTGTGTATTTATAATGGCCTACGGTGTGTGAGGGGTACCACTAGCTAGTTCTGCAGTAGTAGTATTACTATCGAAGTATCTGTCTCAGTCACATCACATTCAACTACTAAAGACATTTATTAATTTGTCAATGATTAAAAAAATTAATGGTTGGGTTATAGTAATTCTCTCTTTCTTCCCTATGCATTATTTTATTTAATTGTAATGTCTTGGATTGAAGTATGTAATATCTAGAATTGAAATAAAAAATTACTTTGTCATGTTAGCCCAGCACCCAGGGCCTAGCTAGCTACCCTGTGTGTTTTTTTTTTTAAGATCTTGAGGTCTTGTGCTAGTAATTTATTGATTCAAATAAGTGGTCACTTGATGAACCCAGAAATTTGGGCTGGTGGTTGTAAGAGTTACACATACTATTAATATATAATATAGTTTATAAAAATGAAGAAGTTGATATATTCAATACTAATATATAATATAGTTTATAAGAGTTACACATACTATATATATATATATATATTCAAAGATAAAAATACCATTTCCTTTTGAATTTTCAAAAAAAAAATCAGAACACCACATAAGTTATTAATTTTAAGGACTAAATTATATATTTACTCTACTCATATATATGCTAGTAAAAATACTTTTTTTTTTAAATTCACAAATAAATACAATCATGTAATAAAACGATGAAAAAGATAAATTTATAATTTTTTGCCTTTATGAATTATTTTTACAAAAAAACAGTACAGACCAATAAAATTATATTTAAACAGACATATACAATAAGATTAGCCCCCAAAAAAAGATATCTACAATAAGAAAATTATATTTAGTAAATAAGTGGTGGGTATTTTGTAAGGCACATGGGTATTTTAAAATTTGAGTAGAAGTTGAAAATATGGATTAAAATGTATGTAAGAGAAATATATTTATATTTCAAGGGAATAAGAATAATTAATTTACATAAACGAGTATAAAAATATAAGTAGTTAAAAATTGAGTAATAAATTTTAATGTAATTTAAATTTAAATAGTTAACATTTGGGATAAAAAAAGAGTAAATTTCAATGTAAAAAATAAAACATTAAAGAGAATACTGTTGAAGAGATCATATTTTATAAGTTATATGTATAGAATAGAAAGAATAATTCAAATTGATTTAATTGATGAATACTATTTTAATAGTGATCTACAAATTTGTCATTATGTCTAACATATATTAATTGAAATTAAAATTTGAGTATTAATTAAGAAAGTAAAAATATTTTTGATAGAATAATTAATTAAAGACAAAATAGTTTGATATGATTTGATATAAAAGCTACGTGTGTCATGAAATAAAAAGACATGGCCATATATGTAAGATAGAGAGTATTTAAAAAGATTATTTCACTTTCAAAACAAGGATGTGTATTTATTAAATAGAGTAGATAAAAGTTGATTAAGGAACTGAGATTTTCGAAATCATGGAAAAATTATTGAAAAAAAGTATGTAAATTAAGACATATATTAGTTAATGTCTTGATTTGATATATATGATGTATCAAATTATAATTTAAGGTCTTCAAATTTATATTAATGAAAAGTTTTGATATTGACAAATACAAGAATTGATATTGACTAAATTAAAACCATATTATGCTCAGATTAGGGTAAGCGAAAAAAAAACAATAATATAATATTTTAGAGGAGAAAATTAACAGAGTATTAAAAAATACTAAAAAGTGGTATGATTATAAAAGAAAAGTCATGAGACTCATGAAAAAAAGATAGTTGATTTGTATAAAAAAAAGGATAGTTGATAGGAATCACTCTCAAAAGTAAAATCTCAATTAATATTACTGGGTTTAGTATCATGTATTCATGTATATTAAAAATAACCAAAGGTACTTTTAAAATTGGATAAAATTTGAATTTTGAAATTAAAATTAAAAACATGTGAGTGAAAGAACAATCACAATTATAAAAGATCTAGACATAATTAATTCAATAAGCTGATAAATATAAACAGTTAAAATCAAAATATAATGTAAAACTAGAAACTTGAAAGGATTATAATTTGAAAGTATAAACAGCTAAGATTTAGAATGGAAAATAGCAAAATTTTGGCGTACGTTAAACAAAATCATTACTACATGGGTCAATGGTGCTAGCTCAGTTGACAGAATTAACCTTTGTAACCTTAGACATCCGAATTCAAATCTCCCTCCCCTTATAAAAAAATCGTCACCACATGGTAATAGTAGACTGGTGGGGAGGGAATATAGTATTGAGTACGTTCGCCCCGGCAAATTAAAGTAGTGAATTGTGAGGGGCAAGTTGGCATGTATGGCTTACACGTTGTTTTGAATATAAGAGTGATTTTACCTTAATTTGTTTAGTTGCGCTCTGAGTCAAGGGCACAGGACGGTTGAAATTAAGCACTCGGTCGTTACAAAGAAGCAGACTCAACATATGAATGTTTGTTAGACACACAAAAACACAAAAACATTCACGTGAACGCACACGTTAATTATCCCTTCACAAACATAACTCTTTTTATATATATTCTCCTCTCCTAGTGCATAGTTTGACTCAATTAATTGATTAGCTTAACTCATAGTATAAAGAAATGGGAACGGATCCTCTCAACTACAAATTTTTGTGTCAATATCCCTCCTCATATATAAATATTAAATAGGTGAACACTATTAATATTTATTGAATTTTGGGAGTCATAAGATGGTTTTGTGGTTTGATGAGTAGAGATAGACGCAAAAATTTATATATTATAACCATGTAAAATTTTAATACGAAATAATTTTTTTTTAATTTAGTTAATTAAGAAACAATTTTGTAAATTTGGGAGAGTTTTTTTAATTTGTTGAGCTAATTAAGAGTTAAGTCTCTTATTTAATTAGATATGGGTCATTATTTTAACAAAAAAAAGATATGGGTCATTATTTTTAAAACATTTTGAAAAGAAGATAGTTTCATTCCGTGCTAGAAACTAGTGTTCATGCACAGTTCGGCATATCGTTGGATGGGTTCAAACGTTAACAGTACGGTGGATCCCTTCTTTAATCATTTATGGCGTGGTGTTGCTCCATTGAAAGTAAAGGGGTTTGTATGGAAGTTGGCACAGGACCGTATTCCGACATCGGTGAACCTTGCCTGCCGAAATGTTCCGTTGGAGTCTGTGATTTGTAAAGGTTGTGAAAAAGAGGAAGAAACCACTGATCACCTGTTTTTCAGGTGTGCTAAATTTGCCTCAGCGTGGTATAGCGTTCTGAAGTGGTGGAAGTTGAGTGGGCCCATGCAGGGTGGTTGCAAAGATCACTTTCTTCAGTTCTCGGGACTGATTATTGGCAATAAGAAACAAAGGAAAATGTGGACTACGATTTGGTTCGCTGTTATTTGGGTTATTTGGTCCACAAGGAATAACGTAATTTTCTCAGGAAAAGTAGTGGAGGTAAGTGAGTTGATAGAGATGATCAAACTGAAAACTTGGTTGTGGATTAGTGCAAAGGACGCCAACTTTAAGTATCCTTTCGTTTGCTGGTCTTCGAACCCAAGTGATTGTGTTGGTTTGCTTAATGGGTAATCAATGGTAATTAAAGGCAAGGTGAGAAGGGGACGTTTTGTGTTGCTAGTTGGTATAAGTGGATAATTCTTTCTGAATTCTGGACACGTTGATTCTTGACTAGTTTGTATCATTTATCTTGTCTTTCCTAAGATTTAATGGTGCAATAACCTGTTTTGGTGCCATGGGGATAGTTGTTGTGTCTCTTTTTGCAGGTTGCTCATGCTAAAGGAGGTTGTGGGCTGAGTTTGGTGTTGGTGGGTGGCGTCGGTGTTAATTCTTGAATCACATTCCATTTGCTTCAAAGTTGGAGTCAGAGTGCCCTAGAGTGTGTATTACGTGCACATGAAACTAATTGGTGGTGAAAGGGACTTAACGCCCTTTTTCACTTGTACATGCAAATTTTCTTATGCTGCTAACTTGTGGGTGGAATATCCTATCCCGTTTGTCTTGTGTGCAGGGATTTAATGTGCAAAAATGTGTGAAGGAGGAGGTCCAAGTTTAGTAAAGGGAGGAGGTTTACACTTGTTTTAGAAGGACACAAATCCGATCTCTAATCATCTAGGCAGGGGAGTCAATTTTGGTGACACCTCGGTGTAAAGGATTTTTTGATTAGGTAGCAGGAGGGGGTTGTTCTGTTTGGTTGGGGTGTTTTGAGAAACTTTTTAATTTGTCACTTGTAAGGTCCAGGTTTTGTTGTTTATGTAATTCCCCTGTGGCTGATGGGTTACTGGGTTAAAATTAGCATGCGAATAGGTACCCCTTTGAGACCATGTAGGTTACTGGGGAATTGTGTTTGAGCCCCAATTCACTTTGTTGGGTTTTGGGGTTGATAAATGCACCCCTTTGAGACTGATGGGTTACTGGGGATTACCTTGGCATTTGACTAGAACCCTTTGAGACCATGTAAGTCTTGGGGTTCTACTTATTTTGTTTCACCTTGGCAATCAGTGTGATGGTGTGAATCTGCTTTTAGGAGAGGGTTTTTATTTTGTGAAGGCTGGCTATTTGGTCATAAACTATACTCTGTAATTCTTGGTTGGGCACTACTTGTGCTTTCAACTCCATTTTATTGCATTTTGGCTTTTCAAAAAAAAAACTAGTGTTCATGCATGCATATATACCATATATATAGTGATGATTTTGGACCGATCAAAGGATTGAACGCTTACTTCATCTTCTCCGGTAACGGACAACTTTGAATAGGCTGGTATTAGATCCTCCATATCAAGAAAATTCTTGCAAATAGATATATCTATACTGCAACTCATCGTAGAAAAGATTTTTTTTTCCACATGTTGAATGGAAGAGAATAGCCTCGTGAGCTTCTTTTTATCGTTATCAGATGTTATAAGAACTAACAAGATTCAGATTTCTATTGTATAACAAATTATTAGTTGCTAGTTGATGAAGGAGTATATGTTGTTATGGTTAATATTGAAAAATATATAGTTGACATAAATAAATGAAGTATAAGAATTTGTAATGCAATTTATGACAAGTAGTGAGATATTGATCACAAGACCAAAATATTAATTTACATTCATTAAATATTCCTAAATCCATGTACACTAACCTTAAACAATAGTTATGGAATGGAGGCATAGTATAAACTAATGAGATGATGAGTTAATTTGTTTATCATATACCTTAGAATTGCTAATCAAGTAATTAGATATATACTAGCTAAAACTAGCTAAAATGACTAGTCAAACATAGATATATAGGCTCCATATATAGTAAAATAATACTGGATCCTTCTGTTTTCAAATTTGAGTAAAAATATTTAAATTCACACTTATTAATGATGTAATAGTTCAGTTTATCTGATTTTTTTGATCTTATGAAGGGTCGTTGAAATTAAAATATGTATTAAATAAAAGGTATTTTATAACAAAAATATTAAATAGGATAAAATCAATTAAAATTTGTTTGATACTATTTTGGATCACCTCCTTTGAGTTTTTTACTTATATTTGAGTCTAAAGGTAGTACAAAAATCTATCAAAAAACAAGGAAATTACATAACCCCCACCAAGGTATTAATGAGATTCCTGACATGCAATTAAGTTGTAGGGATTATTATAAATGAAGCTCATTTCGATGGAGGATAATGAAACCCTAGGCTGTCCTCGCATTAATTGCCTCACATGATTCAAAGCTTCCTTTTCATGTCTTTCAAAATAAAACAGCTCTCCAATTGATCCTTTCATGGTATGACGGTCTCCTATACGTTTTTGTTTTCTAAAACTAGCCTAATATATACCTAAGTTTTACTGATAAAATATGACAGGAGATAGAAGTTACTTCTTTGGAATTCGATTATAAGCAACAAAAAAAAAAATCAATTGTGGTGGTTTAAAATATAAACAAATTATAAATAATTTTATTTTATTTAATGAATTTTTTTCCACAAAATATTTTCCATTTATTGTAGATTTTAATTCAAATGACTTTTTTATTAAGGACAATTTAAATAATAAAGTTTATTTCTTTGATAAGATCAATAAAATTAAATGATGTTAATTAATTTTTTTTAATTAGCACGTGTTAATTTTTTTGGCTTAATTGCACTTTTGGTCCTCCAGTTATCTTGATTGTGCAATTTGGGTCCCTCGGTTTCCAATTGAGCGAACTGGGTCCCCTAATTATCACAATTGTTGCAATCAGGTCCCTTTATCGTTACTTCGTCCAATTTTTAACACTTGAAGCCTACGTGGCACATGTGAGATGGATTTGACACTAAATTAGATCACATTGACATTGATGGCATGACAAAACCCGCACACGTAAGAAATTCTAAACAACATGTATTGCATCACGTGTATTACTGACTTGTTTTAAAAAAAAATCTAGCAACCTACGTTGTGCCAAGGTGACCCGATTTAGTGTTAAATCCGTCTCACGTGTGCCACATTGGCTCTTAGTGTTAAAAATTAGATGAAATAACGATGAAGGGGTCTAATTGCAACAATTGAAATAACTGAGGGATCCAATTCGTTCAATTAAAAACTGGGGGACTCAAATCGCACATTTACGATAACCGAGGGACCAAAAGTACAATTAAGCCAATTTTTTTTTATAATCGAGTCCAGAGAAAAAATATACCTGCAATAAAGGTTGTCATTTTATTGAGAAGTTATCGTGCATGATACATATAATTGGGGATCAACCTGTTTCTTGGAGAGACTAGCTGCACCCGATTACCATTTCAATTTATATTCTCGCCATAAGTATATTCCACATAATTAAGCTCAAAATATATATATATACGTCGTTTATCAGAAAAGCCCAGTATCAAAGTGTAAATTTAGAAGAGCCTAAAATCAGAAAAGCCCATAATAAGTTGTAAGGTATAGGGCCTAAATTTAGAGGAGTTTGTTGACCAAAAACAAAAATTTAGAGGAGTTTTGATTTTTGAAAACCCCTCAATTTTGAACTATGTCTAATATATCACTTTTTCTTTTTATTTTTTTTATTGTATCATTTATCTATTAAATTTATCAATTATCTCTCTTTTATATTTATCTCACTCTAGGTGTCAATTAGCTCAGAGATCATTTTTGAATTTAGAATTTCAACCCCTCGGAAGGTGAGACCATGGAAGGTGAGACTGAGAAACTTGTCGTCTGGTTTCTCCGAAATCACAAATTTTGAAGACAATAAAAAATGGCTGAAGAAAACAGACATCTCACCACGTTGGAAGGAAAAACATGAGACCTTCAACGCGAAAATTAAATGCGCATCGTTGTGATGAAGATTCATTTTCGAGATGCATGTTGTTTATTTTTCTACCAATAGTACTCCCTATATATGTGCATGGCGAATGGTTTCTTAACTAATTTTGTTAATATGCTCCTGGGGGGAAAGAACATCTCATGCGAAATTTTTATATTTATTTCTCTCTTCATAGATTTTAAATAAGCAAAATCCTATTAAAAATCGTTGATATATATATATAAATAATTAAAAAGAGATAGATATAATAACCTCTTATATGTGATATTTTAACGTGAAATGATACGTTCTCACACCTTCCTATATTCAAAAGGTTTTTATTTTTTTATTACATTCTACTAGATTATTGTTATGCTTTTTCTTCCTCTCATATTGATATCCTCCCCCTCTTCATGTATATATGTACATATGAGTGTAATCAGTGTATGTACACATATATATAATATGATGTTCATGTATACTACATCCGTCCCTAATTATAATATGTTTTTAACTAATTCTCACCCACCAACAAAAGTAATTAATTTAATTAATAACATTAAATTTGTCATTAATTTACATTATATTTCCAAAATTATTCTTAATAGTATCTCTTTTTTCACTTTTACTCTCCCACTTCATTGATGCATCAACTCTATAATAAATAGAGGTAATTTGGACAAAAAATTATATTAATACAAGACAAATTTTTAAATGACTATAAAAAGGGACAAAAAAAATTGGTCAAAAAATCTCTTATAATTAGGAGCGAAAGCAATATACATTAATCTTATATTATATTATAATATAAGATAATTATATATACAGTAATGTTCAACATAAAATAAAAAATATTCAAAATTGATATCATCATTATATGAGGAATCCATGGGATAGCTACATGGCTGAAAAATTAGCATTCATGACACCTGTTTAGTTCCTCTTATGGAATATAGAATAAACTTGCTGCAATCTGCTAATTTCCCATCTCGACTAGCCCATCCAGCTTAGGCTTTCAAACTCTGATCAAATTACATATATTCAATTATTTGTCGTAGAAGAAGAAAAAATTTGGCAACTGATCAGAAAGTGAAAGCATAAAACATGGAATTCACAAGAAAATACAGATAAACATCAATTCTATTTTCCTTTTTTTGATAAGCAAAGATAATAATCATTAATAGGAGTACAAGGGGTGGTACTCCAACCCAGGATACATCATTGTAACCTTTCAATCACAAAGACTGAAAACAACTCAAATGACTAATACACCAATCAGAAAAAGAAAGCCTCAAAATGTCTATCTTCTCTGTTATGTTAAAAGATAAGAACTATTAATTACATCACCTTGAAAAATGACTCTGTTTCTCAACAACCACAAGTTCCACACAACAATAGCCCACCAAATATGATGTTTAAAATGACCCTTGGTTTCATTTTTCTGCCACAAGTGCAAACATTGGGTTTGTGTTGGGTGTTCGGGTAGCACATATAACATTCCTTAGAGGCAGTTTATTTTTGCTTTTAGCACCTGTTAGTATTATTAAGTGTCAGTCATCTCTCTTGTGGGTGTTTAGAGTCGGATTTTCTGCCAATTATGCAAAATGGCTTTCCTCTGCTACAAAACGATTTTTGCTTATTAAATATCATAAAGTACTCAAATCAGACTAATTGAATCAACGAGCCATATGATACGAAGGCAATCTAAATGCTTATAAGTAGAAGGCATATAATGTTATTAAGTGCTAAGTTGAACTCTTGTATTGCCTCACTTGGTCACACTTACCACATTAATTAAGCAAATAGAAACTTGTATACCAACTAGCTAGAAACTAAATTCTGAAATTGAAATTCCTCAACGTAAAATAGCATACAAACAGAACTAAGAATTAATTAATTAGATGGTCTCAGATAAAATAATTTGACCAATAATTATTTGTTTGGGCTCTAGCCTCTAGCGGTAACCATTGAAAGAATAAAACATCATCCTACTCTTGAAAGTTGGGAAATTAAGCATGAGAAAACTAACGATTACATATAAATGTCTTGTGGGTAACCACTAACCAGGGTACCTGAACGAATTATTCATTTAGAATATGACAAGTTGCTTAATTGATAAATTTGACAGATGTAAATTAAAAAAACGTTACTGGGATATATGCTGATTATAATAAATGGAGGAGCCTTGAAATTGGATTGCTACTGTATTCTATTAAGAGCATTGAAACAAAAACAGCAGTGACTAAAAGCCAATGGAGTAAGGAATTTGATTCTAATAGTGTATTTATGTTGTCAATTTTCATTTTAAATTCATATACTCCCTCTGATCCAAATCTTTGGTTGTTTAAGGTTTTGACACATAGATTAAGAAATAATTAATTGAACAAATTTTAGACTAAAATAACCCTATTTATTATTCATCATTCTCAACTATCCTAATTACTTCTCCACTCAAAACTTATTAATTATATTAAGGGTATAGTTGGAAAAATGTGATAAATTATCTCTTGAAATCCTAAAACAACCAAAGTTTTGGGACAAAAATAAAAAACTAAAACCACCAAAGATTTGAACCGGAGGTAGTAGGTTCTAATAGTTCATTACCACCTATGAGGCTATGACTACATCTGTGAGGTTAGTTTTAAAAATCAGACCGCTAAACCTTCTAATCAATATTCACTTTCATACCAGAGTTTTAATACAAACATAATCAACACACTTGAATTACATTAAGAGAAGAATAACATTTGCATATTGAGCTGCAAGAGTTAAGCTATTAGACTTGAGCATTAATGCTACACACACCCATGACACACCCTATTCCCCCATTTTACTCATTGGAATAGGGTGCTGGGGGATGTGTGGGTGTCTATTTATCACAGCTCTAGACCTAAGAGCCAAGAAATTACAGCATCCTAAGTGAAATGGCTAGTGTGACCTGTGACAAATTACTTCACATTGCTTTGATAAACAAGACAAAACAACCATAATTATGGGAAAATATATTAGATTGTAGCTATTACTGCATCTTTACATACTGTGCTAATCGAATCTATATAATAAAAGGTTAATAATTCACCCTATTTAATAAAAGGGAGACAATGTGGTACATGATTGTAATCACAATCATGTAATTCACCCTATTTAATTTGTTATATTTGAATTTGAATGTTAACTAAACCAAAAAAATAATAAAAATAATGAGTAATTAATAAATAAAATATTTTATTATAAATTATATAGCTTTAGTTAAAATAAAAAATAGTCCCTTACAATATTATATTAAAATTAGACTTAATATGTTCTAAGTACTTATAATATATAATAAAAGTTTGTTTTGATTTTAATCTCTTAAAAAATTAATGGCTTTTAGTTTTTTAAACATTTTTTTATTAAGTTTTAGTTCATAGAATGAGTTGACCTCATTTAGATGCTGAGGTAGCACACTCATAGCTAGTCATCATTTCTGCAAAACACTAACAAGTACGTCACCAAAACCCTCTCTCTCCTCTCTCACAGCTCACAGCTCACTCCCCCTCCCCCCTTCCTACTCCGTCTCCACCACCTCTGCCCTCCTCCTCCCCCAACCTTGCCCCGCCCGCGTCCCCCCTTCTCCTCCCATGACTTCTCCCTCCCTCAGTGGCCTACCTTCCTGCACCTCCTCCATGGGGGGCTCCCCCTCCTCCCATAGCAATTGTTAACCTTACTATATATGTAATCTTTTCTCTCTGCAGGTAGCAAAATCCGGGGATTTACAAGACAATAAATCAGGGCACGCAAATTTGGTTGGCGTCTTCTCTGATCCAGAATTCCAGATAAGGTAAGGAGTTTCTTGACACGCTTCAACTTTCTTCTATTCTCTCACTTCATTTTCCCTTCACTCTTCTGCAAATTCTAATTTTATTTACAATACATCTCAAAATAGCCTCCAAAAGGAACGAACTTTGCTTTCAGTTTCTCTTGGGTCCATTCAACCCACCCTCCCCCTCCCCCTCCCCAATGTAGCGTCGTCAGTTACTACGTAATCTCTATCGTGAAGCATCATGGCATGCTCAATTATAAAGCTATGTGTTTGTGAGTGATTTTGTTTTTTCAATTTTTTTTCTATTTACGAATAAAAATTCATGTGAGGTAATTAATACATTTTGATGTTGTTAATTAAGGGTCAGTTGACAAAAGTCACAGAACAATGGAGTTGAGATTATTCATCTTGAAATCCAACTTGACACACTTGTTTCCAACATTCACATGCTGGGACAAACCTTCTTTCCAGCATTCACAGCATAAGGGAATATTTTCACTGAAAATCAGTAGAATTAACATTACTACATTAGGCTAATTCAACTGTGCCGTGCCCATGTGTCCCTTTCCTTTAATTTTTTTCTGATCTCTCCCATTCCCCCCATTTCTCATAGTCATGTTCATTCATCTCTCTCTCTCTCCCTCTCAACACTCAAAAAAACCCTATTAATAACAAGCCTAGCCCACTGCTTTCTCCCATGCACTTGTCCTCTTCATAACCCCAACTCCCCCCCCCCCCCTCTCTCTCTCTCTCTCTCTCACACACACACACACACATTCTCTCAAGCTCATCTCTTCTCTCATGGCTTCCCTTATTCCTCTGTCGTCCCTCACCTGCTAAGAAGATAAAAACAAAAACTCATAACCACTTCTTCTCCTTCTCTACTTTTAAATATCATTATATATATATATTCCCCTGCAGTTGCTTTGCTCCATACCCATCTCATGCACAGATAAGTTTGATTCTGTGATTCTCCTCCTTTCTGACAACCCCATTTCCCTCCAACAGCAGCTTAATTATTCCTTCCTAGCTACCCATTTCTAATTCTCTCTCTCTCTCTTGTTTCATTATTTATTTTGAATTACAACTTAAGAGGGTACCTTGCAGTGCAACAGCAAATATTTCTGACACACAGGCAAAACTGTAGGACCCTAATTCGACGTTCGTCGCTGTTTCGGTTCACCAGTGTGCAACCTCCGTCCAGCCGCAAGCCTCCATTCCGTCACTGAATTCTGTTATCGTGTCCAGTAAGTCGTTTTTTTTCTTTCTTGAAATCTGTTTTTTCTTCCGGAAATACTACTTCCGGTAGTGTATTTTTTAAAATGGGTTGAATTGATGCAAGTGTACTAATGCTTCTCACGTATACATATTGTGTGTTCATCTTTGCATTATTATATAGAGTAATGATACTCATATACCCCAAAAATTCATCCATCTATCCAACCTCTCATTTCTCTTTATATTTTTTTAACTATCATATCACATATCACATCATTTTTCTTTCACCTTACTCTATCTCTCTCTAGTGGTATACACCCCTTGAAGTGTCTACCCACCTTTATTCATTGCAATTAGCCATTGTGCATCGTACGTCACCTACTTCACTTTTGCACGGTAGACGCCGCCTATATATATTGAAAGTAGTATGTGATGAGCCATTTGATTTACTATGGTGTTGATTTTATTAAAAATTATAATATTTAATGTGAGTTGAAAAAATATATATTTAATCTGATTAATGTATAAAACATTTTTGTTTTTGATAAAAAAAATTGTATTATTACTAACAATACCCTTGTGTTTATTTTTTCTGGAAATATGTCAAGCGACCATACTCAAAAAGTATATACGCATGACATTTCTACAACAAGCATAATACTGTTAAGTGTAACAGCTATTCTCTTGATAGCATGTTTTACATACATATGTTATTTAATTAATATAAAAAAATTTACTCGACAAACATCAAACATGAAAGAGTTTGAGTTGTCATACAACTCAACTACACCTCTTCCATTCAACCAAACAAACTGCATAATTTGTTTGGAGGATTTTGAAAATGGTGAAATACTTTATAATTTGTCATGTGAGCATGCATTTCATAGGAATTGTATGTCCACATATTTATCAGAAAATGAAACTTGCCCGGTCTGTAGGGAGAAGATTTCAGTTTAGTCATGTTAATTTTTCCTTTATTTATGTTTTGTATTGTGATTTATTAAGAAATTAGGAATTATAATTTTGTATGGAATTTTAATAAGAATAAAGATATTCTTTCTGTTATTTCTTGTTTATATTGTTTTACTTTATTGTTAATATTTATGCACCTCTGTTCAAAATGGTCCTAAAACATGATTTGGAATTCAGATGGGAATTCCAAGGAAAAACTAAAACCATATTGTTTTAATAAGAGAGGTTTAGACATGAGCAATCTATTTTTAAATTTACCACAATAGGGAATAATGTTGTCTTCGATCATATAGCTAATCCATCATAGTGAGAGAAAAATTTAATTATTGCCGTTGAAATTACTTTTTTAATAATAATCTACATTTTTACGCAAAGTTTAGTATTAATTTAGAAATTAAAAATGTGGAAAAATAATTTTTTATAGAGAAAATTAATTTGTTTTACAATAAAAACAATTAATTTAGTCACAATGACTACTTGATCTCTCGACATCTATCAAAGGTTACATGAATCACAGTTACTTCATGGTAATACACTCCGTGCTTGCACCCATGACACAGTTTTTCTTATATAGTTTTTTCCTATATAAACTCTTCTTTTTTAAATTTTAGTTTTGAAATAACCTAGTGGTTAACAGTAATTAAAGGTGCCAAAATTGGAAGAAAAAAAAACTATACCAAAAAATGGTATTGACTTTATATATATATGTATATAGATATTACCCGAAAATCAATGAAGCGCTCTAAATTTTTTTTTTATTTGAGATAGAATTAGAAGAAAAAATTAACATTTTATAAAATGACAATTATTTTAGAATATTTTTATTTTGCTGAAAAGATAATTATTATGGATCAGATGAGTAAATTAATTTGGCATGGTGACTTACTGATCTAAAAATATTCATCAAATGTGATCATGACAACTTAGAATTAATTTAAAAACTTAAAAGAATTGAAAATTACTTTGTTCTAACAAAATGGGTTTGAGTTTAATTGTCATGTGACATCCAATATAGAATTTGATTAATTTGGCACGTCATCAAAAAATAGTAACTGAATTAATTGGGAAAAAAGAACTGATCAAAGAGAACTGGTACGTTCCACTAATAATTAACATCGTGCCTTACTGCCTTTTCCTTCCGCATCTCTCCCTCTTCATGCACACGCCACCTCTGTTTTGGGTGTTGCCTTCTCCCCGTTTTCCGTGTATCATTGACGGGATTGCATGCAACAAACTTCCAATAACCTATATATAATTCGGATTCCTAATGGATCCAACACATGATTTATGTTATCCACAATAATCAAGACCAATACCCATCCAATAAGCAAAAAAAAAAAAAAAGGTGTCATTAAGCTGCATCCATAACCATTCGTGATCAACTATAGAACGGTTGGATGGGGAACCCATCCCCTCATTATTATAAACAAATTCAAATAGGACCCCGTAAGCTAAAGAAAAAAAGGGATAAATAATTTGAATTTATCCCAACAACATAATTAAGTTATATATAAACTAGAAATATTAACAAAACCCAATTAATAAAATATGTATGGAATATAATTACAGTAATTTTTTATTTTTATCCAAATATATGTAATTTTTTCCAATTTTCATATAGTTCCAATTTGTTGTTTTTTAATAAGCAAAAATAATTTACTAATATAATAATTGAAGGCTAAATTGATGAGCTAAAATTCAGCAAAAAAAAACTCTAAAAGAAATAAAAGAGAAGAGGTGCGGAAGCATAAAAGACAAGTTGTTCGGTAACCAAAAAATGCTAAACTTGAGAAAAACACGACGCACTTGTTGCAAAAATGAAAACTAGCAAACAAGGTTGAGAATAGATCGATCACTATAGCCTGATGAATCATCAAGTGCAGACCCCCCATTTTTTTAACCCTAAACCACACCCAAAACAACTTCGTCTTCTTCAATTTTTTTTTGTTTTTCTTATTCTCAAAATTATCGCTCACTATGCCCTCCCCATGCAATAGCCTCTCCTTACCGGAACTTCTCTTCCAACGTTGTGTCATCAATCTTGCCCGTCTATGTAGGAAATTTAGAGGTCACCAATACAACAATTCACAAACCAACAAACTATGCATCACGAATCCACAAAATCTTGAACTACCCACACATCATATCATGAACCAATGTTATTAAACTCGGACCGGTCATCGACTCGGTCGGGGTACTGGGTCAGTGGTCGGACCGGTGAGTCACTGGTTGAATTTATAAATTTTATTTCGAAGATAAGTATATAAATGTTTTGCGTGATAGCCATAACCAATAATTGCCATGGACTAGTTGGCAATATTGGCTTTTGCTATTCCCAGGGAAGGAGATCAACTCCCCGTGAGGGAATTTTCTACCCAAAATTTTTACGAAGATAGACGCCTGATATGACAAGCCATTGTTGCGTAGACCGAGTTGGACGGTTAAATCCAGTTTTTAGCCGGTTCAATGACGTCAGTTCTGGTTCGATTACACATCCGATCCAACAAGATGACCGGACCGGCTATGAGTCCGGTTTCTGATTGAACCGGTCTGACCGGCCGAGCTGGTCCGAGTTTAATAACACTATCATGAACCATGACAAACCGAACAAGGTAGCTTGAGGCATGTGGAGACACACTGTCCTCAAGAATTTATTCGCCTAAAACAAAAATCTCACAGGATTCAATATGCTCTTCTGAGAATTATCACAGGTAACAAAATAAAACTACGAAGAAATATATACTCATTGTTAGCCCAAGAGAAAGAAGAAGAAAGAAAGGAGAATAGTGAAAAGATGATGAAAAAACACATTTCACACACACTTCTATAGGTAAGTTAGGGGGAGTTAGATAGATAGGTAAAAACATTTTTTGTTCCCCCTCTTGGCAGTGTGGGATTTCATGTAAAACTTTTGAAATATAACAAAAGTTCCAACAGTCTATCAACAAAGTCCATGGCAGATAACAGGGGGAAGTGAGAGTGTAATCGACAAAATTATTCTATGTGTCGATCCTCACAATCTCCTGGTGGAGTGACAACTAGTTTTGGCATGTTGGGGGATATCATTATTGCCGAACCAAATGCTTACATTGTATTTGCGGGTAAAAGAGTAATTGAACAAATGTTGAATAAGGAAGTACCCGAAGGTTCACAATCGGCTGAATTTTTATTCCAAAAGGGTTTATTTGATTCAATCATACCACGTTATGGCGGGTAAGTGATAGATCATATACGGGCAAAAAAATGAGCTCTTTCCTCTTGCAATTTTATTCGCTAATATGCAAATATTGAAAATGACTTAATTACAGTTTTAGTATCTAGTTATCACGATTGTGCAATTTGGGTACTCTAGCTTTTAATTGCGTGAATTGAGTTCTTAAGTATCCCTATTGTTATAATCAAGTCCCTCTATTATCATGTGGTACAATTTTTAACACGAAGAATCCACGTGTCATATGTGGAACTGAATTAACACCACGTGTTGCTAAAAAATTTCTCAAAGCTAGTCGGCAACACCTGTGATGTACCACGTGTTAAGACGTGTGATTTGTATAACGTTCAATTATATTTCACCATCTTGTTACATCATAAATTATTTCTTAAAACTTTTTTTATTATGGCAAGATAATGCATGATTGTAGCGTTTGATGAAACTATATAAATATTAGAAAAAAACTATATCAAGGGTGCATTAACTTTTTATTAAATAAAGTTGTGATTACACTCACATGCCACATTGTCCACCTGGCCCACCATAGAGAAAGGCTTGTCTATACTGAGGTCCTTCATAACCTTTGTACAACAAGTCATAACAATATGAACTAGTATCACAATATGACTTCATATCTTCAGGCCTTACTTGAATTACATTATATTCTGCATCAACAATCTCAAGTCTTCCAATGAAACCCGAGTTTCTAAAGAACTCCTCGGGCAATCTACCACTACCCATTGGGGGACTAACCATATTGGGAGGAGTAAAAGTTTCACCACCATATTTAACAATAGACGATCCCATATTTAAGCTAGTAAAGATTTCTTTTGGCCAATATCCAACTTGTTCTAGATTAGGACCAAGAGCTAACCACCAATGACCTGTGGCTTGATCCTTAAAATATATGAGCAATTAAAAAATAACCAAATAAGTTAGTTAGTAGGAGATGAAATCAACCAATCATCGTTAAGGGAATCAATAAAATTTATAGAAAACATATAAACTCATAATGGGTTATTAAGATTTTAACTTGTCTATTTAAATATTATCCCTTTTTAACTCATAATTATTTAAGATATGATTTAAATAAAATATTATTTTACGAAGACTAATTTTATAAAATTTAGAAATAATAATTAATAAAATGCCTAAAAATAATTAGAAGTTCCAATAGTTCACCTGTTAATGGATGACCCACTTAAAACAATATTAGTTTTTTCACTAATATACCTTGGATGAGAGCATGTCATTAGGAGAAGAACAATTGATGGGGGGAACTTAGGTAATTAATGTGCCCAGAGTTATGGATTTAAGCCTTTAATTTGTGAGGTTGACGTAACTTTCAAACCAAAATGAGTGACAAGGATAATTAGTGCCGACAAAAGTAGAGATTATAATTACTCCAAATGAGTATGTATTCATGCATATAAGTATGGGGGCTTGTTAAAATTTATGCTTTCATGTGCAGGTTAGCAGCCTCCATATTTCATTCTAAACAAGGCAAAATTGTTCGATATAAACTTGGTACATTAGGACTATCTAATATAAAGAGGGAAGAGAATGTCAAAGATAGGGAAAAGACGAACTTGGAATATAGTTTTAAAGAAATGATAAAATATATGACTTTGTTATTTATTAAATTTATATTATAAATTAAAATATGTTAAATATTTAATATAAAAAATTTTAAATGAAAGTCAGAAAAACATTGAAAACATAAATAAAAAAACGATGTTAAATATGCTTTTAATCCCTCTAAATAGGATTCACTTTTGCTTCCCCAATTTTAAAACAAATTATTATTTTTGAATAAATAAATATACCAGAATAGGCTAATTTGTAATTTCTCAATAGGCTACATGTAATATCTCAAAATACCCTCAATAGTTAAGTTATTTTCTAAAATATACCACATATTATAATTTCACATGTTATATATAAGCTAATTTTGTCGTTTATCTATTATCAAAATAAAATTGAAAATATTTATATTTTAAATTTGTGTACCAAAAAAACTTCACACAAATTATTTAAGTTGGCAAAGTTTTAATTTATGGAATGATTAAATTTTTTATATGTTTTAGAATTTAATTATAATGTAAAGAATTTTTAAACAAACGTCCAATCATGTCTCACTATATCAAAATAATATAAAATAATGTTACGAGAAGGCATAATGATAAGATATGTTTGGGTGCATGTCTAGTGTAGTATCTTATTAAACTCTCAGTTAAATTATATATTTATAAATTTTTATTTACTGATAATAGTTTATATCCATCATTAAAACCAATTTTTCTATTCTTCATTAAGGTAAGTCTTTAACATTGTTTTCCTTCATTGAATTGAATTTAATAATAATAATCATCATCATTCTTTTCCAAAATAATAATAATCATAGATCACTAAAATATCCATAGATTAAGTTATTTTATAATAACAAAAAATTTAAACTTTTGACTACAAAATATAAAAGTTGTTAATTTTCATGTGATGGTGTAAAGGTTAGAAATCTTATTCATATATACATCTGATCAAATTTACCTGTTGGATTTTGGTAGGAAGAACATATTTATCTAATGCCCCAATGGGAGTCAGATGTGAAATGACAGCTCCAAGGGCAAGATTTTGATCGACTTGCACAAAGCCTGGGCATAGAGTATTGAAACATCCAGTTTTATTATAGCCGTCTGCCTACATATATACGTGTGTGTGTATCTCATTCAGCACCACCTTAACTAATTTTAAAATATATATAATATATGAACTTGAGATTCTTACTGTCCAATAGGCTGTTATATGTAATTGACTGTCTCCATATAAGCATGGATAAACCTTGCACATCAAGTAATGGATAAGGATAGTAAATAAAAAAGAAATTATATATAGATATAAACATATAATGAAACCAATTAAATATGAGCATTTAAACAATTAGTCAAGTAGTGTTAGTTCATTTGACAATATGCTTAATATTTGTAGTCTCTGATACCGAGTTCAATCTCCTTTATCAAACAAAAGAAAATGAGCATTTAAACGATGACATAGTTTTCTCTCTTTTTTATAATGTCATCAAACAAAAAAATCTAGTTTGACATAAACATAATAAAAAGTATCCTACCCCAGTTCCAACTTGTATGCTATTAAGCTCGGTAGATTGACCACTTTGAAGCCAAACTTGAGATAGGCTAGATTGGTTTCCTTGCAGCGACAGATTATATGTACCTATTATTGCGTTTGCTCCATGAAACGTCATATTTTTTGTTGTTTCAAGCGTAGCATACTACAAAATGATGACAATACAATATTTAGTACTTAATGGATTAATTTATGAGTTTTTTTTATAACAGATAGTAAAAAATCAACAAATAGAATAATTTTATTTTGAAAATTAAAGAGAGTGATCGGGAAAGTGACACTTTCACAGTTTGGAAGATCAGATTCTACATTTTTATATAGTAAAAAGTAAGTATTAATGAAAGCAGTAGGGCTTGGCCATTTGTTTGTGCTCCTTTTAAGAAAAAGATATCTTTATAATTGAAAACATGTTACAAACTTTTTTCCACAATTATGTATTTTTTTTCAAAAAATAAATATATCAAAAAAGGTTGTTTTAATGCTTTACTAGAAGCTAATACAACATTTTTGAAAATAAATATCAATGATTATCATAAAATCACCTATTTAAAGAACTAAAAAAAATTGACTTGAATATGTATGGTTCAAGAAATGTCTATAAATAATAAAATTAAATAAATTTTTCAATTTTTTTTCTCTTTACAATATTATAATAATCTATCAAGTACATAAATGAATGATGTATTGATTAAAATATCTACTTACATGATAACCATGATGACTTTGATCGTATTGATGAATACCTCCATTTTGTGGTTTTGTCTGTAAACAATAAAATTTTCTAATTTATTTTTCTCCATGCACAACAATAAAATACATAATTCCAAATGTATGATGTGTTGATTAAAATATCTACTTACATGATAGCCAGGGCAACTTTGATCGTATTGATAAATACCTTCAATTTGCAATTTTGAAGATAGGCTACCAATAATTTGATGTCTCTTTGTCATTTTGTGGATAGGTACTTTTCCTGATGGACATACTTTAAAATCTTTACCGGTATATGATGGTTTACTTTGCACGGTCTTTCTTGCAAAAGTTGGATTAAGCTTTGTTGCAATAAACAAAAGCAAAAAAACACAAGGTTAACGGAGTAAAATTGTAGTTGAAAAACAAATGGATAACTAAATCTAAAATAAATAATTTAAATTCTCAGTTCATCGTGGACCAGCGTGGAAAATGGTATGTATTGCTCCACAGTAAACGTCACCTAAATTCTAAGTGTCAACAATAAAATACATGATATAATTTCACATTGCCATGGAGTGAACTAGTTTTATGAATTGTTTAACTAGTATACCTGAATTTTGTGATTTTTGAGTAGAGGGTGTCGAAGAGCAGGTTGTTTGTTGATATCAACGCAATCAAAATCATTGTCTATCGAACGCTGTATATATACCAAATGACAGTCAAATAAACCATAAAATCGAGAAAGGATTATCAACAAAAATCTTTTTAGAACATATATGTTGAAACTAATACCAATATGCTCTCTTGTGATATAGCAAAACTTTGCTGCTCTTTTGGTTGAGTTTTGCTTCTTGCATCCACTTGTAAGCACAAACTAAGAACTAGAAAGAGAACTAACGCCATAATATTGTAAAAGTCAAGCTTACTTTCAGCATGCTATAATACCTGAGCATGTATGTCTATATATAATAGGGAGCAAAAAATACAGACGAAAAACTGATCTTAACAATTCAAATTTACATACATGAACTATTGGTTTTACATAAATCTAATATTGGTCATTTATTTATAACCATTTGCAAACCATATAAAATTTGACACATTTTAAGGATATCAATAAATGTTTTTCAATGTGACAATTAAATACCAGTAAATGAGTTGAAAGAAATTCAAATATGTGATTAAATGAGAATCACAAAAAGTAACTTAAAAATCAAAATAAATAAGTTCTTTAAAATTACAGTAAATCATATGAAAGAAAATATGAGTAATTAACTATTAACTATAAATAAATTACAAGAAAATAAGGAATATATGTTTACAGAATGTAAGAAATTAAAGAATAATTAAGAAATATAATGAGTAGTGTGAATATAAATTGGGGAAAGATAGTTAAGGAGATTCTAAATGTGACAATATCGCCAAAGTAAGCTATAAATTGAAATGAATGTGCATGTGATTCAAAATAAGTGAATTAAGAAAAAAGTTAACAATAAACCAACTAATTTATGCATGCATTGCACGGGGTTATAATTTTTTTTAGTTTTATAATTTTACTTTTATATAGAAATATTTCATATCTGTTATAATTATTATACATTTAATATTTTGATCAAATTTGTATGAATTAAAAATTTCATCAAATATTAGTAAATAAATTTTACTAAATCCTATATTTTCACTAGTGTAATTTGTAACATCTATTTTTTTTCGTTTATCGTCTTTACTCTGTTTTAAATGAGATTTTTAGATATAAGTGATTGGTAATTTATTTTTGTCTTAGAAATAGGGTTTTAAATTACATATTAATTCTCCCTTTTGAAATGGACAGTTTTTATTTGACATTGAATTTTAAATAGAAAACGATTTACGTTTTAACTGACGAATGAGGTTTTAATAACATGTATATGTGCAAACCAAAACCCAGAAAATTATATTTCTTCACAAAAGTTGTTTTTTTTAATATTTGTGATTTTCTGATGTTTTTATAAAAATTTTG
The DNA here is from genome assembly GCA_030159175.1 of Glycyrrhiza uralensis. Lineage (NCBI taxonomy): Eukaryota > Viridiplantae > Streptophyta > Magnoliopsida > Fabales > Fabaceae > Glycyrrhiza > Glycyrrhiza uralensis. Next base: position 4,738,703 of record BRZY01000006.1, read on the forward strand.
AAAAACTTTCAAAATTTACCAAAAAATACACTAAACGAGAGCAAATAGCGTAAAGATCTTGTTTCAGTGTAAAAATTTCTAGAGACAAGTCCACAACAATTTAGATTTTATTTTTAATTATTTATTTGAGAATTTTAGAAATTATTTTTGTGTATGTTTTGACAATACAATTTTCTGCTCTCTTTGCAGAGTTATACCTGAAAAATGACAAAAATCGAAGAGATTGTACTATCAATAAATTTTCAAAAATAATGCCCTAAAGTTATTTTAAATTTATCATGACATTTTCAAGCAATCTCATTGGTTCTTACATTTTAAATTAATTTTGTGAATTTTTTATTTATGAAAAGACTATTTTGCCCTTAATTTTTACTTCTTTTTCGCATAAACCCTAGGGGCAAAATGGTAACTTCACTACCCCTTCTCTTCAGCCCTAGCTTGGCCGCCCCACTATTCATTACTAGTGATCCTTGTGAACTTTGTGATCCTTATTAAATACTTTGAACCAATCACAAAATTACTTGATTTTCCTATTTTTCCTAATTAGGGTTTATGACATCTTTGGCATGATGTAAGCAAACAAATTCTTCCCTCCTTGTCCTCAATTGGCCGCCCCCTCCCCCTATAAATACCCCCTCCATGCTTCATCTTTCTTGCGCCAAGTCTTTGTGTTGACAAAGCAAAATTCTCTCCTCTCTCTCTTTATAGTTTTCTTAGTTTTTCTTCCCAAAATTCATGAGTTTTGAAGTTTTGATCTTCAAAATCCCTTTTCTTCTAAGTTTAGTGGTAAGGAAAAAATTCTTGAGAATTTTGAAGAGTTAACCACTTAGGTGGTTTATGTGTTATATCGTTATTATTTGTTTATAAGCTTTATAATTGTTTTAAATCTTTTATTTAATTGGTTGTGTCATTTATTATTAGTAAGGTTATAATGCCAAAATTGGTTTTGGGAATTATTATTTGTACCGTTATTATGGAAAAATTATACCTGTTAAGGATTTGATCATACCCAATGGACTATGTTATTGTGTGATCAATATAAACGAAGTTAGGCTAAAACTTCTGTAGAAAATTAGTACGTTTGAATTTCAAAAATTTTATTATCTGTAATACTGTGTTTTAAAAGGAATTTTTATGGTTTAATGCCAAAAATCGAATTTATGTGTTAACTTATTTGTATTTTGGGTTAAATAGTGCATCGGTACGATTCTAGCTAGAAAAGAACTGGTATCGACTGTATCCCCTATCTTATCTTAGCGACTCTACTATTGTACTGTTAATAATTCCTAACTTAGAAATTATATTTTTGAGAAAAACTAATTTATTTCCTTGTGTTAAAAACCTGCAATTTTTACCATAGATATACAGAAAGATGGTTGAGTCAATTAGTTTGTTGGTATTATTCTGGGTAAGGAAAGACCGGTTTTCAAAAGAAGCTTTGTCTCACCTCTCTTTCCTAGGAACCATATTGATGTACTATTTTTCTTAACCTAGGGAGTTTGTATATACGTGGCGAAAATTCTCGAGAGAGAGCTTCCAACGGGCCTGTTTATGAAAATATAATCATGAGTTTAAAATTATCGTAGAGCCGAAACGTAGTGATATAATGGAAAAATTTAAGAATTGATCTTATACTGATAAACTATTTTCGTCTGTGGGGTTTGAATTAAAGAAACAGAGTAATGTGCGATATGAGTTATGAGATTCTATGTTTTACTTGAAATCTGTGATTCTGTGTTTTTATCTGAGAAATGTGATTCCGTGTTTACCTGTGATATATGATTCTGTGTTCATTTGAAATAATATGATTCCGTGTTTAATTCAGAGTTAAGTCGTAAAGATGGAACCGGTGTTTGTGGTTAGTAAGTAAAATATCCAATAGTAGCGGGTTCTTTTCTTGTGGCTGTGTGCCGAAATTAAGAAAGTAAAGTCTCTAGGAGCAAGCGGGTTCTTTTCTCGTGGCTGTGAATCTTCAGGGGTAGCGGGTTGAATACTCGTGGGTTGGTCCTGAAAATTATTAAGCAAAATCCCCAGGTGTAGCGGGCAAGGTCCTCGTTGCTAGGTGCCGAAAGTATAAAGAGTTTATTTGAAATTACCATACATGTTTACCAATTCCTTAGGATATATTACTGTGTGAAATTTCTTGTATGAGATAAGTGTGATACTTCATTATGAATTTGATGTTGTATGTCTAAATGAGTTATGTGAAATTAATGGGATGTCTGAGTGTGATTTTCTTTAAGGATGAGTACAACATTATTTGTGTGTAATATCTATCCTGTGAATTATATTTGTTGTGTGTATTATATCTGCTGTGTGTTACTTGTTTATTCTCTTATGATATAATTCGATGATAAAAATTTTCACCACTGTCTACTTTTTATGTTGTGTTGATACATGACTAAATAGATGAATTACCCAAGGAGTGGGCTAACTCTTAGACAATGATCTGAAGCAGGATGCTACATGGATTAATAGAGATTCCGAGAAGAATATGTATTTACTGTCTTGTTTTGGGTAGAGGTCTAGAGACCAAACAGGCTCAGGTGTTCACTGTATAAATTATTTTGAGTATTCTGAATTTTCTTATAAACTCTTATGATTATATATATAAGATGAGAAACTTTTATATACACAGTTGTACTTTACTTTTCATGCTTAAACATTTACGAAAAAGAAAATCTTAAAAGATTTATTCCCCATCTTTCTCATCTTCTAGAAAAGAGAAAAAAATTTACCCGCATTTTTGAAGCAGTTGCTCTCCGAAATTAATTGTTATCAAAGTAATTTACGAAATTCTTGACTACTATGTTGTAATATCCTTTTTGGAGAAAGGATATTGTATAATTTTTATAATGTACCAATTAAAATTTTAATAATGTAATAGTTTTTACATATTTACTATTTTAATCAACTTTGTATAGGAAATTAAGTAAATTAGAATTCCTTCCCATGAGAGATGAACACCCTCTTCCCTTTGTAGATAAAAATATAATACACTTGTCTCTGCGCGACATGTCTCATCCACTAGCGATTAGCGGTCGCTAGCGGATTTGACTAGCATATTTGACTAACGGATAACAGATTTAAAAAACTAGAGGTGTTATGGTAAAAGGTAGCTTATAGCATTTTTCAAGTGACGTATAACGTTTTTTCAGACGCTACTTCAACTAGCGTTTGAGCTTATAACTTATAGCGTATGATTTTCTATCGCGTTTTTACCCTTACTATTTTTATTAAATTTCCCTCCTATCGTCTATTTTATAAAATAAAAATAATTATAATGATAATAAATAAACATATAAATAAATCAATTACTTTAATCAATAAATAAATTATTTTAATGATAATAAATAAGCGAGTAAATAAATACAACTATAAATAAAATAAAAAATCTAATATAATATTTATAACCAATAAAAAATATTTTAATGAGGTCACACCAGATAATAAATAAAAAAATAAATAAGTAAATTATATCATTAAAATAATTTTTAATTTTTAATGTTAAATATCATAATAATTAGTTTATTATTTGTAAATATGTTACCATATTTAATATTCAATATTGATTAAAGAAATGTAAGTAATTATTAAAAATATCATTTTATGTCATTTTACATTTATCAATTAGTTTAATCACTAATTTTACAAAACACTTCAAATTCAATTTGGTAGCTTATTCGCTATCTGCTATCCACTATCCACTTTAAGCTTACCGCTATCAGCTACCTGTTCTGCTATCCGTTAGCTTATCCATTATCTGCTATAAACTATTCTCTTTCTGTTGCTTTTTGCTAAATAGAGCATTTATTTTACTTTTTAATATTTCGCTAAGGTTCATTTTATCTGTAGTTAATAATATTTTTATCACTAAAACATCATTTTCCTTTCTTCTCTTACCCCTCCACCTTTCGGTCAAAGCTCCATGAACAATTGAACATAGGCTTTGTTTGACAAAAATTAACTGCTATTGGATAAGTTAGCAAATAAAGGACACGCTTATAAGTGATAGTAGATAAATTTATCTCTCTCCCTCCCCTCTTTGTTTCTTTTTAAAATTTTTGTTTTCCAATTTTAGTTTACCTTACATATTGCTTTGAAGAGATAGTGTCCTGCTTATTGTGTTTTTCTTTCCTCAGTTATTGCGAATTTTTTTCCACTCTTGTGAAATTAAAGTTTTCTTAAATTTTTTATTTTTTAAATATTTGTAATTAGTATGTTATATTAGTAGAGATATTTTATTCTATGATCTTATTACTCCAACCATTGTGTTTCTCTCCCCTAACCATCAAACTACCTTATCACTCCTTTTAAATTCTTCATTATAGATTCAACTTATATGATAATAATAGCCTTAAATATATTTTAAGTCCCTGTAAAAATTTATATTTTGAATTTAGTTCATTAAAAAAGTCAAAGTTTTTTAGACCCTAAAATGTATTTTTTTTATTTAAATTTTTTAAGTGAGTTGACTATGGTCTTGTGCTGATGTGACAGACTTAAGTGTTTGTCATCAATCTTACATGATATACTCCACTTACACATCACTTGACACGTCGATCATTTTTAAATTTATATGGACTGCTCACTAAGATTCCCCCTTCCCCACTGGCTAGTCCCCGCTAAAGGGGACACGCATAGCATCCGCCATCAGAGAAACTCCCATGGCAGCTGGAGGAGAAGACAGAACCACCAAGTGCTCCTGTTGAGACGCCTCCATCTTAGCTAGAAGATTGGCACTACTATTCCCTTCACGAAGAGTATGAAGTAAATCAACCTCCCAGTCACACCAACAATAATGTAATCCGGAGACATATCACTATTGTAAACAAAAGTATCAAATAAAAATACAATTTACCCCATGTAAATAAAAAATAGATTCTAGATTGTTTTTTGGTGCTTTGCAAAATATAGATTCTAGATGATGACATATTTTTTATTCAAAAAAAAGATGATGACATATTTTAATAAGGCTTAAATATGTTTTTAGTCTCTGAAGTTTGAAAAATTGTTGTTTTTAGTCCCTCAAATTTAAAACGTATGGTTTTGGTCCCTCATTTTTAAAAATGTGTCACTTTTAGTCCCTGTGGCCATATTTTAAATTTAAAAAGTATTTTCCAAATTTAAGAGAAATCAAAATATAAATTTAGAAAATTCTTAAAAGTTAGGAAAAAAGAGATAAAGTGAGAATCAAGATTTGAGAGAGATCAAAATATAAATTTGAAAAATACTTTTCAAATTGAAAAATGACCCTAGGGACTAAAAGAGACATATTTTTAAAAATGAGGACAAAAAACACACGTTTTAAATTTGAGGAACTAAAAGCAATAGTTTTCCAAACTTGGGGGACTAAAAACATATTTAAGTCTTTTAATAATGTAATCTTTTGTTATATATATACACATTATCATTTAAAATAAAACAATTCTCTATAGTCAAATTCATTTTTGAAAAAGAAAAACTCACAATGTCAAATTTCTGTTTTCTAACTATATAGTGAAAATAATTGTCAAAAAAAACTATATAGTGAAGATATGAAATGCCAGTATTTTTGTGTGCTTGATAAACAAATAGTTACCAAATTCTCGTAATCGATCTCATGTATTCAATAAAAGCTAAATGAAAATTGACAAAACAAGCTGGGTCAATGTGCAAACAACGAACATGGGAGACAACAGAATCCGTTCTGTTTTTTGGGTCAAGGACAGAATCCATTTGAAATTCACGCTCCAAAATAACTGGGCCAATATGTGCATTCCAAAAAGGTCATAAACAATTGGGCCACACCTTAAACGAAGTCCAACTTACGTGGGTCCCACCTCCCAAGACTTTTTGTGTTTATTGTTGGCCTCCATGATTATTTTGCATGAGCAAAACAAAAAAAAGGCTGGCTATCATAGGATCAGCATAAGAAAATGAATTGGCATCATTGGAGACACGGGGAAATAGGATTCATCGTTGAATTGGCAATAGGATGACAATTGTACTCATGCCCGTTGGGTATCTACAAAAATTACTCATGATGAGAAGGATAATTATCTGCTTAATGGGTATGGACACGTGTACGGATAATTACTCGTAAATTTTGATAGGGATGGATGCGGGTACGGGTACCTTAGTATCCAGACCCGCACTCATATATACATATATATTTATTTATGTACATATAATATTAAATTTAATAGATTTTTCAGTGAAACCTACAAGCTCCCTAATCCTAGGGATTTGACTCCTCTAAAGTTAGCAATTAGTAAAGTAAGTAACATTAATTACTCATAAAAAACAAAGGTTATTATTCCAACACATCCATGATTTGTTATGCATTATGCATGTGCTTGTAATATCAATTATTCATTTGAGATTACTTATTTTACACTCTAAAGTGGATTGCTTACTTTAAATGAGTTGGATCTCTAATCCTACAATAACCGTGCACAAGACATTATAATCGTGAAACACATTTTCTTTCTTTACTTTCCTTCACCATGAGACATATTTATTTGACTCTTTGTTTTCTTTCACAGCGCCTTTCACTATTATTATTGGCAACAATGAGCTTACTTCATCGTGCCTTTCGCCCTCATTGACCGGCAATGATGAGCCTCCTTCACTGCATTGTTATTGTCTCACTTCCATGACCGACGACGATGAACATCCTTCACCGACATCGTTCTGCCTTGTTCCCATGTCTTTCACCAGCGAGCTCCTTCACGCGTCAACATAATATTATGTATCACATTTGAGAAATTAATTGTTGAATTTTCATAGTGAAAGTGCGGGTAATGGGCACGAGTACGGGTAGTTAGATACCCAACGGGTAAGGGTACAGCCGTACGGGGATCAAAATTGCTACACACGCAGGTATGGGTATTTTTTTAAATTGCGGGTATGGGGACGGATACTATAGTACCCTACCCATTGCCATTCCTACCCACTGCTCCCTCCCTCTCTCCCTCCCTCCCTCCCTCCCTCTCTTCCTCCTCCCTTTTCAAATTTGAGCATGCCATGTAGGATAGATGAAAATGACTTAAATATGCCACATCAGCACAAAATCACGGTCAACTCACTTAAAAAATTTAAATAAAAAAAAATTTAGGGACTAAGAAACTTTAACCCCTTTTTTTAAATAGGCTAAATTCAAAACTAAAATTTTTACAAAGATCTAAAACATATTTAAACCATAATAATATTAACAAAATACAAACACAGTTGGCCCATCCCAGTTGGTGCTCTTCTTTATCAATTTGTGCCTATTTTGTCAAATGGATCAATTGTGTTTTTTTTTGGTCAAAAGATCAATTGCGTTTTTTTGTCTATCAGACCAATTGTGTTTAAAAATAAAGATTTTCTTTATGCCACGGGATTTTCTATATACACATACATATTTTTCTTTTCGCACATATACACCTAAAACATTTTTCTGAAATGACAAAAGTACCTCTGTCATAAAAAATAAAGCCCAAACCCCTTCTTTCTTCTCCCCACTCAACCTCTGTTCAGACGCTGAATTCGGATTTGCTGGTTGCAGAGCGAGGGGGCTTTTGACACAAAATTGGAAGTTCACGTGAAAAAGAGTTAATGGTGGTGGGTGACATAAAGCTCTACCTTTTTTACTGCAAAAACAGATGCTTGGAAGAAAGATAGAAACAAGAACAAATTAATGGGATTTTTTTTTTGGTGAAAATAAATTAAAGGGATTAATGACACGTCTTCTATTGTTGGACATTTTATAATCTTGACAAATGTCTGTTAAGTTTGTTCAATTGCACCAAAGGCCAAAGGGTGGTCTCTCATGGTTCATTTCTCCTTCGAATGCAAAAGCAATATAATTGCAGAAGAAGAAGAAGAAGAAGAAGAAGAAGAAGAAAATGTGAGATGCTTATCTTTCACGGATGTGACGACGACGGTGATGCTCCGACGAACCACTCTGGGTGATGCCTCCGTTCAAGACCTTCGGTGATGCTCCGACAACGACCTTGGGTATTGACAACGACGACCACCGTGCGATGTGTGTGTGCAGAGTGAGGGATGTGTTACGGAATTGTCAAAGAGTGAGGAGATAAAAGAGTTTTAGGGTTTTTTAAATTAAAAGGATATTTTGGTCTTTTTCTGTTGGGGGTTTCTGATAGCTCAGTGATAATGCTACCCTCCCCCCTGACCAAAAAAAAAAGATAAATCATCATATTAAAAAAAAGAGAGATAATCATCATAAAGTATAAACAGTGTTTGATCATTTTCCATCTCGGGTTCCCCTGTGCGAAATTCCGAACCACAGCCACGTCTTACATTTTTCGTTGACAGCGGCATTAGAAATTAATAATGTTATGATTTGATCATTTCTGGTTTTAGCTTTTATCTTGACACTGATCCGGATAAGCACTAATCCTAGTCAATAATTTCACTCCTGATAAGTGTCATATCGAAACGAAATTATAACAACTTCTAGGTGAGTTTAAAGAAGAAAAAAGTAAATCAGTGCTCATTTTTTATAAATAAATTACTCAGACATTTGTCCGTTTTTAAGATTAATGCATATTTATTTATAATCCAGTTGAGATAATAATACCGGATATATTTGACTAAAAGTTAAGTATTTGAAGGGTTTTGTTATATAATGTTGAATACTATATAAATGATATACCGTTGAATGATTGTTAAATTTTTACGTATAAATATAGATGATATAAATGGTATACCGTTGAATGATTGTTAAACTTTTACGTATAAATATAGATGAAATAAAAAAATTAAAAATATTCATGATAATTCATTTTCGTTATTAAAAACTATTTTATTGACTTCTCAAAAAAAAATATTTTACTGATGAAAATAAATATAATATAATATAATATATATATAAATATAATATAAATATAAACATTTGAAAGTTTTAATCTTAAAAAAATTCAAAAGTTAATGCAATTGTTAGTGTGGGCCGTATGACAGTGGAGAGTTGCTACTTGTATTTTGGTGTGACTCTGCATATGCTATTTTTGTTATTGTAGATGTTGTATAGCTGGGTTTTAACTCATGCTATGAACTTCTTCTTATTGAAAAAAAAAACCTAATTAGATGGTAGGTATTTTAGAGTAAATTAATTTTAATCAAACTTAATTTGTAAAATGAGTTTTTATATTTACGTTTACAAACTTCAATCTAAACAAACACACGTAGTTGATATTATTGTGATATATATTCTAACTTATTCCTACACTTTAGCATATTGTTTGTTCTTTTTTAAGTATTTAATTTTTACACACTTAGAGTGCACACGCATCATCAATATTCATGCAACATTCAATAACCTAAAAACTATGCTGAGAATTTTTTTGGTCAAAAAACTATGCTGAGATTGAAGCTCACCTATTTCAATTGTGCAAAGGAGTGCCCTGATCAAAATTTGGGTTCATCAATCCCACCCAGTAATGATTATCCAATTAATCATTAAATTTTATTCATAAAAAAATCGTATATATATATATATATGTCAAAATATTCCAATCGCTAATAAAATCAAGAAATTAAATTAAATCTCAATACAATTTTATTAATCATTAATTTTTTTCTTCAATAAATGAGATTCTTTTTCCTCCGGGAGCAAATTTACTTTAAAACCACCAAATCCACAAAATTAAAATTTAAACAGAGAAAATGAAGGATCAATATACGTGGTGTATAAACATTCACGAAGTATTAACTCATTTTAAAAGAGTTATTTATCCACCACAATAATTACAATATTACTATACGAATAATAATAATTCGACATAAATCAAATATCTCCGTTTAAATTATAAATATTCTATTCTATATTAATCGACAAACAAAACTTAAAAAATCTAGTCGCCACTCTTAGTGAGAGAGAAACTCTGTCTTTTCTCTAAAAACTGTCTGTTTCTCTTTCTTTTTCTTTCACTTTAGGGGTAGTTTTGGACTATTTTTTGGTCTAAAATCACCCATCTACTTCGTTTTTAGTCTATTTCTACATTAATAAGTGATTTTTTTACATAGATCTTGTTTTCCTCTCGTGTTTTTTCAGTATTTTTCTACATCTGCGTGCGCTGGTGTTTGTTTCTCCCGCCTTGGTGCGGCGTTTTGTTCTCCCGTCTTGGTGCGGTGTTCGTTTGGTTCAGATTGGCTGATTTACTTCGTTTCACTACAGATTCTCTTACTACTGAGTCATCAACGTTGCAGATTCAGAGGCGTGGGTACTCCTATAGCTGAAAAAATGGGCTTAGCCCGCCGGGATGGCCCGAGCCCGCCTGAAAAAACACCGGGCTTGGACACACAAATTTGAGCCCATTTTCAATCCGGGCCTTTTTGGCCTGGCCCGATAAAGCCCGAACCCGTAAAAGTCCGAGCCCGAAGCGGGCCGCCCGAAAAACGTAGGCCAAAGCCCGAGTCTGGCCCGAAAAAAGCCCAAAAAATAGAGAGCTCGGACACACAAATTTGAGCCCGTTTTCAATCTGAGCTTTTTTGGCCCGGCCCGATAAAGCCCGAACCCAATGCGGGCCGGCCCAAGCTCGGCCCGAAAGCCCGAATTGCCACCTCTAGGTACTCCGTCAATATGAGTTTGTCATTTTTGTAGGTATTATCACTTTTAATGGCATTTTGTTGTATTATACTATTAACTTGGGTGCTGTAAGCTTGTTCATAGATTTATCTCTTTCAATTTTTAATGATATTAAATTTGTAATATTTTCAATATATTTTATCGATTTAAATGAATGAATACATTTTATTGTCAAAAAAAACTTAATCGACACATAATTTATTGGTTTTGTATTCTTGCCCTTTTTCTTTCGTCTCTTTATGCTGATAAGTGATAGGTGATAATTAATTAATTATTAATTAATTAATTAATAATAATACAACTGAGAAAAAGGCAGCAATGAAGAAGCACCACTTACAATGATTCAATTGGACCAAAAAACGAATCTAGATATTTCGTGGGACAAAGGACAATGATACCCAGCTAGACCACGAGCACGCCACGCGCCCATCCCCAACTCCTAATCTGTGCCATCCACGTTTCACCCAATCCAACGGTTCTCACATCACCAACACTCCCATAAAGCCACACACTCATCTCCATTTTATCCTCACACACTCTCACAGAAAGAAAAAGAAACCCTTTTCCCCGTTCCGTTCCATTTTTTCCTCTGTTTTCCGAATTCCTCTGTTTGGTGGAAACAAATTCATTCAATCCAATCCCAAAAACAAAACCATGCTTCTCAAAACCGCTGTTTCCGCTTCTTCTTCTTCGTCTCTTCCTCTGTTCAACGCCGAACTTTCGCGTTGTTCGTCGTATCTTCCCCTTCGTCATGGTAAAAATGGGTTCGTGGTTTGCGCCACCAAAGGTTCCAACAATAACCGTGCCCTAACGGGTGTGTTGTTTGAACCCTTTGAAGAGGTTAAGAAGGAGCTCGATCTCGTTCCCACCGTTCCACAAGTCTCTCTAGCTCGCCACAAATACCATGACGAATCTGAAGCTGCTGTTAACGAACAAATCAAGTTCGTTCCTTTCCCTCTTTTGATTAGTTTCATTTCACTTGTAGTTTTTTCTTCTCTTTTCTAATTAATTAATTTGTTTTGATTTGTTGTTTTGGTGTATAGTGTGGAGTATAATGTCTCGTACGTTTACCATGCAATGTATGCGTACTTCGATAGGGACAACGTTGCGTTGAGGGGTCTTGCCAAGTAAGTGTGTGTTTGGTTCTACAACGAAAAGTGATTTCGAATATTAATTTTGAATGTATTAATTTTGTTATAAAGTGATTTATGTTTGAATAATAAATTGGAGACTAAAAATCATGTTGGGGCCTAAACCTTCAAATCTCCGCTTCAAATTAGAATCTATTATAGAGATAAAATCAATTATACTCGTTAACACATTAACTTCCTGTCTCTAGAATCGCTTTTAACTCTCACAAAATTGAATCCAAATATGCAGTAAGTGACAACTATTGATTTCGTGGAAATTTTTGTTTTGGTTTGATGATTGGGGTTTGTTTACAGTTTTTTTAAGAAATCAAGTGAAGAGGAAAGAGGGCATGCTGAGAAATTGATGGAATATCAGGTGTTTGGCTTTAACTTATCATTATGCACAATAATGTGTCTCTTTCTTTGTTTTTGGTTTTTCGATTCTGTCCTTTGATGTTGAGTTCTGATTGTTTATGTTGATGCAGAACAAACGGGGTGGAAAAGTGAGGCTGCAGTCTATAGTGATGCCGCTTTCTGAGTTTGACCATGCTGATAAGGGAGATGCGCTGCACGGTTAGTATCTGTGGCCTCTCCTTTTCGAATATTTTGAGTTCAGGTTGTGTGATTTCTGTAATTGATGACAGAATTTGTTTCTATTTTTGTGCATTGTCCTGTAGTTATCTGAATCTGAAGCGTGATTTTTGAAGATAACGGATGAAGCTTTGAAATTTTTACAGTTTTGACATCTATTTTCATAATTTCATGCATGACAAGTAAATAGTAAAAGGAAGGAGGTTTACAGTGTCTATTTTATCTCATAATTTCCAATTTGGAATTGGATACCAGTTATGTGGCCTTATTTGTGACGGTGTTTGGATATGGTTCTAGTAAATCGTTAGCAGGATGCCCCCCCCGGCCCCTGATGAAATGTTCTGCAAAATAAATTAATTAAATCCTGATTTCAGATTACATTTGTATTTTTCGTGTCCGCAATTTAGTTTGGAAGAACACTATTTACTGCCAAAATGATAAATACAAACGAAGGGTTACTATGTAATATGTGTAGCACAAGAGGTAGAAGTCAACTTGTGCAAATGTTTTTCGCATCTATAGGCTTTGCCTGATGAACGTCTCAACTGGATTATTTATTTGTTAGAATTAAAACACATTTTTGCCCTCTTATTGCAGCAATGGAACTCGCACTGTCATTGGAGAAGCTAACGAATGAAAAACTCCTTAACTTGCACAATGTAAGACAAGTTTATTGGGTCTTAGCTACGGTTTTTGGTTTTACTGCATGTGCAATCATTGGTCTCGTTCATTTTGACATTGATATATTGCTAAAATGGAAATTCCTTTCTTCTAACTTGGATGTGTGTTTTTCCACAGGTTGCCTCAAAGACTGGTGACGTGCAGTTGGCAGACTTCGTGGAAAGTGAGTTTTTGGGTGAACAGGTATGGTTCTCTTTCGATTTCAAAAGATGAACTTGGGAGTTTATGGAGAACTTAACTTTGTTTTGTGTTTTTTTTTTATAATACGGAAAAGAGAAAAAGCTGTAAAATAGATAGGTGTTTATGAAGTTAAAATAGAGAGCTTTTGAAAAAAAAAAGGTAATATGTTAAGGTTGTTTTCAACTTATATGATATTGGTTAGAAAACTCATTATAAGTGCTTACAGAAAAAATTATTTAAACTGGTTCTTATGTATGAAATGGGTTTTGCAACTAACAATATTTCTTTTTAAAGTTATGTAAGAGATTGTATACATGGTTGTGTGTGTGTAATGCATTGTATGGCATTCGACAAAAGACTGCAAGGAAGCTTAATCCATCCTAACTCTGCTTTTTAATTATTTTTTTTTCTTTCATAGGTGGAAGCCATTAAAAAAATCTCCGAGTATGTTGCTCAGCTCAGAAGGGTTGGCAAAGGACATGGTGAGAATTTCAATTCATCTCTGTTTTTTTTTTTTTACTATTTTCCTTTATACAATAATTGATCCACTATGCCTTTTCAAAAATATTCTGTGTTAGTGTCTTCCTTGATACCCTTTCAGGTGTCTGGCACTTTGATCAGATGCTCCTCCATGAGGAAGAAGCTGCAGCTTGATGATTACATCTTCCTCCCATTCCTAGTTATTGTATCTTTTGTTCATGTAGGTGACTTTTCAAGTCTTTTGCTAGAAGGTGGAACTGACCTACGGCTGAATAAAATTATTGTGGACTGGTTTCGGTCATTGTTATTTTGCACTTTATATATTAGCTGGATCCATGGTGGTTTGTTTTTCTACTTAAAGCTTCCCTTCTGAATGCAACTAGACTAGTTTAACGACCACTCTGGTGAATTGATCGAATTCCTGATGAAATTGCTTTTACATGATGTTACCAAACTTACCCAACACCAAAGTAATACTTTCTGGGCACGACTTCTCGCATGGTGGGGAGAATCTGAATCTGTTAAATCATGCTTTTTATGCTGGTGTTTAAACTTTAAAATGCCTTTTATATTATATTCTATGGTCGACCTTCCATGATACTAGGGTTGGCAAAGTGGGTTGACTCGTCTCGGCTTGCCAAAATCCACTGAAAAAGGGGGTGGGGCGGGCTGGCCCGCCAAAAAAAAGTGGGCTAGGGTGCCTAGCTCGGCCTGTCAACCCGTCTAATTCGCTAAAGAAAAAACAAATGAGTGTAGAAGTGGCGGGTTGGCTCGCCTAATCTGTTTAAAAATTCAAAAAAAAAATTTTTTTTTAAAAAAAATAGGCTGGCGGACCGACTCGTCGGGTTAGTCCGTTTTGAATCTATTTTTGGGCGGGTTAAAATGAATTGTGGGTTGAAAATCTCAATCTGACTCGTCTTTTTTGGGTGGGTTGACAGACTGACCCGCATAGCCCCGGCTCAAATTGTCACGCCTACATGACACGGAAGGGCATTCTTATTGAGGAAAAAAAAATACGGTATGAGCATTACCTTGGGGAACTGAAATTTCTAGAAGGAAAATTTCTGTTCGGTTTCGCGGTCTTTCATTGATTCTTTTTCGCTTGTGGTCCTGATCCAACGCCAACAGTTTTCTGGGTGATGTTGGATGAGTTAAACTTGGGATTAGCCTCGTTCCGTTAGGCTCACTTAATCCAGGCCACACAATACATAAAGCCTTTGAATTTTCATTCTAGGGCCCTAAAAAATCTATGTTGTTGTTCTCATTCTAGGAACTCCTGTTCAGCAATTGTAACCAACTTTGACAATATAGCTAAAATTCTGGTCATTAAATCCCAGGGTCCTAACCCAAATTATTGTTATAGTTATATAGAAGTTAACTTAAGCCTGTTTACAAATCCACTAACAGTGGTCAAGAAGGGGCTTTTTTGTAACAGTATCACTTTTGAAAAAATTAATTTGCCATTTACCAATGTTTTTTTAATTAGGTTTCTATCACTGTTTTCGTTTTAAGTGAGAAGTCATATTTCCAAAACCGGACTTCTCACTATGTTTTTATTTTTTTTTCAAAAATGCCTATGAGAAGTCCTATTCCCTAAAACACTTTTTTTTTATTTTTTTTCAATTTTTTGTTTAATTTTGACGGTTTAGGGTTTAGTCAAGGTGCTTTATGGTGTTAGGTGGTTTGTAGTTTTAGGGTTTAAGTGATTTTAAGATTTTGGGGTTATTCAAATTTATTTATTTATTGTTTATTAATTCAATTTATTATTTAATAATTACTACATTTAAGTTAGTTTATGACTTAATAGTAAATAATAATACAATAAAATGATTACATTAAAATTATAAAAGGGGTACAACGATCCACATTTCTTAATCCTGTGTAGAATGTTTATGATTGTAATTAGGACATCTATTCCTACTATAACCCTTATTTCGACACAGTCCACACTTTTTAGGGTGACGACGCCTTTCTACTGATCCATATCAGTGCGAATGCGGGTAGATTTGTGGATGACCTTGTGGTAGCCTCCGCATTTGTGGATCGTGGCACACTTGAGGTCCAGTATATTCTGGCAAATATTCTTCGTTGGGCAACACACTGAACTCTTCGTGGTAAACGTTGAAGATGTTTTTCAACTTGTACACAGGAGGCACATATTGTACCTATCTACTACACCACAACTGCAAGACCTGCATAGTTATGTATAGAACCCTCCAGATGTTGGACCTAGTATGCCCACACAACGACGTCCACAACGTACTACACGCCGACAACTCAGCCCCCCTGTTGCTTTCACTCCGTCGCAACAACACTTCGACCCACCTCACCATTCATTTTATTGTATTATTATTTACTATTAAGTCCTAAATTAACTTAATTGTAGTAATTATTAAATAATAAATTGAATTAATAAACAAAATAAATTAATTAATTTAAATAACCCCAAAATCCTAAAACCACTTAAACCCTAAAACCACAAACCACCTAACACCATAAACCACCTTAACTAAACCCTAAACCGTCAAAATTAAACAAAAAATTGAAAGAAAAAAAAACGTGTTCAGAAGTCCTTTTTTGGGATTGGACTTCTCATAGGCATTTTTGAAAAAAAAAATAAAAACAGTGAGAAGTCTGGTTTTGGAAATAAGACTTCTCACTTAAAACAAAAACAGTAGTAGAAACTTAATTAAAAAAAAAGTGATAGATGACAAATTAATTTTTTCAAAAGTGGTACTGTTACAAAAAAGCCTCAAGAAGGGAGTTGAAACAAACGTGAGCGCGAATCAGTTTATTGTCTTCAGAAAATTTTATAACTAGAGGTATTTTTCAGTTAAAAGGATTTTTTTCAAAAAAAATAAAATTGAACATGTGATGTTGAGAGGTCGTTTTATTGTTTACCATTTTTTATTTAAAAACGTTGTTGTAATTCAATGAGAAGGTTTAGCATATTCCTTTGTATATGTTTGGAGCTTTATGTCAAGGTATTAATCATTAAAGGTTTAAATCTATTTTTAGTTCTTTATTTTTCACTGAGTTTCGTTTTTAGTCCTTAAAAAATAAAATGCGTCTTTTTAGTTCCTTATTTTTGAAAAATTGTAATTTTTAGTCCCTGGAGTCATATTTTAAATTTGAAAAATTTATACTTTGACCTTTCCTAAAGTTTGATATTTACCTTAACCTATTTTTCCATTCTCCTCTCCCTCCACTAATGCACCACGGCCCGCCATCCCCGCGCGGCCAAGGGAGGAGCTCCGCAATGCCAAGGGAGGTTGCGCACAATGGCATGAAGGGAGACGACCACCGCGATCGTACAGGGAGGAGAACGAGAGAAAGGCCGCATCTCATGGCGGCTTTGAGGGAGGATGTTGGAACTACTCTTAGTAGGGATGGGGGGTCGCGGTGCATTAGTGGAGGGGAAGGAGAATCGAAAAACGGGTTAAGGTGAAAATCTGGCTTGGGAGGGGTCAAAGTATAAATTTAAAAATACTTTTTAAATTTAAAATATGGCTCCAGTGACTAAAAATGACAACTTTTCAAAAATAAAAGACTAAAAAGACACATTTTATTTTTAAGGGACTAATAAAAATGAGGGACTAAAAACATACTAAGCTATGATTAAATTACATATAATGTTAAAAAAAAGGCTTTAATATTAAGTTAGTCCCTGTAAAATTTTAGATTTTGAATTTAGTCCCTATAAAAAAAGTCAAACTTTTTTTGTCCTCGTTTTAATTTTTTTTTATTTTAGTCTTTGGAGGAGTTGACCGCTGATGTGGCACTGTGAGGTCCTTATAAAATTCCTACATGGCGCCTACGTGGCTTACACGTCACCTGACACGTACTTATACAAATATTAAGTTTTGAATTTACTCCCTCTTAAAAAAAATGTATTTTGAATTTAGTCCCTTTCATTTTCTCCCCTTCTACACCACGCCCTCCACCACCCCCTACCTCCTTCTCCCCCTTCTCCACCACCACCCTCATCCCCACCTCCACCACCACTCCTCTTCCTCCACCCCCAACAACAACAACAAAACACAGAAAATCAGTAACAACAACAAAAAATCCCCACCCCTATTTCTCTCTCTCTCTCACTCCCACGGTGCCCTCTTTCTCTCTCCCCCTCACCCCACCTCCCCACCCCTAATTTCTCTCTCTCTCTCTCACTCCCACGGTGCCCTCTTTCTCTCTCCCCCTCACATGTTGATTTTCGTTATTGTTGTTGTTGTATCTGCAGATTTTTGTCGTTGTTGTTGTGTGATTTCCATCTGGTGGTGAGGGTGGAGGAGGAGGTGGTGGAGGTGGGTGAGAGGATGGGGTGGTGGTGGAGAAAGGGGAAGCCATGGAGGGGGAGGGGGGTGGGGGTGGGAGTTGGGGTCGTGGTCGTGGTGTAGGAGGGAGGAGAAGGAGGTGGGGGTGGTGGAGGTGGAGGTGAGGATGGGGGCGGTGGTGGAGAAGGGGGAGAAGGAGGTGGAGGTGGGGGTGGTGGAGGGGGTGGTGGAGAAGGAGAGAGAGAGAGGGACTAAATCCAAAACACGTTTTTTTTAAGAGGGACTAAATTCAAAACACGTTTTTTAAGAGGGACTAAATTCAAAACTTAATATTTGTATAGGTATGTGTCAGGTGACGTGTAAGCCACGTAGGTGCCACGTAGGAATTTTACAGGGACCTCACAGTGTCACATCAGCGGTCAACGCTAGTGAGGGACTAAATTCAAAAAAATAAATAAAACGAGGATTAAATTCAAAAAAATAAATAAAATAAGGACAAAAAAAGTTTGACTTTTTTTATAGGGATCTAAATCAAAAACCCCCTATGTTAGAGGGACCAAATTAATATTAAAGCCTAAAAAAAATAATTTTTGTTAATGGACACTGGCAATCGGCATTCGTCAAATACTCTAGCAAAGCAAATATATACCCAAAATCAGAAGTTTCACTATCCCTTTGACGAGACCCCGTCAAGAAGATCACGTTAATGCACGCATGTAACCACTCACCAAGTGTTTGGATATGCGATTGAAAGCATCAATTTTATTATTACAAATGTGATTTCATTGAAAAAAAAAATTATACTTTTAAGTTTTGACTCAAAATTGTCTCTAAATCTCAATTTGATTAAAAATGATTGATTTTTTGAGTAAAAATATCTAAATATAAATCATTTTACTTCAAATTCAATTTTAACTAAAACAATTTTCAGCAAATATCCACCCACACCCTAAATGTCAGAACTTGAGATGAGATACCTCATTTTTGTGGGGGAGGAAAAAAAGGTTCTCAAAATGGGAGGGTCAAAAGCCAAAAATTTTCCAACGGCATATGAAGGCAGATACAGATGGTTGAAGCATTTCATGCTCCTGACCCTTAAAAAATACTTGAATTGAGAGGATACATCAGCACCTTCCATGAGCTGTTTATTGTGAGTTCGAGATCTTGCCAAACAATGGTTCTCAATGCTTTCTATATTCTGCCTTACGTTCCGTCACCTCTGGTAGCTTTCATTATTCATCATAACAGAATAGCCCAAAGCAAGGTCCAAAGCTTATTTAAGACTTGTATTGGAAATTGATCAACAAAGAGCTGACAGTGTAAATGACGTTGTCATTTTGCCATCAACCTTGCGTTAATGTAGATGGATTCTGGTATACGGTTAAATATAGAACGGTACAGAATAAACTGTGTCCCATTCTGCTTCGAGTCAAGCACAACCTTATGGTTACGGAAAGCCCAACTTCTTATGACTTTAATGAGTCACAGAAATCATTCAATATGAATATACAGAGCAAATAACCATATTCAATTGCAAGTTGCAACCAAAGGTTGCACTACAGTGGACTTGCTTCAGTGATTTTGTACGACTAGAAAGTAATTCAAAACACGGGAATGAAAAGGTTCCTTCCTGAATATAGCAGGCACAATAAAAGTTGTATAGTGCAAAAGTCAAAATTCAACTGATAAAATCTCCAGACAAAAGACACTAGAAACCAAAAGCGTTGAATAAAACTACCAAACACTCAAGAAGTCTATTATAAATTCATCCAAGGATTTAAGCAGCAATCGCTTGTTGGGCGGCAGTCCTTTTCCTAGCTTCCTCGATGATTGATAGCTTAATACCCTTACCCTTTGGAAGTGATATCCATGGTTTTGTACCCTTGCCAATGGTGAACACATTACCCAAACGAGTTGCAAATTCGTGCCCAGTGGCATCCTGAACATGGATTGTCTCAAAGCTTCCCTTGTGCTTCTCCCTGCTCTTAATCACTCCAACTCGTCCCCTGTTCCTTCCACCTGTCACCATAACTACGTTCCCGACATCAAACTTGATGAAATCAACAATCTTGTTTTCCTCAAGATCCAGCTTAATGGTGTCATTTGCCCTGATGACAGGGTCTGGGTAGCGGATAGTGCGACCATCATAGGTGTTCAGATATGGGATACCCTTTTGCCCAAATTGCACTGATCGAACCTTGCAGAGCTTGAACTGCCATACACATCACATACATGGAAAACATGTAAAACTATAGCCATTATGTGGGAAAAATCAAATATTTAACAGGTTGCAACTCCAAATCCATACACTTAGTTACACAAAATTCTGATATTTATGCGATTAAAAGTTTCGCCATCACAAACACTAGTTTATTATCACATATACACAATAACTTAAAAATATAAAAGTCATCCATAGTATGCTATTGAATATGATAATAACAGTAATATTGCACCTAAGGAACAGATGAATGAAAAAAATTCAGTAAGCAAATAAGGGTACCTTTGCCTCCTCGTCCCTGACTGAGTGGAGACGGAATCGACCTTTAGTGTCATAAAGCAGGCGAAAGTTCTCATTTGTCTTGGGGATTGACACAACATCTGTAAAGAGACATAATTTTATTAAAAAACTAAATCACACCTCCAGCCAAATCAACAGCATTGAACTTTTGTGCCCAGGGTATAGAAAACCCAGCAACTTATTTAATTACACAAACTTCAGCTAAAATTTCCCACAATAAACACCACATGCCATGAACAATGTTCCAAATGCTGGTTATCATTGACAACCTATTGTAACAGAGAGTTTGCTGAATACATCAGAACTCATCGAGCTCAAAAAAGATAACAATATAATTTATAGCATATTAAGTACTAAAAAAACACTAAGGCATCTTGACTGCACAGCATAAAGTGATCAGTTATTCTGAAAATTGACATGTAACATACATACCCATGAATCCAGCTGGATATGTCTTGTCTGTCCTGACTTTGTTATCAACAAGGACATGGCGCTGCATCAGAATAGCAATGACTTCACGGTATGTCAGAGCATACTTCAGCCTGTTTCGCAATATGAGAATGAGTGGGAGGCATTCCCTAGACTTGTGTGGTCCAGAAGAGGGCTTAGGAGCCTATACAGTAAAAAAAAAATGTTCACATCAGTCTCTGAAATAATCCCTTAAGAACAGATCAAGGGATGATGAAATATTTCACTTACAAATGCACCACCCAGTTTGTCAAGCATCCAATGCTTTGGGGCATTGAGCCTCTTCAAATGCTTCTTCAATCCTCTAGCCTGTCACGGTCATAAAAATTAAAGTTCAAAGTTCTAACACTAATTAAAGTAGGGGTTTAAGCATCAAATTAAACATTGAGTAAATAAAACTTAGGGTCATATTATATATATATTATATAGATATAGATTCCTAAGCTGACAAGAAAATTTAATAGCATACAAGAAAAACAGATTATGTTCAAGATCTGAGCTTCCTCCACTGGAATCCATAATATACAACACATCTTGTGCCGTGGAAGCATTAGGGTGAATCCATAAACCATGGAAGCATTAGCATCACAACCAATATTAAACGAACAGCAACACCATGATTTGACAGAGGTGATGTGAATTCTAAACAGGTAGTAACACTATGATCGCAAAGCTTCAAATTTTTTTAGTTCAAATTTTTTCAGAGAGTGAAGAGTGAATTTGAGTAAAATGCCAAACCAAAATAAAAACACAGAAAGATCGAATCACATTATGAAGACGAGATTCAAAGAGCATCAAATTGAAAAAAGGAATGGTAGGAAGAGTATACGAACCATATTGGATATGCGAAGCAAACAAGCGCTGCAGAGCTAGGGCAAAACTGAAGAGAGGAGAAGCTGCGGCTGCTTATTAAAAAGAGAACCCTAACGGAGTTGCAATGGGCCTTAACGGGCCTTAATGGAGTGTTCATTTTTTTAATAATGGACCGCGATAGGGTAAACAAAAAACAAATAAAAGGCCAAACTACTAAAACAAAGAGACCCGACCCAACGGGTAATTTTATAAGCTTTTACTTTTGTAGTTTTGTTATATTTGTTTGACCATACACAAAAAAATTGTTCTATCTGTTTTTTTTTTGGTCAATGGATCAAAGTATATTAACCCAACAAGGGCAACGGCCCAGGAAAACGCCAGTCCAGAACATGGGCAAAGCCCAACCACAAGTCACAGTGTATGCAATACCCCAAACATCAGAAATTTTCTCACGGGTATGCCACTGGAAGAACAAGCCAAAGCAAATCTAAAAACAAAAACTAAAGCCAAACAACACTACCGAGAAGCTACATGCCAACAACTAATAGACAAAGCAATAAAAGCACATCACATGCCGAAAAGGCAATAAAGACTAACAGACAAAGCACTAAAAGCTAACACCACCCAAAACAAAAGAGAACAAAGCAATAAAGATTCAACCGCAAGGAAGAAAGCCAATTCAGATCTAAACTGCAAACCGAAAGAGAAACCATAAAAATGGGCCTAATTCATCTACTTCATCTTCTCTACCAAGCCTCTCAGATTCTTCTTTGGAGGGCAAAGGCCCAGGCAGACAAGCTGGGGCATGGATTTGCAGAAGAACATAAAGCAAAACAAACCAAGGCCAACCAACTAGTCCTCCAACACAATCTCAGATTGCATAAGGAATTTATAAACAGTAGGACTAGTATATCACTCACAATCTGCAGAAACAGGGACTCACCAAAAATAATTAGCTTCTTATAACTTAGCAGCATGGAACAGACCAAGAAACGACAGCTCTGACAGCGAAAGACGACGGTCCGACATGCTAACCACTTCGAGATGAGCTCCCACTTTCACCCAGGCGATGCAGTGACTGCAACCAGAGGATGGAGGGGTGGGGTGAGACGAGGTCGAGGGCGGTGGCGGCGGCGGCGGCGGAGCTCAGGACGAAGGAGAACAGACCAACCGAAGCCAGCAATCAGAGTAAGAGAACAAAACGGGGAAAAGAAAGAGACAAACCACAACCCAAGTGAAGGACATCGCGATGGAGACCCCACCGAGAAGTCCGCCGCGCCGGCGGCAACCACAACAACACCCTAGCAGAGCTAGGGACCCAACAACGCCCAAAGCGGCGGCCTTTCAAACCCTAGCAGAGCTAGGGACCCTTTAATTGTTCTATCTGTTGGATAGGGTTATTGGCACTCAATTTAAAACATAAAGGGTTGTTGATAAAAAAAAAACCTTAAGGGTTAATAAAAAAATAATAATTTAAAACCTCATGTGACTATACAATTTGTTTACAAACAGATACAACACTTGTCGTATGAGATATTCAGGAGAAAAAAATTATTAAACAAATAATTTTTACGTTTCTTGATTATTACATCAATATGACCCCTAGAGCTGATTTATCTGAGTTTGGCTGCATTGTGAAAGAATGCTCTAGGATATTTTTCTATGTTTCCAAACTTTAAGGTGAAGTTTATTAAAAGACAAGCAAATAGTATAGTCCACACCCTTGCAAGGGATGCGCTAAGTCTAGCCCCCAATTTTATCATTACATGCCTATTTGTATTGCTCATTTGATCTTAAGTGAAATGAAGTAGATTTGCTTTCATCAAAAGGAAAAATGATTGCATCAAGGCACTTAAAAAATAGATGGGAAGAAGTACTATAATGATCTTCAAAAACCAATTATCTGGTGTCAAATGCATGTATGTTTTCTGGTCATATATTCTAACACAGATATGAAGCGTTATTTTTTCAATTTTTAATTTTTAAACACTTCAATTCCTAACACCCGTTTAATACATTTTTTCTTTTTTTATTTCTCTACTTTTATCACATTATTTGTTTGTCGCATCTATCACTTATGTTTATTTTATTTCATATATCTCTCTTGGTATTAATTGGAATTGAGGGTGTCAAAAGATATTTTTCTATTTTTTCACAATGCTGATAGAAAAGAACATACGGCTATATGTAACATCTCTTTTAGAACCAAGAAATTTCCTTGGTCAGTTGTATGCTTGTACTCAAATCAATTATACATATGAAGCCATTTATTTAATGACTTATGAATCAAGCAAAACCACAATGATCCAAATTATAATTTTCCCCTGCATCCCCGTGAATTACTTGGAGATAAACAGAGTACTCAGTTACTCACTCCCATGTTATTTGCTCTACTTCATGATCATGAGTCCCATTCCACACCAATACTAGATACAAGATGCACACCCTCCTGTATTTCCTCCTCCTTCCCCTTCTCTTTTTCTTCATCCCATTATCCCACTCCCAACCAGACCATTTCATCAATTCCTTCAACGCTGGGCGACGACACCAAGAATACGTAGAGGTAAGTTACCCACCACCATCACTAGAACCCACACCCTCGTGCACCCACCAAATCCTCCACCACTCCTTCGCCAACACCATCGATTCCCCACCTTACTCCACCCCATACTCCCCTCCCACCCACTGTCCCCCTCCTTGGTCCCGCCTCGTCCTCCACTTCCACGCCAAGTCCAAGGGCGACCAGTATGACCGCATCGCCGCCCTCTGGCTCGGCGGCGCAGAGCTCCTCCGCACCAGCACCGCCGAACCCACCACCTCTGGAATCTTCTGGAACGTCCGCAAGGACGTCACCAGGTAATTAGAGTCAGTTAATCGGTTGAAACTCTAACATAACATACTAATTTATTAACGTTTTTTTTATTAATAAAAAAATCCAGTTAGTTATTCTGTTAATTCAATACCAGGTACTCCTCCCTCCTAGCCAGGTCCGACCTCGACCTCACCATGATGCTCGAAAACATCGTCAACAAAGAGTTCACCGGCGTTTACCACGTCACCGTCAATCTCTTATACTACAACGAGAAGGCCGTTAGGGTTCCGTTTAACCCTTGCCCTGAGGGCTTGGAAATGAATAGAAGATCGAGAAGATCGAGGTCTCTTATGCATGGATATGGATCGCTGCCACCGGAATTGAATGAATCTCCGGCTGATTTGATTATTCCGATATCCGATGACGGAGAACGAGGGTTTTGGTTCAGGGTGGAAGGGGAAAAGGATTTGCGTTCCGTTAAAATTCGAATTCCGAAGAACACTCACAGGGTGGTTCTGGAATTGTGCGTTTCTTTCCATGGAAACGATGAGTTTTGGTACTCGAACCCTCCGAATTCGTACATAAAGGCGAACGGTTTAACGACGGGGCGTGGTAACGGAGCTTACAGGGAAGTGTACGTGACGATCGACGGCGAGCTTGTTGGGTGGGAGGTTCCGTTCCCGGTGATTTTCACCGGCGGGATAAACCCCCTTTTCTGGGAACCCATTGTGGCGATTGGGGCTTTCAACTTACCCTCATACGACATGGATCTGACGCCGTTTTTGGGTATGCTTCTGGATGGGAAAGATCACGTTTTTGGAATTGGGGTTTCTCGGGGCATCTCGTATTGGCTCGTGAATGCAAATTTGCACCTTTGGTTGGACCATGAATCCTCTGTGGTTCATGCCAACAGGGTCACTCGTCATAGCCCTGGAACAAACATTGAACACCAAGAGGAGTTTGTGGGTCTCGATGGGGAATTTCAGGTGGAAGCAGAAAAAGAAACGAAGATAGCAGGGTGGGTTCTTTCGAGTTCAGGAAACATCACCATAGTCATATCGCAAGGGTTCAGTTTTAGGAACTTCATGAAGTTCCAAAAGAATGGAAGTTACAAGATGGTTAAGCAGAAATTCAAGGGAAAGAAAAAAGTGAAGGTGGTCAATAGCAAAGGTGAATTGATCTCTTGGTTGAAGGTTAAGCGCAAGTACCCTCTGCGAGTTATTACTTCGACTGAGCCACATTGTTTGGATGATAATGATGAGAGGTACAGGCTTGTCACCAATGTTTCTCATGCTTTCAAAGAGAGGCATGAGGGTAGGTGCTTTTTGAACTCAATTAGTAACTCCCAGGATTCGAAAGGGTGGATGGATGTCAAGGGTCACAATGTTCTGTCAGGTGAAGCAAGTACCAGGCAGAGTTTTAGTTACATGGATGGGTTCAATTGCTATAACCGGAAACTTGCAGCAGCTAATGGCAGTATTGTTGCTGACAATTCAACTTTTGTGTGTGAAAATAGTTTGTAATTTGTTTTTGCAAGCAGTACCTACTGTTTGTGTAGTTTCCTTGTATAGGTTTTTTGTGTAGTACCTTCTGAATGGCATCATGTGTCTATTATTCTCATGAGTTCTGCTGCCACTGTGCCTAGATCTAGACACACAAGAAAAAAACACAAGCCGCCTCAATGAACTAAATATGATGGTCTAAAAAAATCCTGTCCATACAGGTCTATGCCTGGACTGACTTTCCTGCTAGTAAGCAGGGATTCTCTCCTTGGGTAAACAAGCATCATAAACTTGTGGCTCCAGGAAGAAGAAAACTTGCAAACGAGCAACTTCAGCTTCAAGCTTTATGCTGTTCAAGCCCTTGATGCCATCTGCTCTAGTCTATGGAGTGCACAATTGGTTTTTGCCATGCCCAAAAAGTGAATGGGCAAAATTGGAGTAAACCCTTCGGTTCAGTCCTCTAAAAATTAGAATCTTACTATGTTAGTCTTCTAATAAGTTTTATAATTAAATTAGTCTCTTAAAATTTAAAGTATTACCATATTAATTTTTCAAATAATTTTTTACCAAAAGAATCTATCAAATATGTAAAATTGTCATTAAAATTCGTCCCTACAAAAGACTAAAGTAGTCATCATGCAAACAAAAGGACAAATTCAATAACAATTTTGTATTCTTGAGAAGCTAATTCGGTGATTGCAAAATTAACATGGTGACACATTAATATTTGAGGGATTAGTTTAGTGATAATTTTTTTTAGAAAATTAATATAACAACCCGCTAATCTTTGAAGAAATTCCTTTCTGAATATATAATTAATTTTTTGCTCGTAATTTTGATCTAGAATACACTGAAACGTGGGGTAATCGAAGAATACATCATGTTCATCAACCTGTGTGTACATTCAGTTTCAAAAGCTCGTTGGACGCCAGAAGCTCTTCCTACCGACCAGAAACTGATCTTGATGCAACGTTACAGACCAGTGAAGTGAATCCAAGATTGGACTGAGCTTGCTAAGTATTTCCATGGAATCATGAACCACAAGATATCCACCTGGTCTCAATATGCGATCTATCTCCACAACCACATCTACAAGATCACATCTGACAAAGATTGCCAATCGTCAAAATCATATCTTAACACATACCTATACTACATGTAGAAATTAACTAATCTATAGACTTGTTCCGTACAAAGTATGAGTCTTTTTCTAACAATAGTAGAAAAACCAACAAAACAATAGTTGGAAAATAAATAAAAAAATTGAGAGGAGGTGACGCATTTTACAACATGGGAGACCAAGATATTATTTTTTTATATAGTAATTGATTGATTGATGATTGCAAGAGTTCTAGAACAACAATAGGAATAATAGGAGAAAGAACATGATCTTTATATATAGTCATTGGTGTTTTCAATAAGCATACCTTTGCTCAAGATATTGGAAAAGAAAGCTAGAGTGAAGGAGATCATATGTGCGAGGATAGGTATTAAAGGATTCGCACCAATCATGATACATTCCTATCAATCCTCGGTCCAATATGATAGAAAGAGTATCTGGCACATCAATCGGTATCACATTCATCACCCAGATTGGTAGATCAATGAGAGCTGCTGCAAATCTGAAAATAACACACTCGGTATCAGTTTCAAACAAACTTGGAGGATACACAAAGGACTATAGGGGCATGTTCTGCTAAAGAATATAAAGGGAAAAAAGAGCAAGAAAGAACAACCAATCTTTTACTGAATATACTTTACCCTGCATAACCAGCATTCATGTCCATTACATTTCGAACACTTGACCAGTTTATAGAAAGACCATCCGCGTAAACATCTGACACTAGTTGAGACCAGTGTTTGCTGTCCTTGTAGAACTTATCAATGACATCTGAATCAGTAGGTAAGCTAGGAGGCTTATTGGTAAGCCTCTGAGGCCACGGCATGGGCCAGCTCTGCAGGTTACCATTGCCATCGACCGGAAGAGGAGTAAGACAACTATTGAGTTTGGCATACCTAAAACACAATCATGCAGAGAAAATCAGAAAAAGTTTGAAACTAAACTAACCACAGCAATATACTATTTCGTTTGAGACTATATTTCTCTGTTACTTTCTTTGATGTTGGCAAATGTAAATTGATGAAAATATAAATGCCATAGAAATAAGACAAGAAAGAATGAAAGAAAGAACATACCATGAGCTATTTTTCCCATCCTTATTTGCACATAAAGGTGGATTGTTCTCTTCACGTTTCTTATAGCAAGAAGATGAAGTAGGCTTCTGGTATATAACAAGCCCAATTCCAGATGAATCACGAGCCTTAGCCACAACCTTCCAGCACATAGCTTTTATTATAGCCGCCATGGCTGCAGTTTGAAAAACAAAAATGAAACGAAATTTTATCTTTCTTAAACACAAGGGATAAGAAGACAGAATCATTGATCTCCCAAGTAATAATAATTTGTATTCCTATTTGGGGCGTTGTAATTGGGTTATACACATATTCAACATCTCCATGTATTAAATAAGATGTATTCTAAATACAGATTGAAAACTTTTAACTATAGAGAAAGGAAGGACAATGACACATGGAGAAATAGACACACAGAGTGTGGGTGAGAGAAAAAGATAAAGACAAACCATTCCATACTTTCTGATCTCTTTCGTCATCACGGTAAACTGGTGTTGCAGACCATGCAAAGAAACCGCCGGGTCTAAGAATCCTATTGAGTTCGTATAATGGTTTCCCACCTAAAGTTGTGAACCAGATTTGTGAATAAACATACCTATCAAAGATTGATATAAATGGAAAATGGAAGGCAGTTATAGAAGGATGTCCTGATAATGGAAATAAGAAAAAAAGATAAGTACCATCTGCATCCCAATGAACCCTGCATCGTGCACAATGGATCAAATCAAACCCGTTGTCAGGAAAAGTCAGCTTTTGTGTTCCAATGACTGAAAGAGTTGCAGGAATTCCTCGCTCCAAAGCAAACTGTATCTGAGCTTCATGTTCATCCTTCGGGGCAAATGACATGGTGATAACATTTTTGTCCAACAGATAGCCACCAAAGCTAGCAACACCACAACCAACGTCTAGAACAACCCTGGTATGCCTTCCCCATTGAATTGCTGGTAATGTCTAATGCACAACAAAAAACATTTGGCAAACCACAAAACGTAGTAGCTAGTAAGTATTCAAAAATAGTCCTATCAACATAACATATGTAAGGCACAAGTTGGGCATAAATCAAAATGAACCATTGCTTGGTACTCATAAAACAAAATTTAACAAAATCTCATTAACTTCTATTAGATAAAACAATAAATAGATGTCAATTATTAATGCAAGATCTTAGACAAGTTCCATCAACCATTGAAAGAAGCAGCAAAGCACAAAATCTAAGTGGACTAAACAAAAATTAGAACATTTTCAGCCTCACTATTCTCTCATGGCATATACCTACTGCTCTTGAGTCTTGCCTAATATGACTAATTCTAAGCTCGGAGCTTTTTGATGAGCTCACATAATATTAAATATGTGGGCTAGTTGTTCCCAAATCTTTTATTTTTGTTCATTTTCAATAGTGGATAATACTTAACACTCTCCATATCGATAACAGATCGATGCACATATCATAATTAATGTAAATTATGTGAAGCCACATGACAGTATACCTTCTCTATGAACTCGATATAACGATCAACTCCATCTTTGAATTGAGTACCACCTCCTGGAAATACGAGATATTTGCCAGATTTCACAACCCAATGTTGGTCCTTCTTGTACTCAACTAGCTTTGGATAAGGGACATTATCATACCAAATCTAAAAAAAATGGAAATATAAAACTCTTGTCATCGCTTTCTTGACTGGAAAAATGTCAAAAATCAGATATCCAATAATAACAATCACCACTATTTTCATAAGCATACAAGAAGACATCAGATATGTGAAGAAATCAAATGCCGTAGGCATAATGTACCCAGATTTGCTTTGCCTTAGTAAAAAAGAAATGATGCAGTCATTGTAGTCAGCAAATCGGAGCTATTGAACAAAGATCCGATTTAGTGAGGTATGAATGTGAGTCATCTAACGACTTGGATTTGCTAACTGCAATGATTGCACCATCACATCTTTAACATAATAATACAATTAACAAATCTTGACAGCTTTAACTACAACTTAAAGAGGGGAGTAATGGAACCTATTAAAGTGCATTCCATGGCAAAATCAAGCTATGACAGAGAGAATACCCCAATTCATTCTTAGATATTTTCATCACAAAGGCCTAGTATTAATTGTTGATCAAATGAGATTGAAACAACTTGAAGACAAATCATATGCACCCATTACAAAAACACAAAAAACTTCTTACGGAATTATATCTATATAAATCTCACCATTTCCCTGCTCTTAGGCCACGGAACCGGGACTTTATACCCTTTGGGAAGTGGCAGCAAACATCGCAGACTAGAATCAGGACAATGCCTCTCCCTGTGTTCCATGTGTCTCCTTGACTTCAAAGCCTTAATCGCTTCAAAATTATCTAAACAGGGTATGTGATCCACCGTCACCACAGGGTCCTTACAAAGCTTCCAATCGATACTCACATCACCAAAAGCCTCCTCCTTTTGGGGCAACCCTTCTTCCTTCTGGGGTGTGATATCATTGGTCACGTTTAGGGGTAGTTCTTGCTCTTTTGGATTTGTACTAGTAGTAGAATCTGTAGGTACTACAGGGGAAGGGTTGAGGGGTGGTTGCTCTTTGACATCGGAGTAGAAAACAAAGGGGTTGAAGGTGGAGCTTGTGGTGGTGGTGGTGGTGTTGGTGAGAAGGAAAATTGTGACGCAAATGAGCAAGACCAATATCGTGATAATGAATGGGTATTTCCTCTCCTTGAAGAAGTTTTCAGCTAGAACTGCCATTTTTTATTTTTGTTTTTCACTCTGGTTTAAGGGAAACAGAGAGAAAGAGAGAGAAGCGGGTTTACGAGGAAGAACAAGAACGGGACATGTCGTTTACTGAACCAGAACGAGATCAAAACAAAGGATAGCGATGTCTGAATCGTGGGATTGTCGTTTGGGACCTAGAGGCTCTGTGTGTGTACTTGGGTAAACTTATCAGAACGAAGCTAGAACTCAATCCTAGGATCTTGTACTTTCCAATAGACGATTCTGACAGTGAATTAACCAACATGAAGCGTTTTTTTTTTTGACACCGACATGAAGCTTTTTTTGTTTCCCCCCTTTGAATGAAAAGCATTTTAGGAGTAAAAAAATAATTTAAACTTGAAATAATTAAATGTTGTCTGTTTTTACTTGTCTGTTTTTTTTTTGGTCAAGATTTGTCTGTTTAATGCTGTGTCAATGGTGAGTCTGGGGAATTGGTACGCGGATAGATGAACGATGGGCTATCAATGTTCTCTTTCTTTTCTTTTAGCATTTTATCTCCTTTCATATCTCTTATATATTTTTATTTTCTATCCCTACAAAATCACCGATGACTATTGCTTTTGCTAAAGAAGTTTTTTTAAATTAAAATTGCTTAATCTTATTTGAGGTAATTAGATTACATTATTATAGATTAAATAAATTAACTATGTTACATATTGAAAGTAAAATATAGATTTGTTCACGTCAGAGTTTGCCGGAACCAGACTCTAGTGCCTCAATGAGAGATTCTAAAGCTAGCTATAGCTTTCCGCTGTATTATAGCATGCCTAGTCGAGGCTTTTGGTTCTCTTTATAGAGTAAATGGTCGAGTTTGGATCAAGTCCATGGTCACTTGGTGGTCCCATGGGTAAAAGAGTCTGGGATGTGAGATTGAAGCGACCTAGGATTTGGTCGAGAAAGCACACGATTCATTTGATATTGATAAATAATTTTGTAATTCATAAATTTTGTCTAATATCTCCAATTTTACTAGACATGGCCTTGTTTTAGTTTCATGTCATCTGCAACCAACGTTTGCATTCCAAAAAAAATAATTCTAAATCCTCATACTTTGTATTTCTACGTATTTTTCTAATTACTAAATTGAAAAACTTCTAAATACATTTTGCTTTTTTTAAAATAAAAGTTTACAAGTCAAATTAACCTCTTACAACATTATTTTAAGAAGGGAAATGTTTGGTAATACAAAACAAAATGCATGAAGCTTGCATGAAAACTTTTTATTTAATTTTTAACCGATCAAGCCATGTTTTTTTATCCACCTATATTTGGTATGATTTTTGAACACCTATAAAATTCTAACACCTATTTAACATCTTTTTATATCTCTTATCACAAATCATATATCATATATTATTTATCACCCACATTTCTTCTATTCCTATCCATCTCAAGGTGTAATTTGGAGTTTGAATATCAATGAATCATTCTTCTTTCTTATGAAACAGTAGTACTGCTTTGTTTTAAGAATTAGTTCAATTGAAGTAATGTATATTTTAAAGATTTATGTGATAATATTTATTTTTGAGAATTAATATGATCAAGTTGTGTCTTTTTTAAAAAGAGTTTAATTACTATGTACTAACAATTTAAATTAATTTTATATTGACATCCAATCACATCTCACTATAGTGTCATCTCGTAATAATACTTTATAAAATATTTTTGCAAATATCTACATGGTGAAATATAATTGAATGTGTGTGTAAAAGAAATTTATACTGCCACTGTATAATAATTAAATCCTTTTAAAAAAACAAATTGATTGTTTAATAAAGAACTAATAATTAATAAACGTGTACAATAGTAAATAATTCTAAAGCGATTAAAAGTTAAAATAAAATATTTTAGGATGAAAAAATCTAAGACCCCCAGCCAGGCCCCATACATTTTTTTATCTTTTCTGTACCAAAATGTAATTTACATCCTGTCATTGTACTGACAATTTAATTCAGAAAAATCCAAAAATAATGAAAAAATGATTCATATGAATTATATCTAATAACAACATTGCCTTAAAAAAAAAAATCAAAATCTAATAACAACATTATCGACTGTATGAATCATCATCAATTCATCATTATCTATTTTCCACGCTCAAATTGATTTCCATCATTGATGATTGACAAATACAATTTCAATCTGAAGTCACAGGAAGAGTGGACAACGCTCCCCTGCTAATAAGCAACTGGTATATATCATCATATCCCCAAACTCTAGCCATGGACAAAGGGGTGGCACCATGTTTGTTTATAGCATTAAGGTTCACGCCCTTGTCGACAATAACCTGAACGGTCTCTATGTCACCACTTTCCACTGCCATATGCAGGGGCACATGACCTTCCTCGTCTTGACATTCCAAATCCAACAACCCTCCCTCACTAAGCATTAACACCACATCCTTGTGCCCTTTAAAAGCCGCAGCATGAAGCGCTGTCAAACCATACTGGTCACGGTAATTGACACTCGCACCACTCCTCAACAGTGACTCCAGTTCCTTCACGTTTCCATGCCTCGAAGCCTCTAGTACTGCTTCTCCCTGCAACATGATGGGCCTGTTATTTTTATATTGGAAAAGTTCTATTGGAATTTAACTATAGAGTTTTGGGCTTCTTTCATCGTATAGGGTTTAGGGCTGTTATTGTGCTTTTTCTATTCACACATATATCATTTTCTATATACATATACACACTTAAAAAAAAAATTAAATCCCGAAACAACCCTCTTAATCGTGAGTTCTTTTTTTGCGATTTTCTGACGGTGCAGAACTACTAATGCGCAATATATAAAAATTATACATATATCGCAGACCGACCCTTAAAATACAAAAAAAAAAGTCTTACAGAACTATTAATTCCGCATGAACAAATACATTGCCAAACTACACTGTGGAACTAATTGTTCCACAACGTAATTTTCTGTCAAAGTTACAATGCAAATAGTTCCGCATTGTAACTATTAGTTCCACATAAACAAATACATTGCGAAACTACACTGTGGAATTAATTGTTCCACAACGTAATTTCCTGTCAAAGTTATAATGCGAATAGTTCCGCATTGTAACTTTGACAAGAAATTACATTGTTAAACTATTAGTTTCACATGAACAATTACACTGCATAACTAATAGTTGCACAATATAATTTCTTGTGAAAGTGACAATGTGGAATTATCAGTTCCGCAGCAATGCGAAACTAATATTTGTTCCGCATTATAACTTTGACAACAAATGAGGATATTATGGACTTTTCAAGTTTTAGTGTGTGTGTTTAGAAAGTGATGTATGTGTAAATAGAAAGACTCCTCTTATTTTGGGTTTTATCACCAAAATTGTCCCTCTTACAAGTGTTGTTAACTTAGTTATGAAATTATCAATATTCTAAATTCTAAATTAGTCTTAAAATTAAAATTCTCTATTATATTAGTTCTTTGAGTTTAATTTCTATATACCGATAATATAATATTTTTATAAATGTATCCAATCATATCTCCAGACTATAGTATCATTTTATAAGAATACTTCCTAAAATATCTGAACAAATATCTATATAGTGAGATCTCATTAGATATCTATGTAAATTTTTTTTTACACTTTCAATGTATACTAATTAAATTAAATTCTAATTCTTTTAGGTTAATTAATTTAGTATCGAATTGGTAAAACAATAATAATCTAGTATTATAATTGTCTAAAAAGATTAATATGATCAATAATTTTTAATTTTAAAAACTAATTTAAAATATTAATAAATTTTTTCTGGAGAAATATTAATAATTTTAAAGATTAAATTCACAATAATTTACAATTTTTCAGGATTAAATTTGTGATTTATCCTAAAATTAATTTGGTTCTACTCGCATGTGGTGGTGGTCCCTAAAACAGGACAAAAAGTGAAGGAGGCTGTGAGGCACTCACATGTCCTTCTTCGTCACGATCAATGTTCCCATGCGCCACGTGTACGTCATCGTGGCCCTTGAAGCTATCGGATCCGACGGGCTCCTGAATTCTCAACCCGGCTTCGAGCAGAAGGTGAACCATGTCATCCGGGTTGATCAACTCGGTGGCGACTCGGAGGAGCGAGTCAGACTCAGCGGGTGACAAATCCGCGAGGACGGAACGCTGTCGTTTGATCAAGCTCCTGACAGCGTCTAAATCTGATCGTGAAACGGCGTCGCGTAGGAGGACGGGGCCCACGAAGGCCACCTTGAGCTTGAGGTCGTGAGTGGAGAAGCCGTAGGGGCGGGAGGAGAACCAGGAGTTGATGGAATCGGGGTGAGTTGAAGCGGACGAGTTGGTGGCGAACTCGGCAGTTTTGACGAGGAAGCGGTCGGAGGGGGAGCGAGGGTAGGAGCGGGGAAGATGGGACTGTGGTTTCAGGATGACTTGGAAGGTGGCGAAGGACAGAGGGGGAATGAGTCCACTCGGTGGGTTAACCAGGAACTTGTTTGGGGATGAGGTTTGGATCTTGAAAGCTATCGGTGTGGTTTGGCTTAGAGACCTGAGCCGAACCGTGGCTCGGCATTTGCAGTTCAGTGCAAACTCTATCCGAACCTCCGCAGGTTCGCACACTTCCACCAGCCTCTCCATCTACCCACTGTGTGTGTTTGGGATGATGGGCCTTAGGACTGGGACTTGGAAGTTATAATAATAGATGTGAAAAAAAAGAAAAAGAAAAGAAAAGAAAATGGGAGTCACGTGACAATGGAATATCGGACAAAGCTTACCCACGTGATGACCCAAGCCATTAGCCAAGCCATGGTCTCTTCAATGTCCCAAGGCAATGACAATTTTTTTAAAATTGCTATTGCTATTTTGCTATGATTTTTTTTCTCCCGTTTTTCTAACGAATTCGCTTGGGTGCGGGATGGGATGGGTGGGAAAGTCGTTGATCGTGTGGGCCCTACACCAACAGCCAGAAAGTGCACTAAACAATGGTGCTACTACTACACTCTCCCATCCCATTGAGGTTGAACCGTTGAGGAGTACACGTGGATTAGTCATGCTTCGTAGCACGGGGAGGTTCTATGCACTCTTGGGTAGCTCTCTGTTTATTACTGCATTCCTCTCCACCCGGCGCGTTTGTTGCTTGCTGCATTGCATTTGGCGGGTATAATAGGAGAGTTGAGAGTGGTGTGTGTTTTGCACAAGGCTCGCTCTCACACCATTCTTTCTCTGCTATTTTTTAAACTAACATAAACTGAGTCCTTGCTAGTTGCTAGTTATACATATTTTGTATCTCTCTGTGACTGTGGCGAGAAGATGTTTTACTCTCACCAGCTTCTTGCTCGAAAGGCTCCACTCGGCCAAATATGGTACTTACATTTTACGATTTCTTGTTTTCGCTTTGTTTGCTTCTGTTTCAACTCTGATCGCTAGCTAAGACAGTTTGAAGTTTTTGATGTCAGTGAAATTCTCGTCATCAACGTGCTTTCCAATTTTCCGTTAGCTCCTCCACTGTTTGATTTTAAATTTGATCTCCATGAATGTACTCCATTATGTCTCTGTTTCTTTAAAGCATCTATAATGATGGATAGTTATTAGCTAGTCTCTGTGGAAACAATTTGGAATGTGGAAGTGAATGTGTGACGAACTGATCATGATTCAAAAGCATGATATATATAAATCGTTGTTTAATTTACGAATGCTGTTTAGATTTCATTTTCTTTCTCCATGTAACGGTGTAACCTTATCGGTGATTCTGGAATGTCAATGTCTTTCACCTTCCACGTTTTCTGTTTTCTAAAATGAGAAGTGAGAATCGTAATCGCTATTTGATGAAAGGATGGCCGCGACTATGCACGCTAAGATAAATAGAAGAAAGCTAGACAAGCTCAATATCATCAAGATCTGGTAACGATTGATTGCTTCAGCTTATATGCGTATTCTTCTTCTTCTAGTATAGAATTACATCATAGCTCATACGATGTTGTTTGACTAGTTTCTTTTGCTTGTTTACAGCGAAGAGATTCTGAATCCATCGATTCCTATGGCTCTCAGACTTTCTGGAATTCTCATGGGTACACTCTCTCTCTCTCTCTTTCTCTCTCTTTGATCCTCCGTTGTCTTCTTTCTCTCTGTGCCTCTGTTTAAGTTGTGTTGCGTTTTTATCAGGAGGAGTAGTGATTGTGTATGAGAGAAAAGTGAAGCTCCTTTATGGTAAATTTCGAGTAGTTGTTTTCATGATTAATAAAACACTAAAACGATGAAGTTCTCTTTCAGTACCCGACAATTTGGAAGAACATTTCTGAACTCTTTTTTTTTTTTAATTTTACCTTTCTTCTCGCAGAGGATGTTACCCGTTTTCTGGTATAAAGTTCAACTTCCATATTCTCTCTGATATGTTTACCATTAGATTATTTTCCGCTCTGTATTACTTTGAATTCTATTGTGTAAGGTTGAGATAAATGAAGCCTGGAAGGTAAAGACTGCCCCAGATCCTACAGTGCTCCCCAAAGGAAAATCTCAAGCCAAGTTAGTCACACTTGCTCTAATTATTATTTTCCATTTTAACTTATGTTATGGAACTATGGATAATATGTTACTTTTCAGATAATTACATCACTCTTGCTTTTTTCTTTTTCTTAATTAGATTACCCTCTGCTCTGTGCATACGTTTTTTCTCTTTTTGACAGGAAAGAGGCAATCACTATGCCAGAGATCGAAGAGATGAATGTGGGAGATATTGAGCAGTCCCTTCAGTTTTCCAACACAACCACTACAATGGGGTTCCAACATACCGCTTATTTTACCATGGTGTGTAACAGGTCTCTCTGCATTGAACAGAAAATGGATATAGCATTTAAATCATGTGAAGCAAGTGGTCCCAAGCAAATTATGTAGTTTATAAAATATTAATGAAAGCTTTTTTCTATATCGAAACGCAAAACAATCAATAATCTAGTTGCGGCTTGCTAACAAAGAAACAAATTTTTTTTCATGATCAAAACGTTTAATTGCATTGATCTGCCACAGAAATTAAGGTATTCCATAATTTATACATAACCATCCAAATTTAAGGCATTGGTGGATCATATTAATTAACTTCCTTGTCTTACGGTGGAGGGTATTAGAGTATTTCGGGTCTAATCTCAATTACGTATAGGAATTTCTCCATAACTGAAAATTGTTAAAATCCTTGCAGACAAGGTTGAGCTTATCTATTCTTTTATAATTTCTATTGTTGCAGCGACTTGATAATGTGGATGAACCCTACATTGGTAATGGAGCAAGAGAGGAGGAAGATCCATCCGAGCATCTCCATCAAGGTTTTCATCCTTGAATTTGCTAAACATATTCATATCTTCATTCTGAGTGTCCCTTTGCTGACTCTTATCATTCTCAGCTGAAGCGGACAATATTACTTTATTTGAACGTTTTGAATCATTCCAAGCTAATGCGGATCCATACGATCGCTTTGAGAGGTTTTTTGGCTTCCATCTTCCTTCTTTTGTATACTCGTGTTCTCTTTTCTAGCAGCATTTCATTTTCATTTTCATTTTAAGCTCTCGTGCTATGTAATTATGAAAGAATTGAGATGCTGTTATAAATATTCCCATGGTCTCGTAGATCAATCAACCATCAATCCTGTTAGCTCATTCTTGAATCATGAGGATTTGATTTATTATCATCATCTTATCTGTTTCTCTTTGTGAATGCTGTGGCAGGTTTGATATCGAAGGAGATGAGGAAACACAGGTAAATGTAACTTCAGTAGATTACACTCAAATTCCAACCACGCTTATACCCTCTCCGCCTCTTCCAGACGACCCAGAGAGAGGTGAGTACCATATCAACCACTTGACTAGATGTAAACACCAAGATTTTAAATGAAGCAGTTTATTGGTAAATCAGAAAACATGGAACATGTATTTCCTTCACCTTAATTGCATTTCATTTTCTTTACCCCATACTTTCCACATTGTGTACCCTAACCTTGTAGCTTACACTAGGATTTTGAGGAAAGAGTGTGCTAGAATAAAACTTCCTTTAGTATCACTCAGCATGAAATCTGTTTCATCCATCATCAAGAAGATTTATCGACATTGCTGATTTTGCAGATTATGCTGTCTCTTCCTTCCATTTGTTCTCTCTAGCTCTATGAAATGGTTAAGTAATATGTTTGGCAATTCAAAACAAATCTATTTGAACTAATAATGTTGTGAATCAGGTTCTTCTGCAGTTTTTTTAAAAATTGCATGAGGTGCCGATGCAATTGCTGTTGGGTAAAATTTGTCAGGCGCTTGTTTGCCCGCTAAAAGTGTGAATAATTTAAGTCATTTTCAGTTTAGTTCGTTTAACCAACGGGTTGGCCTTTTGTTTTTTTTGCAATACGCAGTACTATATAGATTAGACTAGCTAAATACAAAGGCTCAAAAAGAAAATACAATATCTTGCTACCTAGGTTGTTTGCTGTCAAAAGCACAAGTAAAAGCTTAAATATTATTGAATTTGTGTTGTATTGGGTAAATACACAAGACTTGAGTACTTTGGGTTTGTTATATTTTAATTTTCAATATAGGATCTTGATTTTATATATTTTGAATTTTGATGTTTCTGTCTAGAAAGAAAGGGTAGCCTGTTTAGGCTCACGGGTTGCCATAAAAAATGTGTTTTTTTTTCCTCCTTGTTCTTGTTAGAGGATTTCCTTTCTAGTTCGTGTCCATGGAACATAGTGCTCTCCAGTTTCTAGCCATGATTACATTTTTGTTCTGTCACTGATGTTCTGAATTAGACTTTTTCCACAATTCCCACATTGTTAATCATTGAATTTAAAACATTTGTTTCTTATAATAACTAAACATTGTCGGCATAAGAAAGAGAAAAGAAAGAAAGGATACTGCTTGCTGACATAAAACTATTCTGCAGAGGATATAATTCAAGACCTACATCCAGGAGACGCGGTCATTCAGCAATCTATTGAAGACATGAAACCTAAACAGGTACCATAAATTGTTTACCAGTGCAAGGATCATAACGATGTTGTGAAAAGAAAATGATCAACCTAAAAGTGAAATGGAACAGGAACATAGAAGGCGAGGACCAACTAAAAGGAAAAGAGGACAACCTGTGGCAACCGCAATGGATTATGAGCAAACCATAATCCCTGTTCATATATACCAACACTGGCTACAAAATGCTTCTGATATAGTCTCAAGAAGAGGAAGAAAGAGAAAGGTTTTCAATTGTTATTCACTATGCGTCTAGCAATCCAACATGCATTTTGAATGAGATGCATATATTTGTATGGAATGACTACATCAATGGATTAGGCAACAAACCAGAATTGCAAGTTTGACACCATATGTTGACCCAAATCCTAAAAGC
This sequence comes from Glycyrrhiza uralensis, assembly GCA_030159175.1. Lineage (NCBI taxonomy): Eukaryota > Viridiplantae > Streptophyta > Magnoliopsida > Fabales > Fabaceae > Glycyrrhiza > Glycyrrhiza uralensis. The sequence continues at coordinate 4,779,013 of BRZY01000006.1, forward strand.
AATAAGTATTTGGCTCTGTTCATCACATTGTCTTCATTTGATCTATTCCTAACTAATATGGGATTTATCACTAACACTTGAACTTCCCATACCAAGAACTAATGAGACAGAACACGGAATGCATAATGCATCTTTAGTTTTTTTTCAGTTGAAGTATCTAGATGATGTTTTGTGAACTAGAGATTTTTAAGGAAAGGTGAATGCGGAGTTTAGTATTATAAAAATAAGAAGAGAAAAGAAAAGCAAACGGAATTACTTATCCAATTATATGCTTAGACAATACAATACTGCTTCTCCCTGTTGCAGCGAACTGATATTATGTCTTCAACAAAGATAGCTAACCTTATGAAGCTGCCACCAGTTGTGCTAATTGGTGATTTATTTACAAGTGAAAATAAAGATATATATTATCCGGCACCTCTTCTTGACTTATGGATTAAGAGCATTCAACCACCCCATGATTCACCTTCAGGTCAGTACAGAGTCTCTCTCTCTCTCGAAACTACTCAAACTTGATATGGAAAGGGTTAAGCAGAAGATAACAAACATCTTAATTCTATGCAGAAAGGATTTCAACACACCATCCTCCAGAACCATCGTTTTCATCACCGCCAAGAGCACATAATGAAGATTTCATGGGATTTGTTAGTCTCATACATCGATCTTTTAGTTTGCTTTTCCATATTTTAGGAGGATAATGTAACTAATTTCTGATAAAATCTCCAAATGTGAAGCGTTTTGAAGATTTTGATAGTAGGCTAGACAACCCGTTAATGGAAGCTCCGGCAGAGAAGCTGAGGAACAATGATCAACATACTGAAGTCCTTATGGATGAACTGAGGGCTAACCTTGACAATGGTTTGAAAGTGCCTGAAACTACTACCCCTGTCACATCAGGGAAATCTGGTATGTTTCATCTTAATTTTGTTATTTGAACTTTCATTTCTCTAAATTAGTTGAAAATGCGATATAAATTTTCCTTCACATGAAATTCTAGGAGATAATGTACTTTCCTTACCAAGATCAGTATCTGAACATGGTGCTTCCTCACACTCGGACTTTGAGAAAGGAAGGTAATACGACTTACCACTTATTGAATCCAGTTAAATGACAAACAGAAACCATGTAAACTGCTCGTTAAGGTTTCATCTTTCAAAGAAATGACCATTCCATCTTGATATCTGATCGATAGATAGAGATGAGAATTTTGAACAAAAATGATTTGTCGTTGATTGTGCTTCAAAACTACTAACAGATTCACAAACAAAAGGTATTCATCATCTGGAAACAGCAGCGGAGGCCTTGAGCCAGTAGCTGAGAATGCAAATTTCAAGTTATCTAGGCTGTCTGACATTGGTCCTACACCTGATCAAGGTATATTACTTGTTAAAGCTTCTCTAATAAATGGAAATAGCCTAGCTGTAGTACTGGTATATATTCTTTAATCTTTATCCACTTACCACATATATGATATGTCAGCCTCATAAGTTTCTTTCCAGAACTGCTTGTGGAAACAGGACCCACGCAGACACAAGTGAACATCAATCACCCTTGTGACAAGATAACTGATTCTATCCAAGCGTATGAATCTCACAGAGAAATTTATTAGCCTCCATTATAAAGGCTATTTTTGGTTATAATAACTTGTATTTTCTTGTGCATTTGAATGTCACAGGCAGATGAAAGCACATTTTGACACGCCTGGAGTTCCTCAAGTCGAATCCCTCGATATCCTAGCTGCTGGAATGACCCGGAAATCAGCAGCTCTACTTTTCTATCAAACTTGTGGTATTTATTCATACTCCTCCAATTTATATTGATATTTTAATAATTAATTAACAGATCAGAATTCACAAGTTACAATTATCTTTTGATACTCTGTTGTGCATAGTTCTTGCTTCCCGCGATGCCCTGAGAGTTGAGCAAAAGGTGTCCTATGGGGAGATACTCATCTCTAGAGGATCAAAAATGTGATGAAGGTCTGGTTTCCTCCTCAATTATATGCACGTTTCTTCTCATTTTCATCCTCTCCTTTGAAGTCTTGAACGTAAAGAGCAATAGAGCATTCCTAATGTAGCTTGTTATCTTTAACGGTGTCTAATTTAGGATACGATATAGCAATTACTCCATACGCAATCATTTGTTGCTGCATAGTCCTTCATAATACACAACTTGTCTGGATTACCCAAATAGCAATTGCTAGGATTAAAAATGTTAAAAAGAATTTTTTCCCCTTACCAGACAGTTTGGATTTAGAGATAGATTTTTTTTTAAATTCTTATTGATTTGATTTATAATTTTTTATTTCTTTCTATTTTTAATTATTTCTTTCTTAATTATTTGATTTATAAGCCTTTTTCTTATATGTTCTTTACTAGGCCTTTAATGAGTGTTCTTTAGGGCGTGTTTGGGAGGGGGTTTTTGGAGGGGACAGGAGGGGAGAATTTACTCTAATATTTTAGTTGTATAGATAAGGGAGAAGGATGGAGAAAACATTTTAAAATCCTCCAAAACTCTCTCCTCTAGTATATTTTCAAAAATCATACAATTTGAGAGAACTCAAAAAATGTACTAGAGATGTGACTTTGGAGGGTTTTTACATACTTTTTAAACACTCAAATAGGCAAAATATTGATCAAACCCTCCCCTCCCCTCCCCTCCCCTCCAAACATACCCTTACACGTTTAAATTAACCACTTAAAGGCTTGCCATATTTTTTATAATGGAAACCGCTACACCATATATTGCAACTTGCAAGTTACTACTATTCATTTAGATTTAATTGACGTCTAAAGTTTTTTACAAGGATTAAAAAAATATTAAATAACTGAATACGTAAAATAATTTTGCTAAATTATTCTTTTTTTGTTGATAATGTGCTAAATTATTCTTATTATCAATAGATTGTCAATAAATACATAGGGGAGTATAATGGTTTCGGAATATCTCTTAGAATGATAAATATAGTATTTATTTGGGGGTAAATTGGAAAAAATTAATGTTAAGTTGAAAACTTAAAACATCAATTATGTTAAAAAAATTGAAATGTTAAAATGTCATTTAAATTGAAATGTAGGACCAATATGTGTCTAGCTAGTTGCATTCACAATGCGTCGATTTAAGGATTTTTACTACAATTTTTAAAGAATTAAGTATTAAGTATAGATATTTGATAATACCTATTCATGAAGCATTATTATTTCAAAAACACCCTCCCCTTTAAAGTATATTGGTTCTAAAAATACACAAGCATTTAACGTTTCAGGATCCAAATAAAATCTGCGGTATTTATTTCACATGTTTAAAATATAAGGTAATAATGTTAATTCTATGTAATTACTAGTTCTTTCTTTAAGTCATTTTATTTGGAACTCTAAATAATTTTTTTAATCCGAAAGGACAACTCTAATAATATTCCTTCAATTGATTTTCCCCCCTAATTGAGTATTTCGTTGAAGATTTGTACGTTAAGCCACTAAAAAAAGTTATTAATATTAAGAATTCATTATAATAGATTGAATTTAAAATTCTCATCTATATTTTCATTCATCTTAATTCTTAACCATTTGATCACTATGATTCAATTGCAAAAACTAATTAGATTTATTGTTTTGTTTTCTCATCTATTCAGAACTAGCAAGGAAAAATTATACCATGACTTTAAACCCAAATACACATCTTTTCTTTCTTTTTTTTTCTTTTTAATTAGAGAGTGCACTAAATAGAACAATACAAACATTAAGATTAAAATTAGTACCGCAATCTAAACAAATTTAGAACAAACACCAAAACTAGCATCAATCTTTCAACCCAAAATAACAATTGTATGATCTGGAATATAACTCGTGGTGGGGATGTTACCTAATTTTGTTGTCAATTAAAAAATTAAACTTACCTTCTTTGATTTGAACTCCACACTTCAAGGTATCCAAAAATTAAATTAGATTCCAATTAATTCGATTAGAAATATTTGAACTCCGTATTTCTCGATATTCAAAAGTTAAATTGGACTCTAATTAATTTGAATCGAGATATACAAATCTATTAAAAAGGATAAAGTTGTCAAACATAAGACTTTACTTACTAACAAAATTTCTTATTTTGACCATCAAACGTTGATAACTATCGTCTATTTCTTAATAGATTAATAGATATTAAACGTGCACAAAATGTTAATTATAATAAAATAAATGGGCCAATTTTTTTTATAAAAATATTGACTTAGAAATAGTATCAAAAGTGTAGACCACTTTTTTCTTTCAATTTTCATCTGCATACAACCTTTGACATTACAGTTGGCTTGATTTTATCGAGTTAATTGTTATTTTAGCCCTTGAAATTATAATGCGGTTTCACTTAATTAAATCCCTGAAACTAACAAAAATACAAATTAGCTCATGAAATTGTAAAACATCAGTCAAGTTAGTCCCTAAGACGTTTTACAATTTCAGGGACTAATTTATATTTTCGTTAGTTTCAGGGACTTAAGTGAGACCGTATTACAATTTCAGGGGCCAAAATAATAGTTAATTCTGATTTTATCTATTGATTCATATATATGTAATTAAAAATTGACTCTTATTTTTAATTCCTAGGTTTATTTTCATTTTAACGTAGCTATATATTTTTATTTATAATTTATAATATGTACTTTTTAAACCTTTTTTTTAGGGGATGTACTTTTTAAACCTTATATTTTCTAATTTCATACTTATTATATTTAGCAATATTTAAAAATGCTAGTCACTTAAAAAAATATTTAAAAATACTAGTTGCGCACACTAATTGTTATCATTCTAGGTGCGAATTCAATGTTAATAAAAATCTTACCATAAGCATTCCAAAAGTAAAAAATAAAAACAAAGAAAGAATATCGCACATGGTATTGGTACAGTAGGTAGGGACGTGTGATTTGGAATGAAAATTATGGATAAATAACTCTCAAATCTCAATAACCCGTTTCCATTTATAACCCCCTAATCCCTAATCCGTACTAATAAACTCCTATATTTTTGCCTCTTTTCTGCTCAGTGTAAGAGTTGTCTTGTGTTCCCTCTTCGCTCTTCATTGTCGAAAAGAACGAATCCATTTCACTTTTCCCTCGTCGCTAATGTGGCCACCCTGGTTGAGTTCACCGAGTCGCTTCCGCAACTCGCCGTCACCGTCACCGTCACCGTCACCGTCACCGTCACCGTCACCGTCGCCGTCGCCGTCGCCGTCGCATTCTCGGGCTCGCGCCGTTAGCTTCTCTTGCTCTTCCTTCAAAGACATTCAAACCCTATTCCAAGACAAACCCGAACCCGCTTCTCCCAAATCTCCCTCCCTCTTCCGCCGCGTTCGCATCTCCACCGCCGTACTCCGCGCCTTGGGATCCTCACGCGCCACCGTCCCCGCCGCGTTGCCGCCGGGACTTGATCAGCGCGTCGTCGTCTACTACACCAGCCTCCGCGTCGTTCGCCGGACCTTCGACGACTGCCGCGCCGTCAGATCCATCCTCCGCGGATTCCGCGTCGCCGTCGACGAGCGCGATGTCTCCATCGACGACCGGTTTCGCGACGAGCTCCACGGGATCCTCGGCCGCCGGAACGTGACGCTGCCTAGAGTCTTCGTCGGCGGCGTCTACGTCGGTGGCGCCGACGACGTCCGGCAGATGCACGAGAGCGGCGAACTTCACCGCCTGATCGAACGGTTACCGAGGTCGAATCAGAACGGTTGCGATTTCTGCGGTGGGTTCAGATTCGTCGTGTGCGATGAGTGTAGCGGAAGCCATAAGGTGTTCACGGAGAAGAACGGGTTCAGGAGCTGCTCCTCTTGCAACGCTAACGGCTTGATCAGGTGCCCTGCATGTTTCTTCGTGCTCCCGCGACTCACCAAATAACTTACTCCCTCAGTTAGTTACAGCTCACAAACAACTCATAGATTGAAGAGAAAGAAAGAAAGAACGGGAAGAAACATTTACTTATGTTGATAAATAAACTTTTAGACTTTAATTAATTAATGTTATATAGTCTGAACTGAAGAATCTTAGGCATATATGATTATTGTTATATTGTTATTATTTTATGATGATATATGGTAGTAGGAGCCAGCTTTTTGATTTGTTATGGTGGCTCTTCAACATTAATGTTTCACATGGAGCAAGCCATGTACTAACGACATGTTGATCCTATGATAGTTGGGAGGGTTCCATGAGCGGGGAACAAAACTTGAAGTTGTGTTTTGTTAATGAGGCCAATTCAATGATGAAATCCTATTCCGGTATTCCCTGTGTCTCCAATGATGCCAATTCATTTTCTTATGCTGATCCTATGATAGCCAGCTTTTTTTGTTTTGCTCATGCAAAGTGCAAACTAGTCATGGATGGGAGGTGTGAACCACGTAAGTTGGACTTCGTTTAAGGTGTGGCCCAATTGTTTATGGCCTTTTTCGGAGTGCACATATTGGCCCAGTTATTTTGGAGCGTGAATTTCAAATGGATTCTGTTGTCTCCCATGTTCGTTGTTTGTACAGTGCCCCAGCTTGTTTTGTCAATTTTCATTTAGCTTCTATTGAATACATGAGATCGATTACGAGAATTTGGTAACTATTTGTTTCTCAAGCACACAAAAATACTGGCATTTCTTATTTTCACTATATAGTTTTTTTTTTATAATTATTTTCACTATATAGTTAGAAAACAGAAATTTGACATTGTGAATTTTTTTTTTTCAAAATTGAATTTAACTATTGAGAATTGTTATATTTTAAAGGATAAGGTGTACATATATAACAAAAGATTACATTATTAAAATATGTCATCATCTAGAGTGTATTTTTTACTTACATGGGATAAATTATAACTTTTATGTCTGCGGATTCCATCTGTATGTAGAGTTGTTGGTGTGTCATTCATTGTCAAAAGCAAACCGCGTAATGTAACTTCCCTAACGAAGGTCAAAGGAATTGTATTTCTGTCTGGATTCCTTATCCTCAACAAGAACATCCCCAAAGTTACAATTAAAATATATTCTTTCAAAATAATCAACTGTCAGACTACTCGTAAGCACTAATAATTTAAACTGGTGCCTCCAAGACATTTGTGTTTATCTTATACAAAATTTATACTAAGGGATCAATCAATAAATTGTTTATACTAAATTAGCCTTTTCAACATCATTTTTCAAGAAGTATTAAAACAAGAGTCCTCAGGAAAGATGGAAAGTACTCTAGCCTTAGCTGAAATGAAAGTATTCATGTGACACGTACCCTTTGTGTTTTCCCCCCTTTTCCCCCCTCTTTTAATCACAAATTATAAATTATAAACCTTCGTGTTTAATTGTTGATATTCTATCACAAGTTTCGGGTATATGTGTAATTTGATATCCATTTAATTTGAAAATTAATTTCCCCTCCTGTTCTTCTAATAGAAAAAACTGTACTTAATTTTGAAAGAAATAATTAAAAAAAGTAAATAATTTTCTCTCTTTCCTTCTTTCTTTCCCTCTTTTTTTTTTGGTCAACTAGTCGGTGGACCCGTGCGAATGCACGGGTCGTGTTCGCTTTTACACATATTGCAAAACGATTTGTGTATATATTAATAAGTTTAGATATAATATAGTATAAATTTATCAATGCAATACATCACTTTACTGATTATGTAACATAGTACAATATTGTTAAAAGATGTCAATTTCATGTGATCATGGCAATATAATTTAGTTAAAAAAATGAATTGTCATTGTTCCAATTTTGTTCACAACTTGTTAAGCGTAAACTGTTTTAGTTTTTTTTTTATAATTCTTGTAATAAAAATTAATTGATATAAAAGTGATTAAAAATATATTAATTTCAACAGATAAATAAATGGATATAAAGTGATGAGAGAAATGATTTAACTCATTTTTACATGTATTATAACTTTTAGAATTTATATAACTTTTATATAAGCAGTTATACATATTTAAAGTTTATATTTTTTTCTGAATTTATCTTACCAAATTACCTATATTATTTTTATTTAACTGGTTCTAAACAAAAGTAAGTAATAAGCATTACAAATTAAGAAACATGACAAATATTATTTCAACAGCAAAAGTTCTCCAATATTTGAGCAAAGCCGAGCCGTATTGGAACATATTTGATCAACAAATGGTTGAAAGAATTAAATCCTTTAGCAAATGAATGTGAGCAAATAGTTCAACACTAATTTGCTTGAACTTAAAGTTGTGATAAGTCAAAATACATGTTAGTAATACAACACATCTCCCAAAATCTCAAATCTATCATCAAGCATAAATCATACAACTCAACCATTCTCTGAGAAATAAGTTTGCTTGAGGGGTCTAAACCAACCCGTGAACTTCAGCTTCAACAACATCTAATTTATTGCCCCCATTCCATTACCTAAATATCCTTGAACTTAACATGTCAAAGGCACTGGACAAAAACATGATAGCAACATCCAATTGCAAGCCATTTAAATTTCTCTACCCTTTCATTGAAATAGAGAGCTAAACATTGGAACAAATAAATGAATGAAACCGAAAAACAAACACTGTTTTACTTGTGGAAAATAAAATCGAAAGAAAAATAAATTTATAGCCCACAGAAAGTAATTGGAACAAATAAATGAGTAAACTTTTAAGCAAACAACGTTTTGTTGGGGGAATGTAAAATCTATCTTAAAATAAATTTATAGCGAGTAGAAAATTATTGGAACAAATCAATGAGTGAAACCTGTAAGCAAATACTGTTTACCGGTGGAAAATAAAATCGAAAGGAAAATAAAATTATAGCCTGTAGTAAATTATTGGAACAAAAAGATTAGTAAAACCGGTAAGCAAACACAGTTTTGTTAGAAGAAAATAAAATCAAATGAAAAATAATTTTATAGCTCGTAGAAAGTTATTTAAACAAATAAATGAGTGAGACATGTAAGCATACACTGTTTTGCTGAAATAACATAAAATCAAAAGAAAAATAAATTTATAGCCGATAGAAAGTTAATGAAACAAATACATGAGTGAAACCTATAAGCAAACACGTTTTGCTGATAGACATTAAAATCGACAGAAAAATAAATTTATAGCCCGTAAAAAGTTATTGGAACAAATAGATGAGTAAAACTTGAAAGCAAACACTGTTTTGCTAGGAAAAATAAAATCAAAAGAAAAATAAAATTATAGAACTTAGAAAGTTATTAGAATAAATAAATAAGTGAAACCTGTAAGCAAACAACATTTTGCGAAAAAAAATAAAATCGAAAGAAAAATAAATTTATAGTCCACAAAAAGTTATTGGAACAAATAGATGAGTGAAACTTGTAAGTAAACACTATTTTACTGGTAGAAAATAAAATCTAAAGAAAATTAAATTTACAGCCAGTAGAAAGTTATTGGAACAAATAAATCACCGAGACATATAAGCAAACATTGTTTTGCTGGTATTATTACATAAAATCGAAAGAAATTTATACCCTATAGAAAGTTATTGGAACGAATAAATGAGTAAAACCTGTAAGCAAACACCGTTTTGCTGATGATTCATAAAATCAAAAGAAAAATAAATTTATAGCCCAAAGAAAGTTACTTGAACAAATAGATGGGCGAAACATATAAGTAGACACCATTTTGCTGGAGGAAAATAAAATCGAAAGAAAAATAAATTTATAGTCCACAAAAAGTTATTGGAACAAATAGATGAGTGATACTTGTAAGTAAACACTATTTTGCTGGTAGAAAATAAAATCTAAAGAAAATTAAATTTACAGCCAGTAGAAAGTTATTGGAACAAATAAATCACCGAGACATATAAGCAAACATTGTTTTGCTGGTATTATTAAATAAAATCGAAAGAAATTTATACCCTATAGAAAGTTATTGGAACGAATAAATGAGTAAAACCTGTAAGTAAACACCGTTTTGCTGATGATTTATAAAATCAAAAGAAAAATAAATTTATAGCCCAAAGAAAGTTATTTGAACAAATAGATGGGTGAAACATATAAGTAGACACCGTTTTTGAAACAAATAAATTAATGAAACCTATAAGCAGACACTATTTTGCTGGTAGAAAATAAAATCTAAAGAAAAATAAATTTATAGCCCGTAGAAAGTGATTGGAACAAATAGATGAGTGAAATCTATAAGCAAATACTATTTTGCTGGTGGTAAATAAAATGGAAAGAAAAATAAATTTATAGCCTTATAATGTTATTAGAACAAATAAATGAGTGAAAACTGTAAACAAATACCGTTTTGATGGTAGAAAATAAAATTGAAAGAAAAATAAATTTATAGCCGGCAGAAAGTAATTGGAACAAATAAATGAGTAAAATATGTAAGCAAACATTGTTTTGTTGGTAGAAAATAAAATTGAAAAAAAATAAATTTATAGCCGGTAGAAAGTTATTAGAACAAATAAATGAGTGAGTCATGTAAGGAAACACTGTTTTGCTGGAATAACATAAAATCGAAAGAAAAAATAATTTATGACACGTAGAAAGTTATTGGAATAAATAAATGAGTGAAACCTGTAAGAAAACACTGTTTTGCTGGTAGACAATAAAATCGAAAGAAAAGCAAATTTATAGTCCGTAGAAGGTTATTGGAGAAAATAAATGACTGAAACCTGTATGCAGACATAGTTTTGCTGGTGGTTGATAAAATCGAAAGAAAAATAAATTTATAGCCCGTAGAAAGTGATTAGAACAAATTAATGAGTGAAATCTGTAAGCAAACACCGTTTTGCTGGTAGAAAATAAAACCGCAAGAAAAATAAATTTATAGCCTTAGAATGTTATTAGAACAAATAAATGAGTGAAAACTGTAAGCAAATACCGTTTTGCTGCTAGAAAATAAAATCAAAAGAAAAATAAATTTATAGCCCGCAGAAAGTAATTAGAACAAATAAATGAGTAAAAGATGTAAGCAAACACTATTTTGCTGGTAGAAAATAAAATCAAAAGAAAAATAAATTTATACTACGTAAAAAGTTATTGGAACATATAAATGAGTGAGTCATGTAAGGAAACACTGTTTTGTTGGAATAACACAAAATCGAAAGAAAAAATTATTTATGGCACGTAGAAAGTTATTGGAACAAATAAATGAATGAAACCAATAAGAAAACACTGTTTTACTGATAGACAATAAAATCAAAAGAAAAATAAATTTATAGCCCGTAGAAAGTTATTGGAGCAAATAAATGAGTGAAACTTGTATGCAGACATAGTTTTGCTAGTGGTTGATAAAATCGAAAGAAAAATAAATTTATAGCCCCCAGAAAGTAATTGGTATAAATAGATGTATTGTGAAAATTGTAGCAAACACCGTTTAGCTGGCGAAAAATAAAATCGCAATAAAAATAAATGTATAACCCGTAGAAAGTTTTTAGAACAAATAAATGAGTGAAAGTTGTAAGCAGACACCGTTTTGCTAGTAGAAAATAAAATCGAAAGAAAAATAAATTTATTGTCCACAGAAAGTTATTAGAATAAATAAATGAGTAAAATATGTAAACAAACACTGTTTTGCTGGTAGAAAATAAAATCGAAAGAAAAATAAATTTATAGCCTGTAAAATGTTATTGGAACAAATAAATGAGTGAGATATGTAAGGAAACACTATTTTGCTGGAATAATATAAAATCGAAAGAAAAAAATTTATGGCACGTAGAAAGTTATTGGAACAAATAAATGAGTGAAACCTGTAAAAAAACACTATTTTGTTGGTAGACAATAAAATCGAAAGAAAAATAAATTTATAATCCGTATAAAGTTGTTGGAGCAAATATGAGTGAAACCTGTATGTAGACATACTTTTGTTGGTGGTTGATAAAATCGAAAGAAAAATAAATTTATAGCCTGCAGAAAGTTATTGGAACAAATAGATGTGTGAAAACTTGTTGCAAACACAGTTTTGCTGGTGAAAAATAAAATCCTAAGAAAAATAATTTTATAGCCCGCAAAAAGTTATTGGAACAAATAAATGAATGAAACCTGTAAGCGAATATCGTTTTGCTGGTAGAAAATAAAATCGAAACAAAAAAAAATCATAGGGCGTAGAAAGTTATCTGTTTTGCTGGTAGAAAATAAAATCGAAAGAAAAATAAATTTATAGCCAGTAGAAAGTTATTGAAACAAATAAATCAGTGAAACTTTTGAGCAAACACTGTTATGTTGGTGAAAAATAAAATCGAAAAAAAAAATTTATATCAAGTAAAAAGTTATTAAAACAAATAAATGAATGAAACCTATATGCAAACACTGTTTATAAAAAAAATTATTAAAACAAATTAAAAGTATGTAGTTCAAAAATTTATAGAAAAAAATACGAGAGGAACATGTAAGCAAATAATATTTTTTATAAAAATAAAATTAAAAAGAAAATAATATCTAATTGAAATAATAGTAAATAATATATAAATAAATAAATAATAATATAATATATATAATACAATATAATAATAATATATAAGAGAGAATAATAATAATAATATATAATAAGGGAAAAGTGATGTGATAATTTTTGGAGGGAAATAGAAAGAGGGAGAGGGGGACACGTGGAAGGGGAGGGTTGTTGTTTTAATATATAGTAAATAGATATCGTTTTGCTGGTAGAAAATAAAATCGAAACAAAAAAAATTTATAGGCCGTAGAAAGTTATCTGTTTTGCTGGTAGAAAATAAAATCGAAAGAAAAATAAATTTATAGCCAGTAGAAAGTTATTGAAACAAATAAATCAGTGAAACTTTTGAGCAAACATTGTTATGTTGGTGAAAAATAAAATCGAAAAAAAAGAAATTTATATCAAGTAAAAAATTATTGAAACAAATAAATGAATGAAACCTATATGCAAACACTGTTTATAAAAAAAATTATTATAACAAATTAAAAGTATGTAGTTGAAAAATTTATAGAAAAAAATATGAGAGGAACATGTAAGCAAATAATATTTTTTATAAAAATAAAATTAAAAAGAAAATAATATCTAATTGAAATAATAGTAAATAATATATAAATAAATAAATAATTATATAATATATATAATATAATATAATAATAATATATAAGAGAGAATAATAATAATATATAATAAGGGAAAAATGATGTGATATTTTTTGAAAAAAAATAGAAAGAGGGAGAGGGGGACACGTGGAATGAGAGGTTGTTGTTTTAATATATAGTGAATAGATTCTTTCTTTCCCTCTTAAAAATCATCTAAACGAGGGGGACACGTGGAATGGGAGGGTTGTTGTTTTAATATATAGTGAATAGATTCTTTCTTTCCCTCTTAAAAATCATCTAAACGAAAGAAAGAAGAAAATTCTCATTGAGGGCCAAAACTATTAAATTGACATAATTGTCATGAAGGGGCTTACTAAGTCTACGAAAAAGACAGACAAGGACACTATGGTCTATGGTTGATATATCAGCATCATATGGCAAAGTCAAGTCTCGGTACCAAATTAAATTCACCATGTCATTACATTTCTCATATGATATCGTCTCATCTACAAACACAGCCATTCATTCATTCATTCATTCATTCATTACTTCGCATTGATTGCACATTACTATCGTTTTCCCTTCCTCAGTCACTCACCACTCACCACTCTGCACTGCACTCACTCTGCACTGCTTGTGCTTGTGTCTGCTATAACTGCTCTTTTATTTAAGAGTTGTGTTATTTGTTCGGTGGAGTTTTACCGACACCTCATATAGGAGTACTTGCTATTAAATTAACTCAACCACTTAAGTATTTATTTACTAAAACATTTATCAATAAAATTAATCACATAAAACATTTATCAAATACATTTGACAAATAAAAGAAATTAATCATATATTCGTGGTTTAAATTTTTAGTTATCTTTATATGATTAAATGGTTAATAAAATTAATTGGTTAGATATTACCTGATCAAATAAAACAACTTCGAGTTATGTGAAGAAAGGATTTGAATTCCATTCTATTCTATATTTTTTTTCTTACACCCACGGTATCTAAGGGAAAATGAATCACATAGATTGTTTTTTTGGACAAATTGGGTACTAGCCGAATTTATTCCTTAAATAAATTAAGTGTATTAACCATTTCTATCTAACCTTGTGGTTATTTTATTTTTTATTTTTATTCAAAACAAAAGAATGTAATTATTATACATTTATTTATAATATAATTTTTTAAAATAAATAACCAATCATATATAATCATGTAAATATTTAAATATTTGTATAGATATTTTATGAAGTAATACCAAATGAAATATGATTGAATACGTGCTTTAGGGTCTGTTTGGTTCAAAGAATGAGAGGGGAGGAATTTTAATAGAGGGGAGGGGAGGGAATGGGAGGAGAGAGATTTAAATAGAAATTGTGTTTGGTGGGAGGAGGGGAGGGGAGAAATTTTAATTGAGAGAATAGACTAATTTACTTTTTAAACCTTTATAAATTTTTATGTTTAATTTAATTTAAGGTTATTTAAATAAATCTCATTTAAATCTTCTACTCTTTCTTCAAATTCCCCAAATATTGAAGGGGAGCCAAATCTCTCCCCTCCCCTCTTTAAAAAAATAAACCAAACAAAAAAACTTTAAAATATTCCCTCCAATCTCCCCCTTTCCTCCGATTCCCTACCACCAAACACTATGTTAGCGTAGACTGAACTCCCCTCAGTGACGCAATGGGATTCCCCCGTCAAACACGGCTTAGAGGATAGAGGATAAAATACAAATGGAGCAAAACCAAGGATACAAATTGTGAGCGAAACTCGTCTTAAAAGTCTTTCGGGGTCCATAACACCAAACTCACATGCAAGTGTTAGAAACATGGTTTAGACATAATAACCCTTTTTGCTCCTTCCACTCCATTTTCAGGTTGCCCTTTTGTTTTCTTTTTCCTTCGATAAGATTTTAGGCCATGTTTCTCTTAAAAACATAATTGGCTTAGACAAAACAAGAAGAAGAATGAGCAAGAACATGAATCTCACTCGGCTCAGGGATCCTTCTGGAGCTTTGTGCTCTGTGGCAGTGTGCTTCTTGTTTCTGAACTTGGGTTTGTGCTGTTCTTTAAATGAAGAAGGTAGTGGCAATCTTGGGTTTGTGGAATTACCTTATTTTATATATTCAGTCCTATGATGATTAGTTTGGTACTTGGTGGGGTGCTGAGATATGGTTTAAATTCTCTGTGCAGGTAACGCTCTTTTGAAGTTGAAGAAGAGAATAACAAGTGACCCTTTTGGTGCTTTGACCAATTGGATTGATGATGAAGCAGCTGTTGACCCTTGTAACTGGTTTGGAGTTGAGTGTTCAGATAGAAGAAGAGTTGTGGTCTTGTAAGTGGTGATTCTGTTAACTGTTATTCTCTAACTGAATATAAGCATATTTTTTCTGATTTCTTTCTTTTTTGTTCCTCTTATCTTTGGTCTTGACTCAATTGATCAACTACTACACACAAAGTGTCAATTATCATTGCAATTTTTGAACATTAGCTTAAATCACTAGGGTTACTGAATTCAGAGTTCAACTAACATAAACAGTAAAAAAAAAAACAAATTAAACTATTTTAATGGGAAATTAAAAAAGCTGACACGTATCCTAGTTAGGACCTACTTTTTTTTATATAGTAATTGAAGTCACCGGTGTTCATATTGTTGAAGTTGAGAGCTTTCTTATCAAGAGAAATTGTTCCTTTGTCCAGGAATTTGAAAGATCTTTGCCTTGGAGGAACTCTGGCACCAGAGCTTGTGAACCTTATTCACATAAAATCTATGTAAGCAGTTGATTGTTTTTTACTTATTTAGTTGCATTGTCTATCACGGTTCCTTCCTTAATGATTTTTTTTTTCTATTTTGACCTTCATTCTAGTAACATCACCATGAATATACTATGCAGTATTTTGCGGAACAACTCCTTCTCTGGGACCATCCCTGAAGAAATTGTAGATTTGAAAGAGTTGGAGATTTTAGATTTGGGATACAACAACTTCAGTGGTCATTTTCCTGCTAATTTTGGGAGTAATATCTCACTAGCAATCCTGTAGGATGATACTCTTATTGCAGTTCTATTCTCCTCTCTCTAAACTTGTGCCACCATGTACTCAATTTATTCTTGTTGCAGTTTGCTGGACAACAATGAGCTCCTTATTGGTTTCGCACCTGAAATCATTGAACTGAAGACGCTTTCTGAGTGTCAAATAGATGAAAACCAGCTAATCAATGCAGCTAAGATGCCATCTTGTTCAGAAAGATCCATCGCATGGTATGTTACTAATCAATTGAAAGGGGATCTTTCTCTCAAACTACAAGCCAGGAGTAGTCTTTCACATATTTAATATGCACTTGTTTTCTATATGTTAAGTTGTACCCATTTTATGCTATTATAAGTTAACCTTAGTTATTCTTTTTCTAAAAATAGAATGAATTTTCTCTTTTGAAGGCATGTTCGTCAAAATAAAGCTACTAGGAGCCTGCTGGAAAATCATAAACCACAGCATAGTGGTTATCATTTTCAACACCATCGTAATAGTACAGCTAATAAACACCATCATAATCGTACAGCTAATTCACCTTTCTATAGATCTTCATCTTCTCCTTCAGGTTCCCCACCGGCCTCAGCAGCACCACCAGTGCCAAAGCTAGCTTCTAATCAAAGTGCTTTTGATTCTTCTCCTCCCCTATCTACACCAGGCTCTGAAGCAAAATCTAAAAGAACCTCATCGAAGAAGAACCGAGTCCCTATTTTGGCTGGCGTTATAGGTGGTGCTGTTTTTCTTCTTATTTCAAGCATTGGTATATATCTTTGTAAAACCAACAAGGTAGCAAATGTCAGACCTTGGGCTACCGGAATAAGTGGACAGCTTCAGAAGGCATTTGTGACTGGTAAATCTAATCCTTTCTTTACCACTAAACTAATGAGAGAGCAAAACAATGGCTGAAAAAAGCAGCTAATATACACTTGCATATTGCAGGATTTAGATCTTCTCCCGTGTTTGAATAATAAGACATGGTCTTGTTTGAGAGAAAAAGATACAATTTTTATGAACTACCAATAACTGATTATAGTGTTCACTAGTCATATTAAAAATTTGTGTCTTTCTCTCTCTAGCAATGACCATATAACATAAAATAAGATGATCCAAATCCCATATTTAACCAAAGAATCTTGAAACATGACAAATAATAGGAACTTATTTAACTTATTTTCATTGGGTCCTTGGTCATTCAATGGACCTGGCTTCAATAACTGCAGTCCCATGTCTTTGAGCTATATTCCTATTGTTTATATGTAAATTTTCTATCTTTGTACATGCATGATAGAGTTTTTCATTTTCAGGTGTGCCGAAGCTAAAGAGATCAGATCTTGAAGCAGCATGTGAAGATTTTAGTAATGTAATTGGTAATTTACCTATTGGTACATTGTACAAAGGAACTTTGTCTAGTGGTGTTGAAATAGCTGTAGCTTCTGTTTCGGTGACATCATCCAAGAGTTGGTCAAAGACTTTAGAAGCTCAATTTAGGAAGAAGGTATCAATTATCATTACCAAAAAACGGCCAACTAAATTATTTGTAGACTTGCAATTGAAGCATCTTAACTGTGACTAACTTTTGAAGCAATTACGGTTTCAGGTAGATACATTATCAAAAGTGAACCACAAGAATTTTGTCAATCTTATTGGATATTGTGAAGAAAAGGAGCCTTTCACCAGAATGCTGGTTTTTGAATATGCCCCGAACGGATCACTATTTGAGCATTTACACAGTGAGTACTCATTAGAAATAAAAGCTTTTCTTTTAATTGTCCAACCTGCGCCGCGAGCCCATCTTATACAGTTAAATGGGTTGAACTTGAACCGATTATTGAGCAAACTCTTGGTGAAGTGTAAGCGAAGTTAGCTTGCTTGAACAGGCTCTTCAATTAGGATTTGAATTATATTTGCATGAGAAATGGCCATTACAATATATTTGAAATGTAATCAAAGACAGCTTGCTTGAACAAGCTCCCCGCAATTAGGATTTGTATTACATTTGCATGCAAAATTGCTATTACAATATATTTGAGATCATATGCTTGCTCTCTTTCTCTTATCTCCATGTTTTAAGAGCTGATTTTTTTATCAATACCTTTTGTGTTTAAGTTGGGAAACGGTTGATGTGTTTGTCTTGTTGGGAATTCCAGTTAAAGAAGCGGAGCACTTGGATTGGGGAACAAGACTTAGAGTTGCAATGGGTATGGCTTATTGCCTGCAACATCTGCATCAGTTGGACCCTCCTATATCCCCTGTCAACCTGAATTCTTCATCCGTCCACCTAACCGATGACTATGCCGCCAAGATCTCGGATTTGAGTTTCTCGAATGAAACTGCCTCAGCTGAAACAAAAGCTGGTGGTAGAAATAGAAAACACATTGACGTGCCAATTCCATCAGCAAGTCCAGCAAGTAATGTTTATAGCTTTGGTGTTTTATTATTCGAAATGGTTACGGGCCGTCTCCCTTATTCGGTGGACAATAGCTCATCACTTGAAAACTGGGCATCACATTATCTTAAAGGGGACCAACCCCTCAGAGAAATGGTGGATCCAATTCTCACATCTTACCAAGAAGATCAGCTGGAACAAGTTGCTGCATTGATAAAGTCTTGTGTCCACCCGGATTCAGCACAGAGACCAACAATGAGAGAAGTCTGTGAGAGGTTGAGAGAGATAACAAAAATGACACCTGAATCAGCAGTTCCAAAACTTTCTCCACTTTGGTGGGCAGAGCTTGAGATTTCTTCTGCAGAAGCATGCTGAAAATCAGTAGATGAGATTGTAATATAAGTAACTAAGTATGCGAGTTTTTTAGCATTGTCATCCTTTTTTCCTTCGCTGAAGGCGCAGAAAAGTTCTCACTTGTATGTAATAGGTAGGATGGTTTGCAAATAACCTGTATACGTACGAGGGAGACCAAAAAATGAGGTGAAGTTCTTTTGGGGTGCTTTGTTTAATTGTAGCTTATGGAATTGCTACCAAGAAAAAAGCTTTTGTATATCAGTTAATTTCAAGTCAGTTTCTGTGGTGAATCAAGATATTTATTTCCAACTCTTTCTTATCCCCTCCAAAATTAGCAAAAATAAGCTTACAAACTGCCAATCTTTTTACCTGCCAAATAGAATGGATGGCTGAAAATTTCCACAGTAATTATTTTCCATCATTCCAGAAAAAGGAAATACTGTTGTGTAACCCATATTAAGTCCTTTTAAAAAAATAAAATAAAAAACAAAATTTTTCAGGATTATACTAAAGCAGGTTGACATGGTACAAAGATTTCCACATTTGAGACATTATATGGTAAATATGGTACTGTTCAATTTTATGCATTGGATCAACATAAGTTGGTTTGACATAGATGAATTCAAAATGTCAAACCAACTAACACTTCTATATTTAATTTGCACAGTGCATAAAATATATATTATTTACATGTCTTCCAAAGAAGTTTCTAAATAATTTGGAAATGTATACATGGTGGAAGGTGGCCTACACGTAGACAGATATAAGGAATGAAATTCATTGGTACAAGGTAGCATGGTGGAAAGCACGTTGATTCATCTGCATTATGAACCCAGTCTCCATATTACCGAGGAACTATTAAATTATTAACATTTCAAATCAGTCTCTGCAATTAAAAATTCTCAATCACATTAATCCTTTTGAGTTAGTCAATTCAGTTCATGAAATTCTCTGAATGGGACTAATATAAATGATTAAAGATTTTTAATTTTAGAGACTAATTTAAAGTATTAATAATTTCATGTATTAAATTAACCGTGTTTTACAATTTTAGGAATTCAATTGATGATTTAACTCTATATATACCAACCTATATGTCAAATGCTCTCCACTCTTGTATCCAAAACTGTTTCTTATCCCTTCACTTACATAGTAAAATGGCTTGCAAGAACTTCACAATCCTCTATGTCCTGCTTCTTGTGGTTACCCTCCCTTACATAAAAGCCAGTGAAGATGATGCTCCAAAAACAACAGAGACGAAAACAAACGTGGTGGTGGAGGCAATGGTCTATTGCCAGAGCTGTGAGAACCATGGAACATGGTCATTAAGTGGAGCAAAGGCCATTCCTTCAGCCAAAGTGAGTGTTACATGCAAGAACCACAAGGGTCAGGTTAGCTACTACAAGGTGTTTGAGACAGACAAAAGGGGTTACCTCTATGCTCAACTTGAAGGGTTCAAGATGCAACACTATTTACTGGATCACCCTCTTCAATCTTGCTATGTGAAGCCTGTGTGGTCTCCACTTGAGAGTTGCAACGTTCTCTCGAATGTTAACTATTCTCTCAATTATGGGGCCCCACTTCGTTATGAGAACAAGAGATTGCATGGAAGCAATTATGAGGCTGTTGTCTATGCTGCTGGCCCCTTGGCTTTCCGTCCCTCTCATTGCTCACATGATGTTGATGCTACTCACAATTAGTGTGTATGTATTGAGTTACAAATCTGGATTTGCTGCACTTAGTAATTTAATTGGACCCATTGCATGAAGATCAAATGACTCGTATTATGAGATTATATTTTTAATTTGATTTGTTCAAGTTGAAATATGAATTGTTTTATCTTGGTGTAATAACTTTGATTTATTTAGGCTTGGATGTAGTATTGAATTTGATTTATTTAGGCTTGGATGTAGTATTGGATTTCTTTTGTTGACTTTTAAGTTTGTGTGTTGATTTAGTACGTATTCAATTCAATATGAAATCTTTTCCTTGGGTATTTATTCTTAGGGAACTCCAATTATCATTAAGAATCAATATATATCTGTTGAGCTTATTTGGAGAATGGTATCAGAGTTTATTTGGAGAAGAATTGTGCACATGAGCTTGACCATATCAAGTCTTAGCTTTACTTATCAAAAATATTTGTGTTTGTTCGCATATTTTCTAAAAAAGATAAAAAAAAACAATTAATTAAGAAGTAATATAAGTAAAATTACGGGTAATTAAATATTTTTAAGTAACAAAAATATTTTATTTTATTATGATTTTCTTACATTTTAAAAAATTAAAAAAACTTTAAATAAATTATAACAATTTAATCTTAATAACTTAATTTTTTAATTTAAAAATCTCTATAAATACTTATATTATTTAGATCATTTCATATTTATGAATTGTTTTTAATTTATTTTAATAAATTCTGTAAAATAATTTATAAAATATAGTATTTTTTATGGCAATTTCTATGGTCCCGTTGTAAAAACAACGGTTTCGATCCCGTTGATAAAAATATTTTACAATTCAGTCTTTAAATTTTAGATTTATTTTTATTTCAAATTTTATTTTAAAATTACGAGTAAATTGACGAATTCTCGTATTCTCTCCCACGAAACCACCTCTCTTGGAGTACGGAGCACAGGTCGTCGACGAGAGTACTGCCGTACTCGGTCTTGATGGACCACGAGTCGGCGGCGATGGAGCAGTAGTCGTCGAAGACCAGATCGGCGGCGGAGAGGGTAACATTCGTCGATGGTTGATCGGAGGCCATAAGGAACAAAATATCATGTATGAAGGATCACCGATCGTAAAACTGAAACAGGAGAGGGAAAAACAGGACTTTCACTTACAGATATAGGTCTTTTTCATACGGACAAATTTGTAAAATAAAAAAGATTAAAAACTACAATATAATATAAAAAATTATAGTCCTTAAAAATAATAATTTGATGTGACAAAACTCTCGTTTATTATTGGTTAATAAAACAATAGTTCCAAAACCGTTGTTTTATCAACGGGACTATAGTAACCCCCATTTTTTTATACCTACAGTATCTCAGGAAAAAATGGATTTGGACTAATCTATGTTTGACCGAAAAGTAAATAAAATCTGATTATGAATTATTCCATCGAATACAAATTTTAGCCAAGTTTATTTCTTTAAATGGAGCACATTAACTACTTGTGTTACGGTTATTACGGCTTAGCTAAACCGTTTAGGAGAAACGTTGATGCAAATTTTTTTAGATGCTAAAAAATTAAAATTACCATATGCACCCCCGCCTAGACCTGGCACCTGAATCGCCGTGACACCGCGAAGCGCTGACCCGCTTTTACTTACACACTCAACTCAACCTTGTCCGTCCCAAGTCCCAACCAAACTTGCTCTGATAAATGGCAAACACAGAAGAAGAACCATCTCCTCCGAACCCTAACAGTAACGACGATGAACAAAACGACATCGACGACGACGAAGAAGAAGAAGAGGAAGAGGAAGAGGAAGAGGAAGAGGAAGAAGACGACGTCGTCGTGGAGGAACCGAATCGTCGAATTCCCCAATCCACGGCGTCCAAGTTGCGGGAGCAGCGTTTCAAGGTGGAAACCCTTTCGCGGCGTTTGTCGTCGGAGTTGGTCCCAATCCGAGTCCACGACGTGCTGATAAACGGCAACACGAAAACCAAGGATTGGGTGATTGAGGCAGAGCTCAAAGTGATCGAAGATGCCACCACCATGCAGGAGCTCATGCAAGCTTCGCAAATCGCCATTGCGAGGCTTCAGCAACTCGAAATCTTCGATTCCTGCAAGGTTAGGCTCGAGGCAGGACCCCCTGAGCTCCCTAACACCGCCAATGTCGTCGTCGACGTTGTCGAGACCGATAGCAAACTTTCCGGGGAATGCGGCGTGTATACGAAGCCCTCGGTACTTTCTTTTCCTCTATTCTTCCACGATCGAATTGTTAATTTAGTCCCTGAAATTGTTGTAGGACATTATCAATTTAGCCCTTGAAATTAAATTAATAATAATTGAGAATTTTCAATTTTAAGTACTAATTTATAATATTAATATTTTCAGGAATTAAGTTGACAGCATACAATTCCAGGGACAATTTTTGATTGCAATGTTTTTGCATAATATATTGACTCAAAAAAATAGTGAGAGATGTTACTTTGGGCCAAAACAGAAAAAAAGTGAGAGACGTTTCCATGGTTTAAGGCATTGCATTGTAAGATTGAATTGTCAATATTACTGTATGTGTGTTTACTGGAATAATTTTTTCTCTTAGGTTTGAGGTATGAGCAAGAGCTAGAGAATCTAATGTACATTTTTTTGTTTCTCTTGTGGAAATCATGTGATGATTTTGTAGGTTAGTTCATGGACTACTGAAGGTACTCTTAAGTATAAGAACTTGTTGGGTTATGGTGATATGTGGGATGCTTCTTTAGCCTATGGTGCAAACCAAACAACAGAGGTGAGTGTCGGGGTGTATGCGCCTCGACTTAAAAGATTGTTAACTCCTATTGTGGCGCGGATATCCATGCTTTCCAAAGATTGGCAAGAGTTTTCTTCTTACAAGGAGCAGTTGCTGGGCGCGTCTCTTGGCTTGATCTCGACAAAGCACCATGACTTAGTGTACACTCTTGGATGGCGCACCTTAACAGATCCGTCACAAATGTCGTCCAGGTCGATAAGGAGGCAGCTTGGCCATGGCTTACTGTCATCTTTGAAATATACGTTTAAAATTGATAGGAGAAATTCGCCTATTAGGCCTACAAAAGGATATGCTTTTCTCTCCACCACTCACTTTGGTGGCCTTACACCGGATCACCGGAGCTCGCGGTTTCTACGCCAGGTGTGATTAATTTCTTTTGTTGAATTCAATTTATCTGTTTCACTCCAAATTAATTCGTCATGCATAAAACATAATAACCTTCTATAGAGTGATAGTGGTATAAAAATTCTTGAAAAAATCTTGGGCGAGGCTAGAATTTCCAAACTGATGCAGGTCAGATATTTGAAAATGAATTGATGGAATTAATAAGCAGAAAATTCGGATATAAACTTGTATTTTTTGGGCATGGAAGGAGTCCATGTCCATCTCCTTGGTCAGAGAAGAAAATTTCAGAACCTGTTCCCAAAGAAGAGAATTTGTAGTTCTGTTTGTCCTTTGCTATCATGATGACATCATTCAGTTTATATTTGGCTTGATTGCAGTTTTAGTCCCTTATCTTTCGCAATTGTGCAATTTTAGTCCTCTATCTTTTAATTGTGCCAATTGGGTCCCTTATCTTTCAAATGTCTGCAATTTTAGT
Organism: Glycyrrhiza uralensis; assembly: GCA_030159175.1. NCBI lineage: Eukaryota > Viridiplantae > Streptophyta > Magnoliopsida > Fabales > Fabaceae > Glycyrrhiza > Glycyrrhiza uralensis. The sequence continues at coordinate 4,803,067 of BRZY01000006.1, forward strand.
CCAACCGTCAATTTCTAACAGAGTTTGCTGACTTGGACAAATGGCGCTGACATGGCAACGACAACATGGAGCTTAAGAGTCTGTTTGGATGCAAAAATCTTAGCTTTTGACTTATAGAGTAGTTAGTTTTATATTGTATCTTATTTTTCTCATATATGGACAAGAGAAAAAGTTGTTAAATAGTCATTTATAAATAGACGGGTGCTTTTGGAGAAGTCAAAAGCTAAAACTTTTGCATCCAAATAGGCTCTTAAGCTCCATGTTATCATTGTCACGTTAGCATCGTTGTCCAAGTCAGCAAACTCTATTAGGAAATTGACGGTTGGAGCAAAATTGCACACATTTGAAAGATAGGGGACCCAATTGGCGCAATTAAAAGATATGGGACTAAAATTGCACAATCGCGAAAGATGAGGGACTAAAACTGCAATTAAGCCTTTATATTTTGTTGGTTATGGAGCGAGAGGGGTACTAGTTACTCTGCCTTGGGGCGATGCTCATATGAATCTATGATGAACAATCTATTTGGTTATTTTCATTAACGTAGAAGTATTGGCACTAAAACTTGATTGGATATTTGGATACTTATGGCCTTATATTTATTTAATGGGTTTCTTTGAGAGTGAGATGTTCCTAGGATTTCATATTGGTGCAATTGTCTAGGGAAGCCTTTCACAAGTATGAGGTTTGATGAACACTTAGCCAGCATATATTCCTAGTAGGCTAATACATAACTGAGCATAACTGCCCTCATAGCAGTTATTAACAACACATACAGCTACTTTCAGACACCACACTCCTGATACATAACTGCCATTATGACAGTTATTTCTGTCCTAAATGCTTTCTCCTAAAATACCCATTTCAAATGGGTGGTTTAGTTGGGTTGTAGGCTAATGGATCACTCTCTGGTCCATTTAACTCTTGGTTCCCATCATAAACCTTGATGAGCAAAACAAGTATTACATTTTGAATGTTAGAACAGTCAAACAATTTTTTCTTCGGGTGGAGATGGGGCAGCCTTTAAGGCATGAACCATTTTGACATTAACATATATGTATAACAATTTTGCTGTAATAACCCTTTTGCATCTTAATATTTCTTCTCTTTGTTCTTTTTTATATTTTTTTTTGAGTAAGTTCGTTAACTCTTAGTTCTAATGCAGGAGCTTGATGTCCGTGTCGCTGTCCCTTTTGGGTTTTATAATACAGCACTGAACCTTGGTATATCTGCAGGGGCTGTTTTTCCATGGGGGCAAGGGTTCATGACTAAGCCATCTCCCCTTCCAGAGAGGTTTTATTTGGGTGGTGATTTCTCTCCAGTTTGCACCCTAGGAGGACCAACAACATTATGGGGATTTAAAACTAGGGGAGTAGGTCCTACTGAACCACGGAGGCAAAGAAGAGACGGATCTAATGATGACAATGGTGATTCCTCTAAGTGGGACTTCATTGGAGGAGATCTTGCTGTCACTGCTTTTGCAGACCTCTCCTTTGATCTTCCTATTAGGTGGTTGAGAGAACAAGGAATCCATGGGCATGTTTTTGCTGGTTCTGGGAATACTGCTAAATTAACTCAAAATGAATATAGGCACTTCTCTCCAAGGAAGTTCTTAGAATCTTTTCGATTGTCCGTGGGATGTGGAATTGTTATTCCTACTAGACTCTTCCGCCTAGAGGTCAGCATCATTTTTAATTTCTTTATATTTTATTTAAGAAGCAGGTCAAGCTAACCAAAATTTTGTTGGGGGATTTTGGGGAGGGGGGAGTCGAAGTGAAATGTCAATGATGTAGGCTATATATAGACGACTTTGGGGTAATCTTATTTGTTATATTTGGACATTGGAAAGAATGAAGGAGAGGCAAAAAAATATAGAACCTTTTACGTTGCTTGTGTGATTTTTCTCTTTTTCTTCATTTCCCTCACTTTAGTTCTGAACTGAGCAATATTATCTGCATGCAAATCTGATCCATGGTGTGTGTATTTGTCGTGAATCTACATGATGTATAAATTTGCATTTGAATTTAGTAACGTAATTTGGGGAAACAATCTAATTGAATTGATATTTTGTCATTGTTTTCAAAATTAGTAATCTCTTGCTTATTCGCAGTGCCCCTCCTTCACCCTCCCACTCTGCCTCCATCTTAGTGTGGTATTTACTTGTTTTGCATCTAAACTTTCTATGATTTGATAACCAACATACTTCTTGTTTCAGGGTAACTACTTCTACGTACTCAGGAAGGATGAGTATGATCGTGGGAAGACTGGATTTAAGTTCAGCTTCTCAGCTCCTTCGTAGCAGTTGAGTTCTTTTCCGATATTCTTTTTTCTTGTTATGTAGTTCTTCCAAGCATAAAATATTTTTTTTGTTTAATTTGTCACCGCATGGACAGTACTGTATTTTCATTTTCATCTCGTTTTAAATTTTAAATCCAGACAAAATCAAGCAAGGCCACTGTTTTACAGTGCATCAGGAAAGATTTAAAGGGTTCTGGTTCTGAAGTGATATTATCACTTTGGGAATCATGATATATCAGCCGATGCTTATTGCACTGCAAAAATGTATGAAATTCGAAAACCATGCAATGTACTGCAACTTCAGAAGACTGTGATTACTGAAGCAAAATGAAATGAATAAAATGCACTTCATTTTACCCAGTACTATTTTTTTTTTTCTGAGATGTACTGCAACTTTAGGAGGTATAAGATGTAATTAGATTTTTCGTTCTATTTCATTTACTGTCATATTTTTTTTTAATTTACAGTCATATGCAAACATAAAAAAAAACCTGCAATTAGGCCTGAAAATATGCCGAAATTAGAGCACTATTGTACTCAATATTACAAAGTTGGTTTGGGGGAGACATAAAGGTTGGAGTGATAAGGAGGTTATGAGTTTAAATCTCTTCACTAATATAATATACTAATTATTAATATTTACCTATAAAAAAAATCCTCAAATCTTTTTATTTGATGGAAGTTATATAATTTTATCTTTTTAAAGTGATAATTTCAATCTCTACAAAGCACAAGGATGATTATTGAAAAAGAAGTCATTTTCCTTTTGAAACTGCAAAGGACCAACGGTACTTAGTTAGGGCAGCAGGCGATTTGGTATTGCAGAGAAAGCTTTTGGTGATAGCCACTGGAATGGGGTTGGTGTGAAGAAGGATTTGGGTCGTATATAGCAAGTCAGATTTAAACTTTATACAAAATAAAAGTGTATGATGTGATGACCCAAAAAAATGATAAGAGTGAAGGCATATAGGTGTGATGATAACATGAAAACGTTCCCAGATTGTGACTTTTTTTTTTATGAAATTCCCAGAGTGTGACTGATTTGTTTCATTCAGGATAATACGTGCCAGTTGTTAAGGTAAGGAATAGAGTCAAATTACCATTGAAAAAAAATTGAAATTTTTTCGACTTAATAATTATTTTGAATTTATATGTTTTGTTGTCATATTCTATCATTAATATGTTCTTTATCATTTGCCGGTTCATTGTTTATTTTTGCCCAAAAAAAGTCATTTTTTTTTGTCATTTTGAGTTTATTCTAATTGGTTGTGCTTATGTTTTAAGAAAAAAAATGTTGGAAAAGACTCCCTTCGGTCTCAAATATAAGAAAAAAAGTACATGCATCTGGACCATGATGCATGTACTTTTTTTCTTATATTTGAGACCGGAGGGAGGAATTGAGATGATGAACTAAGGAAAAGAATTAATGCCATAGGATTGAGAAGCTGGCATCAAGGTGCTGATATGGATCAAGAAATTATTCAATTCTACCTACCTGGTGCCATAGCGCCCATAAAGCCAATCACTAAAATTGTAGGAGTACTATGATTTTGTAAATTATAAATTTGTTAAAAGTTTATAATTATAACTATTGTAAATATATCTAATATTCACTTGACTTCGGGACCTCAAATTTTTTTGAAATTAAAAGTCAAAAGAGGCATTGCGATTCAAAGCTATTTATAATCTGATTTGCTAAGCGCCCAAACTCCGTTGAGTTGAGAAAAATTATGCTGACTCACTTGAATTGCATTTGGTAAATTTTGGTGGTTGGAAAAATTAATTTTATCGTTAGTATTAAAATTTATTTTGAAAAAAGTGAAATTCAAAAGTAAGCACATGATTCTAATCAGATCACATGTTAATCAAACGAGTAAAAGAAAACAACATTTAAAATATCTAATAAAACAACACACTCATCTAGATCATAATGACAAAATAAAGACTTTTAAATTAATTCTTTTTGGTGATAATGAGTGCCTGATTTAAGATCCAAAAATAAAAAACCGAAACAAGAACTCTATGCGGAAGGGATACTCCCATGATCCGATCCTGTAAATAAAACAAAAGAGCACCAAGTAGGAGGATCCCTAAAAACATGAAGACCCAACCGCATGCCATGTGCATGAGACGCAGTTAATTAGCTAGCTTCCCCAAAGACGTGACGAAAGGTGACCTCTCAAACGCTTTTTTTTTTTTTTACAATGACTTCCCAAACTTTAAGTCCATGTAACATGCACTTTTCTGATTTTAGTCTAAAAACATTATTATTGGTTTTAATCCCTTAAAACCAGAGAAGAAATTAAGTTTAAAATAAAATCCCTAAATCATCGCAAATAAAATAATAATTCAGCTAATTGACCAAATGGGAAGAAGGTAAAAAAAAAAAAGGAAAAAAGGGTGTATATAAAATCTAAAACCATATTGGGGCCTAACTAGTAAGGTAAGGTATTAGAGTTTGTCGACCAGTCTCGGCAAGGAACTTGTATCCTACTTGTGTAAGGTGCACAGCATCCCAGAACAAATACTTAGATGGATCCGGGCAAGTCATGTCAAGTGCATTGCATATAGGACCCATCTCCAAGAGCCCCGTCCCACAACACCCTTGAAGTGATACTCCAAAGCCTGCACAAATTTATGAGCAAAATTAAATTAACACAAAATCGCAAAGAAAAAGAATGGAAATTATCATGGTTGTAGCCATAATGTTATCGTTTTCAGAGTTTCCTCCAAAACCACATCACAATCACAATTATGGTTGCACCAGTCGTGTGCACATTTGTCATCAACAATTTTCCAACATATCAAGAATTGCGACGTAATCACAACTGCGACCGCAATTAAAAGCCTTGTGAGTCATATATTTATTATACCGTATTTGGCTGGGGTTAGGACCATATCGAGAATGGGTGTATAGATATCGAAATAGGCGACCTTGGCATCAGTGAGTGAGGATTGCAATAAATGAATATGGGATTGAAGCTTGACGTTGTAGGCTTGAGATTCGGTGTTCTCTTGGAGGTTGCAAACACGTTGAAGCCAGTGTCGGCTGGGTAAAATGTTGCTTAACGTAACTTGTATTGGAACACACCCAATTGGGGGAAGACCTGCCACCATCATCCTACGAGCTCCTGCTCCGTACAGTCTCTGCCTTGCAACACCCAACAAACCAAATTAATACTATGCATGGTTCATTAGTTTTCTATTGAAAATTTACGTGTTTTCATTTTGTGAATGCATAACAAAAGGATTTATTTTCATTTCTTGTAAATAAATTATATCGTAAACATATTTTATATAGAGATCCAATCATATATATATATATATATAGTGTTATATTAAGATGTACGTAGTAAGACGATGACATATGATTGAATAAAGAACTATGATATTTAGACACTCATATAATTTTAATACTCATTCAATATCTCTATCTCTTTTTACTTATTACATCACTTATCTATCGCATCTATCATTCATCTCTCTTTTATACCTGTCTCTCTAGGTGTATAATAGCATTTAGGTGTCTAAGCATCATTTTTCTTGAATAAAATTTGTTTAGTCTATAAATTTTGGATTATAAAAAAAACTTGTTTAATTTATCCATATATAATTTCTATTCTCATTAAAAAAATAAAAAAAATATGTTCACAAACTAAATATGTCATGAAATTTCGTTCTATAAGATAATATTAATAATTTAATAATATAATAACAACAATTGTTGGTCGATCATTGATGTCCTCTCACTCAGGGCCTGTTTGGATTGACTTATGTAGAGCTTATGAACACAGTTTATGACTGATTCATAAGCTATTTTGGGCTTATTTTTCATAAGCTACCCAGGATAGCTTATCAAAACAGCTTATGGCTTTTCACTATAATTTTTCTTCGATTATAAAAGTAGCTTATACAACTTATGTCATAAGCAGTAGATAAGCTTATTATCCAAACAGGGCCTCAGTTTGTTGGGAATTGCGTACTGCGCTCTATAAGATAATATTATATCTGTGTGTGTATTATAAAGTTGTGTAAATATAGTTCGTTGTGAATGTATTATAAATGAATAATGATATATGAACACCCAACAATGTCATTATCCATCCAATATCTCTTATCTCTTTCTATCTCTCTCTTATTGTCACATCATATTATCTATCACATCTATCACTTCTCTTTCTTCTATCTCTTTCTCTCTCTTAGTGTATACACCCCAATGGGTGTCTATGAAATATTATCCATTATAAATAAACAAACAAGAGACTCGAAATCTTTAGGAAACATGCACAAGGAGAACCTTGGATTGATAAATATTTTAGAAAAATGATCTATAAAAAACTAAAAAATAGATGAGTGATATATGTGAACGATAAATGATGTGATAAAATCAAAAAGATCATATAAAAAGGGACTTGGATCCTCTACAGAGGTTGCAGAGAGAGAGATCCTCTCTTTCTATCTCTCTCCACATTTTTCTCTCTCCCATACTTTTTTCTCTCTCTTCCCGCACTCACAACCCCTAGCAGAGGATCCCGGGACTATAAAATGAGAGAGAGGTGCTAAATAGACATTGAAAATTAAGAGTAATTGAAAAATAAACTCAATATTTTATACATGCAAAATAAAACAAACCTGAATGAAAGCGTGAAGATTTTGGAGCAAGAAATCTTGGTAAGCAGAAACAGAATCAAAGCGAACATTCACCCTAGGTGACAAATACGCATTGAACAACATATCATTAGTCCCAACACTGATCACAAACACAGCATTCTGGACAATATCACTAGCCCTTTTCTCCCCAACAGCATTCCTTATCCTCCTCAAAGCCTCCACAAACAAATCAAATTGTGTACCCAAATCCAACACCCTTGTCAATGAAGCCGTGTTGGGGTCCAATCCTGAACCCCCGGAGGCAAAACTAACACCAGTGAGCAAATCATTGTCGGTCACGTGAGGGTCAAGAAAAGCGGGTAAAACATCCTTAATGCCTACAATGTTTGCAAGGTAATCGGTTGATATCTTCCCGTTTGAGAACCTCCCCGTTGGCACGTGCCCCGGGAAGTCACGCCCGTAGGGCACGTGGTCCCCACGGAAGAAGGTGTCTAGCCGGTTGTTGTTGCCCGAGTCCACCGTGGAGTCGCCGAAGGCGAACACCGCGGTGACGTTGATGGAGGCCTTGGCTGAGTTTGGGATCGAGATGAGGAGGAGCAAGAGAAGAGAGAGGAGGAGGAAGGTAGAGGCTGTTATGGAAGCCATGGCTGTATACGATGTTGTTGTTGTTACGTGTTGTTGACTATTGTGTTGTCATATATAGTTTGGGTATGGGGTAGAAAAGACTCCTAGCTAGATAAATATGAGCTTTTACTGGATATGATCGATCGAGTTTGTTTTGGATTCGAACTCGAATAATCAGTTATCAATCAATTATTATATTAGAAAAGTAAGTACTAGTTGTGATACATATATATAATCATCTCTTAGGCGATCGAAGTGCATGAGTTCAATCATTTGCTATCCAAAAATTCAATTCAATTTAAATTTTGAGTTTCACGTTATCTCTGAAATGATGTGAAGTTGTTTCAATTTAAGTTATGTGTTGTCTCTCCGCAGTTAATGCCTAGTTATTTCAATTTAAATTATGTGTTGTCTCTCTACAGTTAATGTGTAGTTATTTCAATTTAAATTATGTGTTGTCTCTCTACGATTTCAATTGAAATTTAACAAATTAAATTAAAATTAAAATATTTTCATATTCTTCTGTTGTTATTTTGAGGACAATATTTGAATTGAAAATTCAAATTGAATTCAATTTAAATATCTATATATTTATCTATACATACTATACTATATTATATATACAAGAGTGTTAGCAATATACTCTATAACGCACTTTTTCTAACAAACTCTTTATGATTGGATGAGATTTATGTGGGATCCATTAAAATTATAGGATTTTGCTCCTCTAAAGTGAGTAAAGTGTAAAGTAATTGATCTTAACCGTTAATGAGAAAATCAAGGGATAATATTCCAACACATCCAGAATTTGTTATACATGTACTTATAATATTCACCATTGATTTTTTCATCAAAGATTGAGATTAATTACTTTACACTCTACTCACTTTAGAGGAGCCAGATACAAAATTATATGGGTCTCATGCCTTATTGGGTGAAGCTATTTCCAAAATAGTGAGACCCAAGTAAAATTTTAACCAATCATAAATATCATAATGGAAAAAACGTATTTGCTTAGCATTTCTGATATAAACACTTATCGAAAGAATTGCAAATATGAATAGCTATAGAAGAAAAGAAACAGTTGGAACCCCAGTGGAAAGTTTAGTGTGTTCAGAGGTTTTCATACACGAAGGGCTAATTAATACAGGTCGGTTTTTGTTTTCAGATCGGTGTTTGAATCTGGGCTGGTCTATTTGAATTCTTACAGATATTGTTGATTTTATTGTTTTGTAAATGAGTTGGAGTATTACTTGTACTCCTTGTTTTGTGTGTGTGTGTGTGTGTCTTTTGATTATAAAAAATGATATAAAAACACTATCAAATTTGTTAGTTGATTTGTTGATTGTTTTCATTTTATCAATTTTGGTGCTTTAATTTCCTGTTTTAAATATTTATAGAACCTAAATACTATTTCTTCTTAAAGTTCAATTCCATTTGGGGGTTAAAGGATGGAGATGCCTCTGGCTCTGGTGGCTTGAATTCCTGTCTAATCTAATGAATTGTTCTTCACTTCCAAATTTATTTAGTAAAAATATTTACGTTTTAATTTAATAAAATTTAAAATATTTTTTAATCTATCAACACACCGTGCAGGAATCTTACTTATCAGTGTGTCTTGACAATAATAATTAATAAACTCTTACCAACACTTAATTCGTACATGCTAATATGAACAAACGGAATTTAGATTCTTTAAACATCTAATTTTTTTGTCAAAAAAAAAATCTAATTTTTTATTTAATGTCAAAATTCATGTGTTTGAAAGATATATTGTTGAGAGTAGTTTCTTAGTCTCTTGATCACACCGGTAAACTGAAGAAAAAATAATCTAGTAATGAAAATGCCTTTCATCATATGAAAATTGCTATATAAATAATCCAATAAGTGTACTACAGAACTAATTAACTGAGCCCTGTCCTTTGGTCCCTATAGATTTTGACCCAAAAAAAATTGCAACAACAAATGAGTACACCATTTTTCATGTATAGAATCCACAAAAATATACACCTTTGCATCTGCAGTAATGTCATGTTATTACACACCCTTCTAATTATAGTGCTCTCAAAGAGAATGATGTGGTTGAGAGCAACACCTATTGAGTAACCGAAGCAATGCATCAGCTTTTCTCCTAGCTCTCAAAGAACCATCAGAAACCAAGCTCTGAAGAGAAGGAATACTCCTTGGATTTGCCAATAGACGCCTTGCCACGACTTCTCCTTCCTCTTTACACAACCCCAGAAGAAGAGTTATTGCATTCTCCTTCCCTTTCACTGACCCAAATCTCAAAAGATCAATAAGAAGTGGAACCAAGGCTCTACTATTCCTTATCTCTTGTAACCCCATAGAGCAACCCAAAAGCACAGAAAGCACTTGAAGTGCTTCATCAGTTATCCCAGCTTTATCATCCATCAACAACTCAACAAGCAAAGGAACTGCACCTGCTCTCACAATGTTCCCCTTGTTTGGATTGTACACTGCAAGGTTGAACAATGCAGTTGCAGCATCTCTTTTCCCAATTGGGGTACCTTCTTTCAAAAGTCCAACCAAAGCAGGTATTGCTTTTGGACTTTTCCCTATTGTTACCTTGCAATCATCTACCATACTCAAGCTGAATATTGTTGCTGCAGCATTTTCCCTTGCCTCCATGGTTTTCCCTGATTCTAGTACTTGTACTATGTTGTCTACTGCTCCTGCTGACATGATCAGAACCTTGTTCTGTTCAAAGATGGAGAGATTGAAAAGTGCTGTCACGGCATGTTCTTGGATTCTTGAGTCCTGTGATCCTAGAAGTGTTATGAGGAATGGAATGGCACCTACCTCAACTATGACCCTTTGGTTTTCCATGCCGGTTTTCGCGAGTAACCGAAGCTCGTATGCGGCTTGCCTTTGGATATCAGGTGAACCAGTTGCCAATTTCCCAACCAGAAACTCTGCTGTCATTTTAACAGCATCTGCAGCTGCTTTGTTTGCTGAGATGTGATCAATTGCATGATCATTCTCTTTTGGGTTCGAGTTCGAGTTCCTCTTTCTGCTGTTGTTGTTTGAACAACTTGTTGGCTCATTCACTGGGACATTGTTTTCATGGCACCATTGCTGAACAAGGCTCTTCAATGCATAGTTTGGTATGAGAGCAGTGTGAATTAGCCTTTGCCCACTTTTGGGGCAAGTGTGGTGGCCAGAGTTTATCCATTGTGCAATTGAAGTTCTATCATAAGTGTGACCAGATGATACAATCACAGGGTCCCTCATTAAGTCAAGTGAAATTGGGCAACGAAATTCATCAGGGATATTAGGTGTCACTGACATAGACATAGACATAGAAGAAGATGAAGAAGAATTATCATGGATTTTGTTATGTAAAAACATAGATAATGGCTTACACTCTTCTCCAATATCTCTATCATTCTCTCCATTTCTGAATACCATGGATTTGGAATAAGAAACAAGAGATATGAGGTTGTTTATATTGGACACAACAATTAGTCCTCCTGTGCCTGCTTGATTCTGAGCTTCACCCTCTAACTTTGATATCTCTCCATCATAATCTGATATGGTTCTCAAACCAATGCTGCTTAGTATTTCCTCCACTTTAACAAAATCAACAAACCCCTTGTTCTTCCTCTTTTGTAAACTGTTGTTGGCCATTAGTTGTAGAAGCTGTTCCCTTCTTTGAACCTCTCTAGGATCAATGAGTAACTCAGCTCTTTTAGCCTGTTTGTGTAGAAGCTCCACTTGCTCCTTTATATCTTGTGTTAGATTGAGCAAACTCAAAGGAAGAATATCAAGAGCCCTTCCCATCTCTTTGACAAGAACATGGAATTGGTTTGAGATGAACTCCAATTGCATGAGACCCCAGAGAGAGCTTCCATCCTTGCACTCTTGGATCAAGACTTTGATTCTTCTAATCACAGAGAAGAGCTCTGTGAAGCATAGGATTGAGGAAGGAGGAAGTGGGGTATCTATTTCTTGAATCTCTTCAAACAAGGAAGAGAGAAGCTTGATCCTCCTTATCATGGATGAGACATTCCTTATGTGTACTAAGGGGAACTTCTCCATTGAGCCAACTTCATTGGATATGTGAATCAATGAGTCTAGTAAAGACCCAGTTGGTAATAACAAGCCTGGGAAGATCATCACCTTTGATCTAATATCATTCATAATTGTGTGTGATTCCAAATTCCTAATTCTTACCTTTTGAGGATGTTCCTGTTCATTCTTATGGTGTTGACAAAATTAGTTAGCTCTATGCAATAAGGAATTGGATTACTCTGAGAGCTTCTGTAAGGCATTTTTTTAATAAGAAAAATATATACTAAAATAACATAAACTAATTCTCATAGTCATAGAGGCAAGCTGTTTTCATAAAATGCATGGTACTTTGACTCTTTCTATTTGTGCAGTTGGTGCTAAAGACAAGAAGAAAAAATATTGAAGGAGAGTTGGGGATCTCTGGTGTGCTGCCATTTGGAGGATTTTCCTGGCTTACTAGATTAATTAGTTTTTTTTATTCAAATATAAATATATCTTTTTTTTAATGAGCCTTGTCAAACATAATTTTCAGCTACTTCTTTACTTGCTGATAGTAATGTCCTCATTTGGAAAATCTCAAGGATTGGTTGATGAGATCTCCAAATGATTTTTATTTTATTTTTTATCAAAGCAACTTGATATTTGATTATTTGTATAGTCCAATATATAGCACCCTCGACCATATGCATAAACAACATTTCATTTTCTTGATTTTTTGTCGTTTCAGGAAAGTTGAGCATTTCTTGTAGATTATATGACTCATGGAATCCTCAAACGGCTAATTCTAAATCATCATCATGCCTTCCCACTACAACTTCTGATATCATATTTGTCGTTTTCTGCAGGAACCCTTGTGGCCTCTATAGAGAATGTTTCAACTTTCATGGTCCAATTCACCGAGAGTTCCTCATTTTTGGACCATATTAGATGTCAAAAGCCACAAAATGTTGATTGATAATATTAGATAGGTTTGGACATACATAACAAATTATTAGAGGTAGAATTCCTTGCAAAGCTAGTAACACTAACAACCATGTCAAAAGATGATGAAAACAACAAATCGGAGCTATTAAATGAAGATCGGATGGCTTAAATTTTGACATCAGCAAATTGAATTCAAAACATAAATTTGGAATACGAATAATTTAATCTTCATCCAACAATTCCAATTTATTGACTACAGTAATTGTGTCATTTTTTTTACTGGACCTAACCCAAATTCCGCTAATGATCAATTTACGGTCACACCAAATAAATTGGCTCTACTAAGCATTTTAACGACATTTTAATTTTGAAAGATTAAAAGGTCTTAACTTTTTAGTAAAATTTGCATGTTTCTGGCTGGTTCCTCAGTAATTAGGACAAACATTTAGTGTCCTTTGGTAGGTCAGTGTATTATTCTTATGCTCATATTCCCTCCGGTCTAAAATATAAGCAACAAAGACACTTTTTTTTGGTCTAAAATATAAGCAACATTCACCAATTTCAAATAAATTAAATACTAATTTTCCAATTATACCATTCATTTAATGCAATATTCATATTTACGAGAGACACCAAAGGAGGTATTTTTGGAAAAAAATTGAAACTAGTGAGTATTAATTAAGATTATCACATTTTCAAGGCATTCTTTGGTCTGTGTGTTTTTGTACTATGGGCCTGTTTGGATTGACTTATGCAGAGCTTATGAACACAGCTTATGACCGATTCATAAGCTGTTTTGAGCTTATTTTTCATAAGCTACCCAGGATAGTTTATCAAAACAGCTTATGACTTATATAAAATAAGTTTCACTATAATTTTTCTTCAATTATAAAAGTAGCTTATACAACTTATGCCATAAGCAGTAGATAAGCTTCTTATCCAAACAGGGCCTATATTGCTTATATTTTAGATCGGAGGTAGTAGCTTGTCACAAACACGGGGAGCTAATGTGCATGGCTATTTAAATATGTTTATGTAGGTGACGAAGGTAGGTAAACATTATTTTAGGCACCAAAAAAAGCACAATTCAGATTCAGCAAGTACCTATTAGAACTTGATAGTCCATTAAGAAATTCAGTAATCACATAAAAATGGGGGTTGTGGTTTTTAGATGAAAGGGGAATTTTGGGTCAACAATATTTTGTTTAGAAAAAAAAAGATGGAGGTGTAAAAGTAAAAGGGGAGGTGTATTTAGCAATTCTCAAAATAGAATATTGATGCAAGCTTTAAGGGGCCGCAAGCCCCCAACCTCATCATGACTTTTTTTATCTACACATACATATTTTTCTATCAACACATATTTCAATGTGGAACTATTAGTTCTGCATGTATATTTTTTTTAAAACATATATGATACAGAATTAATGGTTCCGCACGTTGTAAATCATTGCAGAACTAATAGTTCCGTAAGCAATAATTCAATACGGAACTAATAGTTCTACACCTTGTAATACAACGTGCGGAACTATTAGTTTCACATCATATATGTTTTCAGAAAAAAAATACTTGCAGAACTATTAGTTCCGCAGATATATTTTTTCTCGAAAACATACATTAGTTCCGCATGTTGTAAATCAATGCGGAACTAATGTATGTTTTCGAGAAAAAATATATCTGCGGAACTAATAGTTCTGCATTGAAGTGTGTGTGGATAGAAAAATATGTATGTGTAGATAAAAAATTTCCCTCATCATTATCTTCTTTTGGTCCATAATACCCTTCGCTCTTGGAATTACAGCCAATAGGTTACAATTGACTTGGGCTTGAACCTTTCTTGGGCTTGTTCAATAGATATTTCTTGACCAAAAAAAAGCTGGAGCAAATGCAACGATGTCAATGCCCACTTTCTTTGACCAAAAAAAAATGTCCACTTTTACAGATGACCAAAAACATGCCAACTTTTACAAGTATTTTGACTTTAATTGAATTCTCAATGATTTCCGTTATCTTCATTTATTTTATTTGTTTTCACTTTTCATAATCTATTGTAACTAAAAAGGCAAAAAGAAATTTATCGAACAGAAATAGTAACTTTCGTACGAAACTTTTTATTTTTAAAACCCATAACTGAACTTCTTATAATTTTTAAATTCACTGTATAACGAATTATATGCTCTTAAAGCTTAATAATTCAAACCATGCACAATCTTTTCACTATTGTGTGTCACAGACAGTCACTTTCCAAACCAAAGGAAAACAGACACAATAGTTTGTGCAGGCAATTGATTTGGTAACAAGTCAATCCACTCATCATCCCCATTTTTTCCTCCCTTTTTTCTCTTACTTAAATGAGTGGCATTTCTCAAACAACAAGCTACCCTATATTATTAACGGGTCTGTAACAGTATGGATTATGGTTGACAATTGAATATAAAAATTTGTAGTTATCACAATTGGGTATAAATTAGCTATCAAAATTTCGTAATTAATTTATAGTTAAACAATTATGTTTTTTTCCCAATGTTTTTGTTTTTGGTCATGAAACAATATCCATCGATGAGGGTCTAAGCCCAGGACAATACAACCCGTTCCAGGTGCAGCATGCGCTAAGTCACACATAAAACAATACAGCCAAGACTTGCTACTGGACCACAAAGGAAACGGTCAACCAAGAACCAATACAACAAAGCAATAAAAGCAGCAGATAAGGCTGCACCTAAAACAACGAAAAGGTAGGTGAAAACATAAATAAAACAACAACCAACAACTGTAAACACAGAAACCAATAAAACAAAGACCAAAGAAAGAGAGAGAGGCATCATTCGCCTTCTCCTGAAGCAGCCTGGTAGATTGGATGGCACCTCCCCCAAACCAATTTCCATGGAGATAGCAACTGAACCAGTTATGAGCAACTCCAAAAGACAACCCCCAAGAGAAGAGGCCAGCCACCAAACCACAAGAACCACCACACTAGGAATGAAGACCGCATCCCAAGTGATGACAAGTAGCTCACCAAGATACTTCAACCAGAACCCAAAAAACAATGATGCTGGAAAACAATTTGATCTTCCTCTCTTTCCCTGCAGGTCCGAACCAGCAAGAAACAAACAGCAAACAAAAAGGAACCGAAACAGCCAGGCTAAAACAGCAAAATAACCAGCTAAGGCCAATCAGCAACAATGAGATCTTATAATGAAGGGGGCGTGCTCCACCGCCAATGAAGGGGCAAACTGTTAGTCATGGCAAGGTGAGCCAACTGGTGAGCCATTGCATTTCCCCTTCTTTCCACCCAAGTAAAACCAACCTTTTGAAAATGAGTTTTGTACAAAGAAATATCCTGAATAATGGTCTGAATTTCACCCCATTTATCCTCCCCCCGACATGCATTAATCAGATTGAGGTTATCATTTTCAAAGAGCACCCTTGTAACCCCAAAATTGCTGGCCACTGCCACAACTTCTCTGAGGGCTAACGCCTCGGCCAGTACAGGGGAAGTTGCAGGGAATTTTTTTGTAATACCAAATAAAATATGCCCTTTAAAATCTCTAGCAATCACCCCTGCACAAGCAATATTTGAATGTCTATTAAAACTCGCATCCGTGTTAACCTTAACAACATCCACATTCGGTGGTCTCCATCTAACAGAAGGTTGATTCTGAACAAACTGAACTCTTTCCCTTCTAGGCAACTTTGCTGCATAATCTGCATAGTCTTTTGTAATCAGATTGGCTTGAAAAACCGTGGCCATAGGGTTAGGCCTAGTATGTTCAAACACATAGGAGTTACGATGTTTCCAAATGGACCACAAGGTACATTTACGAATTGGTACACATAGGGTTAGCCTGCTCTTTGGCAACTTGGGCTTCCTTCAATAAACAGTAATTGGTGTGTGTTGGTAACATTTAGAGTGAATAAATAAAACAACAATTATACGAATATAAAATCTACTATTCCCACCGAATCAATGTGTTCTTTACGCTGGAACCCTATTTTTTTGCTCTGCTTGAAGCCGCCGCCGCCGCCTCTCCGTTTTCTTCTCCCGTCAATCCAAAGCTCTTTCTGCGTTCTCAGCCGCCTCCACACCTTAGCTTGCCCCATCCGCCATGCCTCCGCACCTTCGCCATGCCTCATCCACGCTTCTCAGGTGATCCACAAAGTTCCTCCGCGACTGTTTGGTGGGCGCCGCCTCAGCATAGGTACGGACGTGTGTCATCCTTGTTTGGAGACCGTTGACGCCTCCTTCTGTTGCTCGGAGATGGCTCTCTGCGGGTCCTGGGTGGTGTTTTGGGTGTTAGCCTAGGCTGGCTCGTGGTGGGTCTCGGTGGTCCGGCCTTGGTTGGTTGTTTCGGTTTCGTTTTCAGTTGTTTCTGGTTTTTTTGTTTCGTTGGTTCTGTTGTTCTTTGTTGTTGTTGCTGGTTTTTCCCGTTTCCTGTTCCTTCATCCTCTCTTTTGTTCGTTTTCGTTTTGTGCTTTGTGCTGTTTGTTGTTGTTGGTGTCTCTATGTTGTGGTTTTTGGATAAATGATTCAACGCTTTGCTCTCCTCCTCTGTAACCGTTGGTTTCTGTGCAACTTCCTTGGACCTGAAAGAAAAAAAGGAACAAAAGAGGAAAATGTCGACATGTGGGTTGTATTAGTTGAGACAGATGGGTTTGAATCCCCCAAATGGGCCAAACTCATACCTCTCATTGATTTGGTTTGACATGTCGGAGGATGCTCGGTTGTTGTTTAATTGGGTTGTTGCTGTTGTTGTTTGTTGGTTTAGATCCGTATCCTTTTTTCGTATCCTTTTTGTTTTGGTAGTTGTAGTTTTTAGGTGTTTTCTCTTTTGGTTTTTGTTTCGTTATCTTCCTTGTCTGGCATAGGTAAGGTATGTTACAGTAGCGGGTCTTGGTTTATAGTGTTGTAATTTGTGACTCTGCATATACTGTTTTCTTTACTGTAGATGTCGTATGACTAGGTTTTACCCATGCAATGATCTTTCTCTTACTGACAAAAAAAAAGAGTGAATAAATAAAATCGTTTATAAAATTGTAATGCACTATCAATTTAGTCTCTAAAATTATTAATATTTTAAATTAATTTCTAAAATTAAATTTTTTAATTTATATTAGTCTTTTTGAATCAATAGATTTATTCTTTAAAATTGTCTGACAAATACTAATATGATTAATAATTAACAATTTCAGAGACTAAATTAGTAAATAACTTTGTAACATGTCCCTCCTTGGTCATCTCTAATGCTTTGTTTGGATCGACAGACTTAGAAAAGAAAAAAATAAGAAAGAGAGAGATAGATAGAAGAGAAATAAATAACTTCTACCGTTTGGAAATAGAGAGAAATAAGGGGAGAGAGAAGTTTTGTTGGTGGGACCCACCCAAAAACTTTCCTCTCCATAAGAGGCGAGAGATATCTATTGAAGAGCAGAACATTGCAATTTTCCACGTTTACCCTTGCGTTTGGATCTGTGCGCGGCATAACTTTATTTATTTTAATCACTCAGTTTTTTTTTTATATAATTAATCACTCACTTCTCATCACAAGTAAAGTTACCAGCGAACATCCATCTTTGCCAATCACATGATGCTATTATAATTATCACAGCATACTCCTCTGATTTTTAATATAAGTAAAAATACTTAAGTTTATGTTTATTAAAAAAATTAGTTAACTGTAATTAAATTTTTTGATCTCATATAAAAAATTAATAGTCTCTAAATTACTCTTAATGATTGTATAAAAAATTGTTACTTGGAAACAAATTATGCATTAAAAAATAAAATTTAAATTAACTTAAGGGTATTATAGGAATAATGTTATTAAATGAGATAAAAGTGATTATTTTTTTTTATATTTAATAACAAAATATTTTGATATTTTTTGTTTATATTAAAAAACAGAGGGAGTAACGTAATGCCCATAACCGCTCTCCTGCATGAATTGCCCAATTCACTATGATATGAGATCCCTGCAGAAATGGAGATCCTCCTAACACGCACCATCGTTGTCATTTCAGTCTCTCTTCTCTCTTTCTTCCTGATATCTTATTCTGCACATCCAACTACAAGTTAGTGTAGAAAGCAGCATTTTTTCATATTTGCTTGAGTTGAAAACAAAAAACTACAGCAAAAAAAGCAAGTTTTTTGCACAATAATTTATCTTTTTTGTTTCTTGGTTCGTGACAGATCAATTGCCCATAACCACCCTTGTAGAGAGAGAGAATGAAGTATGTTTTCTTATCTTTGTTTCTATTCTTCTGTCATATACTTAAAAATTACGAAGTTTTCAAAAGTTCAAATTAAACTTTCAATCAATCAAAAACTGTGTTTCCTGTTTTTGGTTTTTTGAGGTGATCTTCAAGTTGAGTTTGGAGTTTTTGTGGTTCCTTTCTTGCATGGCTAAATAATTTGTATTACTCCTTATTTTAATTGCATTGAATGTTAGTTGAATTGAGTGCGAGCCTCAAGAAATGATGAGAATGCAACACCACATGAATCAATGCTGAATGTGAATTTGTAGGAATCAAGTTCTGGAGCGCGGATTTGCTTCCAAGTTTGTGTGGCTGACAACATGATACAACATATTCTTATAGTTTGATACCGCAATTTTTCTATACATATCTGTATCTCTGTTTATGAATTTGCACACAATAGTTGTAAAAGAAGTATAGGAAATGTAGAGATAGAAAAGGGTGGGGGGAAGAGAATTGTGATAGGACGTGATGGAAAAAAGAAGAAGATAAAGATAACACAAGGAGACGAAAAAGGATGAAAGAATATATGAATTCATATCATTACGTACATGTCTCCATCCAAGTTAATATTATTTATTTTAGAATTTTTTTTACCAAAGAATCATAAATTCTCATATACTGTTGAGGGAAGCAACTGACAATGAAAATCTGTTTTTCATGTATGGTATTTTAGAAGCTTATAGCTCATTGCAGTAGTGTCTATATTTACACGACTTTAACACTAGCAAGTCCATATGACACACTCTTAACCAATTAAGTTAGTAGTTTTGTCAATTAATAATCAATCAAAATTATTATATTTGGTTTATCTGATTTATTTTATTTTCTTATCAGGAGGAGAACATGGAATTGAAGAGGTAGAAGACTGATTATCAGATTATTATACATGGACTGATTACATGTCACTACCATTTACTCAAAATGTGAGTTTCCAACATTAGCTTTCATTTACAAAATAAGATGCCAATACATTATAAACTTTCCTTTATATGTAAAAAAAATGTATGTAGTGTTTTGTTCATTGATTTGTCTTAATCTCATCTACTTTCTGAAAGGTCATCAATGAAATGGCCAATATAGTCAATGGAAGTTGGAGGAAAGCAGTCAAACACGTACAAATTAAAGGTGAGTTCTTCACAATGACTGTCTTGGCCTTTCAACGACATGCATATATACAAATAAAATACTAATGCAGTCTCACTTTTTCTGCATTTGCCGGGTATCCAATTCCAAAGGATTGGTGTGTTAGTAGCAGTTAGTAACAATTAAAGGGGTAAAATGGGCTTAAAAAATGCTCTACCAAAGGGTGTATTGCCTTTATATATTGTTATAGATTTTGGACATTTATATTTTTTTAACACCTTATATTTTTGTGCTTTATAGTTTACTCATACACTCCATTTGACATTTCTGTGTATAAGAAGAAAAGGAGGACATTTCCTCTCTTCTTTCTGCACACTTCTCTGTATTGTTCCTACTCACACAAATGGAGTAAAGATGAAAAGAGAAACAAGTATAATACGCTTTTCAAATAAAAGTAAGTTTATTCCAGTGTGATTTTGTTGATAAGGAGTGGTAATTATTCTATATTTATTCCTGTTGTATGATTCCTAAAAAATTAAATAAGTTGGTTTTATGTGAGACAAATTTTGCATATTATATATATATATATATATATATATATTTACACTTAAGTACAATATAATATCATTAATATATTATATGAATGTGTATAATTTTATATTTAACCTAAAAAATAAAAAAGCATACCGTGTCCGTCTATCCGCTAGTATTACATAAAATTTATATTTATATTTTAAATTATTATTTATATATATATATATTATTTATATTGTAAATTATTAAATTTTAACTACAAAGGGTGAATTTGTCATTTACTATTTTTATCTATTTCTTTCTACTCATATTTCTTTTCTATTTCTATTCATCCAAACAATACATAGTTTATACTCAATTTCTCTTTTATTTCTCTCTTTCCTGTTTCTTTTGCGATCCAAACAAAGTGTAAGTGCTATGTTTTTCCTTCACTGAAATGAACAAAGCTCAAAGATGCTCTTCCCCCAACCAACTTCTTTGCTCTTTCAAGAAAGTTTGATTCCCAAAAAAGCAAAACCATAATAGAGTGGGGAAGGTACGTTACCACTAACTAGCTTATGACCAAGTCAAGCTAGGTCCAGCATAGTACAGAGTATCAGAAAATATGAATTCTGAACACGCCACTTATGTCCTAAATTAACAAATCAAAATAGAAAAATGAAAATGAAAAATAAATAAAGAGATAGAGAGATGAGGAAGTGGGACTCATTTTCATCTTCATCTCCAATCATTCCTGGGCCGGCCCATTTCGCGGAAGCTATTATCCGTAGTTCCGCCATCCACTCGTTGCGCGTGTGCTTCACCCACCGTTGATCTTGATCCAACGGCTGTTGTGACCCTTTCCCCCACAACCCATTGTCCATTGTTTGTTTTAAGAGAAAACGACGCGCATTAAACCAAGTGGGCTCTTTGGGGTATCATCAGAAGTTGGAATTGGATGGAGGGTGCATGCATTGGCATTATCATCATCCATCCCTTTCCCAACTCTACCACCACACCCAAAGCCCTTTGCGGTTGAGGTGACATTTATCTTCCCCTTTTGATGCTGCCCCCACTCCCACCCCTAATCACAAAAGTTACCTTCGTTTATCTCCATTTTTTTGTTTACTTTTTCTATTTGAATTAATAATTATAAGAATACTAAATTATATAACAATGAGGTTAAGTATAAGTGGTTAATATGTTTTTTCTAAAGACTAAATTCAGCTAGTATCTAAGTTTGATATCTAGTGACAAAATAATCTGTAGCCAAATTTTACTTCTTAACTGAACACAAATTAATTTAGATACCTCTTTTTTCCAGAGATACTATCTGTGTAAACCAACAGAATACTAAATGGTCAAATTAAAATTTTGTCATTTTTACTTCTTTTTTTTACAAGATCTTAAAAATGAGAAACAGAATTTTTTAAAAAATAATTTGTGTATTTATTAGTAAAATATGTCGGCTGAGACGGGACTTGGGTTGTGTATTTATTAGTAAATATATGTCGGCTGAGAATTGACCACAAAGGAATTAAAAGAATACAAGGCAGACTATGTTATTTTTTCTTAAAATCTTAAGATGATAAAATAAAATAAAATAATGAGATGTTTTTATAACTATTAGTAAAAGTACGTTGATTAGAAAATAGATTAGTCCCAGTCGGCCCTTTTCGTAATTTTTTTTTTGAAATACCGTAGATATAAACAAAAAATGTTGATTAAAACAGGCAAACCAAAATACCATCTAAGACATTGTTCTTGTTCTCTTTTCATTCAGATTTTTTTTTCATTGTTTTTTTCTCAAGTTTTTAACAGATGTATTCATACAAATGTTTTTTAACAATATATTTGTGCACTTGTTAAAAATTTAAGTGTAAATAATAAGGCCCCGATTCAATTAATGAAGTAATTGCAGTATAAGTGAAAAAACTAATAAATTTAATAATTAAAATTTATGTCAAAAGATAGTGTGAGAACCCCTATAAATTTTAATCAATGGTTTAATCAAGTGATGCAAGTCCCTCCAAAATCTGGCTATCGGACACAATGAAATAGTAGATTCTATAGCGTGGCAGGAGATCCTTACATTTGCATCCCCGCAGTAATATACTAATATTGAATGATAGAAAGTCGTTATATGACATTTACTACCAACTTGAATCTTTGTATATGACAATTCTTCGTACAGTTTAAAGCCTTTAATATTTATCAACAAGTGGTCGGTCCGAGTGGTGATGAGTTTGTATTTCTTAAGCAAGTAGTCAGAGATTCACTTTTATGTATGCAGAAAATCAGGGGAGGGAACAACTTACCTTTGTGTGCCTTCAAATCTCTGATTAATTTCGGTGAACAATCGGAGATACTTAATACAGTGATATGCATATAAAAATGGAAAATGAAAAGCCTTGAATATTTTAATCATTCATTAATGTGAGCATCATTTTTGGTGTCTCCAAAGGATCAAACATCAAATCTTTACTATATCACTTTGACTCGTACTACATTTTTATCTACGGATTTCTTGATCTAGTAATAAAGTCATGTCTGCCTGTTTAGTGCTTACTAAGAATGGAAATCAATCACTTCATAACGAGCATCTGACTTTGCCAATATGCTTAAAACCTTCAAGTGACTGATGAAAGATAAAATAATCTTTTATATTAAAGGTCGATGATTAAAGTTGCATAATTAAAACGTCTTAAGAGCACTATTTCAAAACAATTCAACACAAACCTGAATCTGATATTACCTTTTAAAAATTTGAATCAAGAAGTGAAAGTTTAGAATAATCTTTTTCATCTTTCACCAACAATTCTTAAAGAAGGGATTTTAATGTATGCATAGTGTATAATTTAATTCACACACACACACACACACACACACCTTCATACATAAACTGACAAGAGTATTTGTGATATTTTTTTGATAAATATTAAAAATAACACACCCCACAACCACATTTTTTATTTATTCTTTTGGAAATAAAATGGAAAACTCATGTCAGGTTATTTATGTTTTTCTATTAGATATTTAACTTAATGTGGTTAAATTTGACATGCATAATTCATTTGGTTCCTTCCCGTATATGGTTCCTAGTTTCACCTTAAATTTCCAGTTGCAGTTGTTAGAAAGCAACTAGCAGAATTGAAAGGGGGGAAAAATAACAACCGAAAAAGCGAAATATCCAATGATAGTAAGCGTAAAAAACATCTCAATGGCTTTGTTTTTGGCTCCACTATGCTGTACTGAAGATTCCAACTACATATGTAAAGTACTCAATTTGATCTCATTGGTAGGTTTCCCTCTTGTGACCATATATACCCTCCCTCTGTCAAAGGGATAATTTTACTTTTATCGATCAGAATATTTCTTTTCTTCAATCAATCAAAAATATCCCCTTCTTTATTCATGAACTATCATGTCTAACTTGAAAACAACCAATACATATTGTCCACATGAATCAATTATTTGGACCTACTTTTGCACTCCCAATATGAATGAATCATACAAAATTACAAATGAGAAAAAAATATATACAAATATATATATAACTAGCCATAGAAAAACAAATTAAAAAAATTGCAGTAAAAAGACAGCATTGGCCCATGCAGGTCCCAAACCTGCGACTTTCACCTGAGCTAATAGGCCAGGATATGTGGTTGCCCTTAAATAGAGATTCAGCAAAATATACCTATAGAGAGAAACCATATATTTATCATTATCATCATCAGGTATAGGAAAGTGGTATATGTGAGTGAAATTAAGCCATGAAGGGTTATGAACCAAGGTCAAGTTCATCTTGTGCAGCCTGCAAGTTCTTGAAGAGAAGGTGCATACCCAATTGCATATTCGCGCCTTACTTTCGCTCCGATGAGTGCAAGAAATTCGCCAAGGTGCACAAGGTGTTTGGGGCCAGCAATGTGAGCAAGATCCTGATTGAAGTACCAGAGGAGCAGAGAGAGGATACAGTGAATTCACTGGCTTATGAGGCAGAGGCAAGGCTTAGAGACCCGGTTTATGGTTGCATAGGTGCTATATCACTTTTGCAAAGGAAGATGGTGGAGCTTCAACATGACCTTGCCATTGCTAAGGATCGTCTTGCTCGTGCTGCCGCTGTTGCTGCCGCTTCTTCTTCTTTCAGCAGTACTGATGTCTTGAGTGGTGCAAATGTTAGCTTGCCACCTTTCCCTGAGTTCTTCAGTACTTGCAGTGACTTCAATGATAACTTCAGCAGCCACAGCTCTTCATCTCAAATATCATTGGGCCGACATGAAACTCTGGATGATTTCATTCAAATCCCATATATCTTTTGATGTGGTTATGTTATCATCACTTCCCCCCACGCCCCTTCTCTTTTGTTGTAATTGTTCTGAATTCTGGTGATCATTCAAAAGCAGTGCTTATGTTGTATATGCTAATAAATAAGAACTCTATATGAATGAATTGGTCTTTAGTTGAAAAACTTTCAATTTCATATTTCCTATATGCTATTGTAGGAGCTAGGAACTGCTGGAAAATGATTTTTTTTTCACTCACAGTATACCAGGGAAAGGGCTTTTGAACTAATCTATGTTCACTCGGGAGTTAAGTAAAACCTGAATACGGGTTGTTCTATCAGCAGGGAATCAAGGATGAAGGATCGAACTTGGATACCAACCGAGCCCGTCTCTTTAGATGAAACACATTAACCACTTGCGTCCAACCTCCTGGTTAGAAAATGATTGTTTTGATGGCTTTTTTTTTTCAGTTTCACCTTTGTAATGTGACCATGAAATTCTGCTTCTAAAGGCATGTTTTTTATCAGTCTCTTTTCTCCAAATCCTGGTGATCTATCTCCCAGTTCGTACCACTGTTGTTTGTTTGGTTAGTAAAGACACTATCATCAGGCAAAAAAAGGGTCCTTGTTGTGAACTCAGATCACCCATTTGTGATGTGTAGACAATAGACCAAAGCAACCTGAGAATTAACTGTTATTGCCTACGTATGTGAGACACCATTTAGTATACAGACAGCAACACTTGTAGTTTGAATCCTTGCTCGTCTTTGAACAATTTCTGCCAATGGAAGTGGGTCTCTAACCGTACTGTTTTATTGAAGCATGGAACACACCCATTGTGATATTCAGAGTCACGAACCCCACAAATGGTCCTTAAGCTATACCGTATCATGGGAATCCAAAGACTAATGCCAAGACCATAGCAGCTTCTTTGCCGTATATAGCTCATCGATTCCAACAAGCCATGGCCCAGAAGAAAACACCTGCCATTCAAGCTACAGTAATCATATCTTACACCCCATGTTGTTGTGTTACATTCTTTCAAACATACAGCAAGTACCGTTCATGAATTTACCTTACTGATTGATTTCATACTTTATTAGGCTTTTGGTTTAATAAGACACTAGAATACATTAACAAGACTAGGAGTAGATTTTGTTTCTCAATTTTTTCCTAACACCTAAATCCTTATATGGACTTTATTGTAAGTCAGAAGCTAATTCAAACAAGCCTGTCTAAATCGTCTGATTGTATGATTGAAAAGAGTATAGACCTAAGTCTGTTTGTGTGAATCCTACACTGATCATAAACCAGAAAAAGTACAAAGTGCTGAAAACAAACAAACAGAACTCAAAAAAGATAGAACAATGGTTATGTTGTAGAGACACATTAGCTTCAAATACTTTGAATTGAAACTACAAACTCAGGGAAGACAATCTTCACAGAGCCATATACAATTTTTGGTTTTCACGGAGTAAAGATGTTCAAACTACACCATACTTCCATGCGTAAACTTCATCAAATTTCATATTACACCTTCCCTGTTTCAAGATAAGCATAATTCTTATGAAATAGAAATGTGAAAGCACAACAATTTTACCAATGTCTTACATGACACACACACACACACACATGAAGGATGGTTGGTTGTCCCAGTCCCATAAGGAAAGCAGGAAGAATCACTTTAAGAGATAGCAGGTTATTTAAGACTTAAGAATTAAGACTAGCTACCTTATAGCTTTTATGTTACATAAAGCGTCTGAAATGTTGATTACATAGGCTAGCCAATATGGAGGCAATAGAAGTTTATCCTAATGGGAATTCCAACTCTGATTCATAGCTAGCTTATGTCTGGCAAAGTCAGAATGAGATGCACTCACTCATGGTTAAGCCAAAACAAAAGATGGTATTCTTGGAGGTCTATTTTTTTACCCAAACTCATGGTTGTTAGTATATAAATGTTTCAGGAAAAAGATACATGAGTAAAGCCAATCTATTGCACCATATATAGGATTCAGCTTGGAGTTGGAAGATATAACTAACAAGGCCTAAAGAACACAATCAGAAAGCCTATCAGAAAGGATCAGTCAAAGCCTGACCAATAGGTAATTTTTCCTTCAAACAAAAGAAACTCAGCTAAATTTTAGAGAGATGAATAAAAAAAGGAAGAAAATAAGGGCAGAGAACTATGCAGGATTGTGATATCAAGAATATCACCATTATTTATTCAAATAGATGACTTCTATTAACTGAAGGAGAGCTTTGGCGTAACAGTTGGAATTGCTACTTTGTGACTAAAAAGTCATAGGTTCGAGTTGCGAAATCAACCTCTTGTGAAGCTGCCTATAATATATCCATAATAGGTTCGACCTTTGAATAAAGATTAAAAATACCCCTGAAATTCCAAACAGTATATGGATGAAAGTTGAAGAATTGCTGAAGATTCAAAGGAATTGGTATCAGAATCATGATGAATTGAAGATAAGGACCGTCTCAAAGATGTTCAAGGAATTTGTTCAATGTTTAAGTCTTATGTGATGTCAGCTCATGAGTCAGTCATAAGCTATTTTCATAGGCTCTCTCGAACACTCTCACAAGTGTTTATGTCAGTAGATAAGTCTAAATAAGCTATGCATAAATCAATCCAAACACATTCTAACTTGGCATGTTCTCTCTCTCTTCAAATCTACAAACAATGCAATACTTACTCTTTGGCACACACTCACCATGTTCTAAATATACTTCCAGAACATAAGCCCTTCATAAAACCTGAATATATATATATATATATATATATATATATATATATATATATATACACCAACTAAAACCAAGTCAACCTTTCTCATATTTGAAATTTACAACGCAATGCCAATTAATTAATTTCATTGAACACAAAAACAAAGAGCTTCTTTTATTACATTCACAAGTGTATAATATCCAGAGAGCTCGTTCATTCAAAATGTCAAGCTTAGGAGAAGTAAGAAGATTACTACTAGAAGCAGTTGGACATAACTTACGCCGTTTACCCCAATGCTTCTTATTAGCGTTAGCCGTTAGCTTTCCTTCTCCATAATTAAACTACAAAGCGCATGCTTTGGTTGCTTCCTAAGTGATACACAGTTCCAATTATTTCAGATGCCTATATATTTTCACCTACAAATGTTAACAAACAAACCATATCTTTGTAATCTAGTAAAATTTCTAAAAATAAAGAAGACCGTTATTATAGAAATAATAATATACATACTTCATGAAGGAAGGAAAAATAACCCAAGGTGTTGCCATACTAGGGGAGCTTCATTCTTTGGACATACATGAACATATTCATCCTTCATGATCCACCCTAACGTGTGTGCTCCACGGCTCCACCGTTACCTTCCCAATTAACATTACGAAACTTTCAGCAGAAGGCGTCAACACGAGTCAAATAATTTGATTTGGGCCAAGTTTCTTACGGGCTTGTTTGCAATGGCAAGTGGGGTGGACCAACCTTTAACTATGATCTTTTGTAGGTAAACCATATTATTGGTGCGAAGTATCTATCGATTTTGCCGATGACTAATGGGTCTCTCCTCCCAATCACGTTTTTTCTATCTACAAAACTCGAACCCGAGACTTTACTTAAGGGATCCGAGTCCATTGTCACTCAGACCAACGCAATGTTGGTCCTCTAACTATGATCTGACAAAAAAAAAAAACTCCAAGTCTGAATTTATTTAGTCTAATTATAATTACTACTTTTGATTTTTAAGTTTATCTTTTTCTATATAATAAATTTGATCATTCAACTAGTAGTTTGAACCCGGGGCTTACTACTTGTTATTTTTTAGAGATTTAAATAGTTATATGAAATTTGGTCAAAAAAAGTTATAGAAATGAATATATTGCATCAATTTTAAAATATAAATATATTGCATTGATTTTAAAATAACTTATTGTCAAAATATTTATGTATGCAAATTTATAATTGTTTGATTTTGGTTCATAAATTTTTTAGATGATGCAAATTTGGTTTAATTCCAATAGTTAACAGAGATGTTGACATAACCGCTGTCATGATTGTGTGTAAATTTTTGATCCCCTAATTTAGTGATTGCACAATTTTGATCTGTTCATCTTTCAAATGTTGCCTTTCACTATGATAACTAGAGGTCGTGCTATTTGTTTGTTTATCACCAGTACTGCTCGTGGTCCACCATGTGAGATACGCCATGTTGGGCATGTCATTTTGCAAAAATGCAAACTTTATATACCAAACAAAGATTCTTATTCTTGAGAGATGAACTACTCATTGCACTGCCTAGTTGTGTTAGAAACAGAAAATTTTTGCACATTATTAACCCAGCACAGACATGTAGTAATATTTCGTACATCACGTTATGAACCTAATTAAGAGACGTCACAGGAGAAGTTGCAACGTAGGAAAAACAAAATACTAGTATTTGTTATTTTTCAATACTTTCCTTGAAGAAGAAAAAAACATTTTTTTTTCAGTACTGTGTCCTTTAATTCCGATTGAACTATTTGTTTACTTGTACCACGAGAGAGCTTTTTCTTTTTTTTTTGTTCGAAGTACCACGAGAGAGCTTAATCTTCATTTTTGTATCATGCGTTACTTCTTCATTTAAAAAAGGAATATGCTGAATGGCGCGAGAAGATATCAGCACGAACAGTAACCGTTCACGCCAGAATCCAGTCGGAGGTCGACCCTAGAAACAGTCTCTGGCCACCAACAAGTTTTTGGAACATGCCTCTCTAGAGTTGGGGTCATTCTCTGTTTAAATTAATTGTTTGGGTTTGATTGATGAGCGAAATTGAGAGAAGGGAATCCCGAGGCGCAATCTTAGGGATTTGGCTGGATGCGTCTCGGCGGGGTCCACCAAGTCGGTATCAAGATACTCGTCGGCCGTGGGTTAACTCGGCGAGGGTCCACCAGGTCAGTATCAAGATACACATCGGTTGTGGGTTAACTCAGCTAGGGATGGCAAAAAAAAAACTCGTACCCGCGGGTATCCGCGGATAAAATCCGTTGCGGGTACGGGGCGGGTACCTTAACGGGTACTCGGGGGTGAATTAAATGGGTATTTGAGGTACCCGCCAATGAATGGGGATGGGGACGGTACCCATACCCGCGAGTACCCGTAATCGTTAGTAAAATTACAAAAAAAACTTTTTATTTATATACATACCTAAAAGTCTAAAACACTAATGCACAATTTGATAATTATTAGAGTGTGATGTCTTGCTTTTTTTTAATATTAAACAAAGTGACTCCAAAATATATATTATTGTTGTGCCATATATTAATTCTCACACTCATATTTTTCATTTTGTAGCTTTATTTGTTTTTATTTAATTGAACAATTATTGATATAACAATAGAGTTAAAATTATAATGATTGATATAATTTAGTGTTATTAATATGATGTTCATTATGACAAATATTGTGTGAAAAAAATTTCTTTTAATAGAATTTTTTAATATTCATGGATACCCACAGATTTCACGGGTACCCACTAAAACCTAGATAATGGGTATCCGCGTGGGTATGGAACGGGTACAGATAGCGGGTATATCAAGCGAGACGGATAGCGGGTAGCTACTACCCATACCCGCCCTGCCCCATTTACATCCCTAAACTTAGCTGGGTTTACCTCGACAAGAGTCCACCAGGTCGGCCATAAGGAGGCATCTCCGTAGCTGATTGGTTTGACTAAATCCCTCTAATCATACTAGATCGTATCCTACTTGGCCAAAGAGTGCAGTAACGAAAGAATCCAACTCTTGAATTTTAAAACTAGCCCACCTATGTATGGTTATAAATAAATTACCATGTGTTTTCATTTCAAACTATCAAAAAATAACACAACAGCGTCGTGCGGTTCTTAGTCGCTCCATATAGCAATGTTGTTTAAAAAAAACTTAAATCTCTGTTTGGAAGAGATTTTTCTCAACATAACAGTGATAAATCACGTCTCCCAATGGACTTTTACTGAAAGCTGCTATTGGGCTCCTTTTTCTCAACGTCTGTTTGCGTTCTGCAAAATCTAATACAAACACACACTTAGTTACATATTGAACTTACATACATACTCCATGTATTTTGATCCATTTTATTTCTCTTAATATCAATCAATGTGAGATTTTTAAATTTTCCAAGAGGTGCAGCACCTAAACTTGTCAAATGAATTTTAAGATGGTTGAAATTAAATTACTGATTTATCGTGATATCTTAAAATTTAGAAGAGAAAAAAAATTAAAAAATAAACTATTACTCTACTAGTATTAGTATACTAGCCTAGCAACATGAACATAGTAAGCTTCTAGCCTTCTGCGGAGTGACAGTGTGGAGACGAAGTAAGATTTCCCTCTCGCACAGTCGCAAGTCACTCACACGTGCGACCCTCGCATAAAAAACTCGTAATTGTCAACGGCAGGTGTGGGGACAGCAACCATGACCTTCACACCCCCACTGTCACCTCTCACCGGCAGAAACAAACAGTACCTATCACAGCACACGGGTCCCACGTGAACGGGCTTTCCCATCCCCACGTCAACCCTCTCCAGGCCCAGCCTTGACCACTGCGACACTATCAGAACCCCAACCGAGTCAGGACTCGCCCTCCGTTCCGACGACACCAGCTCAGTCACGCCCCTCACGTGCTCGTTCCCAACCCTCTCCTTCGCCTCCCTCACCAAACCCGACCCGTACCCGACCCCTCTCTCCTCCAACTCCCTCGCACTTGTCTCCGCACACCCCAAAACGAACGCGTTCCCGTAATACCCCTCGGGTAAACCCGGTTTGACCCGGTTCCGTACGTTCACGCTGAACAACAGCTTCAGCGTTTGGTTCGGCGGAAACCCCAGCGCCCTCGCCCAGCTCCTCCACACGTGAGCTGCGAGCACCTCGAACGACGTGTAGTTCGATGACTCGTGACCTGGTTGGCTTGTGAATCGGGCGAGTCTCTTGAGCTCGCCGAGTCGCCTCTTGTCGAAGACAAGCGAGGTTGGCTTAAGCCCGCTGGTGACTCGGTTCATGAAGCCACACAGGTCAGGGACCCGGTTGAACTCGGGGTGACTCGCCGGGTTAACCCGCGCGTGCTTGAACTTCCCGTGTGGCGGGTTCAGAAGGTGACGGTCCCAAACGGGTTTTGGTACTAACCCAGTGAGTTTCCCGGAAGCTAACTCGGCGAAGTAGTTGAGAAACTCACCGCTCCCGATTCCGTCGCAGATGCAATGGTTTATCCCGACGGCGATCGCGGCGGCTCCGTCGGCGAGCCACGTCAGCTGAACAACCAGCGGAGGCGATCCCTTGAGAACATCTGCCACGTGGAGGGAAAGTAGCTTCCTCCAGTGTGTAACCGTTTTGGGTGCTTTCATCACGAAGTCGTTGGCGTTGTAACGGTCGGAGAAGGCCTCGATGAAAACCGCACCCTGGGCCCCACACACAACTTCAAGGCAGGCGCCATCAGTGAGTCTGGGCCTGACCCTTCCAGCGAATGGGTAATAGGGAACAAGTGCTTTGGCTAATGCGGATTTGAGACGAGCCGTGGTTGCAACCTGGTCCAAACCGGTTCGAGCCTCGTAGACGAAGAGGTACTCTATGGTGAAACGAAGGAAGAGTTGTGAGTCGAGTGCTGATAGAGAAAGGACACAGGATGGGGTGGGGTCACAAGGAGTAACCACCATTGCTTCTTTTACACGCACCGAAGTTCCCATGTTTGGGTTCACTAGGAATTTTTTAAAATTCAAAGAGGAGAAACTTTTGCGACTTGGGATTCTGGAGGAGAAGATAAACGAGCTTTCGGATGGTGTTGGTTTGGTTGGGGTGCATGCACTTTACAGAGGCCTAAGAACAAACAGGTTGCGTGCAAGTTGGACTGCAAGTGAAAGCTAGAAAGGGAGGGTATTTGTAACAACATTTATTCTCTCTTCTTTTTTAAGAAAAAAAATATAGCCACCCCAATCTCAATTTGATACCTAAAGAGACAAGATTAGAAGAGAAACGAATGATAAATATGATTGATGAGTAATGTATCACGAAGAGAATAAATGTTGGATAGGTGTTGGAAATTGAGAGTTGTTTAAAAGTTAAAACACCTTTTTTATTGTATAATAATTCATCACATTTTTTTTTATTTTCCCTTTAGAAAAACTTCATCCTTTATACCAAAAATTCACATTATTGTAAAAAAAAAAGGGAAATATGTGGTAAAAATATGATTATTTTTTATTAAAAGAGTGTTTTAATAAAATACAAAATACAAGGAAAATGAAAATGAAAATATTCATTAATCAATAAGGTATAAGAAATAGTCTCACAAGATTATTTATAATAAAAAGGTATAATTTGCATGTATAACTTTTGGTTTAAATATGTTTTTGTCCTTATATATATTTGACTAAAGTTTATTTTTAGTCTCTCGGATTTTAAGAGCATTTTTTTTAGTCTTTAATTTTATGAAAATATGCATATTTAGTCCCTGATCGGACTTCGTTAAGTTTATAATTGTTTACGTGACAAAAAACATTAGACGTAAACACTTGTCGTGTGTCTTGTAACATCCCGGCTGCTTTTCGGATTGACAGAAGGTCACCCATCACGAAATTACTCCAAGTCAAGCACGCTTAACTGTGGAGTTTTTAAGTGATAGGCTACTGAAAAGAAGATGCATCTTGTTGGTACGAGTAGTACCGATCAATTCTATTAAGCTTTCATCAACTGTACAGTCCCATACCTGCACAGTCTCAAAATTTCTCTCATTCGGGTATGATTTCGGTTCACTCATGTACCCCTTCGCCTAGAAGCTTGCCAGGAGCCGCTCCTTGTCCGTGCCTCTTTGCACCGGCAATCACTCCCCGCCCTCGTCGGCCTCAGGGTGTCACATGTCTCACTTATCCTAATTGGCATCTTAAGTGGGTTCAACGTCAAAAAGAAAAACAAGGAAGGGAGTGGGGTGGAGCGATCTGGACCATTGAACCCACTTAGAGCATCTCCAATGGAGTGCTTAATAAGCATTTCACCAAATAAACACCAATACTTATTAGGAACTATACATTGGAGAGCATTTTTGTTGGGGTGCTTATTAAGCATAGGTGCTTAGTTAAACATTACTCCTAAACACTCCTTTCATTAAATGCATGGTGGGTCATACCTTACTTTATGGATAAAAAATTAAATAAAAAAAATAAAAAAATGCTTTTAAATAAAAAAAAGTGTTGTGAAATGAAAAAAAAACTATAAAACAGAATTATAAATGGTAAAAGATTATTACAGTTAATTTTTTTTTTGTTACAGTTGCATGCAGATTACTGTTAATTTATTACCATTAAAATAGTCATTAGAATGTGTATGAATCCAAGCTGGAGTAGAAAACTTAACGTTAATTTTTTTAAAACATGAATAAGAACATGTATATAAATATCTCTAAAAATATAGTAATAGTAAAATTATTTTTCTTGACGGAAATAAAAGTAATTTTATTAATAAAAAATATTTTGCATAAAAAATAGTAAAAGTAATTATAACTTAATACATAAATTATTGATGAAATGTAATTATGAGAAATTATTGGTAGGATCCATTTAAAAATTTTTAATTTGAGAGATGTTGGGTTGGAGAGGTAAAATGTTTATGAGGTGTTTAAGTTCAAAAAGATAATAATGGGTGATGTGTACTAGTGAGACCCACTTAAGTATCCCAAAATGAGGTGCTCTATTGTGGATGCTCCCAGGATGCTAATTAGGATAAATAATACACATAGCAAGTACTTATGTGTAACGTTATGTAAGCAATTATAAACTTAATAGGGTCTAGTCAGGAACTAAATATGACATATTTTTATAAAATTGAGGAGTAAAAAAATTCTTTTAAAATTTGATGAAATGAACTTTAATCTAATATAAAGAAACTTTTTAAAAATTTGAGGAGGAGGCCATGCCTGTCTTTCTAAGTTCGTGTTTTTTTTTTTAACTGTCGTAATGACATTTGATCAGTTGTCAATCATCACTTGGTCCTTGATAAAAAAAATAAAATCATCACTTGGTCTAAATCCGTATTTCGTTGTGTAGATAGGTTTTTTTTTTCTCCAGCACTATTTATTTTTTTATTTACTAAATTAATATTTTTTTTATGTATTAAAGTAACACTCTTTTGAATAAAATATTTATTTAATTTTTTTAATGTATTAAATATTAATAATTGGTTATTAATTACGTTAATATTTAATTGTTAAATATTTATTAACTCAAGTTGTTAATTACATTAAATATTTAATTGTTAAATATTTAATGTCTCAGTGTCTCTTGTAACAGAAAAAGAGTGTGGTGGTACTTCGATCAGTGTGCAGAGACAGAGACATTGATGTTTTTGTCTCTTGTGACAGAAAAAGAGTGGAAGGGGGTGCTTCGATCAGTGTGCGAAGACAGAGACATTGATGTCTTTGTCTTTGTCTTTTAAACTGACTATTAATATTGTATTTGTATTTTTAAATTTTAATTAGTTGACAAATCGGGTTAATAAATATTTAACAATTAAATATTAATATATTAACAACTTAATCACAATCTTAAACCAACTATTAATATTTAATTCATATTAAAAAAGAATTAAATGAATATTTTATTCAAAAGAGTACTACTTTGGTACATAAAAAAAATGCTAATTTGGTAAATAAAAAATTAAATAGTGCTAGAGAAAAAAAAACCGTGTAAATATGCATCAATAACATAATAAATAAAATAAATTTTACTGTGTGACTCAACTTTTTACGCTGTATTATTCTGCCTGGGTTATCGGTCATCTTGCATGAAATGCACACCATTATATGTGTGTGTCTCTAATTGTGAAAGAATGGTGCCAAGATTGTCCGGACCAATCGCTTTACCGAAGAAAATGAATATCAAACAACAAATATAGTAGAACAGCTGTGGTGACTGGTGAGTGGGTGACTTTGCCTTTTTGTCTGTCGGGTTGGGGTGATGGCTAATTGGCTACCACAATCTCAGTATCCACGCCAAACTAATTAGTCTTCGAAATTTTGTTTACCACTTCATTTTTGTAGTGTTTATACTTGATTATTTGTCCGTTAAATCAACCAAAATATGGTATAAAATTCGTTAAAAAGTTTAGGTCATTACATATACAGAAGCTGCTGTTACATCCCATTTGCTACAAACAAAAAGGGTTGTCTTACATGAATTTTTTTTCAAAAAAAAAAAAACATAATCATCAACTTGGGTATCGGGTCCGTGTGTAAAGCAATGAGCTCAAAAATTTACATTATCCTTTTATATACGAGGAGTAATAAATGTTACACAGCTAATAATTTTTTACTTGATAATCATATTATAAAATTTATTATTAGATTAAAAGTTATTATCATATAAATTATTTTTACAAAATTTTACATCAATTTAAAATTATTTAATGTTTCATTGAGATAAGTTAAGATTCATATATTCTAAAAGTTGTTAATTTTGACTTATCTCAATAGCATATCAAATGATTTTAGATTAATGTAAAATTTTATAGAAATAATTTGTGGTACTAACTTTTATTCCAATAGTAAATTTTAGAATATAATTATTCGGTTAAAAGTTATTAATAGTATAATATTGTCCAAGTATTACACCAGTGTAATTTAATTCCACTTGCAGATGAGGTGTTGCCACTTAGCAGTTAGGCCTGGATAAAGGTTGAAGAGATATGAAAGCATTGCCCAAACATACATACACAAAATCTACTAAAACTTAAACTCAAGATTATGTGCCGCCTCTCTCTCTCAAACTTCCTTATACTCCTCTCTTCCTTCTTCCTCATACACCGGAGGAGGAAGTTTTGGGCCGTTTTTTGGTATGAAATCACCCTTCTACTTTATTTTTTCTCTCCTTTTATCTAAATAATTAGTTTTTTTCCACACAGATCTGGTTTTCTTTTGTGTTTTTCCGTGTTTTCGTCGTCTGCGTGCGGCGGTGTTTTGATCGTCGTCTTGGTGCGGTGTCGTTTGGTTTCCCGTTTTATTGCGGTGTTCATTTGGTTTAGATTGACAGATCAGCTTCGATCCATTACAGACTCAATCAAGACTTGGGCGTCAACGTTACAGATCTGGAGGCATGAGTACTCCGGTCACTTTGATTTTGTCATATTTGTAGGCATTTTGCCGTGTTATCACTAGTGCAAAATAGGGAATATAATTTACCTTTCAAATCGCTTATTAGCAGATCCGATTTAAAAACTAGATGTGGTGGCAATTTTGTAAATAACGATAGATTTCTTAAATCGGTTGTATGAAAAACCGATTTAAAATGTGTTTTTTTACAACACTTTTTTAAAACAGTTAAATGTTACTCGATTTAAAAAAGTTACTTTTTAAATCGGTTATTAGGAGAACCGATTTAAAAATTGCTTTTTAAATCGATTATTTATATAACCGATTTAAAAAGTGGACCTGGAAATTTGAAACCCGCGTGTCGTGCTCTTACTCTCACTCTTGTCTCTCACCCTCGCGCTCTCTCTCACTGAACTCTCACTCCCGAAACCCTCTCTCTCGTCTCTCACTGAACTCTCGCCTCTCACTCACTCTCGTCTCTCAGCTCTCACTCTCGTCTCTCACTCACTTTTGTCTCTCAGCTCTTCTCCGCCGTGAGCTCTTCTTCGTTATCCGAGCAGCACCGCGAGCAGCACCGCGTGACAGCACTGCGTGCAGCGCCCTCAACGCTGACGGTGGCGTCGTCGCCGCCACAACGTTCTTGCCGCAGAAGAACAACCACCAGCTTGGAACGGTGCCTCAGCTTCTCGCCGGTGGCATCGCTGGTGCTTTCAGTAAAACCTGCACCGCACCCCTTGCACGCCTCACCATTCTTTTTCAGGTTTCTTTCTTTCTTTCTTTTTCCTAAAAAGATTTTTTTTATTATTTATTTATTTATTTTGTGAATTTGTTTAGACTTTCGTTTGAGCATAATGGGATGGACAAGGATTTTGGTTTCTGGGTTTAGATTTTAGTAAAGTTAATTGTTAATTATTGTTATTATTTATTACTGAGCTGTTGTTTGGTACAAAGTAATTGGTATGAAGAGGGATGAATGAATGGCTTTTGAATTAATCAGGCTTTGGGTAACAATACATGACTGGATAGTAATCAATGAAAGGAGTAGATCAAGGTTTTTAATTGCAAGGTTGCCCTTACGGTGCATTGATTCTCTGTTTTTAGTTTGTGGTTTTCCCCCTTTTTGCGGGTTTGGAGTTTGTGAAGAAGAAAAGAAAATTGCTAGATCCTTTGAACTGTGAATTGGTGAATTTTTGCCTGTTGTTAGCTAAATTGGAAAAAACAATACATTTTTTCCTGATGAGTTTGAAATGATTTATCAACAAACTATGAAATTGTGATGACTGAGTTCTCCAATTCTTTTAATTTTTTTTAACATAAACTCTACTGTTAAATTTTGTTTCTTATAAGATTTGTTACTTGAGGTTTGATTAGTTTCAAATTCTCATATTTTAAAGCTATTTAGCGTTGGCTTTCACTATCAACAAACTAGTTTCTATTGTAGCAACTAGCTGGTCATGACTCATGAATAGGGTCTAATTGTGATATAGCATGTCCTTTGGATTAGATTAGATAGCCAAATCATTATTTACCTTAATAGAATCTAGCATGACTCACAATGTTTTCATTCTTTCTTTTTCAGTTTTCTACTATCAGTTTTCTAACTCGTGAGAGTGAAAGCCTACTAAAAAGGACTTCTTCACACCAGGTACTTGAGCTAATTCCTTTTAATACTGCTATTTGATACTGATTTTTAAATGTGGTTTACTGGTTAATACTTCTATTATTTACTAGTTTGCATATTAAAAATGGATTGCTATATGCGACGGGGTATATATATTCCTTTCATTTGAGATCGAATATAATGAGGTTGTGTTTATATTATTTCATAACGTAGTGTTATGGATCGTAGTTGGATGCAATGTAGTCGCATGGGTGATGAGTATGGGAATAGAGTGGAAGAGTTTCTAGAGTTTGCTCAAAAAAATGTTCCTGATAGTAATGGGAGGTTTTATTGTCCTTGTATTAAATGTTTCAATTAGAGAAAACTAGAAGTTGGCGAAATACGAGACCATTTTTTTATTAATGGGATTTGCAGAGGTTATACAAAATGGACATGGCATGGTGAAATGTTAGGCATGCCAAGTGTGTCCGAAAGGGCGAAAGTTGAAGTAGACATGGACGATCGACTAGAGGACAAGATCCGTGATCTTGGCCCCGAGTCTTTTAAGCGAGCACATGTGTATGATACTTTGTGCAGTGACAAGGAAGAGCCTTTGTATCCAGGGTGCACAAAATTCACACGGTTGTCAGCGGTGTTAAGATTGTTCAATTTGAAGGCGATAAATGGGTGGACTGAGGTGTGGGTTTGTGGATGTACTATGGACCACATTCACGTCATGGCCCCGCCCCAAGCTTGAATGAGGGATTGCTTGCTGACATGCGAGAGAAATTGCGAGAGGAGTTGGTTCCACAGATTCGTGAGCAGATGCGTTCGGAGATGCGGTCGGAGATGGTAGGTCTAATGCCAGAGATGGGTTACTCACAACAGAAACTAGATGTCGATGCTATATCTCCTAAAGCTACCGTGTATGTGAGCACTAAGGGTAGTTGCGCAGCTCCATCCATTGAAGAGTGGCCTCAAGGGCAATTTCAACTAAAGCCTGCTGAACTATTGGGTGCGGAGCTAGTGGGATTTAGGGGAGAATCGACTGCTCTAACATTAGAGCATGACGACGAGTTGGCATTTTTTTTCATCAACACAAAGGATATAACAAACATGCTTGGCAGTGAATTGTGGCTTTCAATTACTGCTCTACAAATATGGTGCACGTAAGTATCTCATACATATTTGTAAATATAGTTTACTTTTTAAGTATCAATTTTAAATGATATTTTTTTCTACATTTTAGGTACATACACCGCCTCTGTATATCAAAGAACATCAGTGATGTATATGGGATCTTGGATCCTTTTTTGTTTAGTCCTTCGAAGGGCCGTAATGAAGATGATGTTCAATTATACCTCTTTACAAAATGAAGAGAAAGTTTTACTTAGCACCGTATTTGCATTCATAAGTATACATATATAGTATCTTGTTTTGTCTGTGGTAGACAAGTCAATTCATGTTCTACACTACTAATTGTTATCTAATGCAGGGAACATTTTCAATTAGTGATATTTTGTCCTGAAGATGACTATGTAGTTTTCATGTGTTCGTTGCATAAAGAACCGGATGACGTCATAAAGGGCATTGTCTATCGGTAAGTTTTTATATTAGTCACACTTCGACTTTGTGATGAATATATAACTTATTTTTCATAAATATTGCTTTTATCAAAGGGTTATGGATTCATATTGGAGGATGCAACCTCAAAGAAGGAAGAGAAACGTATATAAATCAGTGTAGTTAAAACCGGACCGGCCGGTCCGACCGGTTGAACCGGGAACCAGACCCTTGTCCGGTCCGGTACTTCCTGAAAACCGGTCTGTCAAAGAACCGGTCAAAAACTGGGAAAATCAGTCAAAAATCAGCCAAAACTGGCAAAATCGGCCAAAAACCGGGTTGAACCGGTTTACACTTTTATTTTTTATTTTTTTAAAAAAATCAAAAATTTCAAAATTTGTATTTTTTTTATTTTTTTTAAATAAATAGATATCACTTTCTTTAATTATTTGTAATTTTAAATATTTTATGTTATGAATTATGACATTTAGTAGTAAAGTTTAATTTTTTTTTATAAAGTTATGATTTTTGTGTTAATTTTTGCTCAATATTGTATAAGTTTAGAGTTTAAAATAACATTATATATCATATATAATATATAATATTATATTTATAATTAAAATAATATTATTTTATTATACCCCAGTTGAACCTCAGTCGAACCTCTGAACCTTGAACCCCTGCCCTCACCGGTTCAGTGACCGGTCCGGTTTTAACTACCTTGATATAAATGGATTCAACCCACGGTGAATAGTTTAAATGTATATATTTGATTCGATATCTAACATGATTTTTAATGTATATAATATTCAAAATTTTGTTATTCATTGATACTCGCCGCAACAAGTAGGACGCTGGGAGTGTGGCCATTATGTTATGCGGAATATACTCACCATTGTCATCACACACATTACCAACAATTGGGATGAGGTAAATGTCATTTTTAACCACTTGCACTAATAATAGATTTGTTATTACCCTTCTTGTTTTAACACTGAGAAGTTTAAACTTGCAGACATTCAGTGATCCGTCACCATATTCTGAAGAAGTCATTTATGACAACAAACAACGTTGGACATCACTTTTTTTTGGAATTAATGACATCTAAAAAAACTTTAGTATGACTTGTGCCTCACTTTTCTTGGACTTAGCTAGTGTTTTGGACAGGGGTGGACACGGGTACTGGTAAACCCGCGAACCCGGTCAACCCGAACTTTCAGAGATGGTTTGGTTCGGTCCTAACGGGTAACATCCTGATGAAAACTGGATTGGGTATCAGTTCCGAAAATTTTTGAACCGACCAAACTGAACCGAACCGGAGGGGTTTACTAAAGATCATTTTTAGTACTAGACCACCGAGTCAGTCCAGCCTCCCGGCTTCATGCGAGTTTCTTCTTTCCCCTTTCCATCTAGATCTAGGGTTTTCTCTCATCCCTCTTCCATCTCGACCGACGGCGGCGGCCTTCCCTCTTCGTTCTCGACGGTGGCGGCGCTCCCCCTTCCCTCTTCTTTTCGTTCTTCTGTCACGGTGGTCAAGTTCTGTCACGGTGGTTTCGTTTAAGGTAATATATATCTCTCCCTTCTCGGTGGTTGAGGTTCTGTCATGGTGGTTCTGTCACCACTCTTCCTCTCTTTCAATCGATTAATAATGATCCCCATCGAGACTTGAATGCCCTTTCCCATGTTCTTCTGTTCATTGTCACGGTGGTTCTGTCAAGTGTCACCATTCTTCGTCTCATTTTGGCACTGTAATTTATCGATCTGATTTAAATTTGTCTAATGCCACTGTTCTAAAGAAGTCCCTGTTTGATTTTTCATACAAAAGAATTGGAAATCAGTTCACATGCATTATCCATATGGAGTGTGATTAATCAGTTTTGAGATGCAATAGTGTTGCTTAGCTTGGCTACCCTTTCACACATTTGATTATCAGTTGCATTTGCTGGGATTTTCCTATTTAGCTCACTACAAATTGATGGCCTTTTCTATTCATTTATCAGTATGACTTATGTTTAAGGCCTTTTCTATTCATTTAGTTTAGTATTTATTAGATTGGAAGTTCAGTACTTATTGCCTAGTTTATTTGTTAGTAATTAGTTTACTAGGTACTTGTATCATTAGGCACCAGTGAATGCTATTTTATTGTTAGTTGGATTGGTTATATTGTTGGTTGAATTGACTATATTGTTGGTTGAATTGGCTGTGTTCTGGACCGTTTATAGGGAGGTATATATGTACAAATCAAAAAAAATTTAAAAAAACGTAGACTTTTTAAATCGGTTGTGACTAAAACCGATTTAAAAAGTGTATTTTTTAAATCGGTTGTTCAACAACCGATTTAAAAAGTCCATTTTTAGCTTAAAAACACGTTTTTTACGACGGTAAAAAACCGTGGTTAAAAACATTATTTAAATCGGTTTTTACAACCAATTTAAAATTATTTTTTTTTAAATCGGTTGTATCTAAATTGGTTCATAACCGATTTAAAAAGTAATTTTTACCCGATTTAAAAAGCCTTTTTTGCACTAGTGTAAGCTATTAACTTGAGTGCTGTGAATTTGTTTGCAGATTCATCCTTTTCAGTTTTTAGTGATATTGAATTTGTGTTCTTATCAATGTATTTTACCAATTTGAATGAGTGAACATCTTTTTTTGTCAAAAAAAAAACACCCATGATTATGTATTTAATTACCTATACGTGTTGCATATTCCTATCGCTAACCCCGGGGTCAGACAAATTATAGTTGCATGGATCCACGTAATTGAGAACAACTTCGGAGTGGGGTCTTGTGGGATATTGATTTTCATCTTTATCTCTAAACAAAATAATTTTGTATTACCTTCTTTAGTTTGAGAGTCTTTAGTTTATATATTCAATTCTAAAAGTGAAAAAGAAACTCTATGTAAACATTCCTCGTCAAGATATTGGTTAAATTAAGGCCAAAATGACGACTAGGTTTGTTGATTATCAGTGCATTGTCGTCCTTTAAGCATATTGTATTCAATTCAATCGTACAGTTTCTTTAATTTACAACATGGATTTTTATATCATCGATGGAGTTTATAGAATGTTCGTCGCTTTTTCTGATGTGAGGAGAATAAACAATTGAATGGAGAAAAGCCAAAGGGAAGGGACGATGAGATTGATTTGTTTCCTAAAAAAGTGGTTTATAGTCTATAGATATAGAATATATGATGATCTTTTTTATCGTTTTTTGAGGAATATTGTCACCCATGTTTGTGGCAGTGGTAACTAAATTAGTACAAGTCGGTTTAGATAAGTTTTTTTATAAGCATGTTATGATGTGAATTTTAAAATTAATAGTTTTTCATATATATATAAATTGAAATTAAATTTTATATTTTAATTTTTTTAAAGTTCTTTCATTGAACCTTTTTTTTTATAATTAAGCACTCATTACAATTTCTCCTTTTTCCCATACCATTATACTAGCAACATATATGAAAAAAAATGTAAAGAGGGTGTGTGTCGACTTTCAACACTAATGAAAAACATTTATTAGATTAAAAATATTTATTTTAATATTTATTTTGTAAAATAATATAATTATACTATTTTCATTTCTTTTTAACTGAAATTTTAAAATAAAAAAATTATTTCTAAATTTAAACATTTAGGATAACATTCATCACTAATTTATCAATTATATCCTTAATTATCTTTACCTAAATGATTAAAAAAACGATCTTTAGACATAAAAGAGATAGAAATAGATGTATCGAAAAAAGAAGAGATAGAAATAAAAAAGATATAAATAATGTAGCAAAAAGAGAGAAATACAAAATAAAGAGATATTAAATGAGTGTTATTGTGTTTTTTTTATAAGCCAAATTGAATTAAAATAAGACTAAAAGTACAAAGTATGTCCAGTCAAAAAATCAAATATAAAGAGTGTACATGAACAAGCTCAAAACCTCCATACAACTGACAACCCACATCCCCTTTGCACAAAGTCCCCCTAACACAACTCCCACAAGAAAAAAAAAAGTATTTTAATAAGTATTTTTTCAATAACTTATGTGGTCTCAAAGGGATACCTAAGCACATGTCAGAAAATTC
The DNA here is from genome assembly GCA_030159175.1 of Glycyrrhiza uralensis. Lineage (NCBI taxonomy): Eukaryota > Viridiplantae > Streptophyta > Magnoliopsida > Fabales > Fabaceae > Glycyrrhiza > Glycyrrhiza uralensis. The sequence continues at coordinate 4,847,044 of BRZY01000006.1, forward strand.
TCAATAACCCATCAATCTCAAATGGGTACCTAATAAAACCCCATTTACAAAAAATAAATAGGAATTGAAAAGTGTTCAAAAAATCATAATTGTATAATTAACAAGAAAAAATTATAGAAATACAATATTTCAAAGAGAAAAATATATATTATGAAGTTAAATAACAATTTTAATATAAATAGTAATAGTAATATTAATTATTTTTTAACATATTATACAATAACCTCAAATAATAATATACTTATAAAAAGAACAATTTAATAGTGTATCAAGTATTGATTGGTATGAATTGACCTGTTATTCGTGCATGGCAGGCTCATGTGCGAGGATTGCTCCTGGTGGACACTGACAATGACACAACCACAAGATACCCTAACACTATATATAGTCAAATCCCATGCGACTAAGATATCACCGCCCAATTAATTCTGCGGCAGATTCTCCCCAACACGGTCTCCTTCTTCCACACAAGACAAAAAATATCAGTGCAGTACTGATAGAGATATATATGCATACAATTATTAGCGAGAGTGAAAAATATTATATTCTATATATGTACAGGCATTAAAACCATACAATAGGGGGGAAAGGGGAATTTTATTGAGAACTTTTTTGGCTGTGATCGAATGAAATATAGATTAGGAGATATTAGGATCAGGAACCGTCCCCCGTTTTTTAATATTTGAGATGAAGATGACGTGGGTCTCTCTAACAAGTGTAACTTAAAAGTGTTGCTAATATTTAAAGACAAAGAGCTTATCAAAAAACGTAATCAAAATCTTGTTAGCTTTGCTTTTTGATGGATATGCATGGATATCTTAATGTAAATTAAAACTAGGTAAATTTCTTGCACATCCTTTTTTTTCCTTCTGATTCCTTGTTGATTTGGCTGTATGTCTCTTTTGTCCTATTTGCTGCATGCCCATCTCGTCTTTTCACAAAAAATAAAGACGACAGATAGATATGGATGCTCCAATTTATATATTATCTACTCATAAAGACACAATATTCACTAATCACTTTGTTCCCATTTAGAAGAAGGAACCTGGCTATTGGAATTGATTGTGTTCTAAAGATATTATGTGCAACATATCACTTAGCCGGGCAAAAAGAGAACCATATGACTTTTTTTTTTTGAAAAGCCAAATTGAATTAAACGGGACCAAAAATATAAGTAGTGCTTGGACCAAAACTATAACAAAGCAAAGTACATGAATGAATCCCCAACCCACATCCAACAGAACAGAACCATATGACTTATGAGGGTGAGACTAAGGCGGAAATAGTGCCAATGTTGAGTTTTTAAGGCAATATGTTTCACTCTAGTTGCCCCCGGGCCCACCAAAAAAAAATGTTTCCCTCTAGTTGTATGTCATTTATTATTGGTTGAAAAGTGAGGTCAATTTAACTTGATTTACTTTTGTGACGAGTAAAAAAAAAAAAGTTAACTCAGCTCATTTCATCCCAAGTTGGTGTGTTAATCGAGTTGATTGATTTTTTTTGGATAAGCAATCGAGTTAATTGATCACTTAAATTTTAAAAACAAATTTTTAAAAATAGAAAAAAAGAAGCAGTGATAATATATACTTCTATATATTACTCTCGAGTTCTTGTGTCATATCTTGGATACCGTAGGTGAAAAAAATAACGAGTAAACCTAGACTTTCAGCATTATAAAATATCAACTGATTTTGCATTTATCTATCATAAATATTTATTTGATGCCAACTAATTTTTTCTTTTCTTTTGCGCAATGATTCATTATTTTTTATTTATCAAGTTTGCCTAATAACTCGGAAGAGTATGAACGCTGCTTCGGCCGAAAACGCGGCACTTGATTGGGCCTCAATTGAGAACATAATGGTGTGCGATCCATAAAACTGTTTGAATTGGACTTTGCATACGGTCCATTATTGATTGGAATTTTGATCAACCCTCTTTGATTTCTTGTCACCAAAAAAAAAAAGAAACCCTCTTTGATTTCTTGACACAAAAAAAACCCTCTTTGATTTCTTGACACAAAAAAAACCTCTTTGATTTACTTTGAATGGAACTGTAATATTTGACTGTGACCAGTGACCACGACACAAATTGTTCAAAGGCAAATGATCAATGGACCCCCTCCTACACCTATGACATACCTCTCACCTCATTGGGATGAGGTGTGAGAAGGGTAGTGGGGTGTCCATGTATCATTGCAACCAGAAAGGGTTCACTATATTATTTGGAGCCCAACAAACCAAGCCCACACAATAGATAAAGGTATTGTCCGGCTGTACTGACTAAGATAACATCAGGTCATTGACCAAAAAAAAAAAGATAACATCAGGTCTTGCTGGGCCTAACTGCGTTGAGTCCATAGACTTCGTCTCAAGCAATACTGGGCCTAACTCTACTGGAGGACCATAGGTACACTATCATGTCCATCACGGTCACCATATGATAAATACCATTTACTTGACCAAAACAAATTACCATTTACTATTCAATATTTTTTACAAGTTTGGCAGTTTGGTTTATACCTACAGTATCTCAGGAGAAAAAAGGCTATTGATTAATCTGTTTTCGATCGAAAGGTAAGTAAAGCCTTAGCCATGAATTATTCCTTAGAAAAAAAATTACATTGATTAATCTGTTTTCAGTCGTCTATTAAACGGAGCACATTAACCATTTGCGCCAAATTCTGTGATTTTTTTTTCTTTGACGGTACTCAAAATTCAAATAGAGGGGCACATGGGATATGTAATTGCAAGCTAGCTAGCCACAGGGCACATCAACATTGTGATTGGAAGCAGGAGCTGCTTAAATTATCTAAGTGCCTCCGAGGCTCCAACTTTACAAAGCCAACCACTTTCAATCGAAGCTGCTTCTGCTCAAGATGGAGGCTGAAGAAAAAGACATCAAATGGAAAAGGCCGAAAGGCTTCCGCTTCCACATGATAGATAGCATCGTCTCAATCTCTCTCTCTCCTGACACCAGGGTCCAACCTTCAACTATAGATTGTAGATGAGTGGCTAGTGCTCACAAACACTTGTTTAAAAAATAAATAAATTTAGTATAATTATTAGGCCATTGTAGTCTGTAGATGAGTTCCAAGGCCGCACTGACAGATCCACATGGACACTGCTCCGAATTAGTACATAATTTTGTTTTGAAAAAAAATTCGATTCTTACTCGATTAAATTTCATCTACTGTACCATTTTTCAATTGATAATTTGCGATTATATACATATACTCGTTTCATTTCATCTTGCTCAAATGAAATTCATAATTGTTTTTGTGTTGTTGCTATCGTGTCTTTTTTTTTATTATAAAATCAGAGCCTTTTTTTCCAGTTACTAGGTAAAACTTCCATGATTTCGTCATAAAACATTTTATAAAAAAGATTTTTAATTAGCTGATCACGAAAAAATTTCGACACCAAATAGTTCAGGTGATGTATTGACTATTGAGTGAAGACAGAGATCTCTGAACTCGAAGTTTCCTTTTTATTATCCTTGTAGATATATGGAGGGGATGGAATAGTAGATCCTTTCAATGTATGGAGAAAATCACAGATGAGAAATTATTCGTTAACCTCGATAATTTAGCTATCTGTGTATAGAGAGAGAGAGAGAGAGAGCTCATAACTATATTGTATTCTAGTTTATTTAAGCAAGCTTAGATGATCAATAACCTAAACCTTAACAGATTGCGTATTTGGATGTCAAGATATCATGTATAAAACCAAATGGGTGTGGCTCAGTTGCAATACACGTTTGAGTTTGTGAGAAAGACAAAGTTTAATTCCCAGAAAAATACACTTTTGGGGTGCGATAGAGAGCTTTAAATATGACTAAGTATCGAACCAATTATTAGTCTTATAGCTGGCCCAACAAAAAATGGAAGTCGTGGGATACTTTGAGGTGTCACTTGGAGCCAAAATTCCTAATTACCGTGGTTTAAAAAAATAAAGAAAATAATACTACTCTTCATCTTTAGACAATTAAATAAGACAAGTGCTTAGACAATCAATCAATGGTATAACAAATGGAATGAAGGGTATTAGACAAATAAATATTTAGGCAATAGTTAGCAATTCCATTGTGTGCTAATTCAATAAATAAAACAAGGATATCATGCATGCTACTAATATTTGCCTTTTTTGGTGAATTTATAACTATTATAAATAGATATTCCTTTTTGGTATACACATTTTGGATGTCATTATACCCTTTTAATTGTCATTGAATAGCTGCATGCATATCTATTTCTTCTTTATTGCCACAAAGAAAACTAGAAATCCATATGAGAAAGAAACAGTGCACTTGCTTAAATTCAGTGTGTTCATTTGAGATTTCTTTTTAAAACGATAAAAACTGTGATAGACTCTCCCCACTAGTATATATAGTACTAATAGTACTACTAATATTTGCTATTGCCTTATTGGTTTTAATTCTCTGAAATTCAATGCTCCCGTTTTTTCATTCGTGGAAATGGATTAGGATCTTGTTTCGTACGGTTTTTAATTTGTTTGCTGAGTTTTGGTTTGACTTTTGAGTATAAGGGTATTGACTTATTGAGTTCAAATTTCCGCGTACTAGAAGAGGCTTTCCATTTGCGAAATACTACATCGTCTTTCCTGGAAATTTTCTCTGAAAATTAAAATATTGTATGGAGCAATATTCGACACGAACCAATATATCTAGTCGAGTTATTTAGTTTGTGTTGCCATAATCTTCTTTTTTTTTTTTGCAAAACCAAATCTGGCGTACGTGTGAATACTGTTAATTTCCGCACCATTATATGTAAAACAATTCCTGTACCTAGTTACAATATGTCCTATGTAGATGTAATATATACCAAGCACTCATTTTTTTTTTGGTAGAAAAGCGAAAAAGGGAAACCAGAAAAACAAAGGAAAAACAAAAACGAAGCTACAGCAGCCCTAATTAATTAAATAATCATTAATTACTCTATTATTTTGAAAAAATAATCATTAATTAATTTTTTTTATAGCAATTACTCCCTCCGGTCTAAAATATAAGCAATATAGTAAAAAATATATATAGACCATTGAATGCTTTGAAATTGAACAATCTTAATTAATACTCACTAGTTTCAATTTTTTTCTCCAAAATTATCCCATTTAATGTCTCTCGTAAATATAAATATTGTATTAAATGAATGGTATAATTTGAAAATTAACATTTAATCTATGTGAAAATTGATGAATGTTGCTTATATTTTGGGTCAAGAAATAAATGTCTTTGTTGCTTTTTAGATAGGCCAGAGGGAGTAGTAATTAATTTATCGAGTATTCTTAATTTTGGAAAATATTTAAGCTCATTTAATTACATTGTTTATTTTTATATTTTATTCAATGAAAATATTAATTAAAAAGGGTTAAAAAAGAAATTAATATTTCTAATTAATTTTCTAAAACATTAATTATAGAGTCAGATGGAATGTAAGTAGGAGTAGTCAATATTTGACGCAGCAGCACAATTAGTATATTATTTCTAGTCCTATATATAAGAAATATATTACTAAAATCACATAGATTAAGAAATATATTGAAATATATTATTTTTCATTAATGATAGTATCATTTAAATTTTTTTACACAAGTACTCTTACAATAAATGATCAAATGTGACATAGTATAATTAAGTGATGTGATAATTAATAAAGACAATATTGGAAAGAAACAATTAATTTTGTTAAAAATAAAATGTAGTATTTCTTGTAAAAAAGATAAAAAAAATCACTTTTTATTTTTTATAAATAGGACTAGAGGTAGTATTACAGTAGTACCCCTTAAGAGTACCATGTCCAACCTTACTCATTAATCAGTTTAGTTACCTAGGAATTAGTAATAATTTTATGTAAACGCGCCTAGGCCGGAATTATACTAACTTTATCCCAAATGGAGTATAAACACCAGCCTCGAAAGAAAACCTGAGTAACAAGGTCAAGAAAAAAGAGGATAAAATTTCAACAAATTAAAGCCGAGTAAATGATTCCAAATTCCCAAACCAATGTGCAACCTGTAGTGGTATCTGTTTCTTTATTCGCTGCACCACAGTCCACAGCAAGCAAACCCCTTCTTTTCTCTCTCTTAGCATAGCATATATTAATATTAGCAACACCACCGCCCTATTCCACCATTGACAAAACCACTTCGCCAGAGCCCTCTCTCTCTCCCCCTCTTTGGACAAATCAACAACAACACTGAACGAGGTAACCCAAGGGTCTCCATCTTTCCCTTCAGTCCTTTAACCCAAAAACCCACCCCTTTTAAAAGCTTCCACTTCAAGGCCCAACAAATGGACGACGAGTCACCCCTTCACGAGCCAGCACCAGCTCCAACTCACTCAACCCAAGATATAACCACCGCAGTAACCACCACTCCCAGCGAAACATCTAACAGTGCCAACAGCAACAACAGTAATAACAACAGTAGTGGTAGCATCAGCATCACCGCCAACAACACCAATAATAGCCGCAAGTGCAGCAAAGGCAAAGGTGGACCCGACAACAACAAATTCAGATACCGTGGTGTGAGACAACGTAGCTGGGGCAAATGGGTCGCCGAGATCCGTGAGCCACGTAAGCGTACCCGTAAGTGGCTCGGAACCTTCGCCACCGCTGAAGACGCCGCCAGAGCTTACGACCGCGCCGCCATCATCCTCTACGGTTCTAGGGCTCAACTTAACCTCCAACCCTCCGGTTCCAATTCCAATTCCCATTCCTCTTCTTCTTCCAACTCTCGTGGCTCTTCTTCTTCCTCTTCTACTCAGACCCTTCGCCCTTTACTCCCTCGCCCTTCGGGTTTCGGCTTCACCGCTTTCTCTCCCTCCGGTTCCCATCTTCCGGTTCTGTTCAATGCCGCCGCCATGCCTTTCGCAATTTACGGTGCTAATAACTGTAACAACAACAGCTTCATCCAACCCATGATTGATAACAACAACAACAACAACAACAACGTGGTACATCACTTTCACCATCCTCATCATCAGGAAGTGGTGCAAGTACAACAACAACAACAGCAAGAATCAGATCATGTCGGTGTAGTAACAACACATGCAACAACAAATTCCATTAGATCAACCTCGTACGGCCAGAACCATAGTCATCATCATCATCATCAGGATCATCAACAAGTACAACAACATTATCCTCTGTCATCAAATCTACATCAACAGCAACAGCAATATCAGAATTGCATGGTGGAGGGAATTAATAATTCCTTGGTGGGGTCTTCTAATTCGCAGAATAATATTGATATAGATACACCGGTGGATCCGGATCCGGATCCATCGTTGGTGGGGACAATGGGTCTTGGTTCTCCGTCGTCTTTGTGGCCTTTGACAAGTACTGAGGAAGATATTTACCCTGCGACTGGGTTATGGGATTATAACGATCCTTTCTTCTTTGATTTTTAAGGGAATTTAATTTAATTAATTTTGCAGTTTGCTTTATTAATTAAATTAAAATTTGAATTAAATATATATAAGTGTTATATAGTTCTTTGGGGTTGGTTATTGTTTCACTGGTTTGGCTCGATTGAACTAAATTTAGTATACTACTCAAGGAAGATGATCATCTATATAGATCAATACTAACTTGAATAAATTTAAGTGTTTATTAATTACTTCTATTTGTGGATATGAGGAAAAGGTAGAATTCCATCTGAAGATCAAACCCTAGTGATTCAATTGCTGCGTCTGGTGCCTCTTTTTTTCAAGCAGTCAATATGTGGTAAGTTATTTTTTCCCCCTGTTATGCATGCAGACCTGATAGTTCAATTATGCATGATGAGTGATTAATTAATTAGTGGTGTTTTGATTCACATTTAATCATTAGTTAATTGATCAAATCCTTAATTTCTAGGGTTTCAATCGGGTATTCCTTTAATATCAACTGTGACAATCAGAAATTGTATATGTTTCTGCTCAAATACTTACTAGAAAATGTCTAAAAGATTAATTTCCTTTCCCGGCATTGCTTTAGAATTGGGAAAATGTTCTATACCATCTGGAAGATTTGCTTAATTGTGCTTCAGTTAACTTTTTCTGCGTGAATATTGTCGACTCAAAGTAATTGTCATGGAAAAATGGTTTCATTTTGGAAGAGGGGATATGTGATTTTTTTTTAAATATTAATGGTCTCGAAAAGTTGAACTTGGATTTGATTTTTTTTTACAACGGAATTGATTTTTTTCAATAAGGTAAGAATTTTATTGAAATAGAGATCCAACTACAGAGGAGCGCAAGGTGTGCCCCCTCCCCAAAAGATTATTACAGAATTAAAATTTGGCTATACAAACCAAAATATAGTGAGTTATATACTGTCAGAAATTGCATACGAGTAGTTTGTTTATACAACTGTGGACAAAATGGTGGTATTTATTTGAGATATAAGGCTGAACTGTGCTATAGTTCATTGGCTAAATAAATGTAGTGTAAAAACAAATAAATGTATACAACAGTACATGCTCCGATGGCTAAGTTGTAACTGAAGTTCATATAAATATAAGTACAATTCTTAGGCCTTGTTTGGATTGACTTATGTAGAGCTTATTTGGGTTTATCTACTGACAATGACAAACACGTGTCAGCGTGTTTGACAGAACTTATGAAAACAACTTATGACTGGTTCATTTTCATAAGTTCACCAAGATAGCTTATCAAAACAACTTATAGCTTATATAAAATCAGTTTCACCATGTTCTTTCTTAATTTGATTATAAAAATAGCTTATACATAAGCGCTTATATGATATAAACGCTTATGTCATAAGTGCTTAAATAAGTTGTTTATCCAAACAGACTCTTAGTTTGACTTAAATATGATTTTAAACCCTCTCAATATACCTCCCGTTGCTTTTTATCCCCGAATATCAACATCACTTTTCGTTCCTGATGTTAAATCTCTTTTTTTTTTTTGTGGTCAATAATCTCATTTGTTTTTTGAACAAGTAATCTCATTTGTTAAACAGCATAACTTCATCACTATTATGGGTTTACCCATATCCTCTTCAAGGGTGACAAAATTCGACGGAGGAGCGGTAATGTCAACCCGTTAAATACACTCCTACCATTTTTTATGGCTTCACTTGGAGGTTCTTAACCCGCTAACATTGGTATAGCCCAATTAATTAATCAATAATGTGGATTGTGAGCAGGACCTGAGTCAACCAACCAAACTATTTTATATAATTCTTTTAATTTTTAATTTTTTTAATGTTTTTCCATTTTATAATATTTTCAAATTTTTTATACTTTTTTTGGAGGGATATTTTCCTGCTAAATTATTTTTTATAGTTTTTTGCAAATATTTTTACTTTTTAAATGTTTTGAAATTTTTTAATATTGTGTTTTACTTTTTTATGACCCATTTTTAAAAACACTAGTTAACCCGATGTCGGCCTATTTTGAACGGGCCGAGACCGGTTAACGGTTTTTGCCACCTCTAATCTTACGTAGCTATGACCAAAAAAAACTCTTACGTAGCAATTGTATTACATCTCACCGATCACCCCCTCACCATAATTAAATAGAATTAACTGCAAATATACTAGTGAATTTTATGGGGCATTTGATTCGCTCTCAAGGACAATTTATTTTTATTCAGTAGAAATGGTAAACACACACACAAATCTCTCAATTGGGGTTCGAACCACGTCCAACCTAGCAACGCAAGATGGATTTAACTATTTATATTAGACTTTACGGACGCTCTCAAGGAATATGTGTGTGCGTGTGTGTGTGTGTGTGTGTTATGTTGTTTGGTTGTTGCCATTGGTACACATTACAAGCAATTGTGTTTTACTTTGTTGATATGCAAAAATATATAAAACTTACTGCAACACTCTTTGTTGTTTTGCACTAAAAAGGACAATGAACGGAAGCAAAAAAAAAAAGACAATGAAGAAGATTAATTTATTTTTTTATATTTTTAGGTTTTTTAATGTTTATCATGTAATCATGTAATTATTATATCATACGACCAAAAAAATTATTAGATCATAAATCTATTAATCTATATTACCTTAATTATTTATGTACATATTTCCTTAATAATTTTAAATTAAGATATTTTTTAATTCTTAATTATTATTTATCAAATTTTCTTAATTTCAAACAATACTCGTAATGTGCTTAAAAAAAACAATAATCGTATATATTTACGCTTGATTTTATGGAGTATTAATATATCTTTTTATCATCGTATTCAGTTCTTTTTTCTTAAATTTGTTAAATCCATATTCATAAAAATTATTTGAATTAATGAGTCTTAAGTAACAAATAGTAGGATATTTAAATTCATATCTTAAATATTAAACAACATATTTCCAAAATATGGGGTTGGTACGGATGGTGGATATTCTTCTCTCATTAGCTGTAACTTGGGCTCAAATCTTGAATTTTTTCGTATACACATATATAAATTTCACGATAAATACTCATTGAAGATATAATACGATTCCAATGGCAAAGGCATTCACCGTCGTATAAAAAATTTGATTTTGAAAGTGAAATGGTATCAATATTTCTTTTTTCACAAAATTGCATGGTATAGTCTTCTTACCATAAAATCACGTGTCCTCCAATATTGCGACACACATTCTTATCTTTTATAAGTAATAAAATCAAATTAATATTACATTGTTTTTTAATTATTTATTTTTCTCAAATTCTTTTTTTTTAAATCACTTGAATCAATATAAATTTGATGAGATATTTGTAAATCATCGTTAAAATTATTTTCTATGAAATTAATGAATTATTTTTTTAATCTTTTTAAAATTAAAATTAAAATTTTCTATATTAAGCTTATATTATTATATTTTAATTTATTTTTATCATCTTTAAAATAAATTTGTATTAATTAAATTAATTTTAAGTACTTTATTTTTTATATTTAGAAAAACATCCTTACCATGCACGGAATACTAATTAATTGAACATAAAATCCATCTCAATGTGGGTTATCTCTTAATAAATAAACAAACAAATCAACTACGACTTTTTATATTACCCTTTGGCCGGTTACTCCACGAAATCTAATTTATGGTATTCAATAAAATATATCTCATCCAATTAATCCCCAAATTTCACGATTTACATAACTTATTTGAGGGTGGAGCTAATTCAACAAATTAAGAACCTTTTTTTTTAGATGCTCAAATTAAGAACCTTTTAATCAGACTTTGGGCCAGTCACTCCATAAAATGTAATATAAATATAATATCTAGTATATTATTCAGTCAAATATCTTGTCTCAATTAATTATGTAAATCGCCCGATTTCACGGAATTTCATAACATGACATCAATTAGCTAAGTGTGAAAGTAATTCTTATAATTGTAACCAAAAAAAATTCTTATAATTTTATAAAAAAAAGCATTTCTTATAATAAGTTGAGGTCTCGTGAGTATTTTTGTTAAAAATTTCTCATCCATGTTTTTTTTATCTCTTAATCTGAGGGCTTCTATGTAATCCAAAAATATAGTCACACGTACCCTGTGTGAATGGCGTGCAAATATGAGAATAGAAAAAAATTGAGATATATAATAAAGGATATAATAAAAAATAAAAAATTGATATGAAAAAATAGAGCGTTCTAAAATTATAACTTTTGTTAGTGGTGGGTCTAGAAATTTTAAGTTATGGGACAATACTTATATATGTAAATTGTAGCATTAAAAATATAACATATCATTTTTGAAAGTATAAATATGCAACATAATTGTTCTCTGAGTTTTTATAAAACTTTGTCTGATTTTCTCATTTTTAGTATTTAAAAAACCTCTTTATATATAAATAATTAAACAATCATGCCACTAATTGCAATCTTGAAGAGCAAATTTGGAGGATGAAAAGACATAGAAAAAAGGGTCTAAATATAAGAGTACAAAGAGAATCAAATAATTTTACGAAATATTCATTTTTTTAATAATTTTAAAAACATATAAAAATGTGAATGGGATATAAAGTTTTAGTGGGTTGAATAGTGAGTAATGTTAAAAGTAATTTATCAAGAAAATAATGTTTTAGTGGATTAAAAGATAAGTGAGCTAGCGCACCAAATCTATAATATATAATATATGATATATGTTGGGAAATCTAATTTATGTAAATATATAAGATTAAATATATTTTAGTCTCTATAAAATGGGTAAATTTTGATTTTAGTTCCTATAAATTTTTTTTTATAGGTTTTAGTCCATAAAAAATACAAAAGTGTATGCTTTTTGTTCCTAATGAGGACTAAAAGCACACTGTTTTTATTAAATATAAAGACTAAAAATGTATAAATCTTTTTTTTTTTGGTCAACTTTATAAAATGTATAAGTCTTTTATCTAAACATAACCAAATTGAATCAACTTTATAGGATTAAAAATATATTTAACTATTTGAATGTATATTGATAAATCAAAATTGTAGAAATATGCGCCACTCTACTACATGTGGATCCGCCTCTGACTCTAGTGTAATTTTATCGTGATGAAACAATATTTTCTCGTGTGGATTCCATGTTAGCCGTTGACTTGATTCGTAAAGGTTGTCCTCCAAGACACCCATGTTTTGCTCTGGTGCATCAGATTCAAGCATTTCAAAGAGGCAACTCAGCTCTGCAGTGCACTCACATTTACCGTGAAGCCAACCAGGCTGCCGATTGCCTGGCAAAGTGGGGTCTCTTGCAAGAGGATCGTTATTGTGTCTTTGAACTTGCCCCTCCCTTTTTGGATTTGATCTTATTAGCGGATAGGAGTTCTGTTAGTTTCCCTCGTGGGTTTTAGTTCTTTTTATTTATTTGGACGGTTAGCCCCGTTTTGTCATTAAAAAAAAAAAATCTTTTCCCCGTACCATGTATACTCCTGTCGTACCATGACCACTTAGAGCATGATTTCAGCCATTCATTATTCCTTATTTCTAACAATCTCCATTCTTGGTCAAACAAATCAATGGTTGTTTGTTTGGTGTTCGTATATTTGTTGCTTTGAATATATGTCTCTGTCAGTAGCTTTTCCTTAGGGTGCTATTTACAGTGGACCATCCTTAAAGTGGTCTACCATGAACTAGTGAATGTCTACGATGGATCAACGGTTGTCAGAACCATAGATATATTAATTTTTAAATCCAATGGTCAAGATTGTTAAAGGTGACTAAGAGCACCAATTTTAAAAAATTAATTGCTCTAGTGTCATTTGTAATTGTGGTATTTACAAAAGTGAACAAAAAAAGTAATATATTAAAAAAACTCTCCCTCTCTCTTCCCCCCTCTCTCACTCTCTCCCTCTCTCTATCGCTCTCTCCCTACCCCCCTCTCTCGCTCTATCTCGCTTACTCTCTCCCCCTCTCTCCCTCTCTCTATCGCTCTCTCCCTACCCCCCTCTCTCGCTCTATCTCGCTTACTCTCTCCCCCTCTCTCCCACTCTCTCTCACCCTCCTTTTCTCTCTCACTCCCAATCTCTCCCTTTCTCTCTCGCTCTCTCCCCCTCTCTTGCTATCTCTCTCTCTTCCCCCTCTCTCAATCGCTCTCTCCCTCCTAGAGGTGGCAATTCGGGCTTTCGGGCCGGCCCGCATCGGGTTCGGGCTTTATCGGACCGGGCCAAAAAGGCCCGGATTGAAAACGAGCTCAAATTTGTGTGTCCAAGCCCGGTGTTTTTTTGGGCGGGCTCGGGCCGGCCCGGCGGGCTAAGCCCATTTTGCCAGCTCTACTCCCTCCCCCTCTCTCCCCACTCTCTTTCTCTCACTTCCTTTCTCTCCCCATCTCTCATTACCTCTCCCTCCCTCTCCCTTGCTCTCACTCCCCCTCTCTCATTCCCTCTCCCTCCCTTTCTCTCTCTCTCTCTCCCACTCTCATTCCCTCTCCCTCCCATTCTCTCTCGCTCTGTCCCCCTCTCTCTCCCTCTCTCTTTCACTCTCCCTTTCTCTCCCCCTCCCTCCCTCTCTCTCTCTAGAGAGGGGAACAAGAGGGAGGGAGTGATAGAACACGCAAGAGAGAGGGAGAGAAAGAGAGGGGGGAGAGAGGTTTCTCAGAGAGTGGGAGAGAGAGAGGGAGAAGGAGAGGGAGATGGAGAGGTTTTTAGAGAGTGGTAGAGAGAGGGGAGAGTGAGAGAGGAAGGGAGGGAAGGAAAGAGAGAGCAAGAGAGAGGGAGAGGGAGAGAGCGATCGAGAGCAAGGGCAAGAGGGGGAGAGAGAGAGGGCAAGAGAGAATGGGGGAAAGAGAGAGGGAGAGAGGGGGAGGGAAAGAGCGAGGGAGAGAGGGGGAGGGAAAGAGCGAGGGAGAGGGGGAGAAAGCAAGAGAGAAAGGGAGGGAGGGAGAGAGGGAGAGAGAAAGGGAGGAGAGGGAGAGAGAGAGAGCGAGGGAGAGGTATGAGAGAGGGGGGAGAGAGTGAGAGAGAAAGGGAGAGGGAATGAGAGAGGGAGAGAGAGCGAGGTAGATGGAGGGAGAGGTATGAGAGAGGGGTAAGAGAGAGGGAGAGGGAGAGTTTTTTAATTATATTACTTTTTTGCTCATTTTTGTAAATATCACAATTACAAAAGACACTAGAGCAATTAATTTTTTATTTTTAAATAAATTGGTACTCTTAGTTATTCTTAACAATCTTGACCATTAAATTTAAAAATTAATATATTTATAGTTTTGGCAACCGCTTGTCTATCATAAACACTCATTAATCCATGGTGGACCACCCTTAGCAAATGTCACCTTTCCTTAGTAGTACGGGCTAAGGTAACATGTTTAACCTATAGTACTATCCAGTATTATATTCCATTTTTGGAGAAGTATTATATTCCTTTTGTTAAGCCCAAAATTGCGTGTTGAACAGAAAAGGCGAATGTTGGACGTAACATCAAATCTATTGGTGTGTAACATAAATCCGTTATAAAATGGTCTAATTTGCTTCTCCGACATTGTTAATTTGTTATGGATAAGCTACTCACACAGTGTTAATGACCTAGTCCTTAATGGACCGAAAACAACGTACGGTAGTACATGCAAAAATTTATCCTGAAAATCTTATATGCATACGCGTGTGTTTGAAAAAAATCTTTATTTATGATTCGGTAAATAAAATCAAATTTGGGAACGATAAGATTTTCCGGTGTCCAATTTAAACGGGTAACGTGAAAAGGCAGTAAAATTGAGCATGTTAATTTTATCTTAAAATGTGAATTCGGAGGTTATTTTATATTTAGATTTAATTTAGATGAAGTTGGAGATTTCGTTTGACTCATTCTTCCATAACACTCCAGCCGGCTGTAAGCAATTCTTTCATTAATTAATACAAAAACAAGATAATCCAACAACGATACTACTTAATTTGTCTGGCTGTCTTTTTTTTAATATGAAGTTTATCTTAAAGCAAAATTGATATTCTTATTTTTTTATTACACAAAATTGATATTCTTATTTTTTCCAGGAAGAAACCTCACTCTATTTGTTTCTTTCTTAAATTCATTAATTAATATAAAAGCAAGTAATAATCCAACAACGATACTACTTTGTCTGGCTGTCTTTTTTTGAATATGAAGTTTATCTTAAAGCAAAATTGATATTCTTTATATTTTTTCATGGAAGAAATCTCACTCTATTTGTTTCTTAGATTGATATTGATGATGCATTTCTTTGATGTGTCGTCATCAATATATGATTTAATAAACCCTCCCTCCGCGTATATGTGCTCCCTAGCTTGTACGCTGATATATGCCATTGTCCATCGTATATTCGTATTGTTTCGTTTTAGTTTGGCATAGACACGTAGTTTATCCAAATGTAATTCTATATAAAAGCCTGGCTAATGCTATAAATAAGCATAAAAAAACTTGGAACATATATTCATATGAGATTTTCTTTTTGTAACATTATCAAGGATAAATTTTATCTCTATTAAACATATCCCATAACTAATTTTTTAAATTGACCCTAATTATATTTTAAAACTAATTAACCTGATAGATGTAATATTAATTACAACAACAAAGTATATTTTTATTAGATTAGATTTGTTATATGAATGAATCGATGAGATAAGATAAAATATTTATCTCCAAATCATTTTTAATGACTTGACCTATTGCAGTCCTTGATCTCCCTCTCTATCTGCTATTGGACACCATTTGATAAATCTTTTCTATTAGTATTTCTACAGGGATGCGATTTTGGTTATTAGGATTCTAAAATTATGCAATTTCGGTCTCCAATATATTATAATTGTGCGATTTCGGTCCTCTAAGTATCCTAATTCTCTTTGTCATTGTGTTGTTTTTGACACGATGCACAAGTAAGATTGATTTGACACTGAGTCGAATCATCTATAAGTCGCGTAAGTTTTGGGTGTTAAAAACAACAGTAACAAATGAATCTGATTGTGACAATTGACGTACCTAATGATCAAAATCGCAAAATTGTGATTTTTGAATACTAAAATTGCGCAATCTTGATATCTAATTGACCAAAATTACGATTAAGTCTTATATCAATCATTTTAAAACCTAAAAATGATAAATAAACTGTTTCTAAAAGCAATCCCCCTACCTATAATTCATTCAAACAAGTTTTTTATAAAATAAAAAAAAAACAAAAAAAAAACTGTTTTCTATTTTCTAGACCAATAAACAAACAAACAGGCCCAATATCTTACCACCATTATCACTTTCTACCAGTGACCACACGCCGAGACAGGATGCGACTTGCGAGTATACCTAATCACTAAACGTAACTATAAATAATGTAATTAGATCGCCATTATCTAAGTAGTCACAGCCAGAGCCCATTGCAGAGTGCCTTTTTTCTTTTCCTCTGTTCATCCTTCAAAAAAATACCGTACGGCGTCTTAAAAAAACCGCCACCGTAGTCCTCCACCGTAACCGTCGCCGCAACTTCCGCTAACAACTACAACAACCAGATTCTCACCATGTCGTTGAACCAGGACGCTCAAACGTTCAATTGGCGCTTCGAAACAGACCTCGACGACCAGAACATCGAAATCCGAGGCCGGAAACTCGTCTTCATCGTCGCCATCTTCTTCATCATACTCGCCTTCACCGCTCTCTTCCTCTGCGCCCGAACGATCTTCCGCCGCCGCCGCCGAGACCTCATCCACGCGCCGTCGCAGGATGCATCGACGCCGTCGCAGGGGCTTGACGCCGGCGCGATCAAGAAGCTTCCGATTATCCTTCACCAAACGAAGGGACCGAATCGCGCGTTGGAGGAAAAAGAGTGTTGCATCTGTCTCAGTGTTTTTAAAGATGGCGAGAAGCTGAAGGTGCTTCCAGGATGTGACCATTGCTTCCATTGTGAGTGCGTTGATGAGTGGCTTGCGAATCACTCTAGTTGCCCTCTCTGTAGAGCTTCGCTGAAGCTAGATCCTTCGTTCCCTGAGATTTTGATTCAGGAACCGCCGATTAGATATCATCATCTCGCACTCTGATCTTTCTCCTCTCTTTCTATCTTTCAGATTTGATTTATGACTTTTTAATAGTTATAGTAATAGTAATTTACTTGTTCTGGATAATCTGTTTCGAGTAATGTAAATCGCAGTGAGAAACAATTGTTAGTGATATTAGTAGTTCACTTCTCATTAAATTTTCATGACTTTTTAGTGATTAAACATTTAAAAAATGGCATTACTTTCACAATACTGTATGATAAATATTCCCTATTTCTTTTTTAAAATAATCTAAGGATTGCTTTCTTTAACACACTATTCTCATTCATAATCTAAGGAATATTTTCCTTAACACACTATTCTCCATACATTCTTTAATGTTGCATAAAAATGAATTACTTTATGTGAGTTTAATTATTTTAAGAATGAATCCCACCAAATGGAGACATAGAGTGTGTTGGAGTATTTTCGAATTAAAGTTAGCTTATGAGATTCTTGAATTTAAGAATCAATTCTTATATAGTATAACCATTGGAGCATGTTGAGCTGGGTGGTCATGTTGAGCTGGGTGGTCACGTATAAGAACAAAACTTATTCTTAAAATTCAAATATAATTTATCTATAGTGAATACAGCATATTCAATCAAATATAAAGATATGATGTAATTTGTATAGCTAATTTTAAGTTCTCAAAGAATTATTACACCATTGCTAGAATTTTAAAACTTGATGTGGCATGCCCATAAAGAATGAGTTGAGCAAGTTCAATTTAGTTTTTTTTTAGCAAGTTCAATTTAGTTTATCATTGGAGGTGCTCCCAATAAGTGTATTACTAATATTACTCATTTTCTTAATTAATCACTAAAAGAGAAAGAGATAAAAATTATACCAAAAAGTAAAATAATAATTTTAATATAAATAAAATACTAATTATATTTTTTAATTAATGTACCAAAGTTTTAAATGACAATATTTAATTTAAAAAGGAAATGAATAAAGAATATAAATAATTTATTAAAACACCACTTCATAAAGTGTGATTCGTTCTTAAATGTTTTATTGTTTTTACATTTGAAATGTGCTGTTGCTTATAGTTCTGTTCGCTAAAAGTTTAAATATTTGCTCAAAATCAATTAAATAATTTGATAATCCATTGAAAGATTCCAAAAGAAAAGGGGGGTGCCCATGAAATTCCTTTGCATGTGACAAGGGTCCAAGGTAGTGGACTTTTGCTTCTTATTCTTCCTTTTTCTGGTAATATTTAAATGAGTTTTCTACCCACTTTGTATGATGAAAGGGGAGAGGACCAGAGTCCAAAGAGGTCATATAATTTCACATAACACTGTTTGTTTGACATATAAGTTCTAAAATATGTTGTTGCTCTTATGAGTCAGCTATGGATTGAGTTTTGTACCCACGTTGTATGATATTGAAAAAGTAGATATATATAATTTCCCATATATCTGTTTGTTTGAGATATTATAGGTTCTAAAATATGTTGTTGCTCTTATGAGTCAGCAATGGCTAGCTGAGTCTGCTGAGACTGATTCTCCTGTTTAAAGTGTTGTGCAAATAGATAATGGGAGACTTTTTCAATAAATTGGGATGCCAAAACACAAAAACTCGACGCTGCTCGATCCGAAGCCTATCCTCTTTCTCATTTTTAATTTGTTCATTCTAATTAATGTTGTTGCCATAACTTTATGTCTGAGAGATTTCTGTTTCAGTCTTTTATATCTTGCCTAATGATCACAAGTTACCCATTACCGATTAAGCCCATATGTGTCACTATGTCAGTGGGTTTGTGCGATCGATTTTATAGATGTGATTTTTGATCATAATCTTAATTTTATAAAATTAATTTAGGTTAAAAGCAAGTTTCAAATAAATTGATTAATTATTCAATTTTACATCCTTTGTAAGAAGGAGCTGTTAGAGATATTCCTAGTCCGCATAAAACCTTCACGAGAAATTATCGTGATTAATCATTTTTTAAACAAAATGACATTACTTTCAAATTTATGATAAAAAGATACCACTTCATTTAAACTATGATTAGTTCTTGAATGTTTTGTTTTTAATTTGAAATGTGATTTTTTTATTCTACATCGAGGAGTATCTCACCGCCTGCACGACAGAGACTAATCTCCCGCGAGAGTTTGTTCAGTACCTCTGATGGGTGGCATCCAAGGCTCGAACCCGAGACTTGGTTAAGGGACGAGAGGCCTTAACCACTCACGACAACCTCAGTTGGTATTTGAAATGTGCTTTTGCATATTAGTTTTTTTTACTAAATATTATTTTCTCTAAGTTTTGCTTACCAAAAAAACTGAAGATAAAAATTTTATTCAAAATCAATTAAATACTTGATAATTCACTGAAAGGTGCCAAAATAAAGTGAATTCTTTTACATCACATGAGCCTCCAAGGTAGTGGACTTTTTCTTCTTCCTTTTTTTTCCCTTCTGATAATACTTAATTAAGTATTGTCCCCACGATGGATGATGTAAATTTTTTTTGGTACAAATGGATGATGTAAATTGCAAAAGTAGCGGAGGTCATGCAATGTCCCGTAATGACATTTGTTATTTTTAATAATAGAAGTCCTAAAATATGTTGCTCTTATGAGTCAGCTATGGCTGGGTCTGCTGAGACAGATCATGGTCCTGTTTATAGTGCTATGAAAATAAATATTGGGAGACTTTTCAATGGCTTTTTATATTAATTGCACCAATAGCGTAATTCTAAAATTAAATTAATGACTTTGTGCGGTATTACAAGTATTTAAAAATTACAAATAAAATAGTATTAGTCATAGATTAAAAACAAAGTCATATATATAAAAAATAAAAAATATTTTTATTCTAATTTAGAGCATCTATATTGTAAATACGGCTTCATAATATTTTATTTCTACTTAAGTAAGTCATATATGATATTAATGGTTTGAATTTTAAATAATGTATATATATTTTGTAAGTCTTTTGTTAAAATATATCACAAATAGAAAATAATTAAATGGCAATGGAAATGAAATTATCAGAAAAAATATTTGAAATAATTAAAACGTTAGAAGAAATGAATAAAAACATAGCTTTATTAATAGAAAACACAAATAAAATTATGGAATATACATATATGAGAATATCAAAAGGGTATAATGATATAAAAAATATAAGAGAGACTTTAGATAATATAAATGAGGAAAAAGAAATTGAGGAAAATAATGGTATTAAAAGAATTAAAGAAATTCTCCAGCAACTTGAAAATTTATTAGAATATGAAGAAACCAATAGATGTATAACAAAAAAGGATTTAGAAGATTTATTAAAAATAAAAGAACAAAAACCTATAAATTTTTATAAACCATTATCTACATGGAAGAATTAATAGAGAAATATATGGAAAATCTAAAGAAATCAAATGATATAGAAAAAATTCAACAATTGTTAGAACAATTAAAAATAATAGAAGATGATAATAATCAAGTACAAAAATTGACCAAAAAGAAAATCCTAAAGAAAATGAAGAAATAATCCTAGCTTACACTAGTTCATCAGACTCTGAATATGGTGAAATATTTATGGAAAAAGGTGAAACAAGTGGAGTAAAACAAGAAAAAAGAAAATAGGATGAATATTATTATAATAAAGATGGTGCATGAGATAAATATGAAGAAAAAACAATGAAAAATAAAGGATATGCTAGAAAAGATGGAAAATGATCAAAAATACCAGATGAATTTAAACCTCATAATGAATATACTAAATCAGGATATATATTAAACTTAGATTGTGTTAGAAATAAAGAAGATGCAATTATAGAATGGGTTAATGAAATAATATTATTAATTTCAACAGATGATAGATTTAGCAATCTTTCTTTAGAAAATATAAAAATATTAATTCTAATGAAAACAGTAGAAGATGTAAGACAATATTTGATAAGTATTAGTGATGAAATGTAGTATAGATATGCAGCTACTATAAATACTAACCAACATTTTGCTAAATTAATTAGTGAACTAATTTCTAGAGAATTTACTGGATATAAATATCTTCATTTATAATAAAATAGGAGTAGATAACTTATTACATGAAAATGCAAAGTCACATTTAAATAAAATGTAAATATGTGATATGTGTCAGATAGGGAGTTTTATCTGCGAATATTAAAAATATTATTATCAACTAGATAATACATCAAAGGATACGTACAAAAAATTATTTATTGATAAGTTACCGTACCCTCTTAATATAAAGATAAAAAACATTTGAAAAACAAGAATAGGAGAAATAGCAAATACCTTAGGAGGAATTATACGAATAGTATATGAAGAAATGAGAAATCAATGCCTAACTAGAGAAACAATTAGACAATTAAATAAGGGAAGAAATGAAATATGTTGTGATTTACCAGAATTAGAATTACCAGGAAATTATGGATGTAAACAACCTAGAAAAAGAAAAAAATATTATAGGAAGAAACCTAAGTTAAAAAAGACTTATCCAAAGAAAAAAGCTTATAAAAATAGAAATAAAAAATATTTTTGAAAGAAAAGACAAATCCCTAGAAAATACTGTGCAAAAGGAAAGAAAAAAATGTACGTGTTGGTTATGTAACCAAGAAGGCCACTATGCTAATGAGTGTCCTCAGAGAAAAGAGAAAGGTATAAAAGAAAAGTCAAAACTAACAGAAAGAATATATCAAATACATGATTTAGAACCATTAGAAGAAGAATTAAGTAATTCTGAAGAGAGTATATATAAATATTCAGAAGATGAATATATCAAATTTATAACCGTCTCTAAAACTGTGACTATTAAAATAGTGACGAATAATGGACTTTTCGACACTAAAATCCGTCAAAAAATTAATAATTATTAGCTGTGTATGGTTTAGTATTTTTTTAATTAACCCAAACAAGTTGTCCACGGAGCATATAACTTACTAATTTTAATTTTTTAATATATAGAAAAAGTGACGAGAGTCCCGTTTATGACTCGCTTAGAGCTTACAAATCCTTACAATGTTCCATTGGAATATATTACTTGATGTTGTTAAATGGAAAACGGAGGTGATAACAGATTTTTGCTAATAAATTTGATTTTGGTCCTGCTAATAAGGGAACCTGAGATGCATTAGCCCTCCTTCGTATCATATAGTCATCTTCATTCGGTAATGTAGATTGCGACCTCCATTCATTGTCATTAAATTAGCCATTTGGATCCTCTATGTACGTCCCATTTTCTCTGAATATAGAAAATTTGTGTCTCCTACAGTATAAAAAACTTAAACAAGGCAAAATAAATAAATAAAGTTAAAAAGTAAAAATAGTATAATATTTAAAATAGAAAACTTAAGATCTTTTATTAATTTAAGATACTTTAATTTAAAGAGAGTGTAATTGAGGAATAAGATTAAAGTAATGAGGGTAGAAATGTAAGAAAAAATAATAAGCTATAAGCTATAAGCTTCATGAGGTAGCTTCTCAAGAAAATACTATAAGCTAATGTAATAAGCTCATTTACCGAATACTTCTATTGTGGTCAAATAAGCTTATAAGCTAGTCAAATAAGTTATAAGCTAGCTTATTGGGCTTGTCGAACAGAACCTACATCTTTTGCATCCTCTCTATCTCTCTCTTCATCATTCATTTATCAGCTTTTTTTTCATCTTCTCTCTCCTCCACCCCTTATTTTGGCCGCTGTAGAGGCAGCATGTTGTAGAGGATCTGAATCCTTAAATTCGAGATGACAAAGCAGGATAGACTCGATGGGTTAACTTGCCCAACCTGCCAAAAATGACAGGGGGCCGTTTGGTGACCCAAACTCATCTCACTTGCAAATCCTAGTGGTTCAGGGTGAGTTGACTCGATATAGGTTGGTGAATAATTTTTTTTATATTTAAAAAATATTTTTTATGTTTTTTTCTCTTAGTTTTTTATATTTTTGTGCGGATTTTAGTGGGCTGACCCGCCCAAACCCGCTATCCAATTGAACTCACTCTAAAGTGGGGTGAGTTCCATTTTTTTTATCTCATTTTTCTTGATAGGTCAACCCACTCACCCTGTTTATGGCCGATTGAAGTGTGACAGGGTTAATTGATCACCCCGTTTTACTATCCCTAGTCAGTATCATCTATCCCATAACCCCTTCCATGTGTCGAGTGATGCAACCAAAACTACGAGGGCATTAATTATTAAAAGTAATAAATGAAAGTCATTGAACTAATGATGAAAAGTTTGAGTTGTTTGTTTGCAATCTTACTCTTACGGTTACAATGATAGATAATTGTCTAGAATGGTATTGATGATATGGTGCCACAGTGTTATTTTCTTTTTCCCCATTTCCTACAAGTATTCTTCTATGTTAGAGGCAATCTTGTTCTGCCCCCCAATATCAAAATTAATAGGCATCATAGTTACATTTCCTTTTTTCAATTTACATGACATATTTGTCATATGCATTCTAGATTTTCAATTCACGAACATGCTTTTCTTTTTTTTTTGTCATTGCGTTACCTTTTTTTTGGGTCAAAAGATACTGGATTAAAACAAGGCCAAAGCCCAAGACACAAAAAATGTATTTCTTATTCCAAAAATGTCCCATCGTGGAAAGTTGGGAAAGCTCTTTAGGGCCTTTGGAATAAAGCCCAATACTTGCTCTCTATCTGTTGAGTGTGTTAGGGTTTCTTTGCTATAAATTGTTGCGACCTCTTTATCTTTACTCTTTGCTTATCTATCCGCAGCCATCTACTAGGGTTCTGAGTATTCTAAGTACCGTTCACCATGAGAGCCAAGGTAAGCACTTCGTCTCGGTCACACTCATTTGCTATTCGTATTGTGTTTTTATTGTAAAGTTTAGGGTCTGATTTGGAATTTGGGCTTTTGCAGTGGAAGAAGAAGCGTATGAGGAGGTTGAAGAGGAAGCGCCGAAAGATGAGGCAGAGATCCAAGTAGTGTGCGCTTTTTGTTTTTAATATGATGCTAGTTTCGTCTTGTTTTTGCTCCAGATCTTTTATGTTGTCAAATGGGATCCTCCTAGTATTGACTCTTTAATGTTTTGATACATTATTGGTTTCGCATATTAATCTTATCTTATATTTTAGCTGAAAATCTCTCTTATTTTGCATTGCTGAAGGCCGTTGAATTCATTCGATTAAAAATAGTCCAGTTCAACAGATGATCTAAGTAGTTTTCCTTTAACAATTGCATAAATTTGGTTGCTGGCTTGCTGCATTGCCATTTTCAATGGTTTTGTTTTTACTTTTTATTTTCGATTAGTGAGTTTTACCTCTCGAATCCAGAACTTAGATTTGTTTGGCTTTACTACTACTTAGTGAGTCTAAAGGTTATCGATGCATATGCGAGAGAAGTGCCCGATATTATCCTTTTTTTTATTTGGGTAAATATGATATCACTATGGTTCTTTTGTAATTCAATGGTAGACGTAGGGTCTGTTTGGATTGGCTTATGCAGAGTTTATGAATACAGCTTATGACTGATTCATAAGCTGTTTTGGGTTTATTTTTCATAAGCTACTCATGATAGCTTATCAAAACAGCTTCTGACTTATATAAAATAAGTTTCACTATAATTTTTCTTCGATTATAAAAGTAGCTTATACAGCTTATGTCATAAGCAGTAGATAAGCTTCTTATCCAAACAGCGCCGTAGTCTTAATTTTAATGAAATATTGGATGTAGATTTTGGATTTGACTCTCGGTTATTCAATTTAGATGAAAAATTGGGCGGTTATAGCATTTTATTATAGATAAGATAGTTGAAATTGTGATCATCAGTAAGCACACTTCAATCCTGAATTTAAATTTTTAATTATAGGTTATCGTGCACTTTTCTTTTCAAGTTTTTTTAGGTGAATATCTCAATTTAGAGGAGCTAACTTTTGGTAGGCGGTAAACTAAACAATTGTTGCAAATGCTAATAGGTATATTGCCATGGGAATGGAAGTATTTCAATACAACTCGCCCTTTTAAACTTAATTTCCATCTTCTATCTGAAATGAGAACCGGTGAGAACTTAGAATGAATGGTTCTTAATTTACGTGTAAATTCTTATTTTTGATAGCTTTTTTTGTTGCATCTTTATAGCGAAGGCTTGCAACAGAAATCCAGTAAAACATGCCAAATTGTTCTGTTGTTATACCCGTCGTGTTAAAGCCGTCTTAATGAAGAAGTGCATTGGTTAATATATCACTTTTTAACAATGCTATGGTCAAAATTGCAATAACACTTGCTCGTTGATATTTCTTTCATAGAGCGTATACTGTGAGAGACCGCGCTTTGGTAACACGTTGCCACATCCTAAACGCACGTTCAGCCTTGCCAAACGTGATTTTCCTCTTTAAAAAGTTGTTTGGGTTGCTTGAAATAAAATCACTACAAGGCTGTCTGAACCAAGTTGTGATTGAGGTCCCGGGGAAGGAAGAGGAACAGAGACAGGGGAGGGGTTAGATCAATGAGAAGGGGTAAGATGAGAGGGGATTAGATCGAGTGGGTGGGGGATGAGACTGAGAGTGAGAGGGAGCAAGGAGAAGGTGAGACCATTGGAGACGTGAGAGAGGGGGTGACTAGAAAGGCTGAGGGAGATTGGTGACTGTGTGAGACCACTAACCAGAGCATGAGAACTGTGAGAGTTTATGTTTTTTGGGGTGAGTGAGACTGAGAGTGTGAGTTGATGGGTCGGTTGAAAATGGGGAAATGTTAGGCTGGTGACTTTATTTTATTTTAATTGAATTTATGAAATAGATAAATAGGTTGGTGTCCATTTTGGTAATTATACACTCAAAAACAATTTTGATTCGACCTATCCAAACACCAAAAATTGATAAAAATTACTTTTTTTTTGAAACATATTCAAACATAAATCACGTTATGTTCAATTCACTTTTAATCAAAATCAATTCTACAAAATCAATTCTGTCAGAATTAATTCTCATCACCGCAGAACCAAACATGCACTAACATGTAAACAACTCCATAAAGTTGAGTTGCTTACAAACTCTCAAATTGAGTTATATCCGCAACTCTATACAAAAACTCTCATGAGTAACTCATTGCATCTGCAACTCTTAGGTTGTGTTTCACCATTTGAGTGAAATTTAGTGGGGTGTTGTTCCATGTGACGCCTAGTGCTCACCAAAATTGAGTTAAACCACTCCCCCACAACTCTCTTTGGAGACACTGTTAATTTAATCCCTCCGTTCCTTTTTATCCGTCAATTTTTAAGAAAAAATTTGTTCCTTTTTATTTGTCATTTTGATAATTTAAGGTTATATTTTGACAATTATACCCTTAATCCTATTAATTGTTTACACATTTTTCATAAATTGATTAATGTAGTAATTGAGAATTTCAAAAACTAATTAAATATGACACATCTACTTCCAAAACTTATTTTACTTTCCAACAACATAAATTTATTATTAATACACACATGTGAATGTGAATGTATCTAAGACTAATTAAATAATTGAATAAGGGATTGGAAATGATTAGAATGATAAGGCACATTAATTGGTTATTCTACTCCCAAAGACTAATTAAATAAGGGTATGAAAGGAAAAATTTTACCAATTAATTGATTTTTTGGTTATGATAAAATAACCTAAAACGACAGATAAAAATGAACGGAGGGAGTAAGAATCAACTATTAGAACTTTGTACCATTGTCATTGAATTGTACTCGTCTGAATGATTTTGAATGTGTTAATATATCCTAAGCAGTTGGTTTGGGAAAAAACTGTTTTTAAATTTTTAACAGGGGAGAATGCATTAACATAACTTGAGATCATCAAACTACACATGTAAAATTACTAATAATGCAAGTTAACATCCAATTCTTTGAGAGTGGAGTTATCAGAATGTAGTAAAAAATTTATGCAATCACTATAATCAATCAATAAACGATTCACATTTTTTCGATAAAAAAAAAACGATTCACATTTTTCAACTTTATGAAATTGAATTCAAAATAGAAATTCAGAAAACGAGCCATCCAATATTCGTTCTAATCTTCATCTAACATTTTCAATTTGTTAACTGTAATGAGTGAATGAATTCGTGATTGCAGAAAAATCTGAGTTCGGTAGTTATCATGTCAACCAAAACAATGGGGTTTATTTGACCAAAAAAAAAAACAATGGGGGTTTATTACTTCGCTACATAACCAAGAGCAACTTTTCTTTGAAGAGCTAATTTTAAAGCTAATGAAGAATTGATGAAATTACAAAATAAACGTGAATAATCTTAAAAAGGAAAGAGCTCTACACTGTTTTTCTTTTATGGTATAGACGATAACATCCTTATATTATGTGACGTAGGATTGAAAATTTCACATTGCATTGCACTAACTAATCATTTATCAACATTCATCATAAATTCAACAAATCGAAGGTCCCCGACACCGAACAATTATTAAAACGAGATCGTTAAAATAAAAAAAGTTAAATATCAGAAGTAACTCCAGAACTATACAAAACCATAAACTTATCAGGATTAAACATAAACAGAAGAAGAAACCCGTCAATTATTTATTTATTTATTTTTTTACTTTGGAAGTGATGATGAGTAATCAGAAGCTAACCCAGTTCCAAGTTCAAGCCCGTGTTGCAAGCTATCAACATAACTCTTAACCTCTTCTGCTATCATGCGCTGCATAATCTTCCTCAAGTATTCCTCTTCTTCCTTCCCCAACACGTTCCTCACGTTACCTTCGAATTTTTCCTCTTTTTTATTTTCATCATTATTATCCTCTATGTTCTCCCCAGGCGGGAACAGACTCAACGACGTCGTAACGGGACTCGTCGTCGTCATCGTCAATCCCTCTCCCTCCTCCGTCACCGTATCCTCTCCGTCACGTGAACCGTCACCGTTTGCGTTAACGTTAATATTAACGTTGTTATTCTCCAAATCCAAGCAGGGTCTCTTGAAAGGGTAACGCGGATCCAACAAATCGTCACAGAGGAGAGTACTGGGACGCTTTTCCGATGCGGTGGAGGCGGAGGAAGCTTGCTCCGGCAATCGACGGCGGCGGAGGGTGGAGTTCCAGTGGTTCTTGATGGCGTTGTCGGTGCGTCCAGGTAAGAGTCGCGAGATTGTGGCCCACTTGTTCCCGTGAATTGCGTGAGCCTTGAGGATGATCTTGTCCTCGGAAGGTGAAAACGGACGGTGCTGAACGTCGGGGCTCAGCTGGTTGCACCACCGTAGACGGCACGACTTGCCGGAACGACCGGGGATTCCGGCGCTTATCACCGACCAGTTACGTGGACCGTGCTGACTCACCAACTTCTTCAGCGTCGCATCTTCTTGTGGACTCCATGATCCCTTCACTCGATCGCCGCCGTTGCCGCCGCCGGTGTAATTCGAGTCGCCGCCGATCATGCTTCACCTGTTTGTGAAAATGCCACCGAGAAAAAAAAATTGTTAATAAACAAACAAAACTGTAATGAAATATAAGATTATTATTATGGAGGGAGGGTTGTAGTTGCAGTTGTAGTTGGCATGAACCTTGAAATCAAAACCAAAAACCGCTTTTTTGTATATAACTACTTGGACTATGCTATTTCTCTGGTCTCCAACGTGTTTGTTTCTGTTTCCTCAACTTCTTCTTCTTTCTCCTTCCTTTTTCTGAATCTTTTATTCTTTTTTGTTTTTCTGTTTTCCAAATAGAATTTGGGTGTTTTTGGTTTGGATTTAGGTAGGTGAAAGTTTATGCATGGGTGGGTTTTTATTTAGATTTTATAATTTTTGAGGGTTTATGAATTAGGGGGAAGTGGTGGGGTGATTGGAGAGATTAATAATGGAGGAAGTTATAACTTCCACACCTTTATCTAACTGACTCAAATAACGTCTTTTCCTAGAAACTCTAACAAGGTGGTGGATATAGTTTTTGACCAGTTTTGTTCTTGTTTTCTTTCCAGTTTAATTTATATGTTTTTTGAATTTTGTGTTTGTTTTTAACTGTTATATAGTGAGATGAAGCCATATTTCAAAGAGTGTGTAGGTGGCAGTTAGGGTGGAGTACTCAGTCTTTAGACGATATAAATATATTTTTGACTTTTTAGTTGTTTGTTGCAAATGAAATTAATTATAATTGTTGTTTATAGTTAGTATGATCATAATTAATTAATTAAGCTTGACCTATGGCGCCAGGGAGGTTAAGTCAAAATGAGCAGGAAGGTGTAACGGCCATCGGTTATACAAATATTATGGTTAGGGGATGGAATTGGATGAGTAAATATTGGAAGGAGAAAAGAGAGGGGTTTTGTAACTGTAAGTTGTTATGGCAGTTAGACATGCATATGGTACCCACTCTATATTAAAGGAGTTTTGAAACGCTAAATAACTAGATTTAATTAATTATTAACTGACAACTGTGATCTTTGAAACTTAACCCACCACCTATGATAATCAATTAATTTTAGATCAATGATATATGGACAATTCAATAGTGTTACTATCCATTCAATACTCTCTATCTCTTTTTATTTCTCTCTTTTCGTTACGTTATATTACTTATCACATCTATCAATTCTCTCTCTTTTGTTTTCTTGTCTTTGGACGTACAGGGGTATCAACCAAACATTTTGCTTAATATTAACATGTGTTTTCTAAGAGAATTGTGATTTTTTTCCCTGAATTTCGTCACTCTTTTGTTCAAGCAATTTTGCACAAATAGTATCCATAAAATTTTGGTTTAGTACACGCTTCTCTCATGATAGAACTTTCATTCACACTACTTTTTATATTAAAATTATACTTTTCTCTTTTGACAATTAAATATGTATTATATATTATATATATTATTTTAACATGACTTTGCACGATTATTCTAAATTAAAAATTACTCTGGACTCTAACAGCTTCCAGATAATATTGCAAACCGTATCTGAAAAGCTCATCCCTCCAGCCAAAATTTTGAGCTTTGGTTAAGTTTTTTTTATCCAAATGCTAACAAAATATTGTTGGAGAAAGCTTATAGCGGGACGTGTTTTGAATGTTTTAATCCATATATATGATAAAATTTGTTTTATAAAATGTTCTAGATGATATATAATACATATTTGTATATTGTATAATTGTCAACTTGCACGGAGCATTTGAATATTTGATCAAAGTTAGACGTAAAAACAGATGCAACAAACTCAAAAGTACCTAACTACATACTACTAAAAGTAGTTAGTTAGTTGGGATCAACTAACCAGGATAAGAAGTGTATTTTTATTTTTTATTTTGGTTGGATTCGGATAGTAGTAGTTAACCTTAGTTGAATATTGATGTTAAGAATGGATATATTAAAAGGAAGAGGGAGATTAAGGATGAATTAGGGTTCAATGCTGTGGATGGATCAGGGCATAGAGAAGAGAACTCTTTCTCTGAGAGTGTTGTTTGTGAATTTGGTCCTTTGAGTTCGAGATAGAAACCTATCATCATTCCCATTGCGATCATATGCTAACTTCTTCAAGATGTATATGTCACTATAATAAATAATATATTGTCTATGTACTTTAGTAAAAGAAAATGTAATTTACTGGCCATTATTTAACTCTTGGGTGGATTTAAAAGCCTTGATTTGTAATATTAATGAATAAAAAATTCTAACTTAGGTCCTCTAAAGTTAATGAGTTATCATAATTATAGTCTTTTTACATATTTTATCAACAAATTAAATTTACAAATATTATTATTTTTTATTATAAGTCTTTCAAATATTAAGAATGTGGATATTCTCATACTTATCTTCCCTATCATGCTATCACTTTTATATTTCTACTATGTTTCTATCAATATATCACTAATCACAAATCTTATTTTCTCTTTCACTCTTCTATTATTAAATTTAGTCTCTCAAGTAGTCACTTAATTTTTTTTTTGTATTATCTCTTTAATTCTCCAAAAGGAATAATATGATAATGTTTTAAATCTTTAAAGAATTAATTTGGTAATCAATTTTTTTTATTATATATATGACCAAATTGAAGATTTACTTGATAAAAAATACAAGATATTAAACCTTTTCTTTACTAGCTTGCCATTTTTTCTATATGGTCGGGTATCCTCTATTGGATGGGCTAGCTTTTCTGGTGTATTTTATAATATAATGAGGGGATAAATCATTTCATTCAATTTGGTAATTTAATGAGGGGAAGAAAATTGCGTAGATCACGTCATATAATTTGGCTTGCAGTGGTTTGGTCTCTTTGATTGTTGATGAACAAGATTGTTTTTCAAGGTTGAGTCGCTGATTTCACTCATGTTTGTTGCACATATTAAGGTTTTTATATTAGGGGTGGTTTTGGTTTATACATAGGGAGAATATGGGTTCAGGTTTTTTTTTTTTATTCTGATTGGTGTATGAATCCTTTAGGTTGTCTAAACCATGACAAGTACTGATGTTAGATTTTGATACAATGGATTGGAGTATCCCTTGTATTCTCTTGTTTAATATATCTTTTTGCTTATAAAAAAATATTAGGTACACTTGAAAAATTCGTCATATATAAAGTAAATAGGAGAAGGAAATACTTGTAACTACATATTATTAATTTTTAACCGAATAAATAACTTTGAAAGGTAAAAAAAATCTATAACTATAATAAATGAGATATCTCTTTTTAGTATACACAGTTTTTGTCCAATTTTGCCCCTATAACCACAAATAACTGCTAATTCATTTTTATTCTCTCTTTTGACTGCTAACTCATATAAATGAAATCATTTTACTGTAAAAAAAAAACTTACATACTGATATATAATTTTATGTCTTACGTAAAAATAAAAATGTGAATAGACGGATATGGACATGGTTCTTATCTACAATGCTGTACTGATCCGCATTCATTAGTCCTGATCGGCAGCTTCTAGCTAAGTATACAAAAAAGAAAAAGAGAATTTATATAGGGTCCCATGTATAAGCAACTTGCATTACACAGAAAATTACCCAGAGTGGACATGTGCCAATATTTTCTAAATCCATAAAATCGCTTCTAAAAGTCAATATGTAGTATGATTTAACGATAAGGTAGGTTCCATCCTGATGAATATCAGTTATAAAGTCATATGCAACTTGATCGTTGTTCTCTCTCTTTCTTTAATTGTACGTACCCAATATAAAGATTATGGGGGGGTATGCTATGCTTGTTTGATTCTTCAAAACACTTTTCATTACCCAATTATGAATAATCCCATGGATTGAATCAGATCTAAGTGAAGTAAAGTTAGCTACATTTTCTTTCTCCTCCTTTTAACTTGTTAGTCCTGCTTGAATTGGCTTATACAGAGCTTATTTGAGTTTATCTATTAACATAAGCATTTCTGGCTTATCTATTTGAGATCAGAGTGTCTCAAATAACTTATAAAAATAACTTATGATTAGCTTATAAACTATTTCTGGCTTATTTTTATAAGCTCTCCTGAATAGCTTATATTTAATCACATTCTTTATTTAATTACAAAAATAGTTTATACATAAGCGTTGAGTTTATATAATAAACACTTATGCCATAAGTGCTTAAATATGATGTTTATCCAAACATGCCCTTAATCTTGCAAATTAAGCTTATAGAATCATATTTCTATTTTGGAAGTAACACGGGCTTATACTCTGTCTGACACACCATAATTGGAGGCACAATACTAACACTTCAGCTTAGCTTGGTTTATATCAGATAGGTAAATAAAACAATGTTGAAAAATGAAACCAAAATAATTTCACCCACTGAAATATAATGACCCTTCTAAAGAATAAAAAATAATAATGATGATTGCAATAAATTATTGTTGTAGGCAATGAGAAGGCAAGAAGAACCTCTGCCTCTTACTTCTAGTGGGAAAATTTGATGCCACAGATAAAGAAGCAATTTTGTTCACAGCTGATTTAAGGGATTGTTTGAGAGTGGTAAGGCAAACACTACCACTACCACCCTCTTCACTGTTGTTGTTGTTGGAGCAAAGCACCAATATGCTCTTGATTCTGCCACCAACACTAGCTATGTCAGCTTTAACTGCTGTGAGTCTCAACCCTTTGAGGACTTGAATGAGCTCAGGGAACACTTCTGGTCTATCATCACAGCAAACAGAAGCTTTGATGATGATGTTTTCATCTTCATGAGCTGGGTGGTGATGATAGTCAATTGTTACTTCATCAATTTCACTTGGAACTGTAGTGTTGGCTTTGTTTACATCCATGGCTTTTCTCTTTAGATCTTTCACATGCTCTACCACACTCCCTAGTAAAGCTGCTTTATCCATCTGCAACCACCACACAAATTTACACCCTTTTTTAGTTTTTTTACTCTCTCTATTCAAGATGGGGGAAGTGGAATTGAAAATCTACATGACCTTATCCTATACAACCTAGTAAATATATTCATGGTATATAATTGGAAGTGAACATGCTCTCCATGAAAAAAGGAGACATTGAAATGGCATAAACTTGCAATGGATTGAATCAGAATTATCTACTTTAATGGTATCTGAGTTTGTTTGGATAATTTTTTCTATAAGTACTTATAATATAAGTTTTTGAACTAATAGTTTTTCATATAAGTCGGAATCAGCTTTTCCACTTCAATTTTTTTCAAAAGCTCTTTTTTTAACTTCTCTATAAACACCTATTTACCATTTAACAGTTTTTCCTCTTTTCCATATATGAGAAAAATAAGAATACAATGCAAAACTAACTTCTCCTTAAGTTAGAAATTGAGTTTCTGAACCCAAATATATCATGTCATTCTAAGTAGGTAATTCCATTGTCTTGCTTGATGTCCCAGAACAGTATCCAAGCTTTAAATAGTATACTTGATAGGAGTAAGTAGTAACTAACTATGACACTTTTAAGAAACACATCATGGATTTTCATTTTTATTTTACCTTATCAGACTTGGGAATCAGTTTTCTGAGAGTTGCAAGCTGTGCATTGATCCTATCCCTGCGCCTTTTCTCGGCTTGGCTGTGGCTTTTGGAAGCACTTGCAGCTCTTTGTTCTGCAGACCCTTCAAAGGGTACAGGCCATGATGAAGGAAACTCACCAAATTGAAGAGAGGCAGAGTCAGAAGCAAGAGGAAGCATTTGTGTAGGAAATGAAAAAGGGGTTGGTTGATCACTGTTTGGTGCAGAATTGCATTGAGTCCAATTGGTGCAGAGAGGCCAGCCAGAATAGTAGTAATTTTCCATATGCAGTACAATAGAAAACCATTCTAAAGCTTCTGCCTTTGCCTTGAGAGCTATTTATCTCTCATTCACAGCTACTGTTTAACTTAATGGGAGGAGATCTTATTCTTACCTTGATGGTGATTGGTGTGATAGCAATAAACTTTATTGGGCCAGATGAAAATAGTCTTTGGCTGCATATGCTTGTCACCTCAGCAAGAAAATGTTTCTCCCTAATAAATACTTTGGATAAATTTTTTACCTGTACTTTGTAGTAAAAGAAAAGTTAAAATGATTTTCGCAATAACTATGAGTCTTTTAAATAATAGTTTCGTATATAAGTCGAAATCCACTCTTGTATTTTAACTTTTTCAGAAACTCTCACGTTTAATTTTTCTATAATTTTTTCCACAAGTTAGATATTAAATACTTATTCCAATTGAGAAACTCTTAATTCAAAATGAGACTAACTAGAATTTGTAGGAAAAAAAAAACTGAAGTTCAAGGAGTGGAAAAAGATAGAAAAAGCATGAGGGTACCCTGGCCCAGCAGGCTTATCCTAATGAGTATCCGTGCCGACTAAGAATTTGAACCAGAAATGAAACATAAATAGTTCCTTGCAACTAGACACGGGAATCACTGTTGGAACTTTGGAACAGCTTGACTTAGTAACAGTACCAGATTTAGTGGATGGAAGATCAGCCTCTTACTCTTCTTTATGTAATAACCATGAAGTGTTTTGTCTGTTCTCATTGTAATTGTGATCATGTAGCTGGGCTCTCTTTGTGGATTAGAATCATTAGATCGTAATAGCACTTAGCGCTGTTTGGATTGGCTTATGCAGAGCTTATCTACTAACATAAGCACTTGTCAGTGTGTTTGACATAGCTTATAAAAATAGCTTATGACTAATTTATAAGCTATTTTGGGCTTATTTCATGGGCTCGCCAAGATTGCTTATCAAAACAGCTTATAGCTTATATGAAATCAGTTTCACAATTTTCTCTCTTCGATTATAAAAAATAGCTTATACATAAGTATTTATGCCATAAGTGCTTAAATAAGTTGTTTATCCAAACAAGCCCTTAGTACTTATTGAAATTTAACTTTTTTATAAGATTGAAAGGTTAAATCCATGCTTTATTGACTTTGCAAGACTAAAAGGATTTCGCATGGAAAATGCTCCAACACCCTTTGTCAGTAGTTTAATATCAGAGTGATTAATCCAATGTACTGAATATGTGGTGGATCCCGTTCATTCAAGATATACAATTTAATAAGGACTTCGACATTGAATTTCTTTTGGGTAGAATTAAGCTTAATCACACAATTATATATTGTTCCAACCAAAGTTTGTCTTTGCCATGATGACAAAGATGAAAAAGGTGATAGAAAGAAAGCATTAATAGCTAGCACACAAAATCACAGAAAAAAAAAAATAAACCCACAAAATTTGCTTGTACAATTAGACAAATGCATGATGTAACCACAATGCTAAATGGGATTGTCCTTCAAGTTTAAGAGTACACCTCTTGGACCTATATTTTACCATTCTTAACATATAATATTGGACAAACAAGTGGACTTGTCCAATTGTGCATGCATCCGAAGGAAAAGGTTGATTTCTTTCAATTTGTTTTTTTCCTTGTGAGTTTTCTTCATGTATCTTGATTGTATGGTGGAAGTTCAAAGAAGGCCACACAGTAAAAGCGGCTTATTTCGTACACTTTAAATGGCACTCTGATTGAAAAGCTCACTTAGTCTGTCTCCAGTACTACAAGCTAGCAAACAAAGGAAGCTTCAATTACAATCACTACAGGGTCCCATTCTCAGTTACAAATTGTAGCTCATAATAAAGCACCTTAAAGAGTGATAAGACTACTGATCAACCACTCGCTTTGTTAGGCTCTATTATCTCTCTTACAAATATTGTGTGGTTTCATATGACTCCGTATTTTTTTCTTCCATCTCTTTCATTGTTTCGTTTTTTGTTTCTCCCTCTCACCTCCATGTTACTTTATCAAATCGAAATGATCCTGGGTTGAGTTCGTAATATAAGGGTTGGAGTAATAAGAAAGTCATGAATTTAAATCTCTCTACTAAGATAACATACTAATTACTAACATTAATTTGCTGATAAAAAAATCGAAATGATCAGGCTTTTGGGTCCAATAGTCTCAAAACATATCTGCAATAGATATTTATCCATATATATCATGGGCATGAATGTGAAGGCGTCACAATAAAAATGTGGCTACTAACCAAAAGGATCAAAGTGAGACAGCATGTCTTTGTACTTGTCAAGCAATAATAGAATGATAAGAAATGAAGCATTCTAGACAAAAGATAATTAAGGTTGGAAGCCTTTGCGCTCCTCCTTGTCCCCTTGGTCAGGTAAGGCTGAAAAATATAAGATGCAATGGTGGATTCGTAATAAATGCCCCAATGGAGAATAATTAGTAGAAATGTGGAAATAAGATAGAGACATAGTACAGCCAACTATTGTCCTTGTTCATTATTTCCAAATTCCTTTTATTGCCTAGACCTGATGTGCTTTCGGAATTCTACTACAAACTGTTGAAGTATTATTGACTTTGCTTAATTAACCTGTTGGTCAAAGTGTATTCAAGTCAGGTTGAGCTAGGTTAACTCATTTTTTTTAATTTTTAACCATTTTTTATAAATAAAAGTATACATTTTTCCTATTTTTTCTTTTTTAAGATTATTTCCTTATTTTTTGAAATCTAAATCAACACACGAAACCCATCAACTCAGAATGGGTCAAGCTGGGTTGAAATTTTCCTAGCTCGTTAGAATAGGGAATTGGTAAATACACCCTACACTTTTTGACATACACCCCGTATTAATGTAAAAATTTTAAAAATACTCTCATTCAATATCGCGTTTTCCTTCTTGAGATTCCGTTTTGCCAATTTTTCCAAAAACTGGAGTTTCCAAAATGCAAATTTGTATTCTAGAAACTCTAGTTTTCGGCGGAATACAAATTTGTATTCCAAAAACTCAAGTCAAATTTATATTCCGGAAACTCCAGTTTTCGGAATACAAAATTGTATTCTGGAAACTCCAGTCTCCATACAATTTGTATTCCGAAAACTTTAGTTTCAGGAATGCAATTTTGTATTCTAAAAACTCCAATTTCCAAAAAAGACACAAAATTGAAAAAAAAAAGAACCAATCGATGAGAGTATAATAGTAATTTCTTGTTTAAATATGAGATGTATGGCAAAATACCATGATATATTTACCAATTCCCTTAGAATATGAGTCGGGTTGGGTTAGATCACTTTTCCATCAACCCGTGACGAGTCGGATTAACTCACTTTTTTTTTAAAGATTATAGATTGACTCTTTTGACACCTCTATGAAATGCTTCAAAAGTCGCTATTATCTTGGAATTATATTTTGTAAATCATACAATTATAGTTTTTTGGATTAAATATGTTTTAGGCCCTTCCAAATTTGGCCGTTTTGATTTTAGTCCCTGCAAATTTTGGTCAAAATTTTTTAGTCCAATAAAAAAAAAATTTTTTTGATTTTAGTCATTTTAGTGATTTAGGGCTGAGGTGGCATGAACACGTCACCTCATTAATCTGACGTGTCATATTCAAATGCCACATAAGCGCGCCACGTACGAAGGGCAAATTTGCAAGGACTAAAATCAAAACACACCAAATTTGGAGGGACCTGTGGCCCTAATTTTTTTTTCTTCCCTCCATCTCCATCTCCACCACCACCCCCACCCACACACACACACACTCTCTCTCTCTCTCTCCACCACCCAAACACACTCTCGTTTTCTCTCTCTCTCACCACCACCGCCGCCACACACACTGGCCCCATTTCCACCACCACCACTCTCTCTCTCTCTCTCTCTCTCCCCCCCCACCACCACCAATCTAACAAATGCTAGTGAATCGTGATCTAATTCCACTCCCAAACCACGCCGGTGCTAGACCCAAGGACTCAGAAAGAAAAAAACAAACTCAGAAAAAGAAGATTGAAGAAGATAAAACGTGGTTGGATCCAATCCCTATAAATATATGAATATTTTAGATCCAGTCCCTACAAATGTTACATTTTGGATCTAGTCCCTACAAATATATAAATGTTTTGGATCCAATCGTTACAAATATGTCTTTTGTGAAATAAAATAATGTTTGTGTGCCGATGCTGCTGTTGTTGTTGGCGAAAAAATCATTGTTGTTGTTGGGGTGCTGTTGTTGGCGAAAAAATGGTGGAAAAATGGTGTTTGGGTGTTGTTGGGTGGTGGTGCGATAGAGAGAAAACCGAGAGAGAGAGAGAGAGAGTGTGGGTGGGGGTGGTGGTTGTGGAGATGGAGGGAAGAAAAAAAATTAGGGCCACAGGTCCCTCCAAATTTGGTCTGTTTTGATTTTAGTCCCTGCAAATTTGCCCTACGTACGTGGCGTGCTTACGTGGCACTTGAATATGACACATCAGATTAATGAGGTGACGTGTCCATGCCACCTCAGTCCTAAATCACTAAAAGGACTAAAATCAAACATTTTTTTTTATTGGACTAAAAAACTTTGACCAAAATTTGCAGGGACTAAAATCAAAACGGCCAAATTTGGAAGGGCCTAAAACATAAAACATATTTAAGCCTAGTTTTTTTTATTCGCTGCAGATCACACCCGCTCCATTCCCATGCATGTGGCAAGTATTACATGATATGTTTGTATGCATACTACAGAATAATTAAGGTTAAACACGAAATTAAGCCACCATAAACTTCGAAACGATATGCACACGACAAACATCAGCCATCAAGCTTCAATTAGGTAACTTCCGTACCGAGTGAAATAATCCAGGCCATGACCGGCCACATATGAAGCTGGCTGTCAAAGTCGGTAAATTTCGTATTATACTGGGACTAAATCATTTAATACAAGAAAAATGGTAGAATACAGAAATTTATCGGCTAGCTCAAACCAGCAGCCCAAAAAATGCCTCAGCTACAACAGGAAAAAAAAAATCAACTTACTAGACTATTATGACACAACCTCAACAGAAACTTGAAATTAACTTGAATCTACACCTCCACCAGAAGCAAAGAAAGAATGCAGCATCCAATTCCCAAAAGAAAATTTATGCAAAAATTCTAAGCTGCTATATTGCTCACCATGAAGACCCAAGTTAATGCTATACTTGCCACCGCTGCATACATGTTAGTAACTACCCATGGGTGGCATGCCAAAAGGAGGCATTTGGGGCATCCCCATTCCACTCATTGGAGGAGGAGGAGGAGCAAAGCCTCCTCCCATACCTGCACCTCCCATTCCAGGCATCGGTGGTGCAGGCAAAGCAAGAGGCAACAATTGAGCATACATGTTCTGCAACAGAAAACACATTCATATCATTACTACTCTAGTGGCCAATCTATCGAGAATGAAGAATGAGATGGAAAGAGGATTTATCAACAGCAAACTATCCTGAACATTCAAACTGATGAGTGCTGACACTAATGTCAGATATACCCTGAAAAGCCACATAAAAAATTAATATTAGGAAAACAGAAAAATGGCCAAAATAATTACCTGTTGTGCAACTACGTCCTTTTCTTCTTTCTCTTTAGCCTTCTCTTCGTTTTGTGCTTCAATTTTGTCCTTCACTAGTTCATCAACTTTTCCAGTGTACTCACGGATAAACTACAACAGCAAAGAGAAGATGGTTAGAGAAAGGACTAGATAAAATGGCAATAAATAGATCCATTTCAGCTCATGAAAGGCAGAAGGAAAACAATGCATTTGTCAAACTAGATTTGCTTGGACAACTATGCAATACCACAATTACATAAGAACAACACCCTTCACAAACTAAGCATCACTCACGCATAAACACCACCTATTATTTATCATTTTTATCCACGGGAATCTCACTCTGGAAAGCCCGACATTCATCTAAACGCAGTTCAAAGTGACTGTTTAAGATGCAACCATTAAACTATCAGACTTTGCAAAGACGACCAAATTCACCTCTAAAGAGAAAGGGGTATAAGATAGCTAACAATAATCTCGGGGAAACAGTCTGGGAGAGGAAGGGGCAATATCCAGTAATGTAAGTTTTTTAAGCCTAATATCAACAGAGTTGTCATAAAAATAACATATATGTCAACTGAAATATAGGTGATAATACAAGTCAGCAGCAATTGACAAAATGCAAACCTGCAAGAGATATGGGAAGGCAAAGTCAATCATGTTGTGCATCCAAGCTAGTTCAAGAACAATGTCTGCCCGTATTAAATCATAGCAAACGAACAGACATGAGGCAAAGCATTCCTTCTTTCCCTGCATAAGTATGTGAACGGA
Source organism: Glycyrrhiza uralensis (assembly GCA_030159175.1). Classification (NCBI taxonomy): domain Eukaryota; kingdom Viridiplantae; phylum Streptophyta; class Magnoliopsida; order Fabales; family Fabaceae; genus Glycyrrhiza; species Glycyrrhiza uralensis. The sequence continues at coordinate 4,887,952 of BRZY01000006.1, forward strand.
AAAATTAGAAAACTCAACTGCATGAACTAAATCAGAATATCATCATTCCACAAGGATGAGGGCAAAGGAAACAGCTTAGCCCTCAAGAAAGAAGATTAAAAGACAATCCTTCAGTAAAGCATTGAATGTAAGGCTCTAATGTGCACTTGCAGAATAAATAGTCACTAGGCTTGACTAAAAAGGCAAATACTAATAGGTGCAAATTATTTCTCTGCATGACTTAGCATTGCACAAGCTACAAGAGGTAACACTAATATACAATAACCATTGCTGTAAAAAAGGATGTAGAGTAGCTATATATGCATACATATGCACAAAAACATTATGATTTAGCTCATTACAGTAATTTAGCAAAACATGTTAGTCAAGAGTAATAGCAAACCCAATCAAATAGGATATTGCAAGAAAATGAATTATGTATGCAGTTTGAAACTGATTTAGTACCTGATCAATGAAATAAACAAGCAACTCCTCAGCAAGTTCACGCTCTCCAGATTGTGAGGCTGTCTCCATGGCATCTTTGTAAAGGTTATCCTTCTTTGACAAAGCAATGGACTGCTTCCACCTACCTGCCTTCTTGTAAATATAAGCAGCAACACGCCTCATCTCTAGAAGCTCATGCTTTTCAATCTACATCATAAAAATAAATAATAATCTATCAGGTTTCCATAATTGAAACTAAAAAAAAAGTCACCATTAAGAAAAAATGCAGCTTACCTTTTGTGCAAGGCCTATTTGATCAAAGTTATCATGTAAATCAATTGACTCACGCAATCTATCATAATCTTCCTCCTCAACATATATCTCATTCAAGGCTTCATTAACAGCAGATACATTGCTGCTTTGAACTGCAACCATGTATGGCTTCACAAGACGGAGGTGACCAGCCTACAGCACATTACACGGAAAATAGCCATTAGTGTTATAGCAGGCAAGTCACAAACTAAGATCTAATGAAGTTCCTGCCACTATCGATGTTACCTTACGCATGATGTCAACAACACGTGCATGGTCCACGCGAAGTGCAAGGACATTCAGAACATCATTGATAAGATCTGGATGCTCTTCCAAATAGAAGTGGACAGCCTTGTAATACAACTCAACATTAGCAACTTTGGCAATAACATCTTTGAATTGCATGTGATCCCAAGCTTCAGGTGAATGGTTCATGATGGTAGTTGCAGCATTATCAAACTCATCATATTGGATATACAAATAGGTCAATTCTTTCCAATGCTGTTGTTCATCGCAAGCTCTTATGAGTTTTGGAATATTGAGGCGGGTTGAGAATAGTTTGATATGCTCCATAAGCTTCTCGGGGCGGTATCTAGCATAGAGAACTCCTAACTCGGTGAAGATGCCCATATGAGCTCGTTCTAACCCTAAACCACTCTCCATGAGAGATATTAACTCATTGAAGCAACCTCTATTTTGGTAATATTCACTGACCTCTTCCAAGTCATCCACCTACAAAATTAACAAAAAAGTTAACACAGTTAGCATTGGAAGGTCAATAAGCTCACTGCTAGTAGACCAACATAAAGCCCATATAACAAGTGCAAAAGCCTTCCAATCATTACACACATGTTCTTAGCATACTTTTAGGGAGATTGCTTCACAATCATATTCTGAAGCCCAGATCATTCAAACTCTCTAAATTGAAATCCGATGGCATCAGAAATAAAGAAAAAGCTTCCTAGTTTATTTTCAAAAGTAAATATAGTTCATTTATTTTTAAAAATATATATAGTTCATTCAAAACCTGAAATCAACATGTTACCTGAATGATAATGTTGAGTCCACATATCTGGGCCAAACGAAACTCCTCTGCATCAACACAAGCAAAGCAAACTTCCTTCCATGTTTTTGAGCTGTTGGCTTTCCTTGCTGCATCAACAGCACCTTGGAACTGTTGTAACTTGACCAATGTGATAGCCAACTTGGCCCAGTTAGATATAAAAGCAAATATGATTTTTGCAGCCTCATATAATGCTTCATCATACAACCGGTCACCAACATTTTGAAGATTAGCAACATTTGGCATCAGAATGAACTCCTCAATGTCACTGAGCCTATCAATCTTTGCATATGCATAAATGAGCTCACTGTCAACCTTGGGTTCTTTTGCCTTCTGTCTTACCATTAGCAAGTATTTCACCAAGTCATGGTAAACATTGGCATCTTCAGAAGCACGGATAACATCCAAAAATTGTGTAGCATCATCTGCTCGTATAAATGACTCAATTGCATCACTTACAAGCCCTTCCCTGAGTTGAGCCTTGGCCACCTGACTCCAAACAGCATCTTCTTCAACTCTGAAAGCAAACTCAACAGCTCTATCAATGCTACGAATATTATCAAGCAACACATTGACTGCTTGAACATTCAAGTTGAACTTCTTGAAAATTGCAAATGCTTCCTCATACAACTGAGCTTCTACGGCCATGTCTCCAACTGCAGGCCCATCAAAATTATCCAGTCTATTGACATAATCCATAACTCTGGATGGATCAGCCTTTATCGCTGTCAAAATAAGAAGATTCTGTAAATTGAAGTTCCCACTGAATGCAGAATTCTGAAGCACAATCTTCTCAAGAAGTTCAATCAATTCATGAGGCAGATCAGCTGTCATGAAAGCCTTAACAGATGCAGAAACTTGTTCAGGGCTCGAGCTTTCAGGCAAAGCAGTAGATACAACCTGATCAATAAGTTGCCTTCTATAGTCATTGTCAGGATTAAGAACTTTAGCCCACATATCAGCATCCATTCTCTCAACAACATATCTGTCGCCACAATATAAGCATGTCATGCATTGAATACAATGAAATTGATTTGGTGGAAGAAAGACCTATATATAAACCACAAACCTTGCTTGCAGTTTGAACAAAGAATTTTTGTTGGTGACATTGATAAGTTCATCATCACATTGTCCTCTACGGTAAGCTACAACTGCCAAGGTGGGGTCACGTTTCTCACAATACTTGCCCACAACTCGAGAATCATAGTATGGGTTGGTTGTGAGAAAATGTTCTGGGTTGTTGTTGCTATCGATGATAATTTTACCCAGTGCATTGTGAACATGTACATCCTGGCTTCCCTCACTTACAAGATGTTCCAAGAACTGCGTTAACAAACGAAGCCGGTTCCTGCATATAAAAAAACCATGGGTGAAAAATCATAAATGTGACTGCAAATCAACAATACATAAGATTAAAGGATAAACCCCACCTCTTTTCACATTCCTCCACAAGGGGCTCCACTGGCAGTAACGAACGAACAGAAAGAATCAAACCTTTGATAAAATCTTCTGGACACTCATCATCTAGCAACTGTCCAACAACTAAAGGAGCATTCCCCGGGTTCACCTATATAGAAAGGCACAAAGTTCTGACATGGGTAGATAAAGAGAGAGTAGATAGCACTTATGAGATAAGCAAGGATACTATGATACCTTCTGCACATAACCTTCAATGTATCGAAGCATGTTGTTTGTGTATAGGTAGTGTGTTAGATCTGGAACAAATCCAAATCGATCACAAACATTGATTAAAGGTCGTGCATCTGGAAGCTTAGCCTCCATTAGAAAGTTCTTTGTTTTCTCGGGATCATAGAAATTGGATTCTCTTGTCACACGCTCAACCTCTTTGATTTGACCAGTCTTTGCTGCTGCCTCAATGTACTTAAAATGAATGTCAGGATCCTCACTGTCCCATATTATTCAGAAAAGCGTATATGGTAAATCAGATATCAGGTATACATGTGGTCAATTACCAACAGAAAAAGCAGTTTTCCAAATGAAAGAATTACCTGGAGCTCAAGTATGATCCAAGAAAAAAGTACAGTCCTTCATATGACTTGAACTGCTCAAAAATTTTTATGCAGGCATCAACGCCCAATTGTTCACAATATTCTTTAGCAACCTGAACAGACATAAGATAGCTTAGTTAGCAATTATTAATAAGTTCCAAGTGATAAAAGAAAATGACACTTCCATACCTGCACAATGATTTGTAGATTGCCCCTAAGATTGGCCAGCAATAGGTCTTTCATGCACTCTAATGCCCATTCTCGTGACAGAGTACCAAAAAATTCTACAAGTGACTGCAACAACCGAATAATGAGCAAGTATTTTAAAATCTTACAAGATGTATTTTAAACCGTAAAATAGATAAAAGCAATAGGACACAAACCTGAGGCTCAATTGCATGTGTATTAACAATCACACGTTTTATATCTTGTAACTCAGTGTAATGCTGCACCACCATCAAGAATGATGCAATCAGCAAACAGTATAAACTTTAAGCTTTTAAGTAGGCAAAGTGCAACAATAAAACATATTTGGTAGGTCATTACTTGCAATGCTCGCACATAAAGACCAGCTTTTTCACAAAGTTGAGCAATACGAGGACGGTCATAATGGCTGAACATGCCATTAGCCAAAATTGCATCAGCAACATTAGGAAAAGTCACCAGATTTATCTCCAACACCTGAACAATTCACAAGAAGATTGTATCACTCCAAAGAAAGAATTATCAGAGTAAAAAAAAAAAACAGGGAATGGTCCCAACCTTTGTCTGAAGGAACCCGTGTTCTGGTAGATTTGGCTTTAAAACATCCAGGAGAAAAGCTGTTGCCTCACGGATCAGGTTTCTCTAAGCAGACCAAAGAATAACCAAAATTAAAATCACAGTAATGTTTAGAAGTATTTTGTACCAAATGAATGATGATGAAGCTAAAACATCAAATTACTGCTCGTCATAATTACTTAGCAGATAATCAACCTGAAGAAACAGATCAGTTATGGTGTTGTAATCAACTGGGCTACCTCCCTCCATTTGAGACATCATTAATGCAAAATTAACAGCACCCTGAAGATCAAAATGAAAATGGTAACTTGTAGAATTTCCACTAAGAGAAAAGATTTCAGCAGGCATTGTCAACATAATGTACAAATGCCGTTCAAAAAGTACAGTTACCATGCATCCAAAGAGGTGGCAGACAATGAGGGAATCACAAAGAAGAGACTCAACTAAAATAATTACACAATATAAGGTTTCTCCCAAACCTGAGGATCTGTCCGGAGAATTGTTTGCAAAAGGAAGAGGTAGTCAGGTGTGTACCCAACCTATAGCAACAAATAAGAAATGGAAATATTCAGGGCTAAATGTTTCCAGTAAAATGAGGTAATATATGCAATGCTAATTACACAGGCTGAGAAAAATGCTCTACATGCTATAATAGCATTGAAGTATCTTATAAATCAAACTTCAAAATTTTTTGACAAGTAAACAAGCACCTGCTTAGAGTAGATCAGAATCTTGTCAAATTCTCTCCTCTCAGCAAAAGCAGCAACAACTTTAGGAGTAGCTCTGGCTTTGATATATATTTTTAAAGCAAGATCATTGTCCACAGTCTACAAGGGAGCATACTCATGAAATTAATAGAAATACATCATTACAAAAAAAGCAAAGAGATTAGTAGTAACCCCCGTTAGGAAGACGATTAAAAAGATATAAAATAAAAATACAAACATTCAAATAAATGACAAACAATTTTAAATTCTTCAAAATGTTTAATCGAACTTAACCTTAACAAGATCTCCTAGCTCCTCACTGCATTCAAGCTTGTCCTCTGCCAACCAGTTTTCCAACAGATTTTTCTTGTTCTGGTTCACAACCAACCGAGACAATTCTAATGACTCGAAGGCATTCAGCTTTCCCCTTGTTAAAAGGGTTCCAAAATACTGTAGCAGCGGTGGAGTTTGCCCAGCTTGCACAGGAACACTCTGCCACATAGAGCAGATAGTGACATTTTAAACACTATTATTACAAGTTGAGTAGAAGAGAAAATGCAAGAAAGTGGTGGAAAGCGCGAGAAAATTTAGAGAGTTGAAGAGAAAAATTTCTGAAACTGAATCTATTGATTTGAGAGTAATTACAGAGCAATTGATCTATTTATAGAGGTATATATGCAGAATTCTGTTATGTTATACAGTTCAACAATTACACATGACTAATATAGTGACAGAAAGCTACACGAGTTAAAATGCTAAATAGCTCCACACTACATTCTAAATAGCTACACTTATCAAGAAACCTGAAATTTGGCAACTGTGTCAGGTGTACGAAGGATTCCTTGTGGAGATTCAGCAGCAAGCTCCGCTGCTTCTTTATACTTTGTTTGGGCAAACAGTTCATGAAAACGTTCCACTACCTGTAATGTCAATGAGTATTGTCGTCATGTCTATGAATAAAAATGCAGAAATACAACAACAATAATCCCCATTTCTTGAGAAGCTAATACACAATACAATCAAATGATCACTATTAAAGATGAAGAAGAAAAATAGATTAAAGCACGTAGATTGTGTTGGTTGAGTAAATGACAAAAGAAGTAACAAATTTACAGCAAGCATCATTAAGGTCACTCATGTAACCTCCCTCATCCCAAGCATATGCCTTTTATAAACAAGAAACAAAATATCTAAGATAAAAAGGTTGACAGTGCAAAACAAATCTGCAACAAATGTTGGTAAGGAAATGTATGTCAAAGTGTCAAACACTGAAGGAATAAACTGAACTAGTGACGGCTAAAAAGAAAGATTAGCAATTACTCATCTAAGTATTGCATTTTTTATTGCCAGCATGCCAAACTTCATTTTAGTTAGTATTTAGCAGTTGGATGAAACCCCACGAGATTAAAAGACAATGCATCCAAGTAGTTGGGATCTCCCTGACAACACCCCTAATGAAGAAATGCTATTACTAGAGTTGAGTTCTACATAAAATCGACTTACCAGCTTCTCAGCACCAGGAAGATTTCCTCTTTTGGCAAGACTAACAGCTAGCTCCAAATTGTTTAACTGATAGTAACCAACATGAAATTTGTTAAAATGCCAATTCATTTCCCACTTCACATCATATAAATGATAATGAGGTCAGAAACATACTTGACCGCTGACAAAATTCACAATTGTTTGTTCATTAACAGTGGCCAATAAAACCTGGCCTCTCCTGTTGATGGCATAAAAGCCTCCCACGGATGTGGCTTCTGATGTCAAAAATATAGGATCTGGACTAATTCTGTTCCTATAAACAGCAGTAGCTGTCTCCAAATCATAGACAAAAAGTAGGCCAAGTTTGGTAATCACATAAATTAAATTATATTTGTGGGATATCTGCAAAAAAAATCAAAGAATCAAAGTAGGCTCAAATATCTGCAACTGTTTATAAGATGAACAACAAACACTAGCAACTTCTGTACCTGCATGGCAACTGGGAAGTCATCAGCAAAATCTGGGGGGAAGAAAAGATCTGCTTGTTTCTTTGTAAATGATGGCTTCCCTGCCAACAAATTTGAAACGGTAAACTCCAAAAGCATTACCAATTTAATTACATGTGATATAATGATACACATGGTTCAATTTCACAATAGTACAATACCCTTATCCATATTCAAAACCCGGACTGATTTCAATATATATTGCTTCCTAGATTCATGAAATTAGTTACAAAATACAACTCAAGTCTAATAAATAAATCTAATAAATATTTACTGCATCATCTACCTCCAACTTTCAGGGCCACACATGTTTATCACTACAATTGAAAACCCAACATAAATCCATTATAATTGCAAAAAAGGAAGAAAAAAAAATCTGTCATATATTCAAATTTTCCTATCGATCAAATGCATGGTAACCAATGGAAAGCAATCCTTGTAGCATGGCCTAACAACAAATTATAATACATTTCATTAACAGAAGTTAAAAGCAATAATGGCTAGTTTCCTTCATCCTACTACATGGATCACTATATTTCATCCATCCACAAATGAAGTTTATGAAATAGTTATATTCTCAGTTCAATTATAGCATTAGCAAGATAAAAGTGCCATTGTAGTTTGTAGGGACATTCTAAAAGAGCCATTCTTGTCATTCATATGATCACTCCACCTCTAGTTATAGATCAAGCATGCATATTGATATAAATAAACGATTTAAATTTCAGATTTACCATAAACATTAAACTTGGAAACTAAAGATAGGCATTACAAGACAGTTTTGCGTAGAAGCCATATTGCCCATAAAAGAAAGACATGAGAGATCGATGTGAATGAGGTAAAAATATGCAGACCTGGCTGCGCACCCAGCTCAATGACATGCAACTTGGATATAATTTGACCAGCATTAAGTGTTTTCGAGGCAAAAGAAATCAACACAGAAGGATTATCATTCCCAGGAACCTGTCCAAAAAACATAATCAAAATATGATCAACATATAGTAGCATAGTATGGCACTATTAAGGTATATTAAATAAAATAATTATAAGAAAATGAACACATAAATACATAATCATAAGAAAACGCACTTTAAATTGGGCAAATGATGCAGCATGAGCTTCAAGAGCCTGACTGCGCTGCTGATCCACAGAGAAAAGTTGCATGTTCCCTTTAACCAATTGCGGCCTCTATAATGCAAAATAATATGAAGAAATAAAGCAAATAAATTAGGCTTGCAAATATCATAGTTAAGGGATCATAATTGTCGTACAATTATTATTATTATTATTATTATTATTATTATTATTATACACAATATACCCGGCAGAAACAGGGGTAAAGACAACCAATACAATCTAAATGAAAAACCTAAATTATAGTTGAAAATTTGAAATGTATTTCACTATGGTAGCCAGCTGTAACAGGAAGCAGAGATATACCTCAGGGGAACCGGGAGCAATACCAATCAAGACCAACCATTTTTCCGTAGGGTCACATCGATAATTGATTATCTGGTTGTTTGCCAAATTCGCTGTTCGCTCAAACATCTTAACAGGTTCAGAATCATCTACAAGTTACATGGATCAGGGACCAATACCAGTCAAAAAATTACAGATGAACTACAAGCACAATGTAAAAGTATGTGTAAACTGGAAAATATAATAGCAGCAAAAATATTGGTAAAGGCAGATTATCATTATCATTATCTTACCTTCAATTGACCAGTGGTATACAGAGGTCTGCGTCACTAGACCCAACATTTTGGGGCTAATCCACTTCCAGAAGACTACCTATACATGAAAAATAAGAGCACTCTACAAAGATTAGTAAATCATCCTTAAGGACCTATTATGTTACATGTATGTATCCTAGTACATAATAATTACCTGCTCAGGCATCTGATGTGATTTCATCTTTGTTTTCAATTCAATATTAAATATTTGTAGGTGATCCTGTGTAGTCCCTTGGAGTTGGGCTTCAAGAGAATAATGTAGCTTGTAAGTGAAGATAATCCAAAAGCAAATAATATTTTAAATGCAGCACCAAGAGAAGTGCATGGCACAAAAAGTGAAAACCTGAAGACTGCCAGCCCATTTACTTTGAGAACACATTTTTTGTTTTCACTTTTAATTACAAAACTGCCACCTTATTTTCAATCTGTTTTCTATTTTCAAAGATTTGTATAGGAAACACTAAAAAACAACATTTTTGTCTTCTATATTTCCTGTACAAATAGTTGAGAACATGTAAATATTGAAAATAAAGTGGCAGTTTTGTAATTAAAAATGAAAACAAGGAATGAAAATAGAAAACATTTTCTCAAAGTAAATGGATCCCTAACTTTTGGGATTTGGGAGCACTGTGATTTATGAACATTATAGGTCATCTAAATACTATTTTTTTCTTTTAACCATTCCAAACCAGGTCAAACATTGACAACATGAAAAAATTGTAGGATTTCAACATCTAATAGGCCAAATGTGAAATTGGGGGTGATTAATACATTAGAAAAGGAAAAAAAAACATGGAGAAAATTTATTTATCAGAACATTGCATTAAGAGAAATAAAGTTCACATATCTCCAAGAAAACTCACGACAATAAAGTCGTAGTTTGAACCCCAAACCATAATTTCTTTTAGAGTATCAACCTAAATAAATTCCTCATCTAATAGAGTCCCTTCTTGCTCGTGGAAGGGTAAGAACAGAGGTACATGATCTTTTTCAATAAATATTATTATAGAACTTAAAGGCATGGTCGTTTAACTTCATTATATAATTATATAAAATTAAAAAATAAGGAAGCCAGTTGATTTCAGATTCTCAAATCAATCAAAGATCCCTGCTTCAGGGCGTTTTTCCCCTATCAATCAGGTTGCATATAATATCAGACCGAGCTAGAGACAAGTCTGGTAATCAAGGAACCAGAAGTAACTAAGGGACAGAAAAAAAATATCACTGGACATAGTCTTCCTCAACAAAGTTGCAATACCGGGCTGAAGTAGAAATACTACAGACAGTTAGACGTGTTCATGTGCTTCAGGTCAAACTACACAAAATTAAGCAGTTTGTTTCATTTCATCCAACAGTCGTGTTCATGTGCTTCAGGTCAAACTAGTCAAAATTAAGCAGTTTGTTTAATTTCATCCAACAGTCGTATCAACAAAAATGAAACAACTATAGGAGGCAAAAAAAATACGAGAAGAATTCTAGCATACAATCAAAAGAAATAAAACTTCAATAAATTTTGATATCTATAATGACAGACAGAACTCATATCAATACCAAAGTGCTGGTAATTACAAAACACAACTCACAAGTTCAGGAGAAGACTACAAAACGCACATCCTACCTTTCAAAGCAAGGATTCTAGAATTCGGATTCATAAGAGCGGAATCCGCTGTGATCGGCCTCCTCAAAGGTTGCATTGGCATGTTCATGTCAACGATGACCACGCTATTCTGTGGAGCCGTTTCTCGAACACATATATACTTATCCGATTCCATCGTCACATGCGTGAAAGTGATGAATTGTGAATTGATGCCAATGCTCGGCAACTGCAAAACCACGAGGAGTCAGATCACACAAATCACATCACTTAATTCATTATTATCAGGCGAAAGAGTGCATCGGCAACAACAACAACAAACGATTAAGCTTCTCACTCTCCAGTTCATAAACAAACAAAAAAAGAAAACAACAAAAAACCACGCAGATCTGCGCAAACTTCACAGTAAGCCATAAGCAAACTAGTTACTCGACTTGGAAACCAAAATTGAGCTAAGTATAACCGTAAAACATCAATAATTATCACAAAAGCAAGTGTTCGTGCTCTTGCGTCGCGAGCTAGAACTGTGAATTGAGCTTCGTAAACAGAGAAAGAAAAAAAAGGCTCGTGAACTGTGCGGGAATAGAAATCGAAGGAGAACAAGTTACTCACAGTTAGGACTTCCTTCATGGCGATCGGAGCGTTCGCGGCCGCCATGATGGCTTAGATCGACGAACTGAAAAACCGAAGACTTGGATCTGAAACCAGCGATTGAATTCGTCGATGGAGAGAGTGGAAGAGTGAAGTAGAGAAGAGAGAGAGGTTGAGGAGGATCCAAATCACTGCGAGATCTATGAACAGCAGAGGAGAAGACTTGGACCCTCTTCAAAGAGAAGAGGAGAGAGAGAGAGAGGGAGACGTTGAAATGGGATGGTGGGTTCTGACACGAATAAAACGGGGGAGAAAGAAAGAAAAGGGGTGGAATTGAATTGCTGCAAGTGTAAATAATGACAAGGCGAGGAGAGAAGCATAGATCTCGCAATGACTATTCAGTATTTTCAGGAGCGAAATTATTTAGGAGCGATAATAAATAAATAAATATGTGATAAAAAAATCTTCAAAGCAAAGAAGACGGTAGACTGTAGTGCCGTGTCTACGTGCCCCGATGGCTGTGCCTTGCTTTGATGATGTACACGCCGGAACAAATCATTTTCATGTTTACTTTTTTTCATTCATTATCTAAAATCTAAAATATTATCTAAAGATAAATGATCCTGCACTAATTTGTGTACGGTGGAAAAATAAATAAAGTCTAAACTCTAAACCCATCATCAGACAGCAAAAATAAAAAGAAAATTTATCTGATAACATAAAAATTTTATCTTTAATGTTGAAATAATTTTTTATTTTTCTTCAAATGTAATTTTATAGTTAAATATTGTATTTTATATGTTTTAGAAAATTTTCAAATCAACTATTTTATATTTTTTGATATGTTAAAATTTAATTTTCAAACTCAAATACTTATATTTTTTAAAATATTCTCAAATTTGTAATTTTGTAATTTTTAACTGAGTATATTTATAGCTTAAAAAACTGAGTATATTTATCAATTAGTTAATTTTAAACTTGCATTTACATATTAAAATATATTCTTTTTTATAGTGATTTCATTTTTTGACTTTTTTAAAGAAACGATAATAAAGAGAAAAAGAAAATATATAAGAATGAGATTTTCTCTCTCTTTGGTTGGAAAAAGACAAAAAGGAAAGAAAATCTAATTCTATTAAGTGACTATTATGCTCTTTTGATATTGTAATGAATAATGGATAAATACATAGATGGATGAATTTAACAAATTTATTATGGTGAGCTGAAAGTTGTCACCCACGATTTTTGAGAGACTTTTAGACTATTTGTTTTAGTGTTGGGGAGGCTTCAAACGTGTGTTTAACCAAAGGAGCGAAAATGAAACTTCAGTCAAAAGTGCATTGGGAGTCGTTTTTGTTTTGTTTAAGTTGAGAATGATCTCAAACAAACGAGCTATTTGTCATTCGTTACAAGTAGTTATTGATCATTATGGTAGGAAACTTATGAATGATACCACTCTTAGGTTCTAGCTACCAGATTGTAGACAAGAGCCTTTGTCTGCATTTACAAAGTGGTGGCATACAGACATCAACACATTCCATGTTATAATTAGAGAGATGACCATCACTCTAGATGATTTGTCAATGCATGTTGCACCTATTGCCCTTTCCACACAACCAGAAATGGATAGATACATCACATGCAGATACTTGGTGGAGTTGTTAGCGGTTGCACATGTGGATGCAGTGAGGGAGACGAGTTATCTAACAATATGGTCATGTCTATAACATTCCTCGATTACACATTGTTACCTACATTCTCTCCCTTGTTATAGTAATTTTTCCAAAATACCCAGGTTCTATGCCAGTATTTTTTTTTGGGATTTGATAGCTTTTCGAAACTATTCCCAAAATAGAAGTTATAACTTTTTAATTTATGGAAATTAATTTTTAGATTTCAAAAAATACATTCGGATTTTTTTTTTGGATATACAATCCGAAAATTAATTTTTAGAAGCTAAAAAAACTGTAAATTTCATTTCCGAAAATTAGTTTCTAAAATGTATTTTTTAAATTGGCAAAATAGCACATTTAGTCCCTTAGGTTATTTTATTTTTTAAGTTAGTTTCTTATCTTTATTTTTTGACAATAAGATCCTTTATATTTATTTATTTTTTTAATTTGGTCATTTTCTTCATTTGTTGATAACGTGTCAGTTCTGATTGGTCTCAATTTACTGTACACCATCACCTCAGACCAATCAGTAAATGACACGTTATCAACAAATGAAGAAAATGACCAAATTGAAAAAATAAATAAATATAAGGGATCTTATTGTCAAAAAATAAAGATAAGAGACCAACTTAAAAAATAAAATAACCTAAGGGACCAAAGATGCTATTTTGCCTTTCAAATTTCAAAATTAATTTCCCGAAAGAACTAAAACAACGATAAAAAACATTAACACAACAATGAAAAGTAAAGAGCATGAATAGTAATTTAGGAGGTACATTTAGCAATCCCAAATCCAGAGACCAGAGTGTAGGGTTTAAGCTCAAGGACGCTAAAGGGAATTGATAAATACACCTTTCATTTTTATCCATCCACCCCACTTTAAATGTTAAATTACTACCTTACCCTTTCTCCCTTTCCTCTGTCAACCGACACACCCCACCCGTCCGTACGCAAGTACTCTTCAAACTTCCCGGAAACACAAGTTTTCGATACCAAAAAGTGTGTTTGTTCCGGAAACTCCAGGAAAAATCAGTTTCCGGAATGTAAATTTACATTCCGGAAACTCCAGTAAAATTTATATTCCGGAAACTTCAGTTTTCGGAATACAAAATTGCATTCCGGAAACTCCAGTCTGCATACAATTTGTATTCCGGAAATTCCAGATTTGTATTCCGGAAACTGGAGTTTCCGGAATGCAATTTTATATTCCGGAAACTCCAGTTTCCGGAATACAAGATTGCATTCCGGAAACTGAAGTTTCCGAAATATACGCGAAATTTGAGGATATTTTTGAAATTTTAACATTAATGTGGGGTGTATGGCTAATTTTTCGGGGTGTATTTACCAAATCCCGACGCTAAACCCAACCCATCGGTTCGAGCTCCAAACTCAAAATCAACCAAAAATAAAGAGCGGGGCGCAAATGCTTCATGCTTGGTTCTGAGACACACTTCATTTCACTCACTCACATCTTCTCTCTCACTTTCGTCACCACCGCACTCGAGCGAGCAAACTTTCCGTGAGCTCCAAAAATGTCCATAGGCGTGCGTAGGTTAACAGTGCTGGGCGAGTTCAAGCCATTTGGCCTTATTGCCGAAGCTCTCGATGGTAAACCCCCTGACACTGTCACCGACAAGTACGATTACTTCCTTTTCGATCCAGAAACCGCTCGAGACAGAGACGCTGAAGACAATTGTGACGAGGTTGCTTCTGCATTGAACAATCGCGGCGATCACGAGCTTTTCATTAGAGGGAATAGGTAACTCACTTCTCTGCTTAAGTTGCTTCCGAAGACGCAGATGCGAAAAAGAAGGAAAAGGAAAAAAATGTTAAGGTCCTATTTGGACTCAGAAGCACCGCTTAAAGGGAGAGACTAATTTTGCTTTACATTTTTATTTTTATCATATATAAAAAAAGAGAAAAAGCTGTTAAATGATCCATTTTAAATAGATAGGTGTGTATGGAAAAGTTAACGAGAGAGCTTCTAAGAAATTGAAGTATAAAAACTGATTTCAATTTATATGAGAAATTATCAGTTAAAAAACTCAATACTATAAGTGCTTATAATTTTTTTTTTATAAAAAACACTCTAAATCTCAATTTTCATTTCAAATACCGTTGTTGTTCTTTTGCTGCTGTACCTTTGCTGTGCATGGTTAACATTTCTTCTGAGCTCACAGATTTCGTGCACTGCTTTTATCTAACCTGCGTACTGATTTGTGACAGGATTATATGGTCGATAGGTGCTAGAGTCTTTAAGAGATTTACTTTGCAATCCCCGATCGTTAAGGTATGAATTTCGATCTATCATGATTAGAAATAGGTTTTTCTGATAGCTTACATTATAGCTCCCGCACAACTAAATTTTGTTTAGTGAAAATTGTTGAAAGAAAATTATCGTTTCCTTCACTCAATGCTTGCATTTTGGATTGGTTCCTTAAATTTTAAGTGGGAACTGGGAAGACAAAGCTACTGGTTTGAGTCCGCAGAGAAAATGCTCTGTATTGTTGCTCTAAGAAATTTACTGGCACACATTTGGTTTGATGGATGGTTAAATTTAATTGAGCTTGAGGTTTAGTGCTCCTGCCCTGTTTTAATGTATTTGTTTTTATTAATCATTAATATTTACTTTGTTCTTTTTAATTCCTTACTGACAAGGAGAAACACAGTTCGAGGTTTGTGTCTAGAGAACATACTATTCACATGTATAGTTTGAATTCCCATACAAATTGGACGAGATCTAGTGAGTATAGCAGCGGATTAGGAATCAGTGTTTTAGAAGATGAAAGTGTGCACAATCTTCACGTTAGTTGCAGCTGGAAGTTCTGGGCTGCAACACTGAATTCAGCAAAGTTGGATGGTGAGGATTAGAGTCTTGTGTGCAATTTTCAATTTAAAAAAGGGATTTTATTTAGAATGGATAAGAGGATGAGTTTACTTTAGGACTATAAGAAAGGAAGATCCTTTACAGCTCTGAATAGTTCTGCATGCAATGTACCAAGAAGAAGGAAACTGCACTCACAAGCCTCCAAAGTTAAACAACTCAAAATTTCGTTCACTGTGTCAAAAGTTTAACACTCAACTTTAACAATTCTGCAATGCATCGAGATAACATAGGAAACGGGTGAACTCACTAGTCTCAACAACATTAGTATGTCTGCATCATGTAGTAGATTGTTTGGATTTTCAAGGAAATATCTGGCCCTAGATTTTTTGTTGGATAGACTGTTTTTTTAATGACATCTCTATTCTCTTTGGTGTTCAGCATAAAGTTTCTTTTGGGGAATTTATTTGGTAGATATTCATATGGGTGTTGAGATGTTGTTGGCCTCATTCCATTTCCTTTTGTTTCTGTATTTAAGGAGGTTATTTTATGTTGTTTCATACTTTCATTTTAATGCTTCTTTCCTTATAAATTTCTTTCTTTCTAAAAAGGTCTTACTTGACTTAGTTTTGAGTTTTCAAGGAGGTTGAAATTTCTTTGGTCAGCCAATGGTTGCTACAGTGTCCATGCAACCAGGAAGTAAAGTACAACAACAGAGCACTAAAAGTCTCTGAAATTTGATTTTATTTTCCCTGTAGCAAATGTGATGCTGCATTTTGTTTCATTCTCTGAACAGTTGTGCTTTAACTATTCTATTTTATTGTTTTTATTTTTTTGGAAATGTTAGGTTTGCTGGTGTCATTTGGGTCATACAGCCGAAGCTCTTCTATGTCTATTACAAATTGATCGTTTGACGATCTATAATACATCTGGTGAGTATACTAAATGCAGATTAGCTATCATATGATAGAAAAGGAAAAATATTACTCTTATCTTATGGCATGGGAATGGAACTAATTCATGGCTGTTGAGAAGGAGAAAAACAAGAAGACATGTGAATGAATCTGCGTGTATTTTATATTATATATATAAATAATATAATATTATAATATAAAATCACAATTAATACAAAGATTAATGTTGCTCTATTTACAGGTGAAATAGTTTCACTTCCACTTCCTCGAACCATTGCATCTATATGGTCTCTTCCATTTGGTTTATTACTCCAGCAGGAAGTTGAAGTAAATACACCATCATGTGTTTCTTTTTCATCTACAAGCCCCTTGCTTAGTGCCCGTGATATGTTACTTAGTGCATCTAATCATATCCAAAGGGGGGATGGAAGTTTAGTATCCTCTCATCTCATCCTGATGGATCCACTGGATGAACAACAAGTATGTTATAAAAGTCTATGGATTGTCACTGAGATTTTTGTTCTTCTTGGTTAAATTTTGTGAATTTGTGACATATTCACTGCAATAGATTCTTGTTCTGGTAAAACTTGGTTTTGTTTGATTACTCACTTTTTTCCTGTAATTGTAGCCAACTTTTATTGAAGAAAGAGGGAAATTGAACATTATGAAGGAATATGATGAGAAGACAATTTGGACAAGTGATCAGGTCCCGCTTATGGCATCCTATAATAAAGGTTTCTTTCATTAAAGTTCTTGCGTTCAATTCCTGATCTTTTGAATGGTTTCTCGCATGCTAATTTTTGTGATGGTGTTTTGAATTCAGGAAAGATGCAGCACTCTTTGTGGGTTGCAGAAATAGTCAATTCTAACTTTGACGAGGCAGCCCCTGATTTATTAAATGTAGATCCCATGGATGTATTGCCAAAACATTTGTCCTTTCGTAGAATATGGCAGGGAAAAGGTGCTCAAACAGCTGCTTGTAAGGTGGTATAAGCTTCCATACAACTATCTGGCTATTGTTGGTCTCGTGTATTTGATGAGGCAAAATATTTTTCTGTTTCAAAATAAAAATGCAATTCATCAGTTAATGACATATTTGCTTTGTATACTGTTATATGCCCGCAATGCCTCAGTACTTGTATTAATTTTCTGTTTCTCAGTGATGTTTTGTACAAGCTAATTTGAACACAAAATAAGCTAATCCAAACAGACAATGATGCTTTGTATAAATATATTGTCCAAAGTGCCTGATTATTTTATTGTTTGAAGAATTATTTTACTCAATTGGAATTTTGAATTTTTAGTCCAGAACAGTGAACTCCTAAGAACTTAATTAAATAGATGGACTCCCTTCTTCATTCCTCATTGCTTGGTTTGTTTGTTTACTTTTTCTGCATTTAATTTATTGTTTTTTTCATTTTTCTTTCCCTTCAAATGATTACTAGGTCTTTATGGCCACTGATGATGATGCAGCTCCTGTTGTCTGCTTTTTTCACCAAGAACAAAGAAAGTTATTGTCTGTTAGTCTTCAGAGTGTTGAAATAAATAATGAGATTGTGTTTGATATCAAACCTGATATGAGCTGGATCATAGCTGCAGTTGCAGCTTCACCTGTGATGGTAACTCGTCCAAGGTAGATATTATATTTTTCCACCTATTTCTTTATTGCTTTTATAATGGATTTAATCTTCTTTAAATGTGTTTTCCAGGGTCAAAGTTGGATCACTTCCATATTCAGACATAATGCTTTTGACTCCAGAAAATGATCTGCTTCTCTATGTAAGCTTTACGCATGGGTGGGCACATTTTGATTGTGTCATTGTTATTTTTTTTTTTGCTTTCCTGCCATTTCTCTCGATATATTTATTATACTGTTTCTACATTTCTTTGCCAGTAAATTGCATTTGAGATAGGATTCTTTTCTGAGCTTCCTTGTGGATTAATGCTCATGATTTTTTTCCAAAGGCTCTCTTTTGTTGCAATTAGAGTGAACTTGGTAGCTCTTCTGAACTGATGCTTGTATTTTTTATTGTTGCTGTAAGGACTGGGGGTTTCCTGATTGTCCTGCTCTGTTTTTATCTTTCTTTTAGTTCGTTTGTCTTTATAAAAATGTTTTCTTTCAATTATCTGTCCATATTTGTAAATAATTGAAATGGAATCATTTTTTTTTTTTTCAAAAAAAATTTCTTAATGGTTGAATGGGAGCCTTGGTGCAATGGTTTGAGTTGCTGCCATGTAACTGGAGGTCACAGGTTTGAGTCGTGGAATCAGCCTCTTGCAAATGCAAGGTAAGGCTGCCTACAATAGATCTGCAATGGGTTCAACCCGTCGCTGGACCCCACTATGACAGGAGCTCTAGAGCACCAGGTTGCCCTTTTTAATTTCTTATTGATTGTTTATTATATTTTGGGTGGCCCCTCTTAGTAATATTGTACTCATAGGTTTATTGATCTGTGTATGAATAATTTTGTAAGAGGCTATTAATTTCTACTGATCAATTTTTTCTCCATTAATAAATACTAAGTGCTACATCTGATAAGTTGTTCTAGCCTTATGGAATTCGTCCTATATGTTGAATGTTCTTGTATATTGGGAAAAACCCAAGTCCCACATTGACTAGAGATAAGGCCTAAATAGAATATATAAAGCTTGAGCAATACTCACCTTAAAAGCTGGTTTTGTGGGGGTTGAATTAGGCTCACTATATCTAAGAACCATTAAATCGAAGATGGTATTAGAGCCTATATCTAAGAACCATTAAATCGAAGATGGTATTAGAGCCTATCATAGATCCATTATTGGGCCACCCATCATATTATCCACGCAGGAAGCCCAATAGTGCTGGGCGTGAGGGGATGTATTGGGAAAAACCCAAGTCTCACATTGACCAGAGATAAGGTCTAAATAGAATATATCAAGCTTAGACAATCCTCACCTTAAAAGCCGGTTTTGTGGGGTTGAGTTAGGCCCACTAAATCTAAGAACCATTAAACCTAAGACTGCAAATCCTCTATTGATCAACCTTTATTGCCTGGATATGGTTTCTGATAAATGGAGTTGAAAACATGAGAGCTTTATTTTTGCAGGAATTCATTTTTAGGTTTTTTTTTTGCACCTTATGTGTTGTCTTCATTCTCCCCCATCCTTTTCCTATATATTAATTCATTTCAATCAAGTGGCGTCATACTGAAGCTCGATATAACTTTTTGTACTATGTCTTGGTAATATTGTAGTCTGGGAAGCAATGCCTGTGTAGATATGTGCTACCCTCATGCTTAAATAAAGACAAGATTTTGCATGATTTGGAGCTTCCAGAAACATCTTCTCTTTCCAATGACTTAAAGATGACTGGCCTTGCTGATGCTGTTGAAGGGCGTGTCAATGTGATAGTAAATAATAGTCAGGTATACTGACTTGTATTTAGGGTTTATTTCTTTTCCTTTTTTTACTTTGAAGTTGACACATACAAGGTTGTTTGCACACGGAAAATGCTCCTGGTTTATTTGAAATTGTAGTTGACATTCCTGCATTGTATGTGCAGATGTTTAGATGTGCATTACGACAAAGTCCTTCATCATCATTAGCTAATGATTGCATCACAGCACTAGCTGAGGGGCTTGGTTCTAGTTTCTACAGACATTTTCTTGGTCTTCTCTGGAATGATGGTGACCCTGCTGATTTATCAGAAGCTGAATCTAGTGTTGATTCAGAATGGGATTCATTTTGTCGTGTAATTATGCAAATCTGCAGAAAATCTAACATCATATCTCAAAAGCGTTCTGGTTCAGTGCCAAACTCTGCTTGGGACTTCCTTCTCAGTAGCCAATTTCATAATAACTTCAGCAAAGTAAACCCCATGTTTGGAATATCTTGTTCTGTGCCATTTGATCAGCTGGAATCAAATTTCCTCAAGTCTTCTATGGATGGTACACAGAGTTCTGAAAAGCCATTTTATACTGAACTTTTAATTGGAAGTCTGGAATCTCTTCATGCACTCTACGAGAGTCTGAAACTGGACAATCTCCGCAAAAGGTATGCTGTTACGTTGTCTCTGTTTTTTTTTTAAAAGAATATTTTTGGTTGCCTTTTTATTTTAGCCTCTAGCAGCCTAAGCTTCTTCAGGTCATCTCTTATTTCTATCTTATTTGACATTTTGGCTAGTAATGCTTCCCTGTTTATTTGGGAAGCAGCTAGTTGATTGGGTTTGGTGAATCTAGCCATTAATCTGTATTACTTTTTCGTTATTAGTTCAATGTTTTTATGTTAGCTTGATATTAGCTCAATATCCATTTTATATTTTTTTTAGTTTTTTGGTTTATTTGACACCATAAGTGGCTTCGGTCTTCTGTTTGTAAGCTGTATTCTCCTTATGGGCCACTGATTCGTTGTTAAGTCTATGTCCATTGGCGGAGCTAGACCATTTTAGTTGGGGTAGCCAAAGGGAATTAACACCATTGACAAGGGGGCAAAATTCAAGAACTTACTTTTAAAAAAAATAAATTTATTAAAAAAATTCAAATACTTTGGGGGGTGGGGATGGGTCATGGGACCATAGGCCCCCTCACAACATGCATAGCTGCTCCCATCTGTGTCTTTGTTCTCTCATCAATCTTAATGATCTGCCCATTGCTAATAAAAGTTTGAAACTGCTAGAAGCATAGATAATGCATCAGTCAGTGGTCTTAGACCTGCTATATAGTGCTGAAATTATTGCTAAGACTTTCATTTGTACTTTTCTACTTCATTATGTTATTTAAAATTTTTAGATTTTAGCTGTGCAACAATGGGATTTAGACTTACCATATTATTCTTTCTGGCTGAGAAAGAACTCATGCTTTGTGTGCTGAGTATTGATTGATTGTCTTATGGTTATTTACTAATTATTCCTACCACCCACTTTATGCATTTCATTATGTTCTTTAGGCTGTATTTTCGTTAGTAATTCATTTTCTAATTTCTGTTTTTGTCAAAATTTATCTTGCTTTGATTCTATACGATAGTTGTTGCCAACAGGGACTTAGAGCATCTAGCGATTCTCTTGTGCAACATTGCTGATTTTCTGGGTGAGGACAACTACTTGGACCATTATATTCGTGATTTCCCTGGCCTTTGTAAAACGTTTCTGATGTCTGGAACCACCATTTCCCCTAAAATTTCTCCAAGTTTATTCAGATGGCTTGAGAACTGCTTGCAACATGGATGTAATTATGCTAACATTAGTGATCTTCCATCTTTAGTCCGCAAAGATGGATGTTCTGTGGTTAGTTTGGCGCGGAAAATAGTTTGCTTTTACAGTATATTATCTGGTGCTGATTTGGTGGGAAAGAAGCTTTCTTCTGGTGTTTACTGTAACATTAGCACGGGATCATATTCTTCAAAGGAGGAGCTTACTGTTTTAGCGATGGTTGGTGAAAGGTTTGGACTTCAACAGCTGGACTCACTGCCTTGTGGTGTATCTCTTCCACTCCGTCATGTAAGTTTGACTTAAGTGGTGTGAAAGCTTTGAGAAATTTTATGTCAATTAATTTAAATTATTTTACAAATTTGTTCATGGAGCACCATATGGTTGCAGCTGGTAAGTTTTGTCCTACATTTGAAGTTGCATGTTGCTTTACTTCTGCTTTCATGATTTTAATGTTCCTCATGATGACACTCTCATTTATCAGGCATTGCCTACCTTTTTTTTTTTGTGTCTTTCTTTTGATTCTTCCCCATATCTCTGATAATGTACTTCCTATTTTCCGTTAGTAATTGCACTGCTACTGTGAACACCCAATTTCGGGCTTTGATTTTTTTTTCTCTTTTTAATTTTTTGTGTGACAGCTACTATAGTACTTATGTTCTTTATATATTATCTCTGGCAATGTATCACTACTTCCCAAGCTTTTTAAACCTTATAGCTGTTATGCTTCTAGGCATTAGATAAATGTCGAGATTCTCCTCCCAATGACTGGCCTGCAGCTGCTTATGTCCTTCTTGGTCGACAAGATTTCGCAATGTCAACTTTGGCACGTGAATGCAAGTATAAGGAAATTGAAACACCAACCAATGTGAATGTAATCTCTATGTCCACACCTTATATGCTAAATCTGCACCCAGTGACAATATCTTCTACTATTTCTGATGCAATTGGATTGGAAGGAACAAAGTTTGAGGACACAGATTCAGTTGATGGGTCTATGACAGATGGTATGGAGCATATTTTCAACTCTAGCACACAGTTGCGTTATGGTCGTGATCTGAGATTGAACGAGGTCAGTTTTTGTCACACAATTTGGAAATTGATTTGATTATTTTCACTTGACATATATTTTAAATCCTGTTGTGGCTTGTCTATAAATCGTAGTAAAGGGTACACTTTTTGGCGCATCAATTTGTTAACAATCATTTTAAGCCAAAGAGGAGGTGCTGCTGCTTTATTGTCATCTCTACTAATGCATGAGCCCAGAGGATTTTATCATTTTATTTTTCACCTGTCTTTATGGAGTTCTAGAGTTAGAGAGAAATTGACAGGAATCAGAATCTGTGCTTGTTTGATTGTGTTCTTGTTTTTTATTTTTGAAAACTATTCTATAAGACAATTTTGGAAAACTGTTTTTCTTAACAAAACAAAAAAAAAATCTATTTGGTAATATTAATATGAAAATAGTTTGAGGTAAGAACACATAAAAAGCTTGCAGAGCAAATTTGTTTTGAGAACATACTTTGAAAGCGGAAGGTGCAGGGCTATGGCGGTGGGTGAGGGGCGATGGTAGAGGTTTTCAGGTGGCGGCAAATAAGAACAAAAGTGAGAAAATAAAAAATGAAAGCGAAAATAACTGTAGGGCCCATTTACTTTGAGAAAAAGTTTTTTCTCCCATTCTTTGTTTTCGCTTTTAATTACAAAACCGTCACATTGTTTTCACATGTTTATACAGGAAATAGTAAAAACAACTTATAAGGTCTAGTGCTCAGTCTTTTGCAGAATCAAACCATAATCCCAATTCACAATTCAAAGACTTTATTCTTCCTCTTCCTTCCTTATATAAAACCCTATAACGTTAACAATTAATATGCCTCAATGTTTGGTTGTGAGAGGCCATTGATCACTTAAATCTGCTTCGTTGTATACTAAAGATCACGCTCTACAGTCTATCAGTGTTTCTTTGTTGTTTTAATTTTTGCTGTTATCTTGAACTGGCTTTTTACTTTGTGTCCACGGTCGATTGAAGTGCTGTTCTGGTGCAAAGGATACTTACAAATGTAGTTCTTTCTTTTCTGTTCTTTTCTATATCACGGCTTTTGCTACTTTTACTAGGTTAGACGCCTTTTGTGCTCTTCCAGACCTGTGGCAATTCAAACATCTGTTAACCACAGTGCCTCCGATCAGGACCTCCAGCAGGTATGGCTTTCCATGGTATTTGACTTGTTTGTTATTGCCAACTACTTTGTTTATATTGGATTATTCAAGCAACTGATTTACTTGGTGGTAATATTCTTCGCAACTCTGATCCTGCAGCACTCCTCCTTTTGTGTAAATTTCTTTATACCTAGCGCAATGATCCCAACCATTAGACTATGACATGTGGCATAGAAATTAAATCTGCAGTTCTCTACTGGCATATTAACTTTTAGGTGTTCGTCATGCACTATTGTGTGAAATTAATTCATTTTTTAGGCCACGTTGATATTGTTGCTATCCTACATATAATTTGTTTGGATTATTCATACGTTTCTTAGGACATATAATCTTCTTGTTTGTTCCCTTGCTTTCTTCCTTAACATTGTTCCCTTGGTATTTTTTTCCCTTTTGAATTTTTCTATTGAACTGGATTATTCTTATTAAAATTTGGGCTAGTCCTAACTCAACCCCAAGAGCTAGCTCACGGGGTTAGGATTGCTCAAACCTTATAGAAGGACTACTTTGGTCATATTATCTCTAGTTGATGCAGGATCTCAAAACACTCACTCACACCTAAGAATGGACATTTGGAGCATGGACAAATGTGGGTGGCTCAATAATTGATCTAGGATACGCGCCTTTGATACATCTTATAATTTGGACTAGACATAAACCCAAAAGCTAGCTCAAGGAATGACTATTGTCCAAGGCTTATAAGAATTGTTTTACCATATCTCTAGTCGATGTGGAATTTTAACAATTGTTAATTAGTGATTGTTGCTTTTTTAATCATTTATAATTTATTATAATTATTACCGCTAAATCACATAATACTGAAACTATAGCAACCTTAGAAATTTGTAATTGGCATGTTGTACATGACTTCTGGTCTTGTTGCTCTTATAAGGGAAGGCAGCTTGCTTGAATTAGTAATTTCTTCCCATTGTGGGCTAAGTTTTAATTCCACCATCTTTGTAATTGTTTTCTCTCCTAATAATTTCTTTTCCAGAAAAATGAAAGCTGAGTATGTTCTTAATTCTGTGCACTACTTTGTTTCTGTGATTTAAATGCTCTTTATATTTCTCTTGCTGACTGGGTATACTGTTTTTTTTTTAAAAGAATCTATGCCATTGAACTTTTCTTTTACTTATTATTTAGGCTCAATTGTGGCACCTTGCCCAAAGAACCACTTCACTTCCTCTTGGACGTGCAGCATTTACCCTCGCAACCATACATACTCTTTTAACTGAGGTGCGCTTACATTTAATTTTTCTGAACCTGTTTTGTTTTCATTGTGAGGATTTTCAAATTTTTTATGGAAATATACTGTTTGATAGAATCTTTGCAAAACTTTTAGGCTTTTTCTGTGCCAAAGCTTGTATTAGCAGGTCGGTTGCCAGCCCAACAGAATGCGACCGTAAGTTGATATTTTGCGACTGACTATGCCTGTAATAATTGTTATGGCTTGTGGAACTATTTTGTAGTTTTTTTGTATTGTTTTGACTTTAATCATTTTGTCTTCTTATAGGTTAACCTCGATCCCAACATCAGGAACATACAAGAACTCAGGTCTTGGCCTGAGTTTCATAATGCTGTTGCTGCTGGACTTAGGCTAGCCCCCCTTCAGGTTTAACATCAATTTTTAAGGTTATGTAGTTCCGAACAGTGTAATCTTGTTTTGGCTAGAATATTATTTTATTTGGTCACTTCATTAGTACATTAAAATGGTTTTGATACCACTTGTGCTAACTATATTAACTAAATTTTGCTTCATGTTAATCACTCCAAAATAACTACTTTCCATTTTAGTCAACTTTTCACAATTTCAATTGAGCATTATTCAACCAAAATCGACCACTTAACGTTTGAGTTAACTACTTATCATTGCTACATAACAAGAATCAGTGTAGTTAATTAAACTTAAATGTGACTGAAATTTGATCCATAGAGGGTCGAACGAGACAAACTTGATCCAAAGAATGCCAAATTATCTAATGGGAGGACGAAGAGAGACAAATGAGACGAATTTGATCCAAAGAATGCCAAAGTAACGAGGCGAACTAGAATTTGTCGCTTGATACTTTCTATTTTCTGGCAGTCTGCAAGTGTTTACCTTGGTTTCTTTATCAAGTACTAGTGCAACCTTGAAGTGCTTAATGATTACTTGATGCCGATTATTGCATCTGGAAATTATACACAGTTTTCTCAATGAAATTCTGAAGCTTTGCTATATTGAGTCTCTCAAGTTTATTAGGTAGGTGCTTATGTCCATTCCTTTCTTAGGTAGGTTCTAGCACTTGTCTTTCAAGCAATATTCCAGCCGGAAAACATTGTTATTGATACAAAAGTTTGGGTTTGAGACCATAGCTTGTGTAATGGTATATCATGGATCCTTATTTCTGAAAAATGCATATAACCTCTTTGCAGGGAAAAATGTCAAGAACTTGGATAATATATAATAAACCTGAGGAGCCAAATTCTGTTCATGCTGGGCTATTACTCGCTCTAGGACTGCATGGATTTTTGCGTGTATTAAGTATTACTGACATTTACCAGTACTTTTATCAGGTTTAATTCTCTTGTGCTCTGGTCTTTGTAATCTCAATTTTTAGCACTATTTTATTCTAATGGTGATGATTTATTGTACACAGGAGAAATCTTAAATTTATATTGAAACAATATCTTTCATGGCATATATTAGTTGTGGCTGCTGCTTTAATTTTGATCTGTACTTTTCTGGCACTTGAAAATTATTTGGCCTTTTTATAGTCATCTACTCATCTTTTTAGCTGCACTCCATCTAATTATTAGGTTACAAGCTATGAAATTGTTGTAAATAACACTATTTTAGGATAGAATATTTCATTCTTTCCTCTTCTTCTGTACATATCACCATGATAGTGTGTAATTATTAGAACATATTTTATTTAATTAATTTCTCGATTATCGTTTATTAGGATTCAGGTTTAATAGTCTGTATACTAGACCCTCTAATTTGTAACTCATCAATCAATAAAATTCAAATTATTCAAACCTTTCAAGTGAAAATTAGGAAGGTATTTGTGTCTTCTCTCTGGAGGAGATAATTAAACCTGTTACGAATATTTGGGGGGTAAAGTACAACTAGACAGTTATAGTGGCTGAGAGAAGATAAACCACTTGTTTATTTTAGAATTCTAAGAGTTCTTTTTTTGACTGAAGTATTTATGTGAGAATGACTCGGAATGAAGTTCAATGAACTGAAACTTAAGTCTGAACTTGAATTCTTGAGCAGTGGAATCAACAAACTGTCTGATTTTAAAGGCCTCCTTGTAGCCACTAAGACAGTTGGTGCTGCATCATTCTTTTAAAAGCAATGAACTTTGGGACAAACCTTCCATCCTTTCTTACTTTTTATTGTTATCTTTCAGATTTTGCATTTTGTATAACATATTATCGTCACTGCATATTTTTAGGAGCATGAAAGTACTACTGTTGGGTTAATGCTTGGGCTGGCAGCTTCTTATAGAGGCACTATGCAACCAGCTATATCGAAGGTACCAAACAGAATTTTTTATGATGAAATTGTCGCACATCTTGGTTCTCAGATAGCAGATTGTAGCCTGAGTGCAATAGAAAATTACTTTCTTAACTTTGAGCTCTATAATTTTATTGATTCCAATGATTTTTCTAATGCATGAAAAGCACTAACCATTTTAATGCAAAACACACGATATTTAATTTAATGAAACTGAAGCAGAGGCACTGTCCTATCTTGTTGTAATCATCTACTTTGTCATAATGATTTTTTTTTATTACCTGAAATGCGGGGAAAGAGTATGCTTGGCCAAATAATTTTATTTTATGTATGCATGTATGTTCATTAACCTGCAAAATTATAAAAAGATTGTGCTTTATTTGTTTGTCTAATGGGAAAAGGTTTTGGTGGTTGTGCTTTATTTGTTTGAGCTAGTGCATGAAATCAGGATATTCTTATGGCACAATTTCTTTGATAACACCCATACTAACCCACATAAGCATCCCCTCTGCTTTTTGTGTTGCTTACAGTATGTTAAATTGATCAAATTTTATTAAAGGAGAACTGATAAAAATAAACTGTGGCAGATTCTTTATGTTCATATTCCTGTACGACATCCATCTTCCTATCCAGAGTTAGAGGTTCCAACCTTGCTTCAGGTATCTTTTATTTCATATACTATTCGTTCACTTCAGATTGGCTTCATTCACCACACCCACCCCAGGCTTTTTTTTGGGGGTGGGGGTGGGATTGGGATAACTTGTTATGTGGTTGTTGGGCAGAGGAGAGAAAGCTGGTGCTTTCTAACATCAGATGAGAAATTGTAATTTCCCAAAGTTGTGGCTTCAGAGTACCATATTTTATCCGTTGATGCTTATTATTCTATTAATAACTGTTATAGTATGCATCCCAGTATGAAATGATTTGTTACTTGCTTTACAATTGTCGTGTGTGTAAGAATTAGGAAGTTAGTTATTGTTAGTTAGTTGTTACAGCTGGCACTTTCAGCTCAGCTAAACTACATTTTCCTCAGCTTTTCTCGCAATTTTTTTTCTACTGATTCTATCAATAGCATTCAATTTGTGTGCAAGTAATGTTACTATCACCATTTGTGTGCAGTAGTATTACTATCACCACCCAATGATTATTTTTCAAGTTTTATTTTTGATTTTTTATTATATTTTTCTTTCAGTCGGCAGCTTTAATGTCTGTGGGGATTCTTTATGAAGGTTCAGCTCACCCACATTCAATGCAGGTTTTATTGGTAAATATATTTCTTTTCTTTATTTGCTATTTATTCAATGCTGGTACATCTTGAGTTATTCAATTCATCAATGTCATCAAGATAAATTGAACATAAATAGATTTGGTTGAGTTAATACTATTTATTCTGCTGAATTCTATGGCTTGCTTGGATCATATAGCCAACCAGTATGATTTTCATTTTAGTTTCCTCTTTCCCCTTCTATTGAATGCAATTAGTTTAAGTTTTGATATATTTGTAATGTATTGCATTGTCATTTATGCACTCATGTTTACAAATTGGTTATCAAAGTTGCAGTTTGCTTGCGTGATGTTAATTGTATGGAATGTACAGATCCTATGGTCATTTTGATAAACCCGTCTCAGTAGAAGTGCATCAATTTCTTTCATGATTATGTTTTTGATTGTATGGTTCATTTTCATTCTGAAGAAATGTTTCATATCTTCTCTGGTTGAACTAGTTTTTGCAGAGTTTCAGTATCTGCTTTAAATTGTCACCTATATTTTCTATTTAATTTCGTTTGAACATGATTTATGATAGGACAGTATGTCATTGTTTGATCCATAGCCAACCCCCCTAGTGGGAAAAGGCTTTACTTGTTTTTGCTGGACTTCTGCTACCTCTATATGTATTTTTTTAGGGTGAAATTGGGCGCCGAAGCGGAGGTGATAATGTTCTCGAGCGAGAGGGGCATGCTGTTTCTGCAGGATTTGCACTGGGTCTCGTTGCACTGGGTATGAATGCTTAAATAAATAGCAGCTTTTCGATTGTGATTTTCTGGTTCTTTATCTAACCAATAAATGTTTCCTGAAGGACGAGGAGAAGATACACTTGGTTTCATTGACTCATATGTGAATAGACTGTTTCTCTACATTGGTGGCAAAATTCACAATGTATGTTATGGAATGGAATAATAAATTCTTCCATCTTCTTTTCTCCCTAGTTGAGAATCTCATATATCTTTTTGTTTTTATTGAGTTAATAAGTCTGGTTAGTAGTTATGCATGCCTGTAAGAGACTGTGCCATTTTTGTCCCGTCATTTGGCAATCCTGGAATCTGGACTACTTTATAATGTTTTTTATATAATACTCAATTACTTCTGCATCAGGAGAGATCACATCTTTCAACAATCTCAATGGACGAAAATCGTGGTTCTGCCCAGGTTCAGTGAATTCAATTAATTACTTATATTTTCCCCATAATAAAATAGAAGTAAAACAATATTTTGTACAAGACATGTTGCGGTTGGGATTCTGTGCTGCATAACTAATCTAAACATTTTTACATCTATTTCTCATTGTAGATGATGGATGGGACAACGGTCAATATTGATGTCACAGCACCTGGAGCCACAATTGCCCTTGCTTTGATGTTTTTGAAGGTAGTTCCTGTGAACTCATTCTACAATAAGTAATAGATATGTCAACAAGAAGTCTGTTTATCTACTTTTGAAATTTAAGTAGTTTCTATCTTTAGATATTGCATGGAATAGGTTCAGTATTATGATTGCCTACATATTTGTAGCTTCCTTCTAATTGATATATAAGTATGCACCTAAGTTCTGTCGTGAATATGGCATCCTTAACTTTCTATGGAGTCCTGGTGACATTTGACTATATTCTTTTGACAGACAGAATCTGAGGCTATTGTGTCTAGGCTCTCTATTCCCAATACATGTTTTGATTTGCGATATGTACGGCCTGACTTCATAATGCTTCGAGTCATTGCTCGAAATTTAATAATGTGGAGCAGGTTTGTGCTGGTCTCTTTATGTTAATGCAAATTTATTTGGATCTATTTGCCACTATTTTGATCAATGTTTGCTGCATTTTCTTTTGTAGGGTTCATCCCTCAAAAGATTGGGTCTGGTCCCAAATTCCTGAAATTGTCAGATGTGGTGTAGAAGGCCTTGGAGATGGCAATGATATTGATGATATGGATGCCGAGGCTTTTATGCAGGCCTATGTTAATATAGTGGCTGGAGCTTGTATATCTCTTGGTAAATTGCTCATTGTTCTTTGCATTCATTTTGTGGTGAATTTAAACCTAAAAAATTATTTTTATATCAATGGTTATCATATGACTGAAATAATTTATTTACATCCTATTAGAATATAAGGAAATATATTATAATATCTTAATATTATGTTAAGAGGATCATAGTTTATCCCTTAGGATTAGTTTCTTATCTTAGAATATCTTAGAGTATCTCTTAGGATTAGTTTCCCTGTTTCTTAGTTATTATCATGATTTGTTACTCTATTTGATTAGGATTAGAATTCTTGTATCCCTATATATAGGGGTTAGTGGCCAATTGTTTGAATCAAGTTATCAAGTAATCATATTATCATATTCGTATATTATATTTGCTCTCCTCCCTGTCTACTTGATACCCTATAATTTCAACACATCCTAATTGCTACTATTGTCCCCGTAGATATGTTATTAGCAAGGGTTTCATCTGTTTTCTAACTTCCTTCTAGCACCAACTAAGTAGTTGCGATAATATTTGATAATTTTGATCTTTATCTTGAAACTTGTTCTTTTTAACCATGTCAGGACTGGTTTTTGCTGGCACGAGAAATGGAAATGCACAGGAATTACTTTATGAATTTGCTATTTACTTCCTTAACGAGGTTGGTCTATAGAATTATGCTGCCTAACTCCTCAATGCATGGCTGATACTAAATTTTGTTCTATTTTTATTGAAAAAAATCTTGCAGATCAAGCCTGTTTCCCCTACAAGTGGTAAGTTCTTGCCAAAGGGACTGTCTCGTTACATTGACCGGGGTACATTGGAGACATGCCTTCACCTTATTGTTCTTTCCCTATCTGTGGTATTTGCTACTTCTTTCCTTTCACTGTCAATTAATTAAAGATTAAGATCAGGGCTAAAATTCTATGGTTAAACTTATGCATGCCAGGTAATGGCTGGATCTGGACATTTACAGACCTTTCGGTTGTTGAGATTCCTAAGGAGCAGAAATTGTGCAGATGGGCAGTCAAGTTATGGTATTCAGATGGCAGTAAGTTCTACAAGTTGCTTCTTCTTTTTTTCTTTCCCTTTTTGTAATTTTAATTTAAAAATATAAAATCTGTTTTTTTTTTTGCTTTGGAACTTGAATTCATGTACAAAAAGTGTGCGTGTGTCTTCATATATGCAAATTTATCTTCTCTCGTGCATGCATGTATGCATATAAACATAAAAAGACGAAGTCATTTGCCAGTAATAGAAAACTTTGGCAGCGAGAAAGAGAGTTCAGAGAAAATAAAAAGTTCTGAAAACTAGAAACTGAGATATTTTCATTACTAATTGTGAGAAGGTACATGTAAGTACTTATACAAGAGGTGCTGAACTGTAATTCTGTTACAGTGACAGCTGTACACAAACTAATTTCATCAAACATTACAATAGAAGATAGCTAGAGTAACTAAAACCACTAATACCGAAGAGATACAATACTCTAATAGTTGGAAACCCTAGGCACTTTAATTGTGGCCACTTTGAGCTGCCTTCGTTGCAGCCTCCGGCACCTTCATTTGCTGAGTTTGAGGGGGTGTGTTAAGATCCCCACATTAACCAGAGATATAGCCAAAGTAATCCTTCAATTGTTACCTCTTGAGCTAGCTTTTGGGGCTGAGTTAGGCTTAGCTCAAATTTTAAGATGCTTTTTGGTGATTCAGACAACTTGCATTATGGTACTAATATAAGAGAATCAGTTTGAAGTTCATATACTTCCTGTACTTCATTTGATAAAACAGTCTTTATTCAAATCGATAAGAGATACTCGTTTAGAAAGGCTAGTCTACACTTATACATCTCAATCACACATGGTCTATACTCTATATTAGGGCTGTGCACGGTGCAATTTTTTTTTAAAAAACAAACCAAATTAAAGTGAACCTTTTTCTAAGTTTGGTTTCCATAAACCATTTTTGTCAAACCGGTTTATTTTCTTGAACCAATTTTGAACCGGTTTTAAATTTAAACAGTTTAAAAACCGATTTTTCACGCAAATTGGTTTTATTCAAACGTTCAGTTCAGAGAAACATTTGCAAAACCAATAAATGAATTCATATATACATTTAACAGTACAAAATCTCTTCAATCAAACATGAGAAACATTTCACAACCAAAAACACAACATGAGAAACATTTACAGAAACACATTGATGTGGAGCTTGCACTCTTTGATTTGGGATTAGGGTTCATCATTTTCTCAGGTAATGAAGAAAGGCAATACTCACAAATGCGGGTAGAGAAAATGAAAACATGAATGGAAATGAGAATTTGGAAATTGGAAACTGTATTGAAAATGAAATTAGCGTTAATTCATTTTATTTTTCCAATAAAAATTGCACTGTGTTAAGGAAACTAGTTAATTCAGAAATTCAGTTGGAATGTCTCTTGACCATATATATAAACCGTTAGAATTTCGCATGTCAACCCTTCCAAGTTCCAAGTTTCCAACTCAACCTGTACACGAAGCACTTTTTCTCTGATAATATTACAGGGTTGATTTGTGCATCTGTGCATTGTTTCGCATGTTAGAAACGATGGGATATAATTCGGGTTGAGAATTCGGGTTGTAAATCCAGTACGGGGCACTGACTTGTTTTTCATGTCAGGTGCGGGTTATGAATTGTATAATGGGTTTGGGTTTTATTTAATACAGTGCAGTCCAATTAATACATGTGGTCTGGGTAACCATATATTTTGCACACCCCTACTCTATATTCAGATGAAGTCATGTATATGCTTAGCTATTCCTTTTGTTTTTTATTCAAAAAATGAGTCTGTTAATTAGTTTCCTTCAGTCTCTGTTCTAATTTTTTGTACATAAATCTGATGCTTTAGGTGAGCTTAGCTATTGGTTTCTTATTTCTTGGTGGTGGAATGAGAACATTTTCAACAAACAGCAGTTCCATTGCTGCTTTGCTCATTACTCTATATCCACGCTTGCCCACGGGTCCAAATGATAACAGATGCCACCTTCAGGTATGCAAGATTACCGGAATTACTGTGCCTTGTAATAAAATCTTAGATGCTTTTTAGTAGTATGCTCTTTAAAATCATGTTCTTATGAAATAGTTCTTTTTGCAGGCATTTCGCCATCTATATGTCCTTGCAACAGAGGCGCGATGGATTCAGACAGTTGATGTTGACACAGGTCTGCCTGTTTATGCTCCCATTGAGGTCACAGTCAGAGAAACTGAGCATTATGCAGAATCAAGCTTTTGTGAGGTCACTCCTTGCCTTCTGCCCGAACGAGATATTGTAAGTCTGAATCGTCTATGAATGAAGTCTTTGGGTTACTTCAATTTGTCTTGATTGGTTTATTTTAATCTGCACACAATTTTTCTGTTTGAAGTAACTTTTATTTGATTGATTTTGGAATGAAAATATTTCTTATTTTTGGTTTGAAGAAAAGCATTTGTCAATCTAATTTGTTTGGCATTGATGGTTACAGTTGAAAAGAATACGTGTCTGTGGACCTCGTTACTGGCCTCAAGTAGTAGACTTTGCCCCTGAAGGTAAACATATACTAATATTCTGTTT
Organism: Glycyrrhiza uralensis; assembly: GCA_030159175.1. Taxonomy (NCBI): domain Eukaryota; kingdom Viridiplantae; phylum Streptophyta; class Magnoliopsida; order Fabales; family Fabaceae; genus Glycyrrhiza; species Glycyrrhiza uralensis. The sequence goes on from BRZY01000006.1 coordinate 4,922,286, forward strand.
CTGTAATCTTATACTGATTTGAGATTTTTAAAATTATTATATACTTTTTAAATGGTAACCCAAATTATTAATTTAATAACAGATAAACCATGGTGGAATTTTGGCGACAAGAATAATCCATTTAATTCTGGTATTCTTTATATCAAACGAAAAGTTGGAGCTTGTTCATATGTTGATGATCCAATTGGGTGCCAGTCACTGCTTTCACGGGCAATGCACAAGGTTGAAATTGCATATATTTGATATTGTTACACAAGTTTACACAAGTATTATACTCACATTTTAATTCTTTGCTTGATCTAGGTGTTTGGCCTGACAAGTTTAAAAGCGTCTGATACAATCACCAACATCCATAGTGGATCTGGTTCTGTCACAGTTGATCAGTTGGTTGGTACCTTCTCATCTGATCCTAGTTTGATTGCTTTTGCACAATTATGCTGTGACCCCTCATGGTGTAATAGGTAAGCTAATTTCTAAATTGTTTTGGCATCCCGGTTTGGTTCGATTATTTGTGTAGCATTTCATTCTATTTGTCTGATTTATGAAAATGTTTCTTAAATCTTTTGATAAATGATAACTGATTAGACACCCTTTAGTAAATAATAAAGATAGTTGGTGCCAGGGGAACAAATCCAAGCACACCTTTCATATGCATATTGGAGCCCTCTGACTGCTGAAAATTTAAGAAAGAAATGTAAGGAATAAGGATGAAATGACTCCGATTGTTCATCCATAATATCTAATATTTAATTATTAAATTTAACTCTTTTTCAAAAAAAAAATTATTAGAGAAAGGGAAAGAATGGGCCAACAGGCGTACGAGGATAACCTCTATGTATGATAAACTACAAACTATGAAAATTAAAACCATTGCTACTCAAGGGCATGGGACATTACCAAACTTCAGCTAACAGTATCATGTTATAGGATTTGACTCCTCTAAAGTGAGTAGAGAGTAAAGTAAGCAATACCAACCATTACCGATAAAATCAAGTGTTGAATCTTAGCTCTACCGAGCTGAGTCCGACTCCAACGAGGGGTACCTAGTCCCATCATCCTTCACTCTTTATTAATTTTGTACCATGGATGCGATTTTGAATTTGTTATGCTCTTTTTGTATGTTGAGTTGTTAACCTATCTTGTGATTTGTGAATTTGTCCATTAATTTTGAGTTGTAATGTTATGTTTGTTTATTCCAGTCTGTTCTGGTTGGGTTGTGATACTGATGGGTTGCAATGAGACGGGAGGGGAGCTTTGAGCCCATCCTAGTTTAATTCATTGGTTGCTTACACAATATTTAAATTTTATTATTGTGGTTTGCTTTATTACTAAGTTAGAATGTTGAATATTTACAATGCACATATATCAAATTTTGTTTAGATACTATGTAGAATTTTTAAACATTATTTTTGTATTAAGTAAAATCTTACAAGTTTACAGTGATTGCAAGAGTTTGCGTAGACTCTCGAGTTTGACATTCTTGTTAAAGATCTTAGGTGATAAGCAAAGTTGCTATAGCTAATTATTCAGACTTCTTGCATATGCTATTACATTCCTTTGCTGTAAAGATGGTGCAATATCTAAATAAACTAATAGAACATTCTTGCAGATCTGATGTGGATTTCAAGGAATTTTGCTTGCAAGTATTATTTGAGTGTGTGAGCAAGGATAGACCAGGTCTTTTACAGGTAATGTACTTAGAACATAGAAGGCTAATTTGTATTTTCTGAATTCAATAAATAATGACCCAGTTTAAAAACTTAAAAATGTTACGCAGGTATATTTATCTTTGTACACAACAGTTGAATCAATGGTTGATCAAATTACTACTGGTGCCATTGTTTGTGGTGACTCGCTCTCTATATCTGGTTTTAAGGTGAGGTTCACACTTAATTGTACTTTCCTTTTTGAGTTATAATCTGTCTCTACACTTGTTTTACATTCAGTGGATTTCTTACCATTAGCGATCTCCTCTGATTTGGCCATACTGGGCTTTTGCCATTGGTCTCTTGAATAAGCCTTTTATGGACTTAAGGGATGGTAAAGGCTGACTATAGAGCTAAGCCATTAGTCATATTCAATCATACATTGTTCCCACAGGTACCATTACGGCATTACCATAATATAGATCTTAATTAAACTTATGTTTCCCATGGGATGAAGTATATCATGGGTATTTTGTAGATCTATTTGCGATTTATCATCTTCTAAGCATTTGCAAGAGGGTGAGCGTTGATGCTATGGTAAGATTGTTTAGTTGTGGTCATGACATGGTGATCATGTCAAGCACATATGCGATGCATGACATGTATACTATAAGACATAGACATGGATATACGACAGATTTTGAAAATTATATAATACAATATGCCTTTAAAACACAAATAAAATTAATATAAAAACACAAATCTTAAATCAAGAGAGAATCAATATTTTAAAAGTTGGAAATTTGGCATGAGTTATTGTGCACATAATAATATGATACCTTTCATATAATTGTTATGGTATTCTCATTTCTCTTCTATATTGGTATAAAAGTTCAAAAAGTAGTAGTAAAAAGTTGTGAAATACAATTAGGACTATTTGAAGTGTTCGTGAAGTGTCTGACACAAACATTCTTACTGTTTTGGAGTGTCTGCAGACCAAGAAGCCATAGAAACTGCCTCCTCTAGGGGGGGTAAGGCTGTGTACATTTGCTGCATACATTCTTACTATAATTGTATTTGCTTGCAGCTTGCGCTGACTTATATTGAGGCATTAATGACTGGAAAATTATCTGCTCCAAAAGGAGGAATTATACAATCAACGTTTGTTGGTTCTCTTAGGAAGCAGGTGGAAGAACTCCTAAATTGTTCCCAGGAATTGAAGGATGATTTTCATAAATATTTGAAATTGGGAAAATGGCCTGATGGGGAATCCCAAGATAAACGTTCAATACTTCTCTCTTGGTTTCTTCAGTGGTTTGATGTACCAGCTTCATCTGTAGTCAGGACTGCTATTGATAGAGTCAAACCTAAGCTCATGTCATCATCTTCAATTCCCTTGTTGCGTCTGTCTTTTCCAAGAACTCATATCAATGTTATTACCGAGATAGATAGATGTTTGACATGATTGTAGCTCAGCTTTAAACTGTTGATTTTACAAATACTTGTGCACAGTAGTCTTCTCATCACTGTAGCTGTCCAAGCGTTTTTACTTATCATGAGTTATCCCCTTTCCTACTTTCCTCTTGAGCAAACAAAATTGGCATTAAGATTTGAGAGGATGTCCTTGTAGACTGTGTAAATGTGTGTAATATGTATATACAGATTTAATCTTATATTGTCGTGTTGGTATGACTCTGGCTTTGGAGATGATAATTGAATTAGAGCCCATGAGTAATTGCCAAATGTTTCATAATGAGTACGGTTTTAGTTATCAAATGGGAGTGCAGGTTTGAGTATTATGTTATTTGGTTTCATATTTATATATTATATTTTATTTATAATTGGGATCAGGATTGGACATGTTTAGTTAGATATTTTTTGTTAAAAAAAAAAAAGACACATCAAGGGTATGACTGAGTATATACTGGTACAGGTTCAGGTTCTAATATAGTTATCTATTGGGTTTGGGTATATGTATGAGATTTATATGTATATGGATTTGAGTACGATTATGAACACAAATATTGAGTACTAGTTGCAGAGAGCAAGTTCACCTTAAAGTTATTGGGTCAATAAATATCCAGGTGTTACAGAAAAGTAGCAAGTAGACCAATTCTTTAGACCGGTTCCTTATCTAGAAATTTTGATTTCATTGCATTTTCAATTTTTAAATTTCGTATTCAAACTTATTCAACAGTCATCCAATAGTGTTTCTGGGCCATTAGTCACTATTATAAATTTATAACTGACAGGTACTCGCCAAATTTTCATTAAGTGTCGTGGAATTCCCTTTGTTTTTAGATATTCAATTATATTGAATTTGATCTTAAGCGTGTTTTGATTTTGCCCAACATTTACAGGACCCTCACAGCCCGGCCATCTATGATCGAGACAAAATTGGGTGTATTGTCTGCAATATAAAACATTATTAAACAAAGTTATATTATTTTCCACATGTGCAGACGTAATATGATAATATGATGCAACTATAACAAACTGGAAACAATGAAGCTTGGAAAATAAACTAAAAACCTTGTTGCTTTATTTTCTCTTCAATCTAGGAACAATGATTCATTGTGCAATTAACAATTTAGGTTCTTGCTGTACTTCCGTTATCGGCTAAATTGGCTTAACAAATAAACAAGATGAAACAAAATGGTAAAAAAAAAAAATGCTCGAGTCCTAAAAAAAACTAATAAAAAGTGACTCAAAAATTACAAAAGCTGAGGCTTTGTTTGGGGGGGGGGGGGGAGGACGAGCTTTGTTTTTTAAGTAAAAGGAGAAATAATAACAATTATGTAAAAAAGGAAAAGTGAAAAACAAAAGTAGTGTTGAAGATATATGTATGTTGTGTACTTGAATGTCAAGATTGAGAGATGATACGCGTGTAAAGGAACTCGTTCCAAGTATCTGGTAATCCTGGTAAACACCAATGGATACAATCTGCATAAGTAGTTGGGTCAGCTTGTTGTTCTGGTGTTAGCATCTTCCCTTGACGTATGGTGTAAACAGAGGTGTGTGCATCTTTTCGATACTCTGATAAGGTTGTGATGTTAATGAAGTACACCGGCACCTTCATTGACTTTGTCACATTGTTGGCAATGACAAAAAGGCGACGATCTGTGCCCACATTCAAAGGGGTCGACATATTGAGAACTGGGACGGTTTCTTTAGCACACTTTATACCATCCGGGTTGTTCCAATCCTCACTCCTGAAAAAACCACATGGTTAGTTGTAAACTACTATATGGATTCAATCCGTATAAAATATGAGTCTTTTTTAACAGAAATAGTAAAAAAATAATAAATAAACAATTTTAATCTATTTTTATATAAAAAAATTAATCCTTATTCTCTTATGTGGTGACACGTGTCATCTTTTATATTGTGACACATGTCACCTCCTATCTCATTCTATTTTATTTCATTTTCAAATAAAAATATTTTATTTGTTGGGTTTTTTTTTATTTCATTAGAAAAAGATCTGTATTTTGGTCAAGTCCAAACTAGTTAAAAATGAAAAGAGTTGGTAGATGCAACATGTGTTATATCATGAGAGATGACATATCACAACCTAGAAAATCAGGACCTAGTTTTCTTATTCTTATTAGTGATCGATCGATAATTGATTATTGATGATTGATTGAAGAGTTGGGGGGGGGGGGGAAGTGACATATATTACGGTTTGAGATGTGATACATGTTCCACTTAGAGAGAATCAAGACTTATTTTTCTTATATAATAATAATAATATAGTAATTGATGTTAAGCAATGGCCAATGTGCAAAAGGATTCATAATGGACAAGTACAAACAGTGGGTCACCAACTAAAACACCAAGGATCAAAAGGGAGAAACCAATAATGCCATTAATAAATATGCAGTATCCTATAAATTTCACACAGCAAGATAGTTTACGGAGAATTGCAAGTGCCGTTTGGTCGTTGGTGCCCAACTAGCCATAGGGATGGGTTAGTGCATATGCTTTTCAAATCAACAAACTGATTGTCCAAGTCATCAAATATACCGGAACATCTTAAAATGAAAATGATATTTTTCATCATTCCTCGTCCAATTTTGACATTGGGGAATGATTTGATTTAAAAAAAAAAGACATTGGACAATGACATATAAATAACCGGTAAATAACATGTTTTATATGGTGTTTACTAATTATTTTCACGTCCTTCATCAGTCTAAAAATAACAAAAGTAATGTGCAAAAATTAATTAGCAACAGTTTTTTCAACCGACGTGAACATCAATTAATTAATTACTATTTTAGAAAAATTAGGTTCTAAATTCTCAGACCATGACACACATCACCTTCTAAATTGTTACATGTATTATTTTTATAATTTTTTTTATTTTTAACTAAAATTATTTTGTTTGTAGGATTTGTTTATTATTTTTTAGGAAAAAACAAAACAAACATAGACTAGTTTTTTTTACTGAATATAGACTTCTTTTTAAAAAAAAAAACTTGTATGTATTATCAGATACTTATTAGATTTTTCATATTATTATAAATGACGTAACGCTTTAAAATATATATTTACCAATTAAATTAAATTTTATCTATGTCTTTATCTACATGACTCTTTGTTCTGTATCATGTTCATATGACAAAAAATAAATGTTTTGTCTAACATTGAACCCAAAAATTACTTTTCAAAGATTAAAAAGCAGCCAGAAATTAAGATATGGTCATTACTTGATATGTAGCGGGGACGTGCTGGTGAAGAAAACTTTGGTTCGATTTGGGTCAATGTTGTCATCCACCCATGTTGACCATGTCTTAAGCACTCTCTCATATGCTTCTGGCCGAGCCACTTCATCGTATTCCGTGGACCCTTCATCAAATGACCCTCGTCTATTTCATCACACACACAAAACCAAACCCATATCATCAATTTCATGAATTTGCTTCAAAAACACGAAAACAAACATTAAATGAGGGAAAGAGTGTGTGTGATCATGTGCTTACAAGACTTTCATATTGAAAGTGTTCATCCACCAAATGTAGGTGTTGAAGATCAAGTAGTCCACATTCTTCCAATTCACACCATGCTTTTCTATCGATTCAGGCATGATTATTCGGTTCAATATGCTATGCATGTTTGGATCATCTGAATTTGACTCCACAAGAAATGGTGCCCAATAGAATTCCACCGTTGTAATAATGTGCCCTGGCTCCTGCGTAATGAAACATAACTAGTTACTACTAGTTACTCACACTCAACACACAAGAGTACATCCTAAGCAACATTGCATATAGGTCCACGTTATCCCCTGACATAACAATAACATGTCCTTTCTTAACTACCAAATATATTGGCACAATATGTTCTGAAGCCAGATCTTGCCGACTAAGGCTAAATAAAACAGGTAACTTGGTATTTAAACAAACCCCATTTGGTCATCAAATTCAGTGGCCCACCATAGATGCACAAAATGATTATTATCGGAGTGAATCACTAAAATCTTTTGCAGAATGTTTTTAACTTAGTTCTTAAAATTATTAATATTTCAAAGTAATATCTGAAGTTAAAAATTCTCGATCAAATTGGTCATTTTGGATTAGTCAATTTAGTTCTTAAAATTGTCCGATAAGGAGCAATGTGATCGAAAATTTTCAATTTCAAAGATTAATGAAATATTAATAATTTTAGTGACTAAGTTGACCATACCTTACAATTTCGAAGATTAGATCGCTGATTCACTCTTATTATTGGAGGGGTTTATACTGAATAGTAGTACAGTATGATGTTATGCTTGTGGTTAATAACTATGGCAAATTATTATATGATTTATGATGATGTGATCAAAATGGGTGGATGGCATTGGCATATATTATTATATGCCCAACTTGAGCACACCCAAAGAAGAAAACAAAAGAAGGAGAAAGACAAACCTCAATTTTTAAGATGGCAAGAGAACCATTCTTGTACCAGGTCTTTTTCTCTAAAGGAACCGCAGATTGGACCATACAAACCATTGATTCCCATTGGTTCCTATTCAGTGAGTCTCCAACAAACATTAGCCTCTTCCCTCTAATCTTCTCAAACAACAGTCTTGGCTTGAACCTTAATAAGTACACATACAAATTAAAAATGCAATCAATAAGAATATTAATTAATCCAACACAAAATTCAAAATTGGGAATATTAAAAAAAATTGGAAATTGAAAAAATTAACCAAATTGCATACTTTGGAAGATTGCAATCTCTAGGCTGCCATCTCCAATTCTGATACATAGAATCAGGTCTTCCATTCTTCATGCATGTAACTTGAGAAGTGAGGAATTCACATTCATCTTCTTTGTACAAGGGGTGTGTCAAATTATCCAAAACCCATTCCCCTGTGAACAAGTCACAATCTTCTGGTGGCAACTCAACAACCTCTTCTATTTCTTCTTCTTTTTCTTCTTCTCCCTCTCCTTCTAATTCCTCTTTCTCTGTCACCACAACCCTTTTCAAAGAAACACCCCCTTGTGCTGTTGTTGTTGTTGTTGTTTCATCAGAATCAGAATTATCTTCATCATCCTGGCTTTTCCCAAGTTGAGCTCTTGAATTCTTAGAAACCGTCACTGTTACAGTGTCACTATCTTCTTCTTCCACAACATCATCATCTTTCTTGGGGTCCCTTTGTTCAACAACAACAGTGTCTTCCCTTGTTGCAACCCCTTGAACAGACTCAACTACTTGTTTAGGTTCAACCTTTTGGATTTCTTGTGCTTTAGGCCTTGAAAATGGGAATTCTGCAATGGACTTAACGTCCTCGTTGTACATGAATACCCCAAAGAGGAAAATTGAGAACACCACCACGAAAACGGAGAGGTTGTTGTTCTTTCTACCCTTCATTGTTACCCCTGTTTCTGAGTTGAAAAGAGGAGTCTTTCTTCGAAGGGGCTGCATGGTATAGAGAAAGAAAGAAAGAGAAGATGGTAACAAGAACAACAACAACAATCCTTGATGAGAGCAAAGAAGAAGGGAAGAAGAGAGGTAGAAATATAGAGAGACATTTGGTTGAGAGAGAGAGAGAGAGAGAGAGAGAGAGACAAATCAAAAAAGAAAATGACTTGAATTCAAGTAATTAGGTTGTGTTTGTTTAGTTTAATTGGGGTTTGGTGAAATGGTCTTTTCTTTCTCAAAGAATATAACAAGAGTCTTATTGGTGGATGGAGAGTTGTCTTTCTCAATTCTCCAATCTCTCTATCTATTTGTTGCTCTCATTTTATAATTTATATCACCTTGTTTCATATTATTTGTCTACTAAATTTATTTCACCAGGATTAAGAAATACAATGTATTCAAAAATATCATAATTCTACCAAATTATCTTTATAATTTATTAATAATTACATCATCTATCATTATCTTTATGTTCTTTAAGGTTGTACTCCCTCCGTTCCTTTTTATCTGTCGTTTAAAGTTGTTTCACCACAACCAAGGAATCAATTAATTGATAAATAGTTTCCTATTATACCTTTATTTATTCACTACTCTATTTGTTGGGAATAGTAATTAGTCTTTGAACTTTCAACTATGCATTAATCAATTTTATGAAAAATGTGAAGAACAATTAATAGGGTTAAGGATATAATTGTCAAAATATAACCTTAAACTATCAAAACGACAGATAAAAAGGAACAAATTTTTTCTCAAAATCCGACAGATAAAAAAGAACAGAGGAAGTACCATTCATGAGTAAAATTGTGAAAAAGAAATTAATGATGTATTGGAAAAGTAAAAGTGACAATTAATTCAATTTTTTTTTATTTTCTTAACTTGACAATTAATATTTTTTATCAATAACTTGACAATTAATATGAAACGGAGGGAGTATTTTGTATTTATATTGTATTTTATTTTTTTCTATTGTGATTCCAATATTGGCAACCACTTTGGGGACAATACGTGAGGGAGAGGAATACAAAGGAGTGATCTCAAAGCCTTCAAAGTTGGTAACAGTCTCAGTCAGTTGAAAGGGTGGGAGGGAGGTGTTTGGGTGGTTAAGTTTTTGAGACTCTTTGGTGGACACAATGTTGTTGTCTTTCAGTTTCAGTTTCAGATTGCAAGGAAGCTCTTCTTGATGGTCAGAGTAAAGTGTTGTCATGAATTTTGAGATTGAATTGAGAAGCCCACTCCAACGGCTGAGTCTAGAATTCAATATATTAAGTCCTTTTGAGTCAACTAATTAAAATAGACAAAAATATGTTTTGTGTTCTGTTATATGCAGGAAACTTCATAAGGTGTCTGAATCCTATCTTCTCGGCATTTTTTATATGTGATATGATGTTCTCATATTTAAATATAGTAATAGTAATTGTGATAATAATAAAACTTAAGGCCTTGCAATCAGCACTATTTAACCACCCTACCTTATAATAAGAGAAATTGACCCTGCATACAGCTCATAAAAGGAGTATACACTACTATGATTCTCTATATATATAGTGATTCACCTCAAGATTAAGGCCCTATTTGGATAACAAGCTTATCTATTGCTTATGGCATAAGCTGTATAAGTTACTTTTATAATCGAAGAAAAATTATAGTGAAACTTATTTTATATAAGTCATAAGCTGTTTTGATAAGCTATCCTAGGTAGCTTACGAAAAATAAGCCCAAAATAACTTATGAATCAGTCATAAGCTGTGTTCATAAGCTCTGCATAAGCCAATCTAAACAGGCCCTAATATTGGTTAATGTCCCAATTTGCACATGCATAAAGCATTGCTTATTTTGATAATTGTGAATCTCCAGATCTGACACAGGTATAATATATTTTGTAAATTTTTGGCAAGGTGAAGTGGTGAACTCCTTGAATTTTCGAGGTTTTAATTGTTTTGTCAGTGAGTCAGCTAACAAAGCGATTTCTCTAATAAGGTCAAATATGGGGCAATAAAATGTGGTTTCCATTTAAATATTTGTTTATGAGAATTTTATTTTTTTTTAAAATTCATGAAAATCTTTTGATTAGAAAAACAATTTCAAAATTGAATAACTACCTTACATAATCACTAGTTTTATAATGCCTTATTATCTTTCTCAGTAAGTTAGAACAAAATTTGAATAAAGAAAAAATGGTTGAATTCAGCTAAATAAGATAAAAGAGAAAGAAGAAACAGAACAGAGATTGATTGAAAACTAAAAATGGTGGAATTACATATCAGTCATCTCACAGTTACTCGTAGTAGTAAAGTAATAAACGTATTAGGCTTTTACAAATATGCTTGAGGAATTGAAAATTGGACCCCTAGTCCCCTATACATTAATAGAACTACTATTTGAAGACTATTTTACTAACGATTGCTTACTTGGCATGTATCAGAAACTAAATAACTTTCAATAAGCATGACATTTGTGTTAATATATATATATATATATATATATATATATTGAATACATTTTAAAGTTACAATAACTATTGCATCTGACTTAAAGCCTCTAAATTTAGCCAATTGTTGCATCCTTGAATAACTTAACCTTTAATCTTGATCAAGTTTTGTTCTCTTGCTTTCAACATAACGAGTGTTACCTCCACATGTTATGGAAGACCACGAGCTTATTGTCCCGCACTGATAACTTAATAGTGCGTAATATCAAGTTCATATCTTGAACTTCTAGTCTTAGTTGAATGATCACTTCATAAACTTTTAGCTACATTTTATGTCATTATGGTCTTGTCTTATTTGGACCCTATTTTTGTTAAACCCATATATCATAAGGATTTATTGGATTAATGAGGATCAGGTTTGGATTCCAATGTGGCATTACACCTTCAGCGGGAAGAAACTCTATTAAAATATATATATATATATAATTCTCACTGTCAATTCATCTCCTAACTGCTATTTGATTCAATTAATTGTAGCACTTAGACAAAGGCTCCTTTCTTTAATCAATTGGTTTTTTTAATTAGCTTGTTGGCAAGCTTAACTTTCAAGAGAAACATATATATGTACATATATAAATAAGCAAGCTCATTCTAGTTCAACATGCAAACTTCTGAAAGCATCAAAGCCGAAAGATCTTATTAACTTTGAGATGTATACATCATATTAGCTAAATGGCAAACATCAATGTGTTAAAGCCAAGCTCGCTGATCCTAAAAGTATTAACGACCCTCTAGATAAATAAATAAATAAATAAATATACATATGGAAAACAATCACCTAATATTTTTTTTTGGTCGTTGATCACCTAATCTTAACCGAACATAAGGAAAATAAACAAGGGAATATTGGGGTGGCGGGGAAGCCCCAATATAAAAATGAATGTGGTCCAAGCCCAACGATAAAGGGCATGAAGCAGGTACAACCACAAGATGAGCCAAAATTCATGGAAAATTGGTAAATACACCCTACACTTTTTAGCCATACACTCCATATTAATGCTGAAATTCCAAAAATACTCTCAAATTTCACGTGCATTCCGGAAACTGGAGTTTTCGGAATACAAATTTGCATTCCGGATCACCCCACAATTCAAAAAATTGCATTCCAGAAACTGGAGTTTCCGGAATATACGTAAAATTGAAGGGTATTTTTGAAATTTCCACATTAATGTGGGGTGTATGGCTAAAAAACTGGGGTGTATTTACCAATTTCCAAATTCATGTCTCATGCCCACCAACATGTGTTTTCAAATGCATATTTTAGGCTTGACAAAAAAAAGGGAATTGGTAAATACACCCCACACTTTTATCCATACACCCCACATTAATGCTGAAATTCCAAAAATACCCTCAAATTTCGCGTTATTTTCGAAAACTTGAGTTTTTGGAATATAAAATTGCATTCCGGAAACTGCAGTTTCTAGAATACAAATTTGACTGGAGTTTCCGGAATGCCCAGAATGCAAATTTGCATTCCGGAAACTAGTTTCAATTTGCATTCCGGAAACTAGTTTCCGGAATACAAATTCAGAATTCAAAAAATTGCATTCCGGAAACTCCAGTTTCCGAAATACATACGCAAAATTGTAGAGTGTATGGCCTAAAACGTGATATTAACAAGGGGTAATTTTGGAATTTTACTATTTAAGTGGGGTGTATGGCAAAATTTGGGAGTGTATTTACCAAAACCCAAAAAGAATGCATATTCTAGGATGTCAAAAAAAAAAATTAGGCTTTGCAAAAAAGATGCATATTGATACTACATATTTTAACTTAATATATGAAGTCCCCTTAATTTTTTAGATCTTACATAAACTACTTTATATTTTATAAATACTTTACAATTAAATCAATTTTGTTAGAGTAAAAGCTTGAAGTCATTAGATATTTGAACAACAAAAATTTAAAAATAATATTAGAGTAAAATTATATAATTCTATAATAAAAATAAAATAAATTATAGGTTCATATCTTCAAAGTAATTAGCACTGTTTTAAAATTATCACAAAAATTCAACGAAAACTCAATCATGTCAACTATTAATAAAATGGATCAAAATTAATTTATTATAAATAATTTCTTAAGCAACAAAAAAAAACTGGCGTTTGCTAATAAAGGAGGAGTGACTAGTAATATCTAATGGTTGGTTGGAACTGATGAGAAATAAACATGAGAATCTAAATATTTGCTTCGTTAAACATCAAAGAAAACTCAAAAAATGTAACCCCCAAAAGAAAAATCTAAAAGCAGCTAGAAACGAAAGGCTCTCTCCAACAATTGTCCATGAACAAAAAACTGCACAAGGTGCAGTTCTAGGAATAGCAATGGGTAGGATATGGGTACTATAGGTACTATAGTACCCGTTTTCGTACCTATAATTTTAAAAAATACCCATATCCAGCTTCATATTTGTGTAGATAGTAACTTTGATTCCTATACTTTTACCTGTTGGGTACCTAAGTATCCGTACCCGTGTCTATTAACCGTATTTTAACTATGAAAATTCAAAAATTAATTTTTCAAATGCAGTACACAATATTATGTCTCAAGGATGCGTAAGAAATTTGTCAGTGAAAGACACGGGAACGAGAAAGAATGATGTCAGTGAAAAAGGTTTGTCATCGCAGATCAAGGAAGCGGGACAATAATAGCGCAAGTGAATGAGGTACAATAAAGCAAGCTTGTCGCCATCCACAATAACGATGAAAGACACGGTTAAGGAAAGCAAAAAGTCAAAGAAATGTATCTCATGAGAAAGGAAAAGAAATGTGTCTTATGACTATAATGTGTTGTGCATGAGTTACTTTAGGATTAAAAATTAGTTTATAAATTTCTTTAAGAGTTATTAAGTTTAATATATATATACACACACACACACATACATATATAAATATAAATATAAATAAATAAATATGTATATATGTGTGCGGGTCTGGGGTGGGGTGGGTACTAAAGTACCCATATCCGCACCCGTTCCCATCAAATTTTACGGGTAATTATCCGTACCTGTGCTCGTACCCATTGAGCAAATAATTACCCTATCTATTGTGGGTAATTTTTGCAAACACCCAATGGATATAAGTCTAATTGCCATCCCTGTGCAGTTCTAATCGTACACTATAATGACCAAAAAAAATGGCACACCATATTTTTCCTTACCCGTTTCTTTTTTCAATTTCTACAAAACAAAATTTAAACGGTTAGGATCATCTCAGAGGATGGGGATCTGATAAAAAGCATGCATCCCAGTCTAATAATTCTAACTGAGAAAGCCGTATCATGTAGCTCGTCATTATGGTTAACTTTAATCTTCCTTAAAACTTAAAGCCCCTCATCACATAAAGCTAGAACTTTCAATCAGTACTAGAGTATAGTTTCAAATTTAATGCTACGATCTGCAATGATTATCCAATAATGTTCTATTTTACTTTTATTTTCAAATTTAAACATGCTACAGCAATCAACATTCAATTAGGATATTCAATACTAATATATTCTATTGAAAGAGACAATTGAAGCCACTGCATCCCCAACATTGTCATAGCAGAGGTGGACCCTAGAATAATTGATACAAACTTGGATCCAAGACTAAAAGTCAAAGCAAAAATCATTGACACAATTCTTAAGCTCTTCAAAATCAATCGAATAAATAAATGGAGCATATACATCTCATCATATATAGTTTGTCCTTTCAATTCTGATTTTTTTTTCATTCCACCATCCAAAATTTAAAGCTTATTGGACTAATTAACACTAGCATGACAAAATATAAATCTCACAAATTAAACTCACAAATGGCTGAAAACTGGAAAAAAAAAAAAAAAGAGTATTATCAGCTAGTGTGAGAGGCACAACTCCTACTTTTGAGTAACACGGTACCTATCCAGTGGATCTTTGAAGTGGAGTCGTTCATGGTAGACTCTCCAAGCATAATCCTCAAAATCAAAAGAGTTGAACATCATCTCTTGGCCTTCACCACTAATATTGCTTTCTTCTTCTTCTTCATCTTCTTCAATTTTGTCCTTGTTACTGTTGCCAATAATGGTTGCTTTGGGAATGAGTGGAGCAACATTGCTCTCTGTGGGAAGAGTTATGAGCAATGACATTGTTATGCAACGTGAATCATTTTCATCTCCCAACATGGCCACTGGTCTGCCTCTCACTTTCTTTAGCTTGCCATTGCTCCATACCTACATATTGATTATTGTTTATTCATATAGTAGCAAACATATTAATATGTACATCAGTCTTATGATTAATTTGATGTGTTCTTGAAAGAAAAAAATCAATCTCACATTGCTACATAGTACTACATTAACTAGCTCCGCCTCAGGCCAGTGGCCTGCATTGCCACAGAAGGGGCCCAATTATCTGGGTGATCAAAATCAGAAAATGGGGCCCAACCTGCCCCACATTGACATTAATTAAATAGATAATGGTTATTTTATATAACAAAAAAAATTAGATTAGAAAAGGTACAACCCAATGCAAGACTAGAGAGAATCACCAAATAACTAGTATGAGTGGAGGATCTGATTATCTATGCCAACTCTGTTGCCAGATAATGGTTATTTCATATACACATAACAATAGCGTCAAGAATCTGAATTGGTTGGAAATATCTTAAATAATTGTAACTTAATTATCATTCTCATTCTTATTCTTAAAATATATATATATATATATAAACAGAATGACACGACCAAAATAGCATCTCTCGTTTCTCATGTGACGCAGCAACTAAAAGAGGACTCATTCAGATAATTAATAATGCCTCATTCAGATAACATGTTTATTTATTTAATTAGTTTAAACAACGTATGTTGTGTTTAGGTTTTGAATCTTTGTTCAAACTATAGAAGTTTCAAAATTGAATCATACATGTACCTGAGGGGCAAAAGAGTACTAACATATATCATAAATAATTTTAAATAGTTAAAACTAAACTGACAACACCCATAACCATAAGCTTCTACAACACCCAAGCCACTAACCAGGAGAAAATAAACAAATTTCTATTAGAAAAGTAAGATTCTACAACAAAAAATTAACAAATGGCCAAAATCATCATGTCCAAACTAAAACAATAGTTTAATAATTAATTAATTAATTAATTAAAAAAACCTAAAAAGAAGGAAAAAACTAACCTGAGCAATATCGCCAACAGTGACCAAGATGGAGTCCACGTGTGG
The DNA here is from genome assembly GCA_030159175.1 of Glycyrrhiza uralensis. NCBI lineage: Eukaryota > Viridiplantae > Streptophyta > Magnoliopsida > Fabales > Fabaceae > Glycyrrhiza > Glycyrrhiza uralensis. The sequence continues at coordinate 4,938,524 of BRZY01000006.1, forward strand.
CAACACAGAAACCCAACCCGAATCCGACAACAACGAGTGTTTCTGGCACCTTATCTGGTACTGCAACCCGACTACGAACGGGTAAAACCCACCCGATGAACCGGGTTTGGTCCCGTGCAAACACTCCGAAACCCACAACACGGAACATAACCGGTTCGGGTCATCACCAACCGGGTTCTCAACACCCAATGCCTCCGTTAACACGTCAACGATCCTCAACCCCAGCTTCTCCAGCGCACGTGCGAACTGGCGCAGAGAATCCAGCGCCAACTCGGTCGAACACGACGAGTCAAGGCGGAACGACTCGGCGAGTCCGTCTCCGTTTTCGTCTTCTTCCTCGTCGTCGTCGTCACCGCCTTCGTAACCCAAAGGCCAGTTCTTGGGGAAGAGCGATTCCTTCTGGTCACGTGGGAGGTCGAAGAGTGCGAGCGCTTCTGACTCGGCCGAGTTGGCGAGTTCGGAGGGAACGGAGTGATCGGTGAGTTGAGCGAAACCGAGTTGGGAAACGGAGGAGAGGAAATCGTTGGGGGTGAGTGAGGAAAAGGAGAGTGAGGGAGGACACGTGGCGGCTGAAGAGGAGCGGCGGGTGGTGGGGAGGGAGAGATTGGGCGGCAGGCGGTGGAGGAGGCGCGAGAGTGCGTCGGCGGCGTCGGAAGTTGAGAGGAGGTTGTTGTTGGGGTGGGTTGACGGCGTTGGCGGCGGAGCTGACGTGGCGCCACCGTGGAGGTTTGGTAAGAGTTGATGTTGCTTGTGAGTTGAAGAGGCCATAACGTGAGAGAAGTGAAGTGGTGCAAAAAGAAAAATGTGACTGTGACTAAAATTTTGGGACCCGTTGTTTGTTCATGTATATGTCGGGTTCGTTTTGGTGAATCCAAGCGTGCGAATATATTGAGACACAAAGGACGATTCACACGTGTTATGGGTCTGTTGATGTTCCCTTCCATTTTCCGCAACTCCCTCTGTTTGCTTGTCTTCCAAATTCCACTCTGTTTTTTTATTCTCCCTTTATTTTTTGACTAATATAACAATTCTCCATTAGTTCATTTCTCTGTTTGAAATGAGATAATAATGTGGTTAATAACTTAATAATGTCTGATTTTGGCTAAGGTCTGATTTGGCAGGCATTATCAAACCTTATTAGGACATTTATTAACGCTATTCTTTCTATTGTTGAGTGTTGCTTTTGGAAGCATCATAAAAAAACGATTCTGGTTTCCAGATTTTAAATTAATATCATTAATTATTGTTAGTATATGAATATATTTACATTGAATATAATCGCAAACATATTGTTGATGAACAATACACCAACTCCCTCAATTCTAGTAGCTAGGAGGGCAAGTTGGTTCGAATTCTTTCCTTCCGCCTGATGTTTTCTCATCCCTTTTGGTATTTTTATATTTTTGGTTAGCAATTTTTGAGAGTTAAGGGTTAGAGTGATAAAGAAATCATGACTTTAAATTCTCCCACTGATATAACATACTAATTGCTAATATTTTTCAATAAAAAAATGTTAATGCCAATTTTTATTTGAAAGACTCTGGCCCAATTCGCTGAAAATATATCACTTCATATCAATATCATCTTTGTTATTTGATTATTCTCCCTCTTATTTTTCTACATTATCACAATCTAAACCTATCATTCTATGCAAAAGTAACGTCATATATATGTTTGGTATGGTATGGTGTCTGCCATTTATTATTCATGAACTAAGCAGACAAGGAACCCTGGAGACAGGCTTTTATTCAAGCACAGTGGAATATCTTGATTGAAACGATCTATTTAAAACCCAGCATGTTCATTATTTTATTTATTTTGCAGATTTTGCATACTTGAATTATGTGCTTTGTGGTTGTCTGGTTGCATAAAAAAATTGGCGACTTTTGCAGCTATGGGGTCATATGACCTAACACAGGTAGTGGCAATCTTCTGGCCTTTTGTGAGGAAAGATTCGCCTCTCGCGTCAGCAGTCAGGATGTGTTCCTCCTCCTCCTCCTCCTCCTCCTCCTCTAGCACTCTTTTACTTTTTATTTACCAAATTAGTATTTTTTTATTTACCAAAGTAGTATTATTTTTAATTAAATATTAATTATTGGTTTAAAATTAATATTAAATATTCAATTAATTAACAATTTAATCACAATTTTAAACCAATAATTAATATTTAATTGAAAAGAATACTATTTTGATAGATAAAAAAAGAGTGCTAATTTGGTAAATAAAAAATAAAAGAGTACTATAGAGAAAAAAAAGCCTCCTCTATGTGTATGACTAATCAAGAGAGACTAAAATGAAGGATTAATTTTAATTATAAAAAATGAAGGATTAATTTAATGGACTAAAGTAAAGAATTAATTAATTGAAAATCTCTAAAATGATACGTGGACAAATAAAAAAATATATTTAACGATGAAACACGTTTCAATAAATCTTTAAGTACTAAAAGCAAAATGTTCATATATTATAGGGATTAAAAATATATTTAAAACTAATTATTAATTAATAATTAGGAGTTGGCTTGGGAGATGGATATAGGAGTTGGGGTGACAAGGAGATCATGAGTTCAAATCTCTCACTAATATAACATACTACTCCCTCCGTCCCATAATATTAGTCTTTTAAGGTTTCTTTGCTTAGATTAAAAAAATGCAATAAATGAATAATTGAGAGTAATAATTTTATCAAATTTTAATAAACTAAAAAATTAACCTTGTTATTTATATTGCTCAAAAATCAACACAACATTATAAAAACGCATTATTTGAGATAAAATTAAAAAAATTAATACTTCATTAAAAAAATAAAAAAATAAATATTTTAAAATATTTTTACTTTGCTAAAAAGACTATCGTTAATTATGGCACAGGAATGTCTGTTTGTTTTAAATTTTGGTAGAATTGTGTTTGAAGAATTAATTTTAAAAAAATTGTGTTGAAAAAAATTGATTTGTGTTTGGTAATGATATTTTAAAAGTGTGTTCAGAAGAATTGATTGTATTTGAATTCTAAAGGTAGAATCACTTTTGATGTGTAAATATAAAGAATTTTGTGAGTTCCACACCCAAACGTGGTTTTACAAACGAAAAAGCAACTCAGGACCTCCTTTCACCAGAATTGATTCTGGACCCCAAAATCACTTTTCGAATTTTCACGTTTGAGTAGATAAACACACTTACTTTTGGCCAAAATCGTGTTTGATCAGTCAAACACGATTTTGGAGCCTAAATGGAGGTTGATGAATCTCAACCACACGGGCACGGAGTAGTTGATGACATTTGCCTATCAAAAAATTAATAAGGCAGTTGGTAAATACACCCCCGAGAATTTGTCATCCACCCCCACTTTATACTGCTTAAAATTTTTAATACGATTTTGCCCTTCTCATTTTATCCTAAAATTAGAATTTTTGGGAAGTTTAAAAATTTAATTTTTTGGAAATTAGAATTTCCGGTAGTTATAAAATTTAATTTTTAAACTACCGAGAATTTCAATTTTCGGTAAATAAAAAAATTAAATTTTTAACCAAAAATTTGGATTTCTAGAAAAAAATAAATTTATATCTTATCGAAAATCTAAATTTTCAGTAGTACAAAAAGTGAAAATTTTTGTGCTACTGGAAATTCAGATTTCCAGTAGCACAAAAATTCAACTTTGTGGCAATTTTCGATGCTTGCAAATTCTAATTTTCAGTGAATATCAAAATTTAATTTTTAAGTTTTTCACAAATTCAACTTTCCGGTAATTATAAAAACTAAATTTTATAACTACTAAAAATTTTAATTTTCGGTAAATATCAAAATTTAATTTTTAAGCTTCCCGCAAATTCCGGTAGTTATAAAATTTAGTTTTTATAACTACCAGAAATTCTAATTTTCGGTAAATATCAAAATTCAATTTTTAATCTTCCTGCAAATTTCAATTTCCAGTAGTAATTAAATTAAAATTTTAAACTTTCCAGAAATTCTAATTTTTGGTAGTTATAAAAATTCAGTAAAATATATGCGAGAAATGAAGAAAAATAAAAAAAGATATTTTTATATTTTTATATTAAAAAAATCTTTAAATAGGGTGGACGGCAAAATACCGGGGTGTATTTACCAATTGCCAATTAATAATTAGTAAACGGTGGTAAAAGAGAGAATGGGCCCGACTTAAATTTTCGATTTGGGTATTCCGGTGATCAGATCCCCAAAGCTCCCAGATTCGCATCACCGTCCGTTTTAATAACAAAAAATGGGAAGGAGCATCCGTGCATGATGTACCATACTGGTGACTCACACCGTATCTGAAGTTCACAGAAACAGAAAATCGGAATACAAATTTGGGCAGCAGAGGAAGCAAGAGCAAAAAGCTCTCGGATTGGATCATCATCATCATCGATAATGTTTTCTAGATTCTTTCAGAAATCATCACCGCAACAACAACACACACAGGTACGTGCTCAATTTCTGCGGTAGCTAAATGCCATGCTCATTACAGATTCTAAATTCTTCGAAAATTTCTAGTGATTATGATTATGAATTAATGCCGTTGATTGAAGAGAGTTAGGGAATGTCTTTTATTTATTTATTTATCTATTTTGTTTCGTTGAATAGTGCAATGCTATGAGTTTTCATATATGAATAATACGAGTTCTGCGAGTGATGTTGTTTCTGAACATTTTTGCGTGGTGTTCAGCAGCAGAACGCTGCGCAAGGTAGCTTTTCGTCGCCGAATTTCAATCCGCGAGTTGATCTTCACTATGGAGTTCCATCGACTGCGTCTATCCTTGCCTTTGATCGCGTCCAACGTCTATTGGCAGTGGGAACAACGTGAGTTATTGCTTGTTATTGGCCTTGTGTTGGAACTTGGAACATCGCGTTCTTTCCATGTTTTTTCTTCTTTGTTGGAATTTTCCATTTCCATTGATACCAAAGTGAGATAGTATAAATCAGTCAGAAAACTCTGTTTTTAAGTACGGTCAAGTATATCGATATTCATGCTTTTGGAACTAGCTGTCAATACGTTAAGTACCTTTTTTTTTGTTATTAAAAGGACTTTTTTATTATTTTATGTTATGTGCCTTTTAAATTGTATTTTTATTAGCTTCATTAAATTTCCCATTTAAAAAAACAAAACTAAAAGTTTCATGATTCCTCTGTTGTGATGATTGAGGAGTAACTAATGTATGGGAAAACACCAACTTCCTATGGAGATTGTTAGCGGCTCTATGAGTTGACTTCGGCATTTTCTTCACTCTTGTAGTGATGGCAGGATAAAGGTATTTGGTGGTGACAATATTGAAGGGATTCTGATCTCTCCTAAGCAAACGTCCTTCAAGAATTTAGAGGTTTGCAATTTTGCATCCATGTTGAAAGTTGATGTAACACATAATGTCTATTAGTCATTCAATCTTACATTGAATATTGCCCTGATAATGTGTTTTTTTTGTTTGTTCTGAGCGTGTGCATCTTTGAAGTTCACGTGTATGTGGTGATGTGCGTGCATATGTATTTGTGCATCTGCATGCATGTTTATTGATCTAACATCACACATTTATTGATCTCTAGATGTCAAAATGAAATGTTGAAGAATTTCATGAGCGTGTCTTACCTTTTTACCTCTCTCTCACAGTTCTTGGAAAATCAAGGTTTTCTTGCTAGCGTCTCAAGTGATAATGAAATACAGGTACCTTGTAAAGCTATTAAAGTTCTTGGAAACTTTCTATATGACCATATGCTGTCCGTATCTGCTTATGATTTTTTTCTTTTTGGTATTCCATCTGGCCTTTCTTACATTGGATTATCTTGTGTTTAATACATTTAACTTTTATATCTTTTATTTTTTCCCTCTATTATCCTTCTCCCTTTCCTCCTTGTCATTTACTAACCAGTTCAATATGTTTATGATAACGGTAGGTTTGGGATTTGAAAAGCAGGCAAATTGCTTCTGCTTTGCAATGGGAATCCATCATAACTGCTTTCTCTGTTATTTATGGCACCAGTTACATGTAAAATACTTGTTCAGATGATTTGGAATCTGCATTTGCAATCGACTCTGTCAAATAAAATCTTTGCACACAAGTCTATAACATTTTTCCCCTGTTGATGTGATTCAGGTTTATTGGATGTGATTATGGGATGGTATATGTGTTAAAGTTTGATTCTGAAGACAGAAGAATTAATATATTACCTTATTACGTTCCCACAAATGTTATATCAGGTAGATACCCATTCTTGTAGTTCATTTATGCCATATTTGAGTTGGAAGCAAGACTTGTATTTTTACACTGGCCAAAATGGCTGGTTTAATAAGCATTGACATTTTTTCTTTGGTGTGAGTTTGATGAGTAGGGAGAGATACTTTCTGATCCTAACTTCTCATTGAGATGTAAGGCAACTTTCTTTAGATGCAGATAGTGGTTTATAGAAATGTAGCTTTTGCATGTCTGGTGTAATCTATCAACTTTCTTGACATGTGTGATGTGTGTCATCCAGAGAGGTTATAAGTTCAAGATTATAACTACTCCTGAAATTGTGTATAAGTGCTTATGCTAATGTACGGGGTCTAATACTCTTTCTTGACCTTGTGCTAATATCCATGTTATACGGATGTTCAATAACCATGTAACTTCATTTGAAAGTTTAAGTTGTTGGGTGAAGATATGAGTATTTTTTTCCCATCTTTAATATACCCCTAGGTGTGAAATTCATTTAGTCTTCAGCAGTAATTAAAGTAAAAATCCACCACTACCTCATTGGAATAAAATTTGTGATGGTGTGGTCAAAGAGGCTTTGATAACAACAGGTTAGGGAATTGCTTGACCGAAAAGTCTAAAAGCTTTAACTATTAGGTAAAGGGCTGGTATAGAATTTATCTCTCACAACATTATGTTGTGTTAGGTTAGAATCATTAAGGTGCATATTAAGAGTATTTCCTATATGCATGATAATTTTACTTAATGCACCCTCTTGGTTCACTAAATTGAAACTGTATTCCCTCCAACCTATGTGGTTTTCTGAAGGGTTGCTGATGAATGAAATATGCTGCAAAGTTGAACTTTATTTTGAAGGAGGATAGGGGTGACTTGTGAAGTGTGTTTAACAATAATGCTTGTATTATATGGTGCATTCTATCTGAGAAGAAATATTTGGGTATGTCAAGATTTAAAGAGCATAGAGGACCCATTTGGTTGCTTTGAACCCATCATACAACTGAGAGATAATGGCTGGAACTGTGTGACTGATCAGTAAAATCAGGCATATATTTATAGAAGACCCATTTGGTTGCTTTGAACCCATCATACAACTGAGAGATAATGGCTGGAACCGTGTGACTGATCAGTAAAATCAGGCATATATTTATATAGAAGAGAAATTCAATTAACTCCTAAATTAGAGCACTAATTAGAGATTTACAGGAATTATGGATTATACACATACAAACACATGTCTATTACAAATTTATAATTATTGTAACAATTATTAATTCGGAGTTTTAGGTTATTAGTGTATTCTTCCATGGGCGATGATACTTCTTGTGTACTTATTTTCATATATTATACCATATTAATGCTTTGTTAATTGCAATAGATTTTTACCAATTAACCTACAAAAACTTGTGATCATTTTCAATGAAATTTCCATATTTGAAAAGATTATTGTTAGTATAATGGTATGTTAAATGTAACATAAATTCCTACAAGATAAATGTGTCATAAGTATATTGTTAATATCTAGTTTGTTTATTTTTCATGTGAGAAATCATATAGTTTCTTATAGTCTAACACCTAACATCTAACATGATTTAAACTGTTGCTCACCTTTGCAGAAGCAGTTGGAATGTCACTTGATCATGTTTCAGTTGTCAGAGTTCTCCACCAACCTTGTTCTGATGGAAAAAGGCAAGACAAGATCTTACTTTAAAGTTTCTCTTATTGATTTCCTTGTGATATATGACGAAATTGTGGGCATGGATTCTAGGTAATTTTGGATCTCCATGTATTTGGTCCTTTTGTGAAATGATGAGTGGGAATGAGTTTAGTTTCATCAATTTCTAGATAGGCTTGACCACATAACACATTTGCATTATAAGTTTATAATCATTTGACAAAATAAGTTCTAATGTAGTGAAGTTTGAATGGAGTATATGCAATATTTGAGTCATGTTTTCAAGGGACAGTAGAATTTTATTAACTTTTTCTATGGCAATGGATTATACTCAAGAATTCTCTAATTTAAACTCAATTTTAATTGCTTGGAGTTTCTTCCTATTTGAAGTATACAACATGGAGAATAAACTCAATCCAGATGTAATTCAAGATTGGGAGTAGAGATCCAGTGAAACCATACGGTTTAAGAAATAAGAACAACTAAAAGCTTTTACTCATTTTATAAATGGTTACACACTTGCAATCATTTAACAGAAAACTGTTGCTTCTTCATCCAGAAACATCCAAATATTTGGGGGGAAAAAAGAAATTAATGTTTTAGATAGAAAAAAATTTAGCAGCAGGCCTGGATTTGCTTAATTTAAAAATAGAGAGACTTGATTGCATCAAAAAAAACTAGAGGCACCAAAGTACAATTAAATCTAAAGTTTATGCATGAAAAATTAAAGTAAGTTAAACCACAAGGAGTGAAGTGTAATTTGCCCAAATATAAATTGGTGAAATGGGTCAACATACCGGTCAATTTAACCCCAAACTTAAAACTTTTTTCTTGTTAATATAAATGGGAAGCCAGACTTTTATTGTCAAGGTTGGACAGCCAATTGGCAACCCTTAGTTAGGTCGTGATATTTGAATAAAGTGATTCTATTTGATAAAAGCCAGTTTTGTATAATTTGAAAATTTCTGCAAATTACAATAAAATCCAACAAATACTTCTGTGGGATATGGGTTTGAAAATTTGATAGGGATAATCTTCTGAACTCTGACCTTGAAATTTTTTGTCCCTAACACCATAGATAAACTCAAATATCCTAATTCTTACCCTGAGATGATTTACATCATACTATGTAAGTTGAACTATCCAATCCAATATCCATTTTCGTTCTATTACTTGTTGATTATGCTAATTAGTTGCAGTTAAAACATGGAAAACATCATTGTAAAATTAATTTATGAATTGTTTACTATCCAGTAACACATATATAAGATATACTATTATACATATTATGCAAATTAAAAATATATTTTCATACAGTTTAATAACTATGAACTGACAGTGTAAAACTTTTTTACATATCCCATGATAGTTCCACCTCATTATATTACTTTCTAAAATATCTGCACAAAGATCTACATAATGAGATATGATTGGATGTCTGTGTAAAATCTATTTACACTGTTAGTGCATAAATCCATTTTCATAACCCCAAAAATACTTGGGACCTGTTTGGTTTGCGTTTCTATTTTATGTTTCTTTTGTATTCAGTTTGTTTCCTAGTTTCAAAGTTTTGTACAGAATACAATGAACAATTACGATATCCTATACAAAACTTTAAAAACAGGAAACAAAGTGAAAATCACATGACATTTTTGTGATAAAAACTAAAAACAAAAAACGGAAACAATTTTTTCAAAACCAAACAGGTCCTTAGCTTTTGTATGATATGTGTGGTATGTTCATTTTTAAACTGTTTAATTGAAATCATCATTTTGCAGAATGTTGATCGCATATGCGAATGGTGTAATGGTGCTCTGGGATGCTTCTGAAGATCGAATTATTCTCATCAGAGGCCACAAGGACATGGAATTAAAGAGGAAAGAAGTGGCTAGCTATCCAAATGCCCCTAAGGATGAACATGTTGATCATAGATTAGACAATGAACAAGAGGATAAGGAGATAAGCTCTGTTTCTTGGGCATCTAGTGATGGATCAGTTGTTGTTGTTGGTTATGTAGATGGCGATATAATGTTTTGGGATTTGCCAGCTTCTGACTCTCTAAAAGATCAAAAAGCTAAAAAAGTGTCAAATAATGTTGTCAAGCTTCAATTATCATCGGCAGATAGAAGATTCCCGATTATTGTTCTACACTGGTGTGCCAATAAATCTTTGAAAAATAGTGGGGGCAACCTTTTTGTCTATGGTGGTGACGAAATTGGGTCTGAAGAAGTTCTGACAGTAAGTTTCATACATATAGTATCTATTTTACAAACATGGTTTAATAGTTATTGTAATAAGTAAAAACATCGTGTCATCTATCATAATGTTGACATTTGTTGGAGATTATGCACAGTCGAGAAAAAGTTGCTTAGTTTTGGTCATAATAATGAGAGCCATGTACAAATTCAAATTATCATAAAATCTTGCCACAACAGGTAGTCTTGTGAACGTTTTGGAGGAAGTTTAGATGAAAGAGTAAATCATCTGGAGGCAAAAGTCTTGCATTCAGCAGGATAAGAGTGATGTCGATGTAAAAATTCGTGAGGTGGCCTGTTAGTATTAGAAGAGTCATATCTTGGAGTTTGAAGATGATAGAAGAAACATGGTTGGGGATCCTTGCTCGATTTTTGGATAGGTTACTAGATTTTTAAGTTCCTTTGTTCAGAAAAGTTCAATTTCAGGCCTTTCATTGAAGGATGTCCAATTCCTGTAGAAAAAAACCTAAACTTAAGAGAAAAGAAGAAAGCAAGCAAATGGTCCTAGAGGAGTATTATGAAATTAGTGTTTGGTCTATGCTTCATCTTTATTCTCTTGGTGCTTTGCTTTTGTTGTATAAACTCAACATAGATCCTATCGTACAGATGAAGTTGTATTGTGAGGAAAGAAGAAAACAGGCCATGTGAACTAGTGGAGCAAACACTGTTCATTCTCTTTGCATTGTTACCTAATTATTTTTATATTGAAGAATAAATAATTTGTTCGAACTGATTATTGCTACAATTAGTTTTTCACTTTTGCTATATTAGAGTTGAATATTGGCTGTGTCAATGGCTTGTTAAGTTTTCATAACTTCATCTTGTGGAGATAAATAATGTGTCACTATAATATGGCTTTTTCCATATTTACAGGTTTTGAGGATTGATTGGTCTTGTGGGATAGAAAGTTTCGAGTGCACTGGCCGCATTGATGTTTCACTTCATGGTTCTTTTGCTGATATGGTTTTGTTGTCTAGTGATGGCCATGCAGAGGGAGATTGTAATTTGCTATTTGTATTGACAACTCCTGGACAACTGGATCTTTATGACAATAATTGTTTGTCTTCTTTGATGTCTCAGCAACAAAAGAAGATTTCTGCTCCCACAATACAATATCCCATCGTCATTCCAGCACTTGAACCGTACATGACAATAGCAAGGCTTGATGTTGTATACCAAGATGTGAAGTCATTTAGGGCCCTATCTGAGGTAATGCATTCTTAATAGTTATTACTATTAGGTCTAAAGATTTTTTTTTTCTTTTTCTTTCTGTGGCTAGTTGTTATTCCTATGGTAACTGTTACATAGGTGTTACTTTTACAGCACAAACATTTTTACTTTTTTAAAAGATTAAAAAAATTATTGTTACCACTCACCACTAATGGCAAATGATACCTATGTAGATTCTTGTAGCTATAAAGCAGCAATCAGTACAAAATCAGACAAGCACGGGTATAAAGTGGCCTTTGACTGGAGGTGTTCCAGGTCAGCTTTTCGAAGAAGTCCATCCTATCATTCAAATATACATAGCAGGTTACCAAGATGGATCTGTTCGGATATGGGATGCTACATATCCTGCTTTGTCACTTATTTACAACATAAAATATGAGGTTAGCCATTAGCAATTTAGCATTATACAATATCTTAACTTCTCCCAAATGTTGCACTTATATATTGATCAGAATTCATATATTGAAGACTTATGCTAGTCATTCATGTCAGAGTATCAATTCTGCAATTGGCAGGTGAATGATGCTAAAATTGGCAGTGCAAGTGCGCCAGTGTCAGCATTGGATTTTTGCTCTGATACTCTTCATATGGCTGTTGGTGATGAAAGTGGCGTTGTAAGATATACGAGTATTGTGATGTAGTATTTTTTGTCATCTTTACCAATCAAAAAAGTCTTAATTTTATCCTATGAGAGTGTAGGTTCGTCTATATGGGCTAATAAGGAGTTCAGATGACACAACTTTGTACTTCGTGACAGAAAATGGAACTGAAGGTTGGGTATTCTTTCTTAATTTTCTTTTCTATTTGAATTGCAAACAGAATCTCTATCTGTTTCAGTGTCAAGCAAGTGTTATAAGTAATAATCTATTGAAGAAAATTTGGCTGCAAAAATGATAAATATTGTTAAAGTGGCATTTCAAAATTTGGAATTATTTCAATAAATGATTGGGGGAAGTTTTATCTGTCTTGGGACTTGGATCTACTCATCGATCAACATGGGAAAGTTAAACAGTTTCATTGACAATGACCTAAGTTACTTTTCATGAATCTCTCTTAACACTAAAAAAATGATTTGATACTTCTAATCTCTGATTTTGTTCTGTTCTTATGTTATGAGACAGTTCATAATATGAATCAAGGGGATGGACCTCATTGTAAAGCAGTGTTTTCCTTTCAAAATTCTGCTGTATGCGGCCTACAGTTTGCAAACCTTGGAGGGAAGCTTGCTGTTGGATATGAACATGGACAGGTGAGGTCATCCATTAATTCCTTTCCTTTTTGAAGGAAATGGTTTATTTGTTGTTGGTTGAGTTGTTAATGGCAATTTGAATCGAACTTTCCAACTTATATTTTCTAATCAACTTTGCAGGTGGCTATGCTTGATATCAGTACATCATCAGTTTTGTTTGTTACAAATACTGAATCCAACACATCTTCAGCAGTCATTTCTCTGAATGCAAAATTTTCAGACACTTGTAGCTTAAACATTCCACAGGAATCTGTATCTGATATTTCTGACAATTCTGGAAAGGGGCTAGTCTTCATTATGACAAGGAATGCACACTTTGTTGCAATAGAAACTGCGACAGGGAATATGGTTTGTAGTAGGACAATGAACCCAAGAGTAAAGTTGAATGCAATTTCAATGCACATTATAGGCAAGTATTTTGGTTAAGAAAACTAGATATTATAATCTGCCAATGATTTTGTTACTTGTGGTGCTGTGTGTTTTTAGATGGTACATCTGAACTATCCGCTGAAAAGCTGCCATCCAACTCGCCTCAGAAGAGCGATTCTGGAACGCAAGCTGACGTTCAATCCGAAAATGCACAAGTTGAAGTTGAAACTGCTACTACCATAGAAGATTCATATTTTGGGCAGATATTATTGAACTCACTCATTTTACTTTGTTATGAGAGTGAATTGAGCTTACACTCCTTGAATTTTGTGATTGAGGTGCCATTCTTCATGTCCATTATCTTTCAAATATTAATTTATTCAATTCTATTGATTAATCAAATTGCCTAATTACAGGGTAGCGATAAGTACATACGAAAGGTGAACCTTGTACAAAAATGCTGCTGGACTACAACCTTTAAGAAAGATGACAAAGAATGCATTCTGGTTGTTCTTTATCAAACTGGAGACATTGAATTAAGGTGAAATGCTAATAAGACTGAGTGTTCTTATTCATGGTAACGATCAGGTAACAGGTGGAGTAACATTTGCATGAAAGAGCCACCACACTCAACAACCCCACCCCACCCCCCCCCCCCCCCCCCAACAAAAAAAAAAAAATACTATTGATAAATAATAATCAAACTCTGAGATGGCCCTTTATAAAACTAAAACACTATCCTCCAAATAATTTGCAATAGATATGGAGTATCATTAATTTTATATTATAGTCTTGACTGGGACTTAGATTCTCCATATGTTGGTGTTGTTTATGTATCATACTAGCTTTCTGGGGCATCATGGTCTACTTCAGTATATCTCCCCCCCCCCCCCCCCTTTTTTTTTCTTGTTAAGCTTTTGATGGATGTAATGTACCTTTGTGCAGGTCCTTGCCAACTCTGGAAGTATTGGGAGAAAGCTCTTTAATGTCAATCTTAAGATGGAACTTGAAGACCAACATGGAGAAGACAATATGTTCTTCATCAAATGGACAAATAATTCTGGTTTGAAAATTTTCTTGTTTTTCAAATGAAGTTGTTTTGTTAGTGTATGCTGCCAAAACTTATTTGATTGGCCTGTTGTTGTCTTGAGCTTCATATGTCTCTTTACAAATCTAGTATTGTGAGTCCAGTATATATCATTTAATCAATATCTCACTTAAAAGTTATTCGAACAGTTAATCATATACAGGAAATATAATAAATTTAACTTTCATCTTGAAACAATGATGGAAAAATGTTTCATTTTTTTTTGTCTCTTCCTTTTGTTTTTCTTGTGCGTATCACCTACGTTCAACTTTAGCAATGATCTAAAATAAATAACTTTTGTACCAATTACCAGACAACATTTGAAACCGAATGTGATCTGTCTAATTGCACAGAATTATCCTTATTAGGTATAAATTCGTCATGAATTCACCTAGTAGCTTCAGCTTTTGGGAGAGTCGGTTGGTTCATATATAGTATCAAAGCCTCTATGACCAATTGGACAAAAGATTGATCCTTGCTACACCCATTATTCTAAACAATAAAAAAAATTGAATTTAAATAGGCAGGGTGGGCCTGTGCATTAAGTCCAAAGGGATCTTATGTGAGGGCTGTGCTAGATATAAAACCATTTTTGAGTCTTCACTTAACAACTTGAGATTTTAAGAGAGTTAGTTCATGAAAATCTTCTTAAAAAGAACAAGAAAAATAAAAGAAAGAAAAACCATTAAAACTGATGTGCATTACCTTTTGTGTGCTTTGGATCCAACAAGCATTTCATTTTATAAAAGGGGACAGCCTGATGCTATTTAATTACCGCCATAGTGGGGCCTAGAAAAGGGTTAGACTCACTGCAGATATATTGTAGGCAGTCTTATATTGCATTTACAAGAGGCAGATTCCACGACTTGAACCCGTGACCTCCAAGTCACATGACAGTAATTCCAACTGCTGCATCAAGGCTTCCCTTCAGCATTTTAACTGAAAGCTGCTAGAAAATACACATTGCATGAATAACTCTGTGTTCTTACAAATAAGTTCCAGTTGCTTTTTTGTTTTATAATCAGACTCATGGCTATCTTGTTTAATAGGTCAATGGGAATGAAGCTGCTTTCTTATCACTATCAACCTGTGAAAATGAGCTCTGGTAACTCTTTGGTTCCTTTTCTGGCCATGTGTGTTTTATTTAGCCATCAAATCTTAAACCCACAATTTAGAGCACTAGCTTTCATATTTCTAAAAGGCAGCCCAATGCACGAGACTTTCACCATGTGGGGTTTGGGGAGAGTAGACGTACACAGCCTTCCCCCGCAGCGGAGAGGCTGTTTGACGTACACCACCTTTCATATTCGTAAGTGCCTTTCATATTCGTAAGTGTTGGATAAATTATTTCAACATAACAGGGCTTCTTATGACATTAAGAGAAAAATCAAATTTGAGAGCTCCTATAAAAGAGAGCCCTGGACAACCCACGGGTGGTTGCTGAATGTGATCAGCCACTCTACAGAAAATCTGTGAGAAAATCATGTGTAATCGCATTGACTATTAGATTTTTTATTCCTAACTTGAACTTTCAAATTATTGTAGGATTACTGGGTCTTTTCCTTGTCTTCATGATGAAGTTCTTGCAGCTGCAGTAGATGTTACTGCAAGCCTATCTCCAAAGCGAAATGAAAAACAGGTCCAGTTTGTTCAGGCTTACTGTGCTTCTGTTTCTCCCATTAAATTATTCAGGATTTGTAATTCAACTTAACTTGCCATAGGGAGCACCTGCTATCTTCATTAATATAGCTAAGAACTTTAGAGCGGGGAAAGCGGATCACAATACAAATCAAGCAATTCAACATAATTATTTGGAAAATTTAGAACGATTATTCTCCAGTCCTCCTTTCTTAAAGCCTTCCTCAGGCGCAGTAGATAAGCAAGATGCTTTTGAGATTGACATAGGTTTGTCCTTAACAACATCTACCTCCCCGCCAGCTATTATTTTCTTCTTCTTCTTTCTGAAAATATTTGCATTATCTTTCGCAGATGAAATTCATATTGATGAACATGTGGCATTTCCATCCCCTCAGACAAAAGTTATTGTCAAGAGAGGTACAAATATATTGTTTCTATTTAATTTTATTTTCTCCTAAAAGTATTTTATCTTTTGAATAAAGAATGGTTGCCTTGCAGAAAAAGGAAAAGGAACAGACAGAGAGAAGTTACTTGAGGATGCAACAACCGACTCAAAACCAAGAACTAGAACAACTGAAGAAATTAAGGCTAAATACAGAAAAACGGGGGTAAATATTAGATTTGAAAATTCTGTAATTATTTACTCATTTTAGCTTACACACGTCTTGACCTGGTCACTGGCTTCAGGATGCATCGGCAGCAGCTGCACTTGCAAAGGATAAGCTTATAGAGCGGCAAGAAAAACTCCAGGTTGATTATTATTCGATTCCATTCTCCATTACCCGTATCTTATCCTTTCATAATATCAAGCCTCATCTCCTTTTCAAATCAAGTAAAAACCTGAATCACCAAAACATGAAAATCTCCATTTTAAGAAGTTTTGTAGAAATAGACGTTTCTTGGATGATAGATTTGTGTTCATCTTAATTATAATTGAGGTACAATTGAAGTCTATCAAATTACTTACTTATCAAGCTGCACGAGTCATGTGTCATGACACATTCCTGATTGTTGAGATCCCACATCGACTAGAGATATAACCATTATAGTCCTTATAAAGGCTTGGGTAGTCTTTGCCTTACAAACTGATTTTGTGGGATTTAATTAGTTAGACCCTCCTAAACCCAAATTCTAAAACTAATAAATTCCATTTTAAATTATTGCCCTAAACCAGGTATCGCCACAAAAATGACAGTTGACCACTTTGAAAGATCAAAGTAGTTTTTTATTAATTGAAACTTGGATGGAATCTGCTAAAATTTGTTTGTTTATTACGTTTCTATCTAACCATCTCTTGTCGCCATTTTTTGCTAGTTGCTCAACGACCGTAGTGAAGAGTTGCAGAGTGGGGCACAAGACTTTGCATCCATGGCAAGTGAACTCGCTAAAAGAATGGAAAATCGTAAATGGTGGCAGTTATGAGGTTGCATGATTTCTTTTTTTTCATCAACACGTTGCGCTGCGCTCCTTTAGAAGTTGAAATTCTGTCTGAACTTTGGTTGTTTCGAAAGGTAGCTCTGATTATTCCGTTGCTTATTTACAGTTTGTAAACATATTTGTTCCCTCGGGTCCATGTTAGTGTAATTTTTTTATCATGTTAGTGTAATTTTATTATTGTGTACAGCATATTATTTTGTATATATCCGCCTCAATAAGTTGAGCGCGTAAATTAAAAGGACCGAGAATATCAATAATACTTTCTCAGGACTAGATGTTAACAATCATTTGTAGGTTAAATTAGATAAAATTATGGCCATATTTTTACTTTAGGATTGCTTATGATCAAGTTATAAAAAATATGTACGAGAGACATGAGAATACAGAGTAAGGACATAGAAGATTTCCTTACAAATATAGATGTGTTCCAAAATAAACTTTGAACTTGTAAGAGCATATTTGGATTTCCATTGGAATTGTTTTAACACTCTTTCCGATGTTGATGAGCGGAGACAAAACTTGAAAACACATTGTTAGTGTGCAAGTATATGGAGTACTAGTTCATAAAGAGACAAACAAATCCGAACACAAAGGTGAAAATAATGAATAAACAATCCTGCAAGTCTCTCGCTTATGGCTAAGGTGGAATAGTTTTTAAGTGATGCATGGTGGAATAGTTTTGAAGTAGTTTTGGAATAGTTTTTATACCCATTGGATTTAATTAAAAAAAAAATCAATGGTTCAGATCAAATGAAGAACAAAAAAAAGAACAGCAAAACTTGCCCACACACAATCCCTACACCCAGGACCAGGATTCTCTGTTGTGATTATTTTCTGCTGTCACTGCTGTTGTGCAATATCAACCATTGGATTTATTCAATCTATCATCATAGCTGTTGATTTATTTTATCAAAATAAAAAATAAAAAAATGCAGCTAGAGAGAGACAGAGAGAGCTTACAGCAGAGAATCCAATCCCCTCCACTCTCTCTTCCATACCGTTCGACTGGCCAGCAGTGTCATGCAGCGGCGGACCAAGTCACCCAACTCACTCTTCCACACTCTTCAACGCCACTCACGGCAGTGGCAGAGGGGGGCGGCAGCAGCGATGGAGATGGAGGAGGCTCTGAGAACCCAAAACTCAACTCTGGCCTCCGCCGCGACGACAACGGTGTCGCCGAAGAAGAAGACCTCGAACCATTTCGAAGGCGAAGACGATGATCTCGAACCAGAAGAGGCATCCATCGATCCCAACCTCGACCTCCACACCACCGCCACCGCCACCGATCCGAAATCCGTTGATAACAGTAACACCACCACCCCTACCACCCTTACCCGTGCTTAACTCTATTAAACAATCCACCAATATTCCCCTCATATTTATGGTAACACCCTTCTGAACCTTTTCTATGTAGTCAATCATATTCATTGGTCTTCTCTTGTTCTCCATTTGATAAATAATCAAAAGGTAGAAAATTTAAAACACCCCAACACTGTCAACGACAACCATATTGCGACGTCGGAGCACCACCGTAAGACGTCGGCACCGTTCTCCTCATCATACTAAAGGGGCTCTGTAAGCGAAGCAAGCGAAGAAAGAATAAGGGCGTTAGCACTCCTGCAAAAAAACGGCCTTACTCAACAAGCGCACCTTTATTAGTAAGTTGTTTGTCGTGAGAACATACTTTTCTTTTTCAATTCATTTCAATCACGGGTTCTAATTATTAATTAGATTTCCTGGGGTGAGCTCCTCCCACGTTCTTCGAGTGGCTGTATGCTCCTCCTACTGATCTTACTCCAGATCCACCAACCGGAAGTGGGTTTCTGGTTCTCAGTGCTACATGGAGCACCTGATGAAGCGTTTGTGAGAGAGAGTGGAGAGGTGCAGGGATTGTGTGTGGGCAAGTTTTGCTGTTCTTCTTCTTTTCTGATCTGAACCATTGACTTTTTTTTAACTAAATCCAATGGGTATAAAAACTATTCCAAAACTACTTCAAAACTATTCCACCATGCATCACTTAAAAACTATTCCACCTTAGCCATCACCCGCTTTTAAATGCTAAGGTTCTGTCATACAAAATCACGGAGAAATAGGAGGGGATATCAATTATAGTATCTAAATAGTATGGATAAAATGAAGGAATGCTTGAAGTGTGATTTGTGATAGAAAAATACTAACTTAAAGGAAAACTATATCGCATAGTTATAAAACTTCAATGCTCATGAATGGTGGGCAATAAAGAGTAAGTAAGAAAGTTCTCGTAGAGATGAGAGTATCACAATAGATGAGTGATCATATAAGATGATAAGATTAGAAAAATACAAGAAATTTGGGGCAACTC
Source organism: Glycyrrhiza uralensis (assembly GCA_030159175.1). Taxonomy (NCBI): domain Eukaryota; kingdom Viridiplantae; phylum Streptophyta; class Magnoliopsida; order Fabales; family Fabaceae; genus Glycyrrhiza; species Glycyrrhiza uralensis. The sequence continues at coordinate 4,958,000 of BRZY01000006.1, forward strand.
TTACTGTGGAAAAAGGTTGCGTTGAATCTTTATCTTAATAAGTGACTTAGACATGCAGGAAGAGGACTTGTAAAAACTTTGGAAAAAAGAGTTAATAAGACAGGATAGTCTCCTTCAACAAAAAAAATACATAGGATAGTCAAACAATTGGATCATTGGATGTAAAAAGGGACAAAGAAAAATACATGTCAAACTTTTAAAAATGATTTAAGAGTAAATTAGTTATCTTTGAATTTTCTTCATTATTATTATATATGGAGTGATTTGATCCAACCTCAGTGGAAAAAATTTGGTTTTTGTTATTGATATAGAAATCTGAAGAAAAAACTAAAAAAAAAATAAGGGGCAAATTTTATTAATTATTAAAAAACGTTTCTCAAGAAAAAAAATGAAAATCTCTTACGAAAATTGATACAACCTTAAAAACACGACGACAGTGACTAAAAAAAAATGAAAGGATATACAAATCTAAAAAGTTGAATATCATATTAAACTAATAAGAATGAGCTAGATTTGAACTGGATCCGTTCCTGCTTCCAGACAACGATTACTCATCATTGCCGGCGCGTATCCATTTATACCGTTGATCACAAGAACCGCTAAAGCCAACACGAATAACCTAAACACAACCACAAGAATTGCACTCGAACAATAATATTATTAAATTATTTAATAAGATGCCCGAAGAATACTTTCATCATAATGTATAAGCATTGATCAGTATCATAACAATATTACATATTTAAAAAATTGTGCTGCTTACGATGACAAATACTTTGTCCCACTTGCTAAAATAAAATACACCGACCCACTAGAGAAAGGGGGTAATAAATAAATTATAAATTATATAATACAATAAAAAAAAATTCAGCATCCTTTCTTTCATCCAACGTTTTTCTCCCAAGTCTTCCTGATGTAGAAGTTGGACCTTGGAACTCTTCTTGAAATCTCTGGATTTAACCTGAACTTTGTTCTTTGCAACATCTCTCGTTCTATCCCCTAAGTATACTCTATGTAAATGTTGGATAGTGCCAGTAACAGTTCAAATAAATAAATAAAATAATTAAATAAATAAACTTTGTCAGAATAACCAAGAAGCTTTGCCATGGCAGCACTTAAACACTCATGCTACTAGCTGCTCCTGCTCTATATACAGCTGCTCCACCCATGGTGGAAGCATGTCTTTGTTCAGATCATACTGCTGCTGATGCTGCTGATGCTGATGCTGCTTCTCAGCACCAAACATCCCAGAATTCTCAGAGGGTGCATCCTTGACCAATGAATGAACCCATGAGACATCAGGCTCAACATGTTCTGAATGTGCCATTGGGGATGCAGTTGCTGCTACCCCATTGTTTCTGAACCCAAAAGATGCAGATTTCCTCAGCTTGCTAAGCTCATCTCCATTTACACCCCAATCCAGTTTCCCAGTGGGGGAACCCCAATCTGAAAGGCCAGAGGACACCCTACAGGAAGGGTTGGAAGGCGGTGACATCCCGAGATGGTGGGTTGTTGTGGCACCACGGTCGATGAAACTTTGGCTCCGCTTCGCGAAGGCAGCAGACCTGGAATTCATCACTGCAGCCGCCACGGCAGCTGATGAGTCAAACCCATATGCTGAGGGTTTCCTCACAGGAGAGGAAGGCATGTTGTTGGATGGATAACTTGCCCGGAGGTGGTTCATGTTTTGGCGCATCTGAAGCGCGCTTGAAGATTGCATCTGAGTGGGTGTTGAAGGCTGCATAGAGAGTCCATGTAGTTGAGATAACATAGAAGCATCAGCAGATGCTAACAGTTCATCAAGGTTAGTTGGATTCAGATCAGCAATCCTGTTGAACTCCTTGCTCCGGAAAGACGGGGAAGAGATCCTGGCAATCTCTTCTATCAGTTGTTGTTGTTGTTGTTGCTGCTGCTGCTGCTGCTGACGACGAGCAGGACTATCTAGACCAAGCAGTTCCATCTCAAGTTCCAGGTCCCTGGCACTCAAAGCGGACTTCAACCGGCTACCTGGGAGCTGCAACGATGGCGGAGTAAGGCTTATTTTGTTCTGCCACAAGTTTCCACTCTTGGGAGATGATGAAGCTGCTAAGGGAGACATCGGCGGTGTTGAAACTGTTGGCATAGGCATAGATGAGGAACTAAGAGCCAACGGACTCATCGATGTCATGTCAAGTCCACAAGCTGAATAAGATTTTGGTGAAGGCATAGCTGACCCAGTGGAAGCATACACGGGGCGCAACTCTTCCGGTTTGTGAGCAAAGAAGCAGACTTTTCTGGTGCAGCCAATCTCGTCCTTGCAAAGCCTCGTTCGGTATTGTGCAGGATGCAGCCAGGACTCAAAAACACCATGTGCATACTCACAAGAATCCCCCTTCTGGCAGGACCCTTTGCGGAACTCGGGGCAGGGAACACAGCTGTAAGGGTACTTCCTTGGGTCTCTCCTCCTTGCATTCTCCCCAGGGTGAACAAATGGACACTCAGTCCAATCATGGGAGTAAGCCCTGGAGCACGGCTTCACCTTGAAACTGTACATCCTAAACTCGTCCGTTCCATATACACCGTTGTTTATGTCCGGCAACGATATATCAATAGGATATTCTTTCTTATCACCTTCTTTTTCTTTTTTCTCAGTACCCACAGAGAGCATCTGCTGCTCCTGGTGGACAAGCTCCTCGCTTTCCCCACCTCTGAGAAACAACTCCATGGCCTTCCTTCGCGATTTGGACAAAGAATTGAATGCAGGAGCAATCAGATCGACTGGCTTATTTCCGCTAGCATCGTGGCAGTCAGCATCTGCCCCAGCATCAAGCAAGAGCTTGACGATCTCGAGGGCGAATTCAGAGCCCCCGGCAACAGCACAGTGGAGAGCAGTGGCCTTATCAGAACCACAGACCCTGTTGACATCAACCTTTCCTGTCTCAACAATATGCTTGACCACCTTAGTGCTTCCAAACAAAGAAGCAATCATGAGGGGGGTCCTCTTTTCGGAACCCATCTTTTTTGAACCCATTCTTCTACCATACCAAAAGCCTGCCTCGTCCACATCCAAACCCTTCTCATCTACTTCTCTTTTGAAAGCTTCAAAATCATTGGATGCAGACAATTCAAGCAAAACTGAGGAGTTATGGAGACCATCGTGATTATCCTTCTGAACCTTACTCTCCATGATGTAGTCTGCGGAAGAAACTTTGCTTTTTGAACCACTGCACATGCTCCAAATCTGCAGAATCGGAGAGAACATAAACACAATAAGCCTCTCAATTCAAAAACTTATCATTCACACAGAAGAAGAAAAATAATAAAAAAGTTCAACTTAGAAACAAAATTTTCAATTTCCAGCAATCTCTCTAATATAACAACCCTAAAAGATGCACAGCTAAGTAACATCCCATAAAACGAGTTATACATGCCAATTTTATCAGCTAAGATTAGATCCATAACAGTATTTTGAACTATCCAAGACAAAAACTCGGTATTCCAATACTTCAGCAGGGAAAAAAGTAAAGTGAATAAAAGGAACCAAAAAAAGGTGCAAAACCAAAGTATAACAACCTAAATCTAAAACCAAAGTTTGAAACTTTGATCTACCCAGGAGCAGACCCACAAAATATTTTCCTCAAACCACCCAAAACAACCTTAAAATCAAGCAAGGACACCAAAAATAAATAAAAACTTTATAAACAAAAAAGGCGGTGAAAGCATGAAGAGAAACACATACCTTTAGAGTAGAAGAGATGAAGTTATCACTGGATAAGACTTTGTTTTTTGGTTGTTGCAACAAGAGAGTAGAGAAGAGAATCGAGAAGGCCTCGATTGAGAGATGGTTGAGGGAGTAAGGGAATGGAGGAGTTGGCCCTTTTTATTGTCAGCACAACAGAAACAGCTATGAAGGGAAGGGAAAGGAAGAAGAGAGGAAAGTGTGACTTTTCTTCCTCCCTCTTGCTACTTTTTCTTCTCTATTCTCTTTTTCTCTTTGGTCAAAGTCAATTATTCAATGCCAAAGCTAGGGGACCCACAAGGCAGCGTTTGCTTAATGTCTCTATCTTCCTAAATGTAAATGTAAATGTAAATGAATCTCAAATTGAGATTGAAATTGAAATTGAAATGAAATTGCAACTCAAATTTCGCGTGGACCCCACCATTGATTCTTACATTCCAAATTTCCAGTAGTAGTAGTAGCAGTACTACCCCTCAGAGAGATTCAACGGGTGGTTCACTCTCTCACGTGCTATATATTGTGAGCTGTGATTTTGTGAATCTCTTCTTGCCAAAAGTGCTGCACTATCCTATTTCTTCTTCATTTTATTGTCTTATTTTCTTATTCTTTTTCTTGATATTAATTTGCTATTCTCCCGACTTAGATGCAAAAGAAATCTTCTATTTCTAAACATGGGCTATACCAAAATATCCAAAAATCTTTGTACTTAATTATGGATAATAAATTTGGGCCCTTTCTGGATCGAAGATTACCCATGAATATACAATTGATTGAAGTGAATTCTCACTCAAAGAGAAACAAGATATTACGACCGAAAAAAAAAAGAGAAACAAGATATTTCACTCATTAATATGATAATAATTGATATATATATATATATCTCTCTCTCACACACACATAACATATATATTATAAAATAAATTGAATAATGTGAGTGTTTGTGAAATATCTTATAATTGAATAATGATTTTAAAATATAGTAATTGATATCGATTTGATATTGATTATTATCTCTATTTAGAATTTAAGGAAAATTAAAAAAGAAAAAACAATAATGGGGAAAAGACATAACAGATTAACAGCAATGATGATTCAAAAGGGCAAACGCTCCATTTGAATTAGTTCCGTTGATATAATAATATTATTGCCCGTTAATTTTCTTCCAACTCTTGGACCTATTTAATTTAATAATTTAATAATAATCACATTGGAATTGGAGAGTGGAAATGTGGAAGAGTAGGAGAGCAATGGGGGGAGGGAGGGACCACAAGAGAATGGGTAAGGCAGTTCAAGAGTTCAACCCATAAATAGTTTGAACGCGTTTTTGCGCTGTGTTTGGCTCTGACAATAATCCAATTCTATAATGTTTGATTGTTGAGTGCTTAGCTCTGAGTGGGTCGTAGTTGGGTGACAGACACAGCAGGATATGTTTATGAGTCACCCTTCCACTATAGCTTGAAAGCCTATTACCCTCACACACGAGGGTAGCACTCGGAAAAAGGAGTACCACAACTTTGACGTAGTCACTCATATTACTTATGCCTTTATTAATCCATGCAATTTTTTTTCAATGTATACTTACTTATTTTTTTAGAAAGTGTATGTTAGTACTTATTTATTTTTTAAAAGTATATTAACAAATTATACTTTTGGGTGTATTTAAAAAAATTTAGACCATAACTTGTTAATATATTTCTTATAAAAAATAAGTTGGTGTACTTTATTAAATTTTTTGCATGCCGTAAATGTTAACTATTGTTTTAAAAGTATTAGTTAAAAACTTTAAAAAATTATAGAAAGATTATTCAATATTACTAAGCAACCCTCTCTCACCTATCTATTTATTATTTCTGTCAAAAAAAATATCTATTTATATTTTGTTCTGAAGTCTTTTCTGGATTGCTTACACGAACTTTGGAAAATTAATGGTCCTTTCATGGTATCCAAATAGCTAAAAGGGCCTAATTATAATTAACCGTCCCTTTTTTGTAGATGATAGTTAAATTTTCTACAATGCCAACTAGTAGAATGCTGAATCTATGAAGGAAATCTTGGATCTCTACCAATAGGCTTCTGGTCAACTTATAGACTTGGATAAATCAGAAATCTCATTCAGACTTAGGCCTTGTTTGGATAACAAGTTTATCTACTGCTTATGGCATAAGCTGCATAAACTATTTTTATAATCGAAGAAAAATTATAATGAAACTTATTTTATATAAGTCATAAGCTGTTTTGATAAGCTATCCTAGATAGCTTATGAAAAATAAGCCCAAAACAGCTTATGAATTAGTCATAAACTGTGTTCATAAGCTCTACATAAGCTAATCCAAACAGACCCTTAGTGTTCCTACAGATAGACAAATTCAATTCCAAGGATGGATTGGTATAAAGGCTGTTGAGAGACATTCTAAATACTTAGGACTTCCTTCCTTTGTGGGAAAATCTAAGAAGAAGCATGTATTTGATTTCGTCCAGGACAGGGTGTGAAAGAAGTTAAAAGGCAAGAAGGAGAGGTTTTTTTCAGTAGCTGATAGAGAGGTGCTTATAAAGTTTGTTTCCCAAGCTATTCTAACATATGTAATGAGCTATTTTATGCTTCCAACTGGTCTTTGTGATCATATCAGACGTATGATTAGTCAATTTTGGTGGGGAAGCATAAGGGGGAAAGGAAGATTCATTGGATCGGTAGGCATAAGTCATGCAAGACAAAAGCAGGAGGAGGCATAGTTTTTTGTAGTCAGAAAGCTTTCCACCAAGCTCTTCTCGCTAAACAAGCTTGGCATCTTACAAATAATCCAGATTCCTCTGTAGCCCACTGCTTGAAAGCAAGACACCATCCTAGAACTGACTTTCCAAGGGCCAAAATTGGGTTTAGTCTAAGTTATACCTGGAAAAGTATCCACCGGACTAGTTGGGTGATTCAGAGAGATGGGATGTGGAGAATTGGAACATTCACTTTGTGGACATATGGAACGATAATTGGCTTCCATATCAGAATAATTTCAAAGTTTGGTCCCCAAAGCCTGTGAATATTGAAATCTCACTTGTTTCGGAACTAATTAATCAAGACACTCTATGCTGAAAAGCTGATTTGATTAACTTCATTTTCCTCCATTTTGAAGTAAGTCAGATACTTAGTATTCCCCTTAGAGGTTACACTTACCAGGATAAACTTATCTGGATCTAAATAAATATGGTCAGTTTTCAGTTAAAGAAGCTTATCATGCAATCAACAATTGGGAAGGACAAGAGTCTGCTCAAGTTTCAAAAGATAATCAGCATAGATTGTTATGGAAGGATCTTTAGAAGATCAAAACAATTCCTAGTTATCTACACCTTGGTTAGAGAATCATCCACAACAAGCTTCCATTAAGATCTAACCTAAGAAGCAAGGGAGTTATTTGCTCAGTTTGTTGTCCTAGACATGGCTTAGAGGAGGCAACCATTGATCACATTTTCATTAAATGTGATTGGGCAAAAAGAATTTGTTTCCTTTCTGCAATGGGCATTCGATTCAATAATCTGCCTAATATGGAATTTTTTTTCCCCAATTGGTTAGCAAATATAAATTTTAATGCTTAATATCAAAAAAATATATATATAATTTTTAATGCTCCTATTGATGTTGTGATTCAAGTACTTTCTATATGTTATGGGATGTGGCATGCAAGGAATCAGGCATGCTTTGAAGGAAAAACAATAAGTGTTGAAGAAACAACTTACAATGTTGGATGCTCAATTGACCATCTCCTCCCTGACCCGGTCCAAGGTAGTGGCAATAGCATCCCCGACAACACCAGAAGCTTGCGTTGGCACCCTCCTCCTCCTACCTAGGCTAAGCTTAACACATATGCAGTTGGCCCTCTGGGGTGACTTCTGGGGAGTCAGTGCAGTCGTTAGGAACGATAGAGGAGTTATTTTCATCGCAACAAACTGGCAAGTTCAGGGACCCCCACAAACCCATATCGCAAAAGCCCTAGCTCTCAGATTTTGGATTCAATTTGCAAAGGAGCTCTTGCTTTCAAGGGTTTACAAGGAGTCTGATGCTCAAGAAGTGACTATAGCAATCAATGCCTCTAGGGATGATTTCTCCTATCATCAAACTATTGTATTAGACTGTACTACCTTCGGTCTTAAATATAAGAAACAAGTTACTTTTTTGGTTCATTGAATAACTCATGTATCTGGTTTATATTATGTATCTAGTTTATAATATAAACCAGATACATGAGTTATTCAATGAACCAAAAAAGTAACTTGTTCAAAAAAGTAACTTGTTTCTTATATTTAGGACCGGAGGGAGTAGAACCCTAGGTTTATCACTCGAGGAGTTTGAATGCAAACACGTAAATCGGGAAGACAATGAGTTAGCCCATACCTTATCTAGGTTTGCACTTCATCATCCTGATTAGATCTGGTTGGAGGAACGGCCCAATTGCTTTGCTAGTTTTGGCAATGTCGCCTTCGATATAAACTAGGGCTTTGCTATCTGTAATTCTGTTTAGCAAAAGGGTCGTTTTTCTTGTCTTAAAAAATATGCATTTACTCCCTTTTCATCAAAAATGAAAATTCAAACACAAAAATAAAATAATTTTTATGAAAATCTTATTTAATGAGAGAATATTTGACCTCAAAAAAAATGAATTTTTTTATGAAAATATATTTTATGATAATCTCATATATTTATCTTGTTTTATTACCCTATTGTCCATGTGGATAAAAAATTAAACCAAATAGTCAATCCTATTTTATTCTCCACGTAATATTGTATTTGATCATTACTCATTATTTATAACTGATTATATATTACATCAAAATTAATTTTTAAATACTCCCTTTTTATTTTTCATTTTTCTATTTTCTATTGTCCTTTTTATATTGCCCTACTTTTTTTTTATTTTGCTATTGTCCTCTTTTATTATTAATTATTAATCTTTTATTGTTTATATTTAAAATTTCTAATTTTTTTTTGGTCCAAAGATTTAAAATTTCTGATTTAAATTTGGGAATTTCTAATAACACATACATGGTTTTCTATGTGCACATAGATGTCCGCGGAACTAATAGTTCTGCGGGTTGTAATTCTCCGCGGAACTAATATTTTCGCAGAAAATTACAACCAATAGTTTCACGGCATGTGTGTGTTGAAAAAAAAATAAACCCGCAGAACTAATAATTTTGCGGACATATATGTGCACATAAAAAATCATGTATGTGTTATTACAAATTCTCTTTAAATTTTGGCCCAGATGACCCAGCAAACCTTTTTTTTGTCAAAAGACAACCAAGCCTTTTTTGTTTTTGGTCATTGGGTTTGCTCAGTCTCGTGAGCCAACCAGATCCTGCGTTCAGCCCAGAGGCATATGCACTCTGATATTTAATATCCAAAATGCTGACCAAAAACTAAAGATAAAAAAAGTGGTTGGGCTCACAAGTGTTCAACCTACGGAGTTACTAGTAGACAATTCATATTCACACATATATTGACTACTATACACACATACACTAATAGTTAAAATGTCTAAACTACCCTTAAATTGAAAAAACCCTCAAAAGTTCAAAACCACTATTCTCTCCCTCACTTCCGCACTCAACAGGCTTCTTCTTCTTCTTCACTGCAGCCTCTGCCTTCCCCTTCAATTCCGCACTGCAGTTCCGCACCACCCCTTCCCCATCAGTTCTGCTCTGAACTTCTGCGCCACCGCTTTAGTTCCGGTTTGCACAGTAGTCGTCTTCTCCGTGACCACCGATCCTTAGTGTTGCACGTAGTCAAAAAAACTGTGTGGAACTATTAGTTCCGCAGAACAATTGTTCACGTGGAACTATAGTTCCGCATAGTATTTTTTTGTCAAAAATACTATGCGGAACTATTAGTTCCACGTGAACAATTGTTCTGCGGAACTAATAGTTTACAACATTTTTGACAAAAAAATACTATGTGGAACTATTAGTTCCGCAGAACAATTGTTCACGCGGAACTAATAGTTCCGCATAGCATTTTTTTGTCAAATTCTCGTGCATTTTATGGTCTTGTATGTATGTGTCGTTTTTTAATGTTGCGGAACTATTAGTTCCGCATCGGGTGTGGAACTAATAGTTTCGCACTGTCAGGAAATCGCAAAAAAAAAAACCCGCGAAGAAGGGGTATATTAGGGATTTAATAAGTGTGTATGTGCAATTATTAAAAGGTGCATGTGTGAATATGAATTGCCTTACTATTAACACCCCCTCTTTTTTTTCCCTCTAAATCCCCATAATACCTCTTTCTTCCCCAAATACACACCCACACCCCATCTCCATTATTTTCCTCCCCCAAAAAAAAATACAAAATCACCCTATCCCTTCTCTCAAATCTATCCCTCTCTTTTTACCTATTATTTATTGTTGGTTTTTTATTAAAATATCTATCTCTTCTTCATTAAGTTGATCTGGCTAGATTCGTCTCCCTTAACTCCATCGTTGTTCAAGTTTTTTGTTTTTTTGTTTACCTTCCAAAAATTAAAATTCCGAAATACATAGATAACAAAGTTCCGGGAAATTATTTTTTGTAATTCAAAAAATTATACTCCAAAAGTTCATTTTTCGTAACACTTTGTCATTCACAAAATTGTATTACAAAAATTGAGTTTCTGTAAGTAAAAAAGGTGTCTTATGAAATTCAATTTCCATAATATAATTTTGTGAAAAAAAAACTGAAAATGGGTTAGTGGGTTGACCAAAAAAATTTGCAAAAATATGAAAAATTGAAACATTACAATATTATAGAATTCAAAAGATTAAATATTATAGATTTAGATTTTTTTTGAAAATTTAAAAATGGAAAAAATTTGAAAAAAAATTATAAAATGTGGCCGGGTTGATAGATTGACTCGCTTCGACTTACAATTTTTTTATTTCGCATTTTTAAAGTGATCAAAATATGTCACTATTTTTACTTCATGTCTCATTCTATTATGTATTTAATATGTACTAAATATAATATTAAATTCACATATTTTATTATGTGTGATGTTCACCCGTGATATAAAAAACTACATCAAAGAATCAAATAAAAAATCATATATAAGCTTAATTGGAATGCTTTTGTTGTCCGTATATTTAATTTACATTTGATTTTGGCTACTGAGTGCATGTGTTGTGTCCCCATTATGTATGTAAAGAGCTCTTCACAATTAATGTGATGGAATGGCTATATTTTGGACAATGACAAGTGAACAAAACACTTATTCAATAAACTATTATGAGCAAATAATAAAATTTAAACTCGTGTTGTCTCTTTCTCTTCGTTGAGGTTGATAATCAAATGCGATCAAGATTATGTCAAGTACATGGTTCATAGCACTTATTACATCCAGACCTTCGCGTAGGCAACAGAAAATAAAAGTAAGTCAATGGAAATGGAACACGGGTCCTAATCGATGACGTCCCTTTAGATTGAGCATATTAACCACTCATTTGTGTTCAATCTAGTGGTTTTTTAAATTATTAAATAATAAATATTTATTTGTATTTAAAATATTAAATACATATATTTTTGAATTAAATATTTTCTTCATAAATATATTTAAAAAATTATTAAAAGCTTCCCCGTGACCATTACACAAGTGGGCAAATTGTATGGTAAACAAAAAAAATTCATAGATATTGATGAATAGTTGAGTTGACTACATATATTTCCCATTTAACGGCTTCGATAACCGTGGATTTGTCCCTGACTGAATTTTATGCCGCGATGCTGATGTTAAACTACTCCATTCATATTTTACCAAATTATATTCAAAAGTTTCGAATCAGGCAACAACGATTTTGATTGATAAATTGATGGGATAAAATTGCATTAGTTTATGATTTTACTTCTATTTATGTTGCATCATTGATAAACTATAATTAGGACCTTTATTTAGTACGAATATTTTGGTGAGAAATTAAAGATCATAAGAAATGACATGCATATATACATTCAATCAAGTGTGGCTTAATTGAAAACAAAGCCAGAATAATAATGTTGAAGTATATTGGCATAGGAATGAGAAAAGGATTTGTAGAAATTCACGTGTCAAATTCAAATAGCGGAATTAAATCAAAATTATCTTTTTATATAATATTAGATTTAGAAAGGAAAAAATGTAGTAAAGCAAAAAAAATGAAAGTTGCAAACCAAATAAACTATCCACGTATACGTAAGTAACGCCAAATTAATATGTTCACATCTATATGAGACAACAAGAGTGGCCTTTCACTTACTATTCTAGATTAGGGTGACTCACTTCCACTATGAGACAACATGAGTGGCCTTTCAAAATAATTAGAGGTAGAGCCACTAATTAATTAATAGCTGTACAGTTTCAAGCACGTGATTAAAAATTTCAGTGATTGAACTAGAGTAGTATTTTTTTAAATTATGATGAAAACCGTAATTAATTAATTGATTAAATAGTTGACAATACTGACTTTCGAGCATGATCGGATTTATTTAGAAAATTCAAAACAGTGACACTTGTTGCATTGCGAGAGAGAGCTAGAATAGTAGTCAGCTAGGCGTGTGGGTTTTACTAAGAACAAATAACCCACGTTGTTGAACAGTCAGGTTCAGCGCGCGTTTGGCTAGAGCTAGAGGAGAGAGAGAGAGGTCTAGTCTGGTTCTTTTTTTTTTTGGTCAATGGTCTATTCTGGTTCATAATTCCATTGATAACCCTATATTGGGCCAGGCCGAGGCCGAACCTAGTAGAGTCAAGATCGTGTTTCGAGACTCGACCCATATGCATGTAGCTCCAACCCATGTGTATGAAGCTCTGACCCAGATCAGCACACAATCATCTGATCCCCACTCCTGACATCCATATTTGTCAAGAACGGTCACGTCCTTGCGCCCGTGTCGCTGACTCGTACAAGAACACGCACCAACACATGAGGAGACAAGAGAATCATCTTGCTGTACTAGGGGCGCATAACCCTGACACGCTATCCCCTGGGAAACCACGACCTCAAGTATAAATAGAGGAGACTTCCCCTATCTTAGGTATGTGTTTACTCTAGCTTGCTCTCACCCTGCTGAATCCTCTAACTTGAGCGTCGGAATACTTTTGCAAGTACCTCGCGCACCATTTATCACTGGAGCTCAAGGTCGATCCATGATATCCTTAGCCTAAGCCCAACAGGTCCGAAGCACTAGGTTGAACATCTTTATTCAGGAAAATGAAATAAATCTATGAATCAGTTCTCCTTTGACAAAAAAATGGAAAATAAAATTAAAAAACAACCAAGAGATCGAAAGCATGCCTTGCTGTGCCACATACAAATCTACCATATGTTTTTTTTTTTGCTAAAAAAATCTACCATATGTTCATATGCTTAATTTGACTCCGTGCACGGCGTGCATGGGTGAGTAGATAAAGAGATATAATTGTCGTTGAGAGATGACACATGATTTGAAATTTAACATGATATGTCTTGCATCGAATACAATGGAGGAAAGAAAAAAACTAAGGATACATGAAAGCGAGAGTCAGATGTGACTTGTACCCCTTTGTTTGGTTGAGAGAAGAAATAGAGAAGAGAGAAATAGATGAGAAAGAAATAGATGAGAAATAGAATAGATTTTTGGTATTGTTTGGAATGGGAGAAAAAAGAAAGAAATAGAAGAGAAAAAAGTATTAAGTTCTCTTTCTCTTTGTTTGGTTGGGTAGAAAGTGAGAAGAGAAAAACGATATTATTTTTTAAATGACAAAAATGCCCTTAACATTTAAAATTTTCTAATATCAAAAAAATGTTATTATATTTTAGAAAATAGATATTATTATTTTTCACTCAAAAATAGATATTTTTAAACCATTATATTTTTAATAAATAAATAATATTATATCTAATATTTTTCACAAAAAACAAATATTAATATATTCTAATTTTTTATTTTTATATATTAAATTAAATTAAATTTACTTAAAAGTAAATTACAACCATATCCCTATCGGTGCATCACCCAAGTCCCTAGTTCCATCTCTTCACCTGCACACACGCCACTCTACCAATCTTTGGTGCTCTGTAATGTGAAGAAGAATACAATATTGGCGGGATTAGCAGTAGAAAAACCATGGTGTAGCGTTGCTTCACATGGGCTCGTGGTTTCGACGGTAAAGATGCAGTAGATAGACGAATTGGGAGAAGGGTAGAGATGGAAAACTGAGACAAAAATTCTTCTCTCCTCGCGTTTCTTCGCTCTTTTGCGAAGAAATAAAAAGTTGGTGGGTCCCACATAATTTTGTTCTCTCTTCTCTATTTCTCACTTGAACCAAACGAGGTGACATTCTTATTTCTCCTCTACTTCTCTTTTCCCTACTTCTCTCTTTTCCATTTCACTCAAAACAAACATAGCGGTAAAGCTTGGATAGGAAGTGAACAAATTGCATGATTTTTTTGTAAATAAAATTTAGTTTTAGTCTCTCTAATATGTATATTTTCTAGTTTTAGTCTATGTAAAAAAAATGGTTTTAGTCCTAAATTGAAAAAGTTGCTGTTGGTTATTGTTATTTTAATTTTAATTTAAAAATATTTATTCATGTCAAAATTAGTGTTTATCATGTAGTTTATATTTTAGAGATTAAAATCAAGCCATATTAAAAAAAGGTATTTAAACCTATAAAATTTACAACATAGTTTCGGTTACTAGAGTAATTTTATTATAGTTAGTGGACATCAGTTATTACCAATGATCAGAAACTAAACTTGATAAAAAAATAGAAGAAAAAAAGGAATAAAGATTTACAATATCTTATCGATCGAAACTGTTGAGTCATAAATTATTATTCCACTTTCATTTGTCTCTTTCTGTTCTCACTACGAAGAGCCCATGACGTAAGTTTGAGACATGATATGTTCGATAATAATACAGATTATAGTATAAAAATATCTATAATATTGCCCATACAAAACCAAATAGTACAGTATCACTTTTTTTTTTAGAAAAACCAAATTGAGGGGACTGGGGAGAGCCCGACTCAGTCACTCACATTTGATGGAAAGAATGTTAGGAGTATCCAAATAAAGAGAGCATAAGAGACAAAAACTCACATACTTAATACCTTAAGGTTTTGGATAAAGATGTAGTGTCTTATCTCACAAATTGTGATAGCTTGACCCATTGATGTAGATTCTTTTGCATATGGGCTTTCCCGAAACTCCCTATAAGCTATAATATAAAAATTAATACTATAACCCACAAAAAAAAATTCTCATAATCTACAAAAATATATCACTCACCTATAACCCACAAAAATATAACCCATCAATCAGGACCACAAACCAAACGTACGTGATTCATTCACTATTTCACTACAAACATTACATCTTCTTCCTTCTAAAAATATGATAATTAAATGGTACAATATCACTTAAATATGATAATTACAGAACTCTTACTTTATATATGCAGCAAGATGCATGTGGTAGCGCAGCAGTAGCAAGCATATATCGTTGGATTTCCCCCGACATTTGGTTGGGTGAAGTAAAGTTGAACCGCAACGGTGCGTTTAATGCTCAACAAGTAGCTTGTTGAGGTGTGCTTGGGTATCACCTTGTGGCGTTTTCTTGTAACTTGGGAATGTGTACCATACTTCACGCAGAGTTATGGGCAGTTCTTCATAGCTTGGAATTGTGGCTTTAGGATAGAATTATAAGATTTTCTCAAGATGGCTATCAGCCTATCAAGCTGATGGATGATCATTGCACCAAAATTTTAAGTTGCAGTTGCAGTTATACGGTGAATCTTGACATTGTAAAAATTTGTCTAGTTGCAATATATGTGACGAATCTTGATATCTTTGAAAATTGTAGACAAATGTTACTATTGGTAGAGAATTGCAACCGTAGACCCAATTTAAAACCTTGGGGGTGCACAGAGTTGCATCCCTGCAATTCTTTTGGTACTCCAATCCTTGACTTTTCCCACCAATATAGTGTAGTATGGATTCTGGTGTCATATGTTCAATGAAGCTATGCATTAGCGAAGATGTGATCATAGGATTTTTAATGTAAATTATTCCTTTATTACTCTTTCCCTTGTGGTGGAGCATAGGTGGATCCACATATAATTCCGGGTGGGCATGCCCCCACTCAAGTTTGAAAATCTCATTTGTTATCCATATTTTTTCAATTTTTACTCCTCTAAAATTTTATTTTTGACCTCAGTATAATTCTCAATTTCAATTTTTTTTTAATTTTGACCCCTTAAAATTTCATTTTTGCTCCCAGCACAACTCTCAATTTTACCCGTGACCTAGCTCTCATCTCTCTCTCTCTCCCTCTCATCTCAATCTCTCATATCTTCCTCCTTTAAAAATTCTGACACAACATCTACCGCTCAACCATCATTGGACCACCACGAAAAGTTTGCTCCCACTGACCCATTGTCTTAGATACACCATGGTGGAGTATGTGTGTGTGTGTGTGTGTGTATATATATATATATGATTGTTTTCCATGGTTTTTTTCACCCACAGTATTCTAGAGAGAAAGTGGCTTTGAACTAATCTGTGTTCGGCCAAGACTACTCTCCATGTTCGAGTTTTCCATGTGGTTTTTAGTCTTATTTTGAGCGCTCCTTTATTTCTAAAAAAAGAATATAAGAATTTAATAATTATATGTTGATAGTATATATATAGACATTTAATCACATCTCACCATACAGATTTTTATGCAAATATTTTATAAAATAATGTTATAAAATGACACCATGATAAGATATAATTGAATATTTATGTAAAAAAATTTTACATTGTGAGTGTATAATTATTAAATTCTATAAATGATGCTCTCCCAAATGGTTTTAATCAACAGCTAGCCGGTGCATGTGGAAAAGTAAAAAAGAGAGAAGTTCAATAATTACTCAAATGCATTGAATTTGAAGCAGGCCTAAGCATTACATCATACTTAAATGCAGTAGATATAAGCACATGACAAATATTGCCCCTGAAATTATGGTGCATTCATCACCCACAATCATCGGTTGGGGGAAGTAGGGACCAAAAATCTCTAATAATTTCTCCCCCCCCCCCCCCCCCCCCCCCCAATTTAGCCATTACAAACGAATCACTAAGAGGAAAACATCTCTTTCCATCAATTTCACACATCCCCATCCAATCTTTGTACCCTCACTTTGTGGCTTAATTGATGTGCAATTTGTACAAAAACAAGTACCTAGCTAGAGGGATTAGTTATACAACTTGAGCAAATATATATGCCCTTGTTGATTATTCATCAATCATCTTGGAGATTTTAAAGATTCCACTTGAGATTTTCCACATGGTCCTCTCATCCTAATGAAGAGCCTGTATTCATCGAAGGTCATAGCCGGGTAGAGTGCAGGCCTTTCTGGCTTCACAAGTTCTTTTGCTGGCTCTATTGGTATGTCACTTTTGGGGTTGTAGAAGAAGGCTAGTGAAACTCTCTCTTGATGTGAATTCACTAGTACTCTGTGCTCTACACTCTTGTAGATTGCATTGCTTAGAACCTTGTCAAACACAAAACAAAACAAAAACAAATTAGTATGACTTTCATATCGATAAAGTACTAAAGATCTAATATTGAACTTCAATTGGAAGTAATATAATCATCATGCATACTTAAATGGGATGCTCATGGCATTGCTTAAGCAAATATATATAAGCATGCAAATTATTCTTGGCAGTGCTATGAGATATAAGATGAATTTATTTTTTCACATGCTTTTGTGCAGGGTTGCCAACATATTATCTTCTTTCACTATCATGATAGAAATAAATTATAATACAGTGTCATGCATTCATCAAGAGTTTAATTATTTTGCGTAGTTATTTTATTTTTACATAGTATACATACGACAATTTAGTCAATCTACTTTATTTTTCTAATTAGAATCTAAACCGCACAAAACAGGGTAGATCCCATCTATTTTTAAGACCCCACTTAATATCTAAACTGTACTCTTAAGAGTTGAAGTATCTTGCTTTCAATTATTGGAGTGTGCTCTAATCTTATTTATAGTCAACATAATATTGTGAATCTTGCTTTCAATTATTGGAGTGTGCTCTAATCTTATTTATAGTCAACATAATATTGTGCTATTTCATCTTATGCAGTCATGGTAGAAATAATATTTTAGAGGGCGCAATATTGCGTCTTCTTAACATTGTCAAAGATGCAATTATGTAAGAAGCCATATTGTATATGATTGGTAGATCATTAATTTGATCATAGCTTTATATGCACAAACATAGAAAGGTAAAAGCACAATAGCATAAAAACATTTATTAAACAATTAAATTAACGACTTTATCCTTGACCCTGTGGCCAACAGGCCAAATGTTTATCCACTTTCTTTATGTGTGCGCGCTGATTCTGCAATAGTGAAAAAGAACCTTCTTTATGATAAAGGTCTCTTTCAATCAAACTATTAAACTCATCCTATATGCTAATATTTCTAGTCAAAATACCTACACCACATTTACACTGTTCAATTTTTTAGTTATAAAAGCAGTGTATTAGAACATGGGTTTTACTTTTATATCCACGGTATTACAAGAAAAGAGGCTCTTGGACTAATCTGTGTTTATCCGAAAGGTAAGTAAAGTCTGACCATGGATTATTCTATCACTGGTAATGGAACACGGATCCTAGCCGAGTCTATCCACTTAGATGGAGCATATTAACCACTTGTATCCAACCTCGTAATTAGAACATAGGTTTTATTACTTGCTTTATTACATGATGAAGAAAAAAACAAATAAAAGGACATAGATAAAAATGATGCTAGTAGTTAGCACTAGTACTCCACACCTTGAACCATTCTGATGTCAGATGTGCAAACTAAAAAAATATAATTAAAAAAACATGTCGCTTCTACCCAATAAATAAATAAATTAAATGAAACAGAACATGAGATATTCATATCTATTCAGAAGCATTGTGTAGGCCACACCCCACAACCATCCAAAGAACAGAAGTAAATAAATAAAATTAAGTAAACACCTCAGCTTGATGTGTATGTGTCCCCTCCATATATGTGACAGATTCATGTACCATGAATGAGATGAATTAATTTTCTAGCTAGCTAGCCAAAACATTCTCTATAAGGACAATTAAGAGAAGGGAAGATTATTAATTATTATTATTATTATTATCATTATTCACACCTGGATTTGATCACCAATATTGACAATAAAGGCATGGGGAACAGGCTTCACTGTGATCCATGTGTCACCTTTGCGGACTTGAAGACCAGGTACTTGATCATCTGGAAGCAAGAGAGTCATGCCCCCTGGATCTGAGTGTGATGACAGACCCAGTGTCAGTTCTGGCCTTGGACACTTTGGGTAAAAATTCACCCTTAAACAAGCACCAATGTCTTCACCCCCAAAAGCATTCTGTAGAAAATCCTCTCCCAATCCAAGGTTTATAGACAGAACCTTCATTAACCTCCCACATAACTTCACCAACTCCCTCCCATACTCATCAAACACTTCCCTGCATTCAAAATTTTCATACTTGTTATGTCACACACACACAAAAAAAAACACATCACTAGAATTAGAATTTGAACTTAGCGCGTAACTCAATTTTACAAAACCGACTTATAAGATGAGAACTGTCCAAACAGACAGACTATGGATTTAGCGCCTAACTCAACTCTACAAAACTGGTTTGTAAGGTGAGAACTGTCCAAATAGACATAATACTTAGTTACACTTACACACACATGTACACATCAAATCAAACATGTATATATATATACCAAGGATATATACATAACAAGTTCATGATCAAATTTTTTTTTTTTATGTATATTGAATTAACCTGCAAGAGGGAGGCATAGAAGGCCATTTGTTGTAGTCCTTCAAAGACAAGGGAAGGTAATGGAGATAATAGTAGTCACTCCAATCAAGGACAGCACCTTTCTCAACACCAAGCCTGCTACCATACCCTTCATAAGTCTTTGGTGAGTTTGCATATTGCTGCTTCACCTCCATGGGTAGGTGAAAGAACTGGCGCCAAGTTTCCCTTGCCATGTCCATCAGATCAGGACTAACCCCATGATTTATAATTTGAAAAAATCCCCACTTTCTGCAAGCCTCAGAGATTTGACTAAGGGTAGAGACTCTAATTTCATCTGGGTTTGTTCCATATAGGCCTTCAAGGTCAATGATTGGGATGTTGATGTTATTGGCATCATCAAAAGCACTAGTTTTAGCTTCAGATGGACGATCACTAGGGGGCTTGACATATCTTTCAGGGATTGAATCTTTGCAGCTTTCGGATAAGGACTGAACCCGGATAATTGGTTCAGGCCAATCTTGTGGGCTAGTGCTACTATTGATCATTTTTGCTGCTGCAAGATTATTATTAGGATTGATGATTTCTAAGGTGGTATTCTTCATCATCGATCTTATGTGTGTGTATGTCACTAATAAGTTGTATACTATGAAACAAGTAATATATTGATTGATTTTATTGTAATATATAAGAGTTGAGGGGGGTACGTGTGTATTGGAGAGGTGGGGTGTGTAGGTGTGGGGGAGATGGGGGTGGAGTTAAATGGGATAAGGAAATGGGGGTGGTGCATCATGGTGGGGACCTTATAACAATTGAAAACGTGGAATTCATGGGGTTTTGAATAGGTGTGAATGCTTGATAAGTTTATACTTCCATGGAGAATATAGATGAGACAATTATAGTGCATTTTTTTTATATTTTTCAGAAGTGGGGTGGGGTGGGGGTGTCGACATAAAAGAAATTAAAGATATATATATATCAAATGTGATTCTATTGCCTTTTTTGGGTTTCTATTTAAGAACCTAATTCTTAGAGCACGCCACAATTCAAGTGACGTTACATGACTCAAATCCTCTTTTTTGTTCTTGAAACATGGTTTGCTTACAATGCATTTAGAGTTGGGATATTCTCCATTTATTTTTCTCTCAATTTCTTTTATTATTATGTTTTTAAGGAAAATAAATGATATAAATGTGATACATAAATAGTGAATAATGTCATTTATTGTATTTATTCCCTCAAAAGCATAATAGAGAAAATAGAGAGAAAAATAAATAGAGAGGATCCCAACTCCTGCATTTAAACATTTTGTGGGTAATTATGTATCACATTAGATTAGATAGCAATTCCATTGATTTTTATTCATTGCGGCTAGTGTATGGACTAACATCATCATGTTTTTCAATTTTTTTATAAAACTATTTTTTTAATTTCAAGAATTAACTTAATAATATCTTTACAATTTCATAGAACTACTTGATAAAATTGGAGATTCATTTCACAGTTTGTTTCCAACTGCATTTAACACCTCAGGTCGACGGGGTTGGATTGAAAGGGATTGGGCCCTATTCCGGCGCCGTGCACAACTTGATTTTCCCTTAGCTTTTTTTTTTTTTCTTTCATGCAGCTGCAATTATGATCTATACCAGAAAATGAGTTCACACCCACCAAAGCCTTCAGGCAATTTCTATCTACACATACATGTTTTTCTATCAACACATACATGCTGCGGAACTATTAGTTCCGCAGGTGTATTTTTTTTCTGACACACACATACCGCGGAACTATTAGTTCCGCGGGTTGTAATTCACTGCGGAACTAATAGTTCCGCAAGCATTTTTTATTCGTTATGTGTGTGTCCGAATTGAATTACAACGTGCGGAACTATTAGTTCCGCGGTGAATTACAACCCGCGGAACTAATAGTTCCGCAGTATGTGTGTGTCCGAAAAAAAAATACACCTACGGAATTAATAGTTCCGCAGCATGTATGTGTTGATAGAAAAACATGTATGTGTAGATAGAAATTGCCAAGCCTTCATTGCATGAAAATGTTTGAGGCTGGGATTTGAATTGTCCCAAGTGTTTGATGGGACTTTTGCGAAATTGTTTCATAGTATTTTTTTTCTTTTTTTTTCTAGATGTGTCGATGAGGTGCTAGAGTGTGGTCCAACAGTCATCTGTATATTGTGTGGAAAATGAATTTTTTGTTGTTCATTAAATTATTGATCCCCCCACCCAAACGTCACTATATTTTATATTTATATAATACCATTAAATTAATTACTCTACTAATTTTCTTTTGGGTTAAATATGTTTAGGAAGTTATCATAGTTTCAATGTGATCATTTATGAGCAGCCTCCAATTCAGATTGAACAGCTTCTACATGTTGATGTAATTGGAGCCTATGCTCCTCGTAGTGTCATAGTGTACTTTGCTTGGGCTTAGTCCCCTTATTATTCCAAAAAAATATTTAAATAAATAAATAAACATATGATAGACATTGTAATAAAATTCAGTCAAAAAGGACATTGTAATAAAAAAATTAATATAATAACAATGGCCTACGCTCTAACTTTATTTTGCTAAATATCCTTTTAAGAAAGTCTTAATGAAATTTATTTAGTAAATAAATATGGTCAATTAAGCCTATTGTGACTCTTAATGGATCGCCTTATCTATTCTCAATCCTAATTACAAGAAATTGTTTTGAAATAAAAAAATTACTCAATACACTAATAAAAGGTGAAAATAGATTTTTTTCTCATTTTTTTCAAATTCCTATTCAAACTTAACAAAAGTGAAAATGAGTTTTCTTAAAAAGTATGTATTTAAATAATCTAAAACTAATGAAATTTCAAACCAACAAATTCATTGGCGTTGTTGGTCCAAGTGGCTAGGAGTTTGGTTTCTCTTAAGTAAGGTCTCGAATTCGAGCCTTGTAGATGAAAAAAATAAGAGTTGGAAGAGCTTTGCTCCCTTATATGGGTCCACCCCGGCTCGATATGGATTAAACCATGGATTAATACAACAACAAAAATCCAACAAAGTCACAAAAGTGACATATTTAAAATTAATATGGTAAATCAACTATAAATATTGGATGAGGGGAAATTAAGAGACATAAAAAGGAAAAATAAAAGTGTGAATACTCAATTTTTTCCCTAGGACCTTTTTTTTATTTGTTTTATTTTCTCGTTCACTTTATTTTCTATTTCTAATTTAATTTCTTTGATTTGTGTTTTTTCAATTTGTTTTTCTTTCTTTTCTTTGTTTGGTCATGTTCAAATTGTTTTTCTTGGATTTGCGATATTTTTTTTCGTCAACTGGATTTGCGATATTGTAATCGAAAAAAAATTGAAAATATAGACTAATCGTTCAAGCCCAACTACGCTTGGGCAACAAACCCAAACAAAATGGTAGAGAATCCAGCGGTCTAAGGCTCTAAGCTTCTTTGACCAAAAAAAATAAAGGCTCTAACTTCAATGACAAAAAAAACTCTAAGCTTCTCTTTGTTGACCCAAAAAAAAGGCTCCATGCTTCTCTGCCCGTTTACGCGTAGTCAGAAAAGCATGTTGGGCCGCTTGTTGCCTGTTTCGTTCCTTATTGTTATTGGGCCTTGGGCCCTGTTCTACTAGTCCAATCTTTGTTAGTAAAAAAAACACTTCTTTGCCCGCTTTGCATTACGTATTTCAGTCGATTCGGTAATCATTCCATTAATCCATGATTAGTTAGCTACTAGACTAAATCCAAGAAACAACAACATAATAATTAATAAATGAATAAAATAATTCTTGTCCAAAATAAAAGAATAAAATAATTAATTATTTTTTGTCAAAAAATAATTAATAAATGAATAAAGTAAGTCTATGTACCATCTGCTAATTGGTTAAGTAGACAATTGAATCGCATGATTCATTTAGTGATAATTTTTTATAGAGAAAATGCATGATGCCCCAATCTTTAGAAAACTAAATTAAGAATTGCGGTCTTATAAATTTTTTGATAGTGTCTAAATGATCTTATGTTAGAACTTGAATTTGACTACTCTGAAATGAGTTTTGATCTCACTTTACATGTAAAAGAAAATATCCCAAATTGATGAAAAAATTAACCAATAATATCACAATACATATATAATTCCAAATATTGTAACATATCCATATTATTCCATATATCAAAGAAAAAAAAATCTATGATGGTAATTACGTCCCGAAATTGTGTCTCTGATTAGACATTAAGTGGCAATCATGACCTAATTTTCTAGAAAATTTTTGTTGGTCTTCCACAATTCCGTAAGTCCCTTTCATTTTGAATGAGATTAGGAAACTACTAGTATCATTTTTTTCCCCAACTTTTCTTCGATCCACTCCCTCTATCGGTATGGTGCTTCAGAACGTGGGCATCCGAAGATACCTCCAATATCGACAACCATAATTATGGTCATCCGTGGGAATTCAAGAGTGCTATTAAAACTTAAAACTATGCAAAGAGCCCACAATTTCAGCAACATAAATTTATAAATTTTAAAAAATACTAATATTAACAAAAACCGAAACAAAATTAATACTTTACTCTTGCATGATTACATCGTCATAAAGAAAGGTTCTGTGTGTCCTATAAAATACTATTCATTTTCAAAGGTTGCTCTTTTGGATCTGTGGGACAGAGACCAACTCAAACAATTGTTTCTTTTTCTTTGTTGTTTATATGGGTATATTACTATATTCACCCTGAAATGAAAGGTTCCGCGTTTGAGAAAAGAGAGAAAAGAAAAGTCAATTATTTTGTTAGGGATTATGTCATTATACTTTACCATTATTTAGTTTGGGGGGGTTTTGTCCATACAAAGAAGCAATCTAATATTGACAATGCAAGAAAATAGCCTTTTCCAACATTACAAGTAACATTTGTTAAATTTGCATTTATGTACCCTATTTATATGTATATTTAGAAGTTCATGAGCTAAACCATGAAATTACCCAATAATACTATTGAAAAGCTAAGTGACACAGGCACGGTTAAACTACCATGACACCCCATTTATGGATTATTGCTTAGATTTTACATTTGTCCAATTTAAAGATCAAATTTAAAGATTGATAAATTAAACCCATTTTACGAATTGTAAAACGACACTGAATTTTCACTTATTACAGTTAAGATATAATAATATGCTTTGATCAACCATGCAATATGTACAACCTGTCACTAATCCTCATAACATAAAGCGACATATTTTAAGAACCTTGGCAGGTTTCGTGTGGCCTCACTAACGGGTAACTCATTTTTTTGAAATTCAAATGTTGTCCAGGGTCAGAGAGAAAATAAAAAAGAAAGCAAAAGAAGAAAAAAGGTTATAAGATAAAAAAGAAAACAAAAAGGAAGGCAAGGACAACAATAATTATAAAGGGCACAAATTAAAGAGGGTGAAAAAGGTGCTTAATGATTTTCTACACATACCTGCCCGGTGAGTGAGTGTGGTACTGGTGAGTGATCTCTGCACCTGGAAAAGAAAGGAGTGGGTAGCGACTCGGTTTAATAGAATTGAGAAACAACATTATGATCAATGGTGGGTCTCTGTGCTATTGATTTCACGACCTTCCATTCAAAAGTAGGTTATACCAGTAAAAAGTTCAATTTACTCTTAAGATTGTCACATGTGCATGTGGTCCTACCTATTATTTGTTTATTAATCTTTGCTTCATTGCAAATTATATGATGCAAATTATCTAACACGAAGTTGGTCGCAATGCACTCCGTTTAATGGGACGGGCTCGGCTAGTACTCGAGTTTGATCTCGGTGATAGAACAATCTGTGACCAGACTTTACTTACTTTTGGATGAACACAGATTAGTACATGAGTCTCTTTTTCCTTGGAATACTGTGGGTATAAAAAAAATGAAGCAAATTATCTCTCCTTCTCTCTCTTTTCTTAATTATTTCAATTTTAGTATTATATTCTCAAAACATTAAACGCATTCATTCTATATTTATCTTAACGCTTCTAAAATATCGTTGGCTCCTGAGATGTCCATACATGCAAACTTATTATTTTGACCACTTCTTTAAATTGTTTTTTTTTTTGGGTTCCACAGCCTCCAGCAGCCACATTTGCTCAAGAAAGCATTTTGTCCACATTAGTAACCAATTCCATCCTCTTTATTAGATTTTTTTAATGGTTCTGTAATTTTAAATCCTGTTTAGTTATGCTGTTTTGCTATCAAACAAGGGAAGGGAATAAAATCGCATAGGAGAATATTCCAAGCTTGAGGAGGATTAGGCAGCTTAACAATAATTAAAGTGATATTATATTTTATATTTTCATTTGGTGGAACAAAAGAAGAAGATATCAAAAATTATTCCAAGCAGATATTTGAATGATGACTTTTATTCATTTAATATTTTCACGAAAAAAGAATGACCTCCTCCCCAACAGAAAAAAGAGAAAAAGTTATCAGAGAGGCCCAAAAATCTTGTTCTGGAAATGAAAAGTAATTAAAATCTGCTAGGAAGAGGAAGAGAGAAGAAAAAAAATAATACTAAAGCAAAATGAGATGGTCCCAGACACATGTTGACTTCTCACCGTAAAGAAACAAAACAGAAAAAGAAAAATAAACTCAAGTGACGTGGACATCATATCATAATTACACGTGTCAAATCGCGCAACTTATGATGTCTCTGGCCCCACCAAATAGCAACCTCTCACAAAATAATAATCACGAACCCTTCTCTTTTTTATATATAGTTTTGGATTAATTCGAGTAGAGCCGGAGAAAGTTCTTACATGACCTATTTTTTCAATTTACACAAAACTTAACTGATTTTATTTAAGAAAAATTAAGCTTCTTATCACTTTGATCAATTGGTATTGGTACTAACCCCTCTTTCTCTCTATCTTGTTTTCCCTCTTTCTCTCTCTTGTTTTTTTCTTTCCTTTTCAAAAGTTGGTATGGTAACTGGTTAAGACATACACACCCTTGGTTTGGCTTATGTTTTACAACAGAAAACAGAAACACAGAGAGAGAGAGAAACACGCAGAATCTCTCTATTTCTATCTCTCTCTCTCTCTCTCTCTCCTACCAAAGCATGCAAATCACAAACCATGAGGTTAAGGTCTATTACACTTTTGTCCCTTCCACGTTTCTTAATTCACATGTTGCTGCCCCTCTATCTCAGTCAGCAACAACAACAACACCTTCTTCGAAGTCTCTGAGTTGTTCTTGTTGTCGTTGTCGTGTTTTCCATGGCTGTGTCGAACGGCGTTGAAGCTGTGTTAGAGTTTCTGAGGAAGAATGGGTTATCGGAGGCAGAGTCTGCTCTCAGAGAAGACATCATCGAGAAGAGTACTACTACTACTGACCTTGCTTCCTTTGACTACGAGAAGTTCTTCTTTCCGATGGTGCCTCCTCCGCCGCCGGTTAGGGTCCGGTCGTTTTCACGGCCTCCGGAGGATCCTCCCGTCGCCGGAGACTCCTCCTCTAACAAATCGAGCTCTCCTTCTTCGGAGGAACAGTTTGTTAGCATCGGTTCATCTTCTTCTCGTGTTTCTTCTTCAGGCACTCTGTTTTTTTCTCTCTTACTTTTTTAATTCAATTCGATTGTTTCGTGATAATGCTTAATTGAATTACTCTGTGTTGTGTTGATCATTGACCACTGTGTGTGCTCTGTTTTCGACTCTGCTCAACTACTTAGCTAAACAGAGGAAAGAACAGAGAAGTAGCAACGGTCATCGAAATCGTTAATTGAGATGCTTTTAGTTTGGTCATTGAAACGTTCTAGTTTTAGTTTCTGCTAACTTGTACATTTGGATCATATAATTGATCGCCCAGCTTTGAATTTGTGTATTTTTTTTTAAAATTTCAATTCGCAATTCAATTGCATGTTGTGTTCAGTATTCGTCGTTCTTGTTTATCTATATGATCTGCACAGTTGTTTTTTTAGTAGAAATCTATGTTTCAAAATTCAAAGGATACTGAAGGCATCAGTGAGATTATCAAGGGCATGCAAATGCAATTTTTTTATCTATATAGTTTAGTCATAAATTCATGTTGAAAATTTTAAGTCACAATTCACTTCTCCTTGTTTATCATCACTGATTTATTGAAGTCATATGTGTGCTATCATGAATTGTCATGATTAATTGCTTCTTGTATATGTCAATTGGTATCCTCCTCTATTGCTTAGTTGATTACCAATTTGCTAATCGTGATCCTAAAACCTAGTTGTTTTTGCAGAATTCATCAATCCATATGGAATCCGGTCTTCATCTCAGACTCAGAATGATTCAGAATCTTCATCTGATAGGATGTCCCAATTCGGCACGGCGCGTGATTATCACGATTTCGATATGCAAAACGAACCATATTGGTATAACGAAAAGGATGAGGATCATTTCATGACTCCTAGTTTTGAAGGGCCAGATTTCTTTGGAAGTCAAAGTGAAGATAAGTTTGTCACGACGGCGGAAACAGAAAACCAACCAGACAATTCTCTGGATCTTGGTTACAACTATGAGGAAATTCAAATAGAGGGAAATGATGGTTACATGGACAAGGCATGCCTTTGTAATCATTCCTCTGTTGGGAATGGAAATGTGACTTATTCAAAAGACTATTGTCATGTGGTAAACAAAGACCAGTTTGAAAGGGAATTAGAGAGCAAGGCTGAGAAACATACTGTTGTGCATAATTGTGAAGTTCCATTTTGCAAAAGCTGTCCAGGTTCAGGAGATTCCTGTAGTGGGGATCCTATAAACTTCATCTACCCTAATTTGAAGGAAATCCATCTGAACGATTTTCATTTGAGGGATGTTGGGGATATTAACTCTTTTGATAAAAGTTTTGACTGCTATACTAAAAATGACAACAGTGAGAGGTACAAGGCTCCATATGACTTAACTATCAGAGTTGGTGAAACAGATCTACCAAATGGGCTTGACACCTATGAAGTACAAGATGGTCGGGAATTCACCGAAGAATGCCAAGATCCAGAGGTTGCCGTAGATGGAGAGGATACTACTGATGATGAGCTCTTGAAATACATTCAAGAGGATGAATATGAAGTATTTGACCTGAGAATTATACATAGAAAGAACAGGTTTGCTTCACTATGATCTTGTGTTCCTAAACTTTCATTTCTACCTAATATTCCCAAAATTGATATTGAATGTGTAGGAGACTAGGAGTTAATCAAATTTGAAATCAAAGGTCACTTTGTAGGCTTTTACTTTGCGTATTTTTAGGCCTTTACCTTTTTCTGTGTTGGCATTAACTAAGTTGTTGATGATTTTGACTCGGCATCTATTTATTGTGGAATTTGTATTATGGCTATTCACTTTTGCTTTATAGGTATTTTAAGTAGAGTCTAACTTTGTGTTTGATCATCAACAGGACTGGATTTGAAGAAAGCAAGGAAGTTCCCATTGTGCTAAATACAGTCATGGCTGGCAGGTACTATGTAACAGAATATCTTGGTTCAGCTGCCTTCAGTAGGGTTGTTCAGGCACATGATCTTCATATGGGAGTGGATGTTTGCTTGAAGATTATTAAAAATGACAAAGACTTCTTTGATCAAAGCTTAGATGAAATCAAGCTTCTTAAACTTGTCAATAAGCATGACCCAGCAGATAAACACCACATATTGCGTCTTTATGACTATTTCTACCATCAGGTATGTCATATACAGATGGATTGATTTCATGTGAGGTATATAAATTTTCATTTAGTTCAAGCTATATCTAAATATTTGTGAAATCATACATGCTTTACAAAGAAACTTTGAACTATAAAGCAAGAGTACAAATAAATTTTTACCATACAGCTTTTAGAATGATCTAGTGGAATATGACTAACATTTCCTTCTATATCTTTTCCTTTCCCATTCAATCTTAACTGATAATATCAAGTCAGCTTATGTTGAATGAAATCTTCACAGGAGCATTTATTCATTGTGACTGAACTTCTGCGAGCAAACTTATATGAATTTCAGAAATTCAACCAAGAATCTGGAGGGGAAGCATATTTTACACTAAATAGATTGCAGGTTTGTTCAACCAATGCTAGATGTTTAATTCACCAACTTGAATAGAATTGCTTATTGTCAGAAATTGAGAAGTTGTAAAGCATGATGATCAGGGTTGTTGTTATCCTTCGTTGCAGCTCATTACGCGTCAGTGTTTGGAGGCATTGCAATACTTGCATAACTTGGGAATTGTTCATTGTGACCTAAAGCCAGAAAACATTCTAATTAAAAGTTACAAAAGGTGTGAGATAAAGGTTATTGATCTTGGAAGCAGTTGCTTTCAAACGGACAATCTGTGCCTATACGTGCAATCCCGATCCTATAGAGCTCCTGAAGTGATGTTAGGCCTTCAATATGATGAAAAGATTGATATATGGTCTCTTGGTTGTATTTTGGCTGAGCTGTGCTCTGGTGAAGTACGTTCGACTTTGCATTTCTTATGATATTAACAAAATACATTTTTCTATGGCGTTGACATGAGCATGGAATTTTGATTTTCTTTCATAAGGTTTAATCAGATTTTCAGTTTGGTAAAGTTAATATAGTTGAGGAATAATTTACTTTCAAAGAGTTCTTATTCTTAGTTCTTTTTTCTGCTCTAGGTGCTCTTTCCAAATGATGCAGTTGTGATGATTCTCGCACGCATGATTGGAATGCTTGGTCCTATTGATATGGAGATGTTGGTGAAAGGCCAGGAAACACACAAGTACTTCACCAAAGAATATGATATTTACTATGTAAATGAGGTATGTTGCCACTGAATACAGGTCTCATCGACTCATTGATGTTCTTTTGCTTCTAAAAGTATTAGCTTGCAGAAAATCTAGTTAACACATGAATGTAGTACATTTCTCTTCATTTTCTTTTAGAAAGCACTGATTAAATCTTTTTAATCCACATTGTGCTCAATTTCAAATTTCAAATTGTGGCTGTAATCAATGAAAATCCACTATCTTTTTCAGAATATATTAGCAAACAAAGTAAAGTCGATAGTAAAGAAAAACTTAGATGTATTAGCATGTGCATTTTGAGTGAGAATCTTAGATTTTAGTGTTCTTAGATTTATGGCCTAACTCAACTCCACAAAATCGATTTGTAAGGTGAGGGATGCCCATGATTTATATAGTCTATTTAGGCTTTATCTCTAGTCAATGTGAGACTTACGTTTTTCCTAACACACCTCCTCACGCTCAATACTATTGGGCTTGGTGCATGACTAATTTAAAAGTGAGTATACATTTGTTCTAGTTATTATGATCAATACCCAAAAAAATGGCCTTTCATTCATGAGCAAAATCAAATTCCATTTCACTTGTTCCCAACTAATCTTTAATAATGT
This sequence comes from Glycyrrhiza uralensis, assembly GCA_030159175.1. NCBI lineage: Eukaryota > Viridiplantae > Streptophyta > Magnoliopsida > Fabales > Fabaceae > Glycyrrhiza > Glycyrrhiza uralensis. The sequence continues at coordinate 4,988,885 of BRZY01000006.1, forward strand.
ACACAGGAGACTGATCAACTAGAGTACATAATTCCAGAGGAGTCATCGTTGGAGCAGCACCTACAGGTCACCGATACTATGTTTATCGACTTTGTCAGATACTTGCTTAGCATAAACCCAAAAAGAAGGCCTACTGCAAGACAAGCACTAAAGCATCCATGGCTTTCCAATGTTTACAAGTCCAAGTAACAACATTCTTTCTCTAGTGCAAGGTTCAGTAATTCTCTTGGAGTTATCCATATCAGTCTCATGAGCTTGTTTTTTTTCGCATATTGCGAATCTTGCAATCACAATTTTGGTTTGTTTATAAGCAACACCAAGTAAATTCACTGTCTCATGGTGTATATCGTTTTTTTGGTTCCCTGTTGATTAATAGTTTGTTCTTTTGTACAGAACTTCGGCCCATTATTTTTGCCTTCCATGGATTGGAAGGTTTTGAGCATTACCAGAATAACATTTTCGTGACTTTTAACATTTAACACAAGTCACATAATACAGGGGTTCCTTGAAATTTGTTGAAGTAGACTTAATTTGGATTCATTGAAAAAACTATGTTCAGATACACTCATGCAAGTAATGATGGTTGGAACTACACTCATGCAAAAACAACATTCCTTGAACTTGAAATATGTTTGGAACTTCAAAGTGGTCGGTGCTGTCAATTTAGATACACTCATGCAAGTAATGGTGTTTCTTCAAAGTTTTGTTTATTTGCAAGTGTTTTTTTTTTTGGAGTACATGTGATTTTGATTTTTCAACCCAGCCAATTAAGTCTCTCAATTTTTATAATCAAGCAAATCTATTTAGTTAGGGATAGAAATAGGTCAAACCACTTGTTAGAGGCCTACAATTATCATATATCAGGTTTAGTTTAGACAAGATTTATTTATTAAATAAATTAGACCATGAATTTTTAAAATCTATTTAACTAAAAATGATAGCTTTTTAGGTCATTTAAAAAGATTTTTAGGCCGACCGACTTATTTAAATAAATAATATGATAATACTTTTTGTTGTCATTATTATATTAGACTTTTTAATAATGTGTTAAAATTATCTTTATTGACTTTTTTTTAAAAGATATATTAGTCTACATTAAGACTTTCCTTTATAGCCTATTTAAAAGTCTTATTACAAAATAGATTTTCAAATAATATTTCCTATTAGATCAAATTCCTAAAATAATTTAATCACTATATGCACCGACAATATAAAAAAAAATTACATAGACAATCAATCATATTTTATTGTGAAGATTTTTCTACAAATATTTAAAAAAATAATATTACAAAATAATATTATGATGAGATTGATACACTTTTACTCCGTCACTTTAGAGACAAACTCATTTAAAATTTTTTTTTCTCTTGTACAAACATGCTGATAAAAATTTGTGCAAAATGGTTGTTGACTTCCGATAAAGTGCATAACATAAATGAAGCATCAAATACCAGGACAATCACGATGGATTTGGGACCTATGAGCAACTAATTATCTTCTAAACTAGTTAGGATAATATAGTTATATTGATTATTCATTAGATATTTAAGAAATCCTAATTCCTATGAGTTTTCCTAAGCCGGGTACTAAAGAATTTGATCATACTGATAAAGTGGTAATGGATGTGCAAAAACGGAAGTAGTCAGAATCGGATCGGTCATTAAACCGACAAGGGTAGGAATTCAAGATTTAGATGTTCGACCGAAGTTCAATCGGGGGTTCAACCGGGTTATAATTAAATTATATTTTAATTTTTAATTTTTAATATAATATATAACATAATATTGAGTAAAAATTAACATAAAATTCATAACTTCATAAAAAAAATTAAACTCCAATACAAAATGTCATAATTCATAACATAAAACATTTAAAATTACAAATAATTGAAGAAAGTGATATATGTTTCTTTTAAAAAAAAATTGGCAATTTTGATTTTTTTTAAAATAAAATAAAAAAAACTATACCGGTTCAAATCGGTTTTTGTCCAATTTTGGCCGATTTTTGACCAATTTTTTCGATTTTTAACTGATTTTTTGCTGGTTCAATTTTGGGAGTCGTCCGGACTAAAGGGGATTTGGTCTGATTCTGACTACTGACTAGCAGGTACCTAATTTATTTTTCTTTTTTACATTTTGGGATAACCGTTTTTAAAACACTTTGGGTTTGGATGGATTGCCCAAGTCTCGAACATATATGCAATAAGGGGATGTTGTTGGGCAAACCACAAGACCAGGTTTCGTAAAGTGAATTGGGCTTCGATGATGTAAGCGTGGTTTTAATTAAAATGAAAAACAAACTTTAGAATCACTGGCATTGCTGGTCTGCATGATAATTGTCCTAAGACAATTCCACTGCATTCTGGGTTCAAATGCCGGTGAAGGAGAGAAAGAGGGAACAAAAGAAGCATGAGGTATTCTATAATACCTCTCTTTTCAAAAAGATGACCAAAATTAAAAAACTTTAAAATGTAACCATGGACGAGGAGATTAATGATGAGTTCAATTCTTCTTCCTCCTCCTCCTATTACACCACACCTCCACCACTTCCTCTTACCGAACAAATTCAATAACACCACCATAGTTTGTTAAGTAGCATGGGTATATATCAGGGTTCGATTTTTCATATTAGATAAGCTTAAGAAAAAAACGTTGCTGTAGAGCTCTATATATACAATGGTCAACCTTGATAATTTTTTTACTTTTGAAATTTTTTTATTATTATTATAAAAATGTTACTTTATATTTTGTTTTAAAATTTTCAAAAAATTGTAAAAAGTTATTTATGATAACATTTGTTATATAATAAATCTTTAAATGAAAAATAAAATAAAAATATGATATTTATATAATTATTGATAAATAAAGATAATATAAACTTAAAACATTTTTCAGAACAATCAGACCTTATTATATTTTCAGTTTAGAGCATCTCCATCCCAAGAACCATTTTTTGGTTCTTAACTCATTTTTTGTGGGCCCATGGTTGCCACATAGATTTTAAGAACTATCACTTATTTTCACTCCAACCCAAGAATTGTGTTTTGGTTTTTAACTTATTTTAAATGGGTCCCATAATGGATACCTCATATTTATACTTTTATTTATTTTTATTTTAACTTAAAATATTAAAATATTAAACAATAAAAATTAAAAATTGGACAATTTTTTTTATTAATCACAAAAAAGTTAAAATGATGAGAAACACGTAACATTACATAAAAGCGATAAAAAATACATCACGGTGAGAAATACATGACATTACATAAAATTTAATTTTCGTTACTCTCTTGTCCGAAACGTCCCCAAATATGCTCCACCAAGTCTGATTGAAGTTGCCGATGGTTTTGTCTTCCACGAAGATGTGTTCTCCTTTGCATGTATGTTGCAAGATAGGGATGAGGACCATTAGATACTTCAATTGTTGAGGTGTCATCATCTACGTGATCATAATCAAAATTACCATTATATGTGTGTCGTTCGTCTTCAACAATCATGTTATGCAATATGATGCATGCATATATTATATGTTTGATTGTATTCATGTGCCAAGCACGTGCTGGACCACGTACAATTGCGAATTGAGATTGGAGCACCCCAAATGCTCGTTCCACGTCTTTTCTGTAGGTAACAAGATGAAACACAAGAACGGGGGGTTGAATTGTGTTTCTAAGCTTTTAAAACTTTTCGCAAAAGATGGACTCTGGCTGTTAAAAACGTTGGACGCACAGCTTAGTTCAAATATAGGACGCACAGTGCTTTTTGAAATATTGGACGCACAGAGTCTTTATAAAAACTGGACGCACAGGTTTTCTAAAGATTGGACGCACAGAATGCTTCCCTTTTAGTTTGAAAAACTTGTTTGAATAAAATCAATTTCAATCCCCTTTGTTAGTAATAAACACAGATATAAAAGGAGTTAAGGGAAAGAAGAAATAACACAAGTTTTTATACTGGTTCACCCTTTCCTAAGAGCTACGTCCAGTCCCCTCAAACTAGAGAGATTTCACTATCAAACCAGATAGGTACAAGTATTCTTTGCACACAGCCTCTTCAGGCTAAATCCCAAGTATTCTTTGGACGCAGCCTCTTCAGGCTAAACCCCAAGTATTCTTTGAACACAGCCTCTTCAGGCTAAACAACTCAGCAGAGTTTTGATACAAGTGCTGTCTAACTCACACAAGTGAGGATATGAAATCTAAAGCACTTTGAGAGTTAAGCAAACTCTCTTTTACAAGAAGATAAAGAAATACAAGACTTTCAATACAGAGTATAAAAGATTGTTTGCACAGCGTTTTTGCTCTTTCTTTTTCGTTGTTCAGTAACTTGTATTCTTCTTCTTGCTTCTCGGTATTTATAGGCTTTGATGAAGCTTCAGACTTGTTCTTCGAATAGCTCAGCTTCAGCCTTCATAAATATTACCGTTCTCTAATAGCATTTAATGCTATTTTCCCGTTGCTCTGAGGAGATCTACTTCATTGTGCATGTCTGCGTTTCTTTCTCCCAAAACAGAAGCAACCTGTACTCAAAGTCTCAATTGTACAGAGGTTAATAATAATATCTTATTGAGACAGAGAGAATACACTGTGTAAAGCAGAAAGGTGTGTTCAGAGATATATAGAGTAGTTAAAAGTACATTCTCTCTCTTAGTACACTTTCCACAGTACGTTATGCTTTTTCAGAAGTACATTCACACACGTTGACAAAGATGTACAGAAAAGCATTGTGTACAGCTATTTATTTCAAATCATTTGCTCAATAAATATGTTTCATATTAAATGCATGAGCAGTAAATAGCATGTAATGGACTCTGCGTTTTGGACGCAGCATATAGAATCTATTGGACGCATACCTTTGCACTTACCAATTTGCACAGAACTCATGCAAACATTGGACGCATACCTGATGCTTACCAATCTATTCCATTTGAATGCAAGGCAGTATTGGACTTTTGCCATTTCCCTATAGTTCCATTGGACGCAAAGTTGATTGTTGTACATTTGTTCTTCTGCTTCATTGGACGCAGAACAATTGTTTGATGTACCTTTGTCAATTTGCTTCATTGTGTTCCATTGGACGCAAAGTTGATTGTTGTACATTTGTTCTTCTGCTTCATTGGACGCAGAACAATTGTTTGATGTACCTTTGTTAATCTGCTTCATTGTGTTCCATTGGACGCAAAGCAATATTGTTGTCCTTCTTATTTATTGGACGCAGAACAGTACCTTTGTCACTGATTTCATTGGACGCAGAGCAGTTCTTTTGTTTGTTCAGTTTCATTGGACGCAGAGTTGCACTCTTGCTCATACTGAACATTGGACTTTTATCCTTCATCTGCATTGGACGCTCACTGAATCTGTTCCTTTGAAAATCATTGGACTTTTACTATAAATCTGCTTCTCATACAAACATTGGACTCTGCCAGTATTGCCTTGTTCTTATCATTGGACTTATGCCAGTCTTGCTCTATTGGACGCTTACTGATTCTGCTTCTTTGGAAAACATTGGACGCAGAAAGTAGCGTGTCTTCAAGACTTGATTTCTTCTACTTCTGCGATTCTGCTTCTTCAGAAGACATTGGACGCAGAACTTTGTTCTTGCCTTGTGCTCAAACATTGGACGCAGAATTCTTCCTTGTGCTCAACATTGGACGCAGAATTCTTCCTTCTGCTCAAACATTGGACGCAGAACTTTTGTGTCCATTTCAGTGCCAACATTGGACGCAAAACTCTTGTGTCCATTCCAGTGCCAACATTGGACGCAAGGCTCACTTTGAATGCTAGCCAATGTCATGAAGAGCTTATTGGACGCAGACTGCAATCAGCTTAGTTAGTGCAGCATTTATTCATTGTACAACTTAATACAAATTGATTATCCTTTGTAAAAACCTTAATACATTTTGTTATCATCAAAACCATAAAATCACTTAGGGAGTTTTTGTATTAAAAACACTTTTAACCAATTTGGTTCCAACACTTTCTTGCTGATTCTTGTCGTTGGGCGAACAATTTTCTCTTTTCCCCTTGCGGCATGGGGATGGTCTTCACAAATGTAGCCCATTCGGGATAAATACCATCAGCTAGATAGTACCCCATATTATATGAGGTTCCATTCACTGTGTATTGCACAGTGGGAGCTTCTCCATTCAAAACGTCGTTAAACACATTGGATGTGTTTAATACGTTAATGTCATTGTTTGAACCTGCAGTGCCAAAAAATGCATGCCAAATCCACAAATCTTGTGACGCCACTGCTTCAAGCATGATTGTGGGTTTGACATGATCACCTCGACAAAATTGGCCTTTCCATGCTACTGGACAATTTTTCCATTCCCAATGCATACAATCAATGGAACCTAACATACCTGGAAAGCTACGTGCTTCCCCCATTTGTAGCAGGCGTTCAATGTCTTCATTGTTAGGCCTTCTCAAGTATTCAGCTGCAAATATCGCATATACACCTGTTACAAATCTTTCTAAGCATTCCACTGCAGTGCTTTCACCTATTCGAACATAGTCATCCACACTGTCAGCAGATGATCCATATGCCAACATACGAATAGCAGCAGTACACTTCTGCAATGGAGAAAGACTCCTTCTACCAAGTGCATCAAACCTCGTTTGGAAAGTACTCATCATGATTTTCAAGAGCTTCTACAATGCGAAGGAACAAATTCCTTTGCATTCGGAACCTTCTTCGGAATTGAGCCTCTGTGTATACAGGGTTTTCAGAGAAGTAGTCACTGAACAATCGATTATGGCCTTCTTCACGATTTCGCTCTATCACCGTTCTTCTTTTTCTGTGCCTAGTGGTGTTGTCGGCTTGTCGTTGCCTCTTAATTATTGACCTTATGATGTCTTCTTCAGTGTTGTCCTCAAGTTGTTCATCTACGATTTGGTTCCAAAGTGTATCAAAGTCGTCTGAATTGTTTGGATCCATTTTAAAAAAAAAAAGATGAGAGAATGAGATAAGAGTGTACAATATTCTGATATATATGTTGAGAGTATATAACGGCTAGTTTTGTAACAGCTAGTTTTGCAACGACTAGTTTTATAACGGCTAGTTTTGTCATATAAAAATTAATTTATAATCCTTCCCAAATGTAATCCAATGGTCATCTTTTATCCATTAAAAAGATCAAAGTTAACCTGCCCATCCAATTTTTTTTTTAAATCCAATTTCAACTTTTTTTTGGTCAAGATCTAATTTCAACTTTGGATGGTTTTTTTTTCGGGTTCCCCACATTTCATTTCACGATGAAATGACATCACCCCACAACCCCTCCACTTCCTTCTCTAGATTTTTCCCACTTCTTTCTTTTCCCGCACATCAGATCTTTTCCCATTTCTTTCTCTGGATTCACATCCCCCCACAACCCCTCCACTACTTTCTTTCTCCAACAAGCAGCCCCTCCGCCTCCTCCCCACTTCATTTCTCCAGATTCTTCTTCACTCCCAGCTTCTTCTCACCCTCAAATCTCAAGTTGGATTACTTCTCCCCCTCAAATCGCGCAGATCCCCTCCCTCTCTGACTCTTCAGATCCTCAAAGCTCCTATTTCTCCATGGTGTCTAAGAGCATGGCTTCAGATCATCACAACTCCCTCAAGCATGGCTTCAGATCTCCCATTTCTGGAAGAAGAAGAATGGGTTCTTTGTTTCTTATTTTTTGATTTTTTGTTAATTTTTCTGTTAATCTTTTTCATCTTCATCACTGTAATTGCTTCTGGTAGTGTGTTTCTGAATTTTTGTTAATTTTCTTTGTTCATCTTCATCATTGTAATTGTTTCTGCTGGTAGTGTGTTTATTTTTTCGGTTATTTTCCCTCCCATTTGTGCATCTCTCTATTCGTTGGTTACAGCTAAATAATCATTTTTTAATGTTTAAGAACCCGTTCTTCTACCAGAATGGTTCTCCAGCGTGTCTGCCACATCATACCTCTCCAACGGCAAAAAAAATAAGAACCCGTTCTTAAATTTAAGAACCGATTTAAAGAACAGGGATGGAGATAGTCTTAGAATCATAAATTGTGACATGACCTCCACTTTATGATTTCAACAACCAAACAATTAATCTCAGTCTTAAATGGGAGGCTTGTGGGGGGCACCCCTGCATCCAAGTCTGGTCCAACATTAACAGTTTGACCAGTGGAACACAACAGAGACGTATGAATAATGGATATGTGCGATGGCCACAAGGAAATTTCATCAATCCTCTGTGACAAATGCTAACCAGTCTAAACATCAAGATTTTAAAAATAAATTATCAATTAAAAATTGTTTTCCAATAAATAATTTTTATTTTTTAATTTTTTTAGTCAGTGACTTAAAGCACTAATAGGTGCAATTTTAAATTTATTTATGAACCATTTAAGAGTTGACATCTCTAATATATGTTCTTTCGTACACACGGCTAGGATCGAACTCAAATATTATATGCTTAGGGGACTCGGGTATCTATTACCCATATCACACCAAGTTTATATTTTAGTGCGTTTTACATTAACTTATTTTTAAAACTAAATTTTTTGAATTAAAAGGTTGTTGGAAGATTTTTTTTAAAAAGTTTATTTTTTCAAAATAATTTTTTCTCAGAATCAATTATATAGCGATAGTTTATATCCAAATATATTTGAAAAGGGAATTTTCTTTCCATGTCTGATGTCTTCATTGAAATTCGAATGACTTTTGCGTGATTGAGATTTACTTAATCGTGGTTTAATAAAAGTGTTTGATTGTTAATCTAGTTTCTAAAAAGTGAAAACAACTTGTTTTGAGCGCGTTGCATTTGGGTGATCACTGAATCACACCGATCATGGCCCTATTTCTACCATGCGCTATGCAGCTTCTTATTTACCAGTACCATCCAACTTGTTAAGCTAATTGTACCATTTCCTTATTGTGGAATTTACCATTTAAAGATACAAAAACATATCCTAACAAATTTATTAAACATAGACTTCACATTTCATAAAAAGGACTGAATAGAGTGACAATTGTTAGTTAATGATAGTTGTACTTCAAAGTTAAATCTTTTTTACTTAAGATAACAGTTTTTCGCAGTAGCTTTTTTTTTATCATAATAATGTTACTATAAAATCAGGCCACTTATATCACAGAAATAGAGCTCTAAAGCAACCTTTTTTCTCTTAAACTTGTCTAATATAAAAAATCGAACCCTCATATATACCCATGCTACTTATAACAAATCATTCAAATTAAATTTGTCTTCTCTATGGTGGTGTTATTAAATTTGTCCGGTAGGAGGAAGTGGTGTAATAGGAGGAGGAAGAAGAAGCATTGAACTCATCATTCTCCTCGTCCACGGTTACATTTTGAAGTTTTTTAATTTTGCTCATCTTTCTAAAAAGATAGGTTCTAAAAAGAAAGGTATTGTAGAATACCTCTTTTTTTTTTTATTCCTGTTTCTTTCCTTCACCAGCATTTGAACCCGGAATGCAATGGAATTGTCTTAGGACAATTACCATGCAAACCAGGAATGCCAGTGATTCTAAAGTTTGTTTTTCATTTTAATTAAAGGGGGCTTACATTCATTGAAGCCCAATTCACTTTATGAAACATGGTCTTGTGGTTTGCCCAATGATATGAATATTTCTCCTATTTAATTTTTCTCAAGAATTTTGCATAAAGTTGAATAGCACTCTTAATATAAGTTTATAGTAATATATATATCAAATTAAAACGTGTAATCTGCCTAATTCTGAATGAAATCCTACATGAGTTGAGCCAATCTTTAAACAATATGCAAGGAGAAAAAAAGTTATTCACTCTTGGTTATTTTTCTAATTCAACAATCAAGAACCATAAGCCAATGTTCATGATCCACACCGTTACACTTTCTTCATTATCTTCTCAGTTTTCAGATCGTGACTCTGCCATGTATATTTATTTTCTCTATATTCTAAAATTCTGATCAAATAATTTAGGAACAAGGACAACCACTATGAAGACTCAAACATTGTCTTTTCTGATTGGCTCATTCTGTATTCTGTATCCCCGTTGCTTCCTATCCTTTATTATTACTTGTTACTGCTCTCTTGTTCTTTAATCATAATTATCAGTTTATCACCTTTGCTCCTCCTCACACTCCCTCACAGCGCGTTCCGGCCATTCCCCCCCAAACACCACGTTGTCTCCTTGGCTTGCATTTAATTTAATTATGTTTAAATGGGAATACTAATATTGTGTTGGTCTGAGTGGCACTGGGTTCGGATCTCTTAAGTAATATTTCGTGTCACGTAGAGATTAATTATCGGCAAAATCGATGGATACTTTGTACCAATAACATGGCTAAAAAAAAAAATTGGAATTTTTAGTGGCAAAATTTTTTTGGGTAGTTAATAAGAAATATTAGGATCAAAGGCATGCTCGGATTGACTCTGCTTATGAAAACAATTTGTTACTAGTTCATAAGTTATTTTGGGCTTATTTTCATAAGTTTTCTACAATAGCTTATCAAAACAGCTTACAACTTATATGAAATCAGTTTTATGATATCACATTTTCTCTTCAATTATAAAAAGAGCTAATGTCAAAAAAAATTTATACATAAGCACTTATATAATAAGCAATTATGTCATAAGAGCTTAAATAAACTATTTTTTCAAACAGACCCTAAGTTTCATTATCACTATAGAAACCAAAATAGTTCTCATCAAAACCTAATAGCCACTTTTAGAGAGAGAGAGAGACTCCGCCCTCTCTCTATTTTTTTCTTCCGTCTTCCTTCTTCCTCTCCGTTTGGAGGGGTGGTTTTGGACCATTTTTTGGTCTAGAACCATCCCTCTACTTCATTTTTTTAGTTTTTTTTATCTAAATAAGTTATTCTTCCACATGGGTCTGATTTTTCTTTTGTGTTTTTTCAGAGTTTTCATCATCTGCGTGCGGTGGTGTTTCCCGTCTTCGTGCGGCGTGTGCTTCCCCGTCTTGGTGCGGTGTTTGTTTGTTTCAGACTGGTTGATCTGCTTCGTTCCAGTACAGATTCACCTATGATTTGGGCGTCAATGTTACAGACCCAGAGACATGGGTACTTCGGCCATTATGATTTTGTCACTTTTGTAGGCATTTTGTCATCTGCTGTAGCCATTTTGCCGTGTTTTGCTATTAACCTGGGTGTTGTGAGTTTGTTCACAGATTTATCCTTTTGGTTTTTAGTGGTGTTGAATTTGTATTATTTTCGATGTATTTTGCCAATTTGAATGAATGAATACCTTTGTTGTAAAAAAAAAAAGTTTCATTATCACTATCATTACCACGTATATTTTTGGTGGAGACAATCACATTTGAGGTATAGTGCAACATTAAATGTGGACATTTTCCCCAACAAGAATTCAAAACGTCGTATAAGACTAGACTCTTATGCTCAACCCGACCCTAGTTGGTCATTTTCACCATTATACACTAAAAAATAAATGAGAATTTTATTCTCTTATTATCTATTATCTATTTATTATAAACTAAACTTTTTCCGTGGTTTTAATTTTATGTGATAATGCTAAATTTATTTATTTTTCTATTCTTTAATAATCTTAATTTAAACATATTTTAGGAAGTATTTGTATGTCCTTTCCTTTCTTAAATCTACCAAAAAAACATTTTAGTAAGTATAACAAATAAAATATTAACTTGAATCAATTCATAATAATACTAATTATTTATTAATAACTAATTCATTTAAACTAGATCAAATTTAAATCAATTTAATGTATATCTAAGGACCCATTTACTTTTGAGAAAAAATTTGTTGTTTTTATTTTATTTTTTTAAATATAAAATTATCACTTTATTTTCAATCTATTTATTAGTTTCAAATATTTACATAGACATAAGTGAAAATCATAAATAAAAAAATAAAATAACACTTTTATAATTAGAAATAAATTTTAATTTTAATTTTTTTAAATGTAATCCAATGCTTAAATATTCAAATAATAATTAGCATAAGCCAATAGGGTTGACACATATAATAGTTGGACTCTTCATTCGACTTGGGTTTGAATCTTAAATTCACCCCTTGTTAGGCTATATGTAAATTCTACCATAAATTCTTATTAAAATTAGTGTTTCTCTTTGGCCTTACACATAGGATGCCTCTGATAATTTAATTGTTTTTTTAAAAAAATAATTAGCACACGGGTGGGCGTCGTCCATTTTTGACTAGCGGGCCAGTGTACACGCGCCACCCGAGCGTGTGGGACAAGATCTGGTGTCCCTTTCTCCCTCTTTTCCTTTCTCGTTTCGTATCGTTCTCTCTCCCTAGACCTCGTCGAAGCACCACCCCACCATGACCACATCTCTCTGAATTTCGCACATTCACATAAATAAAAGAGAGAAAGACTTCGTACGCACCACGGCACAATCAGGCACCAATCCAAGGGGGAAATTCTATAACCTTAACTCTTAAATAACAACCGATTCACGATTCCTGTTATTGTTATTGTTCTCGTCATCGTTGCGAGAGTTTGAATTGAATATATATTTGAAATTTGATTGATGAAATGGGCGAGTTGACTCAGGCGGAGGTGTACTCGCCGAGGACTCAGCAAGTGTGGAGAGCTCTGTTGAGCTGGTTGGCTTTCTTCTTCCAGATCTTCTTTCAGATTATCAGAGCCCTCGGACACTACCCTCTACTCTCTTTCTCTTCTTCTTCCTCTTCCTCTTCTTCTTCTTCTCCTTCCTTCAAGCCTCTTCCCTCAGTTGAGCTTCAGGAACATGATTCGCCACCGCCACCGCCCTCCGCTCTTGAAATCACCGCCGCCGATTATCCCCACTCCGATCACCGCCCTTCCCAAAAACTCACGGTAAACTATTGCTTCAATTTTTATTTTTTTTTGAGTTTAGTGATATTTATTTATTATTTATTCATGCGATAATTAGTTTCTGTTGTGTTGAATAGAGCTCTGCGGGTCTTGTTTGTTCCTTTTGAGATTTTGAGATATGTTTTTTATTTATTTTGTTTTTCCTTCTTCTAAGATTGAGGTATATTTATGTGAAGTATTTAGAAATTGGAAATTTGGAATTCTAAGGAGAACCGAGCTTTGGCTCTGATCTGAGAAGGGCCTGTAAAGCTGTTCTAACAGTATGTCTGAGTTTGGGATCAAAATACAACATGAAAATTTTATGCGTTTGGGATAAAGATAAATACTTTTTTACTTTTGTCTATACTTCGAGATTCTTGTGCTGCAAAGCTTCCTGGGGATTCTTATGCTTGTTGTCTTCTTGTCTTGTCGTTGTTATTTTATTTTTTTTGCTTTCCTGTTTGTGTATTTGGTTTTCCTTTGAATGCAAAACTGTGAGTTTTCTGGGTTTGATTTCGTATGTGCTTGTATGTTGACTTAGTAGGTGTAGCGTGGTGTCTTGTTGAGTCGTGCAACTTGGAAAATGGTCAACTTGTATCATCTTAAAGGGTTTTGGAATTTGGAGTATGAAAGACAAAATATTAGAAGTGTGATTGAAATGCATTCTCATGTTTGGTGACATTTAAAACATGATTACAGAAGCTAACTAGTGCTCCGGGTTTGGCAGTGTTGTGTACTGATTTCTGTTGTTTACCTCACAGAGTTGAGTGGCTCCTTTCCTGCCACAGCATATGCATTTTTCCTTGAAGCTAAAAATCTATCATTTTTTTGGATTCTTATAATGGATACAGTTATGATATTTTTATTTTGCTCTTATATTGCTGTGTCCTGCACTGATTCTTTAGTTGGTTAGTACCAGATGATTATGTGCTCGTATAACTTCCTCATTGATATTTAATGTGTAACTTCTCTCATTGAGTTTAGTGTAGTTTTTTCTGTATCTCTCTTTTTTTACCCTTGGCACAAACTTGCGAACATCCAAGTCTGGCATACAACATATGCTACTTTGTAGTACTCAATTTGTGGTTGAAATCAGATACTGCCATGTCAAACATGAGGTGCACAGTGTTTTTACTTTTAATATTTGAATGAATAAATTTTCTGAAGTAAATCTGTGAATACAAGGGAAAACATGCCAGCTTAAAATATTTTTTGCTGTTCAGAAAATGAGAAAGAAAAAATGTTATAAGGAGTGTTATTTTGATAAGCTATTATAAGATTGCAAATAATATCGTACTTAACACTGTTTTCTTCTGTTACTTCTTCCCTACCTCAAATCTTCTGTTCCAATTTTATCACAGTTTTCCTCTTGCTAATGTAGATTTTGATCTTACATGTGCACTTGTAGGTAGTGCTTGACTTGGATGAAACACTGGTTTGTGCATATGAGACATCAAGTTTGCCATCTGCACTACGTACTCAAGCAATCGAAGCTGGTTTGAATTGGTTTGAGCTGGAATGTGTATCTTCTGACAAGGTATGTTACTTTTTAACTTGTGTCTGATTGCTTGTCCGGAACTAAAATATTATATCCACACTTGAGCATGTTGAATTTTCAAGGAAGGAGAAGGCAAACCAAAAATCAATTATGTTACAGTCTTCGAACGCCCTGGGTTGAAGGAATTCTTAAAGCAACTTAGTGAATTTGCTGACTTGGTGCTGTTTACTGCTGGTCTTGAAGGTTTCCCCAAAATACTAAGCTGCACTCATGCATATTTTCGGGAATTCTGTTTAATATTCTGAATGATATATGCTTTATCTTCTCACAGGCTATGCTAGACCCCTTGTTGACCGAATAGACAAGGAAAATCGGTTCATTCTACGACTCTATCGGCCTTCAACAATTAGCACGTAAGTGCTTCTGCCTTGTTTCCGTTCCAGTACTCTGTTTTTGTGTAATTAATCTTTCTTTCTTGTCCTTTGTTGCTGGTAGCCAGACAATATGCCTGAATTATTATTATAATCCATTTAATGTTAGTTTATGGTCCTTTATTCCTCGTTTTTCCAGTATCAACCTATGTAACTCTTCATGTTCTATCCCTGTCATCTTTATAAGTTGGAGTGGTGATCGTTGAATCTTGGCAGCACTGATAAAAAAACCCACAGACACTAATATTTGGTGCAAATATGTTGCATTTATTATTCATATAATATCACTTGACTCTGTTGGACTGAATGAGCCTTCGCTAAATGTAACTGTAGTGTGCTGCATAGTTAAATGGATGAATTTTTTGTGCCGCTATAGAGGAACCATGCAGCAATGATTCTCCCGAATTATTTTTCAGTGTCTTTAATTTTTCTTTTAACATTTACTTATACATTTATGTTTATATTATTACTTAAACATTTATACTTGCGATTTATCATATATATATATATATGTTTGTATGTTACCTTAGTAAGCAGATTGCTTACAAGTCCTGAAGAATGGTACAATTTTTGTTTTTTTTTTCTTCATGTAGAATGTGGTTTCCTTAACCTTTTGTTTTTAAAAAAACTGTTTGAAGGCTTTTGTAATATCTCCAAAGTCCTGAGGGTTTACATGCTTTTGACCTTGAAGTTCAGAGTGGAGTCTGTTGGACGAATTACAAGCTTTCTTACAATTCTGGATGCTTGCAGGGAATATAGGGAACATGTCAAGGATCTTACCTGCATATCAAAGGATCTTGGCCGCGTTGTTATTGTAGACAACAACCCCTTCAGCTTTGTATTGCAGCCAGTTAATGGAATTCCGTGCATCCCATTTTCTGCTGGGCATCCACATGACACTCAGGTGCACAGATCTGTGCTATTGAAAAATAAAATCATCATGGCCCAAATAGAATAAAATCACTCATCTAGTATTCTTATGATTTACTCACCATCTCCTGTGTTTTACATGTTTATCAGCTTCTAGATGTCATTCTTCCACTTCTCAAGCAACTCTCCGAGGAGAATGATGTAAGGCCTGCGCTCTATGAAAAGTTCCACATGCCTGATTGGTTCCAGAAGCAAGGGATTCCAGCTTCCAGTTGGACATTGTAGGATTAAAATCGTTTGCCACTAGGCTCCTTTGTTTTTTGGTGAAATTCTTAGTTATATTGCAGGAGAAGGGCAGCCGCTGGTTGGAAAGATGTAGATTTTTTTGTACAGCACCAAATTTATTTCTGGAGCATCCAAAGGTTTCAAATGCTGCTTCTTGAAGTTAAATCAGTTCACCATTTTATGTATGTAGATTGCCAGAATTCTGATTCTTGTTTATAGGCTTGCAAATCTGTTGGGAAGTATCTTGTTTGTCTATTGTAAAATTATTTAGCAATAATTATTAGCAGTTCAAACATTTCATTACATTCCAAAGTTTGCTGCAACCAGTTAGATGAACATGGATAGCAAATCAATGCAAACTATGAGTTGCTTTCCAACTTTCTTTAGTTTGGATCATATTTTAATTAAGTTATAGAAAGCTTGAAGGGCTCGATATGGCAAAGGTTGTTAGTTGTTACTGTTAAACCGATCTTTGGTGGTGGTTTGTATTTTGTAGTCCTAGTTATTAGCATAATTAAGCAACTGATAAGAAATATAACACCTGGAGCTAGAACCCTTGGCAACTCATAGATTGATAGTATTAGGCTGTTCACAAAGTCACAGTACGACCGCAAGAATGGGAATTTTTTTTTTTTCTTTTTCCCTTGGCTGATCTGAGGGAATTTTTTGTGTGTTAGGCCTCTTGGGATAGAAACCAATTAACAATCTCAATTCGTTCTTCTTATTTTGTGCTGACTTGGGGTTGGTGGCTTTTTTTTTTATTAATACTTTTGACCAGTATAAATTTCGACCTAGTGTCTCGGTAAATATACGTGTTATGTACGATGTACTTAGACCTGTTTGGATAACAAACTTATCTACTGCTTATGACATAAGTTGTATAAACTACTTTTATAATCGAAAAAAAATTATAGTGAAATTTATTTTATATAAATCATAAGCTGTTTTGATAAGCTATCCTGGGTAGCTTATGAAAAATAAGCCCAAAATAGCTTATGAATCAGTCATAAGCTGTGTTCATAAGCTCTGCATAAGCTAATCCAAACAGGCCCTTAACCCCTTAAAAAGAACGTTTCGTAATTCGATCATTGAATATTTTCAACTTGAGAGTTTGTGTTCAAATTTGAATAGGGTGAGTCTGAGAGAGACATGTTGCTAAGTAGCTTTTGGAAAGCTTAAGCAGAGTCAACAAAATATAGCCATTTAATCACTTGTGCTCATTTGTGGAAATGGTGTTATTTCAACCAATGCCACCAAGAAAACTCAAGTCCGGAAGTCTATAAATTTAATGCAGACATATATGCACATAAGCAGCAAAAATGGCAGTTGTTGTGGGATCCATAAGCTTAATCATTGAAGCATAATTTAAGCACGAGGGTGAGGGGTGGGTGAAATAGTATTATTATTCAATAGTAACTACAGAATTATGTTGTACTTAATGTGTTGGAGATATGAGATGCCATAGTTCTGCGGAAGTGATCATTAATTTCATGTTTTATGTTTATCTTTATCTTCAAAATATTGCACAAGTCGCATGATAAGATTGTGTGAAATTTTAATGTGAGTAGACCCAGTTCCCACGTTCTGCATATTAAGCAAACCTGGTAGCTAATTCCCCAGCCAAATCAGTTGCCTTGTCCTTTTTTGGGGAGTCTACTCGATTTATTAGAAGAGCACTTCTTCTTTGTACTAAAGAAAGGCAAATGTTGAGGAGTGCTCTAATGTTAAGAAATCATAAATAAAAATTTATTTTTAAAATATATTAATATTTTGTTAATTATATAATAATTTATTAATTATTTTATAATTGATATTTATGATTAATATTCATTAAAATATATCATTATGTATTTATTAATTATATTAAAAATAAAAAATAATATTTTTTTAAAAAAATATTTGAAATGCTTCGTAATCAATACTTTGCAAGACTCCAAGGTCCCCATTACGGTGGGAATAGGTCAGGTCGTCCGACAGGGGCCTATGGCCTGGCCCGGTCTGTTTATTAAAAAGGCTAGACTCGAGCTTTTTAAAAAGCCTATTTAGTTAAATAGGTTAGACTTAGGCCTATAAAAAAGCTTATTAGGCCTAGCAGGCTGGCCTATATATATATATATATATATAAAATAATAATATAATATAATATAATATAACAAAAATAAAATATAATAAAAATATATTTATTTGTTTATTTATTTGTGAAAGCCTAGAGACCTATTTATCAAAGGAGACCTACTGGCCTCTTTATCATTACAGGCTTATAAGCCTATTTACAAGTAAATGCCTAATAGATAGAGGCCTATTTAAAAGCCTTATTGAAATGTAGGCCTTTAAACAGACTTGTAGGTCATGCCAGACTTTGAAATAGGCCAGGCCAGGCCTTAAAAATCAGCCTATGTCAGGCTAGTAGGTTAGACTTAGGCCTTAAGATTTTAAAGTAGGCCAGGCCCAGGCCTTACAAAGCTTGACCTGGCCTGGCCTATTCCCACCCTTAGTCCCCATATGCGAAATTTCTTTCCCGTCCTCAATTAGACGTGAATAAACATATACAAATATTGTAAAATAAAGGAAGCTTTGCAAGTATTTCGTGTATTATATGATATTTTTTAAATTTAATAATACTATTTAAATTGTTTTTAAGAGATCAAAATAAACTTTTTAAGTCCCAAAAGAAAATTATAAAAAAATTGTGTAAATCAAGATAGACCATCATTTGTGT